>CM058233.1:56990396-58386073 GCA_030180135.1 Orychophragmus violaceus
TCGATGAAGTTTGCATACTTTCCTAGCTGCATTTGGATCGATGAAACCTTCGGGTTGTGTCATGTACACATCCTCTTCTAGAATTCCATTAAGGAAAGCTGTTTTCACGTCCATCTGCCAGATCTCATAATCATAATGAGCAGCTGTTGCTAGGAGAATCCGAATGGATTTAAGCATGGCGACAGGTGAATAGGTTTCTTCATAGTCAATACCATGAATTTGTTTGAAACCTTTTGCCACTAGCCTTGCTTTATATATCTGAATATTTCCATCCACATCAATTTTCTTCTTGAAAATCCATTTACACTCAATGGGTCTTGCACCATCGGGTAAATCAACCAAAGTCCATACTTGGTTTTGTGAAATGGATCCCATTTCGGATTCAGCGGCTTTCAGCCACTTTGCGGAGTCAGGGCTCATCATTGCTTCTTCAAAATTCGCTGGCTCGTCACTGTCAATGATTAACAAATCATGAAAATTGGTTACGAGAAATCCATATCTCTCGGGTTCGTGACGGATCCTTTCGGATCGGCGAATTTCAGGCTCCACAGGCGCGGATTCTACAACTCTTTGTAGATCCAACTGTTGCTCTTCCTCTACAGGTTGAGCATTTTCCTGCGGTTCTCGAACTTCTTCGAGTTGTACTTTACTCCCACTGTTTCTCTTGGAAAGAAACTCCCTCTCAAGAAAAACGCAGTTCCGAGCAACAAACACTTTGTTCTCGGATTGGTTGTAAAAGTAGTATACCTTGGTTTCCTTAGGATAACCAACGAAGTAGCACTTGTCTGATTTGGGTTCGAGCTTATCTGTAATTAATCGCTTAACATAAGCTTCACAACCCCAAATCTTCAGGAAAAACACACTCGGAACATTTCCAGTCCACATCTCATGTGGTGTCTTTGCAACTGATTTTGACGGAACCCTATTAAGTGTAAACGCAGACGTTTCTAGAGCGTATCCCCAAAAGGATAATGGAAGAGTTGAGAGACTCATCATTGACCGAACCTTATCTAATAAAGTCCGATTTCTCCTCTCAGACACGCCATTCCATTGTGGTGTTCCAGGAGGAGTGAGTTGTGAAACAATTCCACAATCTCTCAAATGATCACTGAATTCTTGGCTCAAGTATTCTCCTCCACGATCTGATCGAAGAGCCTTAATACTTTTGCCAAGTTGATTCTGTACTTCATTTTGGAACTCTTTTAACTTTTCAAAAGATTCCGACTTATGTCTCATTAAATAGACATAGCCATACCTGCTGAAATCATCAGTGAAGGTAATGAAGTATCGAAAATTTCCTCTGGCACTTGTGCTCATTGGGCCGCATACATCTGTATGTATAAGGCCCAATAAGTCACTGGCCCTTTCATTTGGTTTGTTGAAAGGGGCCTTAGTCATTTTGCCTAGTAAACAAGATTCACATTTCTCACATGATTCATAATCAAATGAGCCCAGAAGCCCATCACTATGGAGCTTTTGGATCCGTTTCTCGTTTATGTGGCCCAAACGACAATGCCAAAGAAAAGTCTGATTCGTGTCATTTGATTTGAATCTCTTGGTGTTAATGTTATAGATTGGTGCGGTTTGGTTTAAAACATAAAGCCCATTCTCTAATGGGCTGCTACCATAAAATACATCATTGTAATCAAAAGAACAACATTTATTCTTAATTGAAAACTGATATCCTTCCACATCCAAAACAGGAATGGAAATAATATTTCTGCTTATAGCAGGTACATAGTAGCAATTATTAAGTTTTAAAACCAAACCAGAAGGTAAAGACAAGTTATATGTTCCTACGGCTAATGCAGCAACTCTTGCTCCATTCCCCACGCGCAGGTCCACTTGTCCCTTTTCCAACTTCCTACTGTTGCTTAGGCCCTGCATATTTGTACAAATATGAGCATCACAGCCGGTATCCAATACCCAAGAAGTAGAACCAGAAGTAGTAACATTTACTTCTATAACATAAATACCTGAAGATGAAGTCTCGAAAGTCTTCTTCTTCTTCTTCTCTTCCAATAATTTGTTGCAATTTCTCTTCCAATGCCCAAGCTCTTTACAGTAATGGCACTTATCAGTCTCAGATGGGCCCGGCTTGGGCTTTGGGGCTGGCGCCGGCGTGTCCTGGTTCTCAACCGGGACTGCCTTGCCCTTTCCCTTACCTTTTCCAAGTTTCTTAAACTTCTTACCCCCTCGTACCATTAGTACATTAGGAGTGCCCTTCTTGATATTTGGCTCAGCTGTCTTGAGCATGCCATGCAGCTCAGTCAATGTCTTTGTCAAGTTATTCATGTTATAGTTCATAACAAACTGATCATAACTTGACGGCAGTGACTGCAGAATGATGTCAGTAGCCAACTCTTGGCTAATGGGGCAATCCAGCCTCCCCAGGTTATCAATATAACCCATCATCTTAATGACATGAGGACTGACTGGACTGTCCTTTGGTAGCTTGCATTCAATGAGAGATTTAACCGTCTGGTATCTCTCAGTTCGTGCTTGCTCCTGAAACATACTTTTCAGGCTAGTGATCATCTCCACGGGCGACTCCACGTTCTCATATTGCTTCTGCAAATCCGAGTTCATGGTAGCCAACATGAGACAATTCACATCGACCACATCATTGGAATGCTTATCCCAAGCAATCCTTTCTGCATGTGGAGCATTGACTCTCGGTTTTTCAGGGAGAACATTTTCAAGGACATAGTCCCGCTTCTCCTGCTTGAGAACAATTCTCAAGTTCCGATACCATTCGAGAAAATTCGATCCAGTTAACTTGTCCTTCTCAAGGATGGATCGCAGGGAGAAAGAGTTGTTATGAGTAGCAGTCATAGCTGAGAATCATAGAAAAGAAAAGGTTTAGTTATGATGTTCAAGAAATGAGAAGTCTTAACTTTTAAGAAAACTCGAATTATATTCAAACAATGTTTCCTCAGATGAATATAATGATCCAAGACCCATACTTCACTAAATTCAAGTGAGCCACTGGCTATCACTCAACTTTAGCTATCTAGGTAAGCAACAACCTTGCTAGTTATATCCAATATAACTCTTGGTTGTGGATCGACATCTTATGTCCAATCCACCTGATGTCTCTGGGCCCAAAACGATTCTGATGGCCCAGTCAAGTAAACCAATCTCTTCAGTCACGTAATTGTCGATGTCTTGCACTGCAAGTCCATCAACACGATTACCTCTGCCTTACTCATGAAATTGTGGACATCTTGCACTGCAAGTCTATCACACAACTAAATGGGTCTTGACAGTTGACAAGATTGGAAAGACATCAAGTACACTTGATATTTGGTTGAGGAACGGAACCTTTTAAAACGTTCAGTTTTACTATGTTTTAATTCTTATAATTAATTAATCCGCAATGACCGATCAATCCAATTGATCCGGTTTTGAATACCGGTTAGTGTCGATCGATGCTACGTTAGCATCGGTCGATGCGAACCTTATCAAATCAATCGCCATTAAACCATTCACAGTGTTCGACCATCTTTAACCAAGCTCGATAACCGGTCCAATCCAATTGAACCGATTCATCAATCTCGCGAGGTTTGTGTCGATCGATGCAACGCTTGTGTCGATCGACACTAGGCGAAAACTAAGGTTTATTCGGGTTTTCGCCCTGCATCGATCGATGCCGGATTGGCATCGATCGACACCATGCGAAAAACCCTAAATTTTATTCGGGTTTTCGCCCTGCATCGATCGATGCCGGATTGGCATCGATCGACACCATGCGAGAAAACCCTTAAACGTTTTCGATCAGAACCCTAAACTAGGTTTTCAGGAAAACGAATTTTAGCATGCTTGTATCAATTATACAAAGATCTAGATTCAACTAATCTAATCATCATGCTACTGATTCAATGGAACCCTAAAGCTCTGATACCACTGTAGGAATTTCTAGCAGTTCTAATCAGGATTAGCAACCCTAGTCTGAATTCCAAGCCTAGGATCTAAGGTTCATGTAATTGAATCTATCAGATCTTGAGATTACCTGATGAATATGCAGCGGAATTATTAGCAGATAATCGAGATCACGAAGCGTCTCAAATGCTGCGCCTCTATTGGTATCCACACGCACACAAACTGGACCGCAGGGATGCTAGTGCCTTATAGAGATCTGATCTCCAGAGAGGTGTCTTTCTGTGTTCTGGTGGCTGTCAAATTAGGTTAGGGACGAGTTTAGGTCGACCATATATCTTATATATGTCGGCTTAAACCACAACGGAATTAACCAACAATTAAACCGAATTAATCTGATTAATCCGCGAGTGCATCGATCGATGCAATATCTGCAACGATCGATGCTATCCCAGAACATTGATATCGAATGCATATCACATATGCATTCACTGGATCATTACATTAATGATCAACCTCGTCTTTAACGCCCAGTTTGCTTAGGTGTGTGACCCTGTAGGATCATATAACACTAGCAATGAGTTCTCAACTCATTGATCATAAGTGGCTTCTAGCAAAGCGTTATGACTACCTAGTGTTATGTGATTGTCTCATCTCGACTGTACGACTTTCACTTAGAGCAAGTACAATAGATTTCAGGACATTCCCAACAGACCGTTCGCCCATGCGCCGCCGCACGCGCCCTCACGAGCTAGAGGAGTACCGCGCAAACTTTAAGTAGCCATACAGACAACCAAACTTTAAGTAGCCAAACTTTAAGTAGCCATAACTTGTTCATCCTTAATCCGATTCGAGCGAAACGAAAGCATAAATTGATTTTTTTCCGTCCTCTTTTCAGTTATGAAGTCTGTTTGGGAGATTGGAATTCTTAAATTACGCTTTTGCTCTTTTTTGGCTAAGGTGAGGACCGAACGTGATCCCTTCTTGCTCTATCTCAATTCCGAGCGCGAGTCCCCTGTTAATAGCGTCTTTCCTAGGTAGCTTAGGCTAGTAATACCGGTGATGTGATTGATTGTGGAACGTAGAACTGCTAGGATATCGCTTAAACCGAAAACGTTGATTGTGTATGAAGGCTTGTTTGAGAAGTTAATTGTGCTAGGCGCATGTGTTAGGCTTCTGTGATGGGGCACATGTCTGATACCGAGAATTAATTCACGTGCCCGGAAAGCTGTCGGAGGAGGGTGTGACGCGCCCTCCCAACGGAGTGATGTCTGGCCTGCGCGCCAGAGTGATGTGTGGCCTGCGCGCCGGAGTGATGTGAGGTGTGGCCTACGCGCCGGGTGTTCTGTGGAATGTTAGTTGCGTAGGTTGCGTGTGTGAGCCTTCAGGCGTGGGTGCAAGGTGTTATTAGCTAGGTACTTATTCCGTAGTTGTGTGGCGTAAGCCGAGATCGCGAGTTCCCTGAATCCGCCCTCACTGGGTAATTGTGTTACTCAAGCCTCCTTACCTTTCCCGTCTTTTTTTCCTCGCAGGTACGGATGCAGAATTGACTGATCGACTGATGTTATTGGTAGATTTGAACTGAAGGAAGTGCGTAGGATTCCTGGGACCGGCTGAAAGGTAGTCCGGTCGGACCGTTCCGGGTCGACCGGTACCGCAAGATGCCGTTTCCGGTTCGCCGGGGACGGATTGTGTCATGGGCGATCCAAGACGCTGTTAAGATTCTCTTGCATGGATATCTATAAAGAAGGCATCAAAAGATTTCTTTTCGTGTCGCTAAGGACCTTCGAGAAGACACCAGAGGTATGTAACATGCATAATATTATTGCTGCTTTGATTCTTCCTGTACTCAGAATCTGATTATCTCTACACTGGCTAATAATTAGCTTTACTTGAGTTATTGATACAAGTTTGTTTATGTTCCTTTCTACAAATCAACCTTTATTGTTACATAACTGATTTTTGGTTGAGTTTCTGTTATATGTTCTGTAAACTCTTAAGATTTACATTCTCTTAGATTGAACTGGTAAAATAAGTTGGAAATAAAAATAGCACTCAGACCTGATAAGAGTTGTGTGAGTCAGACCTCAGAAGGAGAGTTTAATGTAGAAGAAAATAAATCACTCTCAAAATTGTTCAGGATATGGGATGACGTATAGTAGAAAAGAATTGAAATGCATTATGTATATCATGTACTGTATTGTGAAATTTCTTATTGGAAGCTTCTAGTACTAACTATTAATCTCAGTTTACTTCACAATTCACATATATTTATTATATGAATTTATTGACCCACGTTTCGTAGAGAAAGTTATAATTGGAAGCTTACATTATCCCGAACAAAAGAAACAACACCTTCACCATTATTGACAGTGGTTTTGGGATGAACAAGGCTGGTAAGTGGTATTAAGGACTTGCGATTTTTACTGTTATATCTAAGATTACATTACATTGGCTGACGCGTTACTGTTCTGATTTACAGAATTGGTCAAAAACCTGCGTACAATTGCCAAACCTGGCACCAAGGAGTTCATGGAGGCTTTGGCATCTGGTGCCGATGTCAACAAGATTGGACAATTTGGTGTTAATTTCTACTCTGATTACTTGGTAACTGAGAAGGTTGCTGTCGACACCAAACACAACATTGATGAGCAATATGTGTGGAGTTCCAAGCAGGTGGATCCTTTTCTGTGATTAGAGAGCCCTCTGGTGATTTGGTCAAAAGCACTATGAGTTCATCAGCTACCCTATTTCTCTTTGGGTTGAGAAGACCACTAAGAAGGAGATCTCATATGTTGAGGAAGAGGAGGAGAAGAAATACGAGGAAGAAAAGGTTGAGGAAGACAGAAAAATGACTACATATTATGATCACTCGAGCAAAGAACCTGGAAAAACATATAGGGATGAGTGGATGACAATATAGAGCAAATTGTTATTGGGTATGTAAAGAAAAACTAAAATGAGACAAAAAAAATATTTACTAAGGGACCGATTATTTGAAAAGGTCCATTAAGAGCACTTTCATCCATTAGAACCCCAAATGAGTTTCTAAACTAATATAATAATAGTATTTTAGTTGAGTTTAATTATATAATGAAAATTTATATTAAAAAAAGAATTAAACCACTAATAGAAAGACAAGTGTCTTATGGAGTTCATATTTAGAACTCATAGTTTCTTAACGAAGAACCCATAGTTCTTATGTAGAACCCCTTTCTACTCTCTATCCTACTTTTCTATTTTTTATTCATTTTAATTTTAAGAATTTCTACTAAGAAACCTTCAATGAGGATGTCCTAAGAAACAAAATAATGAACTATGTAACAATACTATATAAAAAAGCCGAAAACAGAAAAAGGCTCAGCGTCCAAATCTCCGCGCAATGGTTGCTAGGGTTATGACTTAGGAGTAGAAGCTACCATCACCGGTGAACTTGTTGAAGCCACCGACAGAGTTTTCACGGCTTTTTGTGGGGCCATCCATCGAGTTAAATTGGGCCAGATTTTGCATAATCGATGGGCCAATAGAACCTATATTGTTGTAAGTTTAACTTTAAACCAATAGCCCAAGGGCTCTTAACTAAACAAATGATAACTAAAAAGAAGAAGAAATATTGGCTCGCAGAGTTGTTTGCAAGTGAGAGAACTGAAGCCCCTGATTGAGACCTCTTCCCTTTGCATTTTGGTTTATGTTTTGTATGTTGGTCTTTTGGTTCCATCTTGTAGCCTTTTTGTAAAACTTTCCAAATACTCTGGCTATGACCTTGTTATTGGTCGATTATATACCAACAACTGACAAAAAAGAGAGCCTGAACGATCATCATCAACTTTTGTATTAAGTGATGTGCCAGATTATTTTTGTTGGGTTTAATTATAAGTGATATTTAATTTAAATCAAATGTAGTTGTACTATTAAAAAATGCAGAATTTAATGTAAACAAGTGTCCACGAAAATTTGTAGTTAGGGGCAAACAAAATACCTGAATCCGAAGATCCAAACCGAATTAAATTTGAAATTGAAAAATTACCCAAACAGATCTTACACTCCTATATCTGAAGAATCGAATCTAAACCTAAACCAAATCGAAAAATGAATACTCAAAATACATGAAATACATTTATATATCCAAAATATTTATTATATTTATACTTACAATAACTCAAATATCTAAACTACAATTTTAAACCCAAAATTATCAATTATTTGAGACTAAAATAACCGAAATACCTAAAATAACTGAAATATTTTAAAATATTTAGTTATAATTGTCAAAATTTAATCAAAAATGTCGACCGAGCTTCAAAGCTGGTGTACACTTATTACTTATTAGGCATCAAAAAGGAAGTAAACATAAACTTTTGTCATAATTTTTTTGTAAGGTTAATTATCTATTTTCTCACAAGAACTGTTACATAATATGAAATGGCTGGAAGTATGCCCTCTATTTTTATATCCAAAAAATAAAATTGAAAGATTTAATTCACTCCAAATTAAAAATTCGAGACTTATATCCATACAAAATTAAATTTCGAACTGCAAATCCCATATAATTTGGTTTCAAGTGGTTTACTATTCTCCAGTCAAGTATTAACCATGTTTTACCAATATCTAATTACAAATTTACAATCCAATTTAAAAATATAACCCAAATAATTTCCAAACACCTAAGAAATCCCCTTAAACCAAAAAGTAAAAATCAAAAAATTTCATGCTCTTCGTGATTCAAAAATTCAAAACGATCCAAATATCCTGATTTAAAAAAATATCATTTTATATGATTTTTATACTATGTACATAGGATATTTACTGAAAGAAAATTGAATATAAATTTATTGAATATGAGTTTAGCATCCATTCATAAGCCAAATCAAAATCTACTCAGCCCATTTGATCTGGTTGGCTCAAAAATTGAATCCCGTTAAGGAGTCAACAACCCTTCAAAAAGTTTGACTATTTTTAGAGTGTTTACTGTTCGTAAATGCATTTCTTGTGTTCTACATGGGCATTCGGGTATTCGGTTCGGTTCCGATTCTTGTGGTTCCTAGATTTAATATCCAATGATTACATTTTTTTCCGGTTCGGATCTGGTTCGGTTTCCGTCGGTTCCGGTTCGGTTCGGATACAAAACTAAAGAACCTATCAATACCCAAAAAATTTACGGTTCCTGTTGGTTCCGGTTATTTAGTACCTGAAATGATATAAAAGAATCGAAATAACAACATAATGTCCGATCCAAGTTTTCAAGTTTGAACAAAAGCAAACATGAAAATAGTTGAGAAACAAACTCCAGACAATACAAAACATGCAAAACACATAAAAGAAGTTCATGAAACCAATTATACTTGTCTCAAACACCAAAAACATAACAAAAGATCGCATGATCTTCTGTAAACTTAGCAAAAAAAGTAAAAACTACAGCCTGCGATCCTGCCCCTGCAACCTGCATCACCAGAAGGGAAAGTTTAACAACAATGACAAGTAATCAAAAGTAAAGACAATCAAGTATACACGAAACTTACCACACTTATGCATTCGAGGATCTCAAGACTCCAAGTCCAACCTTTATTTTGCAACCCAAGATCTCTAAACTCTGCAGTTGTATGATATGAATTATGAACAAAATCAGAACTTAGAAGTTTGTAAGTTACAAACAAGAAATGAAATAGTCAAATAGATTTAGAGTTACCTCTCTGAAGCTCATCTTGGCCGTCTATGTCATCAAACAGTTGTTCAACGGTGATGGATCCTCTATTGATCATGCGTATCTCAGTCTTCAAACACTGCTTTGTACACATAAACACTTCAATAGTATAATGTGTTAGACAACTCCTGATATGAGATCGGAGGCGGGTGGTCGAGCGGTCGAGAGGGATCGATCGACGCGATGGGGAATCGATCGATACTGAGTGGAAGATGGGACGAAGGAGCTGGTCGAAGACGCTCTCTCCTTGGTCAGTGGGTGGTGGGCGATGATCTAAGAAGCTTAAACAACATGTGCACTTTGTGTATCACGAATCAAGCAAGCTCAAGCAAGAAGAGATCTAATCTCCAAGGGGTAGCCGCGCAAGGAGGAAGAGATCGAAACAACCTTAGGGTTTCTTATTGCTTAAAACTTACTTAACTTTATTGAAAATAAAGAGTGACTTTAAGTAGCCAAAGTACTAGGGTTACAGGTCTTAGAAAAGGGCCATAAAGAGGCCTGGTCGAAACTACAAAAATAGAAAACAAGACAGAAAGGTTGGACGGGCCATATTCTCCTTCTCTTAAAGCGGGCCTTGGTTTACCTCATTAAAAACCTTAGTGGGAAAACCCAATTGGGATAAAACCACACTTAAGGGAAAAAGAGTATAAACCAATTCCCAAGGAGATGTCGCTCGTACTCCTGGTCGCCATACGTAAGTCTGAAGCCCACTAAGTCTGTGAGCTTCCAAATAAGGTAGGTCCAGCAACCTTCGGATTTGATCTTGCATATCTTCTTGGTCCGAGCTGGTATTGGTATGATTCTAACTCTCATGCATTCCCTGATGAATCAGAAATCCATAACAAGTTTCTTTACTCCTTGATTCATCCTGGTTCGTTCTGGGCACTCCAAAATGTGGAAGTCGGTCTTTATCGCGTTATCTGAAAATCACCTGTCTTGAAACGGTCATAACCTTTTCATAGAAAATGGTCTTGATGTGATTCAACTTCGTGCAGACTCCTTGATGAGTCAGGTTTCCAGAACAGGTTGAGTTGCAGCCCTGATTCCTCTTGGTCCATTCGAAATACTCTCTTGAATGCACCTATATCCGCGGACAGGGCTAACTGGACAGCTTCTAGACATCCTCCTAGTTGATCTCGAACCCAAGATGATTCCTTCTGACCAAACTCTTCCAAATAACATACTTTATGATGAATATCAAGTCTGGCATGATTGGCTTGAACCAACTCTCCTATGGACATCTTCCAAGACACGGTTAGGGCTTCGGGAGGTCGGTTGTCGACCGTCTCCAAATGGGATCGTTCCAATTGGGTTATGGAATGATCATTACTCCTGAAACATGCTGTTGGCTTATAAATTCTTGATACCACGTCATTGGGTTGGGCAGAACATGTATTGGCCTTCTAAACCTCCTCAGGTACGTTTCACGGGGTCGGGAATAGCTCGGTCAGCCTCGTGGTCGAGGCTGGTACGTACTGCTCGTCCTGGTCGGGTCTGGAGGATCCGATGTCCTCATCAACTCCTATAAAGATCAAGGACACGACCGCTGGTGCTAAACACAGATTCAGAAGCAACACTAGAAATTTTCATAGCAAGGATATCTTTAGCCACTTGTAAAAGCACCAGGAACTTGATGCTATTAACCTTCCACCACGATATAACATCATACTCAGAACCTGCAAATATTTGTGGATTCTCCACATTGTCCGCTAAGTATAGCTCTAACTTAGTAGCTTGCTCGTTAAAACTTTTTTCTTGCTGGAGCGCTTTGTACATCGCATCCAGACGTCGAAAGGCAACACGAGTAGATAATGGATCCCTTCTTGTATTCTGATCTCTTGGCTGAGAAGATGATGCAGAACCGGATCCTTGTGACTGAGAAGATGTAGTGGATGCAGCAGCTGTAGATGTAGCCGTAGACTTCTTGTGAGCAGCATTATATTCTTCAAAAAGCCTCTTCAAATGTCCATTGTTGACTCATACAGATCAGTAGCCTTGGTGCTACCTTTCCCACATAGCATCAAAACACATCTGAGCAAAATTCATTTTATTCCTTGTATGAAACACAAATGCCACTATCAACAACCTATTCATCTTTGTTTCTTCTCCAAATGGATCCCAATACTTTCCTAGTTTCTTAATCATGGCCTATGCTTTCTTCTTTAATGCGGTATCACTGTTTTGGCTCTAATCATTGAGATGTTGTTGGATGCTAACTACCTCACTGTATGCTTTGTAAGAGCAAGCTGAATTAGTAGCAGAGAGTACCAGAGCAGATTCATAGAAAATGACCAGAAAGTTCAGTAACTTGTCACAAGCTTTCCAGTCATCTTTGTTTGGTGGTCCATCCCTCTTCTTCCCTTCATCTTTTTCCTTGAAATACTCATTATATGGCATGTATTGAGCCCCCATCTTCTCAAAAGCAACTCAAAAATCCATGGCTCTACTCAACATCAAATAGGTGGAATTCCACCTTGTTTTGCAATCCAAAGGAAGACTTCATCTAGTCATCTTCCCTGCGTATACTCTGGAAAGACAACAACCTAGGAGTAGAAGACCTCACAAACTGTATCCCGTTACGAATAACACACACTAGCATCAACATCATGCAATCCATCCTTGACAATCATATTCAAAATGTGAGTGGCACATCTGAGATGAAGGAACTCACCACTAAGCACTAAAGCACCTTCTCCAATCAAGTTGAACTCTTCCTTGAAATTCCTCATTGCACTAGTGTTGGTTGTTGCATTGTCCACTGTAATACTAAACACTCTCTTGGTCCCATTCCTCCAAGCACTCCAAGAGAATAGTCGTTATGGTGAGTCCCTTGTGTTCACTGACATTCTTGAATCCTATAATCAGCTTCCTCAACTGCCACTTGACATCAACGATATGAGCTGTTATGACCATATAATTCGATCCAGTTGTGGGAACTACCCAAATGTCAGTGGTTAGCGAGATTCTCTAATTACCCCCACTAGGAATCTTCCTCATCATTGCTTTCCTTTTTACAAACATCTCTACGATGTCTCTGGAAGCTGTTCTCCAAGAGTGAGGCTTGTACAACTTCATCTTACTGCAAAAATGTCTGAATGCTAATATCTCTATGAAAGACAGAGGAATCTCCCCTAGAACCAGCATTTCATTGCATGCTTCTTTGAACACTGCTTCAGAGACTTTACCAACTGTAAACCATCATCTTCTGGATTGATTACATTCTGACATGTTTTCTTAGTTGATTTCCAAGCTTGATATTGCTTGCAAGTGAGGAGATGCTTCTTCAGGTTTGAGATGCCTGATGTTGATGCACATGCCATACGCCTCCCACAGCAATGACATTGGACTTGTTCTTTTTGTCTTCGTAAAGGGTTCCCAAAATGTTGATATTGTTTTCTGCATAACAGTCTTAACACGTTTCCTTTTCCCTTTACCGGAAGTTGGAGTAGCAGCATGAGTCTCCACTTCCTCTTCAGTCTCTTCAAGCATATCTTCAGCATCTATGTATTCTTCCACTTCCATTTGTTTTGGACCTTCTGGTTCTTGAAAAGAAGCCATCTGCAGAAAAAGCACAAAGTATAAGTCTCACTCACATACCAGAAATATAAGCACACACAAGTCGATTTATGCAGACAATACCAACAAAACTAATGTATGAATGTGCTAAATCACAATAAACAAACGACTGAAGCAAATAAAACCATTAAAGCAATTTAGATTATGAAAAAACCATAAATTTCTTCGATCGATTTCTCTAATCGATTAACAAAATCAAATACTAAACTAAAGGAATTGATCCATAGAAACATCTAAGTAGATGAAACCCTAAACCCCAAAATCAATTTTAAGTTTACAACAACAGACAATGAAAACAAAAAAATCAATTGAGACGAAAATAAGACATTACCTCTGAATTGATCCGCGAGGCAGTAGATGATGCAAGATTCGGAGACGAAGTGAAGAACATTCCAATTTCCAGCTTTGTTTTATACTATAAACGAGCTGATTCAGGTAAAAAATGGTGTTGGGACTGTAAACGTCTCGCACACTCGCGACATAAACGAGGCAGGGAAGCACAACACTTTACATTTTTTCAGACAAAACAGTAATGACTAAACCAACTAATGTTCCAAAACCCAAGTCTAATTAATTTCGGGTATTCGGTTATATTATTCGGTTCTCGAGTAGAACCAGAACCGAACCGATTATTTTGGATCGTTCCGGTTCGGTTCTTCGGATCCGTTTAATATGCCCAGGCCAATTTTCTGATAACCTCTGAGTTACGTTTATAAAGCGACGAGCTTAGTAGTTTAGGGAGATCGTAAAATTACGACATCTTCTTCTCCTATTATGTTCGTTCATCGGCCTCAGCTTAATTATAAATACAGAAAATCTCCGACCCCCATATTTATCTCTTTCTTATTTGATCTCTTTGTTTAGTTCAGACTATTTTGACCAAAATTTGACTGATCTCGGACTTAGTCGAAATCCCGCAACGACAGTGGGGCCGTCTGTGGGGAAAAGATACTTCTCTTCACTTTAGATGAGGTCGATAATGACAGGACCATCCTTGATCAGCGACAGTCCCGCCTCTTCGGAACAACATAATCCAAGCTCGTCTCTTCCGAGCTCAATCTCCCAACCATCGACAACATTGGAACTGAACTCCCAAGTATTGCCGATCGGCGACCTAGCCCGGAAGACCCGGATAACTGACACACATGAAGATGACGAGCAGACACACCAGGATCCGAATTCCCAGCTGAACGATCAAGATGTCTCATATCTCATAAAGGTCTTGATGACGCAGGTTGACGAATTGACCCGAGGAAGCAACATTTGCTTTGACCAACTCGCAACCGCTCAGACTGTATGCCGAGAACATATCAACGACCTTCACTATCCGGGCAACGAACATCTCAAAGAATGGTAGACTTTAGCTCCGACTCCAAAGGGATCTATTTGATGTATCACCAACTATGGATACTAAACCGAGTGGGCGGTTTCCCGTACCATCAACGTCCCTATTTATTGGGCAATGAGTGCATCAATCACTTCCTCCCGAGATGACGCAAAACCAAGCAGTAGAGACAAACATGGACAATGAGATCGAGCACCTGAAGGGGCAGTTACAACACATGACCTCAAGGTTCCACAAGGAAATTAACTAGGCACCGGAAATCGACCGAGTGACCAAGGAAACGCAGAGCACTCCATTCACAAGTCGGATAATAGGAACTCCAATCCGACATCCATGGAAGATCAAGCTGCCAACCTACGAACTGAACTTGGACCCCAAAAAGACCTAAAAGCTTTCAGCATCACAATGAGATAAGCACAGTTCTCTCCAAAAGAATGTGATACCAGCCATTGTCAACTCTTTGTCGAAAATCTAATTGGTGCTGCACTCAACTGGTTATCTCGCCTTGAGGCACACTTTATCGATGATTACCATAAGTTATCAACAACTTTCCTAAAACAATACTCGATGTTCATACAAGACGGAGCCTCGAATTCTGACCTCAAGACGATAAGCCAAGGACAGAAAGAATCTCTCATGTCCTACATTGGCCGGTTCAAGGAAATCGTCTCCAAGATCTCGGTAACCGATAATGAAGGTCTTCCAGCATTAAGCATTGGTATGTGGTACAAGTCACCTTTTCGAGAAGAAATTCCGAAGATAAAATCTCAAACGATTGAAGATGCTATCCACCGAGCAGTCATCTTTGTTGAGATCTAAGAAGAAAAGAAAGTGCTTGCTAAAACATTTACACCGGTGAAGGCATAGACGACAAAGGGAAGGAAGCAACATAGTACCTTGAACCGCGTCAGCATTACAACCAAGAGTATAAGGATTAAAAGAAAAAGGAAAATGCAGGAAAGCGACCACGTACTATGTCAGCGAGCCGCAGCCAAACCAACAGCAGGGTCAGCAGCAAGGACATAACCAACCTAAAAATTGATAGAATCAGTTGTGGAAAAAATGTCCGCAACGATGACCAGGAAAAGTCCTTCTACACCTTCCATCAGCGGTCCGGACACGATACCACCGAATGTCGCCATCTGCAGAATCTTTTGCTCACGAAATATCAAAAGGGAGTAACTAACATAACCAATCGAAACGCGCCAACGATGCCCCCAAGCACCAGGAGGCACCGCATCGGCCCATGAACGAAGACGAGCGATTCCGACTTCTCCAGGAGGAGAAAAAAAAACAAAATCCGCAGTACGTAGATCAGAGATGCCAATATGGAACCGCCAAAACGAGCCCGGGACGATAGCAAGGAAGGGACTCCCCCACCAAGGAGATGCATCAACATGATAACGGGAGGACTCCCTGCAATGACTCAATGCGCTCCATAAAGGCGTACGAACAAATAGCAGACATACATCGATAATAGAAATGAAGTATGAGTGACGAGGTGAAGGTCGGTAGCAAGATAACTTTCATCAAAGAAGATGATGAAGGACTAGACAAACCATACAACAATCCCCTTGTTGTCGAACTGGATATAGGTGACTTCGAGGTAACCAAAGTCTTGTTCGAAACCGAGAGTTTGTTCGACCTCATCTTCAAAGAAACATTACAAAGTATGGATCTGCTGGATTATAAGATAAAAACGCCAGAGAAATCCTTTATTGGCTTCTCCGGCGATACAACCACCACCATTTTCGCAATCATACTGCCCGTATATGTCGGACGAGTAACTAAAATAATCAAGTTTGACATCATCGACCGACCATCGATCTACAACATCATCTTAGTAACACAATGGATACATGCGATTAAGGTAGTCCATTAGACATACCACCAGTGCGTAAAATTTCCAAACCCAAGTGGAATCTTCACGCTCCGAGGAAGTCAAATAATTTCGAGGGCATGCTTCGCGGTTGAACGCAAGATACGGCATACCTCATGCCTCGTAATCAAACCCAACAAAGGATCATTGGCATTGACCAACTTCCTCCACAACACGACAAAATAACCAACACAAAAGCAGGCAGATAAGACCCACTCCTCAGAAAAAGAATCGACCTAATGAGCTTTGGCTCCTCCTCCCACAAAAACATGAGCTCCGGCTCCTAAAAAAAAGAGAGTAAGCGAGCTCCGGCTCCAAAGTTTGTAAAAAAAAAAGAACTACGCTCGGCTTGATCCCTCACCGAAGGGTACGTAGCTACCTTTTAAGAGGTTCATCCACTTATGTATTTTCAAAATTTAAATTCTCTTTCAAGGACATGCGTGTACTTATTGTTACCTAACATCAACATTCTGGCCAAATATTAGATAAAAAGAACATGTCTCATACACAGTGGAATCATGCTCGACGTCGTCGAAATATTTATCGATCTCGATGACCTTAACTCGGGGACAGCCCCGCAAAAGTCCTTAACAGAATAATTTGAGTAAGCTGAACCTCCTTTGCATAGCTAGATTCACAAGGACTTCACAGGATAAGCCGAGCACATATTCACACCTAAAAATGATAGGATAATCCGGGCTCGTACTTGCACCTAAAAACATTTTCAAAATCCGAACACAACTTCGCATCTAAGAAATCGAAACACAAGATAAGCCGAGCACGTGCTCGCACCTAAAAATTGACCTCGTAAAAGCCGGGAATGGCCTCGCAAATATTATTAACTTGTTTCTAAATGAAAATAGGTGGAATGGACACCTCATATACTTTCACCTCGAAAAATACCGAGCACAACAAAAAGCAAAAGAGAAATATATCGAAAGAAAAGATTGAGGAAAAGGTCGTCTTTATTCATCTTTTCGAAGATGAAAGAAAGCAAACAACAACACACGAACATAAATAATTAAGAAAAATAGGACAAGCTAATTTCTTGAAAGATAAGTTTGTTCGTTTCTTGAAGCCGAGTCTAACTCGCGAAAGCCGACTTCATCGCGCAAAGAGCCGAGATCTTTCTTGAAAGACGACTTCATCATCTTGGTTGTTCCTTTCCTTGAAGATTAGCAGAAAATATGGGAACTGCGATGAAATCGAAACCACGGATGATCTTCTTGGGGTAAAAATAACTCGGAGGAATTGACCTCAACACCCAAAAGGTCACCTGGTCTCCCAAACAATCTTTCTCAAGAGCGCAAGTTGTTTCGCGCCTTCGAGGAAGGGCCCACCCTGATATACCATCAGTTTCCGTGTGAACAAACAAGAAGTCTCAGATCAACGAACTAGGAACAGTCACATTAAAAAAAAAGAGGAGAGAAGGGAAGAAGAAAACACTTATGCGGAAGGAAACCAATCTCGGGAGGGGCGGACCGGAATATATTAACAAAACTAATGACGCATAATATCGATCCAAACGAAGGATACATACGTCGCCCTTAAGTTCGGAAAGGCGACATATGGAGGCAATCATCGGTATATTTTCATCTATCGATGAGATACCCTTCAGAAAAGGCCATCGGAGAACTTAAGAATTCAGGAGGTCGAGAAAGACCGACATTAAGAAGAAATAAAAAGTTGGCCAGCATTACGACAATAAAAAGAGATAAGAAAGACGAGGATCGAAGGACAAAACACATAGAATAAATGAGAAAATAAGAATGGAATGGGATATGAATACATGAGAAGAAGAAGAATGCCACATATATAGTGAATGAATGGCGGTTACTAAACGGCAATTCATTACCCGAAACGCACCCGGAACATATATTAAACACATTATTGACACCTTGAACGACTCCTGGAAATCCGCAAACAATTAAATAAGGAAACAATCAAAGATTAGCAGCCTGCTTTGCTGTTCGAGTCCCACGTTCGTCCCTTCCGTCTTTACAACCTTCCCCTCGGGACGAACATCATTATACGTTAACCCAACGATTGGGGTCATGCACGGGTCCTCCGGACGCAAATCAATGGTTCCCATCGCGTCGAACTCTGCCCTCAAACGAGGCTCATCCTCTTCGAGCTTGGAAATCTTGGACGTAGGAACTGAGATACCGTCCTTCACAAAGAGTCGGTAGGAGTTGAGAATTGCAATCACCAAATTCAACTCCAGCAGCTTGGCGGTCGAGGACACACTCTCCTCGCTCACCAATCTAAGCTTCTCAATACGGTCAGAAGCATTCTTCTGCATCTTCCTCTCCCCTCAAGGAGGCGTTCGTCAAAAGAAACCCGGAGCTGATCGCATTCGGATGTAAGGAGATCAACCTCGGACATAAGAGAATCAACCTCCCCCTTAGCTTTGTCCATCAGGTTCCGCTTCTCATCTTGGAGCTCGGCCAACCTCTTTCCCAGATCTTCGACTTTCTGCTTCTTTGAGAACAACATAGCAGCAAGGCCATCCATCTCGGTAAGCTTACTACGAGACCCTTAAGCTCCCGAACAGAACTTCGTGAACTCTCAAGCTTCTCCTTGAGGTCCTCCTCTGTTGACTTAGCCTTCTTTAGCTGCTCTTCGTACTACTTATTGAGTCCATTGGATTCAGCAGAAGCTTAGAGAAAAAGTACATGAGGTAGCATGGGCGCTCTAACATCATAAAGCTAATAACAAAATGCTTACCATCGTGAAGTGATGGCTAATCTCCTTCTGGAGGAGAGGCTTATGCATCTCATGAACAGAGGCTAAGTCCCTGATGTTATCCTCTGGAAAGAGCTCGTGCACGAGAGCTTGTCGTTTATGAACGGGCCTTTCCCTTTCTAGTGGTACTAAAAAAAATTATGCAGGTTCAAAGTCACGACCCTCTCCCAATCGCTTTATGTTACTTTCTAGAACGCGTTCGATCAAATCACGAGACTCCCCCCCCCATCGATCCCTACACGATCAAGATACTGAGTCTCGTACCCTGGATTCGACATGCGCCTTCTACCTCAGGCATAACAACATCGTCAACTGCGACTCTACTCATCACGATCAACCTCCGTATTCTCTTTCTCTTCCTCCTCAACCTCCATAGTTTCCTCAATCCTCGAGAGGAATCGGCCAGTTAACTGTCTGATCGCCCACCTCAGCAGCGCTCGCGTTCGCCTCAAGATCAATCACCAAAGAATCCTTGGTAATCACGGAAATCATATTCGCTATGTAATCTTCCAAGTTGACCTTCACTCGACCCATCTCTTCGTTAGACTCTCTGCGTGTTTTCAGAAAGGACGGGAAGACGACGGTTCACCACTAGTCAAACCCTAAAGAGGAGATCCCAAAACATCTACCAAAACCCTGAAGAGGAGGTCCCCGGGGTCCCTTGGTTGCTCGAAATAAAAGTCACATCCTCAAAGAAGAAAACTGATATATCAATGTCGCACTCATTCTACAAAATTAGAGCTCCAAGCATGTTGAGAAATAACTATCTGCCTCGCCTCACAATAGTCGACCAGGAGCCTCAGAAGAGGGAAGCAAAAGTAGCATTCTGAGAACCAAAAATCATACATACATATCCAGCCAGAAGGAGCATCCCATCACCGTTCATTTGACTTCGGAAAACGAGGCTCAAGACCCGGACAACGAGCACAATATTGCGTAATTTGATTCAACAAGGCATGCGTTCGACGAACATATTTCTTGAGGAATGGTGGTTTTCTTCTTCGTTGCCGCCTTACTCTTCTTCATCCTCGACCTAAATTTTCAAGATCAACAAACAGAAACAACGACACTCTTCCAGGAACCAATCTATATTCCTTCAGAACTAGTCGGCTCGTCATTACCGCTTTCTAGACCTTTGTCGTCGCCTTCCTGACCTTCCTCGTTAGGAGCATATAAATATTCACCCCAAGGAGATCGAGGAGGAGAAGCCTCGACAAACGGTGGGCAATTAACGGGATCAATCACTATTGTAGGACCTCGCGATGGGCGAGCCGTCCATTTGGCCTGCGATTTTACAAAATTAGTCTCGTCCCCGATTGACTTAGACTAAACGGGATTGTCACTCGAAGACCCAAATGCGACATGATCATCATCACGGGAGGACGAATTACAACTAGAATCTACCCTCATATCGAAGAATCTAAACACATAAGGAATCAAAACTGCTCGGCAAGAAAAAAAAAAGACGAGGCAACAACAAGAAAAGAGAGAGTAATACTTGAGCAAATGAAGCAAAGTTAAGAAATGAAAACTGGAAAAGGGGTTTTATAGAAGAAAAGGGACGGTTATCGAGAAATGTAATCATCGCGAGTCTTCGAATTCTGCGGATGTCTTTTTGTTTCTCAAAAGACGCGAACCACGCGTGGAGGAAATTCAACGGTCTAACGGCGCCAAGCAAGCCAGATAAGCCGACCTGATTTTAACTGGGCTTAAATACTCAGAGAAATTCTTCGATATCAACCGGCGCCGAAGATCAATAAACTGGAGGGTTAATTGTTGGATATGAGTTTAACACCCATCCATAAGCTCAATCAAAATCTGCTCAAACTATATGATATACTCTACCCAAAAACTGAAGTTCGTTAAGGAATCAACGGCCCATCAAGAAGTTTGACCATTTTTACTATAATATAGTGTTTACTGTTCATAAATTTATATCTTGTATTATGCTAACCTCCAAACTACATTTATAAAGCGGCGAACTTAGTAGTTTTAGGGAGCTCGTCAATTGACAACCTTCTTCTTTAAAGAATCTCCAACCCCCCCCCCCACACACACATTTATCTCTTTCTTATTTGATCTCTTTTCAGACTATTTTGACCCAAATTGGACTGATCTCAGACTTAGTTAAAATCTCGCAACAACGGAGTTGTTTATTAAAATACATGAACCTTCGATTTAGATTTTAAAATTCTGTATTTTTTTCTTCTTTGTTAGATCTCGAGCCTTGCAGCTTCAGTTCGTAAGCTAGCTGATATGGACGATCCAATTGACTGTGTTTTAAAGAAAATATTTATGGTTATATGACAATTGTTATCAAATAATTAGTTTTACCGTCTCTGTGTTCCTATGTCCGTTAACGAAACGATGATGACAGAGATCAATTAGAAGAGTTTCTCTCTCTTCGTGTCCTCTCGACGCGAATGGGTGATTTCCGATGGCGTGACTCACCGATTCCTTGTCGGCGATTTTCCTTTACTTCATCTTCTCAGATGACTTTTGTTCTTCTCCCTGCTCACTTCACACCTCACTTCGCACATCTCTTCCTCTCCACCATGGAACGCGACTTGTGGTTTTCACTTCAACAACTCAACTTAGGCTTCGATCAAGCTCTGCTGAAGCTTTCCGGTGAAGCGACTCGTAAGCGGGACGCTAACCACCGGCTGAGTCTTGTTGCCCAAGGGCTGAATCCGGCGCACCAGAACCCAGCGGGCCTCCGTCTTCTTCTGCCTCGAGCGTGGCGGCTTGAAGGCCGAGTAACGAGTCGAATCAATGAAGATGGCACTGTCCAATTCTTCTTCCGCCAAGAATACCATCTCCTTACGGTGCTGGAGAACGAGCCGTGGAGCTATCGGGAGTGGATGGTTCTTGTTGATAGTTGGACGCGACGATTTGCTCCTGATTTTCTTCAGCTTATGGCCTTTTGGGTTAAGATTAAAAATATCCCAGATGATTCTCGGGAGGATCGTGCAATCCGGGAGGTAGCTAGCGTCTTAGGGCATGTTGACGACGTGATTATCCAACAGCCAACTCGTCTCCAAGTAGGTGAGATTTGGGCTCGCGTGACTCTGAATGCTTATCGGCCTCTGATTTTTGTGCGTTTTGTGAGATTTGATCCTGATGCTGAGCCTCCTTCTTTAGACGGACAACGAGCTTCCGAAGGGGCGTCACCGCTTCCGTTATGACAATCGCTGGCGGCATATAGCGGAAATATACGGGTTGGTTGAATATACGTGGACAACGCGCTGTCTTCCTCTCCCTCCCTCTACTTTTGCGGAGGTTCTAAAGCGCTGCCGTTCGAGCATGGCCTCCTGGAAATCCAAGCATGCTCTTAACTCTCGTTCGAATATTCAGCAGCTCTGTTATGCTCTCCACCAAGCTTATGAATCCTCTTCCTGCGACTTTGCCCGGATTGCTGTTCTTAAATCCAGGTTACAAGCAGAATACCGTCTCGAGGAAGAGTACTTGCGATTAAAGAGCCGCATCTTATGGATGCAAGACGGCGATAAGAACACCAAGTTCTTCCACGCCCTTACTCAAAAACGTAGGTGTATCATTCGGATTTCAGGGCTGGAGGATGCTTCTGGTACTTTATACACTTCTGCTGAGGATCTGCACTCTTTGACCCATCATTATTTTATGAACCTTTATTCGTCCTCCCCTTCTTTGCTGGTTCATCCGGTCGTCCACCATATCAGCTCTAAAGTTACCCCCGACATGAACCAACAGCTCACTCTTCCTGATTCTGAAGATGAAATCTACCGTTCTTTATCTCTTATGAACGTTGATAAGTCCCTTGGTCCTGATGGCTTCAATGCGGGTTTTTACAAATTTCATTGGTCGGCTATTAAGTCCAGTGTAGTCCAATATGTTCAACACTTCTTCAATACTGGTTCTCTGGACCCGACACTTAATAGCACACAGGTTTGTCTTAACCCCAAGCTGGAATCCCCGACTCAGGTAAAGGATTTCTGACCGTTCAGCCTTTGCAATGTAGCTTATAATATCATCTCAAAAGTCCTGTCTGATCGGCTCAAACCTCATCTCCATTGCCTAATTACTGAGTTTCAGTCGGCTTTTATCTCGGGTCGTCTTATTACGGATAATGTGTTAATTGGGCATGAACTGCTTCATTCTTTGACAACTAAGCGCATTAAGCACCCACACATGGCCCTTAAGCTTGATATTACAAAAGATTTTGATAAGGTTGAGTGACCTTATCTTGAGGCGGTGCTTCACAATCTTGGGTTTTCCGATACTTGGTGCTTTTGGATTATGACTTGTGTTACCTCGGCTTCATACTCAGTTTTTCTTAATGGTGAACCCGGAGCTTCGATCTCTCCAGGCCAGGGCTTGCGTCAGGGCGACCCCCTTTCTCCCTACTTATACTTGTTGTGCTCTGAAGGCTTGTCTGCTCTGTTATCTCACTCTGTTCAGGCCAAGCAGCTTCATGCTTTTAAGGCCAGCCGCGGTGGGCCTGCATTCTCCCATCTATTTTTTGCGGACGACTCCTTACTTTTTTGCCGAGCCTCTCTCGATGAATGCCGTCATCTCATGGGCCTCCTGCATACCTACTCTCAGGCTTCAGGCCAGTGTGTTAAATTTAGAAAATCGGCTGTTATGTTTGGTAAATCCGCACCCTTTGACGTCCGGCAATCCATTGTGGACCTTACCGGTATTTCTCAGACGGGAGGCTTTGGACGCTATCTCGGTCTCCCGGAGACATTTGGTCGTAATAAAGTTGATGCCTTCTCCTTTATTGTTCAACGAGTTCACCGTAAACTGGAGAATTGGACATCATGCCTTCTTTCTCCCGCTGGCCGGGAAGTCTTGATCAAAGCTGTGGCCACCGCCTTGCCTACCTATTGCATGTCCTGTTTCTTGCTTCCCAAACGGCTTACTTCTCAGCTTACCCGCCTCATTCGTTCCTTTTGGTGGAGTGGATCTAAGGATAAGCATAAGCTACCTTGGGTTTCTTGGCATCATATGACCCAGCTTAAACAATACGGAGGTATGGGTTTTAAAGACCTTCCAAGCTTTAACCTTGCTCTTTTAGCTAAGCAATGCTGGCGTCTGATCCGACACCCATCCTCGCTTCTCGCCCAAGTAATGCAGGCCAAATACTTCCGCCATACTACCCTCTTAGACTCCTCCTTAGGTCCCCGACCGAGTCATGCATGGCGTAGCCTTCACCAAGCAATGCCGCTTCTTAAGCAGGGAGTCCATTGGAAAATTGGAAATGGCCGCGATATTCGCATTTGGGAAGACCCCTGGCTCTCTACGCCTCCTCGCCCTGCTCGGCCTTCTCCTTCTACTCCGCCTTCTCCCCACCTTACGCGCGTCTCTCACCTCTTTCTCCCCCCACACTTCGCAGTGGAACGTCCCTCTTCTTCACCAAGTCCTTCATCCCGATGACTGCTCACTTGTCCGCGGTATCTGGCCTCCTCTCCATCCGCTCCCGGATCTTCCACATTGGTAGTTTACAGCTTCGGGAGACTATACTGTCAAGTCTGGTTATCACCAGCTGACTAAGCCGACCCAATCTCTGGACTCAAAAACGCTTCGTCGGGACTCGTTGTGTAAGCGTCTATGGCAATTGAACCTACCTCTAAAAATCAAACACATTTGGTGGAAGTTTCTCCACCAGGTTCTCCCCGTGGCGGATACTCTCTCTCGACGACATATCCGCATTCCACTAGATTGTTCTCTTTGTGGTGATCACCCTGAAACTATTATGCACTTGCTTTTCAAATGTCAAGTGGCTCGTGAGATTTGGGAACTCTCCTCGTTGTCTTCTACAGCGATGCAGTTCAATCCAAATCCATCGGTTCTTGATGTCTTCCATGACATGCTTAGCTCCGGCTCTTCCGATGCCCCAACAAAGGTTCCCTTTCCATTTATTGGTTGGCGTTTGGAAAGCCCACAACGATTTATTTTTCCGCAACTCTCGATGGCATCTGGTGGACCTTCTCCATACTGCCATCAACGATTACAACATGTGGCATGATGCTTCTGTATCATTTACCCACACATCCTCGCCACTCCCCTTGGTCTAGCAACCTTTACTCTCCACCTTCCCGAACTTGCTTCATCACTCTGCACAATTCTGTTGCTGTGTGGATGCCTCTTGGAAAGATCCTCTCTCTAGTGCAGGCATTGCGTGGACTCTACACTCTGCGGATAATCGATATATTTTTCATGGGGCCTCCTCCATTGCTCTTATCGAGTCCAGTCTTTAGGCTGAGGCTGTCGCTCTCAAGGAAGCAATTTTACACCTCAAGCGGCTGGGTTACCGTTCCGTCACCTTCTGTGGAGATGCAGCTTCGCTTTACGGCCCACTTTCGAAATCTCCCTCCGCTTCTGGTGCATCATCAATCCCCGAGGCACTCTTCGGACACTTTTCGGACATCCGCTCCTTACAGGATCCTACCTACACTTTTTTACATGTTTCTCGACAAGCCATCACTGTAGTAGATGCCCTCGCTAAACACGCTCGTCTCTCATCCTTGTCTTTAGTTATCAAGTAGATTGTATAACTCTGTTTTATTAATCTTCTTGACGACAAAAAAAAAGAGTAAATGAAATGTCAGTGGGGTTTTCCTCTTCTACGAAAAGTATATTTATATTATAAGAACTATGTCGAAACTAAATTCTCAAATGATTTAGATAAAGTCAAATACGTATATTTTTCTTTTGTTAACGCTGATATAGATTATGAAAATTATTACAAGGACAATTTTATATATAATACTATTTCTGTTTTACGAGAATCCACGTCCATGATCAATGGCTCTACCTACTCTTAAATTTTTTTTTATAGATTATCTCTATTAATCTTGTAGAAATTGTGCATTCAGATATTCGAACCCAATATCTTTTTCTTTTTGATAAAGGGTTTTCGAACCCAATACCTACTAATATAGAAGTTTTACTACTAAACTACTGTTGTTTTCACAAATATATATATTCTTAGATTTTCATTTTCAGAAATGTCTCATCTCTTTCCTTTTCAGCGATGTACATCGTTTTTTTTTTCCAAAGCTCGTCATTGTATGCGATATAAGAATCTTCGTCATTGGATCAAACTCTTCCTTATTGGAATTTTTTTTTTTTGCGTTTGCAAATCAATTTGTTTATTGGGTCGAACTATTAGAGGATGCTAATCAACCTTCAATATAAACATTTACGATAACAAAAATCTAATTTTGTGATCTATACAAACTATTTAAAACATAAATGGTTAGGTCATTGTTAGGAATTAGCTTCCAAAAACATTGTTTTAATCAAATATTGTTTAAAATTACAGTAATCAAATAAGTTGAGAATATTGTTTAATATTATTAACACTCTAATATCAGTATTTCTGAAAATAACAAATTGTTTCTTCACAAAATTTAGTGTGAGAAAGATGTGTTTTTTTTTTGTCGGCAAACTCATTGATATTTTATAAAGATCCAATGGGCAATGTGAACAAGGTACAATAATGAAGATTGTAAAATGAATACAACAGATGGGCTTTGTAATACCTTGTATCGAAAAATGGTCAACGGGCAGTCAAGAAGTCAACGAGGGGCATTTCTGTAATTTCCAAAAGTTAAGGGGCATTTTGGTAATTTTACCAAAATATGAGCTGGAAGCTAAGACGGGCCAAATGTTATTCTTTTTACATAAAGAAAATATTTAGAAGATCAAGAGTGGTGGAAACAGACCGTAGATGAGTTTTCGGATTATCGGAAAGGAAACCGATAAAACCGAAGAAACTTGTAAAATTCATAACCGGAGCTACGAGTGTCCGTTTGAGGTGATTCAAATTTCTAAATTCATCAAAGAGCATCTGGAATCTGAAAATGAGGCTTGGTGGATTGATAGAAGCAGCTAAAGATTTTTTAAAATATTAAACGTAAAACCGGTTTTTACGAGAAATCGATACAATGTTCAGGCAAGCGAGAGGACCTTCTAAAGTCCACCAAAAATTATGAAATTTTGACCACAGCTCCATTAGAAGATCTAGAAGCTATGGGTAAAAATAATCAGCAAGATTTGATGCCTAGATCAAGTTATAAATTTTAGATCATTAATGGGTAATTAATGACTAAAATACAAAATAAATTCAAGGGAGCTTGGGCTTGGTTGAGACTGATCAGATCTGCTAGCTGAAGTCATTATGGACCTGATTCAAGCCCATTAATGGGATTGTGCCACGAAAATGATGCAAGAAGAAAGAAGAGGCCTTGAAAGGTTTTTGGTTCAATGAACCTACAAGAAGTTTTTGGCCTAAACTAAATGGCTTCTACATGGGCTTTGCATAGGTGAAATGGGTACCAAAATGAGTTATTTGTGGCCCTGCATTGAAGATGGCGTGGCAGAAGAATAAGGGAGAAGAGTGGATGGACACATGGCTACATCTAAGCACTTAGAGTTTGCTATATAAAGAGACCCTCACCCTCTCATTATCACCACACCAACAAAACACAACAAATAAGAGAGAAAGAAGAGAAGGAGAGGAGGAAAGGCTTGGGAGAAGAAGAAGAAGAAGAAGGAGGAGGAGGAAGAGAAGAAGAAGAAGCCGGAGGAGGAGAAGAAGCCGGAGGAGGAGAGGAAGAAGAAGCCGGAGGAAGAAGAAGAGAGAGAGAGAGAGGCTTGAAGAAGAAGAAGAGAGAGAGAGAGAGGCGTGAAGAAGAAGAGAGAGAGAGGATAACCGGAAGAGAAAGAGAGAGAACCGGAGGAAAGAGAGAGAATCGGAGCAGAGAGAAAATAAGGAGAGAGAAGATGGTCCGGAGGCTCGATCAAAATCATTCGGTCAACGGCACGGTCAAGTGCGGGTCAAGGTCGGATCAAAGAAACGAAGGTTTGAGGAAGGTTCGGGTGAGCGTTGGGTTCGTGCCGGGTCTCGTTGTTCCGCTAGTCCGTCAATCCGTCCGTCCGTCGTCATAATAACACTGTGAGTCGGCTAATTGTGTGTTGCATTTAGTTAAGATCATATAGATCCGTAATTGATAAACCGTAGTTTAGGTTGAATACCCGATTGATTGAATTGGTTAGAACGGCTAAGTTGATTTAATAACTCGGTTAATCAATGAGATGGTTAGGGTAAGGGATGCATGCTAGTTCGCTTATATCCGTAATCGTTGATAGTTCGCTGTTGCTTGATTGGGTATTGCATTAATTGATTGATAGTTCGTTGATTGCTTGATTGGGTGATGCATACATATAGAACAGCATGTTAGGACGTATATGCATAGATATTTAAGAACGTATCTAAAGGAATCTATATACGGGAAAGTATGAGTTGATTAAAATATGGTTAAAAGACATAACACACTTAGAATATAATAACGGAGTGGGTTAGTTGATCGGGTTAAGAGTAATGAATGGAAGTTAATGAATAATGAGATGTCGGGGAGTTAGTAGTCTTACTAACTCTAAACCGACAGATCGAGGACGTATTAAAAGATACTTAGGAAGTGATAAGTAAAGGAGGTGGTGTGATTGATGGGCCGTCTATGGGATTAGTAATCCACTAATCCCAAGGTAGCAGATTGAATGAGTAAAGGTTAAGGATTGAATGAGTGAAGGTTAAGAAAAGGTTAAAAGACTAATAAATCTAAATCATTGTTTGTGTGGTGTTGTGAGTATTTCTTGTGTGATTGTTTATCTACTTCGGTGTTGGACCGAGTAGACTGTTGTTTGTGTGATTGTGTATCTACTTCGGTGTTGGGCCGAGTAGACTGTTGTTCGCTTGTTTGTGTATCTACTTCGGTGTTGGGCCGAGTAGACTGCTGTTTGCTTGTTTGTGTATCTACTTCGGTGTTGGACCGAGTAGACTGTACTGGTAGACACTTACTCTGTTTTGGGACCGAGTAAGTGTAAGGTCGGGTGATGTGGAGGTTAATGATAGGACTTGCGGGACGGGATTAATTGGGGATTGTGATAGTAGTTCTAGTTGAACTTGTTGGTGTTGCGTGATAGAGTCCCAAAGAGTCTGCTTGTTTACATTGCTGTTATAGGACTTTATAGGGCGCGTTAGATCCCGCAAGTCTAAAGATGGCGTTCCGGTACTTCCTGCCCGATTGGATCCTCGGGAGTTGAGAACCTGGTCAGTTCACGTACCTTCGGTAGTGGTTCCGACAGGTGTTAACCTATGGAGTGACGTCTGTAGGTGTGTGGTCCGGAAAATACAGGGTCGCGTCCTAAGGCCGGACTGCATGGAAACTCGGGTTGCCGGGGGTAACTTGAGTCACCGCGTATCGATGGACGGAGAACGGTGTCCTAGCCGTTGGACTTCGTGTTTAGTCTAGGAGTCGTGGGAGGTTTTAGCTACCGTGGCGGCAGCTAAGTGTTCTTGTGGAAGTCACCGAGTTCGCAAAGTGGGCCCAGATGGTGTGGAGTTGTGTTGTGCCATGATAGATAGATCGAGTCTAATCAAGAACATGTGCCGCAGTGTTCTCGATTCCTTCGTTGATGATTGTGTTGTTATTTGAATGCTTGTGTGTTGTGGAGCTCATCACGTCTTGGTAGCACGTGATCGGCTATTATACTTGATTGTTATTTTTGGTTTGGGCGGGATTAATAGATTGTTAGCAGCCTTTAGTTGGGAGCCGTCTCACTGGGTAATCTTAGATTTTTCATTAGACTCTTTTGTGGTTTTCAGGTTTGGCGTAGATCGGCGGACGAGTAGGGCAATCGGAGTAGTCTCGGGTTGGCATTGGGTATCAGTGGTTACGCATTTTGAATGTACTTTCGGTTTCGGATTTTGTTGGAACGTTCCGCTAAATGTTTTGTATTAGACCGTATATTGTTATGAATAAGATTTATATTTTTTTAGTAATAAAAACGGAATAATTCTCTGATATACGGTTTCGTCCGAACCGAACACAACTCGTGGAAACGGTATGGGTTGAAAAGCCTTGTATCGTGGAAACGAGGTAAACGGAGTCAAAGATGGTTTGGTTCGAGCCTTTGTCTCAAACCGAACTGTCTCTGGCTTTCGTATTGTGACAAACTCTTCTCGTATGACTGCTTGGGTTCGATAGATCATATTCTTGTTTAATTGTTGGCCGGTCAGCTCGTCGGTCAGCGGAAAACGGGAAGGGGGCGTTACAAAAGGTGGTATCAGAGCATGGTTCGTCATGGTTTCAAAAATTCCGGTTTTTCAAAGTTTTCAATATTTTATCGAGTCAAAAAGTGTCGCCAATGCAACCAATAGGAATCCGAGTCGCGTCCGTCAATCCGGGGAAATGGGTATGTTAGAAAAGTTTCTAGGATTATGCTAATCTTTTGGTGTTTTGTTGCAGTCACACAGCAGAATTGTCCTAGGAGGATTGGTGTGTGTGTGTGGGTGCGACGACAAGATGAGCGGCATCAGCATGGATGACCTTGAATCCATCTGATCTACTGCAACTAGTCCAGGTCCATTCTTCCAGCTCGCAGAATGTTCCTATTCCGGAGTATGTGATTATTGGTGTTGAGCCCGTTACCACTCCACCCATTCCATAGCCGCCTTATGATACAATTACATTTGGATTACCACCGTCAGTAGCGCGCACCGTCGATATTCATCTCCGATGACATGGCGATCAAGTACAATCTCGGGATATGGGAGCTACCACCGCCTGATATTCGACCACCTGTCCGACGCATTAGACCCTTTGTTTCTTGCCTGCGGTGCCACATGTCTTTCATTTCTATTCGGTGTCAGTTGTTTGGCCGAGCATACCCGCCACCGCCGCATTGACGCATTTGCGGCCGAGATGAACATTGCCCTCCTTTCCTGTCATGATCGAGGCTGTGTCGCTCCGCCACCACCACCACACTCATTCTATCCTCCTGGCGCACCTGTCGGTTAGGATCCACATGAGGTGTACCACTCATGTTGGAAATTAAGAAATAGATTAGGCCAAGGTAAGTAAGGGCTCTAACTCGTTGTTTGATGTGTGTAGATCGGCTTGCGATCGTCTCTGACGATTCGGTTGCGTGTAGTGGTGTTTCTTGTGGGACGAATTGGTAACCGCTAGTATGTAGACTCCGACGGACCTACGTATCTAAAACTCTATGTGGTGAATAGATATTTTGTTTACGTAGTGGATGTGGAGTATTTCGGTTGTCGTTTTGAGTAGCAGAGTTGTTATATTGCATACTCATGATGGTTGTGAATGCAATATAGTTACGATGTGAAAATAGATGATGGTCCGAGCAGACGGTTTCCATCAGAACCCTGAGAGACAACTGCAATCGCCGATTTGCTTGATTGATTGTGTGTGATTGATTGCCTTGCTAGGTTGTTAGAATTGTGAATTGCTGTGATTGCTCGCTAGGTTGGTAGTTGTTGATATTGAATCTCTGTATTTTGTTTAATTGCTAGGTTGCTAGCATTGCGTTTGTTGATCGCTAGGGTGTTAGCCTGATTGATGCAGTGCATTGTTCGCTAGGTTGATAGAATTTAATTTCAGCATTCATTTGATGGATAGAATGGTAGCCTGGCATTCGCATGATCGTTAGGTTGTTAGAATTTCCGTGTTGCATTGCGAACGAATGCTAAGTTGGTAGAGATTCATTGCATTAGTCACCTTGTTAGATTGTTATTTGAATAATGAACATTTCCGCGCTGTTTGATTCGCTTGGTTGCTAGAAAGTGATTCTTGATTTTAATTAGCGAAATTGTTTGGTTTGCTCGGTTAGAATTATTTTTGGTAAGAAAGATAAAGAACCTCGTAGATAGACCTAAGCTCGTGATTGAAAAATGCGGTTTTTATAGGAAGCTTAGTTGAGATTGGGCGGAATTGTAGGATATTGTTAGTTAGCCATGTGTGACCGATGGGTACATGACTAAGTAACCATATTTATATAAGGAAGTGATATCTGGAAGTAAGTTAGAAAGAGGTCTAACCGTTCCACTGTTGTTGAGGTTGTTGATGTAGGACGTGATGGACGATTTGAGGAGGACACGAGACTGAACCCGAACCCGAGAGACGAGATGTTATTTCAGGAAGCAGTTAGACCCGAGCCTGCAAGAAAGTTAGTGTGGATTCAGAAAAGAATTTGGGTATCAGTGGCAGGAGAAATCAAGACGGATGAGTTTGATGAGTTAGCAAAGGGATTCAGAAGCATCAACGTCAGTGGAGGAGTCCGTTCGAAGATATCAGTGGAAAGAACAGTTTTGGAGTCAGTAAAACGTGGAGTTCGGTGATCAAGGAAGTTCGAGGCGTGTATGAGTATAGTGGAATAGATGGAAGGAAGAAAATCAATATGAGCATAATATCAGTCGGGAGCGGTAGTCATTGGAAACAAGTTAAGTGAGGGAATGGAGGATGAGTTATTATTGCATGATCGGGGAAGTCAAGACAAAGTGGGGAAGCCTGGAGTACTGGTCGGCGCAGATGAGTTCATGAAGCAGAGTATAGCAAACCAATCAGGATCGGTGGATTTGGGAATCAGAGATAGAATCGATGAAGCAATCAAATGGAGAAGTCGGGATTGGTCGAGATTCAAGCCATATCGCGGGGGGGATTTAAGATGTCAATGTGATGGGAGTTGGAGAAAAATCATGTTTCAAGAATCAGTTGAAGCATCGGGAGTGTAGTTACTATTTATTCAGAGTTCAAGCAGTATCATGTGGCGCAGATGGAAACAAGACTCAGAATGGAGTCGTGCAGTTAAGAGAAATGAATATGTAATCAAAGAGAAGATCGGTGTAGAGAAGTTGTATGCAAACCAGTGGTTCGGAAGTCAGTATCGGAAGAGCGGGTTTGCCTTGAGATCAGAGCGTACGCAGCAAAGCAGAGTTGGATTGGAATCAAAAACCCGAGTGAAGCAATTTAGTCAAGATCATTTGCACTGGGAATCAAGAGTGGAGTCAGTAAAACTAATTAAAGATGGGGAGCCAAGAAGTGATCGTGAGTCAAGTTCTCATTATGGGAAGTTCAAGACGTCGGTATTTTAGTTTGAGCAAGACGGTGTTTCAGAAGTTAGTAAGCATCGAGAGTATAGCCCAGTTAATTCAGCGTTCGGGTGTTGGAGCAGTCAAATCAGTTTCAGGAGTAGCAACTTACGGGGTTCAGTTCCGATTCGAAGTTTGTTAGTAACGGAGAATTCGGGGACCGAATTCCTGTAAGTGGGGAAGAATGTAATACCCTGTATCCAGAAATGGTCAACGGGCAGTCAAGAAGTCAACGAGGGGCATTTCTGTAATTTCTAAGAGTTAAGGGGCATTTTGGTAATTTTACCAAAATATGAGCCGGAAGGTAAGACGGGCCAAATGTTATTCTTTTTAAATAAATAAAACATTTAGAAGACGAAGAGTGGTGGAAACGGACCGTAGATAGGTTTTCGGATTATCGGGAAGGAAACTGATAAAACCGAAGAAACTTGTAAAATTCATAACCGGAGCTACGAGTGTCCGTTTGAGGTGATTCAAATTTCTAAATTCATCAAAGAGCATCTGGAATCTGAAAATGAGGCTTGGTGGATTGATAGAAGCAGCTAAAGATTTTTTAAAATATTAAACGTAAAACCGGGTTTTACGAGAAATCAATACAATGTTCAGGCAAGCGAGAGGACCTTCTAAAGTCCACCAAAAATTATGCAATTTTGACCACAGCTCCATTAGACGATATAGAATCTATGGGTAAAAAGAATCAGCAAGATTTGATGCCTAGATCAAGTTATAAATTTTAGAACATTAATGGGTAATTAATGACTAAAAATACAAAATAAATTCAAGGGAGCTTGGGCTTGGTTGAGACTGATCAGATCTGCTAGCTGAAGTCATTATGGACCTGATTCAAGCCCATTAATGGGATTGTACCACGAAAATGATGCAAGAAGAAAGAAGAGGCCTTGAAAGGTTTTTGGTTCAATGAACCTACAAGAAGTTTTTGGCCTAAACTAAATGGCTTCTACATGGGCTTTGCATAGGTGAAATGGGTACCAAAATGAGTTATTTGTGGCCCTACATGGAAGATGGCGTGGCAGAAGAATAAGGGAGAAGAGTGGATGGACACATGGCTACATCTAAGCACTTAGAGTTTGCTATATAAAGAGACCCTCACCCTCTCATTCTCACCACACCAACAAAAACACAACTAATAAGAGAGAAAGAAGAGAAGGAGAGGAAGAAAGGCGTGGGAGAAGAAGGAGAAGAAGAAGAAGAAGAAGAAGAAGGAGGAGGAAGAGAAGAAGAAGCCGAAGGAGGAGAAGGAGGAGGAGAAGAAGGCGGAGGAGGAGAGGAAGAAGAAGCCGGAGAGAGAGAGAGAGAGAGAGAGAGAGAGAGAGAGAGAGAGAGAGAGAGAGAGAGGAGAGAGAGAGAGAGAGAGAGAGGAGAGAGAGAGAGAGAGAGAGAGAGAGAGAGAGAGAGAGAGAGAGAGAGAGAGAGAGAGAGAGAGAGAGAGAGAGAGAGAGAGAGAGAGAGAGAGGCGTGAAGAAGAAGAGAGAGAGAGAGACATGAAGAAGAAGAGAGAGAGAGGATAACCGGAAGAGAAAGAGAGAGAGGCGTGAAGAAGAAGAGAGAGAGAGGATAACCGGAAGAGAAAGAGAGAGAACCGGAGGAAAGAGAGAGAGAACCAGAGGAGAGAGAAAATGAGGAGAGAGAAGATGGTCAGGAGGCTCGATCAGAATCATTCGGTCAACGGTACGGTCAAGTGTGGGTCAAGGTCGGGTCAAAGCAACGGAGGTTCGGGGAAGGTTCGGGTTAGCGTTGGGTTCGTGCCGGGACTTGTTGTTCCGCTAGTCCGTCAATCCGTCCGTCCGTCATCATAATAACACTGTGAGTCGGCTAATTGTGTGTTGTATTTATTTAAGATCATAGAGATCCGTAGTTGATAAACCGTAGTTTAGGTTGCATACCCGATTGATTGAATTGGTTAGAACGGCTGGGTTGATTTAATAACTCTGTTAATCAATGAGATGGTTAGGGTAAGGGATGCATGCCAGTTCGCTTATATCTGTAATCGTTGATAGTTCGTTGTTGCTTGATTGGGTGTTGCATTAATTGATTGATAGTTTGTTGATTGCTTGATTGGGTGATGCATACATATAGAACGGCATGCTAGGACGTATATGCATAGATAAGTATTTAAGAACGTGTCTAAAGGAATCTATATACGGGAAAGTATGAGTTGATTAAAATACGGTTAAAAGACATAACACACTTAGAATATAATAACTGAGTGGGTTAGTTGGTCGGGTTAAGAGTAATGAATGGAAGTTAATGAATAATGAGATGTCGGGGAGTTAGTAATCTTACTAACTCTAAACCGACAGATCGAGGACGTATTAAAAGATACTTAGGAAGTGATAAGTAAAGGAGGTGGTGTGATTGATGGACCGTCTACGTGATTAGTAATCCACTAATCCCAATGTAGCGGATTGAATGAGTAAAGGTTAAGGATTGAATGAGTGAAGGTTAAGAAAAGGTTAAAAGACTAATAAATCTAAATCATTGTTTGTGTGGTGTTGTGAGTATTTCTTGTGTGATTGTTTATCTACTTCGGTGTTGGACCGAGTAGACTGTTGTTTGTGTGATTGTGTATCTACTTCGGTGTTGGGCCGAGTAGACTGTTGTTTGCTTGTTTGTGTATCTACTTCGGTGTTGGGCCGAGTAGACTGATGTTTGCTTGTTTGTGTATCTACTTCGGTGTTGGACCGAGTAGACTGTACTGGTAGACACTTACTCTGGTGTGGGACCGAGTAAGTGTAAAATCGGGTGATGTGGAGGTTGATGATAGGACCTGCAGGACGGTATTAATTGGGGATTGTGATAGTAGTTCTAGTTGAACTTGTTGGTGTTGCGTGATAGAGTCTCAGTCAGTCTGCTTGTTTACATTGCTGTTATAGGACTATATAGGGCACGTTAGATACCGCAAGTCTAAAGATAGCGTTCCTGTACTTCCTGTCCGATTGGATCCTCGGGAGTTGAGAACCTGGTCAGTTCACGTACCTTCGGTAGTGGTTCTGGCAGGTGTTAACCTATGGATTGACGTCTGTAGGTGTGTGGTCCGGAGAATACGGGGTCGCGTACTAGGGCCGGACTGCATGGAAACTCGGGTTGCCGGAGGTAACTTGAGTCACCGCGTATGGATGGACGGAGAACGGTGTCCTAGCCGTTGGACTTCGTGTTATCGTCTAGGAGTCGTGGGAGGTTTTAGCTACCGTGGCGGCAGCTAAGTGTTCCTGTGGAAGTCACCGAGTTCGCAAAGTGGGCCCAGATGGTGTGGAGTTGTGTAGTGCCGCGATAGATAGATTGAGTCTAATCAAGAACATGTGCCGCAGTGTTCTCGATTCCCTTCGTTGATGATTGTGTTGTTATTTAAATGCTTGTGTGTTGTGGAGCTCATCACGTCTTGGTAGCACGTGATCGGCTATTATACTTAATTGTTATTTCGGGTTTGGGTGGGATTAATAGATTGTTAGCAGCCTTTAGTTGGGAGCCGTCTCACTGGGTAATCTTGTTGGATAGTTTAGTGTTTCCTGATTCAATTCCCAGATTGATTCATCCTACTAAACATGCAGATCTAGGTTCTCTTATTTAGAAACATAATAGATCTCACCTTTTACCTTGTTTATGCAGCGGAATGGGAGGTAAGGTCAGAGATCAGCAGAACCACCAAGGGATGGATCCTCCAAAGGCTCACGCACGCACGCTCGGGAATTGGCTGCTAGACCAGACAGAGAGGAGGCGCAGAGAGAGGCTAAGGGAGGCGCAGAGACTGAGAAGAATTAGAGAGCCTTAGGTCAAGTTTTATTCATTAAAACTCCCTTTAGTTCTCATGGGCTTTTGGGCCCAATTCTCAGTTCTGATTAAATCCCATGGATTTAATCAGGCCCTTTATACTCTCTAAGTACAGTAAATGCCTAGCACTTTTACCGTACTTCTGCTAAACCGTTCCTTCGTATTTTCCCGTTAGCTTAGGCGTGTGACCCATATGGGATCATATAATAAAGGCAATAAGTCCAAGATTTATAGATCATGAGCGGACTCTAGCAAGCCATCATGACCCCCATTATTATATGACTTATGTCTGATCATTGACATACTCTTACGTTCTAGAGACAGTACAGAGATTACTGGACATAATTCCAACAATCTCCCACTTGAACTGGAATCTCTGTATTCATAATCCTTTTGTCTTAATATCTCGATTAGTCATAAGGCAAGATTAGTGTCATCCTTATAAAGCCTAATCTTGTTTATCGGACTCTGATTTGATACTGACAATCCAAACGACTCGGGAAAGTCCGTTTGAGCATGGCCATGCATTTTCCAGTATTCAAATCTCCGATTGGCCTAGAGATATTCACTCCATTTATATTGGAGGGACAAATCCCGTCTTGTTCCATCACTGTAAACTACTCATTTCATAATACACCCAAACAAGGTCCTTATAACTATCGCTTAACGACAGCATTAGACAATGATCAAAGCGCATTAGTTCATGTGCAGTCACATGCATGCGAACTCAGGTCTAAGGACTATACTCTATAGTCGTAGTAAGAATCTCTTATGACACAGATATAAATATCCTGAAGAGTTCTTATAATCGGGTCTTGTTCGGTCGTATGTACCCTACATACACCTATGTACTGACTTTGATGCCGCGCATCTATGACACACTGAGACTTTGTCATAAGTCACATACCAATCTAGTCTCACGCGGTTGTTGGTGTTCCAATTTCAACAACCTTCGACTAGGGACATGATGATATAAGCCATCTATCAAATATAGGGTCTCATGATCAAGCTAAATGACTTTGATAACTCAAGATCAAGTCACTTACTTCGATGACCTATAAAATGGTTCATATCACTTTGGAACGATTATTTCATCACAGTTAAAATAATCTTGAAATAATAATTTCAATAAACATCATAAAATATTTTACAAGAACATATCAATAACTAAATAAAGCCCTTTATTAACTCCCACTGAAATTGAGACTACATCTTAATTTCACTTATCCTACAGCAACAGTCCGCGACTCGTGCTTAGGCCTAAGGAGTGGCTTCGTTAATAGATTAGCAACGTTCTCATTCGTTGAAACTTGCTGATCTACTTAACATCTCTGTCATTTATCTCACGGAATAGGTTATACCTATCCTCAAGGTGTTTGGACCTCTGATGTGCAGCTAGTCTCATCTATGCTGGGAATCACATCGAGTTCAGTGATGAACTCTTCTTTCCAAACAACCTCTTTCGCCGCTATCCAAACTGCGAAATGTTCAGCTTAAGTCATGGAGTCAGCAACAGTGCCTTGCACCGCCAGACAGACACAAGATATAACCAGACTGTGACCGGAAATCATCTTTGTCTGTTGGAAACTTGCCTTTCAGACTCTACTGACTTGTAGCACCTCACTTTCTCCGTAAATCAAGAACTTATCCTTAGTATTCCTCAAATACTTTAGGACATTCTTTACGGTAATCCAGTGATTCTTTGCTGGATTTGACTGGTCTTTACTTGTCTTGCTTAACATTAAAGCAACATCAAACAAGTACGTTTCATGGCATACATGATAGATCCAATTGCCGACGCATATGGAATCTTATCCATGCATTTAAGCTCAGCAGTTATCGTAGGACACTGTGTCTTGCTTAACGTAATGCCATGTGACATTGGCATAAAACCCTTCTTGGAATGCTGAAAACGTGTAGGACTTTGTCGGGATAAGAATCCTGACTTTGTCCTACCAGCTCTTTCGGATCTCTATCTTTAGATCCAAAATCCAAGAACATACGTGGCTTTACCCATGTCAATCATTAGAACCAACTCCCAAGCCAGTCCTTTACCGACTGCAGCATTGGGACGTCATTTCCGAGAATCAGTATGTCATCGACATACAATATGAGAAATGCAACATCGCTCCCACTTATCTATTAGTAAACGCACAATTCCATTTCGTTCCTGTTCAAGTCAAAACCTTGACTACTTCAACAGAACGAAGATTCCAACTCCGATATGTTTGCTTCCATCCATGAATGGATCAATAAAGCTAACTTACACATAGTGTAATTTTTCGGAGTCCGGGCTCACTTTCGCTTCTTTGAATTTCGCAGATTCGTCGCTTTCAATGATCATCAGATCATGCGAACTTTCAATGATTATCAGGTTCAACTAATGACGAGAAATCACTCTCGGATTAGTAACTGATTCATTCATATCTGCGAACTTCAGGCTCCACAGGTGTAGATTCTACAGAAATCTGTAAATCCATCTGTTGCTCTCCCTCAACAGGTTGAGCAGCCTCCTGTATGTCTCGAATTTCTTCGAGTTATACTTTTACTCCCACTGTTCTTCTTGGAAAGTAACTTCCCTTCTTAGAAAACAGAATGGACGTAAAAGTAACAAGCCTTGGTTTCCCTAGGACAACCAGTGAAGTAGCACAACTACAAATACTCAGTAAAGACGAATTTGGATCGATTCCAATCCACATTTACGTGGTGTCTTTCAACTGATATTGGTGGAACCTTTTCAGCGTAAACTTAGATATTTCTAGACCGTTATTCTTAAATAATATCATGGAAGATTCGTGTGACTCATCTTTAATCATTTCTAATAAGATCTGATTCTTTCTCACAGAAACACCTTCAGGTTTTCAGGAGAAATGAGCTGTGAAACGATTTCACACTCATTCAGATGATCACACAATCAATGACTTAAGTATTCTCACTCGTGATCTGATCCAGAGTCTTAATACTTCTGTCATTCAGATCCTATACTTCATTCTGGAACTCTTTCGACCATGTCAAAGAATTCCGACTTGTGTCTCATCAAATGAACACAGTCACACTCACTGAAGTAATCAGTAGAGACAATGAAGTACATGAAATTTTCTCTGGCATTACTGCTCATTGGGCCACATACATGAGTATGTTCCAGGTCCAATAAGCCTTTGGGCCTTTCTCTAGCTCGGCTAAGATAGGCCCTTTACCTTTTGGTCCAGTAAACAGAATTCAAGTCTCATAAGATATCTTATCAAATGAGCCCAACAGTCCATAACTATGGGATTTCTGAATCCGACTTACTCTATGTGACCAAGACTTTTATGCCAAGAAAAATCAGGTTTAATTCATCAGATTTAAACCAATTCGGTATTTATGTTACATTTAGGCACTCTTTGGTTTAAGATATAAAACCCATTCCATGAATAGGGTGCTACAATTAATATTTCATTAAGATCAAAAGAACAAAAACTTGTCTTTTATCAAAATGAAAAACATTCAAATTCTTACAAGAAAATGAAAGGCAACTCTGCTTAAAGCAGGTACATTGTAGCAATTACTTAATACAAAACCAAGCCTCAAAGGGATCTATAAGTGAAAACCCTACGGCTGAGGCAGCATCCCAAGCTCCTTCCAGACATGTAGTTTCACTTGCCCTTCCTTCAAAGTTCTACTGTTGCCCAGGCTCTGCATATTATAACAAATATCAGTGCCACAACCAGTATCCAATACCTATAAGGTAGAACTTGAAGTAATAACATGAATACCTGAGGAAGTAGTCTCATACATCAACTTCAACTCCTCATCATCTTCCATGAATTTAATGCAATTTCTCTTCCAATGCCCAGTCTCTTTACAGTAGCAGCACTTACCAACGTAAGAGGTATCTGACTCGGGCTCAGAAGACCCACGCTTGCCATGATTCAAAATCTGGACAACTTTGTCTTCACCCTTGTCAGCATTAGGTTTAGTAAACCTACCCTTCTCATTCATGAGATTGTACAGGGTACTCTTCACGTTTGGCTCAACTGTCTTGAGCATATCATGCAGTTCAGTCAGCGTCTTCGTTAAGCCTTTCTTGATATAGTTCCTTCTGAACTTATCATAGCTTGACGGCAGTGACTGCAGAATGATCTCAGTTGCCAATTCTTGGCTAACTGGATAATCCAGTTTCCTCAGGTTATCAATGTAACCCATCATTTTACTGACATGAGGACTCACTGGATGATCATTTGGTAGCTTGCAGCTAGTGAGAGACTTAACCAACCGGTATCTCTCCACTCTTATCTGCTCCTAAAATTTCAATTTCAGGCTGCTGATCATCTCTATTGGCGACTCCATGTTCTCATATTGCTTCCGCAAGTCTGAGTCCATGGTAGCCAATATCAGACCACGCACATCTACCGCATCATTATAATGCTTATTCCAAGCATCATATACTGCATGAGAAGCATTGGACCCGATCCTCACGGGGAGAGCTCTCTCAAGAACATAGTCCTTTATCTCCTGCCTGAGGACAAGCCTCAGGTTCCGCGACCAAGTCAAGAAATTTGATCCGTTCAGCTTGTCCATCTCAAGGACATACCGGATCGAGAAAGTGTTTTGATTGTTTGTGCTAGTCATAACTGAAATTTAAGATAAAAGAATTTTAGTTAATATGTTCAATATGATTAATCTTATATTATACTTAATATGATTAATCACGCATTATATTCAATAACATAAGTTACCCTCAATAGAATATAATGATTCCAAGATCCACATATAACTAAGATCAAAGTGGGCCACTGGCCATCACCCAACCTTAGCTTATATCGGTAAGCCCTATGTCGGCTAACTATATCCGTGATATAACTCTTGGTTGTGAATCTGGGCCCGAGGCCCAATCCACTCTGATGTCTCAAGGCCCGGGACTCCCGATGGCCTAGTCAAGAAAACCAGACTATACAGTCATGTAATCATTAATGTCTGGGACTCCCAATGACATTTATGAATCACAAACCGTCTTATCCACGCAAAAGTAGACACCCTCACACTGTAAGGCCATGAATACAATTGAATGGGCTTCGACAGCTGACATAGACTGGACAAGACATCCAACGCTTGATATTATTTGAGGTTTGTAGGTTTATTAAAATTCATCCCAAAATAGAAGATTACTATTTTGGGAAACTTTCCTTTTTGGGAAACCTACTAAATTTGGAAACTTTCTAAAAAAATAGAAACTTTTAATTATAGAAATTTCCTAAAATCCAAAACATGCAAATCTAGAAACTTCTAATTTAAGAAACTTTCTAATTTCAAAATTTTGGAAACTTATTAATTTAAAATCGATTTTATAATTTTTATAAAAATAAATTTTAAATTAATTCTGAAGAAAAGACTCAAATAATTGGCCCAATTGTTTTAACTTCTTGGCCCGAGGCCCAAGAATTGGTTCATGTCCAAGACATAACCCAATTGCCCAATTAAATGACATAACCGGTCTGGTTCATTAAAATTGGTCTTAACCAAAATTAATTACTACGATGACCACAATTGTCAACCGGTTATTTACTAAACCGGATTTTCTCAATTTATTTGGTCCAACCAAATCAAATTAGAAAACCACTGGTTTAGGCACAAAATCCAATTTTTCGACTTTGGATTTCTTATCCCGGTTTAACCAGAACTTAATAAATTTATTAAGTCTGTTTATTAAACCGTGACGTTTTGATTTTAATCAAGTTTTAAACCGAACCGAACCGAATTGGTCACGAACCGATCACGGTCGTGACCTAGCTTCTCGATCACTGTCGACCAGCCGCACGCGATCCACGATCCACGCGATCCACGATCATCCGGACGGCCGAGCCTCAAGCTGGACGGGACGGTGATCGGACGAGCTCGGGCCGGTTGCTTCACGCGATCGCCGAGCGATCGGGACAGCCTTGGTCGAGACTCGATCCATCCGATCGGTCGGCCCTTGATCATGCGATCGCGGCCGAGAGATGCATGACGAGCTCGGTTTTTGATCGGGACAGGAGGTGAGCGGGTCGATCCATGCGATCGATTGATCCATGCGATCAGTTCACCTCTCGTCTGACGATCCGACGCATACCAATTCATATATATTGGATCATGCGATTTCTTGTTTGTTTAGGTTTTTAATTCTTTGTTTCTTAAGTGTTTTTCCTTATCAGTAGGTTGATTCAAAAACACTTCTTAAACAATCCTAAACATGATTCTAAACAAGAAAAAAAACCACAGAACCAATGGCTCTGATACCACTGTTGGATAGTTTAGTGTTTCCTGATTCAATTCCCAGATTGATTCATCCTACTAAACATGCAGATCTAGGTTCTCTTATTTAGAAACATAATAGATCTCACCTTTTACCTTGTTTATGCAGCGGAATGGGAGGTAAGGTCAGAGATCAGCAGAACCACCAAGGGATGGATCCTCCAAAGGCTCACACACGCACGCTCGGGAATTGGCTGCTAGACCAGACAGAGAGGAGGCGCAGAGAGAGGCTAAGGGAGGCGCAGAGACTGAGAAGAATTAGAGAGCCTTAGGTCAAGTTTTATTCATTAAAACTCCCTTTAGTTCTCATGGGCTTTTGGGCCCAATTCTCAGTTCTGATTAAATCCCATGGATTTAATCAGGCCCTTTATACTCTCTAAGTACAGTAAATGCCTAGCACTTTTACCGTACTTCTGCTAAACCGTTCCTTCGTATTTTCCCGTTAGCTTAGGCGTGTGACCCATATGGGATCATATAATAAAGGCAATAAGTCCAAGATTTATAGATCATGAGCGGACTCTAGCAAGCCATCATGACCCCCATTATTATATGACTTATGTCTGATCATTGACATACTCTTACGTTCTAGAGACAGTACAGAGATTACTGGACATAATTCCAACAAATCTTAGATTACTCATTAGACTCTTTTGTGTTTTTCAGGTTTGGCGTAGCTCGGCGGACGCATAGGACACTCGGAGTAGTCTCGGGTTGGCATTGGGTATCAGTGGTTACGCATTTTGACTGTACTTTCGGTTTAGGATTTTGTTGGAACGTTCAACTAAATGTTTTGTATTAGACCGTATATTGTTATGAATAAGATTTATATTTTTAGTAATAAAAACAGAATAATTCCTTGATATACGGTTTCGTCCGAACCGAACACAACTCGTGGAAACGGTACAGGTTGAAAAGCCTCGTATCGTGGAAGTGAGGTAAACGGAGTCAAAGATGGTTTGGTTCGAGCCTTTGTCTCAAACCGAACTGTCTCTGGCTTTCGTATTGTGACAAACTCTTCTCGTATGACTGCTCGGGTTCGATAGGTCATGTTCTTGTTTGATTGTTGGCCGGTCATCGAATTTATGGAGCAACACGAAAGAGTAATGACGTGCGAACCGAACTGCCACACGTCGCAAATTGAACGATCTTCGACATGCCAATCGTCGATCACCGACGACGGTCACCGGATCAATGCTGTTGCTGCTTCATCACATGCGCCTTGCTGATCGACAACAACCAAATCCATCAAGGAAGAACCGCATGAAATGGAAAGCCTTTCCGTCAATACAACCGCCACCGCTATCGCGCTCTTGATAGCTGCAGAAACCGGACCGGAATTGTCGCAGCAAAATAGGAGCCGCCAGACCCGTTCAGCTCGACCGGGCAGAGAACCAACTGGCCAAAAGCACCCTGCGAAGAGAAGTGAAGAAAGAAAGATGCCACCGGATCCTTGATAATAAAAATCCGAGGATATCTATCGAACGATTCCTAAACGGATCGGAGACCAAATTAAGATCCGATAAAAGATAGGGAAAGTATAATCGGCTTTGATTTGGAGAAGAGTCCGACAGATACCGGAAAAAAAAATCTGATACGCGATCGGAAGCCGAGTCCGGCAGTAGGCCGGAAGTTTATTGGCGGTAAGGAACTTTAGCTATAAAACAGAAAAAGATAAAAAAAAAAATATAAATAGCCGGACCATCAGAATAACGCCGGTTGCCGGAAGAGAACTGGAAATCGCTTTTTGGTTGTTTTTGAAAGAAGTTAGAGAAGAGAGAGAGCTTGTGAGAAAGGTGTGGTAATACAGTTTTTATGATGTTTGTAATAATGTAAACCAATTAAACGTTTTTATAGATAAAATTCTAAAGCGGTGACATCTCACAACTCACAATTACCTAATACTAATAAACAACATAACAGTTAAAGCTCAACATTTGTGAGATGTAATCATAAAGTTAAGGCTCAACAAAAAAAGAAGTAAAAAATTATGGTATTTGGTAGTTCTTCCACATAGAATAATCATAAAGTGGATAACTTTGGGGGTTGATGTGAACAAAAATGAAATTAGTATGAACTATGGCGGTATTTGAAAAGCCTCGACGATGTTTGAAGATTTTAGGTGACGGAGCTTCAGTCGGCGGTGGCAATGATGACTCGTCTTTCGTCTACTTTTGAAGCCAACGCGTAGCAGTCAAGATTACATGTATTTTTTTTTTTTTTGGCAACAGATTACATGTGTTTTGTTTTGCTGTTTTCTAGTTTTCTCTACATTTTGGTTTTGGGCTTTCAGACCGTGTCTCATACTTGTTCTGTTGGGTTTTTTTTTTTTTGTCAACAAATGTAAAAAGAACTAGAACACTACTTTTCTATCATCCATATCGATGGTTTCGGTCCGATATGCGTGTTTGATGACTGCCTGAGACAAGCACTTCGTGCTAGTCTATCTGCCGTCTGATTTTGTGTATGATGTATGTGCTTGAGGTGAAAAGTTTCGAAGGACCTCATCCTCTTGTCGTACTCGTTAATGTAGACTTCAATGGCTGGCCAGTGCTCTGGTTCTGACACTATCCTGACCACTTCCGAACAATCTGTTGCAAAAGTGATATGTCTTTGGTTGAAGAATTTCATGCTTTCTATGATCTAGAGCAGTGCTTCAAACTCCGCGTTGAGTTTTAATTTTATTAATAAAACTTTACTAGCAAAAACGAGATATATATATATATATATATACGACGTGGAATACAAACGACTGCGTATTGCGGAAGCCAATGAGTGTGAGGTGACATGACATCTCGTGTAAACCGTTACGAAGTTTTCAAGTCTTTGCAACAATCATTTCCAACGCGTTATGTTTGAGTGGTTACGTCCGCTCTTACTCCAATGCCAACTCTTTCAGCTTTCACCATTTTGTTTTTTTTTTGTCTTTCTTTTTTTCAGCATTTATTACTTAAATCTGTATTAACAAACATATAGTCCAGATTCCAGAAACGGAAGTACCTAACAGAAGATGTTAGCCCTGGATGATCCCACAAAAGCAGGACGCGCTATTGCAATTCTTTTTATTTTTCTTTTCTTCTGGAAGTAGGTAAGTATTGGTTGGTTTAATGTCAAGATCTATTAAAAATAATAATAATAATAGAACACCACATTTGATCACATAAGATTCGAAATAGGAAAGACACATTTGGTAGAGAACAAAAAACAGATTGGTAAAAAAGAATTATTACGATATTTTCGTTGACGGTTCACTTGATTCTTTGTTTGAAAAGGAGAAAGAACATATAGGTTTTGTAGTAACACCTGCGTAATCGCGGAATGGCGGAATTGTATTTAAAAATGTGATTTCGTAAGTATTGCATTTAAACGCCATTCCGCGAGTTACCAATCAAGCTAATGTTAATTCTGCAATAATCTATATAAACCTCACTTTTCTGCGGAATAGATTTTTCTTTATATTTTTTTCAGCGAAAACGCAGACTTGCGTTTTCGCGTTTTTTTCTTTATTCCACAAGTTTTTCTGATTGTCAAATTTTTTTGCGGAATGGCGTTTTAAACGCGATTCCGCCATTCCGCATGTTACCAATCAGGGCCACAGTTTTGTAAAGTGCGGTCAACCAACAGTTATATATATATATATATATATATATATTATATTAATTATATTATAATCTATTTTTATAACTTTTAAATATATTATATTAATTAATTAATATAATTATATTATATAATTAATAAAAATTAATATAACGACGCTAACACCAAGATAAAATTCAACGACGCTAACACCAAGATAAAATTCTGGTGACAAGCAAAAGAGAGAGAGAGAGAGAGAAAATATCATCGGGAGATATACAACGACGCTAACACCAAGATAAAATTCTGGTGACAAGCAAAAGAGAGAGAGAAAATATCATTATACATGATAGAACACAAGAAACCAAAAATACTAAAGGGGATAGGACAACAGAAGGAAAACCCTCATTTCGATGGAAATAAATAAACCGCAACCGTTAACACCGCCGCAGCTTCACCGCACTCACGACCTGTCCAAAATCGAGAACCAGAGCCGCCCCAAACGCCGCCTCTGAAATATATCTACTGTCGGAGGAGTCTTGCGGCCACCAACGCCGGTCGCAGGGATCAACCGACCTCCATAGCCTTCCTAACCAGTCACTGCCGATACTCGCAACTCTCCACTTACCACCACCACACACAACACCAAACTTCAAATCCAGTCATGACAACACAAACTACCGACACACTTCATATGAAGACCCGCCATCCCCAGAAGAAGTGAAAGCCCTTGCTGGAGAAGCCGAAGACAAACGACGCTTACCCACCGCTCTGTAGAAAAACTCCCCTCTCGAAGCCTAGAAAACCCGCCTTATATCATTGCCGCCCCTCGAACGGATACCACCAGCCGTGCCACCAGCGATGAAACCCTAAGGCCATCGAGCTTCCATAGCAGATTAACTCGACAGAGACCTTCCATGTGTCGCAGAGAAGAATGACAGTGTTTCCCATACCACCACCGCATAAGCCTCCCGTTAATGAAGATATGAGCGATTACCTACAAGAGGAAGGTCTCCTTAAGGACCAGCCAGAAATACCAGAGCCGGAGGAGACCCTCAAGCATGATATCTGAAAATGGTGAAACCTAACAAGGGAGAGAATTTGAGAGGCACATGTGGGAAATAAGCGCCTTGGAGCGGTCGACCAGCAGGTTGAGTACCAGATGCTATGTTTTCTTAAGCAAGTTGATGTTTCTATTACGTTTCAGCTCAAGTTTGTTGTATTAAAATCATTCACATTGCTTTCAATACAAATAATTAGCCATGGGCATAAAAACCAGAACCGAAGAACCAAACCGAACCGAATGACCCATGTATAATACCAAGTTACCTAATGGATCTATACCTCAGTATCCATTGGTATCTGGAACCATACCAAATACACATAGATATCCATATATATAACCGAAAATAAAATCGAATTTTTACATCCCAATAATACCTAAACTAAACACAAACCCAATTTTTACATTAAAGGAACATAGTATGTAGAGTATGATGTTCTTGGCTAGCAGGCATTGAATTACAAGACACACTTCAGAAAGGTACTTTATATTTTTCAAACTATATATTCAATCATTGACTTAAATAAAGTTGTTAACTTCTTCTTTATATCATTTTAGAGTTTGGCTTGTGAGAAAGGCAAGAAAGCTACATGTAATCTTTAATACTCTTCTCTTTTCTATTTGATGTTGTTTGGTCTGAAAATTTTGTTATTTGTGTCAGATGAGGACAGAAATGGAGGACTAAAGATTCTTGGACAAGAAGAAACTTGTATACTCTCTTTTTCGCATTAGATTTTCTTTAATATTGGAGAAATTTTTTTTTTTACTTCATTGGTTAATTGAATTTTTTGGACCATGTTAGTTTAAGGTTTATACTTTTAGACTTAAGATTAAGATTTTGTATTTTGTAATCAGGAATCACAAAACCGAAGAACTGTAGGAACCGAACCGAACCGAACCGAACCGAAAGGTATCCAAACAGAACCTAAATTCTTGTGATTCTCTTATGGATCCTAAGTGCCTGGAACCGAAGAACCGTAGGAACCGAACCGAACCGAAGGACCGAATGCACATGTCTACAAATAAACATTCTCTTAGACTTTTAAAAATCTAACCAAAATGGTGATGCTCATCGATGCTTTCAAGAATATTACCAATAAGGTGAAACAACTCCTTGTAGAATGAAAATGGCTCCTATTCACATCCTGGTTAGATATTCTAATCAAACTAGTATTTATGTGAATCGATAACAAAAAAGTATGACTAATCATATAATCTAGTTCAGGTGAATGCATTTATTTTTCGCAGTATATATTCAGGTGAAGTAAGAGATTGAAGGATGTAGAAGTATGATATAAGACATGAGAATGACTATTAGTTTAGGTTTTGACACAAGGGTCCGGAGCGAATATTGGATCTCCGATTCTGAATCGTCTCTACCAAAGGGTTTCAATGTGAAGCAAGAACCTCAACTTTATGTCATTTCGTTGATTGATTTTTATTCTAAACAACAGAAGTTAGATTAATTTCGAGAACTTTTTCTACTCACAAGATATTACCCTCATTCTACAAATTTATACGAGCAATTATGCCTCAATAAATAATTATAGTTGGATCCATACCAATCTGAAAATCTTTCTTTCAGTTTGTGATCACTCTATTCAGGGATTTAGTACAAAGGTACTAACATCACAAGTTTTTGAAGTTAAAAACTCCATGAAAATAAAATATTGCGTGTATCGATGTATAACAAGCTGTTTTGTTACTTGCCACAGTTTAGCGTATTGCCATATTGGTAGGTAGGAGGGTTGTCCCAGATATAGAGAGCGTTGGAACAATTATTTTAATAATGACATGTTAAAGACACGAGCTTTATTAAAAATGTGTTTGTGTGAAAAAAATGAGTTAAGTCCATAAATACATGGAAGAGAAATTTTCCAATTTGTGGAAACTTGCTAGACAAGTAAATTTTCCAATTTGTGGAAACTTGCTAGACAAGTAAAATTTCCAAATTTGTGGAAACTTGCTCGGCCCAAGTCGGTTTATTTCCTAAACTTGGTCTTCTCTAATCCTATATAAAGGACCCTTAAGCCTCTCTTGTAGAGCATCCACAACGAAAATCACACAAAGAAAAACACAAAAAGTTCCTTCAATTCTCTTCTGTTTGAGGTTAGTGTCTAATTCGAGAGTATCGTAGTTCATATGTTCGACAGAACCGATATCGAGTGTTGCGATACAGTTTCATATGGTTGTATCTTGGGACTCGTGAATCTTGATTTGACTTGTCACACTAAGGGTAATTCTTTGACTTTTAGATCAAATCTCGCCTCCATATATTCTGATTTCTACTCCTTCTTATAAATCGTTTTGATATCGTTTCCTTAACGATTATTGTTTATTCGTGATTAAATCGCTTTTATCGTAATGTACTAAATTTTGGTTCTACAAACTTAACTCAAAGAATCCGTTTTTGTTTTATGACATCAAACGGATTTTAATCGCGAGTAAGTAAACGTTTTTCAAACAATTTCTCTTCCGCTTATGATACTAAGAACGTTATCAACGCTAAATGTAGCAAGGATTCATTAATGTAGAGGCGGATTAAAACATGTTTTCAAAACGGTTTTGAAGGTAAAACGCAGCATATATCGTGAATCGTTTCGTAGCCATCTTCATGATTACTTTGTGCGTTTCATACAAGTTTATTGATTGTGATCGATAAACTGTTTCACTGCGATTTCTGAACGGTTTCTAATCGTTAGAATCACAGTTTATTAAAAATAAACCCGAATATCAAACGCGTTTTAAACGCTTTGACGAATGCTCTGCGGAGATTCAATGTTGAGAATGCGCTTTTAGCGGTTCTAATCGGTTCGATAACGGTTTGTGTAAATTGCGATTAAAATTCCGTATCAAAGCAAAGAGTTTATTCGGATTTTGATCGAATTCTCTTTCCGTTGAATTATCTATTAATTAAACGGCATTGATTAGGGTTTCGAAACCCCTAAATAAGTCAACGACATAATCGTTTATGAAAGAGACTAGATTATTTGGTTTAGATCTTAGTCTTGTTCTCTTTGGTTTAAAGATTTTGGTTAATTGGTCAAATTAAATCGTTGAAGATTTTTGTTAATTGGTCAAATTAAATCATTGAAACAAAGTGAGTGGACCAATTGAACTAATTTGCTTACGATTATTCCACGAACTGGATAATCTTCAACAATAAAGCAATTTATTCTATTGGATAAAATTGTCTTGTAGTTGTCTTTGCATGAGACAAATTGTTACGCTTGTAATTGCAATTTAAACAAATATTGTTTAAAGTGTTTAATCACTAGTAAAGTGATGTGTTTGGGGTTTGGTTAGTATATTAATTCAGTTTTGTTCTCGTTAACGGACTTGAATTTAAATATAGCTAACCACACTTCTGTGATTCGCAACGTTTCTAGTGACCCGATACTTCAAATTGCGATTTGGAAGAGGTCAGTCACTTGTGATCTCATCTGTCTTATGAACTAATATGAAGTTCTTGAGAAAACGTCACAAACGTGACAAGACGAGTCATAATGCTAACTCATTGCAAAGACAAGAGAATGGCTCAAGCCAATTTGATCAAGATAGACATGTGTGGTGTTATCTTTGAATTCAATATGGTTGAGCATAACCCACATGAGTGGAGGTATGATACCGGTGTGACGGTTCATATATGATGATAAGGGAATGTTTTCCACCTATCATAAAATAACGAGAAGTTGTTCATGGGAAACAATGCACTTTCAAAAGCTGCATGTTGTGGTGAAGTGTTGATGAAGCTCACTCTCACCAATGTCAAGCATGTGTCAGATTTGCAGAAAATCTGATTTATAGCACAATGCTAAGTAAGCATGAATTCAATGTCAATTTCAGCTTGTATTGACAAAGAATATTTTCTATGTAGACAAAGTTTTGGTTAAGGATGGATTGGTCCAAACTAATTGTGAGACAATCGTAACCAATGTAACCGAGGTTTCTACCTCGAAGAACCATAAGGTGAATGAAAAGAAACCAGTTGCTTATGTTGCGTCATTTAATATTTGGCACGAACCTTTATGACATGTTAACTTCAAGTTTATGAGTAGATTGATGAACATGAACTTTATTCATAAAAGCAAGATAAGAAAAGACAAATATGAAGTTTGTGTCCAAGCCAAACTCACAAAAACGCCATCACCGAGCGTAGTAAGAACAACCGAACCTCTAGGTTTAATTCACAAGGATTTGTGTGATTTAAAATTTGTGAAAACTAGAGGTGGAAAGAAGTACTTCGTGACTTTCATAGATGATTGCACTAGATAGTGCTATGTGTATCTATTACGAAGTAAAGATGAAGCCTTTGACAAGTTCAAAGAGTACAAGCTCTAAGTTGAAAACCAACTTGATAAAACAATCAAAATGGTTAGAAGTGATCGAGGAGGTGAATACAACGAACCTTTCGATGCGTTCTGTAAAAAACATGGTATTATTCATCAAACAATCGCTCCTTACTCACCAGAGTCTAATGGAGTTGCAGAACGAAAGAACCAAACTCTTAAGGAGATGATGAATGCAATGTTGCATGAATCTGGGTTAGACCAGAACATGTGGGGGGGGGGAAGCGCTGCTTACCTCTAATTACATCCTGGACAAAATACCACGCAAAGTGACTGGAAAAACTCCATATGAAATTTGGAAAGGTAAAGTACCTTCGTACAAATACCTGAAAGTGTGGGGGTGCCTGGCAAAAGTTGCAGTACCTCTTCTGAAAAAGGTCACCATCGGACCTAAGACTGTAGACTGCATATTCATCGGATATGCGCATAATAGCAGTGCCTATCGTTTTCTGGTATATAAGTCTGATATACCAGATATCCATGTGAACACGAGAATGGAGTCAAGGAACGTTTCTTTCTTCAAAGATGTGTTTCCACGCAGGGATAAGGGAAATCCTAAGAGAACTCGTGATGAACGAGATGCTAGCGATCAGGCAAGCACTTCTGGCACTTCTATAAACGAAGATGCAGAAGAAATTGAACTCAGACAAAGCAAGAGATCTCGTAAAGAAAAGACATTTGGATCGGAGTTCATAACGGCATTTCTAGCAGAAAGTGAGCCAAGAACTTCCAGTGAAGCCATGTCTACAACTGATGCACCTTCATGGAAGGAGGCTGCTAACAGTGAAATCAATGCCATTATGAAGAATCATACATGGGAATTGGTTGATTTACCGCAAGGGTGTAAACCTCTTGGGTGCAAATGGACCTTCACTACAAAGTTGAAAATAGATGGATCCCTAGACAAGTACAAGGCTAGACTTGTAGTGCAAGGATTCCAACAAAAAGAAGGGTTGAATTACTTTGACACCTATTCTCCGGTAACGAGAATAACTTCGATTCGTATGCTGATTGGAATTGCAGCATTAAGAGATCTTGAAATCCATCGAATGGATGTAAAAACTGTTTTCCTAAATGGAGATTTAGAAGAAGAAATCTACATGAATCAACATGAGGGTTATGCCGCTCCTGGGTAAGAGAAGAAAGTGTGTAGACTTGTGAAGTCATTATATGGACTTAAACAAGCGCCAAAACAATGGCACGAAAAGTTTGACAATGTAATGATGTCAAATGGCTTTCACACTAATGAATGTGATAAGTGTATATACATCAAATTTACTCCTCATGGATACGTTTTGCTCTGTTTATGCGTAGATGACATGCTCATCATGGGAAGAAGTAAGGATATCATCAAACAAACTAAGAACATGCTTAGTGGGAAGTTTGATATGAAAGACTTGGGACTAGCAGATGTAATTCTGGGAATTCCGAAGGAATAATCCTATCTCAAGATCATTATGCTGAAAAGATCCTAGAGCGGTTTAAGAACTACTCAAACGGGATAGTGAAAACTCCAGTTGACCCTCAACTTCATTTGACAAAGAATTCAGGTGAACCTGTGTCACCGATGGAGTATGCAAGAGTGATCGGGAGTCTAATGTACTTGATGAATTGTACTAGACCTGATTTAGCACACTCAGTAAATGTACTAAGTCGCTTCACGAGTAATCCATGTCATACTAATTGGAAAGCCATAACTAGAGTATTGAACTATCTAAGAAATACTAAGATTTATGGGCTTCATTTTGGAAAAGAACCAGCAGTACTAGAATGGTACAATGATGCTAATTGGATTTCAGACTCAAGAAACTTCAAATCTACGAGTGGATATGTATTCACTCTTGCTGGTGGAGCAGTATCCTGGAAATCTTCCAAACAAACACCCCTGGCCAGATCAACCATGGAGTCAGAGTTCATAGCTTTAGACAGCAGAGGAAACAGAATGGCTTCGAAAGTTCTTGGAAGATATCCCGATGTGGGAAAAACCAGTGCCAGCTCTACGCATACACTGTAATAGTCAGTCGGCTATCTCACGGGCATTGAGTAATCTATACAATTTCAAATCTTGTCATATATGAAGACGACATAAGACCATTAGACATTTGATCTCAAGTGGTGTAATAACAATAGATTGCATCAAATCGGCTGATAATTTAGCAGATCCGTCCACGAAAAGTTTACCGAGAGATCAAATTTTGGAATCATCAAAAGGAATGGGTTTAAAGCCTATGAACAAAGATGACATTTGATGGACACACCACCTATGTGACTGGAGATCCCAGGATCTAGGTGCAAAAGGAAAACAAAATTGAGCTGATTCAGGATTGAACACTATAACTCTGCCCAGTTCCTAGGATGATAAATAGTGCTATATGTGTTTAATGAGGTTAAGCATTGGCTTTTAATGATTCCATTGCTTTGTAATAATGGAGTACACATGGATATTTCTTGAAAGAAAGCTGATGGAAAATCACCTAGTGAGTGTGAAATGGGGTCGTTTTGAAGGATTATTGTGTTTATTCAAGGTTTAATTCCCAATTACAACCTAACACATAACCTTAAACAGATCTAGGTTCTTGCAAAACGAATCATAAAGCAAACCTGATCACTACCTTTCAGATTGCAGCGGATGATGGATGGTAATGATGAGATCAGCTAGAACAGATGGTAACACCTATTCCTCCTCGAGTATCCACACTCTTACAAGCAAGGGACGGCTGCTAGACCAAAGAGATGGATCAGAGAGAGAGAGTTTTGGAGAGAGAGACTCGCGGCTACTCTTAGAAAAATCGCAAGAAGCTTTGCTTCCTTAGGGTTTTCTGATTCTCTTATATCTCATTAATGGGCCCAAGTCATTAGACTAATGGTTCATTAATCTTTTGGGCCCAAAACACAAATCAGACAAAAAGCCTGTATTTTGTCTGGCCCAAAACTCTGATCCAATACAGTAAATGCCATTGCATCTTACCGTATTATTTCCATTTAACTTTCCCGTTAGCTATGGTGTGTGACCCTTCGGGATCATACAATACTGGTAATAAGTCTTAAACTTATAGATCATGAGCGGACTCTAGCAAGCCATCATGATCACCCAGTATTTATGACTTATGTCTGATCTCGACACTTATCATACTTTCTAGAGATAGTACGGTAGATTTCAGGACATTCCCAACAATCTCCCACTTGTACTGGAATTCTACAAAGGACATTCCCAACAATCTTCCGATTGTACTGGAATCCTACATTCCCTAATCCTTTTGTCTCAATATCTCGATCTGGCATAAGGCAAGATGCGTGTCATCCTTATATAGCCAGACCATGTTTATCGGACCAGATTTGATACTGACAATGCAAACGACTTGGGCAAGTCCGTTTGGGAATGGCCATTCTCTTACCAGCTATCAAATCTCCGATTGGCCTAGAGATATTACCTCCGTTAAATGGCAGGGACAAATCCCATCTTGTTCCATCACTATGAACTACACATTTCATAATACACCCAACCAAGGTCCTTATAGCTCCCAGTTACGAAACAGCGTTAGACAATGATCAAAGCGCATTACTCCATGTGTAGCCACATGCATGCGAACTCAGGTCTAAGGACTATACTCTATAGTCGTATATGAGAACTTCTTATGACACAGATATTAATATCTTGCAGAGTTCTCATCAGCGGGCCATGTACGGTCATATTCTCCCCTACATATACCTATGTGTCGACTTTGATGCCGCGCATCTATGACCCCTCGAAACTTGGTCATAAGTCTCAACACAATCTAGTCTCAACAGGTTGTTGGTGTTCCAATTTCAACAACCTTCGACTATGGACACTATGATTTATGTCACTTCGTTAAATATGGGGTTTCAGGATCAAGTCTACTCATGTACTTCGATGGCCCATATATAGTGACATGAATCATTTTGGAACGATTATTTATATCACAGTTAAAATAATCCAGAAATCATTAAATTTCATAAACATAAAATATTATGTTTACATGAACCTTTCAAAACAACTAAGTAAAGCCCTTTACAAACTCCCACTGAAATTAAGACTACATCTTAATTTCACTCATCCTACAGCTACAGTCCGCGACTCGTGCTTAGGCATAAGGAGTGGCTTCGTTAATAGATTAGCAACGTTTTCATTCGATGAAACTTCCTTATCTACTTAACACCTCTGTCATTTATCTCACGGAATAGGTTATACCTACCCTCAAGGTGTTTGGACCTCTGATGTGCAGCTAGCCTCATCTATGCTGTGAATCACATCAAGTTCAGTGATGAACTCTTCTATCCAAACATCCTCTTTCGCCGCTTCTCAAGCTGCGAAATGTTCAGCTTAAGTCATGGAGTCAGCAACAGTGCCTTGCACCGCCAGTTAGACACAAGATATAGCCGGACTGTGACCATGAATTATCTTTGTCTATTGGAAACTTGCCTTTCAGACTCTATCTACTTGTAGCACCTCACTTTCTCCGTAAATCAAGAACTTATCCTAAGTATTCCTCAAATACTTCAGAATATTCTTTACGGCAATCCAGTGATTCTTTGCTGGATTTGACTGGTCTTTACTTGTCTTGCTTAGCATTAAAGCAACATCAAAACAAGTACGTGTCATGGCATACATGATAGATCCAATTGCCGTCGCATATGGAATCCTATCCATGCATTCAAGCTCAGCAGATATCGCAGGACACTGTATCTTGCTTAATGAATTGCCATGTGACATTGGCATAAAACCCTTCTTGGATTGCTGATTACCTGTAGGACTTTGTCAATTTAAGAGTCCTGACTTTGTCCTACCAGCTCTTTTGGATCTCTATCTTTAGATCCAAAATCCAAGAACTACGTGGCTTTACCCATGTCAATCATAAAACCAACTCCCAAACCAGTCCTTTACCGACTGCAGCATTGGGACGTTATATTCGAGAATCAGTATGTCATCGACATACACTATGAGAAATGCAGCATCGCTCCCACTTATCTATTAGTAAACGCACAGTTCCATTTAGTTCCTGTTCAAGTCAAAACCTTGACTACTTCAACAGAACGAAGATTCCAACTCCGATATGTTTGCTTCCATCCATGAATGGATCGATGAAGCTAACTTACGTACAGTATAACTTTTCGGAGTCCGGGTTCACTTTCGCTTCTTTGAATTTCGCAGATTCGTCGCTTTCAATGATCATCAGATCATGCGAACTTTCAATGATCATCAGGTTCAACTAATGACGAGAAATCACTCTCTAATTAGTGACTGATTCATTCATATCTGCGAACTTCAGGCTCTACAGGTGTAGATTCTACAGAAATCTGTAAATCCATCCGTTGCTCTCCCTCAACAGGTTGAGCAGCCTCCTGTATTTCTCGAATTTCTTCGAGTTATACTTTTAACTCCCACTGTTCTTCTTGGAAAGTAACTTCCCTTCTTAGAAAACAGAATGGACGTAAAAGTAACAAGCCTTGGTTTCCCTAGGACAACTAGCGAAGTAGCACAACTACAAATACTCAGTAAAGACGAATTTGGATCGATTCCAATCCACATTTACGTGGTGTCTTTCAACTGATATTGGTAGAACTATTTCAGCGTAAACTTAGATATTTTAGAGCGTTATTCTTAAAGAATATCATGGAAGATTCGTGTGACTCATCTTTAATCATTTCTAATAAGATCTGATTCTTTCTCACAGAAACACCTCCAGGTTTTCAGGAGGAATGAGCTGTGAAACGATTTCACACTCATTCAGATGATCACACAATCAATGACTTAAGTATTCTCACTCGTGATCTAATCCAGAGTCTTAATACTTCTGTCATTTAGATTCTATACTTCATTCTGGAACTCTTTCGACCATGTCAAAGAATTCCGACTTGTGTCTCATCAAATGAACACATTCACACTTACTGAAGTAATCAGTAGAGACAATGAAGTACAGGAAATTTTCTTTGGCATTACTGCTCATCGGACCACATACATGAGTATGTTCAATCTCCAATAAGCCTTTGGGCCTTTCTCTAGCTCGGCTAAGATGGGCCCTTTGTCTTTTGGTCCAGTAAGCAGAATTCAAGTCTCATAAGATATCCGATCAAATAAGCCCAAAAGTCCATAACTATGGGGTTTCTGAATCTGACTTACTCTATGTGACCAAAACATTTATGCCAAGAAAAATCAGGTTTAATTCATCAGATTTAAACCAATTGCGGTATTTATGTTACATTTTAGGCACTCTTTGGTTTAAGATATAAAACCCATTCCTTGAATAGGGTGCTACAATTAACATTTCATTAAGATCAAAAGAACAAAACTTGTCTTTATCAAAATGAAAACATTCAAATTCTTTACAAGAAAATGAAAAAACAACTCTGCTTAAAGCAGGTACATTGTAGCAATTACTTAATTCAAAACCAAGCCTTAAAGGCATCTACAAGTGAAAACCCTACGGCTGAGGCAGCTTCCCAAGCTTTTTCCAGATACGCAGTTCCACTTGCCCTTCCTTCAACGTTCTACTGTTGCTCAGGCTCTGCATATTATAACAAATATCAGTGCCACAACCAGTAATCAATACCTATAAGGTATAACTTGAAGTAATAACATGAATACCTGAGGAAGTAGTCTCATACATCAACTTCAACTCCTCATAATCTTCCATGAATTTAATGCAATCTCTTTTCCAATGCCCAGTCTCTTTAGAGTAGCAGCACTTACCAACGTAAGAGGTATCTGACTCGGGCTCAGAAGACACACGCTTGCCATGATTCAAAATCAGGACAACTTTGTCTTCACCCTTGTCAGCATTAGGTTTAGTAAACCTACCCTTCTCATTCATGAGATTGTACAGGGTACTCTTCACGTTTGGCTCAACTGTCTTGAGCATATCATGCAGTTCAGTCAACGTCTTCGTTAAGCCTTTCTTGATATAGTTTCTTACGAACTTATCATAGCTTGACGGCAGTGACTGCAGAATGATCTCAGTTGCCAATTCCTGGCTAACTGGATAATCCAGTTTCCCCAGGTTATCAATGTAACCCATCATTTTACTGACATGAGGACTTACGGGATGATCATTTGGTAGCTTGCAGCTAGTGAGAGATTTAACCAACTGGTATCTCTCCACTCTTACCTGCTCCTGAAATTTCAATTTCAGGCTGCTGATCATCTCTATTGGCGACTCCATGTTCTCATATTGCTTCCGCAAATCTGAGTCCATGGTAGCCAATATCAGACCACGCACATCTACCGCATCATTATAATGCTTATTCCAAGCATTATATACTACATGACTGGCCTTGGATCCGATCCTCTCGGGGAGAGCTTTCTCAAGGACATAGTCCTTTCTCTCATGCCTGAGAACTAGCCTCAGGTTCCGCGACCAAGTCAAGAAATTTGATCCGTTCAGTTTGTCCATCTCAAGGACATACCGGATCGAGAAAGTGTTTTTATTGTTTGTGCTTGTCATAGCTGAAATTTAGAGATAAATAGAGTTTTAGTTATTAAGTTCATAAAAGAGTAATCTTAACAACTTATAAGAAAACTCGCATTGTATTCAAAATTTCTTTGTTTAACCTCATAAGAATACAATGATTCCGAGACCCATGTTTAGCTAAATCCAAAGTGGGCCACTGGCCGTCACCCAGAATTAGCTTTACTTGGTAAGCATACACACAGCTAGTTATAACCAATAACTCTCGGTTGTGAATTGGACCCGAGGCCCAAATTCACCAAATGTCTCAAGGCCCGGGACTTCCGATGGCCCAGTCAAGGAAACCAATCTCTTACAGCCAAATAATCACTAAAATCTGGGACTCCCAATGAAATTAGTGACTATATACTACTTTACTTACGCGAAAACAGACACCTCACACTGTAAGCCATATCTGTAATCAAATAAGCGTTAAGTAGCTGACAAGATTGGAAAGACATCCAAGCTTGATATTGTTTTTGAGGATTTTTAAGTTTTATTTCCAAAATAGAAGATTACTATTTTGGAAACTTTCTTATTTTAGAAACTTTCTAAATTTAGTAACTTACTAAAAATAGAAATTTCTAATTTAAATATTTCATTAAATATTTTGGGTTGGGTCACAAATTATAGGCCCAATTCTTTGGCCCAAGACCATAGAATTCCAGCTGGCCCAATAATTTGACATAACCGATCTGGTTTATTAATTCTGGTCCAAGACCAAATTAACTATCAAAACCATCGGTTATTTACTAAACCAGACCAGCTCTAAATTATTTGGTCCAACCAAATCAAACTTAGACCAGCCTTCGGTTTAGGTTAAAATTCAATTTTTGAATTTTAATCCGGTTTAACCAGAAATTAAATAATACCATGTATTAAATAATTTCCAGCAAACCGCGATTTGGGTTAACCGCTTGAACCACCAATTAAATTGGATCGGTTCAGTTAAATCCAAAACCGGGAAGAAACACCTAGTGTTTTAGCCAATTTGATTTAACTTGCGGTTTTAGGCTTTAAACACACAATTAACCGCCAATTTAATGGACCGGTTTAATCGGTGTGGTTTTGGGCAACGAACCGCGAAGCTCGGTTTAACCGATTGACCATTCGCGGGACGTAAAATTTTAACGGGCCAAACAATCGGATCCAAGATCCAACTCGGCCCATTAACGCAATTGTGGGCCCATGATCATCCGAGGCCCATGATCCAACTTTGCGCATGTTGCGCATGCTCACGATCGCAAGATCGATCATCGCATGTGATCACCCTCGGTACACGGCATCGCTTAGGCATCACACGGCCCATGCTTTGCCTGATCGACTCTTTGCCTCACGATCATAATGATCGATCTCGGTTTAGGCGATCGCATGATCCATCGGCTCATCAATTGCGGTTAGGGTTTTATGTAATAGAATGGATCCATTCAATTATTAACAATGACATTCGATTATGACCAAAACCCAGCAAGCTTTCGATTATCAATAAGATCACATCGATTTGGATAAATGATTTCTATAATCAATTTTAATTCAAAATTAATTCTAAACCATTAAACAATCATATGATCCAATTTCACAAGAAACCTACAACCTGGCTCTGATACCACTGAAGGATTATTGTGTTTATTCAAGGTTTAATTCCCAATTACAACTTAACACATAACCTTAAACAGATCTAGGTTCTTGCAAAACGAATCATAAAGCAAACCTGATCACTACCTTTCAGATTGCAGCGGATGATGGATGGTAATGATGAGATCAGCTAGAACAGATGGTAACACCTATTCCTCCTCGAGTATCCACACTCTTACAAGCAAGGGACGGCTGCTAGACCAAAGAGATGGATCAGAGAGAGAGAGTTTTGGAGAGAGAGACTCGCGGCTACTCTTAGAAAAATCGCAAGAAGCTTTGCTTCCTTAGGGTTTTCTGATTCTCTTATATCTCATTAATGGGCCCAAGTCATTAGACTAATGGTTCATTAATCTTTTGGGCCCAAAACACAAATCAGACAAAAAGCCTGTATTTTGTCTGGCCCAAAACTCTGATCCAATACAGTAAATGCCATTGCATCTTACCGTATTATTTCCATTTAACTTTCCCGTTAGCTATGGTGTGTGACCCTTCGGGATCATACAATACTGGTAATAAGTCTTAAACTTATAGATCATGAGCGGACTCTAGCAAGCCATCATGATCACCCAGTATTTATGACTTATGTCTGATCTCGACACTTATCATACTTTCTAGAGATAGTACGGTAGATTTCAGGACATTCCCAACAATCTCCCACTTGTACTGGAATTCTACAAAGGACATTCCCAACAATCTTCCGATTGTACTGGAATCCTACATTCCCTAATCCTTTTGTCTCAATATCTCGATCTGGCATAAGGCAAGATGCGTGTCATCCTTATATAGCCAGACCATGTTTATCGGACCAGATTTGATACTGACAATGCAAACGACTTGGGCAAGTCCGTTTGGGAATGGCCATTCTCTTACCAGCTATCAAATCTCCGATTGGCCTAGAGATATTACCTCCGTTAAATGGCAGGGACAAATCCCATCTTGTTCCATCACTATGAACTACACATTTCATAATACACCCAACCAAGGTCCTTATAGCTCCCAGTTACGAAACAGCGTTAGACAATGATCAAAGCGCATTACTCCATGTGTAGCCACATGCATGCGAACTCAGGTCTAAGGACTATACTCTATAGTCGTATATGAGAACTTCTTATGACACAGATATTAATATCTTGCAGAGTTCTCATCAGCGGGCCATGTACGGTCATATTCTCCCCTACATATACCTATGTGTCGACTTTGATGCCGCGCATCTATGACCCCTCGAAACTTGGTCATAAGTCTCAACACAATCTAGTCTCAACAGGTTGTTGGTGTTCCAATTTCAACAACCTTCGACTATGGACACTATGATTTATGTCACTTCGTTAAATATGGGGTTTCAGGATCAAGTCTACTCATGTACTTCGATGGCCCATATATAGTGACATGAATCATTTTGGAACGATTATTTATATCACAGTTAAAATAATCCAGAAATCATTAAATTTCATAAACATAAAATATTATGTTTACATGAACCTTTCAAAACAACTAAGTAAAGCCCTTTACAAACTCCCACTGAAATTAAGACTACATCTTAATTTCACTCATCCTACAGCTACAGTCCGCGACTCGTGCTTAGGCATAAGGAGTGGCTTCGTTAATAGATTAGCAACGTTTTCATTCGATGAAACTTCCTTATCTACTTAACACCTCTGTCATTTATCTCACGGAATAGGTTATACCTACCCTCAAGGTGTTTGGACCTCTGATGTGCAGCTAGCCTCATCTATGCTGTGAATCACATCAAGTTCAGTGATGAACTCTTCTATCCAAACATCCTCTTTCGCCGCTTCTCAAGCTGCGAAATGTTCAGCTTAAGTCATGGAGTCAGCAACAGTGCCTTGCACCGCCAGTTAGACACAAGATATAGCCGGACTGTGACCATGAATTATCTTTGTCTATTGGAAACTTGCCTTTCAGACTCTATCTACTTGTAGCACCTCACTTTCTCCGTAAATCAAGAACTTATCCTAAGTATTCCTCAAATACTTCAGAATATTCTTTACGGCAATCCAGTGATTCTTTGCTGGATTTGACTGGTCTTTACTTGTCTTGCTTAGCATTAAAGCAACATCAAAACAAGTACGTGTCATGGCATACATGATAGATCCAATTGCCGTCGCATATGGAATCCTATCCATGCATTCAAGCTCAGCAGATATCGCAGGACACTGTATCTTGCTTAATGAATTGCCATGTGACATTGGCATAAAACCCTTCTTGGATTGCTGATTACCTGTAGGACTTTGTCAATTTAAGAGTCCTGACTTTGTCCTACCAGCTCTTTTGGATCTCTATCTTTAGATCCAAAATCCAAGAACTACGTGGCTTTACCCATGTCAATCATAAAACCAACTCCCAAACCAGTCCTTTACCGACTGCAGCATTGGGACGTTATATTCGAGAATCAGTATGTCATCGACATACACTATGAGAAATGCAGCATCGCTCCCACTTATCTATTAGTAAACGCACAGTTCCATTTAGTTCCTGTTCAAGTCAAAACCTTGACTACTTCAACAGAACGAGGATTCCAACTCCGATATGTTTGCTTCCATCCATGAATGGATCGATGAAGCTAACTTACGTACAGTATAACTTTTCGGAGTCCGGGTTCACTTTCGCTTCTTTGAATTTCGCAGATTCGTCGCTTTCAATGATCATCAGATCATGCGAACTTTCAATGATCATCAGGTTCAACTAATGACGAGAAATCACTCTCTAATTAGTGACTGATTCATTCATATCTGCGAACTTCAGGCTCTACAGGTGTAGATTCTACAGAAATCTGTAAATCCATCCGTTGCTCTCCCTCAACAGGTTGAGCAGCCTCCTGTATTTCTCGAATTTCTTCGAGTTATACTTTTAACTCCCACTGTTCTTCTTGGAAAGTAACTTCCCTTCTTAGAAAACAGAATGGACGTAAAAGTAACAAGCCTTGGTTTCCCTAGGACAACTAGCGAAGTAGCACAACTACAAATACTCAGTAAAGACGAATTTGGATCGATTCCAATCCACATTTACGTGGTGTCTTTCAACTGATATTGGTAGAACTATTTCAGCGTAAACTTAGATATTTTAGAGCGTTATTCTTAAAGAATATCATGGAAGATTCGTGTGACTCATCTTTAATCATTTCTAATAAGATCTGATTCTTTCTCACAGAAACACCTCCAGGTTTTCAGGAGGAATGAGCTGTGAAACGATTTCACACTCATTCAGATGATCACACAATCAATGACTTAAGTATTCTCACTCGTGATCTAATCCAGAGTCTTAATACTTCTGTCATTTAGATTCTATACTTCATTCTGGAACTCTTTCGACCATGTCAAAGAATTCCGACTTGTGTCTCATCAAATGAACACATTCACACTTACTGAAGTAATCAGTAGAGACAATGAAGTACAGGAAATTTTCTTTGGCATTACTGCTCATCGGACCACATACATGAGTATGTTCAATCTCCAATAAGCCTTTGGGCCTTTCTCTAGCTCGGCTAAGATGGGCCCTTTGTCTTTTGGTCCAGTAAGCAGAATTCAAGTCTCATAAGATATCCGATCAAATAAGCCCAAAAGTCCATAACTATGGGGTTTCTGAATCTGACTTACTCTATGTGACCAAAACATTTATGCCAAGAAAAATCAGGTTTAATTCATCAGATTTAAACCAATTGCGGTATTTATGTTACATTTTAGGCACTCTTTGGTTTAAGATATAAAACCCATTCCTTGAATAGGGTGCTACAATTAACATTTCATTAAGATCAAAAGAACAAAACTTGTCTTTATCAAAATGAAAACATTCAAATTCTTTACAAGAAAATGAAAAAACAACTCTGCTTAAAGCAGGTACATTGTAGCAATTACTTAATTCAAAACCAAGCCTTAAAGGCATCTACAAGTGAAAACCCTACGGCTGAGGCAGCTTCCCAAGCTTTTTCCAGATACGCAGTTCCACTTGCCCTTCCTTCAACGTTCTACTGTTGCTCAGGCTCTGCATATTATAACAAATATCAGTGCCACAACCAGTAATCAATACCTATAAGGTATAACTTGAAGTAATAACATGAATACCTGAGGAAGTAGTCTCATACATCAACTTCAACTCCTCATAATCTTCCATGAATTTAATGCAATCTCTTTTCCAATGCCCAGTCTCTTTAGAGTAGCAGCACTTACCAACGTAAGAGGTATCTGACTCGGGCTCAGAAGACACACGCTTGCCATGATTCAAAATCAGGACAACTTTGTCTTCACCCTTGTCAGCATTAGGTTTAGTAAACCTACCCTTCTCATTCATGAGATTGTACAGGGTACTCTTCACGTTTGGCTCAACTGTCTTGAGCATATCATGCAGTTCAGTCAACGTCTTCGTTAAGCCTTTCTTGATATAGTTTCTTACGAACTTATCATAGCTTGACGGCAGTGACTGCATAATGATCTCAGTTGCCAATTCCTGGCTAACTGGATAATCCAGTTTCCCCAGGTTATCAATGTAACCCATCATTTTACTGACATGAGGACTTACGGGATGATCATTTGGTAGCTTGCAGCTAGTGAGAGATTTAACCAACTGGTATCTCTCCACTCTTACCTGCTCCTGAAATTTCAATTTCAGGCTGCTGATCATCTCTATTGGCGACTCCATGTTCTCATATTGCTTCCGCAAATCTGAGTCCATGGTAGCCAATATCAGACCACGCACATCTACCGCATCATTATAATGCTTATTCCAAGCATTATATACTACATGACTGGCCTTGGATCCGATCCTCTCGGGGAGAGCTTTCTCAAGGACATAGTCCTTTCTCTCATGCCTGAGAACTAGCCTCAGGTTCCGCGACCAAGTCAAGAAATTTGATCCGTTCAGTTTGTCCATCTCAAGGACATACCGGATCGAGAAAGTGTTTTTATTGTTTGTGCTTGTCATAGCTGAAATTTAGAGATAAATAGAGTTTTAGTTATTAAGTTCATAAAAGAGTAATCTTAACAACTTATAAGAAAACTCGCATTGTATTCAAAATTTCTTTGTTTAACCTCATAAGAATACAATGATTCCGAGACCCATGTTTAGCTAAATCCAAAGTGGGCCACTGGCCGTCACCCAGAATTAGCTTTACTTGGTAAGCATACACACAGCTAGTTATAACCAATAACTCTCGGTTGTGAATTGGACCCGAGGCCCAAATTCACCAAATGTCTCAAGGCCCGGGACTTCCGATGGCCCAGTCAAGGAAACCAATCTCTTACAGCCAAATAATCACTAAAATCTGGGACTCCCAATGAAATTAGTGACTATATACTACTTTACTTACGCGAAAACAGACACCTCACACTGTAAGCCATATCTGTAATCAAATAAGCGTTAAGTAGCTGACAAGATTGGAAAGACATCCAAGCTTGATATTGTTTTTGAGGATTTTTAAGTTTTATTTCCAAAATAGAAGATTACTATTTTGGAAACTTTCTTATTTTAGAAACTTTCTAAATTTAGTAACTTACTAAAAATAGAAATTTCTAATTTAAATATTTCATTAAATATTTTGGGTTGGGTCACAAATTATAGGCCCAATTCTTTGGCCCAAGACCATAGAATTCCAGCTGGCCCAATAATTTGACATAACCGATCTGGTTTATTAATTCTGGTCCAAGACCAAATTAACTATCAAAACCATCGGTTATTTACTAAACCAGACCAGCTCTAAATTATTTGGTCCAACCAAATCAAACTTAGACCAGCCTTCGGTTTAGGTTAAAATTCAATTTTTGAATTTTAATCCGGTTTAACCAGAAATTAAATAATACCATGTATTAAATAATTTCCAGCAAACCGCGATTTGGGTTAACCGCTTGAACCACCAATTAAATTGGATCGGTTCAGTTAAATCCAAAACCGGGAAGAAACACCTAGTGTTTTAGCCAATTTGATTTAACTTGCGGTTTTAGGCTTTAAACACACAATTAACCGCCAATTTAATGGACCGGTTTAATCGGTGTGGTTTTGGGCAACGAACCGCGAAGCTCGGTTTAACCGATTGACCATTCGCGGGACGTAAAATTTTAACGGGCCAAACAATCGGATCCAAGATCCAACTCGGCCCATTAACGCAATTGTGGGCCCATGATCATCCGAGGCCCATGATCCAACTTTGCGCATGTTGCGCATGCTCACGATCGCAAGATCGATCATCGCATGTGATCACCCTCGGTACACGGCATCGCTTAGGCATCACACGGCCCATGCTTTGCCTGATCGACTCTTTGCCTCACGATCATAATGATCGATCTCGGTTTAGGCGATCGCATGATCCATCGGCTCATCAATTGCGGTTAGGGTTTTATGTAATAGAATGGATCCATTCAATTATTAACAATGACATTCGATTATGACCAAAACCCAGCAAGCTTTCGATTATCAATAAGATCACATCGATTTGGATAAATGATTTCTATAATCAATTTTAATTCAAAATTAATTCTAAACCATTAAACAATCATATGATCCAATTTCACAAGAAACCTACAACCTGGCTCTGATACCACTGAAGGATTATTGTGTTTATTCAAGGTTTAATTCCCAATTACAACTTAACACATAACCTTAAACAGATCTAGGTTCTTGCAAAACGAATCATAAAGCAAACCTGATCACTACCTTTCAGATTGCAGCGGATGATGGATGGTAATGATGAGATCAGCTAGAACAGATGGTAACACCTATTCCTCCTCGAGTATCCACACTCTTACAAGCAAGGGACGGCTGCTAGACCAAAGAGATGGATCAGAGAGAGAGAGTTTTGGAGAGAGAGACTCGCGGCCACTCTTAGAAAAATCGCAAGAAGCTTTGCTTCCTTAGGGTTTTCTGATTCTCTTATATCTCATTAATGGGCCCAAGTCATTAGACTAATGGTTCATTAATCTTTTGGGCCCAAAACACAAATCAGACAAAAAGCCTGTATTTTGTCTGGCCCAAAACTCTGATCCAATACAGTAAATGCCATTGCATCTTACCGTATTATTTCCATTTAACTTTCCTGTTAGCTATGGTGTGTGACCCTTCGGGATCATACAATACTGGTAATAAGTCCTAAACTTATAGATCATGAGCGGACTCTAGCAAGCCATCATGATCACCCAGTATTTATGACTTATGTCTGATCTCGACACTTATCATACTTTCTAGAGATAGTACGGTAGATTTCAGGACATTCCCAACACGTTTCTAGGAGAATGAATGTAAGTCTATACTCGCCAACTTCACTCACGAATACCAGGCATGTTCAAGGCCACAATGAACATAATAGAAAACATAGTTCTATGAGAAGATGTCGTTGTGCGATATCTGTTGTCACGGTTTACATCAAAGTCCGGGTGGTTCAAGACATCATGTTCACCTCTTGGTCGAGTAAACCCGACAGATATCAAAAATGATTGGTTCAAAGCTGAAAAATGCTACCTCTCAGATACAATTACATTGTCGTATACTCTCGAAAGTCTGTCTAGTCTAGTGAAGTCTAGTCTGGTCAAGTCTATCAAGTTCACTGAGTCTGTCTAGATAGTTGCATCTACATATATTTAGAGTCATTTCTATTTATGTGGGGGATTTTTGAAATAATTATTTTAATAATGACATGTTAAAGACATTGTCTTTATTAAAAATGTTTTTGTGTGAAAAGAAATGAGGTAAGCCCATAAAGACATGGAAGAGAAATTTTTCAATTTGTGGAAACTTGTTATACAAGTAAAATTTCCAAATTTGTGCAAACTTGCTAGAAAAGCTTGTGTGCGGCCCAAGTCGATTTATTTCCTAAACTTGGCCTTCTCTAATCCTATATAAAGGACCCCTAAGCCTCTCTTGTAGAGCATCCACAATGAAAATCACACAAAGAAAATAACAAAAGAAGTTCCTTCAATTATCTTCTGTTTTAGGTTAGTGTCTAATTCGAGAGTATCGTAGTTCTTATGTTCGACAGAACCGATATCGAGTGTTGCGATACGGTTTCATATGGTTGTATCCTGGGACTCATAAATCTTAATTTGACCTGTCACACTACGGGTGATTCTTTGAGTTAAGGAAAGATATCAAATCTCGCCTCCATATATTCTGATTTCTACTCCTTCTTATAAATCGTTTTGATATCATTTCTTTAACGATTATTGTTTATTCGTGATTAAATCGCTTTTATCGTAGTGTACTAAATTTTGGTTCTACAATCTTAACTCAAAGAATCCGTTTTTGTTTTATGAATATCAAACGAATTTTAATCGCGAGTAAATAAACGATTTCTCTTCCGCTTATGATACTAAGAACGTTATCAACGCTAAATGTAGCAAAGATTCATTAATGTAGAGGCGGATTAAAATCTTTTTCAAAACGGTTTCGTGATTAAATGGCTTTTATCATAGTGTACTAAATTTTGGTTCTACAGTGAGGAAGAAGAAACCATTAATCATGTAATTTTTGAGTGTTCACCTGCTAGACAAGTATCGGCCATATTGTTTATTCCCTCTGCCCCACACTTATTTCCAAGACCCTCTTTGTTTAATAACTGCGATTATCTCTTTTGGAGGAAAAATGAATATGGATCGGGAGAGGAAATCTTACATATTTTTCCATGGATAATGTTGCTTATTGGGAACGCAAAGAATTAAAAGTCTTTGATGGGTTAAATGAATCTCCACCATCAGATTCCACATTGTTTCATGTGTATGGGCTGTGGCATACATCAGATTCACTTAGCGGTCATGGCTAGATTATGACTATTGGAGATATGATTATCCATATATGACTTAAGGATTCCAGACGTTGTATGTCCCCTTTACATACCGAGCTAGGACCACTTCTTTGGACGATGATTTGTCTGATCATGGCTCATATGACCAACGTCCAGTTTGCTATGGATTGGAAGGCTCTCTTTGTAATGCTCAAAAATCTGGCGGATTGACCACCTTTGTAATGGCCCGTTATGGCCCAATCCAAAATTTTCCTGCAAAAAGGAGGGAAAAGCCCAAAAGCCCAGTTTCCTTTTTTGAATTAGAGCTTTTCCCTCTCATTACAATTATAAATACCCCTTGCCTTCTCCTAGAAATTCACTACAAAATCTCCTGGCGATGCTCTGACGTATTCCCGAAGCTTTCCCGGCGTTTTTCTTTTCCTCCTCCATCAGGTAACCCGGAAAATCCTAGCTCTAAGTTGTTACAAAAGAAACCCGAAATGAATTTTTGATATAACCTTCAAACTGTTTTAAACCCCATGAATCTGAGACCACCACCGTGACCATCGCGATGAGACGAAACCGGAGCCATCAGGCTCGCCGCCGGAGATCGCCGCACGCTCCCTCACGCGCCGCTGGAGGAGCCATACGCCGGAGTCCACGCACCGTCGCTGGAGCCGCCGCCCGAGCCACCGTCGCCGTCGCCGTAGCACCACCGGCGACCGAGGCAACTCGGTTGACCGGTTTAGGTTGACCGGGTCGGGCGTTTACCGGTTGAGCATGGACCGGTTCGGTTTGGGTTAACCGGTTCGGTTTGATTCCAAAATTCAATTTCAATTTCTAATTTCTGGTTTAGCCGGGTTCACCCCAATTCCTGGTTTAAATCAATTTCGTTCCAGTTTAGTTTAGTTAGGATCAGTTAGGGTAATTGGGCCGGTTATGGATTAGGCTCGGTTTGGTCTGGGTTGACCGGCTTGACCGGTTGACTTTGACCTGACCGTTGACTTTTAGTCAATCAATCTTTAAGTGGCCATAACTTGCTCATCCTGAATCCGATTCGAGCGAAACGAAAGCCTAAATTGATCGTTTTTCCGTCCTCTTTTTAGTTATGAAGTCTGTTCAAGCAATTTGAATCCCCAAATTGCGATTCTGCCCTTCTTTGGCCAAGGTGAGGACCGGTTGTGATCTCCCTTGCTCCATTTCAATATCGGGCATGAGTCCTTCGTTAATACTGTCTTTCCTAGGTAGTCTAGGGCAGTAGAGCGCTCGATGTGATTGATTGTGGAACGTAGAACCTAGGGTGTTGTGTGTTGGGAACGTAGTGGAATTTGTGCGCGCCATTTGTATCGTCGGAAGGGGGGTTTTGGCGAGCCCTCCAGTTGGCTTTGGGCCGGTTGTTGGCTTCGGGCCGGTTATTTTGGCTTTGGACCGGTTGTGTGAGCCTTCAGGCTGAGGTAGGGTTCAGGAGTGTGAGGGCTGTGGCCTGGTAGCACGAGTGGACGTTATAATTGAGTAGTGAAGCATTCGGGCGTTGATTGCAAGATTTTATTAGCTTAGAACTCGTTCTCGTAGTTGTGTGGCGCAAGTTGAGATCGTGGGTTCCCTGAATCCGCCTTCATTGGGTAATTGTGTTTGAAACACTTAATCAAGCCTCTCTTTTCCTTTCCCGTGCCTTTTTCCCCTGCAGGTCCGGAGGCAGGATTGACGATCGATCGATGTTATTGGTGGATTTTAATCGAAGGTAGTTCGTAGGATTCCTGGGACCCGGTTGGAAGGCAGTCCGGTCGGACCATTCCGGGTCGATTGGTGCTGCACGACGCCGTTTCTGGATCGTTGGATCAGGTTGTGTCAACCTTTTCCAGTAACTAGGAGATTTTAAATCTTTTATGATGTCATTTCTCCTTTGTAGTATAATTTACATCATTCAAAATGTTACTATGTGTGTAGATTGTCTTATAGAAAATGTACAAATGTACGGTTTTTTGTTTCTTCTATTTAAATTTATCGGTTTTCGACTATTTAAAAAAAAATATATATATATATTTTAGAAGAGAGTTTCTTTCAAATTGGGTTTAGATTTTTTTTTTTTTTTTTTAAGAAAGATATTGAAACTGACCGAGTTTGAAGTTTTGAATGAAAACATATCTGAAGTGGAAGCTTCCTTGCGTTGTTACTAATTAAAGCGATTCATTTCGTTCTTTTTGAACTTCTAATGATTTATAAAACCTGGTAGTTAGCTGGTAGGTGTCTTTAATCCTTATAAATTTATAGTAAACCTTAATGGAGTCGGTTATCAAATAATTCGTTTCCATGCTTTTGTAACACACACAAAAACATAAACAAATGATTTGGGTTTCAACATAGTGTTAATTATATATTGCATATTCATGATATCTTCTGCATGACTGACTTCTTTAGTGCTTCTTGCTAAAGTCATGCTGGAAAATCATATTCACCATGTATTACAATGCACACTACAAGAAATCTGTCTCGTAGCTATGGATTAGCCGCGAAATTTTTGTAGCTACATTTTTTAAGCCGCGGATAGCTACGAATTAAGTCGTGGCTATGTATGTAGATATTTGGCAGCTATTCGTAGCTATGTAGCCACGGTAAACGAACGTAGTAATTCGTAGCTACTTAGCGACGGATAGTCGCGAATGTTTCGTAGCTATAGTTATCCGCGAAGAGCCACAAACGTTGTCGTAGCTATATAGCTACGACCTGAAATAGCTGCTGGTCGTGGAAACGTAGCTGCGGATCGCTACAAAAACGTCGTAGATACGTTAGCAGCGAATGGCAACGTTTTTGGTCGTAGCTTGAACTAGCTGCGAATAATTTCATGGCAATCTGTGGATATTTAGCCACGAATTGCTAAATAACCACAGATAGCCACGATTTTATACGTGGCTATTGAAAACCCTAAACCCTAAATATACCCTAAAACCACAAACTCTAAACTTTAAACTCTAAATCATAAAAATAACATCAAAATATAAATCTTTAATTATATATACATAAACTATTATTTTCAAATCAAATACCAATAACATGTATATATATATAAAACCTAAACCCTAGCTCTAAATAAACCCCAAACCCCTAAAATATAAACAAAAATATAACATTCCAATTACTATAACATATCCAAAATTAAAATTATTAATTAATATAAAAAAAAACAAATTAATACATAAACCCTAAACCCTAATCAAACCCTAAAACTCTAAACTCTAAACCCTAAACCTTAAACCCCAAAACTCTAAAGTATAACCAAAATTCTATTAATAACCTTTTCAATACTATAACATATTCAAAACTAATATTCAACACTTATAAACCTTTAAACCCTAAACCATAATTAAACTCTAAACCATATATATAACCCTACAATGTAATCATATATACCCTAAATCTAACTCTTAATCATAAACTATAAAATAAAAATATAAAAATTAATTGTATAGACATAAAACTAATAAACTCTAATTCTAATTCCTAAACAACTCATAAACCCTAAACAAACCCTAAAACCCTAAATTACAAACAAAAACCTAACCAACAAAACTCTAATTCCTATAATATATCCACAACTAAAAATTCAATACTTACAAATTTCATAACTCTAAACCCTAAACATATCCTAAACAATAATTATACTCTATACACTAAACTTTTAATCATACTATACAATCAAAATATAACCATTAATTATACATACATAAAACAAAAATTTAAACCATTATGTATATACTTTACATCAACTAATCTACTAATCTTTTAAATCACTCACATTATTTGCAAACTAATTTTTAATTTTATATTCAAACAATAAAATTAGATTAAAAACCACAAAATAAAATAATCATGAAAATAAAAAATAAAGATAATTATAGTTGAAATATCAAATATTTTTTTTAAATCACAATTGTTTTACAACTAAAATAAATTTATTATAATGCTTAAAAAGATGCAGAAAATAATCTAGTTTTTGATTGGCTAATCCCATATGGCAAGGATCACTTGTCTTCAAATCTGAACCGTTGATAACCTATAATGTAATGGTCATAAATCTTTCTTTGGTTTTCATCTTATTTTTTGTTTTCAACATTCTTCTCATCTGTTCTGTTTCTTCTGCGTAAATCTCTTCCACAACCCAACCTACTTTTTCTATCTCTTTGATTTCTCAAACCTTTCCTTCATCATAATCCCTAATTCTCTTCCACAACCCAACCTTTAATTTATATTTAGTCTTCACTTACCCTTAAAACTATGGCCGATTTTAACTGTGTTTGAAGTGTGTGTTATGTGTTTTCGAGTCTCACATATGTTTTCAAAAAATTGCAGATGTCGAATTTAATCCGAGAAGAACAGGTTGGGTTGATGTCGAGTCTGACAGTGGCCATTGATGCTCTTTTTTTTTTTTTTTTTTTTTTTTTTTAAACAAATTAACTGTTATATTATATTAATAATTCAAACCGAAATCAATCGGCATAACCGGTTACAAGAAACTGACTAGATCGGATACAAAAAACCAAAGACACTGAACCAAGGGGAAACCTCAAAACCGAATTAAACCAAAGCTGAATTAGGGCAACACGATTTTAGGCCCAAGCCGTTCATCTTCAACCTTCTCACCGGCGGCGCCTCCGGCGATCTAGCCTCTGACGTCGGGTTTCCACGGACTGAACCGGTGGCATCCGCATACCCTTGGTCTTCCTTCTCCGGCGGTGACTTCGTCAGTCGAGATTTCTCTCCCTCGATTCGCCTCAAAGCTCAACCATTGCTCGATCTCGGAGGCAAGGAAGAATCGACGATGATGACAGGGCCACCACACTTATCCCCGTCGTCTCCTCCTCCACCGTGAAGCCTCACCAAGCGCTATCACCGTCCTCCTCGACTCGCCGCGACTCCCACCGCACCTCCCACAGCGGCTTCCGCTGTTATCGGACTCGGCTCCGATTCGACGCCTGCCTTAGCTCGCCGGCGTCCTCTCCCGGCCTCCTAAGCTTGACGGAATTACAAACCCTCGCCAGATCCAGTCTTTCGCTCTCCACCGGCGCCTGCCTTAGCTCGCCGCAATCCTCAACGGCCTCCTAAGATTGACGACGCGGAGGACAGCTACAAACCAAACCTTCCCTCCGATAACTCCGCCGTGGAAGACCTTCCTCGCACAGCCAAGCAAGGAGGCTCCAAAGCTTACCACCAAACCCGTCAGCTCTTCCCCGGCACCATTCCAGCTCACATATTGCTTAATCGCCGGAGATCTCCCACAGAAACGACCGCTACGTCGTCTCCGGCGAGATCTCCGCCACGGACTCGAAAACGGAGACGAAACTTCTAGAGAGAAAAAAGAAGAGCGCGTGGCACTCAAAGCCTTTCTAGTATCATTTACTTGTTTCTCCATTGATGCTCTCTTCGCCGGTTGAAGATGAAAAGAATTGCGAGATGAAGAGGAAGAAGAAGCGGAGCTCGACGCCGGATGAAGACAGATGAGAAGCGTGAGATGAAGAGGAAGAAGAAGCGGAGCTCGACCACGGCTCTCGTCGCCAGATCTTCTGTTGTTGAAGAGGAAGAAGAAGCAGAGACCTACGACGGAGGCGCTGTCGAACCACCTTCGTCGCCGCCTGAAGCTTCCGCATCGAACCACCTTCGTCGCCGCAGTGGAGCTTCCCCATCGAACCGCCGTAACGCAGAGGAGAAGGAAGAGCAGATACGTCCAGTACAAGCTCAAGACGACGGAGACAGAGCCATAGGACAACCGACGGTGTTGAGGTGGTGCCGTGGTGACGAAAATCCGACTCCATGGCCCAATCACCACTCGTCCGGTTTCTGTAGCGTAGGCGGCGTCGTCTTCTATAGTTTAGAGATATACGTATCTATATGTTTATATATATATATATACACGTATATATCTGTATATATATATTTTTTTTTGGATAAATATATATTGTATATTTTGTATTTTGTTTATAAAAAATTAATGATTTTTTTTATATATATATATTTTTGTTATTTTTTTAAAATAAGTCACAGAAAAATTCGTGGCTGTTTGTGGCTAAGGCCACGAAATTTATCGTGGAAAATCCGTGGCTACAGCCACGACATTATTCGTAGCCATTCGTGGATATATTAGCCACGACAGTTTTTATCGCTATTCATGGCTAATAGCTACGAATAGCATCGTGGCTACGTCGTGGCTATGTGACTGCGGATAGCCACGAAAAGGTTGTATCCACGAACCCATAGACGCGGATTTTGGTTGCGGCTACTCATGGCTACAGTCGAATTAGCTACGAAATTTGGCCGATAGCCGCGAAAAAATCCGCGGCTATACGGCCAGTTTCTTGTAGTGGCATAATATGATAATATGTACTCTTTAGTAATCTTAATTAGACGATGAACATGATACAGTCAAGACTATACTCGACTGTTTTGTCCATCTAAACTTTAACATATCCATCAGTTTTTCAACAAAAACTCATGTAACGTTTCTTTCACAAAAATATATAATCGCTGAATGTGCCTTGATTGTCGATAGTTAGGAATACTCATGGCCTTAGGCCATGGATGACTGTAACTTTTGCTAAGTTTTTTTATAAAAATTGTGAAGACAAATAATGCAAAAGAATTGTGAAAAATAAAAACATGATATATATTATCTTATTTATGAATAATTTGTTTTTCTTAATAATGTTAATTCAAACGAAATTTCTTAATATCATAAGAAATATCTTATTCATTACCAATAATCAGTGTTCAAGAAAGCGCTAGGCGCTAGTCGGGCGGCGACCCACCGCCTAGCGCCTAGAACGCCTAGTCGGGGCCTAAGCGATTTTAGGCGGTATATGCGTTTATAAAAGAAAACGATATATATTAGATATACTATATAATATATATCATAGAATTCAAATATTCTTAGTCTTAAAAGTAGATTTAAAACTCAAAATATATCGAAATAACAAAACATACGATATTTGCTATCAAATCTGTTAAATTTACACTATTTTTTTATTGATAACCATTAATTTATGAAGTAAGAACTTATAAATTTAGTTATATTTAATAAGATTTTAAAACTACACCGAAACAAACATGAAAATTAAAAATTAAATGATAATTGATTAAAGATTGTGTATAGCCGCCTAGGACCGCCTAGAACCGCCTAACCCCGCCTAGAACCGTTTAAATCCGCTTAATAACATAAACGCCTAATTTTAACGCCTAGGAGAAAGTCGCCACGGTCAAAGACCGCCTAGGACCTAGGCCCCGCCTAGGCGGCCGCCTAGACCGCTTTTTAGAACACTGCCAATAATATCTTAGATATTAACATAAATCTAAGTGACTAGACGCCAAACTATATATATTCAAAATTCTGGATAACAAACAACCAACTGCATACTAGTTTTCTAATTGTCAATTATTTTAGGGTTCACATACTTCCAAAGCAGCCATACTTTGACGTAGAAATCAACGACGTCTCCTGAAAATAAATAAACAATAATAGTAATTTCATTCTTTTGATAATTCAAAGTAAATCACAGGTCTACAGATTGACAAAAAAAAAAAAAATCACAGGTCTACAGAGAAATTGGACTAGTTTTTGGAAAAGGTCTAACTTTTTAAATAGATTCTATTTCAGGTATTCAAATAGGACGAAAGCAAAATTACATATCCATATAAGTGTCCAAAAAATGTGTTTTAGTTTTTCATAAGAAGTAGATCAAATTTAAAACACGTTGGCGTCTCGAATCCGTCTCCTTATCTTTTGACTACAAGACTTTGAACAAATATTTCCTCTATTCTTTGATGTTTTATATTAAAAAATTGTTTCAAAAGATTGATGTTTTAAGTTTCTATACAATTTTTATTAACTAATGTTTAGATTATTATTATTCGTTTATTATCCGAACTCTAAATAGTACGGGTAATATTCGTAGTTCGGGTATCTGAATTTTTTTTAAGTCTTTTATAGAAATTTATTATCAAATAAACTAATGAAATAACAATAATAACAAAAAAAATTGTATATCTAACCATACATTTATTACATATTTCATTAAATAAACTTTTATTTATTGTATAATTTCACTTGTAGTTGTAAAAGTTGAAATTTTAACCACTGAAATGGGTATTTCGGGTAATACCCGACTTATACCTTATCCGCTAAAAACATTTCACTACCCAAATGGGTAATTTTAATGTCGGTAAGAGTAAGGATCGGGTAATTCGGGTTGGGATACCCGACCAAACTGCTCATGCTTAGTTTCTCTTGTTCATTCACAATTCATTGAAGTCTCATGTTAGGTACCAAGCTCCTTCTTTTCCCGCGGATATGTCTCTTAGTTTATCCCATACCATCTTTTTTTTTAAACTTTTTCTGGCACTCCACAGATGAAAGTTGCATAGAAAGTGTCTCATTTGAACTTAACTTTTGTGTCTATGAAGTTGGTGTTTTATTCCAGTATCTCCATGTCAACATCTTGATTCCAGGCTAGTGTAAGTCCTCCACTTGCGTTCTCTTGAGGCAAAACCGGACAAAAGCTTTCAAAGCGTAGTTCCTTTAGTTTCTCTGCAACTATCGTATCGTTGTTTTTTTTTGTCTCACATAAGAACATAATGTTTAGGGAATTTTTCCTTTGCATTTCTTTTAGTCTTTGAAATGTTACTGGGTTCCCCAGACCAGAACAGTTCCATGCTGCCACGACTAAGGAACATATTTTTCTTATGCCTGAAAATACCATATGTTAGGCCTTGATTTGTTTGATCTTATTGCAGAGTTTTCTTGGGTATTTACATTTAGTGCTTAGTTCCTTTCTGTGTTTGATCTATGCTCTCGATCCACTACATATTCTAGTACCAGTTGGTATTCAGGCCTTTTGTTTGTCTTAGTTGGTGTGGTTTTCTTACGGTTCAAGCTTTGGTTGTGTACCATCCTTCGTTTCTTAACCCCTTCAAGTGTAGTGGAGTGCTTAGTCCATGTCTCTTGTGGCATGGTTTTGACTTTTTCCCTAGTTGACCTGCTCTTGATATACCAGCCTATTGGGCCTCGCAAATGTTGAGATCCCTTTCATTATCCCAATCGTTAACTGAATCTTCCTCTTCAAAAATTAGTTGGTAGTTACTTGTAAATCCTTTGGTTTTTGCCCGTTTTGACTCTATGATCGAGAGAGCGGTTTCTTTCATTAGACCTCTCTCTTTCCCTTCACGAACTCTTTGGATTCTTGGTGCTCTTTCAATGGGGTCAAGATAACTTATGTATTTAATTGTTGCATAATCTGGATCAGTCATAACTTCATCCAAAGAGAGGACTTCCTGCAGCTGGGGAACGTCTGTAATTTCCAAATTTTTTTCTAGTGGTACAATTCTTTGGTTAGTGTATCAGAGAAGTTTGTGACCCTTGTTGTGGTTTTTACGTTTCCTCTTGGGGATCTGCCTCTTGTGTAGAAGGGTGATCAGCCAAATTTACTCTGCCTCTGGATTCCTGCATCTGAAGCTTCCCTCACAGTGGTCTATATTCCACTCTTCTGTAGTTGGTAATTTCAGGATTTTTTTCCTTCTCCAAAGGTGATGGATCCTTGACGCGATTGTCTTTGTTCTGCACAGGGTAGTCTAGTCTTTGGATAGTGTTGCCAGTTGGTCTCTATTCTCTTTGGCCTCTGTCAGTTTCTCTTAGTTTGTTGCTCTTGTCACGTAAGTAATCATTTTGTGACCCTCCTCTGTTTTGGTTTAAGACTGTTTCCATAGGGTACCACATGTATGTCTCTTCTGGCTTGGTATGGTTCAAGGTTTCTTTCACTACATGAAAACAACGTTTTCTTGACTACTTTTTGCGACTAATAATTCAGTCGCAACAAATACCGACTACATAACGATTCTTTTGCGACTTATTAGGGTTTATAACCAATCAGTCTCAACTCCGTCGTAATATTGCGACCAAACAAATTAGTCGCAGTTTGGTCGTACTTTTACGACTGATGTGCGACTGATTTATTGTCGGAAAAACATCAGTCGCAAAATCAGTCGTTAAAAGTTTTTGTTAAACCACGTGTTAAATATTTGTAAGTAGGTACAACTAAATATTGCGACAAATATATGGGTCACAATCAGTTGCTATATAACAACTGATTTGCGATTCCTTACACGTCGGGATAGTTTTAGTCATAAAATATCGTTTGTAGGTTGGTTAAACTAATTTTTGCGACTAACCGTAGTAGTCGTAATATCGGTGGCACGGTAGTCGCAAATCAGTTGTAATAATCTTATATATTCAGACTTTCGACATTTCTTCCCCTCATTCTCATACACCACACATCTAAGTTCAGAAAAACTAAAAATTACGAAAACGAGTTTTTCTTTACACTACGAAATGTTGGGAAATTACAATTATACTAATTCTTGGGAGTGGATGTATATGAGGATCGATGAAGCTACGAGAAAATTTTCGCAAGAGTTCGAAATGGGGATGGAGCAGTTCATGGCTTCAAACAACCACCCTTTAGCGCAGAGTAATGGGGGTAAGTTTCACTACCCTTGTAATGTTATTAAGAATGAAAAACCGATAACCTCTGGAAAAAGAATTTGGAGTCATCTATATAGTAGATGATTTATGCCTGATTATTATGTTTGCTATAAGCATGGAGAATAAATCGGTATAGATTGAGGAATGAGTTATGCTGATAGGACGCATATAAAAGGGACTCAAGTTTTTGGTAGTGTAGTAGAAGATAGCTGTAACGCCCCTTTCCCGTTATCCGCTGACTGTCGAGCTGACCGGTCAACAATCAAACAAGAACATGACCGATCGAACCCGAGCAAGTCAAACGAGAAAAATTCGTTACAAAATGAAGCCAGAGACAGTCCGGTTTGAGACAAAGGCTCACACCAAACCGTCCTTGACCCTGTGTACCTCGCTTCCACAATACAAAGATTTTCAACATGTATTCCTTCCACGAATTGTGTCAGTTCGGACTAAACCAATATATCAGGGAAGCGATTTCATTACTAAGTAATTTAGGTTTTTATAATAAAAATTTTGCCTATTTAATTCTAATTACAAACAATCAAAGAATAAACAGGCGCCATATAATCCGAACAGAAATACAACAACCAAAACATCGAATCAAAGATCTCCGGCCCGCAAGCAATCCCGAAACTACACCGAGGACCTCCCACGTCCGTCGCTGATAAACCTGAAAACACACAAAAAGAGTCTAATGAGCGATCTAAATTCACCCAACGAGTTGGCTCCCACTAACGACTTCTAATCTAACCTACATCTACTAATCCCGCCCCAAACCCAAAATAACAATCAAAAGGAAGAAATAGTCTATGACGTGCCAGTGCCACCGTGACGTGATAAACCCACAACACAAAAGCATTCTCTATCAAAAGGAAAGATTACGGAAATCGAAGTAACTGCAGAACATGCCCTCGATTATACTCGATCTAACTATCGCGAAACCAAACTTAACACCATTGGGCCCACTATGTGAACTCGATAACTTCCACGGGAAATACTTAGCTACCGACATGGTAACTAAACTACCCACGACTCCTAGACGTAAACACGAAGTCCTACGACCTAGGACACTGTTCTCAGTCCATCGATACACATCGACTCGAGCTACCCCACGGTAACCTAAGTTTCCATGCAGTCCGGCCCTAGGACATGACCCCGTATTCTCCGGACTACACACCTACCGGCGTCACTCAGTAGGTTCACACCATAAACAGATTCACCACGTGAACTGGTCAGGTAACTACCCGAGGATCCAATCGGGTCGGAAGTACCGGAAGGCTTTCAAACCTAGACTTGCGGGATTTAATGCACCCTAGAGTCCTAGTGCAGACGCAGACTCACTGAGACTCTAACATAGAACACAGAACCGTCAAGGTTAAACAGAAAGAAAAGTACAACTCCGATCTATCCCGCAAGTCCTATTCCATCACCACCATCACCAAACATACTCGGTGCTATACCGAATAGGAAACTACGAATTTACCCGGTCCCATGACCGAGGTAAGTGTCACACAGCTGAATACCCGGCCCAACATCAGAGTAGTCTAAATAACATGGGTGCACACAAACACACAACATCAAAGCAACAACACGCAAACAATCACATAAACGACCTTTTCGTTCATCAATGTCTTTTTAGTCCGCTACTTTGGGATTAGCGGATTGCTAACCCCCTATACGTCTCATTTAAGTAACCTTTTAATTAACTTCCCTAAACATCTTTTAATAACCTCCTCGATATGTCGGTTTAGGACTAGTAAACTTACTAATCCCCCGACATCTCATTGTTACTTAATTTTATTCATTTAACCCATTAACCCGTCTAGTATCTACTAGCCCGCCCCGTTATCATATTCTATAATGTTTGTTGAGTTTTTTTACCGTGTTTTAATTAAGTCGTAATTCCCGTATATAGATTCAGTTAATATCGTTCTTAATACTTATATATGCATATATGACCTAGCATGCATAAACTATATGAATGCATCAATCAACGAACAACTAACGAACAATCAACAGTCTATCTAACTAACATGCAAATACTGACCTAGCCAGATTCATTATAAACCGAAATCAACAATAACCAATCAATCAATTCAATTAATGGGCATGCATTCCTAAACTATGGTTTAAGGATTCCCGGGTCTACATGAACTAACTATGAATGCAATTAGCCGACTCACAGTGATAGTGCGACGGATGGACGGAAGTGACGGAATGAGAATTCCCGAACCGGACCGAAGCAAAACCCGAACCTTCCTGAACTCTCCCGAATCAAGACACGAACACTTGTTGACCAGGCATTGACCGGCTTGATCATGCCGTTGACCGGCTTGATCACGCCGTTGACCGGCGGTGTTGACCGGCGTTGGCCTGCTGACCGTTGACCGTTGACCTGCTGACCGTTGACTTCTTGAACCGAGTTGACCCAGTCCCGGACCGGCTTGAACTACTCAAATCGAACCGAGTTTAATTAAACCGGATTGAACCGGCATTGACCGAGCAAACCGGTTTGACCAAATGGTTGACCGGGTTTAAGTAAACCAATCTAATGTTGAACCAAGGCAAAACCAGACCAAATCCATAGCTGAACCACCCCTAAACCGAACCGGCTGAGCAATGGCAGCGAAGGAGGCTTTTCCAGCGGCTTTCTCCGGCGTTGACCGCGGAGGCTCCGACGTTGACCGGCAGTTTAAGGCTTCTCTGACAGCTAAATAGGACTCTCCGGTGACTAGGAAGATCACTGGAGGAAGAGCTACTGAGGAGAGGAGGAAGAGCTGAACCGGCTGAGGAAGAGGAGAGATGCGGTGGTGACTCGTCGACGATCACTTTTCCGGCGAGTTTTCGGTGACTCCGGCGGCGGTGAGGTGAGCTAACCGGTAGCGCTTCAAGAGGAGAAGGTGGATATCAAGATGGTGTAAGTGGTTTAATGATTTATAGCTTGGTTTAAGAGTTAAAGGAGTAACTTGCACTTCAAATAAATGAAGAACCTGAAGAACTCATGAAGATCTTCAATGTTATTGAAGATAGCTGAGTTTTTGGTTGAATTTGGAGAGAGAGAGAGGGATGGGAGTTCGATAGAGAGTGATGAGAGAGAGTCTAGAGAGAGATATTAGGTGAGCTGAATGTAGGATTTGAGTGAATGAATGTGAGGTGATGGTTTTTGCCATGCAAAGCCATTCATTGAATCCAAAAAACCATTCTTTGCACACAAGATGGAAAGGTGGCACCTGTGGGGGGAAGACACTTGTCCTCTGGGGGTTCATTCTTGTAATATACATTGCAACAATAATGTTAAACCGATCAAAACTCCGTTGCACTCCCGTTTGCTCCGATTAGACAATTCCGAGTTTAATATTTTAAAACCCCATAGCTGCTTCCATAAATTCTCCAAGCCACAATTCCTCAAACTATATGCGTTTAGATGAATTTAGCAATTTATATCACTCCATTTGGACATCCATATTTTCCGTTATGAATTTTACAAATTTTCTCGGTTCTATCGGTTTCCTTTCCCGAAAGTCCGGAAAACTCGTTTTATGTCCGTTTCCATCATTCTTTGTCTTCTAAACGTTTTCTTTACTTAAAAGAGAAAAATTTGGTCTGTCTCGGCTTCCAGCTCGCATTTTGGTAAAATTACCAAAACGCCCCTCATCTTCTGAAAATTACGGAATTGCCTCTGTTGACTTTTCTTCTGTCTGTTGACCCAATTTTAGGAAATAGGGTATTATATTCTTCCCCACTTACAGGAATTCGGTCCCCGAATTCTCCGTTACTGGCAAACTTCGAATCGGTACCAAACTCTGCAAGTCGCCATACTTGACTGATTCTGCTGCTTTACTGCTCGAACACTGACCCAACTGAACCAAACTTCCGATGCATACTGATACCGAAACTCTGGCTTGCACAGAATTTCTCTTACTGATCTTCACTCCGCTCGCTTAACCACTGACCTTGACTGATTCGCTCCACTCTGGAACTCTGATTCCATCCGCGCCGACTGGCTTTGCTCTGATTCTCATTTCTGACTTTCCCACTTTGCTTCAACCTCTATAACTGCACAGCACTGACTTGCCCGGCTCGCTATGCTTACAACGACCCCAAACTGATTTTCCTTTGATAACTCCGAACTGATCCAACACTGATACCGATGCTTCCCCAAATCTCTTTGCTAACTCATCATGCTTCATGGCTTGCTTGAATCCAACTGTCGCTGATACCCACATTGAATTACACACAGATCGGGTCAACTACTCCGCGGCTTTCTTGAACTTGTACTGTCTTTCGGGTTCTGGTTTGGTCTCGCGTTCACGTCACATCGTCAATCACGTCGTGCACTATAACTTAGCAACACAACACTGGAGCGGTTAGGTTCTTTCTAACCTATTCCCGATATCACTTCCTCATAGATATATAGTTACTTAGTCATGTACCCGGCGGTCACACATGACTAAATAACAATATTCTATAATTCCGCTTTCTCGCGAATAAGCTTCCTATCTAAACTGCTTATCCATTCTGAACCTAATTTCTACCTAAAAGGTTTTCTATCCTTCCTATTACAACGAGTCTAACCAATAACCTAATACTTCGTCTAAAACACTTTTTAGGTCTAGCAACCTACGGCAACCTAGCGAATCTATCAATGCAACAAGGCTTAGAATTTCCACTAACAATCCTAACATATTAGAAATGCAACGATCGAGAACAGCAAGTCTATCAACTTAACGATGCTTAATGATGATCTAACAACCTAGCGATCAAGCAAATGCAATACTACAACTTACAGTCAAGCAATCCATTTCTAGCAACCTAACGGTCATGCAAATGCAAGGCTACCAACCTAGCAATCAAATGAATGCATTGCTAACAGTTCTAACTATCACACAATGCAATGAACCATACAAACTAACACCCTAGCGATCAAATGAATGCGGCGATTCAGAATGATAACTAACAACCTAACAAACGATGCAATGCAAAAATCAAACACGCAAGAGCAATCAAAATTCAATAAAACATAACGCAACAAACAATCACACAATCAAATGATCAATAGATCAGGTCACGGTATATCGATGTGGTCACCTCATAGGTCATGGTGAGTGATCACTTGTTTCGCCCATCATTCGTTTTCACATCGTAATTAGACTTCATTCATAAACCATCACATGCATGCAATAAAATTACTATGTTACTCAAAACAATAAATCGAATACTCGGCATCCACCATATACATAAAAACATCCATATCCATACATCGAGTTTTTAGTACATAGTTTAGGCCGAAGTCTACTACAACGCGAACGCCCCATCATACCCAAAATAAAATCGTGCGCCGCTACATAACCGTAAGTTGTCAGTGACTATAATATGTCGATATATGTACAGTCAAAAATGAGTTAGAGCCCTACTTACCTGGGCCTACCCTAACCCCTAACCTAACGCCTCCAGCAAGACCAAAATTCCCAACAGAGACGGCAATACGGCTCGCAGGAGTAGCCACTGGCAGGTGTGCCAGGGGATGGCGAGGGTGCGCATCTCGTGTGTGTGGTGACGTGTTGGGTCGTGGCTCTGCCATCGGACAAAGGGGCGCCATATAGCCTGCATGGCCGCAGATATGAAAGACGTCGGGTGGCGGCACAAGCTGGTATGGCTCGCGGTAGCGAGTGTCAAACGGTACAAGGCACCAGTGGAAGTGGAACCCTCATGCTCCGCAGGCGTTGCAGTGCACGTACAGGGGCTGGGGAGGTGGTGGTGTGGGGAGGTGGCGGAGACTCAGATGACTCTGTCGAAGGAGACGGTTGGGGCTGGGGAGGTGGGTGGTGATGAGTGCTGATACGCTGCTCCAGGGCATCGGACAGCATAGCATTCTGCTCGGCGACGCGTGCCTCCCACTCTTGATGCTGGAGCGGATCAATAGGCTCCATCGAAAGATCGATGTCCGTCGGTAATGAGCTAAGCAAGAGGTCACCAGGACTATAGGCACCAACTGCTCAGGATGTGCAGGCTGCTCGGGGGAGAGAGGCGGAAATGGTGGCAGCTCGACGCCTGCTAACCCGAACATGTCAGGAAATCCGACGTAAGGATCGGCTGAGTCCGCTTCATCCCGAAGTGAGGCAGAAAAAGGTTGCGTCGGGAGAGGTGTAGTGGCAGCTGCTGCTGCAGAGGTGCCAACTAATGCGCGCAAGGGAACTGGGGGAAGGTCTGAGATACGCGAACCCCGCGATGAAGGATGTGCATGTCGCCCCGAACGGGCTCGACCGGATCCAACTGATCCGTGGCTGCTCATGATCTCGAACTGACCCATACCACACACACACCGCACACTCCAATCCTCCCTGGGCACGCTGCTGTAAGTCTGCATCCAAAAACATGTAACGTTAGTACAATTCTAATGAAAATTTATACTTCCAATTCCCCCCCCCGGTGTTTGACAGACGCAGCTCGGTTTCCTACTAGTTGCTTGGGCGACACATTTGACTCGATAAAACACGGAAAATACTTAGAAAATGAAACGCTTCGAAACCCATGACGAACTATGCTTTGATACCACCTTTTGTAACGCCCCTTTCTCGTTATCCGCTGACTGTCGAGCTGACCGGTCAACAAACAAATAAGAACATGACCGATCGAACCCGAGCAAGTCAAACGAGAAAATTTTGTCACAAAACGAAGCCAGAGACAGTTCGGTTTAAGAAAAAGGCTGGCACCAAACCGTCCTTGACCCCGTGTACCTGATAGGTCTATAAGTTTTGATCATATTCTACTGCAAGTGCACAGTTAATGCAATTATAGTATAAAAGGTATCGAATCCCACAGAGACTCTAGACCTTACAATAGATTTAGAACAGTCAAGTTAAACTAGGAGAAAGTAATGAGAAACTAAAAAGCAAGCAGAAAAGTAAATCAGGTAGCAGGAGTGGTTTGTAAGCAATCAACTAAAAGCGCTAAGTCTAAGGAGTTCTCAGGAAATCAGGCAAGCAGATCAGATAATAAGTCAGGATCAAATTAAGTACGGTTCTAGAACTCAAACACGGATATAGAGCTAACCAACTTTCGTTGTGAGAATTCTCTAAGTCTAATAGCAGAAATCCAAATTTCTTTGTAATTCCTAACAGATTAAACTAGCCTTAAGTTCAGGTTCGATATGTTCACAATTCAATTAAACCAAATTTCTTTCGAGTAATTCAATTGCTCAACCTAAATAGTTCAGATTCTAAATCACACTTTCGTGTCAATTTAACAACCTAGAGTCTAGATTCTAAGTGATCAGGTTAGAAACTAGTGTTAAGCATAATTCAGATTGAAGAACAAATATGATATGAATCCTAACTGAATAAATAAATCTAGCAAGTCATGAAATCCCTAACGAGAATCCCTAAACCTAATATCTACTCAGACATAGATAATGAAAACATAATCAATGAATAATTAGATTGCATAAAAGAGAGTATAGAAATAAAGGGGTTCGAAATCTTCTCCAAAAGCAGGAAGCAATACAAGTTCAGGTCAGCCCCCAAAAGCTCTAAAAACTCTCAGCTCAAAGTATGAAAGCGTAATCTAAAAACTGATGTAAAAACCTAATTATATTAGCCTAATCACGTCTTGGGGCTTCTTTGTAAATACTGGAACATCTGGGCAAATCTGTAATTTCAGCATTCTTCATTAAACTCGCCGAGAAGGCCCATCTCGCTCGTGTGTCGATCGATGCACAATGTGTGTCGGTCGATGCAAATCTCTGTTTTGGATAGTGAACTCTATCTCGGGTTAAATCTCCAAAATGCTCCAAAATGCTCCATAATCTCCAATTCCGCTCCAAACGTGCGTGTACCTAATAACACATGTAAATGACTCTAAAGAAACACCAAAAGACTCTAAAATATACTTATATCATGGTCTAAAACTCGTGAAAACCATGATATATCAACTCCCCCACACTTAGCCTTTGCTTTCCCTCAAGCAAAACAGAGAACTAGAACATGGTGAAGAGGTTTGAAAAGTTTCACAAACTCTTTTCATCTTAGAAGCAACAACACTCAGATTCCCTTTATGAAGCCACTGAAAGAATCGCCTGCAAGACATCAAGACCAACATATACTTCCCCCACACTTATCAACTTTCCTGGGTAAACACCACAATCAATCCAAAGCAATTCAAATTCACCCTACTGACTTCTATAAGCTATTAAGTGCGGTCTCACCTAAGGATTATCGATCAAAGGGCACATGGATTCTTACTCTGTTAGCTCTAGACCACCATACTTATCTTTTTCTGGTTCCTTTCTTCTCTTTAGCAATCTGATTTTTCCCTATTGGGTATCATTTTTTTATCAGTGATCTTCCCGTTATGGGGTGTACTTTGGACACATTCCATGAATGCGCAGGAGGTAATAGTGGTTGCTACCACTCCCGTGACCACTTCGGAGCTACTAGCTCATCCTCAGTTTATTATTATCCTTTTTTTTTACTTTAGGGAAGAGGTGAAGGGAACCTTACTTGGACAGGTTTACAAGCTGTGTCAGAACTAACAGAGGAGTCCGACTCAAGGTATACATGATAGGTCAGGTTTTAATCCTATTCTACTGCAAGTGCACAGTTAAGTGATTGTAGTATATAGGGTATCGAATCCACAGAGACTCTGATTTCGATAGATTAAGAACTATAGAGGTTTAAACTAAGAAGAAAGCAATGTGAAGTAAACTAAACAGCAGTGCGAGAACTAAACAAGTAGCAAGATTATCAGTTGTGAAAGCAGTTAATTAAGGGCGCTAAGTCTAGGGCGTTCTCAGGAAATCAGACAAGCAGACAAATCATTCAGTCAGGATCTAATTAAGCACAGTTCTAGAACTCAAATCACGGATATAGAATTAACCAACTGTCGTTGCGAGAATTCTCTAAGTCTAAGTGCAGCAATCCAAATTCCTTTGCAATTACTAACAGATTAAACCAGCATTAATTTCAAGTTCGATATGTTCACAATTAAACTAAACCAAATTCCTTTGCGAAAAGTTTAATTGCTCAACCTAAATAGTTCAGATTCTAAACCACACTTTCGTGTCGTATTTAGCAACCTAAGATCTAGATTCTAATTGATCAGGTTAGAACTAGCATTAAACACAATTTAGATCGAAGAACATTCTATTCATGTGAATCCTTAACTGAATTAAACAAGTCTAGCAAGTCATGAAATCCTTAATGAGAAACCCTAAACCTAACTATGAATCTACTCAGACATAGATAATGAAAACATAATCAATGAATAATTAGATATCATAAAAGAGATTAAATAAGTAAAAGGGTTCGAAATCTTCTCCAAAATAAAGATGAAGTACAGGATCAGATCAGCCCCAAAAGCTCTAAGAACTCTCTGCTCTTAATTATGATAGAATGTGTAAGCGTATGAAAGCGTATCTAAATAAAACACCAAAATCCTAATTATATAGGCTAAATCTCGGCTGGGCTTCTTTGTAAATACTGGAAACTTCTGGGCCAAAGTGTAATATCTTCATTCTTCATTAAACCGCCGAGTCTGGCCCATCTCGCTTGTGTGTCGACCGATGCACAATGTGTGTCGGTCGATGCAATCCTGTTTTCTGGACAGTGAGCTCAAGCTCTCGGCCAAACACTCCAAAAATCTCCAAAAAGCTCCAATATCTCCAATTATGCTCCAAACCTGATTATACCTGTAATAGACTCTAAAAGAACACAAAAAGACTCTAAAACATACTTATATCATGGTCTAAAACTAGTAAAAACCATGATATATCAACTCCCCCACACTTAGCCTTTGCTTGCCCTCAAGCAAAACAGAGAACTAAAACATGGTGAAGAGGTTTGAAAACTCTTCAGAAGCTCTTTTCATCCTAGAAGCAACAACACTCAGATTCCCCTTAGTAATCCACTGCAAGAATCAATCAAAAGACATCAAGACCAACATATACTTCCCCCACACTTAGCAACTGTCCTAAGTAAACTCCACAATCACATTCACGCATTCAAATTCTCCCTACTGACTTCTGCAAGTATTTAAGTGCGGTCTCACCTAAGGAGTATCGATCAAAGGCACATGGACTCTTACCTTATCAGCTCTAGACCACCATACTATCTTTCTCTAGTCCCTTTCTTCTCTTTTCCCTTCCTTAGCATTCTGATTTTTCCCCATTGGGTATCATTTTTTTTTTATCAGTGCTCTTCCCGTTAAGGGGTGTACTTTGGACACATTCCATGGATGCACAGGATATGATAGTTGTAGCTACCACTCCCATGACCACTTCGGAGTTACTAACTCATCCTCAGTTTATTATCTTTTTTTTTATGGAAGGGGAGAAGGGAACTAAATAGGACAGGTGTACCGGCTGTGTCAGAACTGACAAGGGAATCCGACACAAAGTATACCAAGCCCTTAGGTGAGAAAATTAAGTCAGTAAAAGGATCCTCTGATACCTGAAGTGATGTGGGTGTCCTTAGTAGGTTGATCTGTGATGGGGTTTTCTAATAGTCAGAGATTGATCCTGCAACTTCATCCCAATGGTTACTTAAGTTCCTGCAAGTGCTGTTAATCTTCTCAAAAAATCATTGTTTCCTACTTAAACTATTTTGACTGAATAAAACAAATTTTGAAAAATATACTGACTCTAAGAAAACAGAAAGATAGATATCAGTAGCACCTCCCCCACACTTAAGACACACTGTCCCAGTAGTGTCAAGCGAAGGATTGGTAAAAAGAAAAAAAAATTGTTAAAGGATGTGTTGAGTTCTGTCGGATTTTACCTCTGTCGCTCAGACATCGATCGTTGCACTAGGTGCATCGACCGTTGCTAGGCGATTTTTCTTTGTAACGATCGACACAGTGGTGTGTCGATCGACGCACTGCGTAAACTCGATCAGTCAGCCAGTTAGCAGGTTAGTCCGTTGGATATTGTCAGATTTCGAATCCTGCAAGCTGAAAACACTGAAAAGCAAGTAGAATCAAAGCAACCGATGTATCAAATCAAGCACAACATCCAGAAAAAATAACATCCTAAAAATCAAAAAGAAAAAGTGCGAAAGAAAAAGATAAAAGAATACAGAACCGAATGTCTGAAAATGGAGGCTACGCTCACTCGCTATCATCATCTATCCCAGCATATGGATCAGTATCGCCGGAATCCTCAGGAGAACGCTGTCTGCGTCGACTGGCAGGGACGGGCTGATGAACCTGTGGATGTCTCCTGCAAGTGCAGCCACGCATCCACTCCCAAATGGTCTTCAGTATCCCATCATTACGCTCTCTCCACTCAGCCTCAGACATCTCTCCCAAAGGAACTGCAGGGACAGGAAAATGGCCAATGTCGTCAACAGGGGCAGCAGCAGGCGCAGGAGCAGAGGAAGACGAAGCTCGTGTGGAAGGCTCTCCCAGCGGATGAGCCATAGAAGGGACTCTGCGCTGCTCGGTCGCATGAGGCTGGAATCTCAGGGCATCCAGTGTATGAATCTGTGTAAGTCCAGGAGCAGGAAGATCCACACCACACTTCCCAGTACTCTGATCATAATAAACCCAGATGCGTCTCTCCTTGAGCCAGGTAGCGCTCTGCAGATGGCTGAAATCAAGGAACTCCTTGGTTGTGTTACACTCTGTGCCCTCTAAGGGAATCCCGCAGTGCATGAAGATGGGAGTAAGCAGGCTCCCCACTGTCTCAGTAAGAACACCATCAAATGGCTTCGTCTGTAGGTCGCATAAGTGCTGAGTGAAAACAGCTCCCAAGTTGAGTCCCTTAGTGGGATCTCTCACACCAGAACCCTCAAACTGGTCCCTCAGCCCGATGAACAACATCTCCATCTCAAGCTTGCGCATCTTGTTGGCTTCATACTTGCACAACAAACTCCAACACAAGATACGCAAGACATATCTCAGAACCGGATGTCTAACCTGCTTCACCGGTGTAGTCATCGAGTTGTATCGACCACTGCCAATGCACTCCCAGAAAACCCGAGCCTCCTCTGGATCCCACTCAAGACTCATGCCAATACGCCTCGGCTCAGTGCTGAAACCATAGATCCTGCAGATATCGATTAAAGGAATCTGATACCTGACTCCTAAGCTCATGAAGGTAAAAATACCTCCTGTAGCACTCCTGCTGTCTGCAAGTGGCTAGCAGCTGTCTGACTAACTCTGGGTACAAATCGTAAGGCCGCATAGGCATTGTCCCTAGACCAATGCCCTTGCACACTGTAAGAACCTGCTCATCTATCCCTAGACTCTTACAGGTAGAGTAGTCTGCAAACTTGGTTGGCTTAATAGTCATTCCACACCAACCGTTGTACAGCAACGTGTCAAAATCATCCCACTGGTTAAGCAGTGGTCTCTCTGTAAACTCAGCAGTATTGAGGAACTCAGCAATGTTATTTGGCCACGCTCTCGCTGACGGGATCTCTTCCTTGTCTGCTCTAGGCCACGGCAGTGCTACTGCCGGACCAACTCTCACATAAGGCTCAGGTTGTTGTGACTCTCTATGGAACCACTCTGGTGGTGGAATGTACTGACGTGTGGCGGTTGCTGCGGTGGCTCTGCGCTTGCGGGGTTGTCTGCGAGTTGCCATCTGTATTCAAGAAAAATTTAAACAATATAAGTCTCGGCAATGTCTCTGTGAAATCGTGAAGCAACGACCGTTGCACTAAGGCATCGATCGTTGCAAGGCGATCCCACATCGTCGAACAAAACCCTAAAATTGTAGAGCAACGACCGCTGCACAAGTGCAACGACCGTTGCCATGCGACTTCAGAACCGACAACAAATCCTCAAAATCGTTTCTAAATTCGTTCCACATTATCACTAACAGCCCAAATTTAGTCTAATTCAGCATGCAATCATCAGTTTCAATCCAAAAATTCTCAAATTCTAAACCCTAAAAATGAATCCGAAAATCACAAAATCGGGACACATTACCTTGGATTCGTGATAGATGGGTTATAGGAATGGATTAAGAGTGTACAAACGAGAGAATAACACTTGGAATCGAAGAAAATGACGAAGAAATGAGAGATTTAGGCGAATGAGGGTTTCGGTTCGTACGGACGGCGAATATGGAGAAGAAGAGAGGAGAAAAGAGTTTAAGGCACTTACCTCGATCGTGGGTGCAACGACCGTTGCAGATGAGCAACGATCGATGCTAGTTGAACCGAATTGATTCCGATTTAGCACGCGTACCTTAATTTTGCAATTTTAACCAATTGCAACGACCGTTGCACAGGGCCGCAACGATCTTCACAATGCGATCCATCTCCTCGTCGTAATCTCCTTGCAACGACCGGTGCACAAGTGCATCGATCGTCACACATCTCCAGACTCGAGTTACGTATCTGAAACTTAGCAAAAACAAACAAAAACGTGAAATCCTAAGAAAAACACCAAAAATAAGAAAAAAAACACTTAAACATAACAGTGGGTTGCCTCCCACTCAGCGCTTGTTTAAGGTCATTAGCTTGACCGGAGAAACAAGATCAGTATGCTGGAGATCCTGACAGAGACTTTGATTGTCTCTGTGCAAGTCTCCTCATCCAAGGCGGGGAATAAGCTGTATCAGAATGAACTTGTCCAAGAAAAGAAGGAGTAAACTGCTCTCCAGGATCCAAAATCACAGTATCACTTGGCTGCTTATCATCCCCATCCATAATGGTGAATGTCTGTCCATCAATTAGCGGTTTGCGAAGCTTATCCATCTCATAACGCAGCGGCTCATCTCCCATGTGGAGATCTATCAGACTGTGTCTAACATCTATTACTGCTCATGCTGTAGCCAAAAATGGTCTCCCAAATATCAACGCATCATCAGGATCACTCTTATACTTCAGCACTAAGAAGTCTGTTGGAACCAAATAGTTTCCAACTCTCACTGGGATGTCCTCAAGGAGTCCTTCTGGAACTCTTATAGACTGATCAGCTAGGACAAGAGAGGTCCTAGTAGGCGAAAAATCCAGCATACCCAGCTTCTCTGCCACATAATATGGCATAAGACTTCCAGTAGCTCCCAGATCACACAGAGAACGCCTAAAACTATCCTCAAAGATAGAACAGTTAAGCACAAAGACACCGGGGTCAGGCAGCTTCTTTGGGATCTTGGTTAACAGCACATCGCTTATCTATTGAGGGACCACAATCACCCAATCTTTCAGCTCTTCATCCAAAGGCAACATCTTGTCCAAGTACCTCTGCACACATGGGTGATAAGGTGGATCATCAGATGATGGAATTTCTTCCAACTCTTCACCAATCTCTTCCAGCTTCTTAAGCTCTTCAATCTCTTGCTTAATCACTTCAGACACTGAGGGATATAATCTAATGGATTGTGCATAGATCTCATGTTAAGTAATTTCAGACACTCCAGGGAATAAACGATCAAGCTCTAAATCTGCATCAATACCTTCAGAATCCCGCGAGTCTGTCTGTTCACGACCTGCAACGACCGATGCTAAGGGTGCATCGATCGATGCACCACTGTTTTCACAGTTTCTACCCGAGAGATTTTCCTCAAAATCCGAAAATTCAACCTCTTCTACCAACTCAGCTGTGCTTAGCTCAAATCCTTCACCTAGGTGAGATCCATCATCAATGTACACAGACCAGGCCTTAATATGGGTGTCTGCCACTCCTTTTCCCTTCATAGAACTGGAAATCTGACTTACCTGAGTATCCAACTGCTTCATATGAGTGTTCAGAGACTCAAAGTTTCCATTGAGATCCTCATAGACAGCATCCAACTTCTTATTGCAGTCCACAGAAATCTTGGTCTGACTCTCCAGCAGCTGTTCCATCATTGCCTCCATCTTGCTCTCATGAGCAGTGGCTACAGGAGGAGTCTGATAAGATGAAGATCCATAGGTTCTCTGAGTACCTTGTCCAAAAGGTTTCTGAAAACCACTAGTCTGTCCAAAGCTAGAGGAGTTTTGATTGCCTGTAAAGGCGCTCTTCTGTCCTCCATTGAAGAACTTGTTTCCCTGCTGATTACCAAATCTATTACCTTGGAATCCAGATCCTCCTATGTAATTCACATCTTCTTCCTGAGTGTCCTCCTCAGTTTGAATTACCTCAACATCTTGGGCAAAGTGGACAGCTTTCTTACCAGCTAGAAGATTACAAACTGTGTCCAGCTTAGATCTAATATCAGCAATCTCCAAATTCTCTACCTTTCCACCAGATCTCTTCCTCCTCTCATCAGTAGTCTTGCAACTGTTGCTGCTCACTAAGTTATCAATCAACTGCTTAGCTTGAGCAGGAGTCCTAGTGTTAAAGTTGGCATTGCTAGAGTTGTCCAACGCAATCTGATATGGAAGATATATGCCTCTAAAGAAGATGCCTAAAAGTGTTACCTCAGTGAATCCATGGTGTGGGCAGTCACGTTGGTATTTCTTGAATCTCATCCAGGCAGTCTTAAGAGGCTCAGTAGGACCTTGGGAAAAGGTAAGTATGTCCTGTCTGGACTGATCAGAACGTGCATTATCGTAGAAGTGACGCAAGAAGTCACTCTTCAGGGCTGCCCAAATATCAAACTGCCCAGGTGGCAGTTGCTTCAGCCATGCAGCAGCGTCTCCAGCGAGACTGTATGGAAAGAGCTTGAGAAACAGACAATCCTGGCATACTCCATCATACTTCATGCCAGTGATTATGTCCTCAAACTAATCAATGTGATCCATAGGCTGCTCCGACGGATGACCATGGAAAGCATTCTGCTTCATCAGCGAGTAGTAGATGGTTTTGATCTCAAAATCATTCCTCTCAAAACCAGGAATTACAAAAGCTGACCGGTTTGCATGAAACTCATCCGGTATGTTGTAGTCAGCTAAAGTCCTCTCATGGACTATCATCTGTCTATTTTGGTTCTGTCCTTGGTTGCTCAGGAGGATCAGGGATTACGTTCCCTTCAGCATCAACCCGTTGCCCAGCATCATTGTACGGATTGTTATCTCGGTCCCTCAGGGTACCTTGAGCATCAGGCATTATGATTACCTTCTGTACCACCATCCTTGCTCTTCTTTCTCTTCTGTTAGTCCTCTCTAGTCGTCCAAGTTCGTCAAGTCCGAGATTAACGAGGTTCAAGTTCTGATTACTTCTAGTTTCACGCGTCTGCATAAACTGTCTGTAATCGTCAAGCAACGATCGATGCTATCAGTGCAACGATCGATTCAATCTCAGAATCGCCAAGTGACGATCGACACAAAGGTGCAACGATCGACGCTATGCGAAATCGGTACCTGCGACAGAGAGAAAACAGAGAAAAATTAGTAACTAAAAATAAAAATAAAAAATCCTAGTAAAAACCCTAAGTTCGATCCTATCGAAGACTCTAAGAGTCCCCGGCAACGGCGCCAAAAACTTGATAGGTCAGGTTTTAATCCTATTCTACTGCAAGTGCACAGTTAAGTGATTGTAGTATATAGGGTATCGAATCCACAAAGACTTTGGTTTCGATAGATTAAGAACTATAGAGGTTTAAACTAAGAAGAAAGCAATGTGAAGTAAACTAAACAGCAGTGCGAGAAAGTAAACAAGTAGCAAGATTATCGGTTGTGAAAGCAGTTAATTAAGGGCACTAAGTCTAGGGCGTTCTCAGGAAATCAGACAAGCAGAAAAATCATTCAGTCAGGTCTAATTAAGCACAGTTCTAGAACTCAAATCACGGATATAGAATTAACCAACTGTCGTTGCGAGAATTCTCTAAGTCTAAGTGCAGCAATCCAAATTCCTTTGCAATTACTAACAGATTAAACCAGCATTAATTTCAAGTTCGATATGTTCACAATTAAACTAAACCAAATTCCTTTGCGAAAGGTTTAATTGCTCAACCTAAATAGTTCAGATTCTAAACCACACTTTCGTGTCGTATTTAGCAACCTAAGATCTAGATTCTAATTGATCAGGTTAGAACTAGCATTAAACACAATTTAGATCGAAGAACATTCTATTCATGTGAATCCTTAACTGAATTAAACAAGTCTAGAAAGTCTTGAAATCCTTAATGAGAAACCCTAAACCTAACTATGAATCTACTCAGACATAGATAATGAAAACATAATCAATGAATAATTAGATATCATAAAAGAGATTAAATAAGTAAAGGGGTTCAAAATCTTCTCCAAAATAAAGATGAAGTACAGGATCAGATCAGGCCCAAAAGCTCTAAGAACTCTCTGCTCTTAATTATGATAGAAAGTGTAAGCGTATGAAAGCGTATCTAAATAAAACACCAAAATCCTAATTATATAGGCTAAATCTCGGCTGGGGCTTCTTTGTAAATACTGGAAACTTCTGGACCAAAGGGTAATATCTTCATTCTTCATTAAACCACCGAGTCTGGCCCATCTCGCTTGTGTGTCGACTGATGCACAATGTGTGTCGGTCGATCCAATCATGTTTTCTGGACAGTGAGCTCAAGCTCTCGGCCAAACACTTCAAAAATCTCCAAAAAGATCCAATATCTCCAATTCTGCTCCAAACCTGATTATACATGTAATAGACTCTAAAAGAACACAAAAAGACTCTAAAACATACTTATATCATGGTCTAAAACTAGTAAAAACCATGATATATCAATACCAAGCCCTTAGGTGAGAAAATTAAGTCAGGTTTACAAGGGTGAAGCAGTAAAGATCCTCTGAATACCTGAATTGATATGGGTGTCCTCAGTAGGCTGATCCGCATTGGGTTTTCTAATTTTTGTAATTCATCTTTGAAAATTAATTCATTCTTTCCTACTTAGACTATTTTGACTCAATAAAACAATTTTTTTTTTGAAAATAGGACTGACTCTAAGAAAACAGAAAGATAAAAGTCAGTACCACCTCCCCCACACTTGAAACACACTGTCCCCAGTAGTGTCAAGCTAAGGATCGGTAAAAGAAACTAAAAATGTTAAGGTATGAGTTAAGTTCTGTCTGATTTTTACCTGTCTCGCTCATGCATCGATCGTTGCGCATAAATGCGACGATCGTTGCAAGGCGATTGCGATATGAGTCGATCGTTGCTCAAGTCCGCAACGATCGCTGCAATGCGATTTTCATGTTGTGACGATCGACACACAGGACCGTGTCGATCGTTGCATTGCGATTTCTCGGAGCAGTCAGCAGTTAGCAGGTTAGTCCGTGAGAAATTCTCAAATTTCAAACCTGAAAGCTAAAAATCAATGCAAACAAGCAAAATCAAAGCAACAGATAGTCTAAAAACAAGCATATCATCCCAAACATAAGTATCAAAGAGAAAAATCAAAAGAAAAATGCAAAAAAAAAGTGAAAAAGAAATACAGAACCGATAGTCTGAAAATGGGGCTACTCTCACTCGTCATCTATGCCAGCATAGGGATCCGAATCACTCGAAGGAACAGGAGTCGGAGAGCGTTGTCTACGTCGATGGGAAGGAACGGGATGATGAATATGTGGCTGTCTCCTGCAAGTGCAGCCACGCATGAAGTCCCAGATGCCCCGTAGAATACCATCTTGACGTTCTCTCCACTCTCCCTCAGACATCTCACTCAAAGGTACTGAAGGAGCTGGATAAGGTCCAATGTCATGTGCAGCAGGAGCAGCAGGTGCAGGCGCAGAAGAAGAAGAAGCCCGTGTAGAAGGCTCTCCCAGCGGATGGGCCATCGTAGGAACTCTGCGCTGATCTTGCATAGGAGGCTGGAAATCTAAGGCAGCCAATGTATCGATCTTAGTCAGATCAGCAGCAGGAAGATCCACACCATGCTTCTACCCATGCGTGTCATAATAGACCCAGATGCGTCTCTCCTTCAGCCAAGTAGCACTCTGCAGGTGGGTCAGATCCATATATACCTTGCTATCATCACGCTCTGCACCCTCTAAAGGGATCCTGCAATGCCGGAAAATGGGAGTAAGCAGACTCCCCACTGTCTCAATGCCCTTCCCATCTAACGCCTTCTTCTGCAATGAGCACAAGTGATGGGTAAAAACAGCTCCTACGTTTAGATCCCTTGCATGATCTCTCAACTCAGTACCAGCAAACTGCTCTCTCAACCCAATGAAGAGTATCTCCAGCTCATTCTTGCGCATCTTTTTTGCCTCGGCCTTACACAGCAGCGTGTAACCCAAGATGCGGATCACATATCTAAGAACAGGATGTCTGACCTGAATCTGCTTCGTGGTCCTCGAGTCATATGCTCCATTGCCAAACTGGTCCCAAAAAAATTATGCCTCCTGTCTATCCCACTCAAGAGCTATACCAGTGCGTGTAGGCTCCACGCTGAATCCATAAATACGGCAGATATCTAGAAGGGGAATCCGATACCTGACTCCTAAGCTCATGAATGTAAATATGCCATATGCGGCTTTCCTGCGCTCCGGATCAGGATAGTAGACTCTGCAGGTCGCCAGCAACTGTCTTACCAGATCAGGATACAGCTCATAGTACTGCGTAGTCATTGTCCCCAGACCAATGCCCTTAACCAATCTAAGCACCTGCTCATCAATGCCTAAGGTCCTGCAACTCCAATAGTCAGTAAACTTGGTCGGATGTGATGGATCGTTTAGTGTCTCCTGATTCAATTCTCAGATTGATTCATCCTACTAAACATGCAGATCTAGGTTCTCTTGATTAGAAACATAATAGATCTCACCTGTTACCTTGTTTTGCAGCGGAATGGGAGGTAAGGGTCAGAGATCAGCAGAACCACCAAGAGATAGCTCCTCCAAAGGCTCACACACGCACGCACAGGAAAGTGGGTTCTAGACCGAGCAAGAAGGAGGCGCAGAGAGAGAGAGTTGGCGGCGCAGGGATGGCTGAGAAAAAGGAGCTAGGGCAAGTTTTATTAATTAAAACCCTTGTCCAGTTCCTATGGGCTTTTGGGCCCAATTCTCAGTTCTGATTAAATCCCTTGGATTTAATCAGGCCCTTTAGACTCTCTTAGTACAGTAAATGCCTAGCACTTTTACCGTACTTCTGCTAAACCGTTCCTATACTTTTTCCTGTTAGCTTAGGCGTGTGACCCATATGGGATCATATAATAAAGGCAATAAGTCCAAGACTTATAGATCATGAGCGGACTCTAGCAAGCCATCATGACCCCCAGTATTATATGACTTATGTCTGATCATTGACATACTCTTACTTTCTAGAGACAGTACAGAGATTACTGGACATAATTCCAACAATCTCCCACTTGAACTGGAATCTCTGTATTCATAATCCTTTTGTCTCAATATCTCGATTAGTCATAAGGCAAGATTAGTGTCATCCTTATAAAGCCTAATCTTGTTCATCGGACTCTGATTTGATACTGACAATCCAAACGACTCGGGAAAGTCCGTTTGAGCATGGCCATGCATTTTCCAGTATTCAAATCTCCGATTGGCCTAGAGATATTCACTCCATTTATATTGGAGGGACAAATCCCGTCTTGTTCCATCACTGTAAACTACTCATTTCATAATACACCCAAACAAGGTCCTTATAACTATCGCTTAACGACAGCATTAGACAATGATCAAAGCGCATTAGTTCATGTGCAGTCACATGCATGCGAACTCAGGTCTAAGGACTATACTCTATAGTCGTAGTAAGAATCTCTTATGACACAGATATAAATATCCTGAAGAGTTCTTATAATCGGGTCTTGTCCGGTCGTATGTACCATACATACACCTATGTACTGACTTTGATGCCGCGCATCTATGACACACTGAGACTTTGTCATAAGTCACATACCAATCTAGTCTCACACGGTTGTTGGTGTTCCAATTTCAACAACCTTCGACTAGGGACATGATGATATAATCCATCTATCAAATATAGGGTCTCATGATCAAGCTAAATGACTTTGATAACTCAAGATCAAGTCACTTACTTCGATGACCTATAAAATGGTTCATATCACTTTGGAACGATTATTTCATCACAGTTAAAATAATCTTGAAATAATAATTTCATTAAACATAAAATGTTTTACAAGAACATATCAAATAACTAAATAAAGCCCTTAAACTCCCACTCAAATTTAGATTACATTTCAATGTTTCTAATGCCTACAGCTTCAGTCAGGAACTCGAGCTTAGGTCTTGGGAGTGGCTTTGTCAATGGATCAGCGACGTTATCATCTGTCTGAACTCGGCTGATCTTGACTTCCTTTCTATTAATGATATCACGTATCAAGTGAAATCTTCTTAGAACATGCTTGGATTTCTGGTGTGATCTTGGTTCCTTTGCCTGAGCAATAGCACCATTGTTATCACAAAACAGTGCCAGAGGCTCAGTCGCATTTGGTATCACACCTAGTTCAATAATGAACTTTCGTATCCAAACAGCTTCCTTCGCTGCTTCTGAAGCGGCGATATATTCAGCTTCTGTAGTGGAATCAGCAACGGTGTCTTGCTTGGAGCTTCTCCAACTGATTGCACCGCCATTCAGACAAAAGATATAACCGGACTGTGACCGGAAATCATCTTGGTCTGTCTGGAAACTTGCGTCCGTGAATCCACTGACTTCAAGCACATCACTTCCACCGTACACCAAGAACTTATCCTTAGTATGTCTTAGATACTTCAGGATATTCTTGACGGCAATCCAATGGTTTTCACCTGGATTTGACTGGTATCTACTCGTCATGCTCAATGCATAAGCAACATCAGGACGAGTACAGATCATGGCATACATGACAGATCCTATTGCAGATGCATAAGGAATATTCTTCATGCGCTCAAGCTCAGCAGCCGTCGTAGGGCTCTGCTTCTTGCTTAGCGTTGTGCCATGTACCATTGGCGTGAAGCCCTTCTTGGAATCTTTCATGCTGAATCTTTGTAGGACTTTGTCAATGTATGAATCTTGACACAAGCCTATCAGCCTTCTAGATCTATCCCGGTAGATCCTGATTCCAAGAACGTATGCGGCTTCACCCATGTCTTTCATGGAAAAACAACTTCCAAGCCAGTCCTTTACTGACTTCAGCATTGGAACGTCGTTTCCGAGAATCAGTATGTCATCGACATACAGAATAAGAAATACTATCTTGCTCCCACTAGTTTTCTTATACACGCATTGTTCTTCTTCGTTTCTGATGAAGTCAAATTGCTTGATCGCTTCATCAAAACGAAGATTCCAGCTCCTCGATGCTTGCTTCAATCCATAAATGGATTTATGAAGCTTGCATACTTTTCCAGCATTCTTTGGATCTATGTAACCGTCAGGTTGTGTCATATACACATCCTCTTCCAGAATACCATTCAGGAAGGCGGTTTTCACGTCCATCTGCCAAATTTCATAATCATGAAAAGCTGCAGTTGCTAGTAGAATCCGAATAGATTTCATCATAGCCACTGGGGAATAGGTTTCATCGTAATCCACACCGTGAACTTGTCTGAAACCTTTTGCCACCAACCTGGCTTTATAAATCTGGACATTTCCATCCACGTCAATCTTCTTCTTGAAGATCCATTTGCACTCGATGGCTTTTACACCAGCGGGTAAGTCAACCAACGAAAACACTTGGTTGACCGACATGGAGTCCATTTCGGAATCAGTGGCCTTACGCCACTTAGAGGAATCTGGGCCCATCATGGCTTGATTGAAGTTCGATGGTTCATCACCATCAATGATCAGAAGATCATGACAGTCAGTCACGAGGAATCCTTGATATCTCTCGGGTTCGTGACGGATCCTCCCGGATCTTCGAACTTCAGGTACTACAGGTTCAGGCTCTACAATTTCTTGTAGGTCCTCCTGCTGCTCTTCCTCATTAGGTTGAGCAGTATCCTGTTCATCTTGAATTTCTTCAAGCAGTACCTTACTCCCACTGTCTTTCTTAGAGAGAAACTCCCTCTCAAGAAAGTTACAATCCCGGGCAACAAAAATCTTGTTCTCGGAACGCAGGTAGAAGTAATAAGCCTTGGTTTCCTTCGGATAACCAATGAAGTAGCATTTATCAGACTTTGGTGTAAGCTTGTCTGAGATTAATCTCTTGACATAGGCTTCACAACCCCAAATTCTTAGATAAGACAGCACTGGAGCCACTCCAGTCCATAATTCATATGGTGTCTTTGCTACTGCTTTCGATGGCGCTCTATTTAGAGTGAACACTGCTGTTAGCAGAGCATATCCCCAAAGGGATATTGGAAGGTCTGTGTGACTCATCATAGATCGAACCATATCCAATAAGGTCCGATTTCTCCTCTCAGACACACCATTCCATTGTGGTGTTCCAGGAGGAGTGAGTTGGGATACGATCCCACACTCTCTCAGATGATCACTGAATTCTTTGCTTAAGTATTCTCCTCCTCGGTCGGACCGAAGAGCCTTAATGCTTTTGCCAAGTTGGTTCTGTACTTCATTTTGGAATTCTCTGAACTTCTCAAAAGATTCAGACTTATGTTTCATTAAATAAACATATCCATACCTACTGAAATCATCAGTGAAGGTAATGAAGTACTGATAGTTTCCTCTTGCATTTGTGGACATTGGGCCACACACATCAGTGTGTATCAGGCCCAATAAGTCACTGGCCCTCTCGTTAGGTTTATTAAAGGGGGCCCGTGTCATTTTGCCCATCATGCAGGATTCGCATTTCTCACATGACTCAAAGTCAAATGAGCCAAGAAGTCCATTCGAATGGAGCCTCTTGATGCGTTTCTCGCTGATGTGCCCTAAACGACAATGCCATAGAAACGTTCGGTTCTCCTCATTAGGTTTGAACCGTTTGGTATCAATGTTATAAATTGGCGCGGATTGATCAAGTATGTAAAGCCCATTCGTAAGAGGGGCACAACCATAGAACAAATTGTTGCGATTGAAGGAACATAATTTATTCTTAACTGAAAAATCATAACCTTCCAAATCCAACAAAGAAATTGAAATAATATTTCTGCTTATCGCAGGTACAAAATAACAATTATTGAGTTCTAAAACCAATCCCGAAGGTAAAGACAACAAGTATGTGCCTACAGCTAGTGCAGGAACTTTCGCTCCATTCCCAACTCGTAGCTCCACTTGTCCTTGCTTCAGCCTCCTACTGTAGCTGAGTGCCTGCATATTAGTACAAATATGAGCCCCACAACCAGTATCCATAACCCATGAGGTATTATCAGAAGTAGTTGTATTAACTTCTATAACAAAAATACCTGATGAAGAAGTCTCGAGAGTCTTCTTCTTCAATTCCTTTAGACCTTCTTGGAATTTCTTACATTCTCTCCTCCAATGCCCTGGTTCTTTACAGAACCTGCAGATGTCAGTAGGCCCAGCCTTGGATTTGGGCTTGGGCTTTGGCGTGTCCTTGTCCGAGACTTGGACAGCCTTAGCCTTTCCTTTGTCCTTGGCAGAGGATTTCTTAAAGCCCTTGCCCTTTTGCACCATTAGCACATTGGGGTCCTTGGCTGTTTTCCTCAAGTTGGGCTCTGCAGTCTTGAGCATTCCGTGAAGCTCAGGCAATGTCTTACTCAAGCCATGCATATTGAAGTTCAGGATGAACTGATCATAGCTTGCAGGTAAAGACTGCAGAACGATGTCGCAGGCAAGTTCCTGGCTGATAGGGCAGTCGAGTTTCTGAAGATGATCGAGATAACCCATCATCTTCAAGACATGAGGACTCACTGCCGCATTTGCAGCCAACTTACAGTCTAAGAGGTTCTTAACTGTCTGGAACCTCTCAGTCCTTGCCTGCTCCTGAAAAAGCGATTTCAGGCTTGCCATTATCTCGATGGGTGACAACACACTCTCGAACTGCATTTGCAGCTCAGCAGTCATTGTCGCCAACATCAGGCAATAGACATCATTTTCATCTGACGAATGCTTTTCCCAAGCATTATGCAGAGTCCTGGCGGCATTGGCAGGAGGCCTCTCGGGGAGGGGATCACGAAGGACATAATCCTTCTTCTCCTGCTTGAGGACTAGCCTCAAGTTCCTTGACCACGTCAGGAAGTTCGTTCCAGTCAGCTTCTCCTTCTCGAGAACAGACCGGATTGAGAATGTGTTTTGTGTGCTTGTAGTAGTCATAGCTGAAATATAATATAAAAAGGTTATTAGTTAATATATTCAATATGATTAATCTCGTATTATTCTTAATATGATTAATCTCGCATTATATTCAATAACATCAGTTACCCTCAATAGAATATAATGATTCCAAGATCCACATATAACTAAGATCAAAGTGGGCCACTGGCCGTCACCCAACCTTAGCTTATATCGGTAAGCCCTATCTCGGCTAATTATATCCGTGATATAACTCTTGGTTGTGAATCTGGGCCCGAGGCCCAATCCACTCTGATGTCTCAAGGCCCGGGACTCCCGATGGCCTAGTCAAGAAAACCAGACTATACAGTCATGTAATCATTAATGTCTGGGACTCCCAATGACATTTATGAATCACAAACCGTCTTACCCACGCAAAAGTAGACACCCTCACACTGTAAGGCCATGAGTACAATTGAATGGGCTTCGACAGCTGACATAGACTGGACAAGACATCCAACGCTTGATATTATTTGAGGTTTGTAGGTTTATTAAAATTTTATCCCAAAATAGAAGATTACTATTTTGGGAAACTTTCCTTTTTGGGAAACCTACTAATTTTGGAAACTTTCTAAAATTGGAAACTTTCTAAATATAGAAATTTCCTAAAATCCAAAACATGCAAATCTAGAAACTTCTAATTTCAAAATTTTGGAAACTTATTAATTAAAAAAAATCGATTTTATAATTTTATAAAATAAATTTTAAATTAATTCTGAAGAAAAGACTCAAATAATTGGCCCAATTGTTTTAACTTCTTGGCCCGAGGCCCAAGAATTGGTCTATGTCCAAGACATAACCCAATTGCCCAATTAAAAGACATAACCGGTCTGGTTCATTAAAATTGGTCTAACCAAAATTAATTACTACGACGACCACAATTGTCAACCGGTTATTTACTAAACCGGATTTTCTCAATTTATTTGGTCCAACCAAATCAAATTAGAAAATCACTGGTTTAGGCACAAAATCCAATTTTTCGACTTTGGATCTCTAATCCCGGTTTAACCAGAACTTAATAAATTTATTAAGTCTGTTTATTAAACCGTGACGATTAATTTTAATAAGATTTTAAACCGAACCGAGCCGAATTGGTCACGAACCGATCACGGCCGTGACCTAGCCGCAATCGAGACGAGACATCGGCCAGCCGCAAGCAACGGACGCGATCCAAGATCGGTCCATCTCTCTCGCGACGATGCTCGGACAATGCTCGGTCCATCTCGATGCTCGGACGGGACGCTCGGGACAGCACGGGACAGACTCGACGGGACGAAGCGGGATGCGATCGCGATCGATCGTGTGATCATCCGATCCAAACCGCTCGGTCGTACGGTCCAACTCCTGCGATCGTGTCGTCGACACAAGCCGATCCATGATCGGTTTGTGCATCAAACGATCCGGACGTGTGATCCGAAACTGATCAACACTCCGACGCATACCAATTCATATAGATTGGATCATGCGATTTCTTGTTTGTTTAGGTTTTAATTCTTTGTTTCTTAAGTGTTTTCTCTTATCAGTAGATTGATTCAAAACCACCTCTTTAAACAATCCTAAACATTATTCTAAACAAGAAAAACCACAGAACCAATGGCTCTGATACCACTGATGGATCGTTTAGTGTCTCCTGATTCAATTCTCAGATTGATTCATCCTACTAAACATGCAGATCTAGGTTCTCTTGATTAGAAACATAATAGATCTCACATGTTACCTTGTTTTGCAGCGGAATGGGAGGTAAGGGTCAGAGATCAGCAGAACCACCAAGAGATAGCTCCTCCAAAGGCTCACACACGCACGCACAGGAAAGTGGGTTCTAGACCGAGCAAGAAGGAGGCGCAGAGAGAGAGAGTTGGCGGCGCAGGGATGGCTGAGAAAAAGGAGCTAGGGCAAGTTTTATTAATTAAAACCCTTGTCCAGTTCCTATGGGCTTTTGGGCCCAATTCTCAGTTCTGATTAAATCCCTTGGATTTAATCAGGCCCTTTAGACTCTCTTAGTACAGTAAATGCCTAGCACTTTTACCGTACTTCTGCTAAACCGTTCCTATACTTTTTCCTGTTAGCTTAGGCGTGTGACCCATATGGGATCATATAATAAAGGCAATAAGTCCAAGACTTATAGATCATGAGCGGACTCTAGCAAGCCATCATGACCCCCAGTATTATATGACTTATGTCTGATCATTGACATACTCTTACTTTCTAGAGACAGTACAGAGATTACTGGACATAATTCCAACAGGATGAACATCCATATAACACCAGCCATTGTATAGCAGTGTATCGAACTCGTCCCAGTTTTCATGTATCGGCCTCTCTGTGAATGTGTCAGTCTTAAGCAGCTGGTCGGGCTCCATACCCCATACCTTATTTGTCGGGATCTTCTCCTTATCTTCCTTGGACCAAGGCAACTGTATGGCTTCCCGATCTCTCTGATAAGGCTCAGGTTGTGTTGAGTCGCGGAGAAACCATTCCTCTGGTGGAGGAGTCTGATCCACAACTGCTGTAAAAGCTCTGCGTTTACGAGGTTGTCCGCGAGGAGGCATCTGCAACAAAGAAATAAACCCTTATCAGTCCCGCAGAATTCTCTGTGAAATCGCAGTGCAACGACCGTTGCATAGATGCAGCGATCGTTGCAAGGCGATTTCACAGACGCCATATAATCCTTCAAATCCCATAAAATCAATCCACAATCTCATAAACAGCATAATTTCATCATCAATCAACCTAAATCAACCATATAACAGTACGGTATCATCATCTTAAAGCTAAAAATCTCTAATTTCGAAACCCTAGAACCGAATCCGAAAATGATGAATTTGAGAGCCTTTACCTCGGAATTGCTTCAAATGGGTTAGGGAAAACAAGAGGAATAAGCTTTGAATCAATGAAAATGATGAAGAAATGAGTGATTTAGGGTAGAAGCGAATCGGTTGTACGGACGGCGAAATGGGGAAGAAGAGAAGAGAGAAAAGGTTAAAGGCACTTACCTGTTTCGCGAATGCAACGACCGTTGCATACAAGCAATGATCGTTGCTAGTGAACCAATTTGATTCCGGTTTAGCATAATTGTACCTTTAATTTTAAAATTGAACCGTTTGCAACGACCATTGCACAGGACCGCATCGATCGTCACAAGGCGATTTCATCTCCTCGTCATATCTCCCTGCAACGACCGTTGCAGATGTCTGCAACGATCGTCACATATCTCCTGACTCGTGTTCTGTAATGAAAAAGCACCAAAAACAAAACCAAAACGTAAAATCCTAAGAAAAACACCAAAAATAATATGTACAAACCAAACAGTGGGTTGCCTCCCACTCAGCGCTTGTTTAAGATCAGACTCCTGGAGGTTTTAACAGAGACTGTGATTGCCTCTGCGAAAGTCTCCTCATCCAAGGTGGAGAGTAAGTTGTCTCAGTGTGAGCTCGTCCAAGAAAAGAAGGAATGTAATGATCTCCAGGATCTGAAACCAAAGTCTCACTCGTGTGCTCTCCATATCCATCCTCAATGCTAAAAGTTTGCCCGTCAATATGTGGCCTGCGAAACATATCCATCTCAAAGTGTAGAGGCTCGTCTCCCAGATAGAGATCAATTAAACTGTTCCTTACGTCGATCACTGCTCCAGCCGTGGCTAAAAATGGTCTTCCCAGTATTAGAGCATCATCCTGCTCACTGTCGTACTTAAGCACCAAGAAATCTGTCGGAACCAAGTAGTTCCCAACTCTCACCGGGACGTCCTTAAGAACTCCTTCCGGAATCCTTATTGACTGATCAACTAGAACAAGAGAGGTCCTAGTGGGTGAAAAATATGTCATCCCCAGCTTCTCTGCCACAGAGTATGGCATGAGACTTCCAGCAGCTCCTAAGTCACACAGAGAACACTTGAAACCATTCTCAAAAATAGAACAACTCAGCACAAAAATACCAGGATCAGGTAGCTTCTTCGGGATCTTAGTTAGCAGCACATCACTGATCTGTTTAGGGACCACTATCACCCAATCTTTCAACAGTTCATCCATTGGCAGCATCTTCTCCAAGTATCTCTGCACACAAGGGTGATATGGTGGATCATCAGATTGTGGAATTTCTTCCAACTTCTCATCCATCTCTTCCAGTTGTCTGACCTCATCAATCTCCTGTTGAGTTATCTCAGACACCCCAGGGAATAGTCTAATAAGCTCCAGATCCGTCTCTTCATCAATGCTATGAGAAATAAGTAAAACTGTCTGTCCACGACTTGCAACGATCGTCGCACAAGGTGCATCGATCGATGCAACAAAATTTTCACAGATTCCACCCGAGGGTTTTTCTCCAGTTTCAGATTTCTCAGCTTCTTCTACCAGTTCAGCTATATTTAACTCAAATTTTTCACCTTGGTGTGATCCATCATCAATATAAACTGACCAAGCCTTGATGTGGGTGTCCACGACACTCTTTCCTTTGACAGAGCTTGAAATTTGGCTCACCTGTGTGTCCAATTGCTTCACATGTGTACTTAAGGACTCAAACTTCCCATTAAGGTCCTCATACACAGCATCTAACTTCATGTTGAAGTCCACAGCAGTCTTAGTCTGCCCTTCCAGCAACTGTACCATCATGGCCTCCATCTTGCTCTCATGAGCATTAGCAGCATAAGGTGTCTGATATGAGGAAGATCCATAAGTTCTCTGATTACCTTGCTGAAAAGGTTTCTGAAAACCAGCATTCTGTCCAAATCCAGAAGAATTTTGATTGCTTGTGAAAGCACTCTTCTGTCCACCATTGAACAACATATTACCTTGCTGATTTCCAAACCTATTCCCTTGAAATCTAGAGCCACCAATGTAGTTCACATCCTCTTCCTGATGGTCTTCTTCAGCTCCAAATACCTCAACATCCTGAGCAAAATGGACAGCTTTCTTCCCAGCTAACAGATTACAAACAGTATCCAACTTACTCCTAATATCAGAAATCTCCAGATTATCTATCTTTCCACCAGATTCCTTCCTTCTCCTATCAGCAGTCTTGGTGCTATTACTACTCACCAAGTTATCTATCAGTGTCTTAGCTTGCTCAGGAGTCCTTGTGTTGAAATTTCCGAATTATCCAACGCAGTCTGGTAAGGGAGATCTATACCTCTAAAGAATATGCCCAGCAATGTCACTTCAGTGAATCCATGATGCGGACAGTCTCGTTGGTACTTATTAAACCTCATCCAAGCAGCTTTAAGAGCCTTTGTAGGACCTTGGGAGAAAGTGAGAATGTCCTGTCTCGACTGATCAGAGCGAGCATCATCATAAAAGTGCCTTAGAAACTCACTCTTCACAGCATCCCAAGTAGTAAACTTCCCAGGTGGAAGTTGTTTCAGCCAGGCTGCAGCATCTCCAGCGAGAGAGTAGGGGAAGAGTTTGAGAAACAGATAGTCATAGTTCACTCCATCGTACTTCATCCCAGTGACTATGTCTTCAAACTCATCAATATGGTCCATTGGCTGCTCATTTGGGAAACTATGGAAAGCATTCTGCCTCAGAATAGAGTAGTAGATAGTCTTGATCTCGAAGTCATTCCTCTCAAAACCAGGAGGTACAATTGCTGATCGGTTAGCATGGAACTCATCCGGTCGGTTATAGTCAGAAAGAGTCCTCTCAGCATGCACAACCATCTGCCTCTGACCTTGTCCTTGGCCTTGGTCTTGTCGCGGTTCAGGCTCAGGTTCAGGGATCACATTCCCTTCAGCATCAATCCTTTGCCCAGCAGCATTGTTCGGATTGTTTTGTCGGTCCCTTAGGACACCTTGAGCATCAGGTATCAGACTCAAGCGCTCTTGCACCATCCTTGCTCGTTGACTTTTTCTGTTAGTTCTCTCTAGTCTAGCAAGCTCCTCAAGTCTGAGATTAACGAGATTCGAGTTCGGATTACTTTTGGTATCACGCGTCTGCATAAACCGTCTGTAATCGCAGTGCAACAATCGATTCAAAAGAATGCAACGATCGATGCTAAGCGAATATCAAACCTGCGACAGAGAAAAACAAAAAAAAAAAAAGTATTAACTAAAAACAAAAACGAAAAACCTAGTCTAAACCCTAAGTTCAAATCTATCGAAGACTCAAAAGAGTCCCCGGCAACGGCGCCAAAAACTTGATAGGTCTATAAGTTTTAATCCTATTCTACTGCAAGTGCACAGTTAATGCAATTATAGTATAAAAGGTATCGAATCCCACAGAGACTCTAGACCTTACGATAGATTTAGAACGGTCAAGTTAAACTAGGAGAAAGTAATGAGAAACTAAAAAGCAAGCAGAAAAGTAAATCAGGTAGCAGGAGTGGTTTGTAAGCAATCAACTAAAAGCGAGGTAGCAGGAGTGGTTTGTAAGCAATCAACTAAATATTGAATTGGAGATCACAAGTTAGAAATGTGCATTGAACTACAAGGAACTAATCTCGGTTCTACACTATTTGGGGAGTTACTATTTGAAGACTACTATTTGGAACTATTTGGTCTCACCAACAACTCACCTAACTCTCACCAACAAATCACCTACATCTCACCAAACAAGTTTCGGTTGTCTCTCTCTCTCTAGTTGCTTAACCTAGTTGTATCTTCTATATATACCTTGTAACATCACTTGTTAATATACATTGAGAGTTCTACTTCTCACAATAAGCTATCTCTCTTACTCTCTCTCTAAACGGCTCGGAAACCCTAATCGGGTCCCGAGCTCTCTCTCTTCAATCTCTCTTAAATCTCTCTTCAATCTGAGTTACATTCTTATTCTAAACATCATAATCTAACATGGTATCAGAGCTATAAGCTCCTAAGACCTATTCATTTCCGCATACTTTGTTTTTGTTACATGTTTCAAAGCTTGTTCTTCTCGGTTATAAAGCTTGTTCTTACAACCGGCTCTTTCTTGTTCTTATAACCTGTTCTTAAACTTGTTTTTGAACACTCTAAAAGCTCTCAAGCTGATTCATACTTTGTGTTATAAAGCTTATTACTCTCGGTTTCAAAACTTGTTTCAAAACTTGTTACTCTCGGTTTCAAAACTTGTTTCTAAAAGTTCTTGATACCAACCGGCTCTTTTACACTCTTGATAACTTGTTCTTGAACACTATTGCTCTTGTAACTTGTTTTTAAACTCGTTCATTATTGTGTGCATTCTCTGTGAATTGAGAACACACTAGTTTCAAAACTTACCTTGAAAACTCCCTCCTTGCATTAAACCGGTTTTAAGCAATGGAGAACTCAAGGGTAATCATTCCTGTGATTTTGAAAGGTGCCAACTATATTGTTTGGGCCAGGATGGTGAAGTCTGCTCTTGGAGGCAGAGGTTTATGGAAGTACATCATGAGGAGCACGGCTCCAGAGAAGGTGATGAAGGCTAAGGGTGAAACCGAGGCTAAAGAAGAAGGTGAGTCTCATGAAGAGACAACTGAAGCTGTTGAAGAAGCGTGGCTTCAAGGGGATCAACATGTCCTCTCCACTCTCCAAAGCTCACTTGACCAGCACCTATTGGAAGCATACTCCTATTGCGTGACCTCCAAGCAGCTGTGGGATACTATTGAGAAGGTATATGGAAACAAAACAAATCTAACAAGAGTCTTTGAAGTTAAGCTGTCCATTAACAATCTCCAACAAGAAGACATGGAGTTTAAAGCTCACTTTGGGAAGTTTAGCTCACTATGGTCAGAGTTGGAGATGCTAAGACCACCAAGCAATGATCCTTTGGTGTTGCAAGAAAGAAGAGAACAAGATAAAGTCTTTGCTCTTCTACTCACCATGAACTCATCCTACAATGGGCTGATTAAACACATCCTAAGGGCAGATACTCTCCCAGATATTGATGATGTGTGTGGACAGATTCAAAAAGAGCAAGGCTCATTTGGGTTGTTCAAAGGGAAAGGAGAGTTGGTAACCGCCAACAAAGGAGTGTTTAAAGCTGAGGAAAGGCAGAGCTATGGAGGTGACAAGAGAGGAGTCTTAATATGTGATTTTTGCAAGAAGAGTGGACACTTGAAAGATAGATGCTGGCGCCTTCACCCAAACCTCAGACCATCATCTCACAACAACCGGTTCAAGGATCAAAGGGCAAACTACTCATATGGTGGAGCTGGACCAGGTTCTTCTTCTATGCAGCAATGTGATGAAGGGAGAGCAATGGTGGTTCATCAAGCTCCATCTATGACTAATGATGTGGTAAGAAGGTCAGACCTTGAGGCACTCATCAAAGCCCTCAAGGAAAACTCTGGTATGGTCCTTGGTACTTCACTCTTTGCATCAAATAAAATCAGACCTTTGATTATTGATTCTGGAGCTTCTCACCATATGATCAGTGACCCTAAGTTGATAGAAAATGTTAAACCAGCTTTAGGATATGTAGTAATTGCAAATGGTGATAAAATTCCAATTGAAGGCATAGGAAATTTGAAATTATTTGATAAAGAATCCAAAGCGTTCTTTATGCCTAGTTTCACATCCAACTTAGTATCTGTTAAAAGAATAGCCTCTGATCTAAATTGCAATGTTGTTTTCAGTCCTAATGATGTTGTGTTTCAGGATATTAGAACAAGTAAGTTGATTGGGAAAGGTGTGACCAAGGATGAACTCTACATGATTGAAGACACTAATCCCTCTTCTGAATTATCTCCTGCTTTATCTACTGCTTTATCTACTTGTGTTAGTGTGGATGACTCTATTTGGCATGCTAGACTAGGACATCCACACTCTAGGGCTTTAGGGCTTCTATTACCTTCTGTTAAGTTTAAAAATGATGAATGTGAGGCTTGTATTCTTGGGAAACATTGCAAGTCTGTTTTTCCAACTTCTAAAACTACTTATGAAAATTACTTTGATCTTGTTCATTCTGATGTGTGGACTGCTCCTTGTTTGTCTAGAGAGAACCATAAGTATTTTGTCACTTTTATTGATGAAAAATCTAAGTATACTTGGATAACATTGATGCAAACTAAGGATAGAGTGTTAGAAGCTTTTATGAACTTTCAAAATCATGTTACTAATCATTTCAATGGTAAGATCAAAAATTTTAGATCAGACAATGGTGGTGAGTATACAAGCAATGCTTTCAAACAACACTTGTCCAAACATGGGATTCTCCATCAAACAAGCTGTCCTTATACTCCACAACAAAATGGAGTGGCTGAAAGAAAGAACAGACACTTAATGGAGGTAGCAAGGTCCATGATGTTCTACAGGAATGTTCCTAAGAGGTTTTGGGGAGATGCAGTCATGACTGCTTGCTACTTGATCAATAGAACTCCCACAAGAGTTCTTAAGGATCAATCTCCATTTCAGGTACTAAACAAAACAAATCCATTAGTTGATCACTTACATGTGTTTGGGTGTATTTGCTTTGTGTTAATACCAGGAGAACAAAGGGATAAGTTGGATGCTAAGAGCACCAAAGCTATGTTCATTGGTTACTCCACAACACAAAGAGGATACAAGTGTTATGTACCTGAAACAAGGAAGGTCTTAATCTCAAGAGATGTGAAGTTTATGGAAACAAGGAGTTTCTATGATGAAAAGAATTGGGATAGCTTGAAGGATCTTCCCACTTCTCAATCAGACAGAGCAGCTAACCTAAGGATGATCATGGAACACTTGGGTATTAGTATGCCTCAGCAAACGGCCAAGACAAACCCTACCACTCCAGTCCCTGCTCCAACTTCAGAAACTCCTCAACATTCCCATCTTGATCATGAGGGGGACAGTCATGAATCAGCTCCAGAACCGCAAGTAGCTGATACTTCTACACATGATCAAGCTGAAAATGAGGAGCATGAGAAACATGAGGAAGAACATGTTGAAGAAGCTGAGGAGTTGGATCATCAAGTTGAGGAGCCGGCTATGAATGAGCAGCAACAAGTTCAAGTGTTAAGAAGAAGTACAAGGGAGAAAAAGCAAATGGTTTTCTTCAACAGCAATGCAGTAGCTCATCCCATTCAAGTTGTTTGCAGTTTAGCTCAAGTACCATTGGAGCATCAAGTGTTCATTGGGAAGTTGGATCAAGAATATGTACCAACAACCTATGAAGAAGCAAAGGGAGATAAGAGGTGGATGCAGGCTGTGGATGAAGAGATAAAAGCAATGGACAACAATGGGACTTGGTATGAAGCTGAACTTCCTAGAGGAAAGAAGGCAGTGACTTCCAAATGGGTTTTCACCATCAAATACAGAAGTAATGGAGAAGTGGAGAGATACAAAGCAAGGATGGTTGCAAGAGGTTTCACTTAAACTTATGGAAAGGATTACTTGGACACCTTTGCACCAGTAGCTAAGCTTCACACAGTTAGGATTATCTTGTCTTTGGCAACAAATCTTGATTGGGAACTTTGGCAAATGGATGTCAAGAATGCATTCCTTCAAGGGGAGCTTGAAGATGAGGTATACATGACACCACCCACTGGTCTTGAAAGCCTTGTTAAAACAGGGAAAGTACTAAGACTCAAGAAGGCCATCTATGGGTTAAAACAATCACCTAGAGCTTGGTATCACAAGCTGAGTTCAACACTTATGCAAAGAGGTTTCAAGAGGTCTGAAGGAGATCATACATTGTTCACTCTCCAAGATCAGGAAGGTATCATTGTTATTCTTGTTTATGTTGATGACATTATCATATCAGGGAGTAACAAGTCAGGTATACAAGAAACTAAAGCTTATCTCAAATCTGTTTTTGATATTAAAGATCTTGGTACTCTAAAGTACTTCCTTGGGATAGAAGTTTGTCGATCTAATGATGGACTCTTCTTATCTCAAAGGAAATACACACTTGATTTGTTATCTGAGGCAGGAAAGATTGGATCAAAACCAGCTAAGACACCATTGGAGGAAGGCTACAAAGTCATAAGAGAGGGGGAGCTTGAAGACAGACCATTTGAGGACATTACCCAATATAGAAGGATGGTTGGTAAGCTTATTTACTTAACCATAACCAGACCTGATTTGTGTTTTGTAGTGAACCAGGTAAGCCAACATATGCAAGCACCAAAGATGCATCATTGGGATATGGTTGAAAGGATACTCAGATATCTAAGTGGTGCTCCTGGTCAAGGCATTTGGATGGGTTGCAATCAAAGTACAGAGATAGTTGGGTATTGTGATGCTGATTGGGCAGGAGATAGAGTGGACAGGAGATCTACTACTGGATATTGCACATTCATTGGAGGAAACCTTGTCAATTGGAAGAGCAAGAAGCAGAAGATAGTGTCATGTTCAAGTGATGAAGCTGAATATAGAGCAATGAGGAAGCTAGCAACAGAATTGGTGTGGATCGAAGCTCTTCTTGTGGATTTGGGGATTGAGAAGACAAAACCAATCACCATGCATTGTGACAACCAAGCAGCCATTCACATTGCCTCAAACTCAGTCTTCCATGAAAGGACTAAACATATTGAAGTGGATTGCCACAAAGTAAGGCAGTTGATTGAGCAAGGAGTTGTGTTACCTTGCTTCACAAGAAGTGAAGAACAACTAGCAGATGTGTTCACCAAGGCAGCTAGCTTGAAGGTGTGTGAGTCCATTCACACCAAGCTTGGACTCATGGAAATCCCGGAATCCTCTAAGGCCATGGAGTCTACACTCCTTTTCCCTTCATGAAGTTTTATCCCAAGTGGTTTTCTTCATGAAGGTTTTTAATGAGGTAGATCTCCATTGTCACTCCAAGCTTGATTCATCCTTGAATTCAAGCTTGAGGGGGAGTATTGAATTGGAGATCACAAGTTAGACATGTGCATTGAACTACAAGGAACTAATCTCGGTTCTACACTATTTGGGGAGTTACTATTTGAAGACTACTATTTGGAACTATTTGGTCTCACCAACAACTCACCTAACTCTCACCAACAAATCACCTACATCTCACCAAACAAGTTTCGGTTGTCTCTCTCTCTCTCTAGTTGCTTAACCTAGTTGTATCTTCTATATATACCTTGTAACATCACTTGTTAATATACATTGAGAGTTCTACTTCTCACAATAAGCTATCTCTCTTACTCTCTCTCTAAACGGCTCGGAAACCCTAATCGGGTCCCGAGCTCTCTCTCTTCAATCTCTCTTAAATCTCTCTTCAATCTGAGTTACATTCTTATTCTAAACATCATAATCTAACACTAAAAGCGCTAAGTCTAGGGAGTTCTCAGGAAATCAGGCAAGCAGATCAGATAATCCGCCAGGATCAAATTAAGTACGGTTCTAGAACTCAAACACGGATATAGAGCTAACCAACTTTCGTTGTGAGAATTCTCTAAGTCCAATAGCAGAAATCCAAATCTCTATGTAATTCCTAACAGATTAAACTAGCCTTAAGTTCAGGTTCGATATGTTCACAATTCAATTAAACCAAATTTTTTGCGAGTAATTCAATTGCTCAAACTAAATAGTTCAGATTCTAAATCACACTTTCGTGTCAATTTAACAACCTAGAGTCTAGATTCTAAGTGATCAGGTTAGAAACTAGTGTTAAGCATAATTCAGATTGAAGAACAAATATAATATGAATCCTAACTGAATAAATAAATCTAGCAAGTCATGAAATCCCTAACGAGAATCCCTAAACCTAACTATGAATCTACTCAGACATAGATAATGAAAACATAATCAATGAATAATTAGATTGCATAAAAGAGAGTATATAAATAAAGGGGTTCGAAATCTTCTCCAAAAGCAGGAAGCAATACAGGTTCAGATCAGCCCCCAAAAGCTCTAAAAACTCTCAGCTCAAAGTATGAAAGCGTAATCTAAAAACTGATGTAAAAACCTAATTATATTAGCCTAATCACGTCTTGGGGCTTCTTTGTAAATACTGGAACATCTGGGCAAATCTGCAATTTCAGCATTCTTCATTAAACTCGCCGAGAAGGCCCATCTCGCTCGTGTGTCGATCGATGCACAATGTGTGTCGATCGATGCAAATCTCTGTTTTGGGCAGTGAACTCTATCGCTCGGGTTAAATCTCCAAAATGCTCCAAAATGCTCCATAATCTCCAATTCCGCTCCAAACGTGCGTGTACCTAATAACACCTGTAAATGACTCTAAAGAAACACCAAAAGACTCTAAAACATACTTATATCATGGTCTAAAACCCGTGAAAACCATGATATATCAGTACCTCGCTTCCACAATACAAAGCTTTTCAACTTGTATTGCTTTCACGAGTTGTGTCGGTTCAGACTAAAGCAATATATCAGAGAAGCGATTTCATTGCTAAATAATTTAGGTTTTTATAAAACAAATTTGCCTATTTAATTCTAATTACAAACAATCAAAGAATAAAAGGGCACCATATAATCCGAACCGAAATACAACAACCAAAATATCGAATCAAAGATCTCCGGCCCGCCAGCAATCTTGAAACTACACCGAGGACCTCCCACGTCCGTCGCGCTAAACCTAAAAACACAAAAAGAGTCTATTGAGCGATCTAAGATCACCAGCGAGTCGGCTACCACTAATGACTTCTAATCTAACCTACAACTACTAATCCCGCCCCAAACCCAAAATAACAATCAAAAGGAAGAAATAGTCTATCACGTGCCACCGTGACGTGATAAACCCACAACACACAAGCATCTCTATCAAACGGAAAGATTGCGGAAATTGAAGTCACTGCGGAACATGTCATTGATTAGACTCGATCTAACTATCGTGAAACCAAACTTAACACCATTGGGCCCACTATGTGAACTCGGCAACTTCCACGGTAAATACTTAGCTACCGACACGGTAACTAAACTACCCACGAATCCTAGACGTAAACACGAAGTCCTACGACCTAGGACATTGTTCTCAGTCCATCGATACACAACGACTCGGGCTACCTCACGGTAACCTAAGTTTCCATGCAGTCCGGCCCTAGGACATGACCCCGTAATCTCCGGACACACACCTACTGGCGTCACTCAGTAGGTTCACACCATAACCAGATTCACCACGTGAATTGATCAGGAAACAACTCGAGGATCCAATCGGGTCGGAAGTACCGGAAGGCTTTCAAACCTAGACTTGCGGGATTTAACGCACCCTAGAGTCCTAGTGCAATAAAGTAAACACGCATACTCACTGAGACTCTAACATAGAACACAAAACCGTTAAGGTCAAACAGAAAGATAAGTACAACTCCGATTTATCCCGCAATTCCTATTCCATCACCACCATCACCAACCCTACTCGGTGCTATACAATAGGTAACTACGAACTTACCCGGTCCCATGACCGAGGTAAGTGTCACACAACTGACTACCCGGCTCAACACCGGAGTAGTCTAAATAACAGTCATGCACACAAACACACAGCATTAAAGCAACAACACACAAACAATCACTTAAACGACCTTTTCGTTCATTAATGTCTTATAATCTCATTTAGTCCGCTACTGTGGGAAGCGGATTTCTAACCCCGCAGACGGCTCACTTCACTAATCTTTTAATTAACTTCCCTAAACGTCTTTTGATAACCTCCTCGATCTATTGGTTTAGGACTAGTAAACTTACTAATCTCCGACATCATATTGTTACTTAATTTTATTCATTTAACCCATTAACCCGTCTAGCATCTATTAGCCCGCCCCGTTATCATATTCTATAAGGTTTGTTGAGTCTTTTACCGTGTTTTAATTAAGTCATAATTCCCGTATATAGATTCAGTTAATATCGTTCTTAATATTTATATATGCATATACGACCTAGAATGCATAGACTATATGAATGCATCAATCAACGAACAACTAACGAACAATCAACGGTCTATCTAACTAACATGCAAATACAGACCTAGCCAGATTCATTATTAACCGATATCAACAATAACCAATCAATCAATTCAATTAACGGGCATGCATTCCTAAACTATGGTTTAAGGATTCTCGGGTCTACATGAACTAACTACGAATACAATTAGCCGACTCATAGTGATAGTGCGACGGATGGACGGAAGTGACGGAATAAGAATTCGTGAACCGTACCGAAGTTAAACCCGAACCTTCCCGAATCAAGCCACAAACAGTCCGAGCTAAACCGACCATAAACTGGCAGTTGACCAATTTTGACCGGCTTGATCATGGTGTTGACCGGTGTTGACTTGTTGACCATGGACCGTTAACATGCTGACCGTTGACTTCTTGAACCGAGTTGACCCAATCCTGAACCGGCTTGAACCACTCCAATCGAACCGGGTTTAATTAAACCGGATTGAACCGACGTTGACCGAGTAAACCGGTTTGACCAAATGGTTGCGATTTAACTAAACCAACCCAATGTTTAACCAAGGCTAAACCAGACCAAATCCATAGTTGAACCACCTCTAAAATGAAGCGGCTGAGCAATGGCGGCGAAGGAGGCTTTTTCGGCGGCTTTCTCCGGCGTTGACCGCGGTGGCTCCAGCGTTGACCGGCGGTTTAAGGCTTCTCCGGCGGCTAAAAAGGACTCTCCGATTACTAGGAAGATCACTGGAGGAAGATGAAACTGCTGAGGAGAGGAGGAAGATCTGGACCGGCTGAAGAAGAGGAGATATGCGGTGGTAACTCGCCGGCGATCACATTTCCGGCGAGTTTCCGGCGGCAGTGAGGTGGGCTAACCGATGGCGCTTCAAGGGGAGAAGGTGGTGATCAAGATGGTGTAAGTGGTTTTGATGATTTATAGTTTGGTTTAAGAGTTAAAGGAGTAACTTGCACTTCAAGTAAATGAAGAACATGAACAACTCATGAAGATCGTCGATGTTCTTGAAGATAGCTGGGTTTTGGTTGAATTTCTAGAGAGAGAGAGGGATGGTAGATCGATAGAGAGTGATGAGAGAGGCTAGAGAGAGTTCTTAGGTGAGCTGAATGTAGGATTTAAGTGAATGAATGTGAGGTGATGGTTTTTGCCATGCAAAGCCATTCATTGAATCCAAAAAAACATTCTTTGCACACAAGAGGGAAAGGTGGCGCCAGTGGGGAGAAGACACTTGTCCTTTGGGGGTTCATTCTGGTCATATACATTGCACCAATCAGCTTAAACCGATCCAAACTCCGTTGCATTCTTGTTGCTCTGATTAGACGATTCCGAGTTTAAAATTTTAAAACCTCATATCTGCTTCCATAAATTCTCCAAGCCACATTTCATCAAACTAGATGCTTTTATATGAATTTTGCAATTTGAATCACTACGTTTGGACATCTATCGCTCCCGTTATGAAATTTACAAGTTTTCTCGGTTTTATCGGTTTCCATCCCGGATAGTCCGAAAAACTCGTTTAATGTCCGTTTCCACCATTCTTTGTCTTTTAAATTTTTTCTTTACTTAAAAGGAGAAACATTTGGCCCTTCTCGGTTTATGGCTCGCATTTTGGTAAAATTGTCAAAACGCCCCTCATCTTCTGAAAATTACGGAATTGCCTCTGTTGACTTTTCTTCTGCCCGTTGACCCAATTTTAGAAAACATGGCATTACAATATCTATGTGTATATGGTGAATGATGCATTTGTGATAACCAGAATTTTGATAGCTATTATCGGGATTTTTGTTATCAAAATGTGGAAGAACCTATCTGTAATCATTCAAAAAAAAATTTACGACATATTAGAAGGAGCGAAAAATCCATTATATGATGGTTGCCGTGAAGGTCACTCGCATTTATCCTTAGCTGCTCGAGTCTTGCAAAGAAAGACATAACATAATATGAGTGAAATGGCAGTGGATTCGTGAAATGTTTACCGAGTTTTTACCAGAAGGAAACCAAGCACCTGGTTCACATTACGAGACGGAAAATTGATGCGCAATTTAGGTCTCCCCTATTATACAATTGATGTTTGCATCAATAATTGTATGATCTTCTGGAAAGAAGACGAAAAGGAAGATAAGTGTCTATTATGCCAAGCACCAAGATGGAAGCCTAATGAGAGACAGCGGAGAACCAATATACCATATAGTTGTATGTGGTATATGCCAATTGCAGACATACTGAAGAGAATGTACCAAAGCGAGAAAACTCCAGCGGTAATGAGGTGGCATGCCGAGCACCAAGCAAATGAGGGAGAAATGTGTCATCCGTCTGATGCGGCGGAGTGGAAACATTTTCAAGAGCAACATCCGTGGTTTGCCCAAGAACCCCCTAACGTTTATCTTGGATTATGTACAGATGGGAACAATTCATTTGGCATGTCTCATAATCTTTCGTTGTGGCCAATCATATTGACTCCATGTAATATACCCCCTGGTATGTGCATGAATACACAATACTTGTTTCTGACAATTCTGAATTATGGGCCACATCATCTGCGAGCTAGTCTCGATATTTTCCTCCAACCTATTATTGGGGAGTTGAAAGAATTGTAGTCTTCTGGAGTTGATGCATACAATGTAGTGAATCAAAGTTTTAATCTAAAAGCAGTGTTGCTATGGACGATAAGCGACTTTCCGACATATGGCATGTTATCACGATGGACGGCGCATGGTACACTGTCTTGTCCAATTTTTATGGAAGATACAAAAGCTTTTTATATGCTGAATGGAAGGAAGACGTGTTGGTTTGATTGTCACCGAAGATTTCTTCCTCATGGTCATCCACTAAAGAAGAATAAAAAGGACTTTTGAAGGGAAAATATGCTTCAAAAGAGTATCCTCCTCAGTCTTTGGTTGGTGAGAAAGTTTATTGCGAGCAGTTTCAAGGTGTAAATCCACCAAAAACAAAACAATGTGGTGGAAACGGTCATGAAAAGAAGAAGTCTGGCTATGGGAAGTGGCATAACTGGCACAAGGAGAGCATATTCTGGGAGCTCTCGTACTGGAGGGACCTCAATCTTTGGCATAATCTTGATTTGATGCATGTAGAGAAGAATGTTTTTGACAATATCATGAATACTCTTATGAGTGTTAAGGGTAAATCCAAAGACACCATCATGTCAAGATTGGATATATAACGATTCAGTTCTCGGCCACACTTACACATTGACGGTGAGGGTAAAGCTCCTTTCCCCGCCTACAGATTGACAGACAACGCCAAAAAAGTTTATTGAAATTTGTGAAATATGCGGTCAAATTCCCAGATGGATATGCCTCCGACTTAGCTAGTTGTGCATATTTGGCTAACAGAAAGTTTTCGGGGATGGAGAGTCATGACTGTCATGTTTATGGAATGGTTACTTCCATTTATCTTTGCAGAACTCCTAGACCGGAACGTCCATATTGCGTTATCAGGTACTAATTACTTATAGTACTTCTATGCATACCTGATATGTAAAAATGATTATGTTAATTTATATTTACCATGACTAGTCTCTGCAATGGTTATTCTTGTAGGGATTGGTGGATTTTTCCGGGACTTATGTTCGAGAACTTTGCAGAAAAGTCACGTCAAAGTTCTAAAACAAAACATAATTTTAATCATATGCAATTTGGAGAAGATCTTCCCTCCATCTTTTTCGACGTGATGGAGCACATGCCTACTAATCTTCCCTACGAAGCAGAGTTAGGAGTCCCTGTGCAATATAGATGGATGTACCCTTTTGAAAGGTTTTTCAAAAAGTTAAAAGGAAAGCAAAGAACATAAGATATGCTTCAGGATCGACTGTTGAATCGTATATCTATGAGGAGATAGCTTATTTCTCAGAGCATTACTTTGCTGCGAATATAAAAACAAAATCAAGGTAAAGATTATAATTATTCTCAGAGCATGAGAAAATACCTTACTCTAAATTTCTTTAAATTTATTTGGTCAGGTTAACAAGATTCGATGAAGGTAAGGTCCCCGAGTATCATGTTGATGTACCTGATATATTTATTCATGTTGATCGTCTAAGTGGGGAAATGCATAAAATTTGGCTTTCAGAGAAAGATTATCGATGTGCACATGCATATGTTTTACGGAATTGTGATTATTTTCAACCATTTCAAATGTACAATCTGACATATATGTTAACTTTATTTTACGCATAATCCACTATATGTTGGTCTTATATTTGTCTTGGTTTTAAATAGTATGTTCGAGGATTATATTTATGCAAAATTTCCAGATCTCTCCGAAAAAGAACTCTCCACGAACAGAGCTAACGAATATCATACTTGGGTGAAAGATTATGTAAGTCTATATAATATTCTTAACTATGTATACATACTTCAATATATTTTATATTGTTTTCTATATGAAGTTTGAGTACTGGAAAGCCACACATCCTTTTTCTCCTTGGGTTCAAGATATAGTCCATGAACCAGTGAATAAGGCGAAAACTTGGCCTATATATTTTACAAGAGAGTATATGTTTCATACGCAGAGTCACGACGACGGAAGAAAGACATGTAACTATGGTGTATGTGTTAAAGGAGAGAGTTACAATGATGCATCTGATGAAACTGCTTTCCACGTGATCTTAACTGATATCATACAACTCGAGTATGAAGGGATGGTTAATTTGAGAATCAAACTTTTTAAGTGTAAGTGGTACGACTTTGCTATCGGTAGAGGCACTCAGAGGAGCAATGGTGGCATTAAAGACGTTCTTTCATTGAGAAAATACAATAAATATGAACCATTTATTTTAGGTATGTTTGTATTTCTATATATAGTATTGCTGATATCGTATATACATATATGTTTATATAACTTCTAAATATTGATTTTGTTCAGCTTCGCAAGGGGATCACGTTTGTTATATCCCATATCCATACACGAAGAAACCGAAACACTTGTGGCTAAATGTTGTGAAAGTCAATCCAAGGGGAAATATTTTAGGAGAGTATGAAGACACGGAATCTACTCTTTTGCAACAAGATAATGACGCTTTGGTAATGCTCACTACAGTTGAAGATATTGTTGTCGAGAATTTGGTGCATACAGTAAACCCAATAACTCTCGATTACGATGTCGATGATGAGGAACCAGAAGATGAATTCCAGTGCAATTTGTCGTCTTCTAATGATGAAGATGATGACGATGAAGAACCCTATTAAACATGTACATATTGATATGTTTATTCCCGAATATCGCAGTTATTTTCTTAAATCAATATGTAATATTATGCGTTTCACCCCGAAATAACACTTTTTATCCAAAACCGAATTTCAGTCCAAAACCAAATTTCTAACCAAAACCGAAATTTTAACCAAACCCGAAATTTTAAACCAAAATCTAATTTTCTTAATCAAAAATGATTTACCAAAAAAAAAAATTTGTAACCAAATAAAATTGAACCTGGTATTTTTTAAATTTGTAACCAAATACTTAACCAAATAATTGAACCAAATTGTAAAACCAAATTTTGTGTGTGAACCGCCAAAATATTAACCCTAAACCGCCCAAATTTCTCTTATCCCGTCCAAAAATTTCCCTAAACCCGCCTAATTTTCCACTAAACCGCCCAGTCCCATTTAGCCCCAAAATCCCCAAAATCATAATCCCTAACCCTAATCCTCTTTCATCTTCCTCTCGAGCGACGAATCTCTTTCTCCGACTCGATCTCTTCTCTGACTCGATCCGTCACCGTGAACCCTGAAATTATAGTCAAACCGATGGCCGGTAGAAGTAAAAAACCATATGGAAGAGGTGGGTCAAGCGCATTGTGGAAGAAACCGTCAACAGCCACGACTCCGTCGCATCTTCCCAGTCGGTTCACCTTCACTCCGGCACCAGAGCTCCCTAAGAAGAATCCTTCACCGTCTGTGAGGGATTATCCACCACCGACTCGCCTCTTCCAAAGCACTCTCTCTCAACCTGCACCGACTCAACCTCGAGCGTCTCCGCAGTCTCAACCTTGACCGACGGCGGCGGTGTTTGAACCTCAAACAACTCCGGTGATTAACCCTCAAATCGATCAACACTCACCGTCTCAACCTCGATCGTCTCTGGAGCCGTCCCGTCGAAGATCTTCACACTCTCAGCCTCGCTCTTCACAACACTCTCGAGCGCCTCAACAACTGTCGACCGAAGCAGGGAACTCTCATTCTGACGATGAGGAACAGTTAGGTGCTGCACTGGTCCAGCCGGATATCTCTGAAGACTAGGAACAACTTCTCAACGCTCTTCTCAATCAGCCATGACAGGAAGAGTACGCGACCGTATTGTCTCCCACAGTTAAGCCAAACACCGCATGGTATATCTTTCTGGTCTTAAACAGTTTCTCCCTTGTAGTTTAAATTTCTATTTTCATTAGCTACTGATGTTTCTTGATAGGTTATAAGTATGAATGCTTGTCTTGTCTGGTTCTAGGTTATGAATGCTTGGTTATAAATATCTAAGTTTGTTTCTGAATCTTAGCATGGGATGTTAACTTATGTTCTGAATCGTTTCAATGACTGTTTTGAATCCTTTCTAAGTATCTTTGTTGTTTATGACTGTTTGGTTATGAGTATCTTGTCTGGTTCTAGGTTATGACTGCTTGGTTCTAAGTATCTAAGTTTGTCTAAGTTTTTTTATGAGTCTTAGCTACTGATGTTAACTTATGTTCTGAATCGTTTCAATGACTGTTCGTTTCTGAATCTTTCTTGTTTATTTCTAACTTATGAAATCTTTATTGATTTTTTGGTTCTATTTAATTAGATATTGATTGTTAGCTCAGTCTAAATTTGCTATTGCTTAATTAGCTATTGATTGTTTAATTAGCTATTGATTGTTAGCTAAATTTGCTATTGTTTAATTAGCTACTGATTGTTAGCTCGGTCTAAATTAGCTATTGATTGTTAGATTGTCTAAGTTTGTTTAAGAGTGTTAGCTCATTCTAAATTTGATGTTCCTTCGTTTCTGAGTGTTAGCTATTTAATTAGCTATTGCTTCGTTTCTGCCGAGTTAGCTACTGATTGTAAGCTTGTCTAAGTTCGTTTCTGAGTGTTAGCTCAGTCTAAATTGGACATGATTGGTTTCTAAGTGTTAGATTGTCTAATTTCGTTTAATTGATTGTTAAACGTTGGTTCTGTTAAATTAGCTATTGCTTATGTTGCTTGATCATCTGTCTAAGTTCGTTTAATTGATTGTTAAATGTTGGTTCTGTTTAATTATTTATTGTATATATTGCTTGATAATATGTATGTTTCTATTTGTGTAGGCTTGGTCGTGACAAGTCGTCATTGACAGGAAGATTACTAGAGTCTTCACAAACAAGTTTGATGGACCATATTATAGCTGGACTTGGGTGCCACAGGAAAGATTGGAACGTTACTTTGTCGAATTCGCGGTTAGTTTCTTTCTTCTTATACCTTATGTTTAGAATTTGACTAACTTTTGATCAATAACTGATAGGTCTCAGAGTTTTAATCCTATTTTACTGCAAGTGCACAGTTATGCAATGTAGTACTTAGGGTATCGAATCCACAAGGACTCACGGCTCACACGATAGATTATGAGTAATCGAATTAAGCTAAGCGAAGGAGATTGTAAAGCAGTAAACAAGACAGCAAGTAAACGAATGAAGTGAGGTGAATGTAAGCAATTAACAAAGGCGTCAGGTTTCAGGAAGTTCTCAGGAAATCAGGATATCAGATAACAAACAATCAGGATTCAATTTATTGGTGTTCTTGAACTAGAATCACAGAAGTAAAACTAACCAGCTCTCGCTGCGATAATTATCTATGTCTAACAACCTAGCAAACCAACTCTCGTTGCGAATCCTAGAGTTCTAAAAATGCATTAATTCCAAGTTCGTTTGTTCACAACTTCTCTAGACCAAATCTCTTCGCGAATAGATAAGTTGCTCACCTAAATCCTTTCTAGCTAATTAACCAACTTTCGTTGTGTAAATCAACCTAATATAAATAATCTAAATGGCCAATTCAGATTAAGCATTAAGAACAGTTTAGATGAAGAACTAGATAATGAATCCAAATCAATCAGTTATTTTAGCATTCCTTCAAATCCCTAATGAGAATTCCCTAACCTAACAAGAGATCTACTCAGACATAGCAATCATAACAGAAAACATAGTCAAAATAGATATCATAGATAAATCAAAAAGAGTAAGAACAGGGGTTCGAAATTAAGTCTCACTCGAGAACAAAACCAGCCTCAAATCTCCTAATCTCTGATAAAAGAAAGCTTGAATAAAACTTAGCCTAAACAATGGCTGTAAAACCTAATTAAAAACTAAAACACGATTTGGGTCACTTTGTAATTATGAGAAACTTCTGGGCTAATTTGCAGATTCTTCAAAGTCTTCATTAATCGGCCAAATTTTCCTGCATGTGAACCGTGTCGACCGACACCTGAGTGGTGTCGATCGACACCAATGCCAAACGATCATATCAACTCTTCTGCAATCGCATGAATGCTCTATAAAGCTCCAGAATGCGCCATAATGTCCAAGTAAGCTCCAAACGTGATAAAACCTGTAATGTATCTGAAAGGACTCGAAAGACTCTATGAAAGACTCGATTATGTACATATATCATGGCCCAAAACACCTAAAAACCAAGATATATCAACTCCCCCACACTTAGCTCCTTCTTGTCCTCAAGCAAGTGAAAGAACTAAAGCATAAGAAAGAGGTTTGAAAACTCAGAAACTCAATTCGTCCTAGGAACTTTCGCATTCACATTCGCTTAGTAAGCCACTAAAAACTTTCCTGCAGATGTCAAGACCACAATATACTTCATCCACACTTAGCAACTGTCCCAAGTAAACTCCACAATCAAGTTAGGATATTCAAGTTCACCACACTAACCTCTGTATATAATTAAGTGCGGTCTTACAAAGGGAGTATAGATCATAGAACACATGGACTCAACTCAGTCAGTACTGACCACCAAACTGTCGGTTTCTGGTTCCTTTCTTTTCCCTTTCTCCCTTAGCAACTGATTTTTCCCCACTGGGTATCATTTTATTTTTTTCTATCAGTGCTCTTCCCTTTTTATTCGGGGTTTAACTTTGGATCTTTCCATGGATACACAGGAGGTAATAGGGGTCTCTACCACTCCTGTGACCACTTCGAAGCTACTAGCTTATCCTCGGTTTTAATCTCTTCTTTTTTTTACTTTCAAGGGAGGGGAAAATCAGGAACCATACTTTAGACAGGATCATAGGCTGTGTCAACACATCAGAGGAATTTGATCCAGAGATCTCAAGCCCCTAAGTAAGAAAATTAAGTCAAGTTTAAAGATGAGGCTAGTGATGGATCCTCTGAATACCTGGTTAGATATGGGTGTCCTTGGTAAGTTGATCCGCCTGGGGTTTTCTAATAGTCATAGAATTACTGCAAGTCTGTCCAATGGTCACTTAGTTCCTGTTCCAGCAAAAAATTTCCTCGAAAAATCATAGTTTCATACGCATTTTGACTCAATAAAACAGTTTTGAAAAATAAGGACTGACTCTAAGAAAAGAGAAAACGATGTCAGTAACCACCTCCCCCACACTTGAATAACACTGTCCCCAGTGTTACCGAGTCTAGAGTAAGTGAAATTGGGTCAAAACTTGTGAGAATTTAGGAAAACAACGTTGTTACCTTCTGTCGCAGATGGTGTCGACCGACACAAAGGTTGAATCGATCGACACGCTGCGCATATTTCAGTACCAATGCCACAGACTTGAACAGGATCCGAATTAGTTGTGTTTAGTCACACAATTTCCTCAATGTCAGCACTGTCAGATCACTCAGAAACAAGTCAAAAGCAACAAGATAGATATAAAAGAGTTCCACAAAGTTCAACCCAAAAGAAACATGACAAACTGACTCAAACAAAATCAAAGCAGACTCAAGAAAAGTGAAAAGGAAAGGAAAAGCGAACTCAGAGAAATGCTAGGATCACGGAGGAACTAAGAATCAGAATCATCGTCGTGTCCCCCTGGTGGTGTAGGTGATCCCTGATGTATGCGACCATGAGAAGGACAAGCGCAGGTGCAGCTAAAAGCTCTAGCAATACCACCCCAAAGTGATCGAACTGTGTCTGTCAGGAACTTCATGTGTGGATCCGCATCGTAACCAGGAAGTGGTGGAGGGGCATCCAGTGGAAGAACCCAATGCGGATGTGGGTGTGGACCCCCAGCGGGGTCATGAGCAGGCTCGTCCTCAGCAGGAGTAGGAGCAGCCTGGGAAGAAGCTCCTCTGCGGGAACGAGAAAGAGGTGCCCGCCTCTCAACTCTCGGATCAGGTCTGAAATGCAAGTCATCATGCGTATCTATCGATAGCGGTGCATGTCGTATGTCAAATGTGAGCTCCTCCATGCCATCTCTATAGCACCAAACCAAATTTGGCTTCAGCCAACTTGCGCTCAACAAATGTGACTCATCGATCTCAGGGAAAGACTGCTCGCATCTATACTCATGTAATGGTATCCTGAAATGCTGGAAAATAGGTGTCAAAAGACTGCCCACTGACTCTGTCTTGACTTTCCCAGAACCTCTGAATGGCTTCGCCTGTAGCGTGACCAAATGCTCTGCAAACACCGCACCCAGGTGTGTCCTCTCGTAGGGACCATCGTGCTCATACTCGTGGGAACACAGATGTCCCACTGCTGGATGAAGTAACACCAACTCATGCATCCTCATCTTGTTTGGCTCCATCTTGCACAAGAGAGTAGTGGCCAGAACGCGTATGACGTATCTCAGAACTGGATGTCGTAGATCCTTCATCTTCGTATCCTTGGCGAAATAAGGCGTAGAACCGAAGTTACCCCAAAACATCTCAAGGTCAGGAAAGCCATCTGGGAATGTAGCTCGTGTGTAGCCTTTCTTGAACCCATAGATAGCACAGAGGTCTCGCATTGGCAGTCTATATCTCCTGCCATATACCATGAAGCACAAATGACCTTCATGCGCATTCTTAGCGTTTCAGTCCATGTACGTGACTCGCACTGTAGCCATAAACTGACGTACCAACTCTGGATATAAAGCATACCGGACATAAGGCATGGTACCTAAACCCATCATCCTCAAACACAGCACAACCTGGTCTCGCAATACCAGTCATCCTCAGAAAGTCAGGGCTTACCAGCTTCGTAGGCTCAATCTCAACATCGCACCACCCATTGTATAACAGGGTGTCATACTCATCCCAGGTGTCCAACACCTCTCTGTGCATACAATCATTACTGATCACGACCAGCCTGGTTGGCTTATCCCACTCCTTCTCTGTAAGTATCTTCTCCTTTTCTCCTCTGGGCCATGGATGTGTCGGGAACTCTGCAGGTAACTGTGGAGAACCCGGAGGAGACTGAGGAGTCATAGGAGGAGGTGGCTCTGCTGGTGTTGACCCAGACGAACTCGCCCCGTCTGTCCGGCTCTTCTTCTTACGAGGCATCTGTGAGCAAAAATCAAAACAAAAACTGATATTAGTTGAAAAATCAGAAACAACTCATCAAATCCTCAACATCCAAATGATCAGTGGCGAAACCAGCAACAAACAGAGCAGTAGTAGCGGTTCATTCATGATTTATTTCTGTCATTTTCGCACCAATTCACGAGTTCAATCCCAAAACCAAAATTTTCAGAAACTTGCAAAATCAATCATGAAAACTACCTAGGCATCACCATTCCACTACCAAACAACCTAAATCAGTGCTATTTCATCACGGGATTAAGAAATGAGAGCCAAAATCGAACTTTTACCTTTGGAACCGAATCTGAAAAGTTGAGATTAAGAGTTCATACCTTGTTTTCGACACAAATGGAGTAGAGATATTGATAGAGGGTGAGATTTCGCCCAAGATAGGCTTTTGTTTCGATGGATTCGGTGAAGAAACGAGGGAGAACGAGTTTTTGAGGGAGATTTCGGCTATGGAGGTTTCGGGTGTGAATAAGAACAAATGCGAAAGAGAAAAGTACTTACCTCGATTCGCTTGGTGTCGATCGATCCAAATAAAACATGTCGATCGACAAGAGTTTTGAAATTTGAACCGGTCAGCGTGGTCTAACCGAGGTCAAACCTCGATTTCGCGAAAAGTGGATCGATCGAGCCAAAATGCTGGATCGACCCTTTTGTTCTCCGTGTTGATCGATTCATTTCCTGCGTCGATCGACACAATAGACTCCTATCGCTAGTTTCCCTGTAAAGACTCAAGAAAAACCAAAAACGAGAAATTAGTCCTAAAACTCATATGTACAGACTCACCAGTGGGTTGTCTCCCACTCAGCGCTTGTTTTAAGTCATTAGCTTGACTGTTGCAGATGGTCAGGTGGTTTCGCTGAAGGCAGAGTATGCCTTTGCGAAATTTTTCTCATCCATGGCGGCGTATATGCATCGTGTGCGTGAGACCGATCGAGGAGCTTGGGAATCACAGCAAGGTCAGGTAGAACATTTCGTTTCCTGACTCTATTCCCTGCAAAATCAGCATCAGAGTTAGCATACTTAATGTCAGAAAATGCATACCTTGGCTTTATCAGAAGTTGCTCAGGTGAGATGTTTGGAGCTTCCTGCTTAAGAGAAGGTATAGGTTTTGAAGATGTTCGAGCAGGCTCAGTATGAACCGCCATCTTCCCTTCTCCAATCTCTGTCTCTGGTTCTATCTCAACACTGAAGCTTTGTCCATCAATGGTGGATCTCTGCAGCCTATCCATCTTGAACTGCAAAGGCTTATCTCCCAGTTGGAGATCAATCTGACCATGTCGCACATTAATTACAGCTCCTGCAGTGGCTAAAAAGGATCTACCGAGTAGTAGAGGATCATCAGGCTCAATCTCATACTTCAGCACCACAAAGTCCGTTGGAATAAAGTAGTTTCCAACTCTTAGAGGGATGTTCTCAAGAACTCCCTCGGGATGCCTCTTTGATCGATCAGCTAGGACAAGAGAGATCCTAGTGGGTTGGAAGTTCAACAGTCCTAATCTCATAGCCACAAAGTATGGCATGAGATTCACACTTGAGCCAAGATCACACAATGACCTCTTAAATCTGTCTTTGTATATAGAACAGTCTATCATGAAACTCCCTGGATCCTTTAGTTTCTCAGGAATCCTGCCATGAATAATGGCGTCGCATACTTCAGAGACCATCAAGGCACCTTCTTCTCCAGTCATATTACTAGAAAGAATGTTTGTAATACATCTCTTCACCACAGGAATGGTCTTAGTAGCATCTGTCAATGGGACTTCAGTTAGCTTATCTCTCATAATCTTCTTGTACCTTTCCAACTGAATCTCTTGCTTGGACTTCTTAGGGAATGGAATTTTCGGTTTGTAGACTCTCTCTTTGGCCACATTTGGTTTCTCTGGACAAACTGGCTGCTCACGTCCATGGTGTCGAGCGGCACCGAAGTGATGTCGATCGACATTTACATGATTCGAATCGACCTTAATGTCGGGAGGGAATGAAAACTCGAAGGTGGTGTCGACCGACACGGGTGTGTGTCGATCAACACAGGGTCTTTATTTCGAATTTCACTCGAATTTTGCAGCTCCAAAGTCTTTACATCATAATTCTGCTCAGCTTTGTCCTCTACCAAAACCGCTTTAACATGTTCTTTCTGAGATCGAGTCATCCTTTCCTTAATATCGGCCTCTGCTTGCGTCATCCTAGTATCCAGATTATCAACTCTGCTTGTCAAAGCCTCCAATTTCCCACTTAGATCTTGATACATGGAATCCAACCTTCCATTCAGATCTCTTATCATATTATTCTGCCCAAGAAGCAACTGCTCAAGCATGGACTCAATCCTTGTCTGCTCATTAGTGGGAGGAGCTTGGTGAGATGAATAACCATTGTCCCTTGATCTTGGTGTGTAACCAGAAGTTTGTCTCTGCTGGTTTCTATATGTCTGCTCATAATAATCAGTCTCAGCGATATAGTTCACCTCTGCGAACTCTTCAGCTTCTGCATCAGATCGGATTTACCTCTTCCTAAGTAGGACGCTGTGGACAGAATCTATCTTGTCCTTCATCTCGGCTATCTGCAAGCTATCGTCTTTGCCACCAGATCTCTGCCTTTCATTGTCAGCATTCTTGACACTATTGCTAGTTATCAAGTTCTCAATAAGCTCATTAGCTTCCCATGGGGTCTTGGTATAGAAGTTCCCATTACTTGCAGCATCCATAGCCGTCTGATACCACAAATCAACTCCTCAGAAGAAGACACACAACAGTTGTACTTCAGAGAAAACATGGTGTGGACAATCTCTTTGGTACCTCTTGAACCTCACTCAAGCAGTTTTAAAAGGCTCTGTAGGTCCTTGCTTGAATGTCAAAAGATCCTGTCTAAGCTGGTCGGATCTAGCATCATCATAAAAGTGTCTAAGGAACTCTCTCTTAACCGCATCCCAAGTAGTCAATGATCCTGGTGGTAGCTGTTTCAACCAGTGGGCTGCCTCTCCATTGAGAGAAAATGGGAAGAGCTTGCAGAAAATATAATCGAATGAGACTCCTTCAGCCTTAATACTGCTAGCCAATTCCTCGAAAATCTCTATGTGATCCATAGGATGCTCGCTAGAGAGACCATGAAACTGATGCTGCCCAACCAGTGTGTAGTACTCTGGTTTCAGCCTGAACTCAGCTCTGGTGAATGGAGGTGGTCGAATCGCTGACCGATTAGTCTAGAACTGATCTGGTCTGTTATAGTCAGCAAGTGTCTTCTCGCGACCAGCCTCCTGTTGTGCATGTTCCGCGCCCACAGTAACATCTGGCACGATGGGGTTTCCTTCCCCATCCAGTTTCTGACCCTTCGCGTTGCATATATGACCCTCTTGGTCTCGTAAAGTGATGTCCTCATCGCGAATCAGAATCACAGGTTCCATAGAAAGAATCCTGCTAAGTGTTCAAGTTCTCGGTGTCCCTGGTCGCGACTGGTGTCGATCGATTCGCGACTAGTGTCGATCGACACGTAGCGGTTCCTGCAACACCAAACAAACAAGAACGTGAGTAAAACTAGAAAAGAAAATACTTAGTCTAAATTCTAATACTGAATCTATCGGCGAACTCAAAGAGTCCCCGGCAAAGGCACCAAAAACTTGATAGGTCTCAGAGTTTTAATCATATTCTACTGCAAGTGCACAGTTATGCAATGTAGTACTTAGGATATCGAATCCACAAGGACTCACGGCTCACACGATAGATTATGAGTAATCGAATTAAGCTAAGCGAAGCAGATTGTAAAGCAGTAAACAAGACATCAAGTAAACGAATGAAGTGAGGCGAATGTAAGCAATTAAAAAAGGCGTCAGGTTTCAGGAAGTTCTCCGGAAATCAGGATATCAGATAACAAACATTCAGGATTCAATCTATTGGTGTTCTTGAGTTAGAATCACATAAGTAAAACTAACCAGCTCTCGCTGCGATAATTATCTATGTCTAACAACCTAGCAAACCAACTCTCGTTGCGAATCCTAGAGTTCTAAACATGCATTAATTCCAAGTTCGTTTGTTCACAACTTCTCTAGACCAAATCTCTTTGCGAATAGATAAGTTGCTCACCTAAATCCTTTCAAGCTAATTAACCAACTCTCGTTGTGTAAATCAACATAATATCAATAATCTAAATGGCCAGTTCAGATTAAGCATTAAGAACAATTTAGATGAAGAACTAGATAATGAATCCAAATCAATCAGTTATTATAGCATTTCTTCAAATCCCTAATGAGAATTCCCTAACCTAACAAGAGATCTACTCAGACATAGCAATCATAACAGAAAACATAGTCAAAATAGATATCATATATAAATCAAAAAGAGTAAGAACAGGGGTTTGAAATTAAGTCTCTCTCAAGAAAAAAACCAGCCCCAAATCTCCTAATCTCTGATAAAAGAAAGCTTGAATAAAGCTTAGCCTAAACAATGGCTGTAAAACCTAATTAAAAGCTAAAACACGATTTGGGTCACTTTGTAATTATGAGAAACTTCTGGGCTAATTTGCAGATTCTTCAAAGTCTTCATTAATCGGCCAAATCTTTCTGCACGCGAACTGTGTCGACCGACGCCTGAGTGGTGTCGATCGACACCAATGCCAAACAATCATATCAACTCTTCTGCAATCGCATGAATGCTCTATAAAGCTCCAGAATGCGCCATAATGTCCAAGTAAGCTCCAAACGTGATAAAACATGTAATGTATCTGAAAGGACTCGAAAGACTCTATGAAAGACTCGATTATGTACATATATCATGGTCCAAAACATCTAAAAACCATGATATATCACTAACTTTAATCTTATCAATTTTCTTGTCAAAAACCCAGCATTGGGATCCTTTAATAATCGGTGTGGTTCAACATAATTTTGAGAGGATTTGTCAAAAGCGGATGAAGGATATGGTAAACACCGCAAGGACCTCGGGAGTGCAACGAAAGTGGATTACAAATACCATCTGGATAGAGATGACTGCGTACTGGGAGATTGAAGAAGCTAAAGAGAAGAGCCAAACCACTTCTGAGGCTCGAATGTCTGACTGTGGAGGTCTTGGACCTCACGTCCACTTATCCGAGCAGAAGTCTTACCTCCAAATTCAACCAGAAATGGTAAGTAATTGAGTCTTCAATCCTTTTTTCTTTTACTATCCAGGCAATAGTTTCTTTTACTATCATTAACCTTTTTTGTGTATCATGACATGAAATAGAATTGGGAAGACCGGTGAGTCTTAGTGAAGTTTTCATCAAGAATCATACAAAACCGGATGGAACTTTTGTTGATCAAAAGGTGCAAACAGTGGCGAAGCGTTATGAGGAGAACTTGGAAGCCAATTTGGCTAACCTTGAGGCTAATAACTCAGAGACCTCAGATGGTACATCACGGCAGCGAGATCTAACCATAGATGAGGAGATTGAAATTTTTTTTGCAGGTATACTTTCATTTCTTGTTTGCTATTTATGTTTCACTAAGTTTAAGTTTGTACATTAACTACTATTGTGTTCGTGTATGGATGATATTAACTTTGTGAGCTGTATGGGATTACATGAATGATTTTTTTTTTTTGGCAGTCCACTTTCGCAAATAAAAAAAAGGAACTATCTATGGAGTTGGAAGCCTCGCACAGACACATGTCAATGGGAAGAGGAAGTACCCGAGAAGCTCTGCCTCATTCAGCAGTCTACAACAACAACTGGAGGAAGCTAAAAGGCAGATAGAAGAACAAGTGGCTGTAAACGCTGTGAATGCTGCTCATGAGGAAGAACTTAGACGAGTTGCAACTATCCAACAAACCAAGATCGATCAATTGACATTGGTCGAAAGGTACTTGTCTGAAACTGATCCAAGGTTCTTGAATTATTTGGCTGCGAACAGAGCTCCGAGCCGCACTGATGTTGATCCGCAGGATTCCGCTGCCGCACCTCCTGATCCTCCCACAACTAACCCTTAGGTTTTTCAAGGTCTTAGCTTGTATCTCAATTTTTTTTTTTTGAACTATCTCCAATGGTTAATTAATGTGAAAAAGTAGTGAACATAGTTCTAGTTCTAATATATGGATGTTTTTTGTGAAATTTTCTCAAATGGATATAAATTTCTTAATGTTTACAGTGTTCTCAGTTTATATATTTGTCTTCTTTAAGTTTAGAGTTAAACGCATACCAGATTCCAAATCACCAACATGATAAAATTCAATACCAACTGTTGTTTCCGTAGATCAAAAGAGTCATAAGGGAGTCGCAATTCAGTCGTAACGTAGTAGTAATGTAATTGGAAAACAATCGTAAAATGGTAAAACCCATCATTTTGAAGATCCAGTTGGTCGCTATTCAATCGTAAACTTAGTCATAAAGATGTCGTAACTTAGTCGTAACATTTAACGACTGCGTTACCACTACATATACACGACTATGCCACGACTATAGTTGAGACGCAATATAATCATAAAAGTTATCGTAATACAGTCGTAAAATTTTACGACTATTGTACGATGGAAACTTGAAGACGAAAAGAAGTCGTAGAGCCAGTCGTATGTTAGTCGTGCCATTTTACGACTATTTAGCGACTGATATGCGTCGCCATGTATTAGTCCCACAACAGTCATATATCAGTCGTAAAATTACGACTGATATACGATTGTTTTATTTTGCGACAGAGAATTACCGACTGACGGTTGTAGTCATAAGTCGGTCGTAGATTGTGTTTACCGACTGAATAGCGACTATTCTAGGTATCGTAAAGCCTTGTTTTCTTGTAGTGTTTGCCAGATTGAGGTGATATGGTTTTTCTCCTTTCTCCGTGGGGGAAGGTCTTTGTCCATGTAGGTTTTTAATTATGATCTCCTCATGTCTTTTTCCTCATTTTAGCGTGGGCAGTTGCTCACTTCGAGTGTTAATTTGAAGCATTTGGTGCAGTGTTTCCAAAGTCTTTCGTATTCCAGAGTTAACAAGGATTCTTTGCCATATGCATACTCTATTATCGACTCCATTATCAGAGGTTGCAACCCATCAAGCATAACTCTGACTCTTGCGACATTCTTAATGATTTCAAAGTCCTCCAGCTTCCCTACTTCTTTACCAATGTTCTTAATCAGGTCCTCTTTCCAGAATTGCAGTGGAAGGCCTCTTAGAACTAAGGTCGGTTCCCACTGCTTCAATATTATCATGCACCTTGCAAATTGGTAGGGGCGATTATCTCAGACTTATTTCATGTCTTCTTCATACTCAAAGCGGAACTAGAAGCAGCCTTTCCCTATATTTGAACATGTTTCTTTCCCTTTAAGATTCCATCTGCGAGATAAGAAGGGAATCATTTCCCATAGGATTTGAGCAGACGGGTTGATTAGTCTTCCAATCAAGGTAAGTCTGTTGTCCATGATTTGAATTAAAGTGTCCAGGTCATGGGCTCTGATCCTTACTCTTTGTGGTCCTTCAATGTCACCATCTATCATTTTTTTCCTTCTCAGCATACATGAAATTTTGTGTCATTCTCCGGTTTAAAAAGCTTGTTAGGCGCTTGCGGTTCCGAGTGTGAGCTGGATCTTTTGTCTCTCAGCGTGAAATGTTTGTTAGTCTTCCAATCAAGGTAAGTCTGTTGTCCCTGATTTTAGCTGAAGTGTCCAGGTCATGGGCTTTGATCCTTATTCTTTGCGATCCTTCATCGTCGCCATATATCATTCTTCCCTTCTCAGCGTACGTGAATTTTTATGCCATTCTCCGGTTCAAAAAACTTGTTAGACGCTTGGGGTTCTGAGTTTGAGCTGGATCTTTTTTCTCTCGGCGTGAAGTCTTTGTCTTCTTCTTCAATCTTCAGCAGTTGCTCTAGTCGTGATAGTTTTTTGTGTGCTTTTGTTGCTCGCTGTTTGTTTGTTGGGTTTTTCAGTGGATCTGTTTGACAAGATTTAGAGCGTTGAGAGTGAAGTCGTTAGTTTGTCGTAGGTACCGGTGTGAGGTTGCCGGCGTTGAGAGGGTTCCTTTGCTGTGTTAAAGGCGATTGTTGGCCATAGGTGACCGGTGACCGCCGAATAAAAGGAAACAAAAGGGTCTATTTTGATTGGTAAAAATCTTTTGTTCTTAAGGTAATAACGCTTTCTTTTTTATTTTTATTTTTTTTGAACGCGTTCTTTTTTATTTTTAGGTCGACCAAAATTCAAAAAGATTTTTGGAAGGTGGTATCTGAGAGAAAAAGTCAACTCGTTTTGTTCGTAATTTGATGGATGTTCGCTTTTTTTTTTTTCGTCTGAATATATATTTTCATTAAACATGGTGAATTACATCGGTGAAATACAAAGCCGGCAGATAAAAATCATCTCCGGAAACTAGGCCCATAAGAAGGGCAACTAAACCGGCGAATTCACAAAGAACCCCGGAAGATATCCCAAGTACAGGAAACTAAAACCTACAACTATAACAGACAAAGATCAGAGATAATCAAAACTTAGCAGAAACAACCACACTTGCAAATCTTGACTCCCGCAAAGAACTATGACCGAGATTTATCGAAGTCGCCCACGGCCCACCAAACGATAACATCCACATCTTGAAGAAACACAGAGAGCCACACTCTCAATACCAAACACAAACTCTAAGAACCAAGACTTCATAATCCGACAAGATAGAACCGATACAAGTTCTACTAACACTCTTCCGGATACGGCTGAGACACACACTCTTGCGCTCAATAACCACCTAGATAGAAGCCCTACACAAACCCTAATCTTCAACGATGCCTAACCAACCAAAAATCCGAACTCAAAGAACCCGAAAGAATCAGAAGGCAAACCGATCACAACTACCTTGACAACTACCCAACATGCTGCAAGCTAAGAAGATTACAACTAAGGATTAAACCAAGATCTGTCTAAATAGAAGAGGAGCCAAATTTTATCAAAAGCCGATAAGCCAAACCTAAAACCCACGGTCAAGCCGGATCCAACACCAAACCAACTCTACAGAAACCAACCCGAGACCAAATCCATTAACCACAAAACAACCACAACTCCATTAAACCGAACCAGACAACACCGCGAACACGACCTAGCTCGACCAAATTATCAGAATAAAACAAACCACCGACGACCACTGCTCCAGTCCGCATCTAAAGATTTCAAAGGAGAAGCACTACGGCGGAGGAGAGGAGGGAAGACGGAAGCAGATCTACAAGCCCATGGAAGTCGCGATCTGTGCAGAGAGGAAGACGGCGAGGAGGAGAAGGCGCAGCGACGAGCGGAGAGAGCAAGACTCGATGTCGGAGAAACCGTCGCGAAACCGGAGGACGGCGGAGCTAAGAGACTCGGCGACTAAACGACGACAACTAATGGCCAGCGCCGGTGCTGTGGAAGCCACCACGCGCCGGCCGGAGACGAATCTGGAGGAAAAAAAAAGGAGGTCGGCGGCGCTTCGAAGAAGGAGTGCGAGACGATATTATACGATGTATTCAATGGATGTTCGCTTAAAATCTTTTTTTTTAGCAAAATTCGCTTAGTCATTAATCATACGCATTTTCTAACAATTTGCAGTTTTCTAAAATAAAAGAAAATTGATTGTGTTTTTCATTAGCGAATATACCGCACTTCTTTTGTGAAAGTACAAGTTACCCAGCGGTTATGTTCGAATTCTGCACTTGTTAAATACAAGAGAGAAGATTTTGGATTTTTTTTTTCTTCCTGGAATCTCTTTGCTTGTGACATTAACCTCTACATTTTATTACACTACGTAGTGTAGGACCTGACATGTTTTTTGTTTGTTTGTCTTTTTCATAAATTATTATCTTTATTTAATTTATGTTTGATAGAGAAATTTTTTTTTGTCTATTATTGCAAATAAACAATTTAATGAGCAATATTACAAACAGAGCGATTATAACAAAAGCAAAGTGCAATAATAAAACAGATTTATGACCCAAAATTCGGTCCATTCAACTCGATTGCGCCGAATGGCAGCCACGTATGTAGTGACTTGAGGACACATGTCACCTATACAATTACTCCGTCATGCAAGACGACACCGGAGTATTCGTGGACCGTTGGTGCCGCCTGATAGCCTTGAAATCATCAAATCGCACTGCCGACCAAGATCCATGTTTAGAGTTGCCAGAAAAGTACCAAATCCAAGACTTCTCGCCTCAAAATCGCCGCAAGTTTTAGGGATCCGTATATCCGTCGAGGCCCAATTATATTGACCTGGAAAATAGCTCCGAACAATAGACCGGCTCCATCGGAGACACGCCGTGACATGTGGAGGAGACAACGGTGACAGAGCATATTCCCCACAGACGAGACCCTGAGAATCATGAGTGGGGTACTTTCAGACAAGAATCAACCGCCATGGAGTGAATGCCGTAGAAGATCCGGACCAACCCGGAGACAAGAATCCAATTAAGGATTCGGAAAAGGAAAATCCGAAAGACCAAGTCAGTGAAAACCATATTTAGTTACAGGGCAAAACAATGGGTAATCACCAAAATATAAAGGCGGAGAAGTCCGCAGCAAAACGGAAAAACGAAAAGTAACCCGAACCGTCGGCGTGACCAACGTCACCACCAACGGTTGGAAGTTATGGCGGATTCGCGGAGTAACTTAGAGAGAAGCGAGAGAATTCGAGGAGGATTCCTTTATACTATATTCTTTGATAGAAAAAGTTTAATTTACATGTTATGTGTCATTTTAAGAGAAAATTTAGTATACGACTTTACCTTTTCCATAAATTATAAAATAGTAAGTGTTAGAATAAAAACAGATTTATAGAAAATATGAAATGATAGTCAACTTTTTGTACTAAAAATATGGTTAAATTACTTCATATAACATAAGTATGTATATTATATATTTTTACCGATTAATCAATTTAAAAACAAAATTACACCTTTGGTTACTATAAGCTATAGAAAAATGTGTTTCCTCACTATTTTAATGAAAATTTTAATTTTGTATTAGGTTTAATTATAAATTCAGTTCGATTTGATAGAAAAAAATCGGTTATTAGTTCGGTAATCGGTTATTTTCATTTTTCTAAAAATAAAAAATCAAATCAAATCATATCGATTTATATCAATCTATACCGAATGTATATCAAAATTTTGAACTGAACTATCCAAAATAATCGAATTTAACCAAAACTAAAAAAGAATAACTAGAGTGGGACATAATTACTTGTTACTTGGTTTATTATCAGTACTTACCCCGTACTTGTCTTAAAAAATAAAGTATTTGGCGTTGTCAAGTTGATTAATATGTCAATGAATTTTATTATTTGTAAGTACGATAAGTACCAAGTATTGTTATATTTTCTAATATTTGTCATATTACTTGTCTTAAGAGCTTATTACATTACATCTGTGCCAAGCTTAGGAAAGCCGGTAATTCCTTCAATGCACGTATTACTCTTTTAATAAAATATTTTCTACTTATTAAAAAAATATTTTATATTCGTTAAAAAATATTTGTTACTTGTTAAAAATACTTGTTATTTACATAAATTGTCATAGAAATTAGATACCAATATTTAATTTAATAAACAAACCCTATTAAACCCTACTAATAAAAAGATAACAAAGCCCATATAATTATAAAACTCATTTTGGGATGTTGGAAATTTATACATGTTTTTGTCTTTGTATAATATTATATTTTAATTCAAGTATTTGGAAGTAATTAAATATTTTAAATATATGTATTTGATTTTGGCAAGTAACAAGCCCGGCCAAATAATTTGTGGGTATTGATTTTGGAAAATACTTAGGTTCACCCCTAGAGGTGAACCCATTTATTCACCTCCTTTTTATTAACCAATAAAAATATGCCATGTAATATTATTTTTAAATAAAATTATAAAATTAAAATTAAGGTTTAGGGATTAGGGTTTATGGTATAGGGTTTAAGCTCTTTGGGTTTAGGGTTTAGGGATTAGGGTTTAAGCTCTTTGGGTTAGGGTTTAGGGTTTAGGGATTTGGGTTTAGTTTTTATTTTTTAAAATTTACATATTGGGTTTAGGGATTAGGGTTTATGGTATAGGGTTTAAGCTCTTTGGGTTTATGGTTTATGGATTAGGGTTTAAGCTCTTTGGGTTAGGGTTTAGGGTTTAGGGATTAGGGTTTAGTTTTTTATTTTGTAAGATTTACATATTGGATTTAGGGATTATGATTTAGTTTTAATTTTAATATTTTAGGTTCAAATTATCGTTTAGGGTTTAGGGTTTAGAATTTAGGGTTTAGAAATTAAGATTTAGGTATTAGTATTTTTATAAAAAAATTTATTTTTAAGTTTTGTTTGAAATAAAATATATTTTTTTTTTTCGTTTTTTATTTTCTTATTTTTAAAATATTTTTAAAATTTTATTTATTTTTAATATTAGATTATGTGGAATTATTTGATTGGTTAAAAAATGTGGAGGTGAACAAAAGGGTTCACCTTTAGAGGTGAACCCAAGTATTACTCTTTTTGGAAAGGATATTGACATAGGGAGTACTTGTTTCAAACAAGTTACATACAAGTAGTATATCAAATTATTTGAATGGGCCAAGTTGAGTAAAAAATATTTGAAAATTGGCAAATATTTTTTCCGTGTCTAACCCTAAAAATAATTGTACCGAATTGACCTTAAATAACAGAATTTATCTAAAATAATTAAATTAACGAATTTACACAAAATAAATAAAAATTAATCAAAATTCCTTATAAAATCGCATTTGTTTTCGTAAACTATTTTTTACTAATCAGTATGTATTATGTACTACTTATTATGTATAAACTTCGCTTATTCTGAAAATTTGCGTATATCACAGTTGAATTGTACTGTACTTATATTCGAAAATATTGTTTTTTTTTTAAAATGGAGGAAATAATATTAATATTTTGCTATATAAAAACGTCTAAGTAAACCCGTGATAAAGAAAATTAAATGTTGGAGAAAAGAAAGAAAAAACTCTTGATATCACTAAATTTTGACCGGCAAAGTGAAAATCACATTAAATTAAAGTGTAAATAACTTCACGATCAACCGATACTCACCAGAAATTCGTCATGAACCACCGACTCTTCCTTTAACCACCTCTCTTTTTAATTTATTTTGCATTATTATGTAACTGCCTCTTTTATTATAAGTTTGTTGCTTACGTTTTTTAAAAAGAAGTAGGAAACACCAAACACTAATTAACGATAATTAATTTTATTGTCAATGACATTATATAAGGGTGTTTGTTTCGCTGACGCCGGTGACAGCGTCAGTGTCTGACGGTTGGTGGCAGTGTTCGTTTGTTGCAGGCTAATGTTCGTTTCATAGCTGCTGACGCCAGCCGCAGCTCCAAATTGTGTTCGTTTAGATGGCGCTAATGCCAGACGCTGACGCCAGCCGCAACTCTAAATTTTGTTCGTTTTGCAGACGCCTACGGTAGCGGTTGTAATTTTTCTTTTTTAAATTCAAAATTTATTTTTGTAAATTTGTATAATTATATTTTATCAAAATATGTAATTTAAATTAAGTTACAACATAAGAAATTTTATTTTAGTTAAATATATAATTATAACAATGTATTTTGTGATAAATTATAAGTTAAATTAAAACAAACACATTTTGCTAAATTAAATTAAAAATAATACACCAAGTCATAGATATATAAATAATGAAAAATAATAAACAAAGTCATAAACAAAAGTAGTAAACAAAGTCATAAACAAAAGTAATACACAAGTTATAAACTAAAATATTTAATAATCTAACCGACGCATTCTACCATATTCATTTGTGATCTGGTCACGGAAAACTTCCATCGCTCTATCACCGGTCGGCTCATATCCAGTATGTCCACCATGACCATCATCTCTAACAGCTTCTGCTGCTCCTTCTTCTTCATCACCATGAGTATGATATTCTTCTTTGTTTTGCCAATGTACAAAATCTTGGTCTTCTCGATGTGAATCACGTATAAAGTTGTGTAGTGCCATTGTAGCTGTTACAAGCTTAATCCATTTACTCAAACCATACTTAGGATGTTTACGATCCAAAATCCTCCATTTCGCTTTCCATACTCCAAATGTCCTCTCAATCACAGATCGCAAACTAGAATGCCTTCGGTTGAACAACTCACGTGCGTTTGTTGGTGGTCCTCCTCTAGCAAACTGACCAAGGTGATATCGCATCCTACGATGTGGACCAAGATACCCTGTCCTTGTGGGATATCTGGAGTCAACTAGATAATACTTTCCAGGAGGCGGATATGGAAAAAACTGTTCATTCTGCGCACAATGAGTCAGTACCTTTGTATCATGTGCTCTACCTGGAACACCGACATATGCATATATGAACTTCATATCGAAGTTACATATAACAAGGACATCCAAAGTAGGTTTTCTCTTTCTACCTCTATATGTTTCTGCAGTCTGACTAGGAGGGCGAACCAGGATATGAGTTCCATCGAGTGCTCCAATACAATCTCTAAAATATGGCCAGTATCGATCATCTTCCCTCAAAATACTGTTTACTCTTGTAAACTCACCTTCTTCCGGTTTTAGTGTATCCGCTGCAAACCTGAGAAGAGCACTCAAAACATCATCAACCTTCCTCTTCACTGTATCCAATGATCGTTGGTATCTTTCAGCTATAGCCCGTATAATCTTATCCTGACCAACCACCTCAAGAAAAATGGCAACAGATTCCTCAAGGTAAACATTCTCAGACTCCTTTAATCCGTATCGCCTAGTTAACATCTGACATAAAGCTTCAAATGTTCTCTGATTCATTCGAAGAATGTCATAACATTGTTGGTATGATCCATGCATCAGTTGTTGAACATGACACCATCCTGCTCCTCGATCTGTTCTATGACTCACTCTCTCTGCAGTAAGCATATCAAACAAACCAACTTCATCTTCATAATCTCCATCATCATCTTCCAATATCCATCTTCTAGCCATCTACAAAACCATATTGCAAAAATCAGTTTATACCATACCATCAATACAAACACAAAACATCAACAAACAATCTATTTCTCTTCAAACAAACCAAACCAACAAACAAACTATTTCTCTTCAAACAAACCAAAGCTACTGTGTATTCTTGGTCTGCCATTTTCTTCCTGCAATTTTCAGATACAAGTTTCAAAGGTTTGAACATAAAGATGTAATAGTAACAGCAAGATTCATCAACATAATCTTGTTTTCATTTCATCACTCAAACATTCAGTAATCTAACTAAGACCTAATTCAAACAAAACTAATACTTGGCAAACTTACTAAAGTATTAGTAATCAAAATAAAAACTACAAATAAAAAACAAAAGAGATTCTGGTCATTTGATTTCCCCATCTAATCAACATAACTAGTAATCATCAACTTTTCTTCCAGTCACAAACTCTAAAAACTTGATTTTATCTTCAGCCTTAGGAACGCCATAAAAGCCATGTGATTCCCTTCATCATGTATAAGATTCTCCATTGCTGCTTTGTGAAATGTAGACCATAGCGTCATTCCGGACAATTCATTCAGAGTCTCTATGACATGGTGAACACTGAAAGAATACTCTCGCTCCAAAATCTGTTCTGCTATCTTAGTCTTCTTCTCAAGAACTTCATTCCGTGCAGAAGCAGTCTCTACAACTGCATCTTTCCCCTTGGGCTTTCTTTTTGATCTTGAACTTCTACTTCTGGTTTGTGTCTCTGCAGCTTGAGTTTGTGTTTCTGGTACTGCCATATATGTATCAACATTCTCATCTACATCCTCATCATCTCCACCCACTTTAGAATTCAAACTATCTTCTCCATGCAGACCAAAAACAAAACAGTAACTCAAACAATGATGCAGCTGGTTTATTAGATATGACTCACAGATTATTTTGTTTTCTTGCAGGTACGAGGTGAGTTAATTAATTCAAGATGATCCAAAGACAAAAACAGGAGCTAAACCTAAACCGTGCAACTCAATATTGGTCTCAGACCGATATACTAAACTTTCTTTGGTCTCAAACGAATATAGACAAAGTGAAAACTAAGATAGAATCATTGACTATTAAGAGTGTTGAAGCAGAAACATTATGACAAAAGAGAGAAAAAGAGTTACCTCAATACGTTGCTTCCACCCAGTGTTCGAAAAATCGTTAGGCGCTAGTCGGGCGGCGAGGTTGGGCCTAGCGCCTAATGAATAAAGCGGGGATTACGCGGGGCATAATTTTTTGTTTTTTTTAAATATTTGAATATATTTATAAATTTATAATAGGGAAAAGTAAAGGTTTTACGGATATAGATTAGTTGTATTAATGATAGACAAGATATGTAAGCGTGGCCCAGTGGTTGTTGAACATTAAAAAGCCATATAAACTCGAGTTCAATTCCCCAGGGTGTTAATTTTACCCCAATTTTTCAGATTTCTATTAATGAAGGGTAATATCGACATTTACATACCATCTTCTTCCTCCTGAGTCTGCAACCCTAATACAGAGCCGCGTCTTTTTTTCACAGTTTCGTTTTTCCATTTTTTTCTTTCGTTTTGGCTTGTTTTGTAATTGAAAATGATAGATCTAAGCCAAAAATCAGATTTCATAAGAAAACACGAGCTAAATCACAAGGTTTACGAAGCTTCCGATTTAATCACCGCCTACACTCAAATCGCAGCGGCTCCGGGCCGCCGAACGCCTCGCCGGCGATTATGCGGCCGCGGAGACCGCTTTTTCGAACACTGCTTCCACCAATCATCCGGCATGTCCACTCTTCCCAAAGAGTCATAGCTAATACCAGTTCTGTGAGTTAACACCCTAAATTTAATGTATGATTTCTTACCAGTGCCTAACTTATTTTTGAAAGGTTTCCAGTCGGGGTATCCTCTCTTAAATTTCTCCTCAAACTTCTGCATAATAAATCTTTCCCAGTTTGATTCATTCCTGTCTTTAGCTTGTTTCCTTTCTTTTCCTCATCAGCATAAAGATGGAAAAAAACCTGTATTCCTCATCCGTCCAATTCTAAACAAAAAATTCAAGAAATGAGACACAAAACTAATCTGAAAATTAGACTCAAACTCAGACAGTATGCAAGGACAATGAACAAATCAAAACTCAGACTCGAACACATAAAACTCAGACATAAGCCATAACAACACAATCATAATAATATAATGCCATAATTCTGAAAAGGGTTTTACTTACATCACCGGCCATGCTTGAATGATCCAGAAACGCAGAAACCAAGCAAGTTTACAAGCTGAAATTCAAACATAGAAAGCAGTGAACAATGGAGCACAATACATGGTGAAGGGGCGAGAATGATGCAACTTATATAGATGAAACAATTATGGTGTATAGTCAGAGGTAATACAAGAAATCAGCACAACATATATGCATCCCTCTCTCAGTTGAACTACTAACTAACTGTTGTATGTAACAAAGATAAATCATGACCAGCTATACTATGCTACAGAGTAAATATATTGCCTAAGTAAATGAGAATATTCTAAATCTATTTGGTAAACGACTCCTACATTCCATCTATACTATGCTACAGAAATATAAGGCGTGCCACAGTAAGATCAATTAGTGATAGCTCATTTGGGAAATGCCATTGTCTGAAACCATAAAACACACTCTACCTTATAATATGACACATACAAATCAGAAATGTACTGGTTGAAACATCTATAACTATTGAAACCAAAATAACTACCTCTTAAGATTCTTTCAACGCCAAGTTCTATGTGATTGTCAAAACTAGAGAAGCTTAAACTACAATGAATGTTTCCATTTTCCAGTACTCTGATGGTTCTTTTTCACAAATCATTATTAACAGAAGACAACATCTAACCACTAAAACTGAAACAAGTCTATCTAAGAAGCTTTTAAACATCACATATATTTGAATTTTTACACACAAACTAAACGTATAATCTTAAGATTCGTTCTTCAGCAAATCAAGACCCACCTTGTATCTAATCAAGTTGCCTTTATATCCAAAGTTTTAATCTTTTAGAGATTAGATACAAAACTCACATACCAGGCATCATATCAATAAAAAATCTATAACATAAGGCATCAAACCACTGCTGAGACAGACTTCTACTTGTATATTATATGTATTTACCTCCGAGAACTGTGATGCGTTTCCTCAATACTGAAAGAGTTACCAAAGCACTTTCTCCTCGAATCTCAAAGCAACCCAGAAGCAACCACACCTTGGCTGTGAAAATCAGATCAGAAAGGAAAGAATTAGAGATGAAACTCAGCTCAGAACTCATCAAGAATCAAATCAGGTACTATTCTCATCTCTAAGCTCAGTTCAGAAGACCAAACATGATACCAGCACAGAATTAGTCAAATCGAGAAAAACCCATTCTTAAAAAATCTTTTATAACAAAACAAATATCTCCAAATTACAATCTAGACTCCATTCAATCAAAATAGAAAAACAAATCGAAATCTGGAAAATGAATCTGGAAAACGAATCTGGAAAACTAATATGAAAAGCGAAATCTGAAAAACGATTTGAATGAAACCTAAGAATAAGAGGAAAAACAATGAATAATCAAGTTAAATCCATGGAGGATGAGCCATACCTCGTCATATCAGAAGAGAAGAAGCACTGGGAAGAGAGGCAACGGAGCGATAGTTTATTTAGGGTTAGGGTAGGTTTCTGTGATTCTCAAAATAAATTGAGGGTACTTTTGTCTTTTCCTCGTTTTACCGCATTATTTTGGTCGCAGCCGCCAAGTTTTACTCGCGTTCAAAAAATCAAGACGCAAGACGCCGCGTCATACCGCCGCGTCATGACACCACCTTCTGCGGTAGCAAAACGAACATGATTTGGCCGCAGGAAGCTGACGCTACCGCCGGCGTCTGCAAAACGAACAGCCTTTATGTTTGCTTCCGTCGGATTTGTTAATATGGAGTATTGGAGTTTTCACATATGGAACAATAAAAAGAGCTGGCAAAACCCTTCTTCTTTATTGGCGTCTACATGATCATATTTTTTTACCATATATTAGCTAGCTACCATATGAATTAACAAGAAAACTTTTTTTTTTCAAACTAATATATATTAATAATAATTCCTTATCAAGAAAGATTGGTCATCGGAAACACATTACAATATTGAGTCAGAATAAAAGTTCGACGTGCAAAAGAAAACATATAAAAAAGTATTATACATAATGAGAGAACTAAAAATTGTAAATCTGAAGGTGAGTAGAAGATTAAAGAAGCAGAGATGTTCCCAACTCCGGAGGACACAAGCCGGAATCCCTGTCAAAATCGCCTGAGCATCACGAGAAACCGGATGTCCTTAGCCAGACTCCAGATTTGCACAAGACAAAAATCAGGGAGAGTCCAATTCCCAGAGGCGTCTCGCGGCCACATACCATCAATTTCAGGAGCAATCAACCTTCAAACCACCATCTCGAGCCACCGTCGATACATCGCCGTCACCACTTCCTCGCTACCGCGCACAATCACCCATCTTAAAATACGGTCAAGTACCACCTCCACTTCCGACAGCAAAACAAAACTCAGACAAACCACCATCGCCTGAAGATCACAACCACCTTTATTGGAGACATCTCATACAAACGGCACAAAACCCACCTCCTTGAATAAAAAGAACGCTTCTCCGAACCTAAAAAACCGACTCCGAATCGCAAACTGAGATCTCTACCGCCTTCGAACGGAGATAACCCAGCTGCTCGCCTACGACGAGACCCTGGGATCCTAGAGCTTCCGCAGCGCCGTCTTCTCCAAATAGCCCCATAGTCCGACAAAAGACATCAACCAAAAGACACTTCAAACGAAAAAAAAAAAAAAAAAAAGAGGAGGAGAAACTAGGTTAATTTTTTTGAAAAACACAGTTTTTTTATTCTTTTGAATTAACAAGAAACAAGTGGTGGAAAGAGATAACCATTCATCAACAAAAGAACTAAACAAAGAAAAAGCACTACCTTTACGTGAAGACATCTTTAACGAAAACCATCATGATGAATAACTCTTATTTGGGACTATATATATATGATATATCATGGTTTTTACTAGTTTTAGACCATGATATAAGTGTGTTTTAGTGTCTTTTTGTGTTCTTTTAGAGTCTTTTACATGTATAATCAGGTTTGGAGCTGAATTGGAGATGTTGGAGTATTTTGGAGATTTTTGGAGTGTTTGGCCGAGAGATAGAGTTCACTGTCCGAAACAGAGAACTGCGTCGATCGTTGCACTCTAGCATCGATCGTTGCACCAGCGAGATGGGCCGAAACTCGGCGGTTTATGAAGAGTCAAGATATTGCACTCTGATCCAGAAGTTCCTGATATTTACAAAGAAGCCCCTGGCCGAGATTAGACCTATATAATTAAGTTTTTGGTGTTTTATTTACTTACGCTTTCATAATTAAGAGCAGAGGATTTTTAGAGCTTTTGGGGCTGATCTGAACCTTTTACTTCATATGTATTTGGAGAAGATTTCGAACCTCTTTTATTCTTTATCTTCTATGCAATTTATTCATCATATGATTATGTTTTCATTATCTATGTCTGAGTAGATTCCTTGTTAGGTTTAGGGTTTCCCACATAGGATTTCATGACTTGCTAGACTTGTTAAATTCAGTTAAGGATTCATAACTATATCTGTTCTTCAATCTAATTGTGCTTAAAGCTAGTTCTAACCTGATCAATTAGAATCTAGATCTTAGGTTGCTAAATACGTCACGGAAGTGGGGTTTAGGAATCTAAACTAATTAGGTTGAGCAATTAAACTTCTCGCAAACGAAAGTTTGGTTTAGGATAATTGTTAACATATCAAACTTGGAATTAATGCTAGTTTAATATGTTAGTTCTCGCAAACGAAAGTTTGGTTTGCTGCACTTAGACTTAGAGAATTATCGCAAAGGAATTTGGTTAATTCTATATCTGTGATTTGAGTTCTAGAACTGTGCTTAATTAGATCCTTGCTGAATGAACTGTCTGCTTGTCTGATTTCCTGAGAACGCCCTAGACTTAGCGCTTTTAATAATTTGCTTTCACAACCAATAATCTCTGCTTTCTGTTTACTTTCTCGCATTGCTTTTAATTCAATCACATTGTTTTCTTCCTAGTTTAATTTCCTGTTCTTGAGCTATTGAATACGGAGTCCCTGTGGATTCGATACCTATATACTACGACTACTGAACTGTGCACTTGCAGTTAGATATAGGATAAAACCTGACACCTATCAATATACATTTCTAATAACTCCATACAAACAACTATACTTTTGTATGGAATTCTAATAACTCCATTCTCATGAATATATAGTTTTCTAATTTGATTCCTGCTGGAAATTAAATTATTGGTGTTTAGCCAGACGAAGATTGCACCATGTTTTATATCTCATTGGAAAACCTGAAGCCGCACTAGTTGTTGATATTGTCATCTTAAACATTAGTTAAACTTTAGTGTAGATAGATACATGCATGTTAACTAAAAAACAACTATGATTTTGGATAGTATATTCTAAAACTTTAGTATTGTTTCAATATCTTTGAAACTGAATGTCTGTAATATGTTATGTTTGTTTAGCTCTAAACAATTAGTGCTTGCAGTTATAATCATGTATAAATTCTTTATATGAAGCATTGCTTCAAATGGAAAATATGGGTCCATTACACAAAATTTATATATGTTTTTTATTTATTTTCTCTGTACACTTTTTGTCACATGTTAGAACAAGTTTTTTTACTACAAATTTCCTTTTTTCTTACAAACCCTTTCACATGCTTGTAAACATTTATATAATTATCACAAATATGGGTTATAAACTTTTTTTTATCACAAATATGCACTAAATAGTCAAATTCTATATCTTTTTATGTGTAAAATTATAAGTAAATTATTTTATTTATCGGCGGAAATTCATTAAAAAGACTAATTCAACTTTCCTATATGCAAAAAAACAATGAATGGTAAAACTGTAAATAAGTAAAACTGTAGATAAGTTGGTTTATTTTACTAAATTTTAAACATTTTTTTACTGAATAGTAAGTTATTTTGTAATAACAACACTATTTACTTAGACATTCCTTTGCAATATTCATAGTTATACAGAGATTTCACCGTGGATTTTATAGGGACTGTGGAAGAGCAGAAATGATATTATCTTTAACGGGGTAGACCCTGATCCTATGTGGCTGGTCAATAAAGCGTGGGAAGATGCGGATGAGTGGTTAAATGTGAGTAAGGTGCAACAACGAGAACCCCAAAATAGACCTGCAGAGGCTCTCACTATAAAATGGCCACCAGAACAAGAATGAGTAAAGTGTAATACATATGGAGCGTGGAATGAGAACGATACTCGGTCTGGTCTAGGATGGGTGCTGCGTAACAGTGAGAGCAAGGTTCTGTGGTTGGGAACGAAATGTCTCCCTAGGTTGCGGACGGCTGTGGAGGTTGAAATCGAAGCAATGAGGTGGGCGGTTCTCTCTTTGTCCAGATTCAGATATAGAAGAGTGATATTCGAGTCAAACTCCAAGAATCTGGTGCAATGAATGAATGGAGAGGAAATACCAGCAGGCCTAAGACCACAACTACAAAACATTAAAATGCTGCTTGCAACCTTTGAAAAGACTAAAGTGAGGTTTATAGGCAGGGAAGGAAATAGGGTGGCTGATAGAATAGCGAAAAAAACTCTTTCGATTTTGAACTATGCTTCTAAATTATATTCTTTATTGCCAAATTGGATAAGCAGTAGTGTTCAAGCTGATTTAAACGGTGTAAACAATGTTGGTTAATGATTAAGTTGATATTGAGCAAAAAAAAAAAAAAAAAAAAAAACAACACTATTTACATGATATCATGCTATATCTTTAAAAGTCTGGAATGATAGTAAACTATAAATCTATTGATGTAACAATTGGTACCACCCACAACTTTTAACTTGTAAAGTTGATTTGTTTTCACTATTACGATGCTTATATTATATGGGATTTGGTGAAGAAAATATAAAACTAATTGAGGCACATTAAGATTGATTCAATTTAAATATAAAAATAAATATATTTAACGATTTATACTTAAAAAGCATCCATGAGGACATGCATAATGAGGTAACATCGGCAAGCTTTTTCCTACGATTCGTATTCTTCAGTCACTATTATAAGAAAAATTAGAAATAGCGGCCACGGATAGACACAAAAGTTTTCGGGACTATTTAGCCACGAAAAAACATTTATGATTATCTGTGTCAAATTTAGCTATGAATTGCAGAATCGCCACGGATAACCACGGTTTTATCTGTGGCTATTCAAAACCAACATTATGATTCATCCTATATTTTGGTCGGAATCGGATTCGGAACCGAACCGATTTCGGTTTTTTTTGTGCAGGCCTACTTAAGATGGAAAAAAAAATAACGACTTATACTTTTGCGCCAACGGAGACGCTCGATTCCAAAAGTAAGCAAAAAAAAAATCGAATTTATACAATTTTATTTATTCATAGACATTAATCGATAATTACAAAATAATAAAGTCGGAAAGAAAATGAATAATAAGTGTAGGCCTGAGCTGTGCTTGAGCTGTCTCTCTTTCATTTAAATTCCGCAGCTCACTCTCTCTCTCTCCTTCACACAAAACTTTTCTCTATTATTTCTTCTTCTTCGTCTTCCCTAAATCCTTTCCACATTATTATTATTCCCCATTTTACCCTCCCTCCTTCGAATTTTCACACCTCTGCCACTCCATAGCAGATGTCTTGTTGTGTGGTGGTGACATGAAGAACACCACCCAATCTCTCCTCCTCCTCCTCTTCTTCTTTTTCTCTGTCCATTCTCTGTCCATCTCATCCAATGCTCCTCTCTCCGACAACGAAGTCCGATTCATCCAACGCCGGCAACTTCTCTACTACCGCGACGAGTTCGGCGACCGTGGAGAGAAAGTCACCGTAGATCCATCTCTAATCTTCGAGAATCCTAGACTCCGAAGTGCTTACATAGCTCTTCAAGCTTGGAAACAATCCATTCTCTCTGATCCCAACAATATCACCGTCAACTGGATCGGATCCAATGTCTGTAACTACACCGGAGTTTTCTGCTCTCGTGCTCCGGATAATCGCCAGATCCGTACAGTCGCCGGAATCGATCTTAACCACGCCGATATCGCTGGGTATTTACCTGAGGAGCTTGGTTTGTTAACAGATCTCGCTTTGTTCCATGTCAATTCGAATCGTTTCTGTGGAACGGTTCCACACCGGTTTAAGCAGCTCAAGCTTCTCTTCGAGCTCGATCTCAGCAACAATCGATTCGCCGGGAAGTTCCCGACGGTGGTTCTTGACTTGCCGTCGTTGAAATTCTTAGATCTTCGATTCAACGAGTTTGAAGGTACTGTACCTAGAGAACTCTTTACCAAACACTTAGACGCCATTTTCATTAACCATAACCGGTTCCGGTTTGAGTTACCGGACAATTTCGGAGATTCGCCTGTTTCGGTTATTGTACTTGCGAATAATCGGTTCCATGGTTGTATTCCGACGAGTTTGGTTGAGATGAAGAATCTGAATGAGATCATCTTCATGAACAATGGGTTGAATTCTTGTTTGCCGGCGGATATCGGACGGTTGAAAAACGTGACGGTGTTTGATGTTAGCTTTAACGAGCTTGTTGGTTCGTTGCCGGAGAGTGTTGGTCGGATGGTGTCGGTTGAGCAACTGAATGTGGCTCATAATCGATTATCGGGGAAGATTCCGGCGAGTATTTGTCAGCTTCCAAAGCTTGAGAATTTCACATACAGCTACAATTTCTTCACCGGTGAGGCTCCTATGTGTCTCATGTTGCCTGAGTTTGATGACCGGAGAAATTGTTTGCCTGGGCGTCCTGCTCAGAGGTCTTCACAGCAATGTGCAGCTTTTTCGTCTCGACCTCCGGTGGATTGCGGATCTTTTAAGTGCGGCCGTTCTATTTCACCCCTCCCTCCGATTGTTCCCCAATTACCTCCGCCGCCTCCGCCATCACCACCTCCATCACCATCAGTCTACTCTCCTCCTCCCTCGCCCTCTGTCTATTCTCCTCCGCCGCCACCTCCTCCTCCACCACCACCCCCAGATTACTCACCCCCACCGCCACCTCCACCACCACCCGTTTACTCTTCCCCTCCACCACCTCCATCTCCACCTCCACCAGTATACTCTCCCCCTCCACCACCACCGCCCCCACCACCTCCTCCTCCACCAGTATACTCTCCCCCTCCACCACCACCGCCCCCACCACCTCCACCAGTATACTCTCCCCCTCCCCCTCCACCACCACCGCCCCCACCACCTCCTCCACCAGTATACTCTCCCCCTCCACCACCACCTCCTCCACCAGTATACTCTCCCCCTCCACCACCACCGCCACCACCAGTATACTCTCCCCCTCCACCACCAGTCTACTCTCCTCCACCACCACCACCAGTCTACTTTTCTCCTCCACCACCACCGCCAGTATATTCATCTCCTCCACCACCAGCTCCAATTTATTGCACTCGCCCTCCACCACCACCATGCACACTCCCTCCGCCACCGCCACAACACTCACTTCCGCCACCCGCCACATTACTCACCTCCGCCACCACCGCACCACTCTTCTCCCCCACCTTACTATTACAGCTCGCCTCCGCCACCACCACATCACTCATCTCCTCCACCATACTACTACAACTCACCACCACCACCACACCACTTACCTCCTCCGCCACCAATGTATCCATACTCATACCCACCGCCACCACATTCCCCACCACCGCCTCCCCACTATTCACCTCCTCCACCTCCACCTTGTATCGAACCACCTCCACCCCCTCCTTGCATAGAGTATTCACCACCTCCTCCAAATTACAGCTCTCCGCCTCCGCCACCAGTCCATTACAATTCTCCACCGCCACCGTCAATCCACTACAGTTCTCCGCCGCCACCCTCAAATCTACTACAGTTCTCCGCCTCCACCACCACCGACTCCTGAATACGAGGGGGCCATTGCCGCCGGTGATTGGAGTATCGTATGCTTCTCCTCCACCTCCACCGTTCTATTGATTCTTGGACAGGTAAAAACCCAAATACCAAGACGATGTCATTTCCATTACTCCATTGAAAGATAAGAGATTATTTACAGAACCGTCATCGTTCATAGATTATTTACAGAGAGTTAAGCGAGTGATGAAGATTGTCTAGGTGATTTATTTGATGAAAATAAGATCAAAAAAGAAGAAGAAGAGATCATTAGGGTTTCCAGGAAAACAAAAAAAGTTGTTTGTATAGAGGATGGTGATAAAAATCGGAGCAACATCTTCGGCTCCATTGTTTTTCAATTTCTGTCTTTTGCGAGATTAATTTTATTTTTCTTATATTTAATTCAGAGTTCCTAATTTCGTAGTGAAACTCAGTCGGGCACATTTTTTCTCTTTTCTCTTTTGGATCTTGTATTTTAATCTATCAGAATAGCCGTAGAGGCTGCTCTTTTTTTATTACAATTTTGTCTTGTTTGATTTCTCCATTGATCGAATTGCGCCATAGTAAACAAATAGTAATCAGAATTTCATGTCGTGTATGCAAATAAATGGACATCCATAATAAAAGAAAATTGAGAGGAAAAAGAGCCTTGATTAGCGCAAAGATGAAGAGTGCTCTTGACTTTTGAATGGTTAAACTAGATTCAGTACTGCCGAACAAGTAAAATGGAAGGTCATCTTCAACTTATCACTATTCCAATATATTTTGAATTAAAATCATTGTCAGAGATTTGTAATTAAATCTAAAATTCATTCCGAACCTAATCTAAAAAATTCGGTCCAATCCGATTCTAAAAATTATCCGAATAGAGCTTAAATTTAGGTATTTTGAGTTCGGGTATTTTAGGTATCAGACAATATCTTAATCGAATTCAAACGGATATCCGAAATAATTCGAAGTTTTATCTAATTTCAAATAATTCCTATACTTTCGAATAATTTTTGATAGTCTGAATAGTTTTGTTTTTTTTTGGGGGGGGGGGTAGTACAAGTATTTTCTAGTATTTGTAAATACTTTTAGATAATTTGGATAGATTTGTTATGTGATTTTTAGGTAATTCAAATACTTTCAAATATTTTTGGATCATTTTGAGTTTTTTTTTTTAATTTCGGCTATCCAAATCTGAACCGAACCGCAAGAAACCGAACCGAATCCGAACAAAAATTTGTAAATCTAAAGGGTTTTATAATTGTAAACTCGAAAACTAAAAAAAAACGAAACGAATCCAAACAGATATCCAAACGAGACTCTAAGAACATCATTTTGAACATTATATATATAGTGTTTTATGAAAAGTTAAACATTATAACTAAAATTAAATATACTATAATTATTTTAATTAGGACATTAATTATTCGTTAATTAAATTTTGTTGTATAAATTACTATATTATTTTATTATTGATCTTTATATTATAATATGAATAGTATATATTGTTTACCAATTGATCAGAATTTATAACTAAGAATAAATATACTATAAATATTTTTAATCTTATCATTTTAATTATATGAACGTTTAATTGTAACTACTAAAGACCGTGTGAGATTTTTAGCTGTATTTAATTTATAGCTAATCAATGATACAAAATTGGTAAAACTATTAAATAATAAATAGAATTTTAAATTTAATAATAAAATAATATTACTTTAATGTTAAAAGAACATTATAACACTAAATTTAGTGTGATTTCATCACTAAATATAATATTAAGGTTGAAGATGTCTTTTAATATAATTATACGGTGTCTGTAGAATAAAATATATAATGTGGAATAAATACGCTTAAAATAATGTGGAAATATAAATAAGCAATACATAACAATGTTGAATAGTGATTATCATAAATAAAATATAATTATAGTAATTACCAAATTCTGAATTACCTAAAATAATCTATTTTAATAATAATTCTAAATCGTTAATGAAAATAAACATATAAAGTTTTCAAAAATAAATAAATTGAAAGTAAAAATATGAATAACCTATTTAAACAGTGTTTAAATACCTCAAATTTGACGTGTTAGGAATTCATGTGCAAATCTTTATTTTTTTCACTTGTTTTTCAACCACTACGTGAGTCTTTTTAGTTTTCATTATTATTTAAATACAATTAAAAAAGTAACGAACGGAAGCATAAAATAGGTGGGGGATCATTCACAGGTTTGCTCTAAATTTTTTTTCTCTCTTGCTTCATCCAACCGCCAAGTCTCCTTCTCCAGCGTGTGTATTTTTGGCGGTAACCGCCAAGTCTCCTTCTCCAGCGTGTGTATTTTTAGCGGTCGGTGCTTCTCGCCACCGTTTGAAGAAAAGTAATCTCTGCCTATCCTTTCTTCTGGTGTTGCGTTTTCACCTTGTGTTTATATCTCCCGCGTATTTTTCTTCGTTCTCCGTGTCTTCGACTTTGTTTCGGCGGACCAGTGTCCCTTCTCCGGCGGATGCGTGGTGGCGTGGGATTCAAGTGACAAATCTGTTCTCTTCGCAGGCGGATCTGTTCTTTCCTCCGGCGGTTCTGTGCTCAGGAGGATCTGCTATTTTCTGGAGGTTTGATATATCATGGTTTTTACCTATTTTAAGCCATGATATAAGTTTGTTTTAGAGTCTTTTATCGTGTCTTTAGAGTCATTGCAGGTGTTTATTAGGTACATGCACGTTTGGAGAATTATTGGAGATAATGGAGCATTTTGGGCAAGTTTTGGAGCTTAAGCCGAGAGATCTAATTTCACCAAGTCTGGACGACCCATGCATCGATCGATGCATCATTGGCATCGATCGACACACCTCTGCGCCAACACATTAATGAAGACTTTGGAGATTTGCAGTTTTACCCCAGAAAGTTCCAGTATTTTCAAAAAGACCCCAAGCGTGATTAAGACTTTATAATTAGGTTTTTGGTGTTTTGTTTTAGATACACATTCATACTATTAGCTTTTTAGAGAGAGAGAGAGACCGAGAGGCTGATCGTTCTTGTACTCCAGAGAGAAGATTTCGAACCTCTTTTACTCTTTACTCTTTGATTTTATGATATCTATTTATTCATTGATTTGTGTTCCATTAATCATGTCTGATTAGATTCATAGTTAGGTTTAGGGATTCTCGTTAGGGTTTTCATGACTTGCTAGATTAATTTATCAGTTAAGGAGTTCATATCTTATTTGTTCTTCAACCTGGATTGTGCTTAATACTAGTTTCTAACTTGATCACTTAGAATCTAGACTTTAGGTTTATAAATTGACACGAAAGTGTGGTTTAGAATCTGAACTATTTAGGTTGAGCAATTTAATTATCTGCAAAGAAATTTGGTTTAATTGAATTGTGAACAAATCAAACTTGCACTTAAGGCTAGTTTAATCTGGTAGGAATTGCAAAGAAATTTGGGTTTCTGCTAATTAGACTTAGAGAATTCTTGCAACGAAAGTTGGTTAGTTCTATCTTGTGTTTGAGTTCTAGATCTGAACTTAATTTGATCCTGACTGATAATTGATCTGCTTGTCTGATTTCTTGAGAACTCCCTAGACTTGACGCTTTTAGTACTTGCTTCACAAAACCGTTCTTGCTACTGATTTACTTTCCGCTTAGCTATTTATTTTCTGATTAGTCTCACCTAGCTTAATTTGACATTCTATAATCTACCGTAAGAATCTAGAGTTTATATGGATTTTGATACCCTATATACTACTAGTTCACGTCTGTGTACTTGCAGTGTAGATCTAGGGATTAAAACCTGATCGTATCAAGTTTTTGGCGCCGTTGCCGGGGACTCTTTTGAGTCTTCGATAGATTTGAATTTAAAATGTAGACTAGGTTTTTCGTTTTTTTTTGTTACTAATTTCTTGTTTTTCCGTGTGTTTCAGGTCTGATATCGCTTTGCATCGATCGACGCATCTTTTGAATCGATCGACACAAGGCGAATCCCGAGTTGAATCGATCGTTGCATACTTAGCATCGATCGTTGCAGTACGATTACCGACGGTTTATGCAGAAGCGTGAGACCAGAAGTAATCCGGACGCGAATCTCGTGAATCTCAGGCTTGAAGAACTAGCTAGACTAGAGAGAACAAACAGAAAAGGTCAACGAGCAAGGATGAATAACAATCGCTTGATTTTGAGACCTGATGCTGAGGGTGTTCTGAGAGACCGATAGAACAACCGATACAATGATAACGGGCTAAGGATTGATGCTGAGGGACGTGTTATCCCTGAACCTGAGCCTGAACCGCCCCAAGGTCAAGGACATATGATTAATCCTCCTGCTAATGATAGGACTCTTGCTGACTACAACCGACCGGATGAGTTCTATGCTAACCGGTCAGCAATCGTACCTCCTGGCTTTGAGAGGAATGACTTCGAGATCAAGACTGTCTACTACTCTCTTTTGAGGCAGAATCCTTTCCATGGTCTCCCACATGAGCAACCCATGGATCATATAGATGATTTTGAAGACTTCATCACTGGAATGAAGTACAATGGGGGTAAACTATGACTATCTGTATCTCAAGCTTTTCCCCTATTATCTCGCTGGAGAGGCTGCAACCTGGCTGAAACAACTTCCAACTGGGAAGTTTACTACTTGGGATGCTGTGAAGAGAGAGTTTTTGAGACACTTTTATGATGATGATCGCTCTGATCAGTCGAGACATGATATTCTCACCTTCACCCAAGGTCCTACAGAGCCTCTTAAGTCTGCTTGGATGAGATTTAAGAAGTACCAACGTGACTGTCCTCATCATGGATTCTCTGAAGTGACGCTGCTGGGCATATTCTTCAGAGGAATTGATCTACATTATCAGTCTGCATTGGATAATGCCAGCAATGGAAATTTCAATACAAGGACTCCTGAACAGGCTAGGACATTGATTGATAACTTGGTGAGCAGCAATAGTACCAAGACTGCTGATAGAAGAAGGAATGAGTCTGGGGGAAAGATCGATAATATGGAGATTGCTGATATCAGGAATAAGCTAGACACTGTTCACAGTTTGTTGACTGCAAAGAAGGATGTTCACTTTGCTCAGGATGTTGAGGTATTTGCGGCTGAAGAAGATCACCAGGAAGAGGATGTGAACTACATTAGTGGCTCTGGATTCCAAGGAAACAGGTTTGGAAATCAACAAGGTAATAAGTTCTTTAATGGTGGACAGAAGAGTGCTTTCACAAACAACCAAAACTCTTCTGGATATGGATAGACTGCTGGTTATCAGAAACCTTTTCAGCAAGGTAATTCTTATCATAGGACTTATGGATCATCCTCATATCAGACACCTCCTGCTGCTAGTGCTCATGAGAGCAAGATGGAAGCCATGATGGAGAAATTGTTGGGGGGTCAGACTAAGACTACTGTGGACTTCAACAAGAAGCTGGATGCTGTGTATGAAGATCTTAATGGGAAGTTTGAATCCTTGAGTACACATGTGAAGCAGTTGGATACACAAGTGAACCAAATTTCAAGCTTAGTCAAGGGGAAGAATGTCATGGACACCCACATCAAAGCTTGGTTAGTTCAGATTGATGATGGATCGAACCAAGGAGAGAAATTTGAGTTTAATACAGCTGAACTCGTTGAAGAAGCTGAAAAACTCGAGACTGAAGCAAAAGTGTCGGCTGGAATCAATGATGAATTAACTGCATCGATCGTTGCACAAAATGCGTCGATCGTTGCATGTCGTGAAGGATCAGCCTCACTTGTTTCTCGTGGTATTGCTGAAGAGAAGGCTCACAAGCCTACTACACCTTTTCCTGAGGTGTTTGAGATATCTCAATAGGAACTTGGTGAAGCCAGACAGCTGAAAGTAATGGATGAGAAGTTGGAAGAAGATCTACAACCTGATGATCCACCATATCACCCTTGTGTGCAGAGATACTTGGAGAAGATGCTACCTATAGACGAAGTGTTGAAAGATTGGGTGATAGTGATCCCTAAACAAATCAGTGATGTGTTGCTTACTCAGATCCCCAAGAAGCTACATGATCCTGGTATATTTGTGTTGAGTTGTTCCATCTTTGAGAATAGCTTCAGGCGCTCCTTGTGTGACTTAGGAGCTGCTGGAAATCTCATGCCATACTCTGTGGCAGATAAGCTGGGAATGACAGATTTTTCACCCACTAGGACCTCTCTGGTCCTAGCTGATCAGTCAATAAGGATTCCGAAAGGAGTTCTTGAGGATGTCCTAGTGAGAGTTGGAAACTACCTAGTTCCGACAGATTTTGTGGTGCTTAAGTACGATAGTGAGCCGGATGATGCTTTAATACTGGGAAGACCTTTCTTGGCTAAAGCTGGAGCGAAGATTAATGTGAGACATGGTCTGATTGATCTCCATCTGAGAGATGAGCCTCTACACTTTGAGATGGATATGCTGCGCAAGCCAAAGATTGATGGTCAAACCTTTAGCATTGAGGATGGACAGGAAGCGCAGAAGAGTGAGACTTTAGTTTCTGATCCTGGAGAGGAGAGGATGGTGGTTTCTGAAGATTCCACTCTAACATCTTCAGAGCTTGCAACTGCTTCTAGACAGAAAGCTCCTAACATCAGAACCTCACCAAAGCAAAGGTACGCGTCTTCCAATCTCAGTTCTACTAACTTTACTGCTATGAATGCAGGAGAACATCGCATCCCTTCGTTCCTTGGACGAGCTCACACTGACAATGCTTACTCTCCACCTTGGATGAGGAGACTTTCGCAGAGGCACTCACAGTCTCTGTCGAAACCTCCAGGAGCCTGATCTAGTTCATCCGGTCAAGCTAATGACCTTAAACAAGCGCTGAGTGGGAGGCAACCCACTGTTAGGTTCGTTTTTGTTTTCATTTTTCGTTTTGATTTGGTGTTTTTGATTATCGGTTCTTGTGTGTTCAAAGGCGTGAGAAACAGGCAGAATTGCATTGCATCGATCGACACACATAGTGCATCGGTCGACACAGTTATGATTTACGGTTTGCCGATTCAATTGCGGTTCAGACAACGGTTATTTACGTAACCACGGGCATAATCGCCTTGCATCGATCGACACCCCAGTGGCATCGATCGACACAGGCCGACGACAGGTAAGTGTTCTGACCCTTTTTCGGTTTGTTTTACTTCCGATTTTTCTCGCCGAGCCTAAGCTTGAGACCACTGGGGACAATGTGTTTTAAGTGTGGGGGGAGGTAGCTACTGACGCACGCTTTTTGTTTTTTTAGAGTCAGTCTAAATCAGTTTTATTGAGTTAAAACAGTTTAAGTAGGAAACAATAAATTTTTGAGAAGCCAACAACACTTGCAGGAACTTAAGTAACCATTGGGATGAGCTTGCAGGATCAATCTATGACTATTAGAAAACCCAATGCAGATCAGCCTACTGAGGACACCCATATCAAGTCAGGTATTCAGAGAATCCTTTATTGACTTCACCCCTAATTTTGACTTACGTTTCTCACCTAAGGGCTTGGTATATCTTGAGTCGGATTCCTCTGTTAGTTCTGACACAGCTTGTAAACTTGTCCAAGTAAGGTTCCCTTCTCCCCTTCCTTAAAGTAAAAAAAAAAGATAATAAACTGAGGATGAGCTAGTAGCTCCGAAGTGGTCGCGGGAGTGGTAGAGACCCCTATTACCTCCTGTGCATCCATAGAATGTGTCCAAAGTACACCTCATAACGGGAAGAGCACTGATAAAAAAAATAAAATGATTCTCAATGGGGAAAAATCAGTTGCTAAGGAAGGGAAAAGAGAAGAAAGGAACCATAAAAAGATAGTATGGTGGTCTAGAGCTAACAGAGTAAGAATCCATGTGCCCTTTGATCGATAATCCTTAGGTGAGACCGCACTTAATAGCTTATAGAAGTCAGTAGGGTGAATTTGAATGCTTTGGATTGATTGTGGAGTTTACTCAGGACAGTTGCTAAGTGTGGGGGAAGTATATGTTGGTCTTGATATCTTGCAGGTAAATCTTTCATGTGGCTTACTAAGGGGAATATGAATGTTGTGCTTCTAAGATGAAAAGAGTTTCTGAAATTTTCAAACCTCTTCACCACATTATAGTTTTCTGTTTTGCTTGAGGGCAAGCAAAGGCTAAGTGTGGGGGAGTTGATATATCATGGTTTTTACCTGTTTTAAGCCATGATATAAGTTTGTTTTAGAGTCTTTTGTCGTGTCTTTAGAGTCATTGCAGGTGTTTATTAGGTACATGCACGTTTGGAGAATTATTGGAGATAATGGAGCATTTTGGGAAAGTTTTGGAGCTTAAGCCGAGAGATCTAATTTCACCAAGTCTGGACGACCCATGCATCGATCGATGCATCATTGACATCGATCGACACACCTCTGCGCCAACACATTAATGAAGACTTTGGAGATTTGCAGTTTTGCCCCAAAAAGTGTCAGTATTTGCAAAAAAAACCCAAGCGTGATTAAGACTTTATAATTAAGTTTTTGGTGTTTTTTTTTAGATACGCATTCATACTATTAGCTTTTTAGAGAGAGAGAGACCGAGAGGCTGATCGTTCTTATACTCCAGAGAGAAGATTTCGAACATCTTTTACTCTTTACTCTTTGATTTTATGATATCTATTTATTCATTGATTTGTGTTCCATTAATCATGTCTGAGTAGATTCATAGTTAGGTTTAGGGATTCTCGTTAGGGTTTTCATGACTTGCTAGATTAATTTATCAGTTAAGGAATTCATATCTTATTTGTTCTTCAACCTGAATTGTGCGTAATACTAGTTTCTAACTTGATCACTTAGAATCTAGACTTTAGGTTTATAAATTGACACGAAAGTGTGGTTTAGAATCTGAACTATTTAGGTTGAGCACTTTAGTTATCTGCAAAGAAATTTGGTTTAATTGAATTGTAAACAAATCAAACTTGCACTTAAGGCTAGTTTAATCTGTTAGGAATTGCAAAGAAATTTGGGTTTCTGCTAATTAGACTTAGAGAATTCTCGCAACGAAAGTTGGTTAGTTCTATCTTGTGTTTGAGTTCTAGAACCGAACTTAATTTGATCCTGACTGATAATTGATCTGCTTGTCTGATTTCCTGAGAACTCCCTAGACTTGACGCTTTTAGTACTTGCTTCACAAAACCGTTCTTGCTACTGATTTACTTTCCGCTTAGCTATTTATTTTCTTATTAGTCTCACCTAGCTTAATTTGACATTCTATAATCTACCGTAAGAATCTAGAGTCTCTGTGGATTTCGATATCCTATATACTACTAGTTCACGTCTGTGCACTTGCAGTGTAGATCTAGGGATTAAAACCTGATCGTATCAAGGTTCTGTTTCGTGAGTAGGCTTGGATTTCATGTGACGTTTCATCTGCTCTGGCGTGCGTGTGGCTCTTCAGCTTCCCCCTCCGTGTCTCTCCGTCTTCGACCTATTTATTTGGTGGTGTGCCTCTAGCGATTTTCTCGCGGTGGCGCTGTGTTTTTCACGGTTAGTGCTCCTTTCCCAGAGCTCGTGCGGAGGAGGTTTTGAGGTGGTTTTGAGTCGGTTCAGATAAATCAGGGTTTCTGCTCATGTCTGTAGATTTTCGGGAGGCGTTTTGGGTTTCTTAGTGTTTAGGTGTTGTTTAGTTTGGGTTAGCTTGGTTTGGTGGTAGCTCCGGTTTCCGTCCTGTGCGGGGTTCATCGAGTTGCTCTTGTTTGGGCTCCCTTACCTCTTCAGGAAGGTATTTGGATCTGGGTTATGGTCCGGTTTAATCCGGCTTAGTTTCTCGGTGTCCTTTATCCTTCAGTTGATGGTTTGGTGGGTTCGTTGTGTTTTTTACTCCCTATGTTCTAAATCTTCGGTATTGCTCTTTTAGATGTGGAGTTTTTGGTCTTAGTCGTAGTGTCGGGCTTTAGGTTTTCTTCTATCTTTAGTTTCGGTGAGTCTAGTTCCTAAGCCTCCTTCCACCGCCTTTTTATTAGTTTGAATAAGAAGTCTTATCCTTTAGTCATTTCGTTTATCGGTTCTTGTAAGGCTAACCTCTTGTGTTGACTTGTGGGGAGTGCAGAGTTCTCGATTTAGACTTGTTAGGATTTAGATTAGGTGCGGAGGATTTAGACTCTCGTTTCGGGTTTATGTCTTGTCTCGTTGTATTTGTGTTTAGTTTGCGCGGTTTGCCTTGCTTTGGTTCTTTTTGCTTTCAGCGGTTTCCTGTTGGCTTCGACTAGGGAGTGTTTGTGGTTTCGCGTCTGCTTCTCTTTCCGCCCTCCGCTGTCTATAGAGTTTATACCTTTGATTTCGTTTGAAAGGACTTGTCTCCGGAGGAATTTATCCTATCGGCTTCAGCTTCCCTCAAAACGTTAGGGCATTGGTCTCCTATTTTTTTTGGGCTTAGTATTCTCCTTTCTTATCGATATCGTTTTAATAGTCGGTCTATGTTTTTCGTCTAGAAATCTAGTTTATTCCAGCTTTCGTTTGTGTTATTTAACAAACTTGGTTTAATATATTAATCTTTTAAACCAAAAAAAGAAAGAGAAAAAGTTTATTTAGGTTTGTTTCAATGCTGTGAATCCTTAATTTGTGGGTCACTTCATTTCTTTACACTTTTCTTAATTTTTATTTTTAGTTTTTGCTGTGTTGAAAATTGAAACAGCAATATTAAAGGATTAAAGAAACAGTAGAATCTGTGCCGACATAACATAAATATTTCTTTGACCCAAAAAGAAACATAAATATTTGTACTAGTCACTCCAATGATTTCAGGCGTCATTTCATTTTAATTTTTTTTGTCGACTTCAATTTTCTATTTAGAATGTAAATTTCATTTTAAAATTGTAAATGAAAACTGTTAGTGAAAGTTGTTGGTGAAATCAGTAAGAAAAAAGCTGAGAAGAACCGTTTTTACTGTAGCTTTTGATATCGCTTTTGTGATTGGTAACAACTAAAGTAGTATATCTCTAACTGCAGCGGTTAGAGGTTACCAATCAGACTCATAAAAAGCTGAGAGGAACTGTTTTTACTGTAGCTTTTGATACCGCTTTTGTGTTTGGTAACAACTAAAGCGGTATACATCTAACTGCAGCGGTTAGAGATTACCAATCGGACTCATAAAGAGGAATCAAGTGAAAACTCACATACTTCTCTCTCTAGGCCTTTTTTCTCCGACCTCTCTCTAACACCTCGTCACACTAAATTTGCCGCTTCCGGCCGCCGGTGACAGCTTAAGCTATGCCGACGGCCGGGTTACTTTTGGTTTTGTCCTTGCTGCGGTCTCTGACTGTCTTTTGCTTCGACGATTTCTTCCGCAGTGTTTGTGTACTATAAGTGGTAGAATCATCGACTTGTTTTCTTCCAGTTTTTTAGTTCCGGACTCTTGTCCGTTTCCAATATATCCATGGGACTTCTCCACCAAGACGTCAAAGATCGAGTTTCTTTCCATCCTCTTCGCCGGGCACTTAGAGTCGGTGAGTTCTCACGCCCGATCAAGTTGAACAGTTCCGACGGCACTTACATCCTCCTGGCTTTAATCCCTCGGTGGATTATCCATTTATGAAGTGCTTCGATTCCGGTGGCTTAGGACCGAAATGAAACAGCATTGATTTGAGATGCGGTGTTCTACAGTGGTTTTGATGGCTTAGATCGACATCAAGAAGTATCTGTAACGACGGCGGTGCACTCTCAACGACCGGGGCTCCATCGGCGATTTACATGTGATCGTTTTTTGGTAGACTGACGCGTGGCATTTCATGCGGCAAATCGACACGTTTCGTGTCTATTCAAATCGTTTACCAATCCGATTTTCTAGTGTATTTGAGCCAAATATAAGCTCAGTCCGTTTTGTGCCAATATCATATCTTACAACACTGTATCTTCCTGTAACTCAACTTGTCTATTTAGGCTTACTAATATAAATGTTGTCGACAAAAAATAAATATAAAAAGGAAGACAAAAAACGGCGAGTTCGCCCTAGCTCTATAGTTTCTCTCTGACGCCGTTTTCGAGGAGCAGCCGCCGGATCGTCTTTTTCAGTTTCTTCCCGGCCGGCGCTTTGCCGTTGCCGGGGAGGTGTTGTTCGTTACCGTAGTCCCTAGAATCTACATCCCTCCTCCCTCTGTCTTCAGTGACGGTTCTCCAGCGTCGCCAGCCTCAGCCGTCTTCGCTCGCAGCTGCTGTCTCTGCTCCGCGCCGTCGTCCTCTTCCCACCGCTCGCGACTGCTCTTGGCTCGTTGACCTGCCTCCGTGTATCTTCTTCTTCTCCGCCGCGTTTTCTCTCCGATAGGCCTCTCTGGTGCGGTTGTAGTCGAGATCTAAGGAGTGCCGTTATTCTCTCAGGGGTATTTGGCCGGGCAAGGTCGTGTTTCTCTCGGTGAGTTCTGGGTTCGTACTTCTAAGGTTGCCGTCGTTTTGCGTGTCTGGTTTGTGCTCTCGGAACGGTCTGTAGTTTTGGTTTGGTGTTGGCTCCGGCTTTTGACGTGGTTTAGAGGTGTGGATTTATCGGTTTTAGATTAAATTAAGTTTCCTCTGCTAGTATGACAGATCAATGGTCAAAAACTGGTTCTAATTGCTTAGTTTGTAGTTCCTGTTTTGGTGTGAGTTTTGTGTGAGTGATTTTCTTTCTGATTTTCCGGTTTCGGGTTTTCGGTTGGTTTCGTTTCGTTGAAGATTTGGGTTTTTGGGGGCTTCTATCTAGGTGGTTCTCGGGCACATAGGTGTGTGTGTCTTAACCGTATCCGAAAGAGGTAGTGGAACTAGTAGTGTTTCTGGCTTGTCGGGTTATGAAGTCTTGGTTCTTTGGGTTTGGTTTAGAGAGTGCGTCTCTCTGATGATCTTCAAGTTGCGGATGTTATCGTTTGGTGGGCCGTGGGCAACTTCGATAAATCTCACTCAATATTATTTGCGGGAGCCAAGAATTGCAAGTGCGGTGCTTACTGCTAGGTTTTGATTATCGTTGATCTATGTTTGTTTAGTTGTAGGATTTAGCTCCCGGGGATGTTCTGTTTATCCGCCGGTTTAGTTTCCCGTCTTTTGTGGGCTTAGTTTCTCAGTTTTTGGGCTTAGTTTCCGAAAAAGGTTTTGTCTTCTTTAGGCTTTTGTATCCCAAAACCGCTTCCTAATGGTTAATAATAAAAGTATAACTTCAGTGGGAAAAAAAAAGGAAGACAAAACAGTAGAGTTTCTACCGACAAAACAAAACGTTTTTGTCTGTATCAAAAAAAAAGCTACAAGTTTTCGCATAGGACACAACTAACATGAAATTGTTAGTTTATTTTGTCAAATTATAGTTCTTTTAAGTTCTAATCATATGTAATGTACATCAAATTAGTTTTCTAAAACTCTTTACGAAAGCATTATATAGATTTGAGTGGGTGAGTTTGAAGAGCGTGGACAAATATTTTCACCATAGAAAGTGGACCGACAAGTCTGTATTTTTTTTTTTTTTTCATATATGATTTACATTTACCCTAGTTTTGTTTGTTTGTTAATTCACCACCTCTCATATAATTTCCAAAATTTAATGGATTCCATTTTCACCTGTCGAAATAGAAATATAAAATCTTTATTCTTTTTGACGTATAAAAAGATATAAATCTCATCTAGAAAAGTTAATAATATTATAGCATAGACGGTTTCTTCTATTTTTATTTTAAATAGAGGAGCTCTAAAATAAATATGAGTTTTTCTCTATTTTTTCCTATAAAAATAGTTTAAGTATATTTTATCCTTTTATTAATAAAATTGAATATTTAAAAATGAGCTCTATTTATTTTGTATTTACAAAACATTCATATATTATAATATTATTAAATTTAATATTTACTATCTTAAAAGTTATATTACATCATATAAAATATAAAACATAATAATTTTTGTTTAACTATCAATATTGATTTATTTTTGCCAAAATGGTCAATCATTTTTTTAACAAACATTATAGATTTTGATTTTTGTTTCTATTAAATATATAATAAACAATAGTATTATTTATAATGTACAAATTATTTTATATTATTAATTACTAAAATTTATTTTTATTTGTTTTACTCATAAATATAAATTTTATATTATTAATTACTAAAATTTTATTTTAATTTGTTTTACTCATAAATATAAAGATATAAAAGTTGAATGATTACTTTACAAATAAAATCGTTTACCAATTTTTAGAGGAATAAATCGAACTAATTTAAGTATATAGCAAAAAATAGAGCGAAAATTACTCTTCCTAGGTAAAAAAAAGATTAAACAAACGCAATTATAGTTCGTCCCGACAATGGACCGACTTCGATAGAAAAAAGACTCGGGCAAGTAACCATGGCTACACCAGAAAGTAGAACCCCACCCTTTCGAATGACGAATGGCGAGCTCACCCTCAAACATCCTATGAATTCTCAGCCAAGAACGTCCGGCGTAAGAAACACTTCCCTAGGCGCACTGCGAAAATTGCCTCAAAAGTAGTGAACCTCTCGACGAAGTCCCAGGCTACGCAGAAACCTGTTCTCAATCTGGTCCTCAGAGGCTCCTGAGACACCCACCAAAACATCCTCGAAGAGCGAAAAGAATGGAAAAAGACGTCGTCCTAGCACGCCAGAGAATACACATGATTATGGGCGGTCTACTCGCCTGCAACGACTCCGTACAAGAATTAAAGAATACATGCGAAAAAGCGAGGTTTTGAAAAGTGGGACCCCAATTTACATACATCCCTAGACAAGTCGGACGACAACAAGATAATCTTTACCGAGTATGATGTCTGTAATACCCGCCTCATATTATCATCGACAGACACATTCAGAGACGAAGAAAAATCACTGGAGGGCATTTATGTAATTTTTGGAAGCATAATGGCGTTTTTAATTTTAAAAAACATGGAGCTGTAAAGCTATGATGGGCCAACATAGTCTTGTTTTTATTTAAAAAAAAATTATTTAGAAGACGTAAAATGCCAGAGAAAGATTTTTAGAAGGTCTTTCGGGTTGTCGGTAATGGAAACTGCTAAAACCAAGAAAATGATGAAAACATCTTTTCGAAGTTTCGGGAGTTACAGAAAGTAAAAACAAACCAAATAAATTGCAGAGAATTATTGTTGGAGTCCCGGAAAATTAAAATCGGCACTAAAGCGGATTTCGAGAATTGACTAAAGCCGATTGAACGAGAATGGTGCATGTAGTTTTGGAGTCTATCACATGTTTATTTTGTGGTGAAGACACATAACCCCTTATGTTGGCAAGATGCATGTATCCAATCCCATGCATAAGGCCACATAGCTCATGAGGTGTCAAGCATTGGGATAAGGATTTCAGCTATAAAAAGGAAAGAGTCTTCACCATTTTTCTTCAACCAAACAACAACAACTCCTCTCTCCCTCTAAAACCTCCGACAACCACCACCACTACCCTCCACCTCTCTTCTTTAATTCCCATGAAATCCCAAAATCATCTCATTAAGCTTTAAATACTTTCCATAAATAGCCTAAGCACTCTTTAATTATCATTAAGCCCTTAAACCACCCTCATTACTCCTTAATCACCCTCTTAACCTTGCCAGAAAACCTCGCCGTCGCCGGAATCTTCGCCGGAAAGTCGTCGAAATTTATGCTGGAGTTCGCCGGAAACCCCATTTCCTTCGCCGTGCCTCGCCACCTCCACGCCGGACTTCTCCTCCCTCGCCAAAATAGTCGCCGGAGTAGTTGACCGGAGAAGTCAACCAGTCAATTCAATCAACTCCGCCGGTCAACGTCGGAGTCTAGCTGAAATCCTCTCCGGCGGTAGCTATTCACGCCGGAAGCCGCCAGACTTCACGCCGGAAGCCGCCAGTTTTCACACCGGCAAACCGCTAGTCCACCGGCCGACGGTCAACGCCGGAGTCCACCGACGGAGTCCACCGCCGGTCAACCCTTCCTCGCCGGTCAACATGTTGGTCCATGCCGGTGAACACATGGTCAACAACTCTCGGTCAAGTGCGGGTCAATGGGTCAACGGTTTGGGGTATCCTCGGGTTCGTGCTCGGGTCTCGGAGTTTTGTTCATTTGTCCATCCTTCGTCTCTATCAATGTGAGTTGGCTATATTTGATTGTGTGTTGCATTAGGTTAGATCGAGTTAGCATATATATTACTAGGATTCGTTAGTTCGGGTTAATCGGGTTAAAAGTAATAAATTAAATAAATTAAATTAAAAATGAGAGTCAAGATGTTAGTAAGTTTACTAAACAAAATAAATAATTAAAATGTCGAAATTAAAGAATTAGAAGCTAAAAAACTTAAAAAAAACCGGGGATAAATCGTCTAAGGAGTTAGTAAGTTTACTAACTCCATTCTAGCGGTAAAATAAATCCATAAACAGATAATTAATTTAGAGATTAAAACTAAAGAGTTAAAGTAAAAATAAAATTTAAGAGTTAAATTAAAAATGAATCTAAATATATAGGCTACAAGTTTAGTAAGTTTACTAATCCCAAAGTAGCAATTTAAACCGAAAGAAAGAATTAAAATGAGAATTGAATCTAAATAAATAAGTAATCTAGTGTCTGCCTATTATATGAATTTGTGAATTTATCGTTGTTTTGAATATTGTTGTTTTATCTACCCCGGTATTAGACCGAGTAGACTTTGTTGTTTGATACCTATTCCGATATGGGACCGGATAGGATGTGTTGAATTAGTGGTTGGTGTGGTTGTGCTTAGGACTTGTAGGATAACCTACGTACTAGGTTGAGTCAGTATTTATTATTTGACCTCATCGATCTTGCGTGGAGTTATAAAGTCTTAGTGAGTCTACTTGCTTTTAATAATAATAATAATAATAATAATAATAATAATAATAATAATAATAATAATAATAATAATAATAATAATAATAATAATAATAATAATAATAATAATAATAATAATAATACTGTGTTGCGAGTTTTACGTTTGCGTTCCGATGCTTTCTTCCCATTTGGATCCTCTGGAGATCCTGGCCAGCTCACGTATCTTGTGGTAGTGGTTCTAGTTAGACGTTGACCTTCGGAGTGACGTTGGTAGGTGTGTTGTCCAGAGAAACGGGGTCGCGTCCTAAGGCCTGTCTGCATGGATTGGCTATCAAGGGATAGTCTGAGTCACCATGTATCGATGAACAGAAAACAATGTTCTATTCGTAAGACTTTGTGTTTACTTTTAAGAGTCGTGGAAGGTTTTAGTTATCATGAAATAGGGGTAGCTATGTGTTCCCAAGGAAGTTTACCGAGTTCGCGATTGGGCCGATGGTATGGATTGCAGTAGAGCCACCTTAGTTTAGATCGAGTCTAATCGAGTGCATGTGCCGTAATGTTCTCGATTTCCGTAGCTGCTATTTTATTGGTAGAAAATTCTTGTGTGTGTTATGTAGCTCATTATGTTTTGGTAGCACGTGATCGGCTATTTTATTTTTATTGACTGTTATTGCTAGTTATTATGGGTTTCGGGTGGGGTTTGTTTTAGCATTTTAGTTCCGAGCCAGTTCACTGGGTGATCTTAGATTGCTCATTCAACTCTTTTTTCAGGTTTCAGGAGTAGCTCAGCGGACACGTAGGCCGCTCGGAATAGTTTCAAGTTACATTTGGATATAATTTATTTTCATAATCGTTTTAACTATTTTCGGTTTTGGATTTATATGGACGCCTTAAAAGATTTTTATAAAACCTTAAAATTAGTTAAAATAGATATTAAAAATTTAAAAGATTGAAAAGACTAAAAGTTGAATTATTCCTTGATATACGGTTTAGTCCGAACTGAACACAACTCGTGGAAGCGGTACGGGTTAAAAATACTTGTGTCGTGGAAACGAGGTAAACGGAGTCGAGGGTGGATCAATTCGAGCCATTGACTCAAACCGGACCGTCTCCAGCTTTCCTATGTAGCGAATCCTTCTCGTTTGACCTGCATGGATTCAGCCGGTCATGTTCTTATTTGATTGTCGGCCGGTCAGCTCGTCAGACAACAAAAAAACGGGAATGAGGCGTTACAATGTCCACAGCCTGGATAAAAAAAACAACGACCCCACTTGTCATCAAACTATAGATCGCCGACAGCGAGGTCAACAAGGTGTTGATAGATATCATGAGATTGATTGATTTGGTATTTAGAGAAACACTAAACAAGATGGAACTCACGGGGGACAAACTCAAACCTAAGATCAAGCCACTCACATGATTTGTCGGCGACATAACAATGAAGATATACAAAATCAAGCTTCCAGTACACGTCGGTGGTATAATGAAGCTCGTAAAATTCACGATGATAGATAAACCGGCCATATACAGAGTGTTCATAATAAGAGGAAGCCAGAAGATATATCGAACATGTTTCATCACCGAACATAAATTAAGGAACTCGAACAAAGAGTGCCTCGTAATAGAACCAGGAGAAAGCATCGGTTTTCCGCCCCATGACTAACCCCCACGAGAGCTCGTCGAATATTTCATTATAGACCCGACACACCCGGACTGATGCGTCAGAATAGGAGCCCAGCTAAACGAAGAAATCAAAAGAGATCTAATCAGTTTCCTACAACAAAACGTATCGAACTTCAAATGGACAACATATGATATGGTCGAAATCGACCCTCGAATCGCCTACCACGAGCTGACAGTGGACCCGACGATCAAATTGGTAAGACGGAAGAGAAGAAATCTTGGCCCATAAAGGGCACAAGCGGTAAACGACGAGGTTGATAGACTACATGAAGCGGGATCAATCGCCGAGGTTTGGTAACCCGAGTGGCTAGCCAATACAATAGTTGTGAAAAAGAAGAACGACTCGTGGAGGGTGTGCGTAGATTTCACAGACCTAAACAAAGCTTTCCCTAAAGACAGCTTTCCTCTGCCACATATCGACCACATCGTGGACGCCACAGTGGGGAAAAATTTTCTGTCATTCATGGACGAGTTCTTAGGTTATAACCAAATAATGATGCACCCAGACGACAGAGAAAAGACAGCGTTCATAACCGACCGAGGAACGTACTGCTATAGTGTCATGCCTTTACGGTTGAAGTACGCCGGATCGACGTACCAACAATTGATACACCGGATGTTCACAGATCAGAGCAAACATACCATGGCATATATCAACGAAATGATCGTTAAATTTTTAACGACAGGGACCACGTCAGCTGTCTATGAACCTGTTTCGACACTCCCAACCAATATAATATGAAGTTGAGTCAAACCAAGTGCAGATTCGGAGTCAAGTCGGGAGAATTCCTGGGGTACATAGTCACCCGCAGGGGAATGTAAGCCATCCCAAGAAAATCACGACCATACTCGAGCCACCCTTTCCGAAAAATACCCGAGAAGTAAAAAATCTCATGGGACGGATAGCTGCGCTCAATCGATTCATCTCAAGGTCTAGCGATATGTGTCTTACCTTCTATCAATTGCTCCGAGGAAATAAAAAGTTCGCATGGGAAGAAAAGTGCGAGTAAGCGTTCTACCAACTAAAAGAATATCTAAAAACACCGCTTGTCCTATCCAAACCCGAGGAAAGAGGAGCTCTGTTTGTATATATATCGATAACCAGCTCGGCAGTCAGTCTCATACTCGTCATAGAGGATCGGGCAAGCAAAAGCTCATATTCTATGTTAGCAAACACTGGACGAGGCAGAATCGAGATACGCGACCTTGGAAATATTGCCATAGCCATCGTCCTTTTGGCACGAAAACTACGCCCATACTTCCTGTGAGAGTCGAAACTCGCACTGTCAAAACTTGTAGAGCAAACTTTTTAGGGAACATAAACTTCAAAGATTAATGCACCAAACTAGTAAACCCGGAGGATATTTTATTGATAAGAGGTCGGAAAAGAGTACAAAGAATGGAAACGAGAATCCAAAGAAAAGAATCGGCTAAGAAAACTGCTAAGTTGTTAAGTCTAGACGCTAGGGTTTTTCGCTCCGCCTTCATCATATGACTTCCATCTCCTTATATAGCTACGTTAAGTCGGCTTCGAGAATATTTTTGCAAGATTTGCGGAAATCTTCATGTTGTTATCTCCTTCCTTTTTCCGTTGAGATTTACATTTTTATCTCGAATTTTCCTCTTTCGCTCGGAGATATCTCCTTCTTTACTTCTTTGTATATATCTCTTTTCTTCGACAACCTATTTGCCGGATGGGCCGAGAACGAACGATCCGAGTCCATTTGCGCACAAACTTACCCGTTCGGCCCAAAGTATCGGGCGTCCAAACGTTGTATGTTTGGGCCTAAGTTCTTATTTCTTTTAACTTGATCCGCCAGCCCAAGTTATTGGCCAAGAAGGTAGATGCCGATGTTTCCGAAGATGGATTGCGATAAGTCGTACACTCCGGCAAAGGTTTGGTTATCCATAGCGAGGTCCAGCTCGGAAGTTTACAAGAGGTGCATTCAGCTCGGAATTCCCGAAGGGGTAAAACATGTTTGGAAAAAGAGAAAGGCATAGTTCACAAGTTTCTTTTTGTTTTTGCCATCTTAATTATATTGATTAAAGGGAGAGGGTACATGAGTGAATTACATAATCCGAGAGACAAAAGATTAATCTCCGGAACCAAAACCCATAACAAGGTAATTAAGCCGGCGGGACAACTCGATATCCCCAGAAACAAAACCAAAGAAAATACATTTCTCGGTATACAACCCTTAAAAAAGGGAACTATGTTAGAATTTCAGAGGCATCCATGAGAAAGCTCTGATTATCAACTTAGATTCATGAGACATCCATAAGGAACTCTTAACCAGAAACAACATCAAGAATAGAAATAGATTCAAGAAGAGATGAAATCGATTCTGATTAAAGAAAAGAACAACTAGTGTGGTCTTAGATTCAACCCTATTGGAGCTTTGTACTCTAGAGAGGATCTAAGCCAGTAATCTAGTAATTAACAGGAGCACTTTAGCTATATGAAAACTAGTCCAAGAGCTTAACTAATCATCAAGAGTGTTTACTCATGAATCTGGACAGAATCAGTAATTAGCAAAGTGTTGTCATACTTGGATTAGTAAAGAAGAAGAGTGTAAGAGCCTAATCTGTTCTCACACTTGGATTAGCTATGGAAAAGATATCCAAGTGTGGTCTTATCCTGCCTTAACAGCCAAACCGTGGCTCTTAAAAGGTGCTACATTGTGTTGAACTCAAGAACACAATGAAGAACAAATACATAATTGATATGAGGAGACAAAAGCCTTAAAACAAGTTTATGTATATCAAATGAGTTATGTATTTTTGTATATTGTTGCAGCTCGTGTTACACCTCTTTATATAGAGGAGGAGAACATAAAGAAGCCCAAAATGGGTTTACATTTCGAAATAATCTTTTGAGGGGAAGAGGAAACCATTTGAATTTGAATTAGGCTTCTAAGAGAAGCTTTGACTAGTATGTTTTTACTGTTTATCCGCGGGTATTGTTCACTCTTCCTCTTATCTTGTTTCCTTTCACTAATGTACTCAATTGGGATCTTATTGGGCTCCAATTTCGTCCACCTTATCAGGCTTCAAGTAAGGATGAGTTTGATGCACACAATGTAGGACTGCTTTCACTAAACCACAACCTTAGTCTTCCCTCTTGATATTCCACCTTAGCTGCTCTTCTAGTCTGCCTTGTTCCGGTCTGTCTCTCTTCTGGTTTACTTCCTCTTGAAACATCCACATGGATCAGTCATCTTCTGGTCAGCTTAGATCAGCTAGGTTGGACTTATCAATCGGTGGATACCATTAGTTTTTCTTCATTGTTCACACAATAACAAACCAACCTTCTTCTTATTCATTAGGTGCCTTGGTATTCTCTTTATTCATCCCAAGGCTTAACTCTTATGCTTCTGATGTTGACTTCACTTCAGCCTCCTTAATGCCTTCACCTTAGCTTTGGCTAAGTGATTGATCCATCTTGGGCTCTTGTTGTGCAACACCAAAGCTTTTAACAAGGAGAGAGTCTTGGCTTTGTCTTCATGACTTCAGCCTCTCCTCCTCCTTTCCATCTTACTCTCTAATACTCCTCCACAAGCTTGGTCATCGGGACGCCAAGGAAAGAGGACCAAAGACCAAGCTTGGAGCTGCGGGAGCTACCTCATTAAAACCTCCTTAAGGAAAACCTCTTTGGGATAAAACCTTAAGGAGGATAAAAAGAATATAGCCCACAGTCTCAAGGTGTAGCTTGACCCTGGTTTGAGTTTGTAGGATCGGCTCCTTCATGTGTTGAAACACCATCCATTCTGCCCTTCATGACATAAGCTCTTCATGCCATCCAATCCTTCTTTTGAGTATTCCATAGCATTACTCCTCCTCTTTAAACCTTCACCAAAAGATTTAAAGAAAATTTAAAGTATATGCTAAGGGTTTAAGACATGAATTAAACATGACAATAGAGATCAACAATTTCAGAATTCAAACCACATATTCAACAAGTTTAGCTTAAATATTCAACCGGTTTGATATTCAAGCAAAATAGTCATGGCAGTAATGAAATGGTTAATAAAATTGAAAAGGGTAAAAGTTTAGAGAGTAGCCTGATTAAATGAGTTGCGGTTTGGATTGATTGATTGAACTCCCCCAGATTCTTAACTTGTCCATGAATTTAAACCATGACTTCAACATTGTGCAATCTGTCTTTGCACATCCAATCCTCAAACACACTTGCTCTTGGCGCATCTTTAAGCTCAGTAGCTCATCTTGGCGCCAGTAGTAGCTTTAAAAACATGTGTGGCTCATCAGCCTTTATGAGGAACAAACAAGGCCTCCCCTTTTTGAATGGACAGCTTATGAACCACCATTTCTCTTTGGGAGATCCTTCAACATTGAGTACATCCACCAACTGACCACCAACCCGTATGAATGATTCCAACACATAGCTCACTGGTTTTGTTGGAGACTTCTTCGGCTCCTCAACCACACAGCTTCACATTAGGATGAACCGCCACTTAAAGTCTGCACCATCTCCTTTGTGACTGATCCTCTCTGTCCGCCATTCCTCCTAAGAACACAAAAACACAAAAACAATACTCAAGCAACACAAGTTTGATCAGAACTAATGAGCTTGATTTAGGTTCATGTGAAAGAATGAAAGGGCTCTTTGGGAGTGAACTTTAGAGAGAGATTTAAGTAACATAAAGTATGGGATGTCACACAAGTTCAAATTAAGAGTGTGTGCATCAGAGAATGAGAGTATGTGATTTTGGAAAACAAAGCTCATATTAAGAGAATTTGAACCAAAACCAGAGAATAGAAGTATGGGAGAATGAAAGCAAAAGAAAAGTGTTTCAGGTTCATGGACTAAGTTGTGCAGTTTAACTCATAAACTTGTTTCAGGTTCAGGGACTAAGATGGCTTAGTATAACTCAGAAACAAAACGTGTTTAAGGTTCAGGGACTGAGAATCTTGTTCAGTTTAACTCATAAACGATTCAATGGTTCAGGGACTGAGTTTGCTCAGTATGACTCATGAAACAAGCAGAAGCAGCAGAATCAGAGAAGCAAGAGTGAAAGAAACAAAGATTTGCTCTTGTTTTTCTCTGATTTTTCAACAAGAACTTGTTGGCTCTTATACATGATGAAGCAACAAGTCTTAAGAGAATGGAACCAAGTAAAAATACAAGGCTTGGTCCTTAGAGAACTGCGTAAGCAAGAGAATGAAAAAGACGGAGTTTTGCTCTTTTTTAAAAATGATTTGCAGCCAAGAACATTGCTGCTCTGATACCATGTTGGAATTTCAGAGACATCCATGAGGACTTCTGAACCAGAAACAACATCAAGAATAGAAATAGATTCAAGAAGAGATGAAATCGATTCTGTTGAAAGAAAAAAACAACTAGTTTGGTCTTCGATTCAACCCTATTGGAGCTTTGTACTCTAGAGAGGATCTAAGCCAATAATTTAGTAATTAACAGGATCACTTTAGCTATATGAAAACTAGTCCAGAAGCTTAACTACTCATCAAGATGTTTACTCATGAATCTGGACATAATCAGTAATTACCAAAGTGTTATCCTAAAGAAGAGTGTAAGAGCATAATCTGTTCTCACACTTGGATTAGCTATGGAAGAGCTATCCAAGCGTGGTCCTAGGCTGCCTTAGCAGCCAAACCATGGCTCTTACAAGATGCTACATTGTGTTGAACTCAAGAACACAATGAAGAACAAAATACATAATCGATATGAAGAGAGAAAAGCCTTAAAACAAGTTTATGTGTATCTAATGAGTTATGTATTTTTTGTATATTGTTGCAGCTCTTATTACACCTCTTTATATAGAGGAGGAGAACATAAAGAAGCCCTAAACGGGTTTAACTTTCGAAATAAGCTTTTGGGAGGGAAGAGGAAACCATTTGATTTTGAATTAGGCTTCTAAGAGAATTTTTGACTAGTCTGTTTTTACTGTTCATCCGCGGGTACTATTCACCCTTCCTCTTATCTTGTTTCCTTTCACTAATGTACTCAATTGGGCTCTTCTTGGGCTCCAATTTCGTCCACCTTAGCAGGCTTAAAGTAAGGATGAGTTTGATCTGCACAATGTAGAACTGGTTTCACTAAACCACAACCTTAGTCTTCCCTCTTGATCTTCCACCTTAGCTGCTCTTCTAGTCTGCCTTGTTCCGGTCTGTCTCTCTTCTGGTTTACTTCCTCTTAAAGCATCCACATGGACTAGCCATCTTCTGGTCAGCTAAGATTAGCTAGGTTGGACTTGTCAATCGGTTGATACCATTGGTTTCTCTTCATTGTTCACACAATAACAAACCAAACTTCTTCTTATTCATTAGGCGCCATGGTCTTCTCTTTATTCATCACAAGGCTTAACTCTTATGTTTTTGATGTTGACTTCACTTCAACCTCCTTAATGCCTTCAGCCTAGCTTTGACTAAGTGACTGATCCATCTTGGGCTCTTGTTGTGCAACACCAAAGCTTTAACAAGGAGAGAGTCTCGGCTTTGTCTTCATGACTTCAGCCTCTCCTCCTCCTTTCCATCTTACTCTCTAGTAAACTAAACCTATAACTTAACCTGATAAATTCGAAAAAATCCAAAGCCAAGTAAAAACGATCCAAACTTGCAATTCGAAACACCTGCGAAGACTTTAAGCGAGATTTGTCGTTGTTGGCCACAATCCACCAAACGACACCATCAAAATATGTAATATTTTTATTTGTTTGATTAAAAATAAAAATATAAAAAAATCTTGTTTTATGTTTAATTAGAAAAAATCCAAATATGTTTATTTGGAACTTGGATGTAGACCTTAGCCAATTGACAATAATCATTTCTCAACTATTATTATTATTAATTTTTTTTTTCATTTTTCAATCTTGTTTTTCGTTTCCATCGTTTTCTTCGCGTCTGAAAATGAAGTCGTACTTATTATTCGAATGTAACATCAATTTGTAGCTGACGATTTGCGCTAATAGATAATACATTAAAATATACAAATATGTATAGATAAAATATATTAAATTATTATTATTATTTTTTTTTTTTTTTTTTTTGATTAACCTGGGGGTATCCCGAGCCTATGGAAAGACTCAGACTAATCCCTAAGGGGAGGTGCAGCCCATGGATAGACCCTCTCTCCGGGTATTCAAATGGGCCCCTAAAACAAGGCCCATATCCATGTGAGTGTCCTTAAACAAATGTGACTTAGTTTCGCATGGAAGGAGGATCGAACTCGGAACGTGTTAGCGTCCAAGGCCCGTCCCCAACCACTTGACCACAAGAACTTGGACAAATATATTAAATTATTGCTGGCAAATTTAATCCGGACCATGGCTAGCATCAAGTATTGTTTGCCTTGTATTATGTTGGTCTTGTAATCGGCTTTATGACTAATCCACGGGCGGATGTATTTGCTACTAACGGAATCACATATTTCCGACTAAATTTAATTTTCTTGAAATAATTAGCTCAAAATTTTGATTTTCTTTAAATAATTAGCTCAAAACCTATGATAACATCTTCGATTAACTCAAAATCTATGCTAATGCTTATTTTTAAATATTCTCCTAGATTGACCCACTGATAGAATCAACAAAACATCAGATGTCAAAAATAATATATAGTCTGCACAATGGCTTATCTGTTGAATGAACAACACATCCTTAGAAACATACAGCTCCGATCTGACTAAGATTATGACGATGTTTTCTTTATACTGCCTTCTTCGTCAATCTACTTGTTAGATGAGTTTATTGTCTAATATGATTTTTTTTGTTCTTCACATTTTTATATTTTCTTTATTTTCCAATCTCCGAACTGCAAAGTTGATTTGTTGGCTCGAAAGATCAGAAAGCGACTACTCGAATTAGATATACCAATGGATTAAATATGGACAATAAGGACCACCAAAAAGTATAAATAAAAGTATAGGCTAAACTTATTGTCACAACTCACAAGGACCATACAATCTGTACACCACCAGACGGTTCGGTTCCTACTTCCCACAAAAAGGAAATATAAATTTGAGCAATTATGAACAAAATTGTTTTTCTTTTCTTTTTGAACATTAACAAAACTGTGTTCCCCTTCAATCGCGACTAAAAAGTGGATCGTATTTAAGCTGAATAATTAAGTTTAACTAGACATTTTACCCCCTCTGATGTAGCCCTAAGGCGGAAGCTTGAGCGATGGATTGATTGAGGACAAGCACTGGCTTAAGAGTTCTCTTACTTGACCGAGATGGATGGAATGGATGGATGAGATGAACAACTCACTTGTTCGATGGGCTGATTGACTCTCTCAATATGTGGTTGAACTAGTTCTGCTTGAGTCACACAAGCAATCCTAATCCAATAATCTTTGGAGACACTTGAATCACACAAATGAATCCTAAGACAAGAAACTTCAAAGACACTCTTTGAAAAGAAGAAAACGAATTCTTTTATATAAACTTAGTTGATTGAAAAGGGTGATTTACAAGTAAAGAATACAATGAGACTTTATAGGACTCATGTCTAACGGTCATATTGACCTTGAACAAGAAAGAAATCGAAAACTTAATGAAAAACTAGCCGTTAGGCTGATTTTGGTAAGGCTTCAATGTTGGATGCTTTTCTTTGTATCTGGATGATTTTAGGGGATAAGTGAGGATCTCTGGAACATCTTGATTGGCAAAGAATTCGCAGCTTGAATTCTTGGAAAGGAGCCATTGGATGATCTTCTCCTTGAATGTGCTTGTGTCGGAATAAGGAAAGTTGAACAAGGTGAACCTCCAATTAATTCTGTGCATTCTGGCTGATTTGGGGACGTCTTCTATCTTCTTTGGCTCGTGGTAAATGTCTCCTAGTCGCCAAATCTTGGTTTGAGAGGTGGTAAACCAATTGGTCTTCATAGCTTCCATAAATAGCTCCGGTTGAGTTTGCTTATGTTCCAATAGGATCCGTATGATCCTGTGTGGGCTGGTGCTTCTGAAAGTGTTGTAGAGTGCTTCTAGACGTAGTAATAAGTATCCTGGTTGCCAAGTTCGAGTTTGGCAATATATGACCTCATGCTCTTCCAAATAAGGCAAGTGTAACATCTCCTGATTTGGAAGTTGAATATATTTCAAAACATTACTCATTTTGGTTCGAATCCAATTCTCCTTGGTCCTCTTATGAGTTGAAAATCCAGAACAATTGGATTTGTTGATTGGTTCCTCCTGGATTGGTCAGAGTGCTTCATTTTCTGACCGTAGGTCTCCATCGGGTCTGGTTGCGCTGACTGACGCAGTGGTTGAGTTAGTCAGCGTGCTGACTGACGTAGTGACTGACGTAGTGGTTGAGTTAGTGAGCGCCTGGTCTAGTCTGGTTCTGATGACCGTATCATACCCTCCCTCTTCAAGAAGTTTTGACCTCAAAACTTGATCACCTGCACATAGATAAGTCAAGTTAGTCCAGTGAAATGAATGAGGGTTTAGAAGATTACCTTGGGAATCATTTTGATTCCGGTTGAGTTGTGGAGCATCTGGTGGCTCTTCCTTGAGTAAATAGGATAGCAGTAATCCTCTTCTTTGAGCTAGTATGGCGTCTCCTTTGCTTATCTCGCTCCTGCTCTCCTTAAGACCTGAAATATTCTCAAAACTTTGGCAAAGAGACAAGTGCATTATGGGCTTCTTATAAAGAAATAAACTTGAAGCTATTCCACTATCCCTAGTTGTAGTAACTTCTGGGAAGTTTAACAAGTCATTCAACAGAGCTGTTGGGTCATTAGAAATGAGGTGGATTATAGATAGACTTACCTGGCTAACATCCTGATGATGGTGGCTTTCTTCAGTGGGCATGATGGTAGAGCAAAGTGATGTCTGGTCCGGTAGATTTTTCTTGATCTCCCATTTGGCCTTATCTTTAGCTCTAATCCCTGTCTCAACACTTGACTCAAGAAGCAAGTGCGTTATACCAGTAGATTGATAGTCAAGAATACTCATTTCAAGTTCAGAAATAACCTCATGTTTGGTTGAAGCATGATATACTTCAAGCCCTTGATTTGCTTGTGGCTTATGTGTGAAAAGATGGCTCGGTTTTGGCCTCTCTTTCAAGACTCCTTCTGCCTTTGGCTTCTTGATCTTTATAAGACCTGTACCTAAGTCAACTCTTAAGGGAAAGAGCAAGTGGATTATATCTGAGTTTGAGACTTTAAAAATAGGTTGCACAAGGTTGGAGCTTACCATTATGGATGTGACAAGATGGTTCAGAGTCACATCTCTCCTGGTGCATGTACTACTAGAGGTTTTATGCTCTAGTCCATCATTGGTTGAAGCTCCCTGATCTTTCTCATCTTGATTCCTTTGTATTGATGGTTCTGCCTGAAGCTTGACTTTCAGACCTATACCTTTCTCAAGCTCTTTTGGACAAGACAAATGCATTATCATATCCTTGGAATCAGTATGAACAGTTTGAGTAAGGTAATTACTCACCTTGTCTCGCTCAAGTCTTGGTACAACAGTCATGATGGTACTTTGAATGTACTCTTGTCCTTTGCTTGCTTGTGTATCATGACATTGATGTTGCTCCACTTCTTCTCTGGCACCTAAACTTTCATGAACCTTTTGGTCCAGACACAAGTGCATCATAACAGTGGTTGGACAAACAAGCTTATTCACTTTAAGTTCAGAACTTACCTTGTTATTAGCCAAAAATTGAACTTCTTCAATTATGGGGCTGTCTTGTGATTTAGACAATGAGTTGGTGCTCAACTCTTGCTTCTCCTTCAGGACTTCGTGAGTGTGTTCTACTGGTGCAAATCTGAAGGTGGGAAGCTCATTAAATGGTTTAGAGGCTGCTGGTTGCTTTTCTCCTCCTTTGGTCTCTCGTGGTACTAGCTTTTCACCATTTGATGTTGTGTTCCTCTTTCTTGGACAGTCCTTAGCAACATGATCCCTGCTCTTACACTTACAACACATTAGTTCTAATGTATTCTTAGAGACAGAGAACTTACCTTGATACTTTTTTTGAGAATTATTGGCATCTTGCACAAGTTTAGGAGTTGATGATCTCTTCGGCTCCTTGTAGTACCATCTCTCATACTCTTCTTTGTTCCACCATTTTAGAGCCTCATTGGTGAGTTGTCCAAGTGCTATGTGGAGTCGCTCTTCATCAGGAACACGATAGTAGCTAAAGTACTCTTCCATGTTGCTTTCCAAATCTATATAACTTGCTTTACCTCCTAGATATACAAAGAATTCAGGTCCATAATAATAATATCCATCATCCCAAATTAACCTGACTTTTGACTTGTAGGTGGCTTGGAATGTTGCACGGCTTGAGTCACTCCCTGAGTTTCGTTGGGAAGTCCTTGGTGGATGTGACTTTGTCGTTCTTGTTCTCTAAGGTTGGTCTGGTGGTTTAGGCTCCACATAAGTAGCTCCTGGTGCATTCCCAAGTCCATTCTCTTCTTCTTGTTTTGCTGGATGGGACTGTTCTAGCTGGGTCAGACGCTCTCTTATGCTTCTCAAGACTTCAAAAAGCTGATCCATGGGGATATGATCAGTAGCTGCTCCTTCTCCCATGTCTTGAGTTAGTCCCTGAAACAATTCAAATTAGAAGAGTATCAATGGGTTCGAAGTTGGTTTGAATAAACAGTGAAAACTTTCCTTTTTTGTTTTGTTTTATGAATGCAATAAACAAGAAATTGAAGCAAGATTCGAAAATAAAACAACACTCTCTTTCTTTTTTCTTTTTCTTTTTAAAGATGCTAATGGATTCAAACAAGGCAAATATGGAAAGAAAATATGCAAGCAATGGTAATGCAATAACTAAGAATTTTTTTTTTAAAATTTCGAAATGACACAAAAACTAATATGGAAATAACACTTTTTGGCTTTTGGTTTAAAGGAATTCAAATCAAACAATGGAAAACTTGTTTTTTTTTTTGAATTTTTTGAAACAAACTAAGAACACAGAAATAGAAATCAAAAGAAACACAAACTTGAACTCTTTTTATGGGATTTTCGATTTTAAAGATGCAAACAACAAAACAGAATTGAACTATGAATAAAATGCAAGACAAACAATTTTTATGGGTTTTTATTTTAAGATGCAAACAAAATCAGAGAATAAAAACTAAGCAATATGATGAAACAAACATTTTTTTTTTGGGTTTTTGTTTTAAGATGAAATGAAAAAGAAACTAGATGCAATAACCGAAAGGTAAAGGATAGGATACACCTGAATAAGAACCTTTCGGCTCTGATACCAGATGATGTAGCCCCAAGGCGGAAGCTTGAGCGATGGATTGATGGAGGACAAGCACTGGCTTAAGAGCTCTCTTACTTGACCGAGATGGATGGAATGGATGGATGAGATGAACAACTCACTTGTTCGATGGGCTGATTGACTCTCTCAATCTGTGGTTGAACTAGTTCTGCTTGAGTCACACAAGCAATCCTAATCCAATAATCTTTGGAGACACTTGAATCACACAAATGATTCCTAAGACAAGAAACTTCAAAGACACTCTTTGAAAAGAAGAAAACGAATTCTTTTATATAAACTTAGTTGATTGAAAAGGGTGATTTACAAGTGAAGAATACAATGAGACTTTATAGGACTCATGTCTAACGGTCATATTGACCTTGAACAAGAAAGAAATCGAAAACTTAATGAAAAACTAGCCGATAGGCTGATTTTAGTAAGGCTTCAGTGTTGGATGCTTTTCTTTGTATCTGGATGGCTTTAGGGGATAAGTGAGGATCTCTGGAACATCTTGATTGGCAAAGAATTCGCAGCTTGCATTCTTGGAAAGGAGCCGTTGGATGATCTTCTCCTTGAATGTGCTTGTGTCGGAATAAGGAAAGTTGAACAAGGTGGACCTCCAATTAATTCTGTGCATTCTGGCTGATTTGGGGACGTCTTCTATTTTCTTTGGCTCGTGGTAAATGCCTCCTGGTCGCCAAATCTTGGTTTGAGAGGTGGTAAACCAACCGGTCTTCATAGCTTCCATAAATAGCTCCGGTTGAGTTTGCTTATGTTCCAATAGGATTCGCATGATCCTGTGTGGGCTGGTGCTTCTGAAAGTGTTGTAGAGTGCTTCTAGACGTAGTAATAAGTCTTTTGGTTGCCAAGTTCGAGTTTGGCAATATATGACCTCATGATCTTCCAAATAAGACAATTGGATTTGTTAATTGGTTCCTCCTGGATTGGTCGGAGTGCTTCATTTTCTGACCATAGGTATCCATCGGGTCTGGTTGCGCTGACTGACGTAGTGGTTGAGTTAGTCAGCGTGCTGACTGACGTAGTGACTGACGTAGTGGTTGAGTTAGTGAACGCCTGGTCTAGTCTGGTTCTGATGACCGCATCACCCTCACATGCGCGGAGGTGTGGTTACATCATCGGTTATTTCTACTTCTTTTTTTGGTCTGGATTCTACTTTTTCTTATCTCTCAATTTATCCGTTCCTATTCATGTCTTGTGCTTGTAAATATTTTGTTGTATAAAGCTTCAGAAGTCAAGAGTATCTATAGAATCCATAGCATTTAGGTTTTTTTAAAAATCAAAATTTCTACCTCATCTCCCTCTCTCTTTGTTATTTAAAGCTAAACACATTCTCAAGAAAAATGAATCTCTTTCTCACTCTGATATATGTCCAGAATCCAATGGCTCTTCCATAGAATAAGAAGAGAAGTTTTCCTCAAAACGTAAGTCTTTCTTTTTCTTCTCTTCCTTATCAGGCTTCATTTTCTTCGAATTTTGTAACCATTCACTGAGTTTGTAAAAAGGCTAACCATCCCCACATTCATACATTAGTGTTAAAACAAATATTTCCAAAGTCATTTTGTAATTACTTCGGCGACCATGTCACTGAAGTCAGGCTTATAAAATCATTCTTAGTAAAGCACGACTACACCAATTGATGTGTTCGCCGCACGCCCACCTCCGATAGGATATGATGCAACATTAAAGATGATTGCCCGTACGGACATACCAAATCTATCCTTTTCATGTCTCATATGGAGGAAGAAAACTGAAACTGGTCGCATATTGTCTTACAGTTAACAAACATAAATCATATAATCTTCTCTGGATAGTAACACCACAAATTGGCTATTTTCAAACAGGAGGTAAATATGGCACCAAATAAACTATTTGGCTTACCACACTGTTCGCATCTCTTCCATCACAGAGAAGAAGAAGGCCATCAGACCTCGCAAATGAAGTTGCGTACCTAGTTATAACGTACTAACTTAGGACATCCAAATTATTTCAGAGCTAACCCAACAATCACATAGAAGAAACAAAGAGAGAAAATTACATGCTTATGGACGTTTTCCTAGTACTTTAAGTAAGTTAAGAGAAAAAAAATTACATAAGGAGAATACAAATATACTTTTACCGATGTAGTGAAAAAAAAACTGATTACCATCATTTCCACCAATTGAAATGAGATGCCTTTGCCTTACCTGTGCAATGACATGTCCATAACGCGGTCCTGTTCCAGGACCTTGAACAACAACCATGAAAATATAGTATATTCTAAATCAAGCGATATGAGTGAACATACAATACTACACTCATATGCGATGCCCACCATGCACTTTAAATGAGTGAAGATATTATTTTCTTTTTTCAAAATACAAATAAGCATCAATGGGAATTATATTACCTCTAGCATCATGCTCTTCAATGTGAGAATCTCGTACGCATCAAGTACAAGGAGCTGAAATTACCCAAGAGATCGAACATGATCATTACCTAAAGGGAAAAAGAACTAATCGAATTGACAATAACTAAGAGAAGACGAATAGAGATAGAACTACCTTCCCTGGCGCATCCAACTCTTTGTCGTAATCCTGGAACCATGCAAACACAATCTTCATATGACTTTTGAAAAAGGGCTAAAGCAATATGAGTTCGAACGACATAAAAAAAGAAGTAGATTTATTTCAGTCAATGCAAACCTTTTTAAGCTTTCTTAAACGCGGATGCATATGATTATGTTTTCTATGGTTCACAGGAGAGCAAATCTCCCTGGTGCACTTCTCACACTTTTGAATTTGTAACTTCAAAGGAGTCAACAACGGCCAGCCTGGGAATGAAACAGAACATCAAATAAATCCCAAGTAGCATACCTTAAGCCACACATGCTATTCAACCATCACGATTTAATATGATAAACCTCTCAAGACTCTAAAACTATATATATCCACTCTAAAACACCTAATCCACCTATTTTAATTCGAAATCAAAGGAATCTATTGCGAGAATTATGTCGGTCTCAGATCGACGGTGAGTGAATTTTGTATCGCTTCTCAACCAATTGCAAATTATCAGTGACACTCTCTTCGCATAAGAGCCAGAAAATCAAGCAGCAGACACACGAAGAAGCTCGGAATGAGCGACACTGAGTGTGAAGCCGCCATTGCTGCCAAATTAGTGATGCGGGGGTGGTGATTTCGTGTGTTGCAGCGAGAAGCGAGCTTCCATGGCATTGAGGAGATGTGACGGGGTGCTCGACTTACGCTTATGTTCTGCTCGAGAACGGCGGGATGTGTGGTGTCCGGAAGAGCCACCGTCTTCTCGCGGTGTATCTCCGATCTGCTCTTGTACTGGGTCTGTGGACTCAATCTTAATTGTGATTAGAAGACATCGTTGGATTTATATGGATAAGAAGGAACTGGAAGCGTCTGAAGAAGGTGAGTGAACGGGTGGGGCTAAGAAGATTTATGGCATAATGGGTTTAAGTTTGGTAGAGAGTTAATTAAGATACAAAAATCGTGGGGCCTAAATTATTTTACGGTTCAACATTTTTGCGAGATCAAAATGAGTGTGACATGGCTTACGTAAATGGTTGTCACGTAGGATGAGTGAAATGACTGACGTGGAGGCCGGAGAGTAAAATAGTGTGCCATTATATATACTAGGAGAGAATCCGCGCAAATGCGCGGATTTTTCTTAAATTTATAAATATTTAATATATTTGATATTTATTTTAAGTATCAATATTTTAGATGTTTTTAATTTACAAATTTGTATTTTTTTTCTTTCTTATGAATATAATGATTTTTAGAAAAGTATATACGCTAACATGTAATTATTAATTTAATTTATTTTATAAATAATTTTTTTTAATTATCAGATTTAATGAACTTTTTATAAAATTTTATTTCCTTCAGCCTTTTTACCATCCTTTTAATTTTTATAAACTATTTTAAATAAATATATATACTTGTTATTTATACATTTTCATTCATCAAACTCATAATTTTTTAGTTTTCATCCATAATATTTTATTTTTTTAGTTATCATTTTAAATTGTATTAATTTTATATATATTTCATTGGTTTTATTTTCTTTTCTATCTTCTTATACTTTATATAATTTTTTATTATTATATATATAAATATTCATTGATTTTATTTATTTCTTACGTTCTTATATTTTGTATAAGTTTTTTATTCTCATTGTGTCTCATTTTCATAATATTTTTTCTATTCTTAATCATAATTATTTCTATTATTTATATTTTTATGGTTCTTTGCTTCTAATTTTTAATTATTGTAAAAAATTTAGTAATGTTATTTTTACTTTTAGTCTTATAATTTGATATTTCACTTTTATTGAGATTTATTTATTTTTGTTTATTTATTACATAGAAATATGGAAAATTTATTTAGATTTTATATTATATAATATTTATATAATTATGAGATTATAAATTATAAATTAAATTCAAATTTAGAATTTATGTTTTAATAGTATTAAGTAATTATATTTAAATTAAATAACTTTAATATATGTTTTAGTTGATAATGTGGAAAAGTTTGATGAAAATTAACCAATCAAGGGGGGCTGATGTGGCGGCTTGAGAGAGCCCCCCCTTCTCCTATTATATATAGGATGATTAGGGTGACTGGGTGAGTTAATAATGTAAAAATTAGTTAAGTTAGAGAAATAATTTTTTTTTACCAAAAATTTCTAGATAACTTTTAATAATTATAAAATTTCCATTAATCTTAAAACCAATTTCCGGTGTTACTGTTCATTATTGACTCCGAAAACGAAAGATGTAAAGTCAAATATCATTTAACTCATCGTGTAACATTTTTTTTTTTTTTCATCGTGTAACATTGTTTATTGATAAACTCAATTATCAATTAACTTATATCTTAACCTACTATGTTTATACAATCAATTGTCTAATTATGTTATTTTATATCATACAATCACGCTAATTAAACCCTAAACCATAAAGACTAAACCTTAAACCCTAAACACTAAGCCCTAAACACGAAATCCTTAAAACTAAACCGTAAAAGCTAAATTTTAAACCCTAAAAACTAAACCTTAAACTCCAAACCCTAAACCCTAAATGCTAAACCCTAAAACCTAAACCCAAAACCCTAAACCCTAAAGCTTAAACTTTAAACCCTAAAACCCAAATTAAATCACAAACATTGATATAACCGTGTTTATCATGAAATAAAATTATTTTGTATACTCAAGTATCATATCATGTAAGAGATACAAATGTAAGTATATATATGTTATCTTGTTAACCGAATTATCATATAATTAAAAGTGTGTTATTGCATAAGCAACTTTGTTATCGTAGTATATTTTACATAATTATATGGATAACTTATGGCTTAATTGCACTGGTTGTATCTTTTTATCTTTTTCCTAGCAAATCAGTATCTTTTAATGTTTATGTGAAATTTTGTATCTTTTTATCAGAATAAATTGTATGTATAGACGAAAATGCTCTTAATTCTACCCTTTTATTATTATTTTTTTCTTTATTATCTACTCATTCTGTTTCTTACTTTATCTTTTTTTTCCACCCCTCATGTTTTGGACGGTGGATAGGATGACGACAGTGAGGTTTCCGGCCATAGAGATCATAATGGAGATATAATCGGTCAATATACCAGAATTAAAAAAAAAACAAATCAGACTTGATACGGAAGATTCGAGTGGACAGTCTAGACTTGATGTTCATTTGTCGGCTATTCGTGGACACTATCACGATCATATGACATGCGAGACGCTTCCAATGGATAGCACGTCGCCAAGGGAAATTTTCTTTTGGGTGGATAGCGGGGACCGACGTACTGCGTGTCTACTGATTCACGATCATGTGAACTCTTGGCCGCCTTATGTCCATCGGAACCATCTAGCAAGTGATACGATCGTGGTAGTGTCCATGAATAGTCGATATTGTCCACATGAGCTCTTAAAACTGTGTTTACTAGGTACGTTTTCACGATCATGAGAACTCTTGGCCACCTTATGTCCACCAGAAGCGTCTATCATGTGATATGATCGTGCTAGTGTACACGAATACTCGATACTCTCCACATGAGCTCTTAAAACTGGGTTACTAGGTATGTTTTCACGTTCGTGTGAACTCTTGGCCACCTTTTGTCCATTGGAATAGTCTAGCATGTGATAAGATCGTGATAGTATCAACGAATAGTCGATACTGTCCACAAGATCTCTTAAATAGTGTTTACTAGGTACATTATCCGCCAATAGTTGTCTATGTGAACACTTAGTCTCTTATTCATGTGTTCTTTGTACACAGATTCTTGACAATCACTACAAGAAAACAGCGTTTTGCGACTGGAACTTGCGACTATACTTGTAGTCCTAACATTTGACGACTTTTACGGGACAATATTGCTACTATTTTGCGACAACAAATATATGGACGTGTATTAGTCGCTAATATACGACCAAAAATGATTATCGGGAATTTAGTCGCCGATTTACAACTGATTAACGACCATTGTCGAGACCGGAAACAATACTCGCAGGCTAGTTAGTGATATGGCGACTATTTTGCGTCTGATGTGAAGAGTCGTAGAAAAATCGTAAATTGGTCAGTACATGGGCGACTAATTTGCTACTTCGTGTATAGTGGTAACCAAGTCGTTTATTTGTCGCTATTGTTACGAATAATATGAAACTCATTATTCGTGTCGCAAAGTAGTTGGGTATGGGTCGTATCATATAGTATTTTTTTATTTAGTAATAATAATATAAGATAGTTTGATTATATTTTACCTGTTTTTGGTAGGCGTACGGGTTTCAAAGATAATCTATACTTGCAATATATAAAGTGTATAATCGTTTTTTTCCGACTTCTAATAAACATGTATAAGTTGCAATGTTATATATTAAATAAATGTTAAATCGAAGTTAATTAACCCTTAAAATTGAAACCAAACGCTTAGCAATCTTTACACTGGTTTTAAGGAATCAAAAATTAAAAGTTCATAAGTTCTTAATAGTTATAGAATAAGAGTGAAGGAGAGTTAGAAGCGATCGAGAGTCTGGTGCTCGTTTGAGTACCATGTCAGAAGAGGATTATGGTAACTACACAAAATCAAAGAGGGAAATATATTAGATGTTAATAGTTTATATGATCATAAGATTTTCAATATGACAATTTCAAAAAATTCATACCTATCCATCAAATTGTTCAACTCATCCAAAGTTACACGATGATAGTCAATTAAAGAAGGCCCTTCTATTCCTCTAAGCCAAGTAACCCCTAAGTAAATATATATATATATATATATATATATATATATATATATATATATATATTCTCATAATTTTGTTCTATATTAATATCTTCCTCATTATTTTCTTGAAAACATGTCAACATACCGCAAAATCTTTCGATCCAGAAAAATTGGAGCAAAACAAACAGATGCTTGTCTGGAACTTGTGCACAACGCCTGGACAATTCCTCAGCAATTGGTCCATATGCAACACATTCTATAGCCTTGTTCCTTTAATTCCAACAACATTATTTAGTAAGGTTTAATTATAAGATGATTATAAAACTCTAAACTTAAACCATGTGAATAACTTACTCAACATCTCTTAGCGTGAATTGGAATTTAGCACAATCTCTTAGCGTGAATTGGAATTTAGCACATGTACGTGAATATGAATAGACCTCTGAAGAGTGATCTTTCTATTCAAGCTCTCCAACCCATGTTATAGCACCAACAATATCTATAGGAAATATTTATTTAAATATAATCTAATCCCCTAAAAGCAACAACCACAATTCTACAATATCTGATGATAGATTTTTACTCTTAATGTAATAATAATGTACTGTAAACAACACTTACCAATTGCATATTTATATGAAACAATCCCAGCATTAATTTCTTGGATTGGTTTGATGCTCAAGAGGCCATCCAAAGTTGTAGGATCAAAGTTCCCAGTGATATTTGTCTCGTCAGTTATAAGAATATCCTTATAAGTTGGACATACTCTGTCATACTTTGGCCCTAACAAAACCCCAAAATCAGAAAAATTAAACCAAAAACCTTCTTTCTGTAAAAGAAAAAGAAATTCCAGGCGTTATTTTGAAAATTGAAGGCTTGAATCCGACTTCCCTGTTGATTATAACCAAATGTTACAAAAGGAACCCAAATAAAAACGTATGGATTTATGAGTGTTATGTATACCAAAAAATGAAAGAGGTAAAATTAATTTCAAGGGATAAAAAAGTAGAAGAAGAATAATGTTTCATCGGATAAAATTAATTCCAAGGGAGCATCATAGTGAGTAAAACACCACGCCCTCAAAACCTTCACTCTAACATTCTAGCGATTATCCCTCAAAGTAATATCAGCAATTTTGTGAAATTGTGAGTTTTCAGAATCGCATGTTATAAGCGAATTCATTTTGTGGATATCTCTTTGAATATCAGAGAATGATAGCGAAAAAGTAGAAGAAGAAAGTGAAGAGTTTTTAAGGTTTATTGAAATAAATATTCGGTGCAATAGTTGCAGCTTTTCATTAAAATCCACTTATTCGTTTGGGCTTTTCTCGAATATTTACCAATTCCAGATAAATAAATCAATCTTGAGAATAATGAGAAACATGTGTTTTTGATTTAGTAATAATAATATAAGATAGTTTGGTAATGTTTGCTAATGATTTATCGACCGAATATTCTAATATTTTTTTAGATAAATAAATCTTTAATATAATTAATTCTTCTTTACCAACATTTTCTTTATAAAGTACGCTAACCAAATATAGCTTGTATTGAGATTAGAAAAACAAACGTACATTACATAGTTGCTTAAAATCCGAAAGTAAATGATTGTTGAAAGCTTTTCTTGTCCTTTTATCCAAGTATAGCCTATTATATACGTTAGATGATCTCCCAATAGTCGGATAAGATCATATATATATATATATATATATATATATATAAATAATCACGAAAACTTATGTACTACCCAATGAAATCATTCTCATCTATATATAAGAAGACTTTATACGTCTTACCTAGTTGTTGTTTGACGAAGAAGCATCTGAGAACGCTGTATTTGGTTTGAATATGAGCTTAAATATGTGCGGCGTCAAAGAAATAAAATCTGGTGTCTAGAGAAGAAAACGTTTATTGCATCATACATGCATACTCTAATAACTAGTCTCGAGCGCCGAAGCAAAACAGAGAGAGAAAGAAGCTGTTACATGCCGCACGTATCTTTGTAATATAAACATAGCCCAATAGTACACAAACTGGCACTTATGGGTGTTTCTCTTCGAGACCCCCATCAAATCAACACTAATCATGGTTAAATATCATGCAAAGGAGGGTTACGATGTTTGGTTAAATTGCTTTGTTTTTCATTAAAGGTGGCCATCAATTATCGACTTGATCATGCAACCACTTCAACTGTTTCGATTAGATTAATATTCCCACTGTCACTTTGTAAATATAACTAAATTCGGTAGTTTTATAACTTGTTTCGTTTTTCATTACATGAAAATTCAAGCGTTTCATGATCTACTACATTTAACAAACTATATATTAATAAGGATATTCATAAAGATAATGGGGTCAAATTTCGAAATTATCTCTCAGGATTGTGAAGAAGAATAGTGACTCAAGGGTCCAAAAGCTTGTATTGCACATGTTTGTACCATTGAAACCATAGTCCCACCAAGCCAACCAAGTGTTTATCAGAGCACATGTACACACATAAAGCCCTTTGATATATAATCCTCTTCGCTTCTCATAGAACAATGCACACCGTCTGTCTAACCTTCCATACCTTAATCTCAAAGTTATCTTAACACGTACTCGAGTTGCAAATTCGCGCTCGATGATGTACCCACGGTTCAAAACTTCTCCAGCTCCATAAAAAACCCGCATGAACATGGAGTACGCATATATTCCCGTCTCCCATCGACTATCTGCCAATCTTTTGATCATAGCCTTTCCTTTAACCATCGGTCGCTGGAGGTCAACAATCGGTCGACCCAACAGTTGCAATATACAAAAAGACACATACCTGAAGAGAAGAGCAGAAGGGTTCAAGACATTTGTTGGCCAATTTAGTTATAACCCTAGGTGGGCACCAAATATTTTTAGTAATGTTTCAGAAGTATAGATCGACTGGATTATAGAAGTCTGAGCTTTCTCCGACATTTTACAGCGCCGTGCATGTTGCTTTCATCCGAGCCAAATAACATATACCTTGGTTATCGTCAATGACGGCAAGAAGGATTTTTTTTAGGACATCACTAGGAAGGAAATCCATTGACGATTTTGGTTAGAAAATATGGAAATAGGCAAAGGAGAATTTTAACTAATAATATTGTAGAGTATTTGAGATAGGTATTGTTTTGAAGACATCCGCAGATATTTATTTATAGATCGGATCCAACCTTTGGGTTTTCCATAAATTTATATAGTATTTATCTTAATGTTATTTATTAATTAATATGCATCTATTGGCGTGCATCTTTGGCTGGAGTAAATATGTACATGATGAATCTAATTCGCTAGGTAATGATATATAATGCCGTTTCATTATTTATTGCAGTTCAAAATTTATTACAAAACACGTTGTTAATTGCAATGATATATTTTTGAAAAATAAATTAGGTAAAGGTCATTTCAATTTAATCATCTCGCCTGTTTGCAACAAGTCATTTATTCAGTCATAAAATATTCTGAAAATATTACCATTTGCACCCAAAGATGATGCATATACTCCTTTTTTTTTTAAATTTGCACATTAATGAAGACATCATATAATATTTTTTTGTAGTTTAACACATTCTAGTCAACACTAAACAATATTTAGAAAATGAAGGATATTCAAGAACCTAAACAGGGCCAAATTTCGAAATGGTTTAGAAGGAGTCCGAAGTAAAATAGTGACTCTATGATCCAAAAGTATCTATCGTACATGGTTGAACCCTTGAAACCAAAGTCCCACTGACCCTTCCAAGTTGTTATCAGAGCACACATGAACCTATCAAGCCCGATGATTTCTACACTCGCTTCCTTCTCAAAGAACAGAGCAAAAGGCGTTTTTGGCCATACACGCCTATCCCTCCTAGTTATCTTTATACGTATCCGAATGGCAAGTTCACGGTCGATGACATATCCACTGTTCAACACTACTCCATCTCCATAAAAAACACGCAAGAGCATGGAGTACGCGTATATCCCTGTTTTTCATCGGCTATTTGCTGATCTTGTGATCATTGCCTCTCCTTCAACCATCCGGTCGCTGTAGATAAAACAACACATACCTCGAAGGAGAAGAGCTGCAGTGTTTCGTGATTATAGACACCTCTTGATGAAATCATGTTTATAATGAGGTGGGCAAGCAAAGAGATTTAAGTTAATAAACCCGTAGTATGAATCGATCGACTTTTAGAAATCTTGACTTTGTCCGACGCTTTAACGCCCTTTGCATATTGTCTCTGCCCTTATAAAATAGCGTAAACCTTGTTCACAGTCAATGACGTCAAGTAGAATTTTTGAAAGAACATCACTTGGAAGATAATCCATTAGGAATTTGGTAATGAAGAGATGGAAGGCGAAAAGAATTGTGTCAAATAATATAAGCTTTCAAAATTTGAGAGTTCGAAGCAACTACCAGAGTTTATTTATGGTGACAATGCAACATTTGGGTTGTCTAGGCTGTATTAATTATGTATATGTCTTATCACTAAGTCCGGGAAAACGGCCAATTCATACCCGCACAATTAGTACTGGTACCGATTAGTTCCTGAACATTTTTGGTGTGTTAATTAATACCCAATCTTACAAATATTTGAATTTACATACACGAATAAATTTTTAATGGTTCAGACATACATTGACCCGAATTTCGTTAGTCAACTCTGTTAAATCACTAACAGAAATCCGAGCTGGCGCTATAAATCTGAGTTGACATTATTAGATTAAAAATCATTTTAATAAGTTTTATATTTTAAAATAGGAGTTTCTTGGATTTGAACCTTTCACCTCCTAGTCAAGGGTCTTTAATTTACCAAGCGAGCCACATGAACCTTTTGTATATTAAAATCAAAGATAGTTTATAAAGCCAAAAGAAAATTTTACATCATCTTCAACATCCGGACAAATGGGTTGGTTACGTAACGTTTGTGAACTCTTGCTCGAATCTGAGAATTGTTGGAAAATGGAACAACTAAACATCAACATCTCTGAATTTCAGGAATGTTTTGAAGATTTAAAACTTGAGAATCATAATGTAGTGGCTTTCTTATTATGGTGCCGTTTAAAACTTGAGAATCTGCTCTCCCTACGCCGACTAAATTTCACCATCTTCGGGGAAAGACACTGACTTATACTCCGGCACACTTGCGTAATCCAAATGGAATTCGGTGGAGAAATTCGTGAGATTTCATTCCTAAACTCTCCCAATCCGTCAATTTCTCTTCGGCTTATCCACATCTCCCTCTTATACGCTCTTAGGCGTCTCTTTCTTCCAAGGATTTTGTTCAGATTCTGGTAAGAAAAGCCGTGATTTTACTTGTTGGATCGTTTGTCTTTCTAGGGCTTTGTTCTTCAAAACCTGCTTTAGCGCTACCCACTGCAACTGCAACCTCTCAATCGGAGTTAGAGGATGAAGCAACGTTCGAGAAGCTTCTGGAAAGTGAGCTAGAGAACATGGAGGCAATGAACGATGTTTTGTAAAAGAAGATGAGGAGATGGAAAACTGAAGACGCTGTCAATTATGTTGAGAAGCTAAGGAAGTTAGAGCTTCGATTTTCCTTGTTGGATCGTTTGTCTTTCTAGGGTTTTGACCTAATTTTCTCCCCAATTTGGATTCTCTTCGATGAAGAAGACGACACTTTTTTTAATTAACCCAAACAGATACAAACGGCGTCGGTTTCTTATATTTTTTTAATTTAATTGAGCCAATATAAAACGATGTCGTATCTTATTTATATTTCAACTGGACGGTGACGTGTAATCCTATCCGGCATCCGTTAACAACTTAACGGGGTTGACTAACGGGTCCACGGTCAAAGCATGTTTTGTCCAATAAAAATTTCTTCGTGTATTGATATTCAAATAATCTGGTGTGTGGGTGTTATTTAGCACACCAAAATTGAGCAGGTACTCATCGGTACCAGTACTAATTATGCGGATACGAATTGGCCTTTTTCCCCACTAAGTCGCCAACTAACAACATTCATTATGGTCATGGTGTTAATGGGTAAAACTAAGTATTTTTCTTTTCCATTTTTGGTTTAAATTTTTTTTTAGGTATTTGAAATTTATCTATTTTGCTAATGGCTTAAACTAGCCCTGTGATTTCAGTTAACCCGAACCGAACCGGCCGGTTAGTTCGGTTTTCGGTTAGTTTGGTTTTGAAAAATCCTACCGAATTTAACCGAAATTAACTACGGTTCGGTTTGGTTCGGATACCGGTTAGTTCGGTTATTTCTATATATACCAAAATTAACCAAATTTTTTTTGTTTTCAATTAAAATTTGGTAAAATCTGTACAAATCGGTTTGATTTGGTTATTTGGTTCGGGTATTGAGATCTAGAAACAAAATCGAATAACAAAAACCGTACGTATGTGTGTTTAAAACGAGAAGGAGAAGAGATACGGAGACAAAGACTATTTCAAGGAGTGATCGAAGATGAAAAGACTATTTAAGAAGAAAAGAAAAACACTAGAAGAGTAGATGAAAAAAGAAGAGATGGAGACTCAGAAGCTTAGAGCAGCTGGAATCAAAATAAGAAGAAAATAAACAACCAACGAGGGAGGAGAACAAAATGATATTAGGGTTTTCATTTTTTCATGGGCTTGAGTTGATACACAATAATAATATTGTGCTCATTAGTTAGCCACTTGGCCCATATAAGTCAAGTGAAATTAAGTGTTGCTGGCCCATATTAGGAGAAAACTAATTAAATTAGCTCATATCAATTATGAATGTCCCACATCGGTAAATTCAAGTTACTTCTATTAGTTTATATATCAAACAAAGTTACTTTGTAGCAAATCGATTGAACCGACTGGTATATCACGGATATGCATGATTTTCGGTTACCCGTTCGGGTCATCCATACCGAACCAAAAATCAAAAATTTCGGTTTGGCTCGGTTCTGTTAGGTCGGGTTTATATTCTCAGGCCCTAACTTTAAACTATAGACGTGTTAAATATTATATTCTTTTTGTTTTTTATCTTTCGTCTATAGTTTAGTATTTAGGGTTTAGAGTTTAATGGGTGTGTCAAAGGTTTCTGTTTTAAGTTTTAGTATTTAGGATTTAAGGTTTAATATTTAGGTTTACAGTTTAGGGTATAAGGTCATATGCAATTATAGTCCTGGATATTGTCAAAAATTATTAATTACATAAAACTTCACGCAAACACATATAAAATATACATTAATTATATTATACAATACGCAGTACTATTACAATATTACATAATAAAAAATTATATAAATTATATATAATAATAAAACACACATAAATACAAAATTTACAATGATACATATAAAGTTTCAAAATATTTAGCGTAATTAATCCAAGAAACTAAACCTAATTTTTTAGCCCAAAACTTTCCAGTTACCCGCTTTAACCCAACAAATTTCGACTAAGTGTCGAGAAACTATCATTTACCGCAAACATAACCCTGATTTTATTTTGTTCTTCCTCTTTTCCAAAATGTCCTTCGAATCTTCTCGCATATTTTTTCTCCAGATGCTCCTCCCTACCGACTAATCTCTAACTGACATCCCCTATTTGAATCTCTTTTTTGAGGTTCTCAGTTTTATTGCTAATTTTTGCGGATACACTATCGACCCTCTCAATTTCTTCTCTGAAACTCTCCGTGATACGATGCCTCAAAAGAGAACGAAAGGAGGAGCTCGTCAGAGACTAACTACTCCAAACGTCACTCAGAGAGCCGTTGGGTCCAACCCATGTGATATAAAAAAACAAACCCTATGCCGCAACAATACACCTTCACCCTGAATCACGTTGTTCCTCCGACTTAGACCACTCAACGTCAACAAAAATATACAGTTATCCCCCAAACGTCAGTGTCAATACCCCATGTACGGGACTATCCACCGCCAAGACAACTATACCAGAACTTGACTACTAATCAACCTGAAGTCGATGCTTCGCCGGTGTCAGAAGAAATCCAGAACAACTAGAATCCTGTTGAGGACGCCCCACCTTCGCCAGTTTACCAATCTCAGTCTCAGAGTCATCCATCTTCTGAAGGTCACAAATTCTTCGACGAATCTCTTCAGGTTTTTCCGGACCTCGAGGAAGACACACTGCGGGCTCTGAATGCTCTGCTTCAGGTGCTAGACATGGAAATGTTTACCACCGTATTCTCTCCCGCACCGATGCCAAAAACGACTTGGTATGACTATTGTAATGTACTGTTTCTTCAGCTGTTGATATTCTCTATATGGGTTTTTTGTTCTTGTCTTATGCGTTTTGCAATGGTGTGTTTATAAACCGTCTAGGTTGTTTATGAATCTTATTGTTGGTTTGCTTATGAGTTATGATGGTCTGATGAGTTCGAGTCTCTGATGGTTATGATGTTAATCTTGTACATATTTCAGGTTTACTCGGGACAGATGATCAAAATTGGTTCGGAAGATTACAAAACATTTTACAAACAAATTCGATAAACCATACCATAGCTGGTCACATGTGCCTCGTGATAAAGCAAGAAGATATTTCATCGAGTTCGCTGTACAGTTTTCTCTCCTATAACTTTCATATATACAATGCATGTGTTGTTTTCACTAATGCTATGCTTATTCTATTTGTATTCTAGAAAACCCACCATTGGGATCCCTTGATAACAGGGACAGTTCAACAGTATTTCGAGGAGATTTGTCAACGACGGTTAAAAGACATGGTTAGCAATGCGAGGACTAGTCGAGAGCGACCTAAGTGGTTCGACGAGACTCTCTAGAAAACGATGACCGACTATTGGGATACTAAAGAAGCATTTGATAAAATTAAGACTTATTCCAATTGTCGTTTGTCTGACCGTGGAGGTCTCGGTCGTCACGTCCATTTCTCAGGGCCCAAGTCGTACCTAGAAATCAGGCTTGAAATGGTAAGTAAATTTTATTATATATCTGTTATTTATGTTTGTCACATCATTGCTACTAGAAATTTCTGTAATAATCCTTGTTTGAGGTATAACACTGCAGGAAGAGGAATTTGGATGACCGGTTAATATTGGTGAGGTATTCATCAAGACACATACAAAGGCAGACGGTACGTATGTTGATCGGAAGACAGAGAAAATCACTGCAACTTTCCAAATTATCGTAGACGAGAAGTTGTCAGATCTCGATATAGAGACTTCAGAAGTTTTGAACGGTGCTGCTTCGAGACATCAAGAACTCTCACTAGATGAATATGAGAACATCTTCCTTGAGGTAAAGTAATATTTTCACAATTCACATTAGGAAGTCATGTCATGTTCTTTATTTAATTTTGTTTCACGGACTATCATTAATTATAACAGGCCACTGAGACGGATATACGAGGAAATTCTTATGTAGTTGGAAGCCTCAAAGAATCTCTTTTAAGGTGCAAGCGCAAGCAGCCGGGAGACTCTTCATGGTTTGTGGCCATGCAAGAGCAATTGAAGGAAGCTCAACGTAAAATCGAAGAGCAGGCTGCACGTGAAGCAGATCACGCCCGAGTTGTGAATGAGTAGAAGGAAAAGATCGAGTACCTTTCCTTGGTAGAAAAGTATATGCGGGAAAGTGATCCGCGTTTTCTTGACTTCCTTCAGACTCATAGCCCAGCAGACAACACAGACGGTCGTCCCCCAACAGGTACATCTTAACTCCATCTGCTACATAGGTTACTTGTCGAACTCCCTACCGAACTTCTTTTTTGGTGTATGATTTCGAAACTCCTTAATATCTGAGTTTGCATATGTAGATAATTGTTTGTGTATATATGCAACACAAAACTATTAAAGTTATCAATGCTTTCTTGAATCAAAGGTCTTTTACATTTCTTGTATCATTCAAATTGAAGTATCACCAATTACCAAATCGTAAATTTGACAAATGGAACAATACCAAATTCTTATTTTCACGCGAACATAACAGTCGTCAATTAATGGTATCTGGATGACCCGCGTAGTCACTGCATAGTCGTTAGATCAGTCATTAAACAGTTGTAAAAGTGTCACTGAAGAGTCGCCAAAACGTCACCATAGTCTACGACTAAATCGTGACTATACTAGTCAGTCACATGACAGTCGACACATAGTGGCGAGATCATTACCATAATCGCATATGGATGTTTAGATTAGTCGCAGGATAGTAGTTAAAAAGGTTGTTACCCAATCGCTACATAGTGGCAAATATTTACGACTACTTTATGAATATACTATACAATCACATATTAATCGCCCAGTTTTCACCTAGTTTAACGACTATTTGATGACAACATTTCTCCGACCGCATCTGGACTCCCTCTATAGTCGCACAATTTTTGCTATCGTAGTCGCAAATTAGTCCTTATATCCTCCGACAACACTACGTCTGTTTTACGATTACCTATGTTAGTCGTATAAATAGTCGTAACTCACCGACTAATAATACGACTTTTCGATTTAGCGACTATGGATTTACACCAACCATATTTAGTTGTAATTTAGTCATAAAACGTCGATTAACGACTATTCTGCAATTAAAAGTGCAGTCGTAAAAACGATGTTTTCTTGTAGTGAATGTGGACGGTTGGCCACCTGCTATCCGGCTAATATGTGATATGATAGTGGTAGTGGTCAAGAGTTCAGATGGTTGTGAAATTATACCTAGTCAACAGAGTTCAAGAGCTCATATGGAAAATATCAACTATTCGTGGACACTACCACGATCATATCATATGCTTGGCCAACTTCCGGCAGAAGGTGGCCAAGAGTTCACATGATCGTGAAAACGTACCTAGTAAACACAGTTTTAAGAGCTCATGTGGACAATATCGACTATTCGTGGACACTACCACGATCAACACTTAGTCTCTTGTTCATGTATTCTCTGTACACGAATTCTTGATAATGTGGGCGCTTGGCCACCTTCTATCCCTCAGAAGCATTTAGCATGTGATATTTATTGTGTGGTTAGAAATCACTAATTAATATAATCCACATATTTAAGTCTTACAAGAGAAGCTAACCCATAAAAAAATCTCTGTTTTTACTGTTTACCGTGGAAAAAAAGAAACACAAAAAGATATGAGGATGCATATCATGAACCCACCATCCATCTATACACTCATTTTTGTCATTAAGTGTAAGATTGTCTTTTTAACTCACAAAAAAATATAAAATTATACATAAAAATCAAAAGATACAACCTGCTATTTTAAAGATACAAAATACATTGGATGCAATCAATTCATAACTTATAAACTAACTTTTTATATAGTATGATATATGTGTAATAATTGATTTGGTGCATACTATTCATCTTCTTCTTGTTGGAATTGTGTCCAGTAATCTCGGTACTGTCTCTAGAAAGTAAGAGTATGTCAATGATCAGACATAAGTCATATAATACTGGGGGTCATGATGGCTTGCTAGAGTCCGCTCATGATCTATAAGTCTTGGACTTATTGCCTTTATTATATGATCCCATATGGGTCACACGCCTAAGCTAATGGGAAAATACGAAAAGAACGGTTTAGCAGAAGTACGGTAAAAGTGCTAGGCATTTACTGTGCTTAGAGAGACTAAAGGGCCTGATTAAATCCAAGGGATTTAATCAGACTGGGAATTGGGCATAAAATCCCAATAGAGTTAAAGAAGGGTTTTATAAACTAAAACCAAGTCTTTTCTCCTCCAACTCTTCTCCCCTGCGCCGCCAACTCTCTCTCTCTGCGCCTCCTTCTTGCTCGGTCTAGCAGCCAAATTCCCGGTGTGCGTGTGTGAGCCTTTGGAGGATCCATCTCTTGGTGGTTCTGCTGATCTCTGACCATTACCTCCTCATTCCGCTGCACAAAAAGGTAACAGGTGAGATCCATTAAGTTTCTAAATAAGAGAACCTAGATCTGCATGTTTAGTAGGATGAATCAATTGAGAATTGAATCAGGAAACACTAAACGGATCCAACAGTGGTATCAGAGCCATTGGTTCTGTGGTTTTTCTTGTTTAGAATCTTGTTTAGGATTGTTTAAGAAGTGTTTTTGAATCAATCTACTGATAAGGAAAAACACTTAAGAAACAAAGAATTAAAAACCTAAACAAACAAGAAATCGCATGATCCAATCTATATGAATTGGTATGCGTCGGATCGTCCGGATCGAGACAGACGCACGAACCGATCGAAGAAGGATCGTGTTGCGTGGTCGCGTCCCGATCGACGGATGGATCGCGTCCCGATCGAAGGATGATCGCACGGTCCCGAGCGTCCCGATCGTGATCGAGAGATGGACCGATCGACCGCGATCGCGTCCGTGATCTCTCGGCATCATCCCGATCATCCCGTCCGATCGCGAGAGATGGCCCGGCTGTCTCGTCCCGATCACACGGCTCGATCGTCCCTTCCCGTCTCGTCGCGTCCAGCAGCCATCCGGTCGTGGATCGCTCGCGTGCTGGCTTGCGGCTAGGTCACGGCCATGAATGGTTCGTGACCAATTCGGTTCGGTTCGGTTTAAAACTTGATTAAAATCAAAACGTCACGGTTTAATAAACAGACTTAATAAGTTTATTAAGTTCTGGTTAAACCGGGATAAGAAATCCAAAGTCGAAAAATTGGATTTTGTACCTAAACCAGTGGTTTTCTAATTTGATTTGGTTGGACCAAATAAATTGAGAAAATCCGGTTTAGTAAATAACCGGTTGACAATTGTGGTCATCGTAGTAATTAACTTTGGTTAAGACCAATTTTAATGAACCAGACCGGTTATGTCATTTAATTGGACAATTGGGTTATGTCTTGGACATGGACCAATTCTTGGGCCTCGGGCCAAGAAGTTAAAACAATTGGGCCAATTATTTGAGTCTTTTCTTCAGAATTAATTTAAAATTTATTTTTATAAAATAATTATAAAAATCGATTTTTTAAAATTAATAAGTTTCCAAAATTTTGAAATTAGAAAGTTTCTTAAATTAGAATTTTCTAGATTTGCATGTTTTGGATTTTAGGAAATTTCTATAATCAAAAGTTTCTATTTTTAGAAAGTTTCCAAAATTAGTAGGTTTCCCAAAAAGGAAAGTTTCCCAAAATAGTAATCTTCTATTTTGGGATGAATTTTTTAATAAACCTACAAACCTCAAATAATATCAAGCGTTGGATGTCTTGTCCAGTCTATGTCAGCTGTCGAAGCCCATTCAATTGTATTCATGGCCTTACAGTGTGAGGGTGTCTACTTTTGCGTGGACAAGACGGTTTGTGATTCATAAATGTCATTGGGAGTCCCAGACATTAATGATTACATGACTGTATAGTCTGGTTTTCTTGACTAGGCCATCGGGAGTCCCGGGCCTTGAGACATCAGAGTGGATTGGGCCTCGGGCCCAGATTCACAACCAAGAGTTATATCACGGATATAATTAGCCGACATAGGGCTTACCGATATAAGCTAAGGTTGGGTGATGGCCAGTGGCCCACTTTGATCTTAGTTATATGTGGATCTTGGAATCATTATATTCTATTGAGGGTAACTTATGTTATTGAATATAATGCGTGATTAATCATATTAAGTATAATACAAGATTAATCATATTGAACATATTAACTAATAACCTTTTTATCTTATATTTCAGCTATGACTACTACAAGCACTCAAAACACATTCTCAATCCGGTCTGTTCTCGAGAAGGAGAAGCTGACTGGAACGAACTTCCTGACGTGGTCAAGGAACTTGAGGCTGGTCCTCAAGCAGGAGAAGAAGGATTATGTCCTTCGTGATCCCCTCCCCGAGAGGCCTCCTAACAATGCCGCCAGGACTCTGCATAATGCTTGGGAAAAGCATTCGTCAGATGAAAATGATGTCTATTGCCTGATGTTGGCGACAATGACTGCTGAGCTGCAAATGCAGTTCGAGAGTGTGTTGTCACCCATCGAGATAATGGCAAGCCTAAAATCGCTTTTTCAGGAGCAAGCAAGGACTGAGAGGTTTCAGACAGTTAAGAACCTCTTAGACTGTAAGTTGGCTGCAAATGCGGCAGTGAGTCCTCATGTCTTGAAGATGATGGGTTATCTCGATCATCTTCAGAAACTCGACTGCCCTATCAGCCAGGAACTTGCCTGCGACATCGTTCTGCAGTCTTTACCTGCAAGCTATGATCAGTTCATCCTGAACTTCAATATGCATGGCTTGAGTAAGACATTACCTGAGCTTCACGGAATGCTCAAGACTGCAGAGCCCAACTTGAGGAAAACTGCCAAGGACCCTAATGTGCTTATGGTACAGAAGGGCAAGGGCTTTAAGAAATCCTCTGCTAAGGATAAGGGAAAGGCTAAGGCTGTCCAAGTCTCGGACAAGGACACGCCAAAGCCCAAGCCCAAGTCTAAGGCTGGGCCTACTGACATATGCAGGTTCTGTAAAGAACCAGGGCATTGGAGGAGAGAATGTAAGAAATTCCAAGAAGGTCTAAAGGAATTGAAGAAGAAGACTCTCGAGACTTCTTCATCAGGTATTTTTGTTATAGAAGTTAATACAACTACTTCTGATAATACCTCATGGGTTATGGATACTGGTTGTGGGGCTCATATTTGTACTAATATGCAGGCACTCAGCAACAGTAGAAGGCTGAAGCAAGGACAAGTGGAGCTACGAGTTGGGAATGGAGCGAAAGTTCCTGCACTAGCTGTAGGCACATACTTGTTGTCTTTACCTTCGGGATTGATTTTAGAACTCAATAATTGTTATTTTGTACCTGCGATAAGCAGAAATATTATTTCAATTTCTTTGTTGGATTTGGAAGGTTATGATTTTTCAGTTAAGAATAAATTATGTTCCTTCAATCGCAACAATTTGTTCTATGGTTGTGCCCCTCTTACGAATGGGCTTTACATACTTGATCAATCCGCGCCAATTTATAACATTGATACCAAACGGTTCAAACCTAATGAGGAGAACCGAACGTTTCTATGGCATTGTCGTTTAGGGCACATCAGCGAAAAACGCATCAAGAGGCTCCATTCGAATGGACTTCTTGGCTCATTTGACTTTGAGTCATGTGAGAAATGCGAATCCTGCATGATGGGCAAAATGACACGGGCCCCCTTTAATAAACCTAACGAGAGGGCCAGTGACTTATTGGGCCTGATACACACAGATGTGTGTGGCCCAATGTCCACAAATGCAAGAGGAAACTATCAGTACTTCATTACCTTCACTGATGATTTCAGTAGGTATGGATATGTTTATTTAATGAAACATAAGTCTGAATCTTTTGAGAAGTTCAGAGAATTCCAAAATGAAGTACAGAACCAACTTGGCAAAAGCATTAAGGCTCTTCGGTCCGACCGAGGAGGAGAATACTTAAGCCAAGAATTCAGTGATCATCTAAAAGAGTGTGGGATCGTATCCCAACTCACTCCTCCCGGAACACCTCAATGGAATGGTGTGTCAGAGAGGAGAAATCGGACCTTATTGGATATGGTTCGATCTATGATGAGTCACACAGACCTTCCAATATCCCTTTGGGGATATGCTCTGCTAACAGCAGTGTTCACTCTAAATAGAGCGCCATCGAAAACAGTAGCAAAGACACCATATGAATTATGGACTGGAGTAGCTCCAGTGCTGTCTTATCTTAGAATTTGGGGTTGTGAAGCCTATGTCAAGAGATTAATCTCAGACAAGCTTACACCAAAGTCTGATAAATGCTACTTCATTGGTTATCCGAAGGAAACCAAGGCTTATTACTTCTATCTACGTTCCGAGAACAAGATCTTTGTTGCCCGGGATTGTAACTTTCTTGAGAGGGAGTTTCTCTCTAAGAAAGACAGTGGGAGTAAGGTACTGCTTGAAGAAATTCAAGATGAACAGGATACTGCTCAACCTAATGAGGAAGAGCAGCAGGAGGACCTACAAGAAATTGTAGAGCCTGAACCTGTAGTACCTGAAGTTCGAAGATCCGGGAGGATCCGTCACGAACCCGAGAGATATCAAGGATTCCTCGTGACTAACTGTCATGATCTTTTGATCATTGATGGTGATGAACCATCGAACTTCAATCAAGCCATGATGGGCCCAGATTCCTCGAAGTGGCGCAAGGCCACTGATTCCGAAATGGACTCCATGTCGGTCAACCAAGTGTTTTCGTTGGTTGACTTACCCGCTGGTGTAAAAGCCATCGAGTGCAAATGGATCTTCAAGAAGAAGATTGACGTGGATGGAAATGTCCAGATTTATAAAGCCAGGTTGGTGGCAAAAGGTTTCAGACAAGTTCACGGTGTGGATTACGATGAAACCTATTCCCCAGTGGCTATGATGAAATCTATTCGGATTCTACTAGCAACTGCAGCTTTTCATGATTATGAAATTTGGCAGATGGACGTGAAAACCGCCTTCCTGAATGGAATTCTGGAAGAGGATGTGTATATGACACAACCTGACGGTTACATAGATCCAAAGAATGCTGGGAAAGTATGCAAGCTTCATAAATCCATTTATGGATTGAAGCAAGCATCGAGGAGCTGGAATCTTCGTTTTGATGAAGCGATCAAGCAATTTGACTTCATCAGAAACGAAGAAGAACAATGCGTGTATAAGAAAACTAGTGGGAGCAAGATAGTATTTCTTATTCTGTATGTCGATGACATACTGCTTCTCGGAAACGACGTTCCAATGCTGAAGTCGGTAAAGGACTGGCTTGGAAGTTGTTTTTCCATGAAAGACATGGGTGAAGCCGCATACGTTCTTGGAATCAGGATCTACCGGGATAGATCTAAAAGGCTGATAGGCTTGTGTCAAGATTCATACATTGACAAAGTCCTACAAAGATTCAGCATGAAAGATTCCAAGAAGGGCTTCACACCAATGGTACATGGCACAACGCTGAGCAAGAAGCAGAGCCCTACGTCGGCTGCTGAGCTTGAGCGCATGAAGAACATTCCTTATGCATCTGCAATAGGATCTATCATGTATGCCATGATTTGTACTCGTCCTGATGTTGCTTATGCACTGAGCATGACGAGTAGATACCAGTCAAATCCAGGTGAAAGCCACTGGATTGCCGTAAAGAATATCTTGAAGTATCTAAGACATACTAAGGATAAGTTCTTGGTGTACGGTGGAAGTGATGTGCTTGAAGTCAGTGGATTCACGGACGCAAGTTTCCAGACAGACACAGATGATTTCCGGTCACAGTCCGGTTATATCTTTTGTCTGAATGGCGGTGCAATAAGTTGGAGAAGCTCCAAGCAGGACACCGTTGCTGATTCCACTACAGAAGCTGAATATGTCGCCGCCTCAGAAGCAGCGAAGGAAGCTGTTTGGATACAAAAGTTCATGATCGAACTGGGTGTGATACCGAATGCGGCTGAGCCTCTGGCACTGTTTTGTGACAACAATGGTGCTATAGCTCAGGCAAAGGAACCAAGATCACATCAGAAATCCAAGCATGTTCAAAGAAGATTTCACTTGATACGTGACATCGTTAATAGAAAGGAAGTCAAGATCAGCCGAGTCCCGACAGATGATAATGTCGCTGATCCGTTGACAAAGCCACTCCCAAGGCCTAAGCTCGAGTATCTTACTGAAGCTGTAGGCATTAGAAACATTGAAATGTAATCTAAATTTGAGTGGGAGTTTTGGGGCTTTATTTAGTTATTTGATATGTTCTTGTAAAACATTTTCTTATGTTTAATGAAATTATTATTTCAAGATTATTTTAACTGTGATGAAATAATCGTTCCAAAGTGATATGAACCATTTTATAGGTCATCGAAGTAAGTGACTTGATCTTGAGTTATCAAAGTCATTTAGCTTGATCATGAGACCCTATATTTGATAGATGGCTTATATCATCATGTCCCTAGTCGAAGGTTGTTGAAATTGGAACACCAACAACCGTGTGAGACTAGATTGGTATGTGACTTATGACAAAGTCTCAGTGTGTCATAGATGCGCGGCATCAAAGTCAGTACATAGGTGCATGTAGGGTACATACGACCGGACAAGACCCGATTATAAGAACTCTTCAGGATATTTATATCTGTGTCATAAGAGATTCTTACTACGACTATAGAGTATAGTCCTTAGACCTGAGTTCGCATGCATGTGACTGCACATGAACTAATGCGCTTTGATCATTGTCTAATGCTGTCGTTAAGCGATAGTTATAAGGACCTTGTTTGGGTGTATTATGAAATGAGTAGTTTACAGTGATGGAACAAGACGGGATTTGTCCCTCCAATATAAATGGAGTGAATATCTCTAGGCCAATCGGAGATTTGAATACTGGAAAATGCATGGCCATGCTCAAACGGACTTTCCCAAGTCGTTTGGATTGTCAGTATCGAATCAGAGTCCGATGAACAAGATTAGGCTTTATAAGGATGACACTAATCTTGCCTTATGACTAATCGAGATATTGAGACAAAAGGATTATGAATACAGAGATTCCAGTACAAGTGGGAGATTGTTGGAATTGTGTCCAGTAATCTCGGTACTGTCTCTAGAAAGTAAGAGTATGTCAATGATCAGACATAAGTCATATAATACTGGGGGTCATGATGGCTTGCTAGAGTCCGCTCATGATCTATAAGTCTTGGACTTATTGCCTTTATTATATGATCCCATATGGGTCACACGCATAAGCTAACGGGAAAATACGAAAAGAACGGTTTAGCAGAAGTACGGTAAAAGTGCTAGGCATTTACTGTGCTTAGAGAGACTAAAGGGCCTGATTAAATCCAAGGGATTTAATCAGACTGGGAATTGGGCCTAAAAGCCCAATAGAGTTAAAGAAGGGTTTTATAAACTAAAACCAAGTCTTTTCTCCTCCAACTCTTCTCCCCTGCGCCGCCAACTCTCTCTCTCTGCGCCTCCTTCTTGCTCGGTCTAGCAGCCAAATTCCCGGTGTGCGTGTGTGAGCCTTTGGAGGATCCATCTCTTGGTGGTTCTGCTGATCTCTGACCATTACCTCCTCATTCCGCTGCACAAAAAGGTAACAGGTGAGATCCATTAAGTTTTTAAATAAAAGAACCTAGATCTGCATGTTTAGTAGGATGAATCAATTGAGAATTGAATCAGGAAACACTAAACGGATCCAACACTTCTTCTTCTTCATGAATTACATATTAACGTGTTAACTAAATTACCATATAACTAAAAATGTGTTGTTGCATAAGCAACTTTGTTACCGTAGTAGATTTCACATAATTATATGGATAAATTATAAACTAACTCCGCTATATGTTATGATACATGTGTGATAACTGAGTTGGTGCATATTATTCATCTTCTTCTTCATAAATATATATTGTTCATCCGACACTGTTCCTCCCAGAAGAAATTTCTCATTCCAAAACTATTCACATTCAGAAATACTGTTCATCCACTCAAAATACTATTCAATAATTGATGTAAAAAAAATACTATTCAATAATATATGGATCATCCTCTATGTTTTTTTCTTCTTCCACCTTTTTTCTTCTCATTTACCGGCAAAAATGAGAAAGAGACAATTAACTGGAATGTGTAATAAAGTAGGAGTATAATTGATTTTTTCAAAGTGAATAGTATTACTAAACAATGACAGAAGAGAGATAAGTCAGATAACTAATTTTAAGTTACCGATGTATATTATTTCATTATACTCTAACTACTAACCCCATGTTCTTTGTACTTAATTATGTGCTTTAATTAATGCATCAATATACCTAAGAATTAAGAAAGATTTGAAGCTCAATAAATCAATAATATCATCTACAAATATGTAGCCGTTTTAACTTTTGAACTTAGTTTAAATGGATATATATATATATATATATATATATATATATATATATATATATATATATATATATGTGTGTGTGATTAGTATATCTGCCGACTTAAGAAACCGTTAACCATTATAACAAATTGGCAAATAACTTTCTAAACAAGAATGTATTAGGCTACGGCAGGTCTGGTACTCTTTTGAATTTGATTTAAGTTATTTATTCGGTTTGTGAGTTAAAACATTTACGTGGTTGTCTAGGTGATTGTCTCGCACGGATATACAGATATGAAACTTTTGATAAAACTGTGCTTGTAATTTTGATGTTTATTGGTTTATTTGCTATCTCCATTACAAACATTATGTTTGTAGACCGCTGCTTTTTTGGTATTTAACAATAATCACAAAACTATTTTGTATTGATTTATATCATTTTGTGTTCCTTGCAACACTCTAAATAAAAAATAATTTATTATGTATACAACTGTAATTAAAAGAATAAAAATGTAATTAATAAAAATAATGAATACTTAAATGAATTGATATGAAAATTCCATATTTAAGACCATTTTTATTTTTTCATAATTCTGATATAAGATTTAAAAAATAAGAAGAATACTAAAGAAATGAGATTTATTAAAATTAAACATAATTCAAAATTGTTTTTTTTGCTGAACTTAAAATTAGAAAATGAGAGATTTAAGGGATTCCATATAAGAAAATAAAATCAATTAAATTAATCAAAGTCACTCAAAAATTATTATCATTTTCTAATCATTTGCAACAAAACAATTTATAATTAATGTTTATACGGAAGAATAATTGAATTAAAATCAGATTCAGTTATATTCAATTTAATAATACTATTTAAAATATGATTTATATTGTAAATATTATATTTAATTTTTATTTTACTAATAAATAAATCAAAGTAATGCTTTCATAACTATATTCAAATGTACAAGCGAATCAAATAAATAAAGATTAGATCATCTTTATAAGATCTAAAAATGTAGTATTAATGTTTAAGAGGAATAAAACTCGAATTAAAAGCTTATTCGGATAAAGAAAAATAATATAAATTATTTAGCACATGATTATATTGTAAAGATTTTATTTGATTCTACTCTACTAATAAATATATCCGATGAAATCAAAGTATCAACACACTTTTTAAGATGTATAAACCGTAATTAAAGGAATGAAAATTTTAATTAATAAAAAATAATTATTTCATAAATAGATTGATATGAAAGTTCTGTAAATAATATAATTTTTATTTTTCATAATTATGATATAGTTAAGATTTAAAAAGATTGATAATATTAAAGAAGTGTGATTTATTAAAAATTAAATGTAATTTTTTTTGTCAACAACATAATGAGATACTACCGGGACTCAGCTAGCCAAGCCGGTGGATCCGGATTTACATAAACAAAATAAGATGGCCGGACTCTAGCACTGCGTGCCAAGTTGTCCGGCTTCGTGTTGCTTGCTCTTGGTGTATGAGTGATACTAAACCTTGTGAAGAAATTTTTGCGATTCTTGTACTCATCCAAGTGTATTGCCATAGCAGGCCATTCAGTTGGTGTAGACACAATCTTTACCAGTTCTGAACAGTCTGTAGCAAATGTCACTTCTTTTTTATTCCATCTTTTCATGCACTCCATCGCCCATATTAGCGCTTCGAACTCTGCACTCCATCCCATCATCATAAATCTTTCTCCTTTATAAATACCGAACCAGCCTTGCCCTGAGAATTTGTCACCTTCCTTCCATGATCCATCAATAAAACACCATCATCCTTTAATTTACATCCGTTCTTGTATGTGAATCGGTCCATCTACTTCAGTTTGATGTGTTGAGTTACCTTTGTAGCCGCTGGTTGAGCCTCTTCCCATGATAAGGCTTCACTTTCAGCAAGTTTTAAAATATTCTGGGGGTCATGATCAATATTGTTGTAAAGCTTATCATTCCTGCTTTTCCAAATATACCAGACTATCCATGGAAAATAACTTAACTCACTATTGGCTGGTATTCGCCAAAACAAATAATCCATATTAGAGAAAACCGAAGATAGCGGAAACCTTCCGGGTTGTGAGGGAATTAATGATAGAGCCCATGTCTGTAATGCCGGTGGGCATTCAAATAGTACGTGATTTATTGATTCTTTTGTTGCCCCGCATTGAGCACATTGTGTATCACATCTGATTTCTCAATCTTTTAGATTCTTTGTAACCGATAAACACCCTGAAATTGCTTGCCAAATAAAATGTTTAATTTCAGGTGGACATTTTAATTTCCAATAAAACTCCTGAAGTCTTTTAACATCAGGCCCGTAAACCAATTGTGTATTTTCCTTTTCCATAAAATCCTGTTCTAAACGATATCCTGATTTAACCGAGTATCTCCCTGATTTTGTAAAATGCCATCCGATGGTATCTCTTCTTGAGAATCTGCTAATCGGTAAACTGAGAATTAAAGCTGCGTCCTCTGGTTCAATGATACTATGAATCAATTGGTCATTCCACATATGTGTATCCGGATTGATCAATTGATTCACTGTTAAGAAAGGATCGTAATGAGTTAATTTTTTTTGTTGCTAATCTCGGGCGATGGCCTGGAATCCAAGAATCATTCCATACTGAAATAGAGTCTCATGTTCCAACCCTTTTGATTAGCTCTTTGGTAACCAGAGATCTAGCTGAGGTTATATTTTTCCATCCATAGGATGGAGAGTATGATCTAATTGGGTCTAGAGGAGCCCCATTCCTATAATATCTACCTTTAAAAACCTTTGCAAATAAAGAATATGGTTTTTCTATCAGTCTCCACAGTTGTTTTGCCTGAAAAGCCGTATTAATATTCGTCAAATCCCGAAAGCCTATTCGCCGTTATTTTTCTCTCGACATAATTTATCCCATGATAGCCAGTGCATACCTCTTTGATTTCCGTTTGTACTCCACCAAAACTGTGCCTTTACACTGATTAGCTTTTTGTTACCTTTTTTGGTAATCTAAAGCATGACATTACGCGGTTGGGTAGAGTTGTTGCCACCGATTTTATCATAACTTCTTTTCCTCCTTTTGTTAGAAATTTTACTGTCCACCCGTTTACTCTGTTATGAAGTCTATCATGAAGGAAACTAAAAATCTGATTTTTCGATCCTCCAAGACTCTCCGGTATCCCCAAATAAGAACCCATTCCTCCTAGCTTTGTAATTTCTAGAATAGTCTTCAGTTCCTCACGAATCGGATTATCAATTGTATGACCAAATTGCACTGATGACTTATTGTAATTAATTTGTTGACCCGATGCCGCTTCATAGCCTTGTAAAATTGTAAGGATAACCTTGCATTCCTCGGTGTTTGCTTTACAGAAAAATAAGCTATCATCCGCAAATAAAAGATGTGTAATTGGCAGACTTGGTCTTGCCACTTTCAGACCTGTCCAAACCTTCTCACGTTCCGCTTTCCTTATATTTGTATGGTGACAATAGATCACCTTGACGCAAACCTCTCTGTGGCTGAATTAGCCCCCTCGGTTGACCATTGAGTAAAACTCTATATTGAACTGAAGTAATGCATGACATCATTAGAGTTATCCAGCGATCTCCGAAACCCATCTTCTGTAACAACTTTTCAATAAAGGTCCATTCGATTCTATCGTATACCTTACTCATGTCCGTCTTAACCACCATATATTTCCCTTTACAAGAGGGATTTGTTCTTAAGGCATGGAACATTTCTTGAGCAATCAAGATATTATACGAAATTAATCTCCCTGCCACAAAGTCTGATTTCGTTTCCGATATAAGATTTGGCAGTAATGGTTTCGGCCTTTGGCACAATACCTTTGATAAAATTTTATAGCTCACATTACACAGACTAATGGGTCGTAGTTCCGTCATTCGACTTGGTCTTTCTGTTTTTGGAATCATACAAATGTTTGTGACGTTTAGCCGCGTATCTAATTCTGCAGTCTGGATAAAATCATTTACAAACCGAATAATATCATCTTTTATGATTGGCCATGATTGTTGAAAGAATAGGCTGTTATTCCATCCGATCCTGGTGCTTTTTTCGGATGCATCATAAATGGAGCTTTTCGTATTTCCTCTTCTGTTGCTGCCGCTGTGAGTCTAATGTTCATTTGGTCCGCTATTGACTCTGGAACCTCAACTAAAAATTCCTCGATTGCCGTCGGGTTCGAAGATGTAAATAATTCTTCAAAATAATCGACTGCTACTTTTTATACCTCCTCATCCTTTGTTACCCATATTCCCGCATCATTATGGAGTCTTATAATCCTGTTTCGGGCCCTCCGTTGTTTTGTTATAGCCTGATAAAACTTTGTATTCCGATCCCCCGAAGTATTCCATAGATTCTGACTCTTTTGTTGCCAATATAATTCCTCATCAAGATATGCTTCTTTCAGTTTTTGAGTAATGTCCAAAACCTCCTCATGTGACCGACTGTCATCATTTTGGACCTCTTCTAAGGCCTTTTTAACTCGTTTATCTTTTCTTTTCCATAAGGTAAGTGATTTTTCCTCCATTTTGAAATCTCATGCCGACATTTACTTATTTTTGTTACCAGATCTTGCTGATGTCTTACTCCCATTGAATTCCACCCACATGTGATGGAATCCATCAGACTGTCTTGTCCAATCCATCTCTTATCAAATCTGAATTGCGATTTCCTTTTATAAATTTTATCTTCTATGGTTGCTACCATAGGTCGATGATATGAACCTATCATACCCAAATATTCAACAAAAGATTGTGAGAATAAAATGTGTCATTCCTCATTTGCCAAAGCCCCGTCTAAACGACACCGAATCAACTGTTTTCCCCTCCAACCTCTCCAAGATAAGGAGTTTCCTAAGAATGGAAATTCCAGGAAGCCACAGTTTTGGATCATATTATTGAAGTCCAAGAAACTAACTGCACTACGTAATGCTCCTCCCTCTTCCTCATTGTTTCCTGTAATTTCATTCAGATCCCGAATCATAAACCATGGTTCATTCCATTGAATACCAATTCGTGTTATTCTTTCCCAAACTTGATTTCTCAAAGTTTGAACCGGTTCTTCATATGTAAAGGTGAGGTAAATCTTTTGACCTTGGAATTCCGCTTCCACGTCGATCAACCTATTATTTGAAAATAGAATATTGACATTGTATGCATTATTATAATAAAGAGAAAGACCTCAACTTGTACCGTGAGGATCAACCGGGTGTAATTTATCATAAACAAAGTGTCCCTGAAACATTTCAACGAAAGACCATTGTTGCTTAGTCTTTCACAAAAACAAAAATTCCAGCTTATATTTAAAGCATATTTCCCTCAGATAACTTATAGTCCATTTGCTACCTAGTCCCTGACAGTTCCAACTTATTATACGCATTAGTATATCCGATATGGCTGAGTCTTAAGGTGAATATATGGGTGTGAAGATACCCTCATTTGATGCCAATACTTAGTTTAAACGAACCATATATTCCCAGGGAGATCAGAGAGTTGTGACTAGCCTGTTTTCAAGCCTGTGATTCTACAGACCCTTAAGTCTGTTACCTGAGTACTCCTGAATGATGAATTTCTCCGTTCAGAACCAGAAGCATGAAAATTATTGTCTATCAATGAGTTAATAAATACCTTAACATTGTTTCATGTCTTTACATTGTTTCGTTCCTTTACATGACGCACATAGAAGAAAGTTACAACCACTTATATAATTCCGTCTCATCCCATTATAACCGAAAGTAAAGTCCGTGATAAACCTAATATCATCTCCATGCACCGACACCAGAGTACCGTCTTTCATAAACCCAAATCTTGAACACTCTGTACCATTCTTGTTGCCATTTCCATCCTACCATCACCCATAACGTCAAATGTAGAACACATTGTACCTTCACATAAAAGAATCATCAGCCTATCCATAACCAAATGACCAACACTCCTGTTAACACTCAGAAATACAGACATCCAAATAAAGACAAGATCAACACCAATCTCTACCCATTACCACACCTCTCGTTGCCAATAGAAAACATTAGCAGAGAAACAAAGAACCAAAACATTAAAATACTTATTATCTTTTAATGCAAAACACCAGAATTCTAAGCACTCAAGATCCATAGTCCTTGGGGCATCGTTACTCAAAACCTCACAGTCATCTACTATCTTTACTCTTAAGACATCTGCAACTCTCAAACCATAAAACAATCTTCCTACTCTATTTCGAGAGCACAATTTGCTTTCTGTTCCAGCATCTTCGTTCGCACAAACAAACCTTGTGCCTCGACCCAAATCACTGTGATATGAGATTATTTCGAATTCGAACCTCAAAACTAAAACATAATATAAGTTATCTTGTAACATGGACCTACAACCCTCCAAAAAAGTTCTCAAATACAAAACGGATGACGATAAACATTCGCCCAAAAAATTTCATAAACATAGTACCACCACTCCTCTTGTTGCCAATGCTGCCTCTGTATATACCACACAAAATGGTGGAGCCCAAAAATGAAAATTTCAGAACCCTCCAGAATAAGCCACAAAAACCTTTTAAAACCGTTTAAACCCCTACTATTAACCTTAATCCAGCTGGAAGAAGATCTGTGATGGTGTATCACAGACTTATCTCTGCAAATGGGTACCGAAACCTTTTCTCGTTGCAATCCAAGCCACCAAAACCCTGTATCTATCCATTTCAATGATTCCATCATGTAACTCACAACAGGGAAATAGATCTCTTTAGGCTTAAAGCTCTGTTCTTTAACAAAATCCATAGCGAGAGTAAGTTTATCACAAACCCCACAAAATATAAACCAAGAGCCACCAAAATCCAGCTTATTGTTGATACCAATGCAATTTTGATAAAACAAATAGCAAAACCTTTTTTTATTAGGAGAAAAAACCACCAGTCTCACTCGTTTATAATGTAATTTTGCTAACCAAACCACACAATAATTTTCAGAGAAGATGGGATTATGGCCTGAAAGAGAAAGTTTAAACTCTGTAAATTCCTCATGAACCTTCCAATTACTACGTATTATCCAACTGAAACCAGAACTACAGCCATAACTTAGAACCTTATTCCAAATTACTATGTAAACATATGATACAGTAAAAGAAGGAGCTGATATATGACACGTGGACGGACAAATCAAGATGGAAAGAAGTTGGACTAAATCAATTAAAAGAGAAACTTGTCACTTTCCAGAATCACCTGGAAAATATTGTGAACATTAAGTTCTTCTTTTCTCTCTTGTTCTTGAGTGTTCTTCGCTAGTTCTGGGTTCCATCGTCTGGTTGGAAGCTCAAATTAGTAAGAGAGGTTTCTGTTCCTTGAGAACATTAGCTTCTGTGTATCATTCTTGTGAAGTATCAATTTTCATGTAAAAAGGTATCAGCGCCAATCATCCTCGGAATCTTGGAATCACGATGTCGGAAAAAAGAGAAGCTCATATTGGGGCTCTCTTGGAGGGGATACGATTCTGATTAGGGTTAGGGAACAAGGAATCAACACCGGATATTCAACACGACGATCCGTCAAAAACTCCAGAAATGCTTGTTGTTGCACCAGACCTGATTGTGTTGTTCACAGAGGCTTTGGAGAGGTTTCAATCTACCATGAAGTCAGGTTTGGACGAGTTGAGGGATGAGATCCGCGAGTTTAAAGCTGCATTCCACGAAGATTGTGCTGAGATGATTCAGGATATTATGAAAGTCGAGTCTGAATTATATTCGAACCTGGTATCGGATATGGAGACAGAGGATATTCACGAAGTGAAATCATGTGGGGAAACAGAGTTGATCAGTACAGAAGCATCGCTTAAGCAAAGCGAATTGAGTCAACATCAGATTTCGAATCCGACGGAAACACTAGAGTCACTGCTTCATATTCAGGTACCAAATTATAATTTGGAACCAAACCTTCAATTTCACAAAGAATCATTAGCTGTTGGTGATGAATACTACGCTGGTTTTGGCCTTGGTGATTTGTGTGATAAAGCTGAGTTATCTCAAAAGAAAATAGAGGTTTTACATGTCAACAATGTAGCTGAGAATTTTAAAAATTCAATAAGCAGTACGCCTTTACCTTGTGCATGCCAAGTGTTTAATAGAATGCTTCTGGAAGTAAGCAAAGTGATGCACAAGAGTACGCACGAAGGCTCTGTGTTGTTAGTCTATTAGTGACCCATTTTGAGGTTGTGGTGGTAAATCAGATTGTCCAAGCTGACATTGTAAATGATGAGTTATATGGGGAGGATCTTGCTAGCTTCAGCGATGGGAGTTTCATTGTTCTTCATGTCAGATTGTTTCTTCCCAAACGAAGAAGACAACAACATCCAAAGCCAGACTCAAGGGGTAACATAGATTTGTTGAACATAAGTGGGAATATGGACAAGAAAGAATCAGTGACAATGCTTGATGGTAGCTCTAAGTTTGACCGGAGTACACAAGGACTCAAAACTCAGAACATGAATAAACAGAAGATGAGAATGTTGTTGTTGCACTCAAGTTTGTCAATGATCATTTGGGAAGGAAGAGAGAATATGTTCACTTTGGTGTGTAGGGGCAGACTGGACTTTGAAAGTACTATCACATTGTCTCAGATTTTGTCAAAGAGTGGATTGAAGGAGTTTTTACAGTTATTTGGAATGAAGAAATTTTGGATAGTATAACCATTTGAAACAATCTACTTTCTTTTTCACTATGTCAGAGGACGAAACTTTCTTGATTCTGCAATAGAGATCAGTCTTGGTGAAGAAGGATCAGGTTACACGACCAGGTTCTCTGAAGATATTTTGCTCTCATCAATTATTTCGGCCCCGGGAGGAACGTGTTGTGAAGTTGCTCGTATGAGGAGATTTCTGAAGTTAATCACATTACAACAGTATCTGGTCTTGTATCAGATTACTCGATTTTTTGCGCAGTCAAATACTAGCAACAGACCTTTTGTTGATTCTGATGCATTGGTGAGGACGTTAGAGTTGGTTTATAGGGTTCAGCAGGATACACATGAGTTCTTGATAGTGCTTTCCTCATTGCTTGGGCATTATTGCTTATACCATTGCAAAGCTAAAACAGTATTGCAAACTCTCTTCTGTGGTGGTGTCTCGTATGTGCCCATGTGCTCCAAATATAAGCGGCATTCAGAATCTTATTTGAAGCTCAGTGGGGACAATCAGTTTAGTGTTGAAGATTTTTATGAGAGCTGCAATTCTAGAGTAGGTGCTACACATTGTTTTAAGCTGCACACATTGTCTCATGTCATCACTTTTCAGCACAAACGATCTGTGTCAAGTTATATGAGCAGAGTTTGGGATCTGGGTGGAACAGTTGTGGAAGCTTCTTAGGAGTTCTTATATGACTTGCAACGGAATTTTCAGAGTTTGTTGACCAAACTTGTGGACAAGTTTTTGTGAAATAGGGAGATTTGATACAGTAAAAGAAGGAGCTGGTATATGACACGTGGACGGCCAGATCAAGATGGAAAGAAGATGGACTGAATCAATTAAAAGAGAAACTTGTCACTTTCGAGAATCACCCGAAAAATATTGTGAACATTAAGTTCTTCTTTTCTCTCTTGTTCTTGTGTGTTCTTCGCTAGTTCTGGGTTCCATCGTCTGGTTGGAAGGTCAAATTAGTAAGAAAGGTTTATGTTCCTTGAGAACATTAGCTTATGTGTATCGTTCTTGTGAAGTATCAATTTTCATGTAACAACATATATTCCCCATATCGCTTTGAAAACAATCAAGAACCACTTCTTAGATCAAATCATTGGGAGAAAACTAACAAAACAATGACCGTTTAAGCCTTGAACCTTAACACTTGTCTCCCATAAATAAAATAGATTACCAAAATTTTGAATCCACATGAGAATGACCATCTTTATAATCATCAACCAGATCGTAGCTGAAGATCCATAAAGATCATAATCTATCCTCTCCCCATCATAGTCGCGAAGAGAAAAGAGAGCAATCGAGTTAACTGAGCTTGATAATAGACCAACCGAATGTAAAACCAAAAACCGAATCAGAGTAAATGATCAGAAAAGATCACGATCTATCCACACCTCATCATTGATCTTCTTTTGTAACCGATTAACATTCCGTACTAGAGACCAAATCACGAACCGAATCTTCAAGATCCCCTCTTTAATTTGCTTAAGGAAGAGACCCACACCGAGAGTCGCCGAACAACCACATGAATCGCTGCTCCTCAAACCTTAAGGAATCACCGCTATCTCGCCAAATCTTACCCATATATCCTTATCAAATTCAGTAGATAAATAAATCAAATCGTGAAAATGAATCCCTAAATATGTAACCGATATGTTCCCACAAAATCCATGAACCTCAACACCAGATTCCGTGAAAACACGAAATCGATTCGTGAGGACAAGAATCACCAGCCGTAAACCATTCAAGACCGAGCAGATCACCGCTTTGTTGTCCAAATTTTTGATCATAAGAAGACTCGATCAAATCGCCATGGCGATCGCCTCGAGAGAGAGAGAGAGTGTTACAATAAATTAAATGTAATTCAAAATTAACTTTTCTTGTTGAGCTTAAAATGGGAAATGAGATGAGCTTAAAATTAGGAAATGAGAGATTTATGGAATTTTGAAATCAAGATATATCAATTTACATAGAAAGTAAATTAAATAAATCAAACCCCCAAAATATATATCATTTTCTAATCATTGGCAACAAAAACATAATCGAATTAAAATCAGATTCAGTTATAAAGAAAATAAATAATAATAATAATAATAATTAAAGTATGACTTATATTAAAAATATTATATTTGATTTTATTTTACTAATAAATAGATCAAATAAATCTTTCCAAGATATATCTTCTTACCATGTCTCATTCGATGATTACCCGTATATGTTATAAAGTAACATTATTAAGGACATGTCATACAATATGCTATAGAATATTATAATATATAATGGTAACATTATAATTAGCCGGTTGGACTTTCTCTTATTTTCTCTCTTCTTTCTCTCTTCTTCTTGTAGACAACGACAGCGACTCCGCTCGCCTCTCCGGCTCCGACGTTCACGTCTACACCGTTAGAGGGCTCCCGCCAAACCGTGCAGGTCTTTCATCCGGGGTTTGGAACTGGTTTACGACTGTTTTTGGTGGCTCGACTAAGCTTTCCGGCGGTGGTCATAACGGTTTGACGGCGGACCTGAGGCAGGGTTGCATATCTGGTGCCGGATCTATGAGGACATGTTCTGGTTACCGTCCTCCCCTGCTCTTGTTCTCATATCTTCTATCGGACCCTAGAAAGGTGGTATTTTCTGGATTCCGGCGCCGCTTTCGATTCCCAGTGGTGCTTGTTGTGAGGCGGTGTTTGTTGAGGTTCGGCGATGGATTACTCTGGGTTCTTGACCCCATCTATTTCCCACTAGAGGACAGCGACGGTTAGGGGCGTTCTATTTCGCGGAGGAGGCGGTGGATTGACCATAACTCCGGCGGCGTCGCTTTACCTTTATCTTTCGCTTAGGCATCTCTGGGAGTGGGGCTGGACCGAAAATAGTGGCAGCTCTAGGGGAGGTTGTCTCTGCAGTTTAGGCATGGCCTTTCCCTTGTTGAGCTTATGTTGCGTTTTTTCTTCTTCTCGTGTTCGCCGGTTTCTTTGCAGGTGTGTGTCTCTGTGGCTTCAGGGTTTCCTCCTCGGCGGTTGTGGTTTCGCCGTAGGAGGCTTAGTCTTCAATCTTACATGTCGCTGCTCTTCCTTCTAAGGCGGCAGTGTCGTCTTCTAAATTAGGGTTTGTATGTAGACGGTTAGGTTTTGGTTTTGTAGAAAATGGTCGTAGATTTAAGAATCAAACCGGATTTTTTTATTTATTTCGGTCACGGTTTGTTTTAATTTTCTGTTTCCATTTTAAGTTTTCTCCAGCTATCTTGTAAAAGAAATTTGATAAGAAAACCTTAAAAAAGCATTATAATTAGCTCGGACTTTAATTAGCCCTTCCACCATCAAAATGTATGAGAAATGGCAACATAATCCCTTCCGAATATACAATATGCTAACATTATAATTAGCCTTTACTTCCTCTCTTTCCTTTTGTATTATTTGGTGTACGCTATGTTCATGGAAAGCGTTTGCAATGTTGCATTATACTCCCTCTGTTTCTCAATATAAGAGGTTTTGAATAAAATACGCATATTAAGAAATTTATTGAGTTTTACAAAATATTTTTAATAATTAATTTAAAATAATTCAACCAATCATAAAAGATACTATATAATATAATTGGCTATAAGATATTAAGTGCACTTAAAATTTGCATTAAAAAGTGAAAACAATTTATATTTTGAAACAAAAACAAATCTCTAAAATTTCCTATATTGAAAAATGGAGAGAGTATATTGTAAACCCAACAGCTAATTGGATTGTTTATTTAAGTGTCAAAGCTTTTTGATGACAATTTTACATTTTTGTTGTTTTCACCAAATTCATTTTTTCCAGATAATTTTATTAATTGAATTCCATTCATAATACGAGACCACTTCTATTATAAAGACATCTCGTTTTGTATCGCAATCAAATTATTAATACATTTTTTGATAAAGTTTGTGACCGCAAAATAAATTATTTATGTTATTTGGCCACAAAATTTTCATTGTTTTATTACTTTTTTTGTTTTTGGAAAAATTCTGGTGTCAATTAGAAAGGTTAGTTTAATTGATAAAGTAGCAAAGGGTATTTCTTTTACTGTTGCTGATTGTCTTCTTTTTACGTTGCCACTACAAAAATCGCCTAGGATAACATCGTTTATTTTAGTACTTAGTATCGCTTTTAAAATGATGTTATCATTATGAAATCATTTTAATAAGTGACGCTAAATTCAATGAAGCTAAATATATTTCGCATCATTTTAATAAACGATGACACCATTGAAATCTAACATCATTTATTTTACGTTAGTGTCAATTTAATAAGCGATACTAAGTTGATTCTAACATCATTCTACAAATGATGTTATATTATTGTTTGCATCGTAAATTAAAAATGATGCTAAAATAATTCTAAAGTCATTTTTCAAAAGTGAGGCTAGTTAATCTCTTGCATCACTTATAAAATGATTTTACATTACAAGAAAACTGCCTCGTAGTCACAAATAATTTGTGGCTATAGAACTTATTTAGTGGCGATTTTCAGTTTAGCCAGGGATAGCCAAAAAACAATTTTGTAACTACAGGCTCATTATTATTGGTCATTCATTCGTGGCTATATATTTAAAAAAAAAATAAAATATACAAATAATAAAATTAAACTAAAATGATTGATTATTCAATTTTTATTTAAAATCATAATACAATATATAAATAATACAATAAAAATTAAACAAAACATAAAAAATGAATTAAAAATGAATCTAGGGGGCATGGCCACAGGAGCCTGAAGACTCCACGCCGGAAGATGCGTCTCCGGTGACGATAATGGGGGATATGAAGACTCCGCCGCCGCTCCTCAGACCACCGCCGCCGCATCAACGATGAGACATCGGCGCAACCGGGGCGAATCCTCCGCGTCTGAAGCTCTGGCGGCTCCTCCTCTGCCCAAACCCTCACGGAGAAGAGAACGAAAGTGGTGAAGCTCCGGCGGCTCCTCCTCTGCCCAAACCCTCACAGAGAAGATAGCGATGAAGCTCCGACGTCGGCGCAACTGGGGTGAATCCTCCGCGTATGAGACGAAGTTGCGAGATCTTCGACGGTGAGATCCGAAATAAAACAGAAATCGTTAGCCAAAAGTTAAAGCCAAATCGATCTACAAAGGACTTATAAACTTAAAAAGAAGAAATTTCGAAGGCTACCTGAAGCTGTCCTAAGCTCACACAAAGAAGAGACGAGGTTGAAGATCGGAGAAAATGACAATCGACATTGGAGCTTCAGAGTTTGGTCGTGGATGTGGAGCTTCGGATTCATTACAGATTTCATGGAGAGAAGGAAAATCTGAGAAATTATGAAAGGAGAAGAAGGAGAATCTGTCTGTGCAATCGTGAAGAGGAAGAGAAGGAGATAAGATGATGATGGTATAATACGGCGCATATGACATATTTCGAAGATCTAGGGTTTTTTTTTAGCAAGAGAAAGAGTAGATCTAACGGTCCACAATTGAGAAAAGAAATAGATCCAACAGTACAGATGAGATACTTTATAATCCTTTGTGGTTTTAACATCGCTTTAAGGAAAATGATATTATAATTATAATTATGATGTCACTTATAACAAACGATGCTAAAGATACAATTAATTTTTAAATATAACGTCATTTTGCAAATTAACTTTACAAAAACAACAGTACAACTAGCATGCTATGATAGTTGTCCATTTTGCTTGATTTCTTCTAAAATTTGGTTATTGCTTTGTTTAGAGATTTTGATAGAGATAATATTTTTTATTTTCTAAACTTATTAGGCCAAGGAATGAGTAGATAGAGAGATTTTTTCTTAATTTGTGGAAGAAAGATGTGTCTAAAATCACAATACTGTGTGAATCGTGTTAGTCGCTAAATGCATCAAATGTAGAATATGAGTAGCTGTTAATTTAGAAGGATATAGTGCCTTTGGTAGAATGATTTTACAAAAAAATGAAGAAGTTTAGAATTGCTCCCATATAAATTATAAGGTGAATTTTTGGTTTTATATTGTCATTTTGTCAAGAATATGGCTTTTAGGAGTAAGCAGGTCGTGGGAACTCATAAATATAAGAGAAGAATAAATTTGCAGTTTACTAATATTTCAATCTACTTAGTTTGGAAAACATTTAGTTAGATATTTTAATTTGAGTAATTAAATAAATGTAAGTTAAAATTTTATTGAAACAGTTTTTTTTTTGTTCAGTTGGGATATATGTAGAATTACATAGATACCTAGATCAAAATTAAAGGTAAGAATATTTAAAATATGGTAATAATGTTAAAAATGATAATAGCAACTTAGTATGACCATTAAAGAATAAACCAATGTTAAAAAGGAGTGTTATACAAATCAAAATTATAATACATGGAGTGAGTAGACAGAAAGTTTTTTTCTTTGTTTGTGCCAAAAAGATGTGTTTAAATTCACAATACTGTGTGAATCGTGGTTGCCGCTTAATGCATCAAATGTAGAATATGACTAGCTGTTATTTAGAAAGATATGTGGCCTTTGGTAGAAAGATTTTAGAAAAAATGAAGAAGTTTGGAATTGCTTCGATATAAATTAAAATGTGGAGGGGCTAATTAAACATTAAAAAAATGACACCGTTTGAGCTCTGAGGGCGACTGAGAACACGATTAGGGTTTTTGTTTACACCTTCTGCAAGTAACTTTACCGGCACCGCCTGATGCCTCCACCAGAGGTTTTGGGCCGTCACTGGAGGGGAAAGGGATACACAGGCTCCGATCTTTCCAACATTCAAGGATTCATAGACTGTTTCGTGGGCATGGATAGTGCAAAAGAAAAGAGTTCTAACAAAGTATGAAGTTTCAATTTCAATGGAAGATGGTGTTGGTTCAGTTACAAGTTACAGTTCCGGATGATGTTCTACAACTCTTCTCCTCTATGGGAAGATTTTCTCATTGACATGGTCTTAGCAAAGGCTCCACATATTGCTAAAGTTCATGTTATAATTAATAAGATCTGGACGCTTAGTGATAAGAACCAGATGATTGATGTCTTCGTGGTTAATGCCACAACGATGGAATTCAGGATTACTAATCTCGTAACAAGAAATCGAGTACTGAGGCGTGGGATGTAGAATCTAGAAAATGTGCGTGTGGTTATGTCAAAGTGGTCACCTTTTGTGGAGGAGATTCAACCAGAGATTAAGTTGATTCCATTATGGGTCCAACTTCGTAATGTTCCGATGAATATGTTCTCCTAGAAGGTTCTAGGCTTTGCTCAGTACAATAAATTCGCGTATTATTAACGCTTATAAAATGCTATCTGACAAATACATAGCGTTTTAAAAAACGCTCTATCATCGATCGCGATAATAGATCGAGCATTTTAGATAACGTTTTTTACGCATGCTATGGTTGTTGTATATAGAATAACGTTTTTTATATGTGATATTTAAAAATACGATAGCAATTATTTAATGTTATTTATTTGTATGTTACAGCATAACCAAAATGTTATATATTATTTTAAAATAGCATTTGTATTTTGCTATTTATTTTTATTTTTTTTTTGACATATTTTGCTATTTATTTTTTGTCTTCAATTCACTGATTTTGGACTAATGAACTTTTATTCATAGCAATTTTATAATTTTAATATATATAATAATTTCTATAGGTTATTCTAGTAATTTGTATTTAAATTACAATTTACTGAATTGTTTTTATAAATTGACATATTGAAAAGAAATATGAAACATTTTATTATATTATAGATGGAACCATGCTACACAACATCTATATTACAAAAATAGTACATAATTAAAAGATACTAGGTGTTGTACCTCCGCGCAGGTTCATGGGGCTGGTATGTTTATGAATTTTCTCCAATTCACGTTTATTGTATCTGTGTAATGTGGGGGCTGTTATTGTTCTCTTGGCTGTAATCTGATAAGCATATATTTATGTACTTGAGTCATTTGTGTGCAGCTCAATTAGTCGAGGCATCAAACATTTTAAGTTTTACTTTTAAAATCGTTGAACTATTCATGTTGAATGTTCTTTAAATTATTAAAACGGATATAATACGCTGAAACTAACACATTTAGCGATGCATTTGTAGTTTTTTTTTGTTCAGCTGATCGGGATTGAGAATTCAAAATAGATCAAAAGGAAGCATTTTCGACCTCGTTAGGGCATCTCTTTACGTTGCATGTTTCCTTGAAACTTTTATGAAGCAACCTATCTACTCTCAGTAAGTCATCAAAACTTGTTGGACCTTTGATAATGATAACCGGGATATGGAGGTAATATAGTTTGTTCGGTAATGGGTCGACATTCACTATTTTTCCGACGGTTCCTCTTTGTTCCCAAATTGGTCTTGTTCAATTCAAATCATTCGGTAAGCATTGTCCTCCCGGGACCGTCATGTGCTTTGCCTATTTCAAGATTATTGTCCTCATGAAACACCGCGTGCAGCTGACCTGGGAGGTGAACGGTAGTAGAAAACCTTTAAGCATTTCATTACGACTAAGTGTATTGGATGTCGATCCTCCCTTTATGTCACATCTCTGTCGGGTACCTATTTATGAAAACATTTATCATATATATGAATGTTTGATAAAATGTGGTAATTTTTTCTAGTAGGAAAATTGATGTTTATGAAACAACTTTCATCTATTTTGTTATGTCTACTACTTGATTCCCATTATTTAATAAATGCATTATATCGAATGTATTGTTTATAATTTTCTTTAATGTAATAGACCATAATGGAATGATAGTTAGATCAATAACTTTTTTCAAAAAAAGAGTGTTTGGGGAAGAAGGCTATTTTTTAATTTTTTTTGTAATATATATATATATATATATATATATATATATATATATATATATAAATTCCCTTTCCTTTTAAACAAATTTCATTCATCTATCCTAGGAGAAATCGCAAGAAAACTGTCCAGGAGCTCAAAATAAACCAAGCATTGTCTCAATGTCCACATGTAGTTGTCTGCTACCACTCTTTCTATCACAATCGAGCCTTTTCCCTTGTGCTCGAATATATGGACCGTGGATCTCTTGTGAATGTGATAAGACAAGTGAAGACTATTCTCGAGCCTTACCTTGTTGTTGTCTGTAAACAGGTCCACTGAAACGTCCTATACTCTACCAAATGGTTCAAAGCATTCTCAGGATTTTATCACTCTTTACTTAATTTTCCCCTTATAAACAGGTTTTGCAAGGCCTTGTGTACATGCACAACGAAAGACGTACATGTCATACACAGAGACATTAAACCATCAAACCTTCTTGTGATCCATAAAGGAGAAGTGGAAATTTCAGATTTTGGTGAAAGTGCTAGTCTTGCTAGCTTCATTGCTTTTTTCAACGATTTTAATGAAAACAATATAATCTCCCCGACTTCGAGAGCAATGTAAGCAAGTATACCTGGCAACACTGCGTGTTTCCGCCACATGAAGCATAATGGAGAGTTGCACTCCCAGCACCTTTAACACGAAAACCAAAGAGTCAAAGCGAGAAACAAACAAATAATCGCACCATCCAATATCATAGCTAATCAAATATAAAGTACTAACCTATAGATCTATTGTTGTTCCATCTTCCATAGAGACCTGAGTAACGGAAGCTCCCAAATCCAAGAGTAGTTGCACCGTCTCTATGTGTCCGTTCAGAGACGCTACATGAAGAGGTTTGATTCCTCCATCTGTTGCTATTTTTATCACTTCGTGACGAACACTGCACACATTTCAGACAAAACAACACAAAATACCTTCAACTAATGATCATGTCACTGAAGCTTAAATCTTTAAAATACTTGTTACCTTAGATCAAATCCAGAAACCGAGGATTTATTTTTCTTCAACAGGCTCCAGCAGTTGGGGACACTTGGTATATACTCGGAAAGCAAGACCATGATACACTGAGGGTAACCATTTAGAGCCGCGAGATGCAGAGCAATACCACCGTTTAGATAATCTGATCTGTGAATCTAAAACCCGAAACACAATCATTATCTCAATCCCTGGAATATAATCTCATTTAAAAGTTGATGAAATGCTTACATTAGCACCAAAAAGAATCAGAATCAAAAGAACCACCCAGTGACCATGTTGACAAGCTTGCTTGTTTCCAACATTCTTGTATTCAGATTACTTTGATGATCAGTAAGATTATATAAAGAAAAACGACATGTATTGCCTGTCCACGATAGTTCCGGAGAGTGATATCAACTCCTGATTCCACCAACAGAGAAACTATCTGGATATAATAAACAAAGCCCAAATTAGGAATCTATTCATCAATTCATCGTCACCATAAAAGTCACACATTTTTATATCTCTCAGATGTTACAAATTGCTGATTGGGTTACCTCGTGGTGGCCTTGAGCGGCGGAGTAATGGAGAGGAGATTTACCGACGCCGAAAGTGGAGTAGCGAGCGAGCCTTGGGATGCGACGACGACGAACGCATCAGCGGATTCGACGGCAGGAGAAGCGGCGAATAGTGAAAATGGCAAAGCAACAAAGGTACATACGAGGAGGGGAAGCTTGACGGCGGAGACCGGCGTAAGAAGACCATCGTTCTTATCGCTGTCGTCCTTCGAGAAAATCCGACAACAACGTCTGGATCGGATATGGTAGAGAGAAATCGAGCTCGGAAACGATCATGGAGAGGGATTTAATAATGTTCCGTGAGAAAGGGATTAAGGGATTTAAGAATCGTTCTTACCGCTGTCGTCTCTCCACATTCCCAATCATATATATAATTAGTATTTTTTATTCTCGTAGATTAGACGATTTATTTAACTATCTTATTAGTAGGAAAAAACTGATGACGTGGATAGCTTTTTTTTTTTTTTAACGCTGATACAGATTATGAGAACTATTACAAGGACAATTTTACAGATAATACTACCTCTGTTCTAAGAGAATCCATCAACGGTCACGATCAACGGCTCCACCTGCTCCTGAAAACTTCCTTATAAGCTTGCCTCCATTAATCTTGTAAAATTGCGCATTCGGGGATTCGAACCCAGTACCTGCCGGTGTAAAGCTTTAACCACTTAACCACTAGGCCACAGTTGCTTCACAACGTGGATAGCCTTACAGAGGAGAGAAAAAGTGTCTAATTATATATATGATTGAATTTAAACTTGTGAATTCTCTACAAAACTCTTCTTGGAGTTCCAGTCATTGAAACTTCTTTAATAATAATTTTGGAACAACCTGCACCAAGTCCATCTTCTTGCAGGGAATAAGTTTGCGGCAAAGGTCTTCATTAGCAGATTCAAGACAAGCAGTCAATTTCTTAAGGATCTACATCATCACACCCACTCTTAACATTTATACACCAAAATATTTTCTTGAATTCTCAGGTAAAACAGACACTAAGGTCAACATACTTGAAGTCTACACATGAGGATCCTTCATTCCACAAGGAGAGCTTTGCCTGCAAGTATTCAAGCTGTTGGCGAATTTTTAGCATCTCACTGGATACATGATCTCTATTAACCTGGTTAGAAAAGTACCAAATACAGAAATAGAAAATTAGTAATCTAATTTCGGTAAATAATTAGTCTCTTCAATTGACAAAGACATATCGCAAGAGCTTACAACATGTTTGTTAATAGTGGAAGGATCCATCAAATCTTGAACCTCTTCTTTATGAATCTACCAAATCAAAATCATTAAATGGCCAGTGACAAAACACTCAAACACTCAAAAGCTTGCTGCAGTTCCTGCAAAAATAATAAATCTGCGAAGAACAGTCGCTTCTTGCAGCAACAAAGAGGAAGTGACTCCATATCGCTCTCTGCAGATCCTCATATAGCTGTAGGAACAAAGACGAAGTGACTCCAATGTTAGATATGCATACATTTTAAGACTTCTAGAAGAATTGGAAGTACCAACAAACCATCTCTTTACACATTTGACTATAACCCAATTCTAGACCAGAATGCACCAAATTTAAACTTAAAAGATTCTCGGCTATAACCTACTAGAAAATCGCAACATTCATCCTAATAATGTCACCACAAACATGGCCAATTCCGCAGCAAAAATTTGAAAAAGGCGATTTCAAGGAAATAAAACAAAAGGTCGAAATGTTGGCGAGCAGCTCTCCTTCTTACCTACGGATTTTGTTTTCCTGACCGACTTGGTACATTCCCCAAGCAAAGGCACCAGAAACGGTAAGGAAAATAGCCATGGCCCTAGGACCCGTATTGGATATCCGGCGAGTGTATCGGACAGGCGCGAACCCACTTGGTGATGCACAATCCTTACACATGTTTGACCTTAGATCAGGGTAACAGAAACAAGGGGCAGAATCAGATCCATAGCTGGAAGAAAAAAGGAGGAAAATCTTTGGATGAAAGCTGAAGAGTTTTTGTTACAAAAAAGCTGAAGAGTCCGTGGAGAAGAAAAGTGAGACTAGGAAAGGAAGACAATTAATTAAGTCCATTGATTTTATTTTAATCAAAAAGTGGATAATGAAGCAGGTGTGATCCTTACCTTTAATGCTTTAACCAATGAAGAACCAGTTTTTTATTTGTTGTTTTTTCGTTAATTCTAGTCTCTTTTTTTACATTTTAAGTTTAATATTTTGTTATTTTATTTTTTTAATTAATAAGTTATTTTTGCAATATGTGTGGTAAATTAATAAAAGAAAAACTATATATTCTAAAACTATTTACAAATTATGTGATGGTATATCTGACTTAAAATCAATTTCATTTGCAAAATAGTTATATTTTGATTGTATATTATATTTAGCTTTTAGAGTTTAGGATATATAAACTTATTATTCTTGAATTTTTTTATAAGTGTTAAAATTTTGCTATATGATTTGATGTTTAAAAATTTAGTGTTTATGATTAAAGGTTTAGAAGTTTAGAGTTTATGGTTTGAGTTCAAGGTATAGAGTTAAGATTTTAGAGATTTGAATGAATAAAATAATTATAATTTTTTATAAGTATTGGTTTTGTTTTTGTCTATTATATAATATATGTTTAATATATACAATTAGAAATTTAGTACTTATGATTAAGGGTTAGAAATATAGGGTCTAGACCCTTGGAATTTGAGTTTGTGATCAAAATCTTATACAATTAAATTTTGAAAATTTTGAATTTTGATATTTATGTTTAAGAATTTACAATTTAAAATTATAATTTAAGGTATAGGGTATAGGGTTTGTGGTTTAAGGTATGAGGTTAAAGTCTGAAAATATTATATTTGAAAATAAAGATTTTGAACTTTACTTTCCAATACCCTAAACCCTAAACATATACTACAATTTTAAGTGTAGGGTTTACGCCCTTAAGGTTTGTGTTTGTGGTCTAGAGTTTAGGGTTTAAAGAATTAAGATTTAGAGAATTATTATAAACTATAATTCAAAATTTTGAAATTTCTATATAACTAAACACTAATTAATCTACAAAATGTTATCATATTTTTATTGTTAATAGCACTAAAAATATATTTTAAATTCTATACCATATATTCTTATACATTAAATTCTAAATGTTTTGTCTAAACTCTAAATCAAAAGATCATTACATTTTGACATTTTAAACAGAATCTGGGTGGCCAATGGTCTCGAGCTCCGACATCTCTTCTGGAGTGAGTTTCATTGATAAAGCTCCAATGTTCTGACTGAGGTTTTCGATCTTAGTGGTTCCTGGAATTGAGCAAATATCATCTCCCTGGTGGTAAACCCATGCAAGGGCTAGTTGCCCGCACGTGCATCCTTTCTTCTCTGACATTGTACAAACCTTCTCATAAAGAATCTTGTTGTGGTCTAAGTTCTCCTGTTGGAATCTTGGTACTAGAGTCTACGAAAAGAAACAGAATTGAGCAAATAACAGTTTGTTGGTTGATTACTACCTACAGACTACAGTGTATCTAAGGTTCATCAATCAAACAAGGCATACAAATGCATACTTACCTTTCTGTAGTCATTATTGTCTAGGTTTTCAAGAATTTTCGGCCCACAGGCGAAGAAACCACGCCCTAGAGGACTGTAAGCAACGATCCCAATCCCAGGTTCCCTAAAGAAGGAAAGCGAACATGAAGTTACAGGATCAATAGATAGTGCACAAAGAAAGGACGATGAAATCTAGATACCTTCAGGTCGGGACGACTTCTTCTTCCACGTCTCTCGTCCAAAAGGACCACTCTAACTAGCTTCTTCAGCTCTCTCTTCTTGGAATTGACAGACAAAAAAACGAAATTGTTTAGTTCAGCAAGAGTGGATTTCTATAAATGTCAGCAAGTTTGCCAAACCAATTAGAGCCCAGAATCGACCCCAAATGGTAGGTTCTTATTTAATAAGCTAGTAATATGTTAAAACTCAAGTATCGAAACTGACTTCTTATCTTTGAATCAAGATTACACTCAAGAGGCCAAAGTATCCTAACTCTCACATAGCAAAAAGGGTCCCAACTAACAAATGGTCAAAGACCCCTTAATCTATTTCCATTTTACTCTATTCATATTAAAGTCTATCACAATATCAGAAGGGTAAAAAATGGTTTCAACTCAAAGTCTATCACGCGTCTCTCACGACATCGGTGCCCCCACCCAATCGCTGTCCAGGCTATTCCATCTTCAATGGGCAGCAAGAAGAAACCTACCAAATGCAAGGGTCAAGCAAAGGGCCCTTCTGCGAATCCGGCAAACTCGAGCTTGTTGACGACGAGCGAGGAGAGATCTTCTCCGTCTCCGTCTTCTCCCTGATCAGCCTCCCCTGCTACTTCTGGTGACATCTTTTCGGGGTCTCGTAAACATGTCGATGGCATCATTGTTCCAGAGCCCTCTGTTGCTAAACCTGCAACGACCATGTCTTCCTCATCTGGCAACCGCTTGTCGGAATCTCTTGACTCTGTCGATGGCATAGCTGAGAGATTGATGGCCGTAGCAAACATAGCATTAGTGGCTGAAGTTAGCTTACCTGCAGTTCAATTGGTTTACCATGGGGTCTCAACAAACTGCGAGGATGTGTCTGTGACACGATTTTGGCGCCTGAGCTTATTGCATGGGAACCAAGGACGGATCTTGTAATAAGATCTCCAGCTACTACTAATTCAGAGAAGAATGTAGTGGCGATAGTAGATGTTGTTAAGGAACTTGCTCCTCCTGTAACAGAATCTTTTAAGCAAGCCGAAGTACCTACTGAGGCGAAAAAGATGCCTCTCCGAGGAACACGGGTGTTCTGCAAGGAAAAGCCAGCAATGGGAAAGCTGTTATGGCCTCAGAACCGAGGAAAGATTCTTGGAGTGACTTATTTAAGGGCAATGGTAAGCAACTCCAGAAGAAGGGTAAGCCTTTCTTATTTCCCACTGGCGAGCTTTGTGTGGAGATTCCGAACACTGTAATTGAGAAAAACAGGGGAGCATGGTCTTGTTTTGTTATCGGATAATTTTATTCGGAACCGCCGTCCCAAGGCATAGTGCATAACATAGTTAACGACATTTGGAGCAAACAATTCATTGACATCTCGGTCACAAGATTGGAAGGATTTGCTTACTTTTTTTGGATACCGAATGTAACCACAAGGTCAAGAGTTATCAATCAATGGCTATGGACTATAGAGGGCCAGACCATGTTTGTTGCAAACTGGGAACCGGGTTTCGTTCCGTCTAAACCGGAGTTAACTTCTACTCCCATCTGGTTGGAGGTAAGAAACATACCTTTGCAGTTTCTTTAACGACGACGGGTTAGAACGTATTGCCTGGCTGGTCGGCGAGCCAATATTTCTCCATCCTCGAACATCCAACAAGAAAAATTTAGAGGTGGCTAAGGTCTTTACTTTGATCGACCCTCGTGTTCCGCTCCCAAAGGCTGTTAACGTCAGGTTCCAGTCAAGGGAGGTGGTTAGAGTGGAGGTCTCGAGTCCTTAGATACCCGTGGTATGTGCTTTTTGTAAGGAGATTGGCCACAGTCTCAGACGATGCAAACGGGCTCCAGTCACTTGTAAGATTTTTAATTCAACTACTCATCAGGAAACTGAGAGTGTAAGAGCTGAAGCAGGCAAAGCTAAGGCTGGTTCTAAAGCAAAACAAACAAGGAAAGGGAAAACTCCGGTTAAACACTCTGCACATTTAAAGGATTGGATACCGGTTGTGAAAAACACGGTTATAGCAGAAGAAATCACACCTGCAACTGAGGGTAAGGAAGCTTTTACCACTCCTCTGGTGGGCGATTCCTGTAAGAGTGCTCCAAAAAAACCTATGGCTCAACATCAAAACTCAAAAGAGAAGGGCACTAAAAAGCAGGCTTCGTCTCACACGACGTCGGGTGTGCAATCTGATTCTTCGGATATTGTCTCAAGCGAGCCTGAGGAAGAAGGAGAACTCAGAGTTCACAAAGATGATTTCATAGAAGTGCGTTCTCACAGAACGTGAAGGAGAACACGGGACAAGGGTCCCGAAAACATATAATTTTATGTATACGGACATTTTTGGCTGGAACTTTCGAGGCTTTAATAAGGTTAGTCATCGATCAGGGTTTAAGAAATGGTTTAAGCAGCGTAAACCTCTTTTTGGTGGTCTTCTAGGCTGGTCTTTTGAAGATAACTACGAGTTTTCGGAATTAGGGAAAATTTGGGTTTCATGGCACCCAAGTGTAAAAGTCAGAATTATAGCAAAATCCCTGCAATGTGTAACTTGTGAAGTAAATCATCCAGACCATGGTAATGAGTTTATCGTCTCTTTTGTATACGCGTCCAACGACGAGGTGATCAGAAGGTCTTCATGGGAGGAACTGGTTCAGCTATCATCGAATCAGTCTGATAAGGGTAAATCTTGGTTGGTAGTAGGTTACTTTAACCAAATGCTAGACCCATTGGAGCATTCTCAGTGTGCCAACCAATCAATCGACCTTCTTACGAGGCAGTTTCTTGCAGTTTCTTGCTTGTCTGTCTGATTCAGAGCTGGTGGATCTCAACTACAGAGGTAGTCTATTCACGTGGTGGAATAGGAGGCGCCTAAATCCCATCGCGAAGAAACTTGACCGGGTCTTGCAAGCTCGACTTCTCTGACCTTGACAAGCGAACTGAGGAAGCCCACCAATTCGTACTCTATCTGCAGAATTTGTTGCTAATGGATCCATCAGTCGATTTGGCTATTGGGGAATCTGAAGCAAACTCTAAATGGCATATGTTACTAAGAGCAGAGGAAAACTTTTTGCTTCAGAAATCTCGGATTTCTTAGGTATATAATGGCGACTGTGGATCCGTCTATTTCCACAGGATTATGAAAGCTAGGCAGGCGCAGAACTTCATACACTTCTTGACAAGAGAGGATGGATCGATTGTCGGTTCCCAACAAGATATCCAAGATTACTATGTGGAGTATTTCAGTGAAATCTTAGGCGGTCAGAACTCAGATTGTATGTTTGTTGAAGATGATTTAAGCCTGCTACTCAACTTCAAATGTTCTACTGCTCAAGTGGATTTGATGCAAATATCGTTCACAAGCTCAGAAATTAAAGAAGCCTTTATCAATCCCCATAGAAAAACAGGAGGCCCAGATGGATTCTCCTTAGAGTTTTTTCATAGCTTGTTGGGATATAATTGGATCGGAGGTTGTTGAAGCAATACTTGAATTCTTTTCCTCTTCTCAGCTATTGAAACAATGGAACTCGGCTACGTTGGTGATGATACCGAAAATAATTAATGCGTCAAAGCCGTCCGAGTTCAGGACAATTTCCTGTTTCAACACGTTATACAAAGTAATTTCAAAGTTGCTAGCCTCTCGGCTCAAATCCTTGCTCAGTCTTATCATATCTCCGGTGCAGTAAGCTTTTCTTCCAGGATGTCTCCTCGCAGAAAACGTTCTATTAGCAACGGAACTTGTGAGCGGTTACAACAAGAGAAACATTGATCCTCAGGGGATGCTCAAAGTGGATCTGCGGAAAGCTTTTGACTCCTTTCGATGGGACTTTGTATTGTATGCCCTCACTGCTATGGACGTGCCAGCGAAGTTCATTAGTTAAATTGAGGCTTGTTTGACTTCGGCTTCTTTTCTTATAGCTATCAACGGAAGTGAAAGCGGTTATGTCAAATGCACGAGAGGTTTAAGGCAGAGCGATCCTCTATCGCCTTATCTCTTCATGCTTGTAATGGAGGTTTTCTCTAAGCTTTTACAGTCAAGATTCGAATCGGGCATTATCAGGTTTTACCCAAACACGGAAATTCTGAACATATCGCATCTTATGTTCGCGGACGATGTGATGATATTCTTCGACGGCAGCAGCTCCTCTCTGCATGGGATTAGTGAAACAATGGAAGATTTTGAAACTTGATCAGGATTAAGGATGAATGTTGATAAGACGCAGCTCTTCACGGAAGGATTGAACCCAAGGGAATCCTCAGCTATTGCTAGCTACGGATTCCCGGTTGGTTCCTTCCCAATCCGATACTTAGGCCTCCCCTTATCTCACAAAAAGCTAAAAATCACGGAATATGCTCCCTTGATCAAGAAAGTGGAGAATTGCCTCAATGCCTGGTCAGCGCGAGCTCTCTCTTTTACGGGGAGATTACATCTGATTTTATCAGTAATCACGGGGCTGGTCAGTTTCTGGTTCTCGACTTTTATGCTACCTAACGGCTGCATCAAAGCTGTAGAATCGCTATGCTGCAAATACATATGGGCTGGGAACTTAACAAACAGACCATTGGTGAAGGTGGCCTGGAAAAAGGCTTGCCTCCCGAGAACTGAAGGCGGGTTAGGCTTGAGAAGCTTCTCCAATTGAAACATCACGCTAAATCTAAGGCTTATTTGGCTGCTTTTCTCAGGATCCAGTTCGTTATGGGTTAAATGGCATAATCACCATCACATTGCCAACAACAATTTCTGGGCTATTCAAGAAAATAGAAATGAATCAAGCTACTGGAAAAAGCTGCTTAAGATCAGAAGCCTAGCAGCGACTTTTGTGAAAGCAGAGCTCGGAAATGGTGAAGTCATATCCTTTTGGCACGAAAACTGGACGCCTCTAGGTCCACCGTTGCTGCTTCTTTGAGAGTCGGGACCTTCTGTAACCCGCGTCAATATAAATGCAAAGGTATAAGAAGCATACAACAACCGGAGATGGTTATTGAGCGAACCGAGATCCGATAACGAAGTCTTGATGCATTTCCATCTAACAACAATACCTCTGCCTCTGCAAGTGGACAAGAAGGATTTCTATTCTTGGGCAGTGGGGGACAAATCAAGTAAATCTTTCTCTTCTAAGCTTACCTGGGATGCTATTCGAGATAAAGCTGAGGAAAAGAGTTGGGCTGCGGTTGTGTGGTTCAAGGGTTTCATCCCAAAACATGCTTTCTTCATGTGGATAGCCCAATTGGACATGTTACCCACCAAAGACAGAATGTTAAGATGGGGTATGAATGTTTCCCATGAATGTGTGTTATGCAATTCTCATATTGAAACATGGATCATCTGTTTTTGCATTGTGAATATACAAAAGGTATTATGGACAGAAATCTTTAGGCGACTGCACTGTGCACCGAGCTCTTTTAGGGCTTGGACGACATTAATCTGTTGGGCAAAAAAGAAATCAAGAGCAGCACCAACAACTTTGAGGAAAATAGTGATTCATGCTGCTTTGCACTAGGTATGGGTTGAGCGGAACAATAGGATCTTCACATCAACGTCTCAGGAACCGTTGGGACTGATGTGAATTCTAGATAGACAAATCAAGAACATCATTACTGCAAGGCGTGACCGGAAGGCTTTTAGGACGCTTATGCATAACTGAATTGATTAAGTGGTGCAAACTTATAACACTAGGAACTTTGATATCATGTTTTTTACACTTCTTTTTTTTGCCATGGTACCAAACTTGAGTTAAGCTTTTTGTAAAACTCTTCTTCATCTATATGAATATTGAAAGTTATGCAAAAAAAAAGAATGTAATGTGACAATGATATTCAGAGGCAAATGGTCCAACATGTAACATTCATATCTATACAATGGTCGAACATGTAATGTTCCCAAACATACCTTACCTTACAAAATTAACGTAATAAAGAAACCATCAACACTAGAGATCTCTGAATAACAAAGCCTGGATTTTTCAGATATGATCGACTGATCCTAATCAGAAGAAAGCTTCTAAATTCAAAAAGAAATTGACTTCCAAAACAAGAATGTGAACTCAAATCTCACGCAAACCCCAGTAAACCAATCGAGCAGGAACATCGAATTAATAGAGTTCAGATACTGATGCAATTAAATAAATTGATCGAAGAAGAATAAAAAAATAGATACCCACTGGATTGAAGGCAAGCCTGAAGAACCCTATTGAGCAGAGACTTCATATTTCCTAACACTTCCATAAAGTTTTTATTGCCACATAACAAATTCATACTGTTTCCTGAATTAATTCATTAGTGCCAAACAATAAAAATTGGCTGCATGATTTTTTTTTGCCCCGCTTAAAGCATTGATAGCGTTTACAAATAACCAAACACTATCTTTAATTCGAGGTTCAATCAAACATAGCATAAACATCAAAAACGCTATCTGGTTATGCTATCAATAATCAAATATCTTGTAGTGGTTTCAAGTACAATAGGGGTTCCGGTGAGATTGCATCCAGAAACAACAAAATGTGTTGATTTCAAGGTTGCAAAAATCTTTGTAAATGCATACCTAACCAAGGATCTACCAAAAGCCATGAACTTCAAATTGCAAGGGAAGAACGTTTTAGTTGAATATTCCTACCCATGGCTTCCAACTAAATGTCCAAGATGTCTTAAATGGGGTCACACAGAGAAAGAGTGTTTAGCTGACGTGAGAAAGATGGTTGAACATGAGGTAAATCATACTGATCAACCCTTGCGTGCAGAGAAACAAATATTACAGTTGGTGGAGTCTAATGAGGATAGAGAGGAAAATACATTTTCAGTCGAAGAAACTGAACAACAAACAATTGGTAATTATTTAGAGAACTCACCAGAGGAACCAGCTTCTGCTGATTTAGAGAAGTCAGCAGTTGTTATCCTTGTTTCCGAACAACAAACAGTTAGGAATGATATCTCTGTTTCTGAACAGAACAAGGCAGAGGAAAAATGGATCACTGTTTCTCCAGGAAAATCTTGCAAAACTTTGGATTCAAAGAAAAAGGACCAAGCGTATGATCAGACTTCTATGCTATCCAACTCGAGATTCTTATTTCTTGGTGAAGCAGAGGATGGAGAGATATTTGGAGTTGATTAAAAAAATGAGGAATCTGAGGAAACGGAAATTGAGGAATCTGAGGAAACTGAAGTAAAAACATGAAGGAGATGAAGAAACAAGATTTGATTAAAAAGGTGACTAAGGAGTCGGAAGTAGCTCTTCGTCAATCTCTACCGTGAAATTTGAAAGACAATCACAAGTTTATCTAAGACTCTTCCGTTCAAAAGGCAAAGGAGTCTGCTCCTGGTATTTTGAACAGAAGGTCTACTCGCAATAATCATTAATGTTGGGATTCTTTTGGAACATTAATGGTTTCAATAAAGACTCTAAACACACGGTTGTTCGCAAATGGATCATGAAGGAAGGTTTTCAGTTCGGTTATCTATTAGAAATGAGAGTTCGGGAAAACAAGGCAAGCGCAAAGTATCCTCAGTTTTACAAGACTAGTCGTTTCTCTCTAACTATGAATATAACATCTTAGGAAGAATCTGGGTGGTATGGAGTCCTATAGTCAGAGTTAAACCTTGTTACAAGAGGCGCTCAGATGATTACTTGCTTCATCTTACTAGATGGAATGGAAGAAGAGATGGTTTGCTCATTCATATATGCTGCAAATACAATGGAGGAAAAGAAGGGAATTATGGGATGTTCTAAAAACTCATCAGGATTCTCCTCTGTTTAAGGATAAGGCTTGGTTAGTCTTCGGAGATTTCAATGAGACTTTGGAGATTCAGGAACACTCGGATTTCTCAAATGTACCTGTTGTATCCACATGCATCCGTGAATTTCAAGGCATCACACAATACTACACATTTTCGGATATGAAATTTTATGGTCCGATTTGGACTTGGGATAATAATAGAGAAGATGGTTTAATTTTCAAGAAGTTGGATCGTACCTTAATGAATCCACACAGGTCTTTGAAGCATCCATGGCTTACTATGTATTTGAATCCAGAGGTTGTTCAGACCATCTGCTATGCCGAATCGAAATTTTGATGGATCCTTTGAAAATCAAGCTCCCCTTCAAATTTGCAAACATCGTAGTAGAGTTCTCTAAGTTTCTGCCATTAGTTAAATCTTACAGGGAAGGCACTGAACTACTGTTATCTTCACCTGTGGCCATATACAAATTATCGAAGAAGTTGAAATCTTTAAAGCCTCTGTTAGGAAAACTTAGCAAAGATAATATTGGGGATATAGAGAAAGACTAGAGAGGCGTATGATACTCTCTTTCGCTTCCAAACAAATACCCTAACGAACCCTTCGGCTCGTAATGTTGAAGAAGAAGCTAGAGCACATGAAAGATGGAATCTGCTATCTATGATTGAAGAAAAGGTACTTAGCCAATGCGCAAAAATCAAATGGTTAAAAGTAGGAGATGCCAATAATAAAAGTTTTCACTAGGCTGCAACTAGCCCTGTCAAGTGGGTCGGATCCGCCCCGCCTGACCCGCCTCGCCGCGGATATGAGTTAAATTTAACCGCCAGAAAATAGACCCGCATGATCCACGGTCCTTGAAGTCGTTATCCGCATCTGCCCCTTGTTAGTCATGCGGATCATGCGGGTAACCCGCAAAATGTGGAAAAAAAAATCAGAAAGTAGAGCTGATTATGTTCACGAGCTATTTGAGTCCTCATGGATCTGTCTTGGATGCTTCTGCGGTTAACTCTTTCATGATTAGATTAACTGAAAGGCTTTGCATAAGACTTAAGGTATCTATTTGTTATTCGATTTGGTGTGTTTGGAGTTTGACGAGGTTTGTGATTAGGCAGAATCTGTTATCAGTCATGTAACATGTTTAATCAAATAACCATAAAGTGTTATGTGAAAAATATTGGTCGTTCACTCATATGGTGTTAACTCAACAAAGCTATTTATAGACCAAAACTTTTGTCCTCATTGAGATTCAATAAACCCAAGACATTCAATAAGGGCTCAAAAAGCTTATACACGAAATCACTAAACCTGTTCTTCTTAATATAGAAAAGTCAATAGTTTCACAAAAGACAAAGTTGTTGTTGCCGATAAGAGAAAATGAGAGTTTTAGCAACTCTTACAACAAACTCAAAAGCTGTCTTTCAAAACAGAACTATAGCATAAAGAAAAAAAATTACAAAGTGGAATGTTCTCTTCTTAAGTTCATTTTTCACTTCACCTATAAAACCAAAAAAAAATTATGAAAGTATCAGAAGATATGAGATCCAAATTCTTGCACAAATCAATTGAAGAGTTACTTCTATTACTTACGTAGTAGTTGATGCAAATGACTCAAGTGGAGACACATTAACATCTTCTTCAGCCTCTATTTCTGTCCAACAAAAGCATTAAAATTAATACTATTATAACTGATATATTGTAATTGAAATAGCAGAAATTGTTTGTTACCATTGTCATACTCTTCGAAACCTCGAAGCCAATTACGAGCATAAATCAGAGCTTGCACATTTTGTGGGAGAAGACAGCTTCTATACTTATTCAAGACCCGTGATCCAATGCTAAAGGAGGACTCGGATGCTACGGTTGTAATTGGTATGCTTAGAAGATCGCAAGCCATTCTAGATAACTCCCCAAAGCGATGAGCATTGTCTTTCCAATAATCCAACACATTTAAACTTGCAAACATCTCCCCATCTACTATTGGTTCTGCCAAGTAGATATCTAACACAGATTTTCCACTAGCAGTTACATTCTTTTTGTAAAATTTGTAGAAATCATACATCAATGAAAAAACCATGTGTAAGATCTTCATAGCAAAATCCAGAAATATAGTAAGATAAATGGAAACAGACCAAGTGTAAAACACTTATATTGTAATTGATGACACCTTTCCCATGGGACTGAAAAGGAACACCACCAGCCACTGGTTCTTGTATGTTCACTTCGGATGTTGTAGAGCTTTGGGCTGGTGGCTTAGAATAAGATTTGAAAATCAGATTCAGTTTTTCTCGCACACGCTCCACCTTTTGCTGAGAAGTATCCTCTTCCATATTTCTAAAACAATACCCTAATATTTCCAACTTATACCTAGGATCACAAACAGCTGCCATTGCAAGAATCTCTGAATACTCATGCCAATACTTATCAAATTTCTCTTTCATAGCCCTAACCATCTCGACAATAACATCTTCGTGACTGTTCTCATGTGCTTTCAGCCAATACTCAATCTTGTAGACTTGCATAAAATACAGATTTGAGGTCGGGTAAACTGAACCTGATATCAGTGTGGTTATCTCATCAAAAGGTTGGAGCAGGTCACAGATTTGTATCCCTAGATCCCACTCTGATCTTGTGGGAAGAAACTTGTAGCTTGGATCAATTCTTTGATACCTATCAAAAGCAAGACTGTATTTGATACCTCTGTCAAGCATTTTGTAGGTTGAGTTCCAACGTATTTGCACATCTAATGTCAACCCAGCCCTAATGTTAATCCCAACAGACTCCACACAGGTTGCAAACAACTTACGACGATTCTCTGAAGCTTGCACAAAGTTGATATTATCTCTAATTTTTCCTAAAGCATCACCCATCACCTTTAACCCCTTTTGAACAATCAAATTTAATATATGGGCAGAGCACCTTATATGGAAGAACTCTCCACCACATAACAAATCGTTCTGTATAACCAGCTGATTCTTCAAGATGTTATGCATGTTATCGTTATTACCAGCATTATCTAGGGTCAAAGAGAACACGTTTTTATCTATCCCCCACTCTTTCAACATCTCCATGATCTTTAAAGCCAAATCTATTCCACAATGTGGAGGAGGCATAGCAGCAAAGCACAAAATTTTATTCCTTAACTTCCAATGTCTATCTACATAATGGGCAGTCAAACATATATATCCTTACCACTACCGATAGTTGATATAGCTAAACCAATTGAAATAAGATAAACCAAGAGATATTTTCGGTAACAATTGCTAAAGATCACAACATAAATTTTATGTTGGAATCAAGATTAGCACCTTTCCCAAAAGGCCCATTCAAGAATTTAGGTCGGCCCAATTAGGAAAGCGGGCTCCGAGTCAACCCAACTCGGCCCAGTCACTTGGAACAACTAATGTTACAAAAAAGGAAAAGATGAAAGAAGGAAAGTGGCGCGTGTGGCGATCACACCGAGATATAAGATATATTCGAACCGAGATAATAAGAAAGATTCGTATTTATCTTTAGTTTTCCTTTATTTTGTTTGACCGACTTTGTAAGCCTATAAAAAGGCATCTCGCCATTCAATAATGAACACGCTTTACAATACAATTGCCTGAGAGTTCTTAGTGAAAACGAGTTAAACCTAATTTCTCTCCGCCGACTTAAACACCATCCTCAACCGCTTTGTTTCTTCCCGGAAACCTAGCCAAACACTAATTTCCATTCTGTCTCACCGAGTTCTGAAACTCTTCTTTTAGAATCCCTAAAAAAACCCTAAAACTCTTTCTATCTTTGGATAGGCCGAGTTATGAAATCAACATTTTACTCTCATGAAAAACATTAAAACCCCTCAAAACCAAATTATACTATCACAACAAACATAGAAACACAAATTATCAATCATGGTTTATCAATCACCACAAATCAACGAATTTCTGCAGTTAAGGTTTACTAATTAGCACAAATCATCGGTAAGGGATAATCTAAGTCTAGAAACTTAAAGCGATACAGAGAGAGAGAGAGGCAACAAAAGAAGCTTACCTGGGAGTGTGAGAGAGAGAGGCGCAACGCGATACAGAGAGAGAGAGAGAGAGAGAGAGAGAGAGAGGAGAGAGAGAGAGAGAGGAGAGAGAGAGAGAGAGAGAGAGAGAGAGAGAGAGGAGAGAGAGAGAGAAGAGAGAGAGAGAGAGAGAGAGAGAGAGAGAGAGAGAGAGAGAGATGAGAGTAGAGAGAGAGAGAGAGGAGAGAGAGAGAGAGAGAGAGAGAGAGAGAGAGAGAGAGAGAGAGAGAATCGATAGATGAGAGGAGATGCTGAAATACAGACAGAGAGAGACTTCGTTGAATGTTGTCTGAGAGTGAGATAGATTTAGGGTTGTGTTCCTTAAAATTATAAACTACACACACATCTTAAGAAAACAACACACAATAACAACTTATAAATTAAAAACATCACACATTTTAGTAATTAAACTACAGAGTTTTTTTTTCGCGGGTTGGCGGATATCCACTTTGCCAATTATGAAAACCTGCATCCGCCCCGCAAAAACATTATCTAATCAGCGACCCGCGATCCGAAAAAATAATCATAATTTTTTCGACCCGCACCTGTCCTGCGGCGGGTCAAACGGGGCGGGGCCCGCGGGTAAATACTCAAATTGACAGGACTAGCTGCAGCAGTGAGAAAGTCTTAAGAACATCGCTACAAAAAAATCAACATTCATAGCACATGAGGATAGTACGATTTCACGAAATGCTGTTATAGACGATATACTAGATAGAATATTCTGTAATAGATTTTATTTTATTTTTTTTGTTAGACCAAAAAATAAAACTTTTGTTTTCTTCTCTTCCTCTTCAAAGAAAAGACAAATCTCTCTCTTTCATTTTGGTTTTCTTCTCCCCTTCTCCCCATCCGTCATCCACAATCGTCTCTTCCATTCCTCCGTGGCTTGGGACGTCTCCACTTCTCTCCTCACTTCTCCGATTGTCTCTCTATTCGACCTCCAATTCTTCGACGACGATCGATCTATTGCGGCGGACTCATGGTTGATCAAGAGCGAGTATGGAAGCACTCTCGACGACGATCAGCACCACGCCGACGCCTCCGAGGCTCTCTCCTCCGCCAACTTTCGAGTCTCTTCAGATTATAGGTATATGTTTCGTCTGTTTCCTGCTTTCTCAGAGATTTCACCTTTGTTGTCGGAAAAAAAAATGAATTGGAAAATCGTAGAAAGATAGGGATAAGAATGAGAAATCGCAGAAAGCTAGGGATACTCTCTGTTTGTTCAAGTTATGCTTTTTTTTCCTGGGTTGCAGATATGGTTGTTGCTAGTGTGGGAGAAGATAAGATGATATCTTTGATCTTTGTGGCAGAAAAATGGGAAGAACTTATGAACGGTTCCGGTTACTGGGGAGAACAGCAGTGATATCAACGAGGTTACTACTTTTCTTAGATAGATTTTGGCTCATGAGATTCTGATTTCCAATTGTTTCTTGCGCACCTCTTATTCACTCATTTCAATGCCATTATGGTACAATCACATTTATGTTCCTGGGTCCTGGCATAATTAACCTAGTAAAGTGTAACTAGTACACAAGGTCACTCCTATATTCAGCTTCTCAACTCTCTGCATTTCTCGAAGATAGTTGCATTTCATTGTAAACGATGTTAATGTCTGTCTATGTGCATGTTCGATGACATAATTCCGGAATGTTTATCAGCCATTAGCTTCAACCACAAAGGGTCTAGGTATATATGTTTTGGAGGAACTGGTCAAACTGTAAGGATATGGGATCTGCAATGAAAGCTTTGTATTAAAAAATCTCAAAGGTCATACAAGTACAACGACGGGTGTGATGTACAATTGCAAAGATGAGCATTTGACTTCTATCATCTGATAGTCCACAACCTTGCATCTGGAGCAAGAGCTACTGAACTCAGAGTTCCAAACGGGCAGGTTGTTTGATTAGTACATACATGCTTTCATTTATACTTGAGAGCTTTTGTTCATCAAACTAATTGGCTTTTTGATCGATGGTTCAAGATCAGATATTGAAGGTTCTCGATTATTCAAGGTTCAGTAGACACCTTCTACTTACTGCGGGTGATGATGGGACTGTGCATCTCTGGGACACGACTGGTCGTAACCCAAAAGTTTGGTCTTTTACCGTGTGTTCCATGTGGGAAAGAATGTATTACAACATTGTCCCCCTCTTGTTGCTAACTGGAATGAGTTAATCGTTCCACTTATGGAACCAATTTTGCCGAGAGATTCTTTGTTCTTCATGATTGGGCACAATTACTGTCTTCTTTTATCTTAGAAACCTACATGTCATTTACATCTTCAGAATACTTTCCTTGCATTATATTTACGGGGGACGATACTTTTCAATTCAGCATAAAACAAAAAGCTAGAAGACCAATGAGCTTTGCATTATCTCTTCCCCTTTTTTTGCTGAATCGTTGCTCAGTCAATGTAATTTGATTTTCACAGATGTCCTGGTTGAAGCAGCATTCTGCACCAACTGCTGGTGTTTGTTTCTCGCCATCAAATGATAAGGTTACTGAATCCTTACGAATGGTGTACTTATTATACACCAACAAAACAAATCAATTTATTTGCATATTATATTCTTGTACATGTGCATGTCTACAAAGCCACAACTTGCAGAAGCCTCTCCATTGCTCTTTCTTATGGAGTTTATTTACGGTTTGACAGTATTGCTAGTGTGTGGCTAGACAAAAAGCTTAACACTTACGACTCTGGTTCCAGAAGACCTTCGTCCTGCATTCCATATGAATCACCTTTCTCTTCTTTGGCGTTTGGGGATAATGGTCACATTATGAATAGAAACTGTAAAGTAATACTACAAGTTTTGTTGGACAACATATATAGTTGTTGTACGATGATGTTGTTTCACATCTAAAGTGTTATCAGATCTTCCACATGGATCTTTATAGTCTTTTTATTCACAATGGGAAGATCAACCGTAGAATGTGATAATCTTGAATACTAATTAAACAAATTTTCTTTTATAAGATAAAATTAGAAACAAATGAATTATTCAGTTTTAATTTAGTGTATATATAGAGTTTAGAGTATGAAATATAATTAATCTATTTGTAATTTTCTAACTAAATATAAATATAAAAATATTATCTCATAATATTAAGTCATAGCGATTTTAATAACATAATCTATTAAAAAATTCAACTATTATAAAAATTAAAGTCTTATAAACATTTTGTTTATGATTGTAGGGATAGAATTAGGGTATTAGAGGATAAGGGTTTGATTAGTTTAGGATATATGGTTTGAGTTTTTGATTAATTAGGATATATGGTTTAGAGTTTATAGTTTAGAGTATAAAAATATAATTGTATAATAATTGTAAAGGTTAGGGGTATTGCAAGATTAGAGTTATGGCATTAGAGGGTAAGCGTTTGCTTAGGTTAGGATATATGTTTTGAGTTTTTGATTAGTTTAGGGTATAGGGTTTAGATTTTAGGGTATACAAATATAATTGTAAAAAAAATTAAGATATAATTGTAAAGGTTTAGGATAATGCATGATTAGAGTTAGAGTATTGGAGGGAAAGGGTTTGTTTAGTTTAGGATATAGTGTTTGAGTTTTTGACTAGTTTAGGGTATAGGGTTTAGAATTTAGGGTATTAAAATATAATTATATAAGGTTTAAGATATAATTGTATGAGTTTAAGATTCACACGTACAATATATTTTTCAATTTATTTTGTAATTTAATTTATTGTTTCAAATAAAATATATACTAAGTATAAATTATTACAAATTATATATACAAAGTAACATAAAGAATAAACTAATACATAATATAAAACATAAACCCTAAAAACTCTAATACTTTAAAGAATAAACAAACTTTAATAAATAACATTCCAATTACTATAACATATCCAAACTAATATTTAACATTTCAAAAAAAAAATTATTTTCCAAATCAATTATTTTAAATATTAACTTATAACCCCAAACATCAACCCTTTAAACCCTATATCACAAACCTTACTAATATTTTAATACTAATAAAAATATTTAAACAAAAATCTAAGTATTATATATACTCATTAATAAAATTTAATACTTTTAAAATAAAAAATAATGTAAATAAAATTAAAATCCAATTTAATCATTTTAATTATTATATATAATTATTTTTATTATTATTAAATCATTTATAAAATTTAATACTTTTAAAAGTTTTATATATTATAATTTTAAATTTAACCTTTTAAAAAAAATCACATTTTTACTATTTTTAAATCAATTTTCTAATTAGTATATATTAAATATTCTTAAAACAATTCTATTGGTTAATTTGGGTACCACATGGATCACAAACCAGAACCGTTGATTAAAACATCTCAACGATTCAGATCTTTTTTATCAGATTAACGGATCTGATTTTACACCGTTAGATCTGTCTCATTAAATCTTGGCCATTGATCCCTTTAACCTAATTAATTAATTAGTCTCCTCCCTTTAACCCTTTCTCACAAAGCAGTTGTCAACCATTCAACCGTCTTCACTTTTTTTCTCTTCATTTTTTTGTCTGTATCAAGGAATTGAAGACTCCTGAAGATTGAGAGATAGAAGAAGATGAAGATGGAGTACGAGAGAGACGAAGACGAAGATGGAGGGAGAGAGAGACGAAGACGAATCAGAGTTTGAAAGAGACGATGAGGAAGTCGACGCGATCTCCCTCCACGGTCTCGTCGTCGGACGCTCTTGTCGCTGGAGCCTCAGTGAGAAGGACGAAGACGAAGACGAAATTTCTCTGCTCTCGTTGTCGGAGCCCCTGTAAGAGGCGAAGACGAAGACGAGAGCACTTCTCCTCCGCAGATCTCGAACCTCCATCGCCGGAGTGTCTTCATCTTGTTCTTCAGATCGTCGAGACGACGGAAGTGCAGGCGAAGAGAGAGTGCATCCCAGCCGTGTTAGCATCACCGGAATCGCCGTGTGGGTCACCGTTGAAGACGCTAGTCGTCGGAGAGGTATATATGTCTTGTATTTTTTTTTCTTGCGATTCTTGTATTTTGTTTTTTGCGATTCTTGTATTTTTTTTATTGATTAGTTATTTAAGTTTATAAATTTTAAATATTTCTGCAATTCTAATTGATTTTAAAATAATAATTCATAACAAAAATTTAAAATAATATTATATGATGAAACATGTAAATTTAAAATGTATATTTCATAGTAGGCTATACAAACATTAAATTAATGCCATCATAGCATATATTATCGCATATAAAAAATTGTTACGAAGGCTTATATCATGGCAAATTAACGAGCTATAATAGATAGTACTATAGCATATAGAGGTGCGCTATCAATACAGATTAGAGCATTATGTCCATGCTATTATATAACAAATATACCACGTACATATAACGCTATAATAGATTGCAACAAAGATAGCAAGCTAAAATTAACGTTATTACATTGCAATAATAACATAGCACAAACAAAAATGCTATGGTAGGGTGGGTCTATTATAGCTGCCGCTGTCAAAGCGTTTGTGAAAACGCTATCTATTACATACCATAGCTTGTATCGTTTACTCTGAATGTTGATTTTTCTTGTAGTGCATGATCAGATAATTGCAAAAAACAGATGGCTCTCTAGCAACAACTCAAAAGGATATTTGAAACACCCCATCCTAGCCATAGGGCCTAGGAGGATGCCTCATATCCTATACGTTCTACCTTAAGGTTCATTCTGATTTCTAAGTCCTATTTTCCAGACTTATTCATTCCAATCATTTTTTCATTCCATTCACCTAGATCTAAGCAATGAGTATAAGCATAATAATAGATAAATTGACATTTTATGAATCAAACCAAAGGTACTGAATACAATAGAAAGTTTGCTCAATAGGCTAGTTTATTGTTCCTGTCCTAACTAATCAGGCTACCAACACAACTCATCCCATAGGTCTTGTGTCCGTGTCCTAGGCTTGATCAACCCCTTGATCAACCTCATGTCGTGCAATCATAAAACATATAAGTGATCATTTAGATCATGCATGAAACTAGCAACCTAGCCAATTCGTTTTTAAATGCCCAATGTTCCCCAATGCAATCACACAACCCTAAACGTTCTATGTTCCACTAAATCGATCTAAGTCCTTATAGGACGGATAAATCCATATGCCAAACCAATAGACGGTCGTGTCTTTGGTTCGGCCATTATCGTTCATACCGTCTGCTGCAACCGAATGTACCCACGAGCCCCTCCGAACACAGTCATATGGATGCACCATCTGTAAGCGAGCAGGCCATCCCGGGGACACGATCCGTCGACCAACGCTACCGTCCCACGGACGTACCTCTTGGTTCACACGCGAACCGTCCCGAGCCCATTCGCACCCGTTCCCGCGTTCGACGACAGCCGACCCGACTCATGATACATCGGACATGATCATGGCCTTTGGCCGATCATGGATTTTTCCACGGACTATTAACCGATCACCCTAATGGGTAATATCCTATCAAACGGTTTGATCAGAAAGGTAGAGAGAGAGAGAGAGAGAAAGAGAGAGAGAGAGAGAGAGGGAGAGAGAAACATTCCATCCGACTCATCCGACTAAACCGCCGACCAAGCGGCTATGCAGCGGTTGCGGCTTGTCAAATGACCTGATCACGCACCTTAGATGTAGTGGCGGATTTTCCCTGATACTTGGCTGTTTCCCCAGCAATGTTGAACCCTCTTAGAAGCCTTTATCCGCCATGAATGCCTTTCTCCTTTGCGGGTGGTTTCTCCTTAAGAAAACCAGCCAAAAACTCCATTTCTCCCTTGGAAACTCTCTCCATTCTACTTAGGATTTTTATGGGAATTTCCCTGGTGATTGTTGTGCGCAGATGAGGCCTAAGGAGGGATAATTATATGCCCCAAACCGCCACATAACTTCCTTGGCCTAATTGGTGCCAATGGTTGGTCGAATGGGTGCCAAACCATTGGTGACCCTTCGGCCACAACCGCCCATGGTCAGCTAATGTCACTAGTTAACCTTAGACCACTAGTTGACCCATGAGGTGAACACTAGGACCAGCTGAGTTGAGCTGCCTGCCAGCTGACCCAGCTGACCAGCTCAACCATCCAGCTCGTTTGAGCTGAACACTCCCTTTCTAGCTCATTTTCTCTTGACTAAGCTCCTATCCAGATGAACTTGGCTTCCTCCTGACCATGGAACACTTTTGATTAACTCCCTTGACCGTTTGTTCATCCTTCCGGTCCCATAGTCAGTCCCAACGACCCTTAGGCAGGGTCGGGGATGTTACAATATTAAGTGAGAGGTTGTTGATCACTTCCAACGTTTTATGACACTTACAGATGAGCATTGCTCTTTAGGTGGATGAATTACAACAATTATTGGGTTTTCTTCACATATGGCTTCTTACCCACATGAGTTAATTCTACTATTTTGGATCTCATACCTAAGAAGGAGGGAGTAAAAAAAACATCAAGGATCTTCGTCCCATCTCTTGCTGCAACATCATCTATAAGGTGATATGAAAAATCCTTGCTAATCATTGAAGGCTCTACTCCCCAAGTTCATATCTAAAAATCAATCCGCTTTTTCCAAGGAAAGACTCCTCGTGGAAAATGTCCTACTTGCTTCAGAGTTAGTAAATAGCTATGACAAGGGAAACATTGCACCGAGATGTGCAATCAAGATAGACATATCAAAGGCTTTTGACACAGTGAATTGGACTTTCCTCTTCAACACTTTAAAGGCACTGAATCTCTCAGAGAAGTATGTTTTGTGGATTGAAAGATGTGTATCTATGGCTACCTTCTCAGTCCAAGTGAATGGGGAACTAGCAGTATATTTTAAGAGTGAACATGGTCTTCGTCAAGGGTATTCCTTATCCCCATATCTCTTCGGAATCTGTATGCAAGTGCTTTCAAAACTTCTGGATAAATCAGCGCAAATGGGGAAAGCAGGTTATCATCCATACTTCCAATCTTTGAACTTGACATATCTATCTTTTGATGATAATATGTTATTGTTTACGGATGGTAAAAAGAGTTCCATAGAAGTAATCTTAGAGGTTTTCTCGGAGTTTGCTTCTATGTATGGCCTTAACATCAGTATGGAGAATTCAACTCTACATTGGCAGGAGTGGGTGATTCAGACATATGCTCAATAGTAGAGGATTTTCCTTTCAGCTCTGGAACTCTTCATGTACGCTATTTGGGGCTCCCTCTCATGAAAAAGAGGATGTCCGTTAATGATTACACCCCAATAATCGAAAGAATCAGAGCACGAATCAGAACATGGATGGCAAGGAATTTATCTCTGGCTGGACATTTGCAGCTAATAGGATCAGTGATTCACATCATTACCAATTTCTGGATATATGCATTTAGGCTTCCCAAAGCTTGCATCAAGAAGATTGATAGTATTTGCGCAGCTTTTTTATGGTCTGGTCCTGCTTAAACAACAAAATATCCAAAGTAGCTTGGAGGGATATATGCAAACCTAAGGATGAGGGAGGACTTGGTTTAAGATATATTTCAAAAGCTAGTGATGTGAGCTGCCTAAAGCTTATCTGAAGATTCCTAGCAGTAAACTCGCTCTGGGTCCAGTGGATTCATAAGTATATGATCAGGAAATGATCTTTCTGGTTGGCTAATGGAAAAAGCTCCCCTGGCTCATGGATGTGCAAGAATATGATGAATCTCAAAGATTTGGCTTCTAAGCTTACTAAGGTCAAAATTTAGAGAGGTTCAGACACTTCTTTTGGTTTGACTCATGGTCTCCTTCAGGTTGCTTATTTGATATCACTAGTCAAAGACGCTGCATCGATTTGGGGATAAAATAGATGCAATTGTGGAATCTTCTCTGAATGTGCATAGATGACGAAGGCACATAAATGAAAAGCTTAACGATATTGAGAAAGTAATTCAAGATGCTAGAGACAAAGGCTTATCAGCTGAGAGAGATATAAGGCTTTGTAAACGTAAGGGGGATATATACACAGAAAAATTCAGTACAAAGATACGTTGAAGCTTATTCGAACTACACAGCCAACAATAACTTGGAACAAAGGTATATGGTTCTCATACGCCACACATAAGTGTTGGATCGTTTAGTGTTTCCTGATTCAATTCTCAATTGATTCATCCTACTAAACATGCAGATCTAGGTTCTCTTATTTAGAAACTTAATGGATCTCACCTGTTACCTTTTGTGCAGCGGAATGAGGAGGTAATGGTCAGAGATCAGCAGAACCACCAAGGGATGGATCCTCCAAAGACTCACACACGCACGCTCGGGAATTGGCTGCTAGACCAGACAGAGAGGAGGCGCAGAGAGAGGCTGAGGGAGGCGCAGAGACTGAAAAGAATTAGAGAGCTTTAGGTCAAGTTTTATTCATTAAAACTCCCTTTAGTTCTCATGGGCTTTTGGGCCCAATTCTCAGTTCTGATTAAATCCCATGGATTTAATCAGGCCCTTTATACTCTCTAAGTACAATAAATGCCTAGCACTTTTACCGTACTTCTGCTAAACCGTTCCTTCGTATTTTCCCGTTAGCTTAGGCGTGTGACCCATATGGGATCATATAATAAAGGCAATAAGTCCAAGACTTATAGATCATGAGCGGACTCTAGCAAGCCATCATGACCCCCAGTATTATATGACTTATGTCTGATCATTGACATACTCTTACGTTCTAGAGACAGTACCGAGATTACTGGACACAATTCCAACAATCTCCCACTTGTACTGGAATCTCTGTATTCATAATCCTTTTGTCTCAATATCTCGATTAGTCATAAGGCAAGATGAGTGTCATCCTTATAAAGCCTAATCTTGTTCATCGGACTCTGATTTGATATTGACAATACAAACGACTCGGGAAAGTCCGTTTGAGCATGGCCATGCATTTTCCAGTATTCAAATCTCCGATTGGCCTAGAGATATTCACTCCATTTATATTGGAGGGACAAATTCCGTCTTGTTCCATCACTGTAAACTACTCATTTCATAATGTACCCAAACAAGGTCCTTATAACTATCGCAGAACGACAGCGTTAGACAATGATCAAAGTGCATCAGTCCATGTGCGGTCACATGCATGCGAACTCAGGTCTAAGGACTATACTCTATAGTCGTAGTAAGAATCTCTTATGACACAGATATAAATATCCTGAAGAGTTCTTATATTCGGGTCTTGTCCGGTCGTATGTACCCTACATACACCTATGTACTGACTTTGATGCCGTGCATCTATGACACACTGAGACTTTGTCATAAGTCACATACCAATCTAGTCTCACACGGTTGTTGGTGTTCCAATTTCAACAACCTTCGACTAGGGACATGATGATATAAGCCATCTTTCAAATATAGGGTCTCATGATCAAGCTAAATGACTTTGATAACTCAAGATCAAGTCACTTACTTCGATGACCTATAAAATGGTTCATATCACTTTGGAACGATTATTTCATCACAGTTAAAATAATCTTGAAATAATAATTTCATTAAACATCATAAAATGTTTTACAAGAACATATCAAAAACTAAATAAAGCCCTCAAACTCCCACTCAAATTTAGATTACATTTCAATGTCTCTAATGCCTACAGCTTCAGTCAGGAACTCGAGCTTAGGCCTTGGGAGTGGCTTTGTCAACGGATCAGCGACGTTATCATCTATCTGAACTCGACTGATCTTGACTTCCTTTCTATTAATGATGTCACGTATCAAGTGAAATCTTCTTAGAACATGCTTGGATTTCTGGTGTGATCTTGGTTCCTTTGCCTGAGCAATAGCACCATTGTTATCACAAAACAGTGCCAGAGGCTCAGCCGCATTTGGTATCACACCTAGTTCAATAATGAACTTTCGTATCCAAACAGCTTCCTTCGCTGCTTATGAGGCAGCGATATATTCAGCTTCTGTAGTGGAATCAGCAACGGTGTCTTGCTTGGAGCTTCTCCAACTGATTGCACCGCCATTCAGACAAAAGATATAACCGGACTGTGACCGGAAATCATCTTGGTCTGTCTGGAAACTTGCGTCCGTGAATCCACTGACTTTAAGCACATCACTTCCACCGTATACCAAGAACTTGTCCTTAGTATGTCTCAGAATCAGGATGTTCTTGACGGCAATCCAATGGTTTTCACCTGGATTTGACTGGTATCTACTCGTCATGCTCAATGCATAAGCAACATCAGGACGAGTACAGATCATGGCATACATGATAGATCCTATTGCAGATGCATAAGGAATATTCTTCATGCGCTCAAGCTCAGCAGCCGTCGTAGGGCTCTGCTTCTTGCTTAGCGTTGTGCCATGTACCATTGGCGTGAAGCCCTTCTTGGAATCTTTCATGCTGAATCTTTGTAGGACTTTGTCAATGTATGAATCTTGACACAAGCCTATCAGCCTTCTAGATCTATCCCGGTAGATCCTGATTCCAAGAACGTATGCGGCTTCACCCATGTCTTTCATGGAAAAACAACTTCCAAGCCAGTCCTTTACCGACTTTAGCATTGGAACGTCGTTTCCGAGAAGCAGTATGTCATCGACATACAGATTAAGAAATACTATCTTGCTCCCACTAGTTTTCTTATACACGCATTGTTCTTCTTCGTTTCTGATGAAGTCAAATTGCTTGATCGCTTCATCAAAACGAAGATTCCAGCTCCTCGATGCTTGCTTCAATCCATAAATGGATTTATGAAGCTTGCATACTTTCCCAGCATTCTTTGGATCTATGTAACCGTCAGGTTGTGTCATATACACATCCTCTTCCAGAATACCATTCAGGAAGGCGGTTTTCACGTCCATCTGCCAAATTTCATAATCATGAAAAGCTGCAGTTGCTAGTAGAATCCGAATAGATTTCATCATAGCCACTGGTGAATAGGTTTCATCGTAATCCACACCGTGAACTTGTCTGAAACCTTTTGCCACCAACCTGGCTTTATAAATCTGGACATTTCCATCCACGTCAATCTTCTTCTTGAAGATCCATTTGCACTCGATGGCTTTCACACCAGCGGGTAAGTCAACCAACGAAAACACTTGGTTGACCGACATGGAGTCCATTTCGGAATCAGTGGCCTTGCGCCACTTCGAGGAATCTGGGCCCATCATGGCTTGATTGAAGTTCGATGGTTCATCACCATCAATGATCAAAAGATCATGACAGTTAGTCACGAGGAATCCTTGATATCTCTCAGGTTCGTGACGGATCCTCCCGGATCTTCGAACTTCAGGTACTACAGGTTCAGGCACTACAATTTCTTGTAGGTCCTCCTGCTGCTCTTCCTCTTCAGGTTGAGCAGTATCCTGCTCATCTTGAATTTCTTCAAGCAGTACCTTACTCCCACTGTCTTTCTTAGAGAGAAACTCCCTCTCAAGAAAGTTACAATCCCGGGCAACAAAAATCTTGTTCTCGGAACGTAGATAGAAGTAATAAGCCTTGGTTTCCTTCGGATAACCAATGAAGTAGCATTTATCAGACTTTGGTGTAAGCTTGTCTGAGATTAATCTCTTGACATATGCTTCACAACCCCAAATTCTTAGATAAGACAGCACTGGAGCCACTCTAGTCCATAATTCATATGGTGTCTTTGCTACTGCTTTCGATGGCGCTCTATTTAGAGTGAACACTGCTGTTAGCAGAGCATATCCCCAAAGGGATATTGGAAGGTCTGTGTGACTCATCATAGACCGAACCATATCTAATAAGGTCCGATTTCTCCTCTCAGACACACCATTCCATTGAGGTGTTCCAGGAGGAGTGAGTTGGGACACGATCCCACACTCTCTTAGATGATCACTGAACTTCTCAAAAGATTCAGACTTATGTTTCATTAAATAAACATATCCATACCTACTGAAATCATCAGTGAAGGTAATGAAGTACTGATAGTTTCCTCTTGCATTTGTGGACATTGGGCCACACACATCAGTGTGTATCAGGCCCAATAAGTCATTGGCCCTCTCGCTAGGTTTATTAAAGGGGGCCCGTGTCATTTTGCCCATCATGCAGGATTCGCATTTCTCACATGACTCAAAGTCAAATGAGCCAAGAAGTCCATTCGAATGGAGCCTCTTGATGCGTTTCTCGCTGATGTGCCCTAAACGACAATGCCATAGAAACGTTCGGTTCTCCTCATTAGGTTTGAACCGTTTGGTATCAATGTTATAAATTGGCGCGGATTGATCAAGTATGTAAAGCCCATTCGTAATAGGGGCACAACCATAGAACAAATTGTTGCGATTGAAGGAACATAATTTATTCTTAACTGAAAAATCATAACCTTCCAAATCCAACAAAGAAATTGAAATAATATTTCTGCTTATCGCAGGTACAAAATAACAATTATTGAGTTCTAAAATCAATCCCGAAGGTAAAGACAACAAGTATGTGCCTACAGCTAGTGCAGGAACTTTCGCTCCATTCCCAACTCGTAGCTCCACTTGTCCTTGCTTCAGCCTCCTACTGTTGCTGAGTGCCTGCATATTAGTACAAATATGAGCCCCACAACCAGTATCCATAACCCATGAGGTATTATCAGAAGTAGTTGTATTAACTTCTATAACAAAAATACCTGATGAAGAAGTCTCGAGAGTCTTCTTCTTCAATTCCTTTAGACCTTCTTGGAATTTCTTACATTCTCTCCTCCAATGCCCTGGTTCTTTACAGAACCTGCAGATGTCAGTAGGCCCAGCCTTAGACTTGGGCTTGGGCTTTGGCGTGTCCTTGTCCGAGACTTGGACAGCCTTAGCCTTTCCCTTATCCTTAGCAGAGGATTTCTTAAACCCCTTGCCCTTTTGCACCATAAGCACATTGGGGTCCTTGGCGGTTTTCCTCAAGTTGGGCTCTGCAGTCTTGAGCATTCCGTGAAGCTCAGGCAATGTCTTACTCAAGCCATGCATATTAAAGTTCAGAATGAACTGATCATAGCTTGCAGGTAAAGACTGCAGAACGATGTCGCAGGCAAGTTCCTGGCTGATAGGGCAGTCGAGTTTCTGAAGATGATCGAGATAACCCATCATCTTCAAGACATGAGGACTCACTGCCGCATTTGCAGCCAACTTACAGTCTAAGAGGTTCTTAACTGTCTGAAACCTCTCAGTCCTTGCTTGCTCCTGAAAAAGCGATTTCAGGCTTGCCATTATCTCGATGGGTGACAACACACTCTCGAACTGCATTTGCAGCTCAGCAGTCATTGTCGCCAACATCAGGCAATAGACATCATTTTCATCTGACGAATGCTTTTCCCAAGCATTATGCAGAGTCCTGGCGGCATTGTTAGGAGTCCTCTCGGGGAGGGGATCACGAAGGACATAATCCTTCTTCTCCTGCTTGAGGACCAGCCTCAAGTTCCTAGACCACGTCAGGAAGTTCGTTCCAGTCAGCTTCTCCTTCTCGAGAACAGACCGGATTGAGAATGTGTTTTGAGTGCTTGTAGTAGTCATAGCTGAAATATATAAGATAAAAAGGTTATTAGTTAATATGTTCAATATGATTAATCTTGTATTACACTTAATATGATTAATCACGCATTATATTCAATAACATAAGTTACCCTCAATAGAATATAATGATTCCAAGATCCACATATAACTAAGATCAAAGTGGGCCACTGGCCATCACCCAACCTTAGCTTATATCGGTAAGCCCTATGTCGGCTAATTATATCCGTGATATAACTCTTGGTTGTGAATCTGGGCCCGAGGCCCAATCCACTCTGATGTCTCAAGGCCCGGGACTCCCGATGGCCTAGTCAAGAAAACCAGATTATACAGTCATGTAATCATTAATGTCTGGGACTCCCAATGACATTTATGAATCACAAACCGTCTTATCCACGCAAAAGTAGACACCCTCACACTGTAAGGCCATGAATACAATTGAATGGGCTTCGACAGCTGACATAGACTGGACAAGACATCCAACGTTTGATATTATTTGAGGTTTGTAGGTTTATTAAAAATTCATCCCAAAATAGAAGATTACTATTTTGGGAAACTTTCCCTTTTGGGAAACCTACTAATTTTGGAAACTTTCTAAAAATAGAAACTTTTAATTATAGAAATTTCCTAAAATCCAAAACATGCAAATCTAGAAACTTCTAATTTAAGAAACTTTCTAATTTCAAAACTTTGGAAACTTATTAATTTAAAATCGATTTTATAATTTTTATAAAAATAAATTTTAAATTAATTCTGAAGAAAAAACTCAAATAATTGGCCCAATTGTTTTAACTTCTTGGCCCGAGGCCCAAGAATTGGTTCATGTCCAAGACATAACCCAATTGCCCAATTAAATGACATAACCGGTCTGGTTCATTAAAATTGGTCTTAACCAAAATTAATTACTACGATGACCACAATTGTCAACCGGTTATTTACTAAACCGGATTTTCTCAATTTATTTGGTCCAACCAAATCAAATTAGAAAACCACTGGTTTAGGCACAAAATCCAATTTTTCGACTTTGGATTTCTTATCCCGGTTTAACCAGAACTTAATAAAAATTATTAAATCTGTTTATTAAACCGCGACGTTTAATTTTAATAAAATTTTAAACCGAACCGAACCGAATTGGTCACGAACCAATCATGGTTGTGACCTAGCTCCACGATCACCATCGCCCAGCCGCAAGCCGTGCGATCCACGATCCGGACGGCCGAGAGCCTCACGCGATCGGGACGGGAGCTGGACGGGTCGATTGTTCGGGACGTCCGCGAGCGAGACACGATCCGGACGGCCGAGAGCCTCACGCGATCGAGCAAGCAGCTGGACAGGGACGGGACGATCGGGACGATGCCGAGAGATCACGGACGCGATCTCGGTCGATCGGTCCATCTCTCGATCACGATCGGGACGCGATCCATCCGTTGATCGGGACGCGACCACGCAACACGATCCTTGTCGATCGGTTCGTGCGTCTGTCTCGATCCGGACGATCCGACGCATACCAATTCATATAGATTGGATCATGCGATTTCTTGTTTGTTTAGGTTTTTAATTCTTTGTTTCTTAAGTGTTTTTCCTTATCAGTAGATTGATTCAAAAACACTTCTTAAACAATCCTAAACAAGATTCTAAACAAGAAAAACCACAGAACCAATGGCTCTGATACCACTGTTGGATCGTTTAGTGTTTCCTGATTCAATTCTCAATTGATTCATCCTACTAAACATGCAGATCTAGGTTCTCTTATTTAGAAACTTAATGGATCTCACCTGTTACCTTTTGTGCAGCGGAATGAGGAGGTAATGGTCAGAGATCAGCAGAACCACCAAGGGATGGATCCTCCAAAGACTCACACACGCACGCTCGGGAATTGGCTGCTAGACCAGACAGAGAGGAGGCGCAGAGAGAGGCTGAGGGAGGCGCAGAGACTGAAAAGAATTAGAGAGCTTTAGGTCAAGTTTTATTCATTAAAACTCCCTTTAGTTCTCATGGGCTTTTGGGCCCAATTCTCAGTTCTGATTAAATCCCATGGATTTAATCAGGCCCTTTATACTCTCTAAGTACAATAAATGCCTAGCACTTTTACCGTACTTCTGCTAAACCGTTCCTTCGTATTTTCCCGTTAGCTTAGGCGTGTGACCCATATGGGATCATATAATAAAGGCAATAAGTCCAAGACTTATAGATCATGAGCGGACTCTAGCAAGCCATCATGACCCCCAGTATTATATGACTTATGTCTGATCATTGACATACTCTTACGTTCTAGAGACAGTACCGAGATTACTGGACACAATTCCAACACTAAGTTCTCTGTATTTGCTTGGATTGCGGTGAAAAATAGGCTACAGACAAGATATAGGATTTGGAGATGGAACCCTCAGTCAGACCCGAATTGTATCCTCTGCAACACAAGTATGAAAACAAGAGATCGCCTCTTTTTTTCAATGTACATACTCAGAGAAAATTTGGCGAAAGTTGGCTCAGAATCTGTTCGGGAGAAAGTTCTCCACTGACTGGTAATCAGTCTCAGGGTAAAGTTCAGCAATTTCTCTGTAGATATGCTTTCCAAGCTACTGCATATTTGATATGGCGAGAAAGGAATGGGAGGAAACATGGCGAATCACCATTGCCCTCTTTGACTCTTACTCGCAATGTGGACACAATGGTGCACAACAGAATCTCATCTATTGCAACTATGGGCATCTCGACGTACAAGGGGGGAAATGATAATTTGGCTAGCAAGTAGATAATACTTTCACTACAAGAAAACACCAGATTTGGGACGAAATTTTACGACGAATAGTTTTCGTCGTAAATTTGCATCCGTTTTATGAAGACAATTATTCATCATAAAAATGACGTAATTTACGACGATTTTACAATGAATTAGGGATCCATTAGATTTCGTCGTAAATTCGATGTTAATTTATGGCTAATTAACATCGAATATATAGGCTGCAATAAACGTCGAATTAACATCGAATCAACGTCTAATTTGGTAGATAGACACGTTTTTCAAATGGTGTAACCGTTTTTTGGGACGAATTAAAACGTTGTAAATTGCTCACTCATTCGATGTAAAATCATTATTAAATAGTTTGTTGTAATTTCGTTCTATTATTTGGTTGTTAATCTGTTGCTATGTTTTAAAATATTTCTATAAATATCCCTTCATAGAAACAAAAGAAACACAATCCAAACAACAAAACCACTTCCTTAGAGAAAAAAACACAAAATTTTCATTTTCAAATGTCTATATACGATTTACGAAGCTGAATGTATCAACATAAGGATGCCAAAGGAGTGGTGACGAAAGAGTTTCAAAGCGGGGTGAAAATCTTCATGTACCAAGCAAGCCAAACATCGATAACCATGGAAAGCGGTAAGATGTTCTTCCCCTATCAGAAATGCATGAATAGAAAGTTTATCCTAGTGAAACGGTTTGGCGTCATTTATTGAAAGAGGTTTTACACCAATTTTTTTTTTTTTTTTTGGTATCAACACGGAGAAGGCCATAGTGGGCATAATACATGAAGTAGTAGTAGTAGCAATTTCCTGCATGAAAATGAATTGCCTGTTAATCATGATCAATTTGCCTATCACGGGGAGCATAGTAATTACCATGAGCATGATAGGATGCATGATATGATTACATATGCATTTCATGAAACAGTAAGTAATGGTCAGAATGTTGTTGAGGAACGAAACTTAGATTCCAAACGATTTTATGATATGCTAGACGCAGCAAATCAGCCCCTCTACGATGGATGTAGAGAAGGGTTGTCAAAATTATCGTTGACAGCTACGATGATGATCATTAAAACTAATCACAACTTATCTGAGGTTTCCATAGATGATTAGGTGGATCCTTTGAAATTGTATTTATCGGAGGATAATTTGGCTGATGAAAGTTATTATGAGATTCAGAGAATGCTTTCTAACCTTGGTTGCCTTCTGAGATGATTGATGTATGTGTTGATAACTGCATGCTTTTTGGAAAGAAGATGATAAACTGCATGAGTGTCGTTTTTGTGGGAAACCAAGGTATAAGCCGCAAGGAAGTGGACGTACCAAAGTACCGTACCAAAGGATGTGGTATCTTCCTATAACGGAAAGGTTGCAACGAATGTTTCAGTCTGAAAGAACAACTTCTTCAATGTGATGGCATTCTGAGCATTCACAAACATATGGGGAAGTCACTCATCCTTTAGATGCAAAGGCGTAGAAGCACTTTAAGACGGTGCATCCCCATTTTGCTAGACAAGCTGGAAATGTATACCTTGGTATTTGCATGGATGGATTTAGTCCATTTGGTATGTCTGGTAGACAATATTCTTTGTGGCCTGTAATATTGACACCTTACAATCTCTCCCCCCCCCCCCCCAAGTATGTGCATGCAAAGGGAATTTCTTTTCTGTAGTATTTTGGTCCCATGTCCTAAGCATCCAAAGCGATTACTCGATGTATTTCTTCAGCACCTGATTCATGAGTTGAAGCAATTGTGGTCCACCGGTGCTCGAACATATGATTGTTCGAGGAAAATGAATTTTACGATGCGGGCAGTTCTTATGTGGACAATAAGCGACTTCCCCGCATACGGCATGTTATAAGGTTGGACTACACATAGAAGGTTAGCTTGTCCGTATTGCATGCCGGACATAAGCGTTTCAACTGAAGCACGGTAAAACACCTTGGTTTGACTGTCACCGCCGGTTTGTACCTAGCAACCATTCATACAGGAGAAAAAAAAGAAATTGTTTAGGAAGAACAAAGTTGTCCGTCTGCCGCCGCCGATTTATCTATCTGGAGTAGATATAGAGGACCAAATTGATCATTTTCGTGCACAAGGGACAGTGAGGCGCGGAGAAAATTGGCACATACCTTCTAATATGCACGATGGATACGGTGATCAACATAACTGGCATAAGAAAAGCATTTTCTGGGAACTACCTTATTGGCAAGATTATTTGTTGAGACACAATCTGGATGTGATGCATATTGAGAAAAACTTCTTCGACAACATCATGAATACAACGGTGAATGTGCCAGGAAGAACTAAAGATACTGTAAAGTCAAGGTTAGGCTTTCCAGAAATCTGTTCAAGATCTGAGTTGCATATTCAAGGAAATGGGGCTGCACCAGTTCCTATATTTCAGTTGTCTTCTGAAGCTAAATCAGCATTGTTTGATTGGGTATCCGCGGATGTGGGCTTTCCAGATGTGTATGTTTCTAATCTTTCTAAATGTGTTGAGCTTGGAAAAAAGTTCTCAGGGATGAAGATCTCAATACCCGCACTTTATTGGAAGATGTCATTGCAAACCTAAAGGAAAATGTTACAATACTACTATGACATTTGGAGAAGATATTTCCGCCAGCCGTTTTGATGTTATTAAACATCTCCCTATCCATCTCCCACATGAAGCAGAATTAGGTGGACCTGTTCAATTTCGGTGGATGTATCCTTTCGAGCGTTTCATGAAACATTTGAAGGGGAAAGCAAAGAATCTAGCACGGGTACATGAGTCTATTGTGGCAGAAAGTGTAACTGAAGAAACCTCTCACTTCACATCATACTATTTTGCTTCAAAAGTCCGGACACGTAAAAGAAGAACGATATGATGATGGTGGTGTTGGACGATCATATCATGTTGAAGATGTTCCAGACATCTTCTCACCAATTGGCTGGTCTAAGCGGTAAACTAAGACCATGCTGGTGGAGCAGCTCGAATGACAGCCATAATGCCCACACATACATTCTTCTAAACTGCGATATACTTCGTCCTCTTGAGAGGTAATGTTTCGTGTTAATTATGAGTACGTACTATTCTTGATAATTTGGTAACTATAATGATTATTTCGTGATATATTTATATATGTCTTATTTGATTCAACTTATTCAACTTATTTCGTGATTATTTCGTACTAATTATGAGTACGTACTATTTACAATATGGTAATAATGTTACACAAATGTCAAATGATAATAGTAATTTAGTAAGCCCATTAAAGGATAAATCAATGTAAACAAGGACTGCTATGCAAATCAAAGTTATAATACATGAACACATGTCAGCATTTAAAGGCTTTGTTTTTTTCTGAGGACCCATTTTATTATGTAAAATATGGTATTTATGTTACACAGATGATAATAGCAACTTAGTAAGTCCATTAAAGGATAAAACAATGTTAAAATGATTGTTATGTAAATCAAAGTTATAATACATGAACACATGTCAGAATTTAAAGGCTTTGTTTTTTGAGAAACCCTTCTTTATTTTGTAAGATATAACTAAACATATGGGCCAAAATAATATGCATTGTAAAAAGAAACAAACCAAGTTTATTAGCCAAAATGATAATGTATGAGAAATACAAACTGAAGAAGACATATCAACCGCCCATAAACTAGTGTAAAACTTTGAATAATTTGGTAAAACTAGGATTTGTAGAACTTTGTGCAGCTATGTTGATTCGTTTACAATATTCAATAACTAGAAACTAGGTAAAACTATAGTGTATTTTCAAAAATTTCGATTACAGCCCACATAATTTTCAAAAATTTGGCGGTTCCCACCCACAAAATTTTAAAAAAAATTCGGTTTCCCCAATTTTTACAAAACCTCACATCCCTCTAAACCCTCTCTCTCTCTCTCTCTCTCTCTCTCTCTCTCTCTCTCTCTCTCTCTCTCTCTCTCTCTCTCTCTCTCTCTCTCTCTCTCTCTCTCTCTCTCTCTCTCTCTCTCTCTCTCTCTCTCTCTCTCTCTCTCTCTCTCTCTCTCTCTCTATTTTTTGGTTCTCTTCTCTCTCGGGTATCTCTCTCTTCTCTTGATCTCTTCTTTCGATTGAATTTTGTTGTTTCAATTTTGATTTCAGATTTACAAGTTTTCATTTCGGATTTACAAGTTTCGATTTCGGATATGAATCTGATTTTCCGTGTACAGGATGGGTTGTTACAGCTATAGCCGACCTTCGATGTCGGGTTCTAGTGGTGGAAATCAGTTGGCTATAGCCTTTGAACTTGAAGAGGGGATGCCGAGAATTTGTTACTGCGGGCGTAAGGCGATAATTGACACTAATCGGACATAGGTTAATCATGGAAGAAGGTTATATACCTGCTTAAACATTGATGATGGAGAGTGCCATATTTGGAAGTGGTGGGATGAGATATTCAACGGGGATCTGGTGACTTTGAAAGCTGATTTTGCTGAGTTATGCAAGAAGTTTCGATTTTTCAACATTGATGATATTTATCGGGCCCACGACGAAATCGGGGAGCTGAAGGAGAAGGTGGACAACCTTGAGAAGCCTCTTGAGAAGAGATAAACTGTGATTTTTTTGTTTGTTTGGAGATTAAGATCGTGGTGGCTGCTGCACTTGGTCTTCTTCTTGGTTGTTTCATTTTCATATGTTTTAAGTAATTGCATTTGTAGAACTTGGTATTACTTGATGTAATTGAGAAGGTAATACAAGGCAGGATTTGGTAAAACTATGTTTTTTTGTACAAGTTTTGTCATATTTTACTAGTTATACCATACAAAAACCATTACTTTACAAAAACCAGAATTTGGTAAAACTTACTACACGAAAATACACAATCCTAATAGCTACCAAAACGAAACTTAAGTTCAAACCAAAATATTCAAACCGACATGTAAATACCATAAGTTCTATCCTTAGTTCTACCAAATTACAAAAAATAAAAAGGAACTCTAGTTTGGTTGGGTCGGTTCATCACTAGCAGTTGGGTTGGTTTCCACATTCTTTCCTCTCGTAATCACGGGACATATACACGCATGTAGCCCCTTTCTTCCCCTTCTTTATAATTTTCACCCTTTTTGCAGGAGCTTCTTCAATTGGTTCTCCTTCTGGTTCCAATGCTCTCTTTCCTTCCTTTGTTTTCTCTTTCTTCACGGATCCTTTCTTCTGCTTCTTCTCGGATTCCTTCTTCTCGGATCCTTTCTTCTCCTTCTTCTCATTGCCTCTCTTTCTTCCCATTCTTCCTTTTCTTTCGTCTTTCTTCTTTGAACTACCAGCCTCGTTTTTCACTGCCTTACCCCAACATCACCAACTTTTGCTTTTCCAAACTTCTCTAGACCATCCCCACCATCACCAACTTTTCCTATCCCTTTTCATGCAGCATCACGCTCACCATCACACTCACCTTTCTCTTCGGTCTCCTTCACACGGTCTACTTTCACATCTACTCCATCGCAACCTAAACCACCTAGTCCATCACCACCTGGTTTGCCTCTTAAAATACTCACTTCTGATTACATAGTTGATAATATACTACCAAAACCATCAACCTTCTCAGACAATTCCTCAAAACCTATCTTCAAAAACCATCACTAGTCGACACTCTATGTCAAACAATTCGTCCTTGATTAATTTCTGCAAATCCGTAGCATTACCAGCAGCAGGATTCTCTTCCGGATGATCCCCAGCCGCATGTGTCTTTTCCGCTTCCTCAAAAGCAAGACAATCATCCGCATTTGCCTGAGACGCAAGAGCAGCCACATCTTGGTTGAAAAGCTCTTCAAAACAGATTGTTTTCTTTTTCTTAATCAGAAGCATGTTCCAACCATCACTGATAGGATCATACATATCATTCCAGCCAGTCTCAACATCCATGGTTTTCCTTAGAAGATCTAGCTCAATGGGAGATGGTTCCAAGACACTTTGAATCTCCTACAAATGTAAGGAAACAAAATTTCAAAGCAACCCTAGTTATACATGAATTAAAGAAAACATAATTTAATAAGTATGATATGTAATATATGTTGTTACTAACCTTCGTAGTGCCAAGTTTATCATGTATTTTTGAAATACTAAAACCCCTCGTCCTACCGGTTTTGTGCCTCATCTTGCACATACGCGGAAAATCATCATCTTCACCTTAAACATTTTCTCGGAAATGGTTCTTCAGAACTGGAATGGCTTCAAATGCTAGGAGCTACAACAGAAGATAATTCAAACAGTTAACTTTGTACCAAGTCAGACAACTAAAACAACTAAAAACAATGAAAAATGATTACGAAAATGTTGTTACCTCCAAAGGAACAATACATGCAGGAAATATCCATGATAACTGCACCACTCCTCTAGAATGCTCCATGAAGTGCAAGATGTCTTTGATATTCTCTTCAAATGACAAACGCCCCCACAGAAACGTTTTGCACATGTCGAGATCATCTACGACTCTGAGGAAGAAACTCTCTACAGAATGTGCTCCTTTCCCTGTCTTCTTCTTCCCAATGATCACGGTGGATAAGAAGTACAAGGCTGCCATCTTAAAACAATCCTTAGAAAGCTTTCGTTTCCCTTTCATAGTTGGAACATCTTCTCAACTTCTTCATATGTAATACTGTTCATTCCGAAATATCTTGTAACAAAATCTAAACCACCAAATCGATCATAATGGTTTTGATAAGAGTGGCAGAATAACCCGGATATCAGTGCATGCTTCCTAAGAGAATAGCGGATTGGAACCCCATTGACAATAAACCAAATCTCCATCTTCTTATCCACACCCGCAGTCTTAACGAGAAGCATCCACATTCCCATCCATTTTGAGCTTGTATTCTTACCCATATGGAATAAGTGTTTGAATTGTGGATGCTCATAGAACCATTTCCGATTCTTTATCGAGAATAGCTTCTATAGTCTTCACATCTTTAGCGATATAACACTTTGACGAGAGTTTTCTTGTCTTGACATATTCGGTGGGAGGGAAAAAACATCATCGTAGGCTGCATTTGTTCCGTTTCATCATCTGAATCCTGCAAAAAAAAAAAGTTCTACCAAGTATCAGCAAGTTGTCCGAATATTTCCACCAAGTATTACCTAGTATTGTGAAAAGTTCCACCAAGTATCACCAAGTTTAGTGTTTTCCAAACCAAGTCAAGTTATACTTAGTTTTACGCATCCGATTTACAAAATTATAAACATGCAGTCTAAAATTCAATGTTCCAGTAGCTATACTAAGTTATCTTACAGTTATACTAGGTTTTACTTCCAAAGAAATACATGCCTTTTTTTCGTTTCTTCAGAATCCGCTTCATCACCGAGTTGTTCGTCTTCTCTTTCATCACGATGTGAACCCGGACGACTCAACCTCGAAAGTTCCTCTTCCGCATTCTCTTCGGGACTCTTCTCTTCCTCACTCACTTCATCATTATCTTCCGGGCCTTTCTCTTCCTCATCACCAGAAAATTCATCATTCTCTTCCTCATCACTCATACCTTCCTCAGATTCTTTTTCCAAGTCGAATTCGTCACCGACTTCCTCGGATTCCTTTTCCAAGTCGACTTCGACATTGACTTCCTTTTCCACATCCTCTTATACACATTTCAATTCAGCATGTTTCCTCTTTGAATGTCTTCACAAAGTTAGATTCTTTGTTTTAGGCGCCATGATAATGTCGAATATGAGCTCGAATTTGATGGGTATGAAAAGTTGAAACCGTGGGGACTTAGCGGATTTTAGGGTTTGATTTTGATTTTGGATTCGATTTCAATTTGGGTGGGAGATAAGGCAGTCGGGTTCGATTTTGGAGGAAATAACCCGATCCAATTAGATTAAGATGGGTCCGATCCGGATCTGCCGTGATAACCCGGTTTTCAGTTGTAAATAATTGAAAGTCTACAGGTTTTACAGTCTTGTACTTATCTGTCTGATTTAAATATTAAAATAAAATTAATATTTTTTTTCTCAATAACATTTGAGACTTTGACTTTAAGTCAAAATGTTCTCGAGAATTTGATCCTAATATACAACGTAGTGACTGCAAATATATATATATATATACAAATATTCAAGTTTTAGTAGTAGGCTATTAAAAATCAAAAGTTCAAATTTTATTGCCTAAAAAATGAAGTTTGAGTAACTAGAAATCGTCAACTCCGTGTGTGTCCTCAATTTTTATGCATTTATAAGTTTTATATTGTATTTAATTATTATATTTTCATTCCGTGTTTTTGTATTTTATATTAATATAATATTATCCTTTTTGCTTTCTTATCTATTTTTTCTAGAAACTTTTAGTTATTTTATTTATATATTTTTTGTTATATAGGGTTAATTCAATTTTTCAAGAAAACATTTATGTTTAGATTGTATTTATAATATCTTTTTGGTTGATCCAATTAATAAGTTCATTGTAATTCATTTGTGACATGAAATATATTTTTTGTAATATGTGACATCAGATGTTTTATTACTTTTTTGGTTTCACATTTACACTTTGTCTTTTTTTTCCCTAGATTTGTGACATTTGTCCATTGTGATTTTTATATATTCATGTATATAGCTTTTTGGTAAAATGTTATTTCATGCTAATTATGTTGCCAATTATATAACATAATTATTTTCATTTACATTTTGTTATAAGTTTTTTCATCTTGACTCAATTATTTTTTTAATATAATCTACAAAATTATATAGTTTCTCTATATGAATCACACAGTTTTTATCTTTTTGATAATGTTTTTTTTATGATGTGAATAGTTTAGATGGAGAAAAAGAATAATTATATATAGGGAAATTGACAAATATACCTTCTTCTCCACCATTGTTTTCACCTTATAACACCCCAAACTTTTACTTTGCTGACACATTCCCGTTTTAACTTTGCAATTTCAGGTTTGCTAGGGTCCACAACAATCTAACATTTCTAATTCAACAATCTAACTCAAATTTTCCAGTTTCATAACCATTTGAGAACTCATCTTGACATTCAAACCCATTTCACAACTCATCTTCAACTTCACTGCCGTTAACGAAGTTGTGTGTCATTCACTCACCACTATTGTATGTGTCCTTCGCAACTCACCATTCATCTTGTCAAGATCAATTCGTTGATTTAGAACTATCATGTATTCAACTGTATGAATGTTATAGTCAACAACTTTGAAATGTATGAATGTTATAGTCAACTATTTTAAAATGTATTCAACATGAAAATAATTGTATATATTTCCTTATTTCTGTGTTTTTATGGTTGTCTGGTAGATTTAGCTCAAACGAAAAATTAAGATTTTAAAAAAAAAATTATGTATAAATATTATAGTCAACTACATTGGTATGTTTTTAAAATTTAAAGTAGTCGTCTATGTATCTATAATATTATCGTAGTTGACTAGATAGTAACCTTACTATATAGTCAATCTTATATATAATAGGAGGTGGTTCTCTCCTTAGAGAGCGCCACCTTAGCAACTATCTTTTCTCTTTACAAAATTCGTTTTGGGTCTCAGGCCTGTATCTCTGGCCCGTTAAGGAAATAAACTAATGAAACACAAAAATTCCTTCCAGCGTCTCCTACCTCTACCTCATCTTCCCAGCCGTTTCTCCCATGGCGATTTGCCGTAACCGTGGCCTGATGGTCTCCCATAGACACATAACTCTCCATCAATGCCAGCTTATCGACCGCATCCCACTTATTCGAGCATCAATTGCGCCCGTTTCGTTTCTATCCTCTCAGCCCCTATAAATTCAGACCTCGAGGAACCCTGAAATATCAACGCATAAATCCTGAAAGCAAAAGAAAAAACCTCGCCAATCCACAGCACTAAGCGAAGTTCAAAGCAGCATCCATGGCTTCAGCCGCCATCGTCGCCATACCAGCCGTCTCACCATATGTCCCGTTCGACGATCTCCATGGCGATTTGAACATGATGGGCGATGGAGTGATTTTAAAGTCATGTTCTCCCTAATATACTTGCACGTGCGCGGCAGGGACGGCCTTCGCTTACTCTGAAGCTTGATTTTGAGCGGATCATGGAAGTTGGTCGAATAAAGGTACTCTTTATGTGGATTGAGAACCGCCGCAGACTGTGCCAGACTTGCATTCTTCCGCTGAGGTAAGTAAACATCTCCTTTATTTTCTGTCATTTTATATTGTAGTCAATACATCAAAATATTACGGTGAACATTTTAATGAGATCACGAGTTCTTTCTTGAAACTATAAAGATGACTAATTGTGGAAACTGAAATTTATTGTGGTTTGATCTCAACTTCTGATTCTAAATTCGAGATTCATATCCCAGGCGACCAAAAACTATGAAAAGGCTGTGTCCAGCATACTGAAACAATTCCCAGGTAATGTCCCTTATCTAAATTACAAACATTACAAAGTCGTGCGTTCAAACCCAAACGTGTATATGCTATCCTTTTAAAACATGTGTATGGTTTATTTGGTTACTTCTATATTGTAGTCTCTTTTATTTTTAATTCAATTTTAAACTATCATATATATGCAGGCCTTAAACAACTGGGGACTTGCGTTGCAGGTAACTGGGTTACATGCGTTAATATCCATGACAGTTCTGATGCAGGATGTGCTTACCTTACAGAAAAATTATAAGCCAAAGACTTTTGAATATTCCTTTGTTTTTTTTTTTTTCATTACAAACTCAGCCAATTGTTCCTGCAAGAGAGAAGCAAAAAATTGTCAGACTGCAATTAGCAAGGTGTTGACGTCAAATTAGAGCATACTTATGCTCATGTGACACAAAGGTTACTGGCTATTCGACATGGGTGATCTCAACATTGCTGGCAGATCAACCGGTATGTTAGCTTTTGAAAATGTTTCAGTCTCAGAAAAATGATCTAAGTCTTTAGATATAATTCGAAATATCTGTGGCATTCAGGATATTGTGCTAAAGGTTGTTCTGCCATTACTGATTCTGGAACTTCTCTGCTCACTGATTCATCGGTAAGAGATAGATTTTGTTGAATGATATTTGCAGATCGCTCGCTATGAAACATGCTGAATATTTTTTATTTGCTTTTTGTGATGTTTAGACTGTCATCACAATGAACAATCATGCCATTGGAGCAGTACGAGTCGCAAGCAAAGAGTGTAAAACCGTAATAGGTGAATACGAGAAAACCATGTTGGATTCCCTTTCTCAGGTTGAAGTTACTTCTCACTACAAGAAAAATCTCTATTCTTAGCACACGCAAAACGCCATGGTATGTATATAATGGCGTTTTTGAAAATGCTATGTCTGCCTCAGCTATAATAGGTTGGCCATATGTGATAGCGTTTCGTCCGTGCTATTATATCTTGCATCAATAATAGCGATAATTTCCCTTGCTATAGTTGGATCCGAGCCGAGCCGAGCCAAGCCGAGCCGTATTGAATTATTATTATTATTATTATTATTATTATTATTATTATTATTATTATTATTATTATTATTATTATTATTATTATAGATATATATTTGTACCAAATGAACTTAAATAAAAAATATTTGAAACAATTTTATTAATAAAACAAAAATGTTTACACAAAGTATAATATATGATATTAACACTCATCAGTATTATTCAAACTAACAAAATGAAACAACAACCACAAAAGCAGCAACGACTACTGGTTATACTGCATCCTTCAATGATCTTCTCATGTAGATCTTGGTTATGATGACGACGAAATTGAAAAGCACTATCAAGTATGATCCTAACACCAGAAGCAAGAGCAAGTCGAATGTTACACTCCCCACCTACAAACACAAACATCAAAGAGACAAGAGGGGTTCACTCAAAAAGTTTCAAGTAAAGACTCATTTGTTTCTTAATCAGTAAGAGTAAGAGAGACTTTCAATCGCGTGAACAAAAGCTAGTGTTGGAAAGTACTAAATAGAGTATGATGAGAGAACCTGGTATATGATAAGGCTAGTCTTTGTTGAGTAGTAAAAGGTGAAAATTCCATCATATGCTTTTGTTATGCTCTCAACTTTTGAGCTAAGATACGAGACACCTATGAGAAATTAATAACGAATTATGTGTTTAAATAGTTCAATGTTAGGAGCTGAAACTAGATAAAAAGTCTCTCCAAAGATGAAGTGTGGAACCATTTTTCATTACCTCCTCAAGAACTCCTGGTGAAGTAAACGTTGACTAGCTCTTCCATAAGAAGAAGACCGATGGTAATAGGGTTGTCTCCATCGAGAATATTTCCCAATATTTCTAGTTCAAGCTCCACAGAAAGAGGCTGCAAAATCAGTAAAAAAATATGTTAGCTGCAGACGAACTAAAGAAGAAAAAACAAGATAGAGACCAATCCGTACATCTGCCATTAACATCGGCGTGGACACCGAGAGGAGGTGAGTTAGGGTTTCAGTGAACTGGGTCGAGGGAAACGAGAAGTGAATGAGGATCAACCAACAAATCTGGGTGCATTTGATCAACCTTCCCCATAACAAGAAGTGAATGAGGAGCACTGCAAATATTTGGAAGAAGATGTTAAGTCAATACAACTAGAGAGAGAGTAGAGACACAATCATAATCTGAGCTAGATGTTGACATATATGCAATCTGGGCACACACCTTGCTGGTACTGTATTGAAATCTCCACACACAAGCATTGGAATATCTGCACTGGCAGCTATTTTCTCCAGTCCTTTCAATAATGTGTGAACCTGCTTTGAGCAAGAATCATATATGGATTATTAGTGATGTTAGAATCCGAAATCTGCAAGTTTTTAGCAATCAGAAATAACGATCAACCTGCCAGAGCTTTACATCCTTCAGTTCATGAGAAACGTTTACATGTGTGTTAGCCTACATTCGTCAAATCAATAACAGAGAGAAAAATGATCACCAAGAGACCTTAAAGGAAGATGAAAAGGAGGAAAAACAAAACAACCCAAAACCGAACGATATTAAAAAGATGCAAAACTCACCACACAAAGTAGCTGGCGCTTTCCAGGAATGTCAGCAGCCTGGTTACCGAATTTTGTTTCCAGGACAACTATTAATGCAACATTGTCCTAAAAAGAATGAATCTAAATCAATTTTACAAGAAAATTAAACACGGAGAATGTGTGGAAGCAAGAATCACAAGGTAGAGCATCTTTGAATACCTTAACCAATCGATTCAAAGCAATTTTCTTCTGAGCCACAGGAATAACAGCCTCAGTCAAAGATTGGGCAGCCTTATTGAACTCGACCTGGATGAGCAGCTTGATGATTTAGCGGAAGGGCCTAAACAGATACAAGTAATAAAGTGGAAAACTAAGACCAACCTCGTATTTTTTTCACATGAGAAAACCTGTCTCTTCTGAAAAAAGTAGCAATCCGTACAAGATAGAGACCAATCCGTACATCTGCCATTAACATCAGCGTGGACACCGGGAGGAGGTGAGTTAGGGTTTCAGTGAACTGGGTCGAGGGAAACGAGAAGTGGAGCAGGGGAGGTGGGGAGTGTAAGTGCCGGCGATTGAGATTGGAGGAGATGAGGCAAAGAAACGAGATTAGAGGAGATGAGGCAAAGAATAAAAAGGTTTGAGATTGGAGGAGATGAGGGAGGCCAATTGTTTTATGTAAAATAGAGGAGGGAGATTTTTTTAGGTTTTCGCGGTTCTGGAAATTTTTTTAAGTGTGGCTCCAATAGAAAACGAAAATTTGGTGGTCTAAAATTTTTTGGCGGATAGACTATTTTTAGTTCCCGCTTATTAAATCATTATCTTAGCATTAAATCAATGCTATTAAAAGTAAACAAAATCTAAAATTTATTTTCAATAGCAGTTTGAAAAACCGTGCTATTATATTGTGCTATCAATACACATAATTTTTGTAGTGTCTCATACCAACACATTCACCTATTTATAAGCAACATAATCTTAAATCAGTCCTCTGCCAGAGCGGCTCTTCTAAACGAAGCAATGTTCGGCATCTGTGAACTGGCAGTTGTGTGGATGCAGAGCGAGTTCACTAAGAAACGAACACAAACACAGACTCACTTTTGCTGCTGAGCTGAGTTTTGAGATTCTTAAAGTCTTTGTTTTTGGTCGATACCTACAGTCACATTCACAATTGGTGGCAAGCCTTCTGATATCTTGCATCAACATGTAACTACTCTCATCACTTTCTCCTTAGATTTCAGCACACCAATATCATCACATGAGTTTAAATTAAAATCTTTTCTTTTCAACTACTTCCATTTTATGTTTAAATTTAGTCTTTTCCTTTTTTTCATGGATCAGTATATATTCAAGATTGGGGATGGAGTTCCACCTCAGTTCACCAGTGGTTTCACTGCCATGGATATTCCACCACCGCGTGGACCACTTTGGTAATCCTCATTTGCACAATCTAATTTACTTTGGAATAAAAACTCAAATGTTTTTACTCTAAAGCTCTGTAATCAGGCAAAAATGCAGGATTTTGGGTGACATCTTCATGAGACCATACCACACTGTGTTCGACTCCGGGAAAACAAGAGTTGGAATCACGTGCGCGGGGGTGGACCGATCACTAGTACTATCAATAAATAAACAAGTATATATTCGGTTATTTTACCATCTTCATTCTTTAGGTTTCTATATTTATTACCGAAATGGAATATTTTGATTTTGTGAAACACGCTTCTCACGCGCCTTCCCAAAGACGATATTTTGGGCGACTTTTCCTTCAGATATATTGTCGCCGGAGGTCAGCCTCACGCTGGCCGGCGAGAACAGCGCTGTGTCAAAGAGGAAGAAGAAAAATCGCGCCGATGGCCCTCAAATCTTGTCTCTGTCGAAATTCTCTTGTGTAGCTGCGGTGGTCACGTCGGCGATTTCCCATAAGTCCAAACGGTCTTCTCCGCCGCTAGATCCTTGTCTGGGTGTCCTCCGGCTAAGTCTCCTGTCTCCGCAAGTTTGCTGCAGATCTCTCCTCCATCGCAAATGTTGTAGTTGAGTTTGATCTGAAAGTGAATCTCACCTCGGGAAGCGAGCCTCGTGCTTTTGATGTAGCCGTTGACGGCTAAATCTTCACATGTATCTTTGCCTACTCAGATGGTCGATCCGGTGTTGTCTTCGCATCACACTGGTAACTCAAGACTCTCTTCATTCAACCTCATCTTCAGGTGGTGACAATGTTACTGCTCCTTCTCTATGGAATTTGCCATCAATTATTACTGATTTATCGTTGCTTGAGGAATTTGTAACACCTACAGAGCATGTCTCATGGGCTCCTTTTGTTCTTATACCCAGGGGCGGACCCACGTTCAAATAAACGGGTTCACCAGACACCGGTAATATTTTCAATCTCTCTTATTTTACATAGCACACATCTGTGATTTTAGATTATTTGGTTAAAGAAATTTTGTCTGACACCCCTATTTTTAAAGTCTAATTCCCTTTTGACCCTAAGTTTTATTATTTTTTCTTATATTACTCATTGATCTGGGCCAAAACCCATTATTCTTCTCAGTTTTTATATATTTAGTGTTAGTTAAAGAGTTTCGTAGTAAGGTCGAAAACATGTAGTTTAAGTTAATTATAGATTTAAATGTAGTCTTTTAAAGATATTAATTAATATTTAATATGAACCCGGTTAAAATTGGTTTTGGGTCCGCCACTGCTTATAACAAACGACAACATTAAAGCGGCGAAGGAAGAGTTTAGAGGCTTTGTCTTTGCTCGTTTCCATGGAGATTGCCCGCCTATGGGCAGGATCAAAGGAGCCATTAATGCCATTTGGGCTCGTACGGGGACGCATATCTTTGTTCACAGGATCGAGGCAAACACCTTTATATTGCGTGTTGTCAATCCTAGAACTAAGGATTACCTGTTGAGCAGAAGAGTGGAACATTGAGGGCTGTCCAATGTTTGTAGCGGCGTGGTCTCCGAAATTCTCTCCTGATCAACCGCCTCTGTCGTATGCTCTAGTTCCATTTGAGTTCTGAAATGTTCCTTACTTGCTCTTTAATAAGCTCAGCTTGAGTAGAATTGCAATGGCTGTAGGCAAACTAGTTTCACTGGCTCCAGAAACAGAAAGGAAGGAGAGCTTTAAGGTTTCTCAAGTCTTTGTTCGAGTCGACTTAACGGTTCAACTCCCTAAAAAGATAATCTGGGTTTCACTAATGGTCGAGAGATTGAGATTGAAGTGACTTACCGTGCCTCCCAGTAAAATGTTCTCGTTGTGGAAAATATGTTCATGATATTTACCCTTGTGCGATGGCAGAGCCAAGTGTGCGTCCAGTTTGCAATACCAAAAACAATGTGATGAGGTCTCGAAAACAGGCTCGGGCAGTCAAAATGGGAGGACTCAGAAGCATAAAGCTCGGTCAAGAAATTCCAGGTCTTTATTTGTAGGTGGTGCTTCTGAGATCATTGTTGCAGCTCCTGAAGTCAAAACTTCATACTTAATTTTAGATGCTGCGATAGCAGATGACCAGGTTACTCATCGCTTGGAAAATACGGTTGTGTCAAATGTTGATGTTGCTATCGTTCCTATTCCTAGTGATGTTTCTGATATAGCAAAGGTTGTTGATACGATCGTAACTGATTCTCCGGAGATAAAGATAGATGAAAAGGTTATGCAGGGTTTGGATAAGAGTATTCATGGTTCTGCTGGATATGAGGTTGCGGGAATAAGTATTAAGGAATCTTCATCTCGGAGTGTAGTGTTAAAATTCAATTCGAGCCGATTTTGTTGGCTTATTCTGGGGACTCAAACCGGAAGAGTGGCTGAAAGTTCACACAACATAATTAATATCATCAATTCTGTTTTTTGGATGGAATGTTAAAGGGCTGAACAGTGATAGACGCCATACAATGGTCAAAATTGGATTAATATCCATGGACCTCTTTTTGGAGCGATTTTAGAAACACATTAGCAGTCCCGACGAATTGGAAGTTTTTTGAAAATTTTGCGCAACATTTTACGGCACGCATTGCGGTTGTTTGGGATTCAACTGTCTATGTTTTTTGTTTACAATTCTTCGGCTCAAGCTGTAACTTGTGAAATTTTCATCACTTCGGAAAATATCTCCTTTACTGTCTCTTTTGTCTATGGCTTCAATGTTTTTAAGGATAGAAGGGCGCTTTGGGATGAGTTGAATGAAATAAATGCAACAACTCCGGGGGCTAATCACCCTTGGGCTGTTGTCGGTGCTTTAAACCATATTATGCGAATATATATGCAAGCGAATACACTAGCAGAGGATGTAGATTTTTCGGGTATTGAGGAATTCAACATCGCCTTATAAGATGCTGATTTGTTTGAGGCTCAAACTAAGGGTCTTCCTTTCTCGTGGTGGAAAAATCAGGATGCAAATCCGATCTCCAAGAAGATTGACCACGCTTTTATAAAGCAGTGATGGGCATCTACTTTTAGAGATTCATACACTGAGTTCGTGGAACCGCTTTAGTCGGATCACTCTCCTTGCTTATTATGTGCTCCTTCCTCGAAGGTCCATTAAACCGTTTAAGTTTCCAACCATCTTATTGATTTACCTCAGTATCAGGACATTGTTAAGGAAGCGTGGAATTGTGGGCAGATTATGGGAACTGCTCAATCCAAATTGATAAGATCACCCAAGCTGCTGCAAACCATATTTAAGAAAGCTGAACAAAGTGAATTTCAGTCGTATCTAAGCTCGTGTTAAGGACAAAGCATAAAAAGTCATGGAGTTGCAACGCATCCTGCTCTTCAGTATGGCAGTCTCATCAAAGTTGGCTGAGTAAAGCATTCAGTGTGGATTCAGAAAGGAGTTTGGTGTTAGTGGTTATCAGGAAAAAGGGTCAGAGGCGTTAGTTTGGGCACGAGATATTTTGGGTATTGACGAATCATAAATCAGTTCTTAGCGAGAGTTATTTTGTGTTGTGGTTTTAAGTGGAGTATCAGAGTGGCGCAGCGGAATTTTGGGGTCAGGAATAAAAGGTTCGAGTGGGAGCAGCAGAAATCATGGGATCTGAGTTAAGGGGTTCAGATGGAGCAGTGGAATTCGTAAGTTAGAGTTAAAAGGACTGAGAGGGAGCATTGAAGCTGTGGATTCAGCCAGAGTGAAGTTACAAAGTCAATATGAAGTGAAACAGCAATTGTGGAGTTGGATTCGGAAGGGAGCAACAGACTTACAAGAAATTCATGCTCGGATTCGAGTTTTAATCAAACGGAGAGTTCGGGGACCGAATTCCTGTAAGAAGGGGAGAATGTAATACCCCATCTCGTATTATCATCGAAGTTTTGGAATCGGAGAAAATCGCCAGAAGGGCATTTATGTAATTTTGGCAAGAAAACCGCTGATCAGTAAGCAAAGTCAACAACAGAAAGTCGCTGGAGTCAATGTCGGAGGTAGCAGTCAACGCCGGTGGTAGCAGCCAACGCCAGAGATTTAGTCAACCGATCAGTTCAGGTCAACTCTGAGCTCAACAGTCAACTCAGTCGGGTCAACGGGTCAATGCTGGGTCAAAGTTCAAGTCAATTGTTTAGGGTTCGTCGGGTTTGGGGTTAGTCGGGTTCGGGTTTCAAGGGTCCTAGGTTAAGTCACTAGTGATTTTTTGGACCTTATCAGTTTGTCGAGGAGTCGTAGAGTCTCAATGAGTCTGTTTTCTTTTATTATTTATTCTTATTAAGACTATGTAGGGTGCATTAGATCCCGCGAGTCTTGCGTTGGCGTTCTGGTGCTTCTTCTTGATTGGATCCTCGTGAGATCATGGTCGATTCACGTATCATCGGGTAGTGGTTCTGTCTAGGCGTTAACCTACTGGGTGACGACGGTAGGTGTGTAGTCCGGATAAACGGAGTCGCGTCCTAGAGCCGGATTTCATGGAAACTTTGGCTATCATGGGGTAGTCCGAGTCACCGCGTAGATGGACAGAGAATGTTGTCCTAGGTCGTAGGACTTTGTTTACCACTATGAGTCGTGGGAGGTTTTAGTTATCATGAAAATGGGTAGCTAACGTTCCCGTGGAAGTTTACTTAGTTTGCGTTAAGGGCCATGGTGTTAAGATTGCGTTAGAGATGGTTTTCATGTAGATCGATTCTAATCGAGGGTGTGTGCTGCAGTGTTCTCGGTTTCCTTCGTTAATGTTCGTTGTTGTTAGAGAATGCTTGTGTCTTGTGTGGAGCCTATTACATCGTGGTAGTACGCGATCGACTGTTTCATTGATTGTTTATTGCTTGTTATTTTGTGTTTGTTGTGTGGGTTTTTTTTAGCCTGTTTAGATGGGAGCCAACTTACTGGATGATCTTAGATTGCTCATCCAACTCTTTTTCCTTTTTTTTAGGTTTCAGAGTAGCAAGGCGGACGTGTAGGCCACTCAGAGCAGATTTGGGTTGCATTTGGCTACAGTTTGTTTTGAAACGATTTCATAATTTATTTTGTGTTTGGTTTTTGAGGAGCTCCGCAAAATGGTTTAGAAAATCATAAAAATTAGATTTATGGAAATTAATTAAAGGATCTAACTAAAATATTTTAAAAACTAAAAACGGAATTGTTCCCTAGTATAAGGTTTAGTCCAAACCTGACACAACTCGTGGAAGCGGTACGGGTTGAAAAGCTTTGTATTGTGAAAGCAAGTTAAACGGAGTCGAGGATGGATTGGTTCGAGCCTTTTGTCTCAAACCAGAATGTCTCCAGCATTCGTACGTAGTGAACCCTTCTCGTTTGGCCTGCACGGGTTTGGCCGGTCAGCTTGTCGGTCAGCGGATAAACGGGAAAGGGGCGTTACAAAGGTTGTATCAGAGCATGGTTCGTCATGGATCCGAAAATTTCGGGTTTTCAAAAATTTTATTGTTTTATCGAGTCAAAATGTATCCCAAATGCAACCATTAGGAATACGAGCCACGTCCGTCTCCGGAGAAAGGGTAAAGTTAGAGATGGTGTTAGGAGCGTACACTTTATGTTCTTGTGTTTTTGTGCATTCTAGCAGTAGTGTTGCCCCGGGAGGTGTGTGTGTGTGGGTGTCAGTTTCACTATGTGCACTTCCCGTCTTTCCCGCCGCTGCCACTACAACCAGCGATCTCATTTTTGGCCGCCCGAGACTCCTTGCACAGTCACGCTCCGATAGTCTATTCCAGTAAAGTCGCGCCGCACGACCACCACACCCTCCTGGTGCACCTACCGGTTTCGTTCGGCACAACGAGCCATAGTGCACTTAGTGTAGGGCGTATCGCTTGTGTTGTAGATTATTAGGTTAGGCTCACGTAAGTAAAGGAGCTAACTTAACTTTTGTGTGTATATAGTAGCAATATATATTTTATCGTCGCTAACGATCGGCTTTATGTAGCGTTGATTCTTTTTGGGGTTTGTGCGACCGCTCGATATACCAGACATACCTATGTATAAAACATTCTACATACATATTTTGGTTAGTATGATATGTGAATGTTTTATGTACGTGGTGGATGTTGGATGATTTCAGGATTATCAATTCGAGTAAAAGGGTAACTCAATTTCATGCTTATATTTATTATAATGAGTGGTTGACCATGCAATACGGTTACAACGTGAAAACAAATAATGGTCCTAGTGGACGGTTTTATTAGGATCTGTAAAGATAATTGTTTTGCATTTCATTTTGCATCATGGTAAGATAGATTCGTTGCATTGCACTAGATCTATTATTTTATTGATTAGAGGGTTAATTTCATTAATTTATTGGTTGAATAGGGTGTTAGACGTGTGCATTAGTTACTAGTCAAGCGTTTTTGGTTAGGGTAGTCAGGAATTAGTTTGATTGGTGGTTTGATAGCATTGTGTTAGTCAGGAATTAATTTTTGGGTATCATTGCATTAGATGAATTTTAAGTTATCGGTTACTGCTTTCAATTCAATATTGAGGATAGGTTAGAGATTCAATTTGGGTTAGGGATAGATTTCAGAATTGAGAACCGGTTAGATAGGTTTCTTATGTACGACGGGTATGGAACTATAGGTTATTGATAGTTAGCCAAACATATTCTTGTTTGATTGTTGTGTGACTAATTACCAATAATTGTATAGGAAAGTAACGTCGGTACATAAGTTAAGTTTAAATGTTTAACCCTTTCGGTGTTAGAATGCATGTTGATGCAGGACGTGATCGTGACCGTGGAACACGAACACGAGACCAAACCTGAACCCCGAAGATTTGAGATTTGTGTATTGGATAGCTACAGTTCAGAATTTGTGTCGGTTCACCATGGCAGTCAGATCAGAGTTAGCTTAGTAAAGCATTCAGTGTGGATTAAGAAAGGAGTTTGGAGTTAGTGGTTATCAGGAAAAAGGGTCAGAGCCGTCAGTTTAGGCAAGAGATATTTTAGGTATTGGCGAATCAGAAATCAGCTCTTAGCATGAGTAATTTGTGTTGCGGTTTTAAGTGGAGTATCAGAGTGGCACAACGGAGTTTTGGGGTCAGAAATAAAAGGTTCGAGTGGGAGCAGCAGAAATCATGGGATCTGAGTTAAGGGGTTCAGATGGAGCAGTGGAATTCGGAAGTTAGAGTTAAAAGGACTGAGAGGGAGCATTGAAGCTGTGGATTCAGCCAGAGTGAAGTTACAAAGTCAATATGAAGTGAAACAGCAATTGTGGAGTTGGATTCGGAAGGGAGCAACAGACTTACAAGAAATTCATGCTCGGATTCGAGTTTTAATCAAACGGAGAATTCGGGGACCGAATTCCTGTAAGAAGGGGAGAATGTAATACCCCATCTCGTATTATCATCGAAGTTTTGGAATCGGAGAAAATCGCCAGAAGGGCATTTCTGTAATTTTGGCAAGAAAACCGCTGATCAGGAAGCAAAGTCAACAACAGAAAGTCGCTGGAGTCAATGTCGGAGGTAGCAGTCAACGCCGGTGGTAGCAGCCAACGCCAGAGATTTAGTCAACCGATCAGTTCAGGTCAACTCTGAGCTCAACAGTCAACTCAGTCGGGTCAACGCTGGGTCAAAGTTCAAGTCAATTGTTTAGGGTTCGTCGGGTTTGGGGTTAGTCGGGTTCGGGTTTCAAGGGTCCTAGGTTAAGTCACTAGTGATTTTTTGGACCTTATCAGTTTTGCGAGGAGTCGTAGAGTCTCAGTGAGTCTGTTTTCTTTTATTATTTATTCTTATTAAGACTATGTAGGGTGCATTAGATCCCGCGAGTCTTGCGTTGGCGTTCTGGTGCTTCTTCATGATTGGATCCTCGTGAGATCATGGTCGATTCACGTATCATCGGGTAGTGGTTCTGTCTAGGCGTTAACCTACTGGGTGACGACGGTAGGTGTGTAGTCCGGAGAAACGGAGTCGCGTCCTAGAGCCGGATTTCATGGAAACTTTGGCTATCATGGGGTAATCCGAGTCACCGCGTAGATGGACAGAGAATGTTGTCCTAGGTTGTAGGACTTTGTTTACCACTATGAGTCGTGGGAGGTTTTAGTTATCATGAAAAATGGGTAGCTAACGTTCCCGTGGAAGTTTACTTAGTTTGCGTTTAGGGCCATGGTGTTAAGATTGCGTTAGAGATGGTTTTCATGTAGATTGATTCTAATCGAGGGCGTGTGCTGCAGTGTTCTCGGTTTCCTTCGTTAATGTTCATTGTTGTTAGAGAATGCTTGTGTCTTGTGTGGAGCCTATTACATCGTGGTAGTACGCGATCGACTGTTTCATTGATTGTTTATTGCTTGTTATTTTGTGTTTGTTGTGTGGGTTTTTTTTAGCCTGTTTATATGGGAGCCAACTTACTGGGTGATCTTAGATTGCTCATCCAACTCTTTTTCCTCTTTTTTAGGTTTCAGAGTAGCAAGGCGGACGTGTAGGCCACTCAGAGCAGATTTGGGTTACATTTGGCTACATTTTGTTTCGAAACGATTTCATAATTTATTTTGTGTTTGGTTTTTGAGGAGCTCCGCAAAATGGTTTAGAAAATCATAAAAATTAGATTTATGGAAATTAATTAAAGGATCTAACTAAAATATTTTAAAAACTAAAAACGGAATTGTTCCCTAGTATAAGGTTTAGTCCAAACCTGACACAACTCGTGGAAGCGGTACGGGTTGAAAAGCTTTGTATTGTGAAAGCAAGGTAAACGGAGTCGAGGATGGATTGGTTCGAGCCTTTTGTCTTAAACCGGAATGTCTCCAGCATTCGTACGTAGTGAACCCTTCTCGTTTGGCCTGCACGGGTTTGGCCGGTCAGCTTGTCGGTCAGCGGATAAACGGGAAAGGGGCGTTACAAAGGTTGTATCAGAGCATGGTTCGTCATGGATCCAAAAATTTCGGGTTTTCAAAATTTTTAATGTTTTATCGAGTCAAAATGTATCACAAATGCAACCATTAGGAATATGAGCCACGTCCGTCTCCGGAGAAAGGGTAAAGTTAGAGATGGTGTTAGGAGTGTACACTTTATGTTCTTGTGCTTTTGTGCATTCTTGCAGTAGTGTTGCCCCGGGAGGTGTGTGTGTGTGGGTGTCAGTTTCACTATGTGCACTTCCCGTCTTTCCCGCCGCTGCCACTACCACCACCGATCTCATTTTTGGCCGCCCGAGACTCCTTGCACAGTCACGCTCCGATAGTCTATTCCAGTAAAGTCGCGCCGCACGACCACCACACCCTCCTGGTGCACCTACCGGTTTCGTTCGGCACAACGAGCCATAGTGCACTTAGTGTAGGGCGTATCGCTTGTGTTGTAGATTTTTAGGTTAGGCTCACGTAAGTAAAGGAGCTAACTTAACTTTTGTGTGTATATAGTAGCAATATATATTTTATCGTCGCTAACGATCGGCTTTATGTAGCGTTGATTCTTTTTGGGGTTTGTGCGACCGCTCGATATACCAGACATACCTATGTATAAAACATTCTACATACATATTTTGGTTAGTATGATATGTGAATGTTTTATGTACGTGGTGGATGTTGGATGATTTCAGGATTATCAATTCGAGTAAAAGGGTAACTCAATTTCATGCTTATATTTATTATAATGAGTGGTTGACCATGCAATACGGTTACAACGTGAAAACAAATAATGGTCCTAGTGGACGGTTTTATTAGGATCTGTAAAGATAATTGTTTTGCATTTCATTTTGCATCATGGTAAGATAGATTCGTTGCATTGCACTAGATCTATTAGTTTATTGATTAGAGGGTTATTTTCATTAATTGATTGGTTGAATAGGGTGTTAGACGTGTGCATTAGTTACTAGTCAAGCATTTTTGGTTAGGGTAGTCAGGAATTAGTTTGATTGGTGGTTTGATAGCATTGTGTTAGTCAGGAATTAATTTTTGGGTATCATTGCATTAGATGAATTTTAAGTTATCAGTTACTGCTTTCAATTAAATATTGAGGATAGGTTAGAGATTCAATTTGGGTTAGGGATAGATTTCAGAATTGAGAACCGGTTAGATAGGTTTCTTATGTACGACGGGTATGGAACTATAGGTTATTGATAGTTAGCCAAACATATTCTTGTTTGATTGTTGTGTGACTAATTACCAATAATTGTATAGGAAAGTAACGTCGGTATATAAGTTAAGTTTAAATGTTTAACCCTTTCGGTGTTAGAATGCATGTTGATGCAGGACGTGATCGTGACCGTGGAACACGAACACGAGACCAAACCTGAACCCCGAAGATTTGAGATTTGTGTATTGGATAGCTACAGTTCAGAATTTGTGTCGGTTCACCATGGCAGTCAAATCAGAGTTAGCTTAGTAAAGCATTCAGTGTGGATTAAGAAATGAGTTTGGAGTTAGTGGTTATCAGGAAAAAGGGTCAGAGCCGTCAGTTTAGGCAAGATATATTTTAGGTATTGGCGAATCAGAAATCAGCTCTTAGCATGAGTAATTTGTGTTGCGGTTTTAAGTGGTGTATCAGAGTGGCACAACGGAGTTTTGTGGTCAGAAATAAAAGGTTCGAGTGGGAGCAGCAGAAATCATGGGATCTGAGTTAAGTGGTTCAGATGGAGCAGTGGAATTCGGAAGTTAGAGTTAAAAGGACTGAGAGGGAGCATTGAAGCTGTGGATTCAGCCAGAGTGAAGTTACAAAGTCAATATGAAGTGAAACAACAATTGTGGAGTTGGATTCGGAAGGGAGCAACAGACTTACAAGAAATTCATGCTCGGATTCGAGTTTTAATCAAACGAAGAATTCGGGGACCGAATTCCTGTAAGAAGGGGAGAATGTAATACCCCATCTCGTATTATCATCGAAGTTTTGGAATCGGAGAAAATCGCCAGAAGGGCATGTCTGTAATTTTGGCAAGAAAACCGCTGATAAGGAAGCAAAGTCAACAACAGTAAGTCGCTGGAGTCAATATCGGAGGTAGCAGTCAACGCCGGTGGTAGCAGCCAACGCCAGAGATTTAGTCAACCGATCAGTTCAGGTCAACTCTGAGCTCAACAGTCAACTCAGTCGGGTCAACGGGTCAACGCTGGGTCAAAGTTCAAGTCAATTGTTTAGGGTTCGTCGGGTTTGGGGTTAGTCGGGTTCGGGTTTCAAGGGTCCTAGGTTAAGTCACTAGTGATTTTTTGGACCTTATCAGTTTTGCGAGGAGTCGTAGAGTCTCAGTGAGTCTGTTTTCTTTTATTATTTATTCTTATTAAGACTATGTAGGGTGCATTAGATCCCGCGAGTCTTGCGTTGGCGTTCTGGTGCTTCTTCTTGATTGGATCCTCGTGAGATCATGGTCGATTCACGTATCATCGGGTAGTGGTTCTATCTAGGCGTTAACCTACTGGGTGACGACGGTAGGTGTGTAGTCCGGAGAAACGGAGTCGCGTCCTAGAGCCGGATTTCATGGAAACTTTGGCTATCATGGGGTAGTCCGACTCACCGCGTAGATGGACAGAGAATATTGTCCTAGGTCGTAGGACTTTGTTTACCACTATGAGTCGTGGGAGGTTTTAGTTATCATGAAAAATGGGTAGCTAATGTTCCCGTGGAAGTTTACTTAGTTTGCGTTAAGGGCCATGGTGTTAAGATTGCGTTAGAGATGGTTTTCATGTAGATCGATTCTAATCGAGGGCGTGTGCTGCAGTGTTCTCGGTTTTCTTCGTTAATGTTCGTTGTTGTTAGAGAATGCTTGTGTCTTGTGTGGAGCCTATTACATCGTGGTAGTACGCGATCGGCTGTTTCATTGATTGTTTATTGCTTGTTTCGAAACGATTTCATAATTTATTTTGTGTTTGGTTTTTGAGGAGCTCCGCAAAATGGTTTAGAAATCATAAAAATTAGATTTATGGAAATTAATTAAAGGATCTAACTAAAATATTTTAAAAACTAAAAACGGAATTGTTCCCTAGTATAAGGTTTAGTCCAAACCTGACACAACTCGTGGAAGCGGTACGGGTTGAAAAGCTTTGTATTGTGAAAGCAAGGTAAACGGAGTCGAGGATGGATTGGTTCGAGCCTTTTGTCTCAAACCGGAATGTCTCCAGCATTCGTACGTAGTGAACCCTTCTCGTTTGGCTTGCACGGGTTTGGCCGGTCAGCTTGTCGGTCAGCGGATAAACGGGAAAGGGGCGTTACAAAGGTTGTATCAGAGCATGGTTCGTCATGGATCCGAAAATTTCGGGTTTTCAAAATTTTTAATGTTTTATTGAGTCAAAATGTATCCCAAATGCAACCATTAGGAATACGAGCCACGTCCGTCTCCGGAGAAAGGGTAAAGTTAGAGATGGTGTTAGGAGTGTACACTTTATGTTCTTGTGTTTTTGTGCATTGTTGCAGTAGTGTTGCCCCGGGAGGTGTGTGTGTGTGGGTGTCAGTTTCACTATGTGCACTTCCCGTCTTTCCCGCCGCTGCCACTACCACCAGCGATCTCATTTTTGGCCGCCCGAGACTCCTTGCACAGTCACGCTCTGATAGTCTATTCCAGTAAAGTCGCGCCGCACGACCACCACACCCTCCTGGTGCACCTACCGGTTTCGTTCCGCACAACAAGCCATAGTGCACTTAGTGCGGGGCGTATCGCTTGTGTTGTAGATTTTTAGGTTAGGCTCACGTAAGTAAAGGAGCTAACTTAACTTTTGTGTGTATATAGTAGCAATATATATTTTATCGTCGCTAACGATCGGCTTTATGTAGCGTTGATTCTTTTTGGGGTTTGTGCGACCGCTCGATATACCAGACATGCCTATGTATAAAACATTCTATATACATATTTTGGTTAGTATGATATGTGAATGTTTTATGTACGTGGTGGATGTTGGATGATTTCAGGATTATCATTTCGGTAAAAGGGTAACTCAATTTCATGCTTATATTTATTATGATGAGTGGTTGACCATGCAATACGGTTACAACGTGAAAACAAATAATGGTCCTAGTGGACGGTTTTATTAGGATCTGTAAAGATAATTGTTTTGCATTTCATTTTGCATCATGGTAAGATAGATTCGTTGCATTGCACTAGATCTATTAGTTTATTGAATAGAGGGTTAATTTCATTAATTGATTGGTTGAATAGGGTGTTAGACGTGTGCATTAGTTACTAGTCAAGCGTTTTTGGTTAGGGTAGTCAGGAATTAGTTTGATTGGTGGTTTGATAGCATTGTGTTAGTCAGGAATTAAGTTTTGGGTATCATTGCATTAGATGAATTTTAAGTTATCGGTTACTGCTTTCAATTCAATATTGAGGATAGGTTAGAGATTCAATTTGGGTTAGGGATAGATTTCGGAATTGAGAACCGGTTAGATAGGTTTCTTATGTACGACGGGTATGGAACTATAGGTTATTGATAGTTACCAAACATATTCCTGTTTGATTGTTGCGTGACTAATTACCAATAATTGTATAGGAAAGTAACGTCGGTACATAAGTTAAGTTTAAATGTTTAACCCTCTCGGTGTTAGAATGCATGTTGATGCAGGTCGTGATCGTGACCGTGGAACACGAACACGAGACCAAACCTGAACCCCAAAGATTTGAGATTTGTGTATTGGATAGCTACAGTTCAGAATTTGTGTCGGTTCACCATGGCAGTCAGATCAGAGTTAGCTTAGTAAAGCATTCAGTGTGGATTAAGAAAGGAGTTTGGAGTTAGTGGTTATCAGGAAAAAGGGTCAGAGCCGTCAGTTTAGGCAAGAGATATTTTAGGTATTGGCGAATCAGAAATCAGCTCTTAGCATGAGTAATTTGTGTTGCGGTTTTAAGTGGAGTATCAGAGTGGCACAACGGAGTTTTGGGGTCAGAAATAAAAGGTTCGAGTGGGAGCAGCATAAATCATGGGATCTGAGTTAAGGGGTTCAGATGGAGCAGTGGAATTCGGAAGTTAGAGTTAAAAGGACTGAGAGGGAGCATTGAAGCTGTGGATTCAGCCAGAGTGAAGTTACAAAGTCAATATGATGTGAAACAGTAATTGTGGAGTTGGATTCGGAAGGGAGCAACAGACTTACAAGAAATTCATGCTCGGATTCGAGTTTTAATCAAACGGAGAATTCGGGGACCGAATTCCTGTAAGAAGGGGAGAATGTAATACCCCATCTCGTATTATCATCGAAGTTTTGGAATCGGAGAAAATCGCCAGAAGGGCATTTCTGTAATTTTGACAAGAAAACCGCTGATCAGGAAGCAAAGTCAACAACAGAAAGTCGCTGGAGTCAATGTCGGAGGTAGCAGTCAACGCCGGTGGTAGCAGCCAACGCCAGAGATTTAGTCAACCGATCAGTTCAAGTCAACTCTGAGCTCAACAGTCAACTCAGTCGGGTCAACGTGTCAACGCTGGGTCAAAGTTCAAGTCAATTGTTTAGGGTTCGTCGGGTTTGGGGTTAGTCGGGTTCGGGTTTCAAGGGTCCTAGGTTAAGTCACTAGTGATTTTTTGGACCTTATCAGTTTTGCGAGGAGTCGTAGAGTCTCAGTGAGTCTGTTTTCTTTTATTATTTATTCTTATTAAGACTATGTAGGGTGCATTAGATCCCGCGAGTCTTGCGTTGGCGTTCTGGTGCTTCTTCTTGATTGGATCCTCGTGAGATCATGGTCGATTCACGTATCATCGGGTAGTGGTTCTGTGTAGGCGTTAACCTACTGGGTGACGACGGTAGGTGTGTAGTCTGTAGAGACGGAGTCGCGTCCTAGAGCCTGATTTCATGGAAACTTTGGCTATCATGGGGTAGTCCGAGTCACCGCGTAGATGGACAGAGAATGTTGTCCTAGGTCGTAGGACTTTGTTTACCACTATGAGTCGTGGGAGGTTTTAGTTATCATGAAAAATGGGTAGCTAACGTTCCCGTGGAAGTTTACTTAGTTTGTGTTAAGGGCCATGGTGTTAAGATTGCGTTAGAGATGGTTTTCATGTAGATCGATTCTAATCGAGGGCGTGTGCTGCAGTGTTCTCGGTTTCCTTCGTTAATGTTCGTTGTTGTTAGAGAATGCTTGTGTCTTGTGTGGAGCCTATTACATCGTGGTAGTACGCGATCGGTTGTTTCATTGATTGTTTATTGCTTGTTATTTTGTGTTTGTTGTGTGGGTTTTTTTTAGCCTGTTTAGATGGGAGCCAACTTACTGGGTGATCTTAGATTGCTCATCCAACTCTTTTTCCTCTTTTTTAGGTTTCAGAGTAGCAAGGCGGACGTGTAGGCCACTCAGAGCAGATTTGGGTTGCATTTGGCTACAATTTGTTTCGAAACGATTTCATAATTTATTTTGTGTTTGGTTTTTGAGGAGCTCCGCAAAATGGTTTAGAAAATCATAAAATTTAGATTTATGGAAATTAATTAAAGGATCTAACTAAAATATTTTAAAAACTAAAAACGAAATTGTTCCCTAGTATAAGGTTTAGTTCAAACCTGACACAACTCGTGGAAGCGGTACGGGTTGAAAAGCTTTGTATTGTGAAAGCAAGGTAAACGGAGTCGAGGATGGATTGGTTCGAGCCTTTTGTCTCAAACCGGAATGTCTCCAGCATTCGTACGTAGTGAACCCTTCTCGTTTGGCCTGCACGGGTTTGGCCGGTCAGCTTGTCGGTCAGCTTTCGGGTTTTCAAATTTTTTAATGTTTTATCGAGTCAAAATGTATCCCAAATGCAACCATTAGGAATACGAGCCACGTCCGTCTCCGGAGAAAGGGTAAAGTTAGAGATGGTGTTAGGAGTGTACACTTTATGTTCTTGTGTTTTTGTGCATTCTTGCAGTAGTGTTGCCCCGGGAGGTGTGTGTGTGTGGGTGTCAGTTTCACTATGTGCACTTTCCGTCTTTCCCGCCGCTGCCACTACCACCAGCGATCTCATTTTTGGCCGCCCGAGACTCCTTGCACAGTCACGCTTCGATAGTCTATTCCAGTAAAGTCGCGCCGCACGACCACCACACCCTCCTGGTGCACCTACCGGTTTCGTTCCGCACAACGAGCCATAGTGCACTTAGTGCAGGGCGTATCGCTTGTGTTGTAGATTTTTAGGTTAGGCTCACGTAAGTAAAGGAGCTAACTTAACTTTTGTGTGTATATAGTAGCAATATATATTTTATCGTCGCTAACGATCGGCTTTTTGTAGCGTTGATTCTTTTTGGGGTTTGTGCGACCGCTCGATATACCAGACATACCTATGTATAAAACATTCTACATACATATTTTGGTTAGTATGATATGTGAATGTTTTATGTACGTGGTGGATGTTGGATGATTTCAGGATTATCATTTCGAGTAAAGGGTAACTCAATTTCATGCTTATATTTATTATGATGAGTGGTTGACCATGCAATACGGTTACAACGTGAAAACAAATAATGGTCCTAATGGACGGTTTTATTAGGATCTATAAAGATAATTGTTTTGCATTTCATTTTGAATCATGGTAAGATAGATTCGTTGCATTGCACTAGATCTATTAGTTTATTGATTAGAGGGTTAATTTCATTAATTGATTGGTTGAATAGGGTGTTAGACGTGTGCATTAGTTACTAGTTAAGCGTTTTTGGTTAGGGTAGTCAGGAATTAGTTTGATTGGTGGTTTGATAGCATTGTGTTAGTCAGGAATTAAGTTTTGGGTATCATTGCATTAGATGAATTTTAAGTTATCGGTTACTGCTTTCAATTCAATATTGGGGATAGGTTAGAGATTCAATTTGGGTTAAAGATAGATTTCGGAATTGAGAACCGGTTAGATAGGTTTCTTATGTACGACGGGTATGGAACTATAGGTTATTGATAGTTAGCCAAACATATTCTTGTTTGATTGTTGTGTGACTAATTACCCATAATTGTATAGGAAAGTAACGTCGGTACATAAGTTAAGTTTAAATGTTTAACCCTTTCGGTGTTAGAATGCATGTTGATGCATGACGTGATCGTGACCGTGGAACACGAACACGAGACCAAACCTGAACCCCGAAGATTTGAGATTTGTGTATTGGATAGCTACAGTTCAAAATTTGTGTCGGTTCACCATGGCAATCAGATCAGAGTTAGCTTAGTAAAGCATTCAGTGTGGATTAAGAAAGGAGTTTGGAGTTAGTGGTTATCAGGAAAAAGGGTCAGAGCCGTCAGTTTAGGCAAGAGATATTTTAGGTATTGGTGAATCAAAAATCAGCTCTTAGCATGAGTAATTTGTGTTGCGGTTTTAAGTGGAGTATCAGAGTGGCACAACGGAGTTTTGGGGTCAGAAATAAAAGGTTCGAGTGGGAGCAGCAGAAATCATGGGCTCAGAGTTAAGTGGTTCAGATGAAGCAGTGGAATTCGGGAGTTAGAGTTAAAATGACCGAGAGGGAGCATTGAAGTTGTGGAGTCAGCCATAGTGGAGTTACAGAGTCAGTATGAAGTGAAACAATGTTTGTGGAGTCAAATTCGGAAGGGAGCAGCAGACTTACAAGAAATTCATTCTCGAATTCGAGGTTTAATCTAACATAGAATTCGGGGACCGAATTCATGTAATAAGGGGAGAATTTAATACCCCGTCTCATATTATCATTGACGGGCGGTTTAGGAATCAGATAAAATCACAAGAAGGGCATTTATGTAATTTTGGCAAGAAAATGGTGTTTTGGTAATTTCAACAAAAATGAGAAGTGAGAAGAAACAGAGGGCAAAATAATATTTTATTAATTATTAAAGATTATATAGAAGGCAGAAATTGCACAAGACGGATTTTTAGACAATTTTTAGAGTTTATCGAGAAAGGAAACTGATAAACTGAAGAAGTCTCGGGAAGTTTGTTTTTGGGACTTTGGAAGCTACGTGAGGTCAAGACGGGTAAATAAAATAGCGGAAAAATGTTTTTGGAGGTTTCGAGAATGTATTCGGAGTATTTTTAGAGAAAGTTTCAGAAATTATCGGAAATCGTGGATCAGCAAGTGAAGTGACGTGGCGAGTGGCGATTAGCTGAAAAGGGACACTTCGCATAATTTTGTTGCTGGATTTTTTGGTGAATTGAACCACATGGTTCAATGAATCATTTAGATTCATTTAACCACATGGTACATTGAACTAAAAAAGCGACACTTGTCATTTAAAAACATGGTGAGCAAGTTACTCCAAGGCTTTAAAAGGGACTTGAATCTTCACTTGCAAACCACACCATCAGCTTCTCCTCCTTCCTCTCCCAACGACAGCAGCCTCAACCACTTCCCATAAATTTATTCTTTCCCAAGAAACACTAAATAGTCCCTAAACCACTAAATTAGCCTTTAAACACTATTCTAAACCATCGCCGTAATCTCGCTAGACCGCCGGAGTTCGTCGGAACCTCTCGCCGGAGAACTGCGGGAAGATCCACCGGAAGTCATTGGAGTGTACCTCGACTATGATAAAACATATTCCCCGGTAATGGATGCAATCACATTCATGTACTTAATGAGCCTAACAACATCGAAAAATCTATAAATGTACCTCATGGATGTTGTGATTGCGTACCTATATGGATCACTAGATAATGATATATATGAAAATCCCAGAAGGGTCAAAGATTCTAAAAGAATCTGAGAAAATTTGTGCGTCAAGTTACAACGATCACTTTATGGACTAAAACAATTCGAACGCATGTGGTATAATCGCTTAAGTCAATTTTTGTTGAAATAGAGATTTATCAATTATGCGATATGCCCTTGCGTATTTATAAGGAAATCCACATCAGGATTTATGATCATTGCTGTTTATGTTAATGACTTGAACATCATTGGAACACAAAAGGAAGTTGATGATGCAAGAACTCATATGAAAAAAAAAGAGTTTGAAATGAAAGATCTTTGAAAGACAAAATTTTGTCTCGGGCTTCAAATAGATCATTTCCAAGATGGTATATTTGTGCATCAATCAAATTACACCACCAGGGTGTTAAAACGTTTTAATATGGATAAAGCAAATCCTTTGAGTAATCAAATGGTCAATAGATCGCTAAATATTGACAAGGATTCATTTCGACCTTGTGAAGATAATGAGAAAATATTAAGTCAAGAAATACCTTATATAAATGTTATAGGTGCACTCATATATCTTGCAAACTGTACCAAACCAGATATAGCATTTGCTACTAATTTTCTTGCAAGATACACTTCATTTCCTACGCAGAGACATTGGACCGGGTTAAAACATATCCTTCGCTATCTCCGAGGTACAATTGACTTGGGATTATATTATCCTCGAAATTCTGCGCTTGGTCTAGTTGGTTTTGCATATGCAGAATATTTATCTGATCCGCATAAAACTCGATCGCAAACCAGATACGTTTTCACAATGGAAGGGATTGTGATCTCATGGCGTTCTCAAAAGCAAACTCTAGTCACCACTTCCTAAAATTATGCGGCGATAATTGCGCTTCATGAGACATGTCGAGAATATATATGGTTAAGATCTATGACTCACCATATACAAAAATGTAGCGGGATCATCATGAACAAAGAACCAACGAAAGTATTTGATGACAGTTCTTCATGTGTTGCTCAACTTAAAGAAGGTTATATCAAGAGCGACAGAACAAAGCATATTCCCCCAAGATTTGCGAGAGTCGAAACTCACACGGTCAAAACTTGTAGAGCAAAACTTTTTAGGGAACAGAAACTTTCAGGAAACAACCACTAAACTAGCAAACCCGGAGGACGTTTTATTGATTAGAAGTCGGAAAAGAGTACAAAGATCAGAAAAGAGTAAAAGAATCGGAAAGAAAGTACCAAAGAACTCTGAAAACGGCTAAGAGAAATTGCTAAGTTCTTAAGTCTAGGTCTAGGGTTTTTCGCTCTGCCTTTATCGTCTAGCTTCTCCCTCCTTTTATAGCTTTGGTTCGTCGGCTCTTGAGAATATTTATACAAGATTTGCGGAAATCTTCCTGTTCTTATCTTTTTCCTTTCTTCGCTAAAATGTACATATCTATCTCGGATTTTTCCTTTTCCAATCTCTTTCTTTACTTCTTCGTCTTTCCGCGGCTCGATTCATTTGCCGGATGGGCCGAGATTTGGACGTTCCGAGTCTGTTAACGTATCAACTCACTTATTTGGTTTAGAGTTCATCGTATGCTTGGGCCCAAGTTCAATCTCGATCCATCAGCCCAAGTCATCGGTCCAGGAAGGTATGGGCTGATGTTTCCGAAGATGGGTTGCGACAAGTTATGCGTATCGGCAAATATTTGGTTATCCGTTTGGAGAGTTCAGCTCGGAAAACCAGAAACAGTTTAGCTCGGAAATCCGAGATGGTTCAGCTTAAAGGTTCAACTCGGGATTTTCGGAAGGGCAACTCATGATCAAGATCGAGACGGGATGGGTTTAGATCCGAGCTGGTTCAGCTCAGAAATCCGAGCTGGTTCAGCACGGTTTTCCGAGCTGGATTGGTTCAGCTCGGAATTCCAAGCTGGTTCAGCTCGTATTTCCGAGCTGATTCGGCTCGGTTTTCCGAGCTGGTTCAGCTTGTCTTTTGCTTTGTTCGGATGTTCCGCCAATCCGTAATTCCTGTCGGAAGATATGTTTGTCCGATTATGGTGTCGTCTGTTTTGTCGAAACCTTTTTTCCGATAAATCGTTTAGGCGACATTGTCGGCGTCTCATACAACTTTGTCACTTATACGAGACCTTGGACGTCTAATGCAAACACTCGCTTGTATCCGACTACTCAATCATGTCTTTCGGCTATTATTTTCGTCGAGAAGGTTTTTGACCTCAACAGTTAGCCCCCCCCCAGCTCGTTATATCTGAATGTGGTGATGACGAGGTTGTTTCGTTTATTCGAGGCGAAAACAATTGTCCGAGAGAATTTCGTCCGTCGCTATCATCTTCGTGATAACAGGTCGTATGAAGCATTGCCTTTCGGTCGTAGCCACTTCCTCCATGCCGAGATATTTTGATACCATGCCTACTCATGGGCTGTTTTGTTGTGATTCGTTTGGGCATGCTTGCGAAAACATGAATGAAAAGTAATCATTTTGAAATTTCATGCCTTGGTGAATTCTATAAATATTCATTTTTCCATTCTTCACTTCTTACTCCTCTCCAAAGATAATATCCTAAAGGTAACTTCTCTCTATAGCTTCTTTTTAGTTTCCTTGTGAGTTTTGTCAAGAATTTTAGCTTTGTTCTTGTGGATTAGAGGCCTTAGATCTTTTTGAGCCTGAATTTCTTATTCGGTAGTGTTCTCGACTAAGATGGTGGTTCACGAATCGGAACACGGTTATGTCGGTTCATCCGCTGGGGAATTTTCCGGGGTTCAGCGCGCAACCAGGTGTCACACTACTCGTCCTTGTTCTTCAGCCACAGTGGATGCGCCAATTAAGGACGGATTCGAAGGTGCCCGAGTCAGTCGGGAAGAATTCCTTCGTAATTGGGATTATCCTCCAGATGTGCCAAAGAAGAAGCGTCCGAGGAGGAAAAAGGTGATCCCTGATCCTGTCGGTTCGACGTTGTCGTAGGCAGAGTTAATTGCGACGCTCCGGCGCGATGCCATGATTCCTGAGAATGTTACGATAAGGATTTCATCCTCGCGTGACCGAGTGGAATCTCCACCAAAAGGGTATTTTTTGGTGTAGGAAATCTTCTTCGAGTCATGCTTTCTATGGTTCCCGATTCATGAACTCATCATCCGTTATCTTCGACGCCTTAGACTGGCCCTGACGCAAATCACTCCTAGGGGCTTAAGGCATCTGGTGGGCATACTGGTTCGTAGTTTCGAATGTGGATTCAGCCTCCGAGTGTTACATTTCCGAAACATGTTGTACGTGGTTCCGACAAAACGCGATTCTGAGTATTACCTTAGGCCCTATCCTCATCGGGCGGTCGTATCGGGGTTTGAAATGAAAGATTGTGAATGGAGGCATCACTTCTTCTACGTCTTGATCGACGAAGCGTCTGTTGGGAAAGCTTGCGTTCCATTGATGAAGTCGAAATGGGGGAAGCTTGGTAGCGGACTTAGTCGTTTTTGTTGTCTAGATTTTTATCAAGCTGATCTTCTAACGAATAGTTTCTTTATTTTCAGAGAAGGATATCTGTTTGACGTGCCCGCCGTGATTGATTCCTCTCATTTGGGCACTTCTAGAAGGCGACACGAACTGGTTACAGCATTTTTCGATTGAACGTGTTATCGGCGCCAGTCAAATGGAAGTGGCTCGTAAGGCGGCGAGACCTGACGAGAAGGCGGACGTTGACGGCCAGCGTCTGGACGATATCGTTGTTGAAGACCTTGGTTCAATATCTCCATGGCTTGCGGAAGGAGTTTATCTTCCGGAGTTCGACTTTCATGGCTTCGATGACTGGATTGGTCAAGGCTCCATGATGGGTGAAAACACTTCAGGAACTTGTGCCTATGCTGATATTGGTGGTGCTGGGACGAACGTTTCGCAGGTTCCTACGTCGGATTTGCAGGATCAGGTCGTCGCTCCCAAGTCTAGTCAAGGACCTGCGAAGAGACATGGGAAGGATTTTGAGGTTCCGCAACCCGAAATCCCGGCATGGTCTTGTGATGGTGATGGGTCTATGTATACTAATGCTGATACGGTTGCCAGTTTTTGCGCGGATGTCCGCCATCCGGGAGATCTCCCCATTCGATGCGAAGACATGATTTGCGGTGAATCATTTGTTGCTGCTGGGCAAGATATGCTGAGGGTTAGCTTCTTTACTTTGCCGTGAGGCATGTGGTATTATCCCATCACTTTGCTAATTTGTCTAAGGTTGTTTATAGGCATGGGCTTTGGTCAATCGTCATGCTGCTGAGGCCAATACGAGGCTTCGTGGAATTCGGGATCGCTTTGCGAGGCGTTCAGTCGATAATGCGCGCTTGGCAGATTCAGTTACGGCCATGAGAGCTTCTATGGAAGAAGGAAGGAGCAAGTTCGAGACGGCGAGATTTTCCCTCGATGCTGCGAGGACTGCGGCCCTAACCGATGTTGAGGCCTTAAGAACCCAACTTGCCGAGAGAGAAGTTTTCCGTGAGGTATCTCTTCCGATCGCGGCCGAGAAAGGGAAAAGGGTAATGTTGAAGAAAATCGCGTCCCGATTCTCCAAACTTAGAAAGATTTTCTCAAAATTGCCCTCAGCTATAGAAAGGCAAAGTCGGTTCGTCGCGGCAATAAGTAATCTGGATTTGATCACTGACTTGAGATCTGAACATCCTCCGGCGTTTGAATCCGAAGAAGCTGATCTAATGTCGAGAGCTCATCTGGGAGGGGGAGACGTCCTCGAGTATACCCATCTGATTGCTGAAGCCAGTTATTGTGTTGATCCATCTTTGTTTCATGGTGAGGATGCCAATTCGTCTCAAGGAGACTCTTTGTTTTAGGAGCACGGATATGATTTGTGTTTCGATGGTATTTTTAAGGCGGTTGGTCGTCGTAGTAGCATGTGTTTGAATGTTTTAACGCCTTTATCCTTCCCTTGTATTCTGAAGTAGAAGATTCTTAATGTATGATATTTGACTTGGTTTCCCTTTTTGAGATTCTTTTAGCAGACTGTATTGTCTTGATTGAAAGTTCAAATTGGTCGAATTTGAGATTTTCGTATCAATGCAGCTTGGATCCGAACGAATTCAGCCTCGAACTGGCTCAGTTCGGACCAGTGTGCTTAGGGAGTGTTATACCGAATTTCTTGGTGATTAGACCAGTGTGATCAGAGGCGTCTTACTGGGTAACGACGTTCTTACAGGATTTTTTGGGAGTTTCACGGTTGGTTTTGGTACTAGTGCGGGATCTGCCGTCTTACATTCCCAAGTCGGCCGTGTACTTGATTATGACGTTGTCGAGACAAGTGTATCGTATTTTACTAGGTTTAGATTTTCGATCCCGATTTTCTGCGAGATTTTTGTCTCATAACTTTCGTTTTTCGAAAATATGTCGGTATCCGCAGGACCACCTTTCAAAGATACCGAACCAAGATATACTTGGCTAAAACGTCACTTTACCAGCGTGCTGAGTAGCGTCATGCTGGGTTTCTTTTTGGAAGGGTTTATTATCGTCCCTAGTACTGGTGCGGCGGATTTGAAGACATGTCAACAACCCGTATTCGGGATTTTATGCCAACTTCTCGACTTATGTTCCCTTTGCCGATAATAAACATACCTTGGCGGTATTTTATAGAATTTTTATAGCCCGCTTCTATCCGTTTGTTGGATGTATAGTGCCTTAGTCCGCATGGGATGTGTCGGCTAATATCCGTGTAGGATGTGTGGGTTTGTCCACTGCGGCCGTCAGTGGACAAAGTAAGTAGTTCCTAACAACTATGCAATAATCTAGCAGGCTAGTTCTACATTCCGAAACTTGTATTCTAACTTTGATAAATGGTATGAAAGTAAAGAGGGGAATTCATTTTATTACATGGCGATTTAACGAGTTTGTTTGGAAAGTTAAAGTTTTGCAGTCTTCGAAATTTTGCGGAATGCGGCTAACTTTGGGAAAGGCTCAGCTCGGATTTTTGGGGTGTCCTCCAATGATTCGAGGATTTCCGAGATGGTTGAGTTTCAGATCCGCGCTGTTTCAGCTCAGATTTTCGAGCTGGTTGGGCTCAGATCTGAGCTGTTTTAGCTCGGATTTCCGAGCTGGTTGAGCTCAGATCCGAGCTGGCTGAGCTAAGATCCGAGCTGTTTTAGCTCGGATTTCCGAGCTGGTTGAGCTCAGATCCGAGCTGGTTGAGCTCAGATCCGAGCTGTTTCAACTCGGATTCCCGAGCTAGCTGAGCTCAGATCCGAGCTGGCCGAGCTTAGATCCGAGCTGTTTCAGCTCGGATTTCTGAGTTGGTTTGAGCTCAGATCCGAGCTGGCTGAGCTCAGATCCGAGCTGTTTCAGCTCGGGTTTCCGAGCTGGCCGAGCTTAGATTCGAGCTGTTTCAGCTCGGATTTCCGAGGTGATCTTGGTACGAGCTGGTCTAGCTTAATTAGTTTGAGTTCTTTGTGTTGCTCAGAGATTAGCTTTTGCGGACGAGTTTTGAGAATTGTTTCAAAAATTTACGAGATCCGATATTGTTTCAAAAATTTGCGAGACCCGATATGGAAGTATAGATATATACGGACCCACTTCCCCCCCTTTTTTGAGAGGGGGGACAGCTGAACCAATCAAGAAGATCGGCTGCCTACGTACCCCTTACGGGGATCAAGGCGTCCTGTAGTTCAAAATGTTCCGATTTTTTTTTCTTAGCGTCTTCAGGATCAGAACCTTCTCAGGTGCATTGCGTTCCATCCGACTTTGGTGCTGTCCGTGGTGTCGAGCTCGTATACCTCAGGACGGATCTCTCTCGTAATCATGTAGGGTCCTTCCCAGTCTGCTTCGGTTTTCCGAAGTGTCGAGTTTTGCCAAATTCTTCTTAGGACGAGGTCTCCTACATAGAAGCGCTGGTCGCGATTGCCGGTTTGGCGAGATGGGCAGTTTCTTTCCGTTGCATTTGGCCGATGTCCTGATTCCCCGTTCCGTCGTTCTTGACTTCCCCAGATTGTGCTAACTCCGAAGGGGGTTGGGAACTTGACGCATAGGTGATAAGTTGACGGGACCGCCCTCATGGAGTTTATCCATGGAATTCCGAGAATCGCTCCGTAGATTGTTGGGTGATCTACAACTGTATTCAATGACTTTGAAGGTTCCTCCGGCGATTATAGGCAGCTCGATTTTTCCGAAGGTGGTTATGGAGTCTCCAGTGAATCCTGTTAAGGACGTTTGGGAAGGCGTTACTTCGTTCAAGTTTACTCCCATCTTCTTTAGAGTCTCGCAGAAGATTAGGTCCACAGAACTTCCAGTGTCGATAAGTATGTTTGGTACGCGACGATTCCAGATGATTAGCTCCATGACTAGCGGCTGTTTACCCGGGTGGCTGGTTTCCGACCTCGGCACATCCTCGAATGTTATCGTAGGATCTGGGTAGCGTCTTGATGCTCGATCTCTGATGCTTATTCTCGTGATAGCTGCGTTATCCGACCGTCGAGGATATGGGTCAAGAGGAAATCTTTTTCTTAGGCAGTACTGTGGCCTTTCCACGATCATGTTTATCCTTTGTCTGCTGACTGCTTTAGGATCTTCGTCGTTCCCTTTTCTCCGCTTGTTGTTGCCTGTTGCGATTTGTCCTTCCTGATGGCTCCGTTCTCGAACCGTTTTGTTTGGATCGTTGCTTTTGTTCGGCTTACTCGACTGATTTCCGGTCTTTCCATCGTCGAGGTCCTTCAGAGTTATTGTATCCCCTAGTTCTCCGGCTACGAGTTTAGCCGCGAGTTTGATTCCTAGTCTGCGACAGTCGGCAGTGTTATGTCCGTAGGACTGGTGGTGGTCGCTGAAAGCTTTCTCGTCGTAGGAGCTAGGATTCCTCGTCCAAGTGTTCCACGAGCTTTTCCTTCGTTCTGTTGGCCTATCTTCTTGCTGGTCTGATCCGATCTGGTAGTTATGCGACCCGGTAATCTTTTTGTGCCGCAAAGTGCTGCTTGGCCTTGAGACTCGCCTCTCGCCACTCGCGCTTGTCAACATACGGGTTTCCTTACTTGCATGCTTTTTCGATTTGTGCTTTTCGGACAAGACCTTCATCTCCTCTTCATCCATGATGAAATCGATTGCTCTGTGTAAGGCGTCTGCCATTGTTTGTGGTCGGTTCAGCGAGATTTCTTTCCTGAAATCCGACTCGTACCAGAGTGCTTTCTTTAATGCATCGATACCCACTTTGTCGCTCAAATTCTCAATGCGGCTGGCGACTCTTTTGAATCTCTCGATGAATTTCCTTAGGCTTTCGGTTTCGCCTTGACTCAAAGCCCACAGGTCGACGTCGGAAGTTTCCCTGTCTATGAAGATGGAGTACTGCTTCATAAATTCCTCCGATAGCTGTTGGAAATTTCCGACGGAGTCGCGCTCTAGCCTTCAAAACCACTCTAGGGCTGCTCCTTTTAGATGTTCCACGAACAGAAGGCAGAAGCCGGAGTCTCTGTCCCTTCGGGTGAGATTTTCTCTTCCCATCGCGATTCGGAAGGCCATCATATGAGCCTTCGGATTAGTTGTTCCGTCGTAGAATGGGATTTTGAGCTTGCCCGGATTGGAAATCCGAGTCCCGGTTATTCGAGTTTTGAATGGTGTCTTTCTCATCTCTTCCAAGACACGATCTATCTCCGGGGCGGCGCTGGTTGCTCGGTGAACCTGTGATCGCACAGTTTTGATTTTTGCTGTTGTGTGAGCCAGCGCGTCCCTGAGTTCGTCGAGTTCGCTCCTTCTGCTGCTTCTCTGCCGTTGAGTTGGCCTGTTTTGACGAGTTTGTTTTACGTCCTCTTCTTCCGAGAATTCGTCGTCGCTTTGATGTGGGACGTATCGATCTGCGTCGATTCTCTCTTCGTTATCGGAAGGTGACGCGGTTTTGTCCTCAGGCGGGATCGATCCTTCGTTCTCGCAATCCTCTGTGTTGTCTGTTACCGTGGATTTTCGTCTTCGCATTATTGGAGGAGGATCTGTAGCGTCGAGTCTTGTCGCCGGCGGAGTTCGTTCACCTGTAGTTTGCTCGCGATGTTGCGATGAATTCCTTGTCGGCTCTCCGGAATCCGAGAAGTCTAGGTGTCTTCGTTCAGTCGGGGCGAATTTCACTGTTCGGGTGGTCCGAGTGCGGTTTCCGGTTTTCAGTCTTTCGATCTGTTCAGTGACGGTGCTGTTTGCTTTTTCTTGTTCTTCCGCCTTTTCTCTCAGTGCAGCTACCATCTCTTTCAACTCGGCGAGAGTTGCGTTGATTGTCGTGTCTGATGTGGTCGTGTTTGTAACATTGCCGCTTGCTGAAGTGTTGTCAGCGGTAACGTTGGGCGTGTTGTCATCGATTGGTAATTTCCGATTTATCTCGTTTTCGTTTCCGATGGTGGCCATCTCTTTGGGTCCGTTAACCGGTGGTTTTTAAGTGTCGAAAGTTTTTTATTCCTCCTCAGACGGAGTCAAACTGTGAGAGTCGAAACTCACACGGTCAAAACTTGTAGAGCAAAACTTTTTAGGGAACATAAACTTTCAGGAAACAACCAATAAACTAGCAAACCCGAAGGACGTTTTATTGATTAGAAGTCGGAAAGAGTACAAAGATCGGAAAAAATTAAAAGAATCGGAAAGAAAGTACCAAAGAACTCTGAAAAAGGCTAAGAGAAATTGCTAAGTTCTTAAGTCTAGGTCTAGGGTTTTTCGCTCTGCCTTTCTCGTCGATTTGCGAAAATCTTCCTGTTCTTATCTTTTTCCTTTCTTCACTAAAATGTACATTTCTATCTCGGATTTTTCCTTTTCCAATCTCTTTCTTTACTTTTTCGTCTTTCTGCGGCTCGATTCATTTGCCGGATGGGCCGAGATTTGGACGTTCCGAGTCTGTTAACGTATCAACTCACTTATTTGGTTTAGAGTTCATCCTATGCTTGGGCCCAAGTTCAATCTCGATCCATCAGCCGAAGTCATCGGTCCAGGAAGGTATGGGCTGATGTTTCCGAAGATGGGTTGCGACAAGTTATGCGTATCAGCAAATGTTTTGTTATCTGTTTGGAGTGTTCGGCTCGGAAAACCAGAAACGGTTTAGCTCGGAAATCCGAGATGGTTCAGCTTAAAGGTTCAACTCGGGATTTCCGGAAGGGCAACTTATGATCAAGATCGAGACGGGATGGGTTTAGATACGAGCTGGTTTAGCTCGGGATTCCGAGCTGGTTTAGCTCGGAAATCCGAGCTGGTTCAGCTCGGTTTTCCGAGCTGGTTTAGCTCGGAATTCCGAGCTGGTTCAGCTCGTCTTTTGCTTTGTTCGGATGTTCCGCCAATCCGTAGTTCCTGTCGGAAGATATGTTTGTCCGATTAAGGTGTCGTCTGTTTTGCCGAAACTTTTTTACGATAAATCGTTTAGGCGACATTGTCGGCGTCTCGTACAACTTTGTCACTTATACGAGACCTTGAACGTCTAATGCAAACACTCGCTCATATCCGACGACTCAATCCTGTCTTTCGGCTATTGTTTTCGTCGAGGAGGTTTTTGACCTCAACAAGATTTTTCTCCTATGTTCGAGAGCTCGAGAAAAATCAAGAAGTGGAAATCTAAAACATCCGCTCAAGCGAAAATGCCGCATATATATTCACAAAGGCACTTCCCACTACAACATTCAGAAAACATCTTCAAAGCATATAAATGCGCCATTTACGAGATTTATAAAGATCTATCATTTTCAGGAGGAATTTACGTCATTGTACTCTTTTCCATTGTCATAATTTTTATCCTATTGAATTTTTTCATGATAAGATTTTAGTGAGGCAGTACGTAACACTAAATAGATAATTAAGAAAAGAGTGTTATATAATATCAACTGTAATTATCTATGTAGCATATTTTAATATTTTCCTAATGTTGGTTAAGTTAAACCGATTTAGTACCTCTAATAAATACGATGTGTACTTTGGAAATATACAATTAATTAAGAAACAAAAAGCTTATGTCTCCCTCTCTTTCTCTATTACAAAAGATAATTTTCTCTACTATATAAGATATAATAATATAAATATACATACATATAAACACATATTTCATATATCATAATAATAAATACACAACACAGCACAGAACACTTTTCTAGAAATTTAGAAAACTTGTGTTTGAATCTCCTTAAAAAAAATGGAGCACACTTGTTTTATTATTTGATTTTTCTTGTACATACAAAAGAAGAGTATGGGGTATTTATAGTTCTCATATCTACAATTATCTTTACTAGTTCGTATCTTGATAACTTAAACTTTCTATTGTATTCTCTTATATTTTATGCTATAATATTATATATTTTCACATTAGTGTTAAAATATTTATCATATAGAACTTTTTAACCACTACAAGAAAAATAAACATTATTAACATTGAAAATATGTTATTATAGGTCATAGATAACATTTTTAAAATTGCTATTTTTACTCCAGTTATAATAAATTAGTCATATATAATAGTGTTTTTGTCTGTACTCTAATATCTAACCCATATGATAGCAATATTTTCTTTTTATTATTTTGAGTACATGTTATGATAACTTTTTTTCTGGAAACATTATATACATTTTATTTTATAACATTGTTTGTTTAATTGCTTTGGTTTATCTAGTTATAGTGTCTTAGATGATGTGATGTCTATTTGTATTACAATATTGGTTTATAGTACAATATTGATTCGATAACAAAACAAATCTTAAATAACATCATAAGTCTATTTGTATTACATATCTACACACAAAAATGTTAGTAAAATTGTGATAAGAATAGAGTAATAATGTAAAACAAAAAATGCTTGAGACATAAATACCTAAGACACTTGCAATAGAAATTCTACTCATGAAATTTGACATACCAAATTAAAGCCAACTTCATATTCTAGTACAGTTCCGAGAGCCGCTTAGTACCCTATCACTTTAGTCTAGGGTTTTTTCTCTATGTACATTAGCTTCCTCTCCAAGCGCCGCTTAGTAGAGTCATTGTACGGACTCTTCGATCAGAGCTTTTTCTTCCCGATGTTCACAAATCCGGTGAGCTCATTCTCTGAGGGTGCTTCTGCGACATAGTGACAACGTCTCTGCTCAACCTCGAACCCTAGATCTACTCTATTCTCTTTCATTTGTCTTTGTTTTTCTCTAGCTTCAATATGTGAGTCTCGTTTTAGCACCATGCTATGCGACCGGTTTCTTATCTGCTCTTTCCAAGCAATTGCAAAGCATGTATCCAAAGGTTCATCTTCCCATCGTCAAGGCTCGAGACAAGAGGAAGACGAGCCAGTCATGAGGAGTGAAATCCGTTTAGCTCCAAGAAGGCAGAGAGCTCAAGATCTGCTGGAAGAAGAAGATGCTCTAGTAATAATACCGAGACTTGACAACTTCCTGCTTCTTGCACGCTTTCGCCTCACTCTTGTAGGTCGTACCTTCACGCCTAGAGGAAGGAGTACAGAAGCTTTGTTAGCTTTCATGCCAAAGGAATCCATTTGGAATTTGGAAGGCCGAGTGCAAGGCAGGGATCTTGGTAAGAAGACCATGCCACTTTAAAAGTGGACTTTTTCACGGAGAGACGAGAACCTAATTTCGACAAAGACTTCCCACACAGTCAGTTTCTGGGTCAAAATTGTTGGAATGCCTCTGCATTATTGGATGGAATTAGCTTTCCAGAGGATTGGCGACTCAATCGGACATGTTGAAGAGGTCGATGAAGATGGGGGGCAAGTTTATGTCATGGTTGATGTCTCCCAGCCATTGATAATGAAGCGGAGATCCCAGTTCGAATATGGAGACATTGTATCTATCTCTCTCACGTATGGGAAGCTCTTTAGGTACTGCTTCACGTGCCACATGATTCTCACGAGGAGCGAAAATGTCCCTTTCTGTCGTAGAGAGAGAGAGAGGGATGATAACAGGGTAAGACGTGCAGCTCAACTCCCTTTTCATGCGCCGAGACCCAGAGATGAAAGACACTTAAACCCGACTCACCATCCATCTGTGAGAGATTTACATCGTGTAGTAAACCCTTTCCAAGGTGAAACTAACAGTGATGAGATGTCTGGTCGGGCAATACGGCCAAGTGATTTGAACCGTGTAGAAGCTCCACCTCAACGCCATTTTCGCCGCAGTATACTTCACAATGACTTTGAGGAGAATGCAGGAAAGAACAGAGGAGCTAGAGGCGATTCTGTGTGGCAACGAATTGAGGGCAGTAATCGTCTCTCTCTTCCCCGTAGTCGGGTGAACTCTGAGATTTCATCTTCATCTCAAGGAAGCGCATAAATGAGGACTCTCCAGCTCCTGAATTCTGCGACGCCCGAGAGAAGAGGGTGACACAGGTAGAGGAAAGTCAGGTCGACGAAGAGGAGCTGCATACCAGAGAATCTCGCAGCGATATCCTCCATGTGAGAACCCAAGTTTTGATAACTGGCAAGTTGAAAATGGGGTAGGACGTGAAAGAACTGAGAATAGAGGGACTTTAATTCCAACTTAGGCATTGCTTCAGCCCAATGATAAGGTTAATGTGATCATGATTGAGGACAATCCCTCTGACCGTGTAGCTTCAACTCCTCCGAGGATATTTGAATATGGCTATGGTTCTGGCAAAGAGCAAGTTCCACCTGCTGGTGAGTCTTCTCCCTTCCCGGTAACTCAACCAATGATGGAGCCTATTGTCCCTTTTGATAAGGAAGATGGAGAAATTATTTTCGACAATAATGTTGTTCCAAGTGATTGGGAAGATTTGATTGGACCTAATGATGATGTGGAATTGACCGAGGAATACCTTAGGCTGGTTGAACAATGCGAAAAAGGAACTCATGGCAAACAATGATCTAGACAAAGACGATCTGCTCGGTGAAGACCTACTTGCCCTGTCGGAGACTGGCATGATCCTTAAAAGGACCATCTATGAAATTCTAGTCCCTGTGGTCCACGGTGAGAAGAGTCACAAACCATCCTCGCTCTCACCAACCATTAAGAGAGGTCGATCACCTTCGAAGAGCCGAGTAAAGACATATGCAAAACCTGTCATGGGAATCAAGAAAGGGACTTCTACGACAAAGGATGAAAGCAAACTTGTGGAGGGGCAGCTCTTCCGCCGGTGGAAATGCGAGTAAGTCTCGTCGTATTCCTATTATTTTCCCTCGTAAGGAGGTGGTTTTCCCTAGCAACAAAATTTTTTCTAATGTCACTAAATTCTCTGTTATTAAATCCTCTATTACTAATGTAGGTCTGGTGGGGTCCCAGAACCCACCCAGTCCTCGTATATAAGGACCAAAGCATGGAGCTGTCAAGGGACGGGAGCGGAACTTACTATCCGTCGACTGGAGGATATGTGTAAAATATACTCGCCAAGTTTTATATTTTTACCAGAGACTAAGAACGATCATCTTTTCTGCAAAATTTGCAAGTTTCTTTAGGGTTTGATCACCTTCACACTGTGAATCTGAGAGGATATAGTGGAGGCCTTGCTCTTTTTTTTTATTCTATACACTTCCCGGTTAAGATTTTATGTTTGGATATTCGGTTGATTGATGTTGAGACTATTATTGATGGGAATCAAGTTTTTATGATGTTTATTTATGGTGATCCGGTTGCAAAATACCGAGATTATGTCTGAGAAAGATTAATCCGTATAGGTATTTCCCGCACAGGTCCATGGTTTATTGTTGGTGATTTTAATGAAATAGCAGGAAACCATGAGAAAATAGGAGGAAAGAAAAGGCCGGAAGCCTCTTTTCTTCCCTTCCGTTCCATGATTGATTGTTGTGACTGATATACCATGGATTTTAGGGTTTTTAACCATGGTATATATCTTATTTATCGAGTCTTTTATTATGTTTTGGAGTCTTTTATCTATTTTTACAGGTTTAGGTACGTTTGGAGCTTATTTGGAGATTATGGGAGCTTTTGGAGTGATTTGGCAGCTTACATGGATTTCACAGAGTTCACTGGGTTCGTCTGTACACTGTGTCGGTCGACACAACTTCTGTGTCGGTCGACACCACTACAGGACGAAATTCCTGCGCCCAAAAATCTGCATTTTGGAGATTTTACAGTTTTTGCCCAGAACCTTCCCAGATTTGCAGAAAGGCCCAAAATGTGTTTTAGACTATATATTAGGGTTTTTAGCCACTTGTTTAGGCTACGCTTTTCTTAAGTCTTATTTTATTTTCAGAGAGAGTTAGGGGCTGATCCTGATCTCGAAAGAGAGAGGATTTTGAACCCCAGTTCTTTATTTGATTTTATAATATTTGGTTTTCTATTCATGATGTCTTCTGTTTCGATGAACATGTCTGAGTAGATTACCTGTTAGGTTTAGGGATTTCATGGAATTATAGGTTAATCAATCTGTAGGGATTCATATCTGTTAGTTCTTCATCTAGGATTGTTCTTAATGCTTGATCTGAATTAGCTACCCAGATTTACGATGTTAGGTTGATTGATACAACGACAGTTGGTTAATTAGCTAGAAAGAACCTAGATGAGCAACTTAATTAATCGCAATGGAATTTGGTTTAATTAGATTGTGAACATATCGAACTTGGAATTAAAGCTGGTTTAATCTGTTAGTAATTGCAACGGAATTAGGATTGCTGCAATTAGGCTTAGAGAATTCTCGCAACGACAGTTGGTTAATTCTATATCTGTGTTTGAGTTCTAGAACAGTTCTTAATTAGATCCCGATTGATTGATTGCTTGTGTTCCTGATTTCCTGAGAATTCCCTAGACTTAACGCTTCGCTTCCTTGCTTACAAACTCGCCTGATTTACTTTCTTGCTTTCTCCTAGTTTAATCTTTTATGTTCTTAATCTATCGTTGACCGGAGTCCCTGTGGATTCGATACCCTATATACTACAATCACTTAACTGTGCACTTACAGTAGAATAGGATTAAAACTTAGACCTATCAAGTTTTTGGCGCCGTTGCCGGGGACTCTTTTAAGTTTCCGATAGATTTGAACTTATGGTTTAGACTAGATTTTTTGTTTTTTTTGTTTTTTTATCACTAATTTTTTTTCTTCTGTTTCTTGCGTTCAGGTACGCCTGTAATCGCCCTGCAACGATCGACACACAGGACCGTGTCGATCGTTGCATTCTCGAGCTTGCATCGATCGACGCTACTCTGCATCGATCGACACATTGTGAAAGAATGATGGGAATGATGGAACGGATGTTGGAAAATCAGCAGAATAACTCGTTCTGCAGAGGCTATGGTTCCTATTCATTCACCAGAGATTATGAATCTCCATTGTATCAGCCTGTTCCTCCTCACAATACACAGTCTAATAAGCTGATGAGCATGATGGAGCAGTTATTGGAGAAGCAGGAAGAGGATTTAAACTACATCAATAGCTCTGGATTTCAAGAAAACATGTTTGGTAATCAGCACGGTAATTCTTATCAGAGAACCTATGGATCGTCCTCATATCAGACACCTCCTGCTGCTAATGCTTATAAGAGCAAGATGGAATCCATGATGGAGCAGTTACTAGAGGATCAGACCAAGACTGCTGTAGACTTCGACAGAAAGTTGGATGCTATGCATGAAAATCTGAATGGAAGTTTGAATCTCTGAGCACACATGTGAAGAAGCTGGATGTTCAAGTCCAACAGACATCTCAAGCAATACAAAGGCATAATGAAGTTGGGAATGCTGAACAGTACAGATGCATCAAAGCTGTGACCATAAGAGATGATATTGAGTTGCTAGGTGAAGAAGAGAGCATAATCTCGGATTTTCTGGATGAATATTGTCTGTCTGAGACATGCATCGATCGACACCCCCTTAGTGTCGGCCGACACGCAGTTCTGGCGGCAATTTCGAGTTCTTACGACGAACAGAAATCGACCATGGTCGACACTGAAGGTCGACATCAATTCAATGTCGACCGACACCACTTCTGCGTCGGTCGACGCGACAGTCGGACAGACCCAATTTCGCCCAAATCTGATCTTTTTGCTAAGGAACGGGTCTACAAACCTCCAATACCATTCCCAAAAGTTCCTATAAGGTCTAAACATGGGCAGAATGTAGAGAAGTGCATGGTGGTGGTGGATAAGAAGATGATCTCCACTGATGGTTATTTGAAAAAAGCAGTTCAGATTAGTGGAACTACAGTATCCGATAGTGGAGAAAAGAAGATGGTGATTCCTCAGGAATTTACTCTAACATCTTCCGAGCCTGCAACTGCTCATAAGCAGAAAGCTCCAAACATCAGATCTCAACCAAAGCAAAGGTATGCACATTTTAAACTTAAACCTCCTGATCAATCAGCTTTGAATGCAGGAAAACGCATAAACCCACCCACGCTTCGCTCCCGCCCTGGATCGCTTCCTACGTACCTTGGACGCTCTCATGCTGATACCTCTTACACACCGCCATGGATGAAGAGATATTCACAGAGACACTCAAAGTCTCTGTTGAAACCCCCATGAATCTGATCTCTTCCAATAGTCAAGCTACTGACTTTAAACAAGCGCTGAGTGGGAGGCAACCCACTGATAGTTTCGTTTTTGTCTTCATTTTTCGTTTTGATTTTGGTGTTTTGATTTTTCTGTTTAAGTGTGTTCAGAGGCGTGAGAAACATGCAGAATCGCACTGCATCGATCGACACATATTGTGCATCGGTCGATGCAGTCGCGATTTATGGTTTACCGATTCGATTGTGGTTCAGACACCGGTTATCTCAATAACCGCGAGCAAAATTCGCCTTGCATCGATCGACACCCTTGTGGCATCGATCGACACAGGGCGACGTCAGGTACGTGTTCTGCAACTTTTCGGATTGTTTCAATTTGATTATTTATTCTCACCGACCCTAAGCTTGACACTACTGGGGACAATGTGTTTTAAGTGTGGGGGAGGAGCTACAGACGCACGCTTTTGTTTTCTTAGAGTCAGTTCTTTGTTTTTCAAAATTTATTTTATTGAGTCAAAATAGTTTAAGTAAGAAACAATAATTTTTTGAGAAGATTAACAGCACTTGCAGGAACTTAAGTAACCATTGGGATGAAGTTGCAGATCAATCTCTAACTATTAGAAAACCCAGACACGGATCAGCCTACTCAGAACACCCACATCGCTTCAGGTATCAGAGGATCCTTTTACTGACTTCACCTTAATATTGACTTAATTTTCTCACCTAAGGGCTTGGTATACCTTGTATCGGATTCCTTTGTTAGTTCTGACATAGCCTGTAAACCTGTCTTATTTGGTTCCCTTCTCCCCTTCCATAAAGTAATATATAAATAAATAAATAAATAAATATATATATATATATATATATATATATATATATATATATATATATATATATATATATAAATATAATAAACTGAGGATGAGTTAGTAACTCCGAAGTGGTCTCTGGGAGTGGTAGCTACAACTATCATATCCTGTGCATCCATGGAATGTGTCCAAAGTACACCCCTTAACGGGAAGAGCACTGATAAAAAAAATAAAATGATACCTAATGGGGAAAAATCAGTTGTTAAGGAAGGGAAAAGAGAAGAAAGGGACCAGAGAAAGATAGTATGGTGGTCTAGAGCTGGCAAAGTAAGAATCCATGTGCCCTTTGATCGATACTCCTTAGGTGAGACCACACTTAAATACTTGCAGAAGTCAGTAGGGTGAATTTGAATGCGTGAATGTGATTGTGGAGTTTACTTAGGACAGTTGCTAAGTGTGGGGGAAGTATATATTGGTCTTGATGTCTGCAGGTGAAATCTTTCATGTGGATTACTAAGGGGAATCTGAGTGTTGTTGCTTCTAGGATGAAATGAGTTTTTGTGTTTTCAAACCTATTTTCTTATACATTGGTTCTTTACTTGCTTGAGGGCAAGCAAGAGCTAAGTGTGGGGGAGTTGATATACCATGGATTTTAGGGTTTTTAACCATGGTATATATCTTATTTATCGAGTCTTTTATTATGTTTTGGAGTCTTTTATCTATTTTTACAGGTTTAGGTACGTTTGGAGCTTATTTGGAGATTCTTGGAGCTTTTGGAGTGATTTGGCAGCTTACATGGATTTCACAGAGTTCACTGGGTTCGTCTGTACACTGTGTCGGTCGACACAACTTCTGTGTCGGTCGACACCACTATAGGACGAAATTCATGAGCTCAAAAATCTGCATTTTGGAGATTTTACAGTTTTCGCCCAAAAACTTTCCAGATTTGAAGAAAGGCCCAAAACGTGTTTTAGACTATATATTAGGGTTTTTAGCCACTTGTTTAGGCTACACTTTTCTTAAGTCTTATTTTATTTTCAGAGAGAGTTAGGGGCTGATCCTGATCTCGAAAGAGAGAGGATTTTGAACCCCAGTTCTTTATTTGATTTTATAATATTTGGTTTTCTATTCATGATGTCTTCTGTTTCGATGAACATGTCTAAGTAGATTACCTGTTAGGTTTAGGGATTCTCATTAGGGATTTCATGGAATTATAGGTTAATCAATATGTAGGGATTCATATCTGTTAGTTCTTCATCTAGGATTGTTCTTAATGCTTGATCTGAATTAGCTACCCAGATTTACGATGTTAGGTTGATTGATACAACGACAGTTGGTTAATTAGCTAGAAAGAACCTAGATGAGCAACTTAATTAATCGCAAAGGAATTTGGTTTAATTAGATTGTGAACATATCGAACTTGGAATTAAAGCTGGTTTAATCTGTTAGTAATTGCAAAGGAATTAGGATTGCTGCAATTAGGCTTAGAGAATTCTCGCAACGACAGTTGGTTAATTCTATATATGTGTTTGAGTTCTAGAACAGTTCTTAATTAGATCCCGATTGATTGATTGCTTGTGTTCCTGATTTCCTGAGAATTCCCTAGACTTAACGCTTCGCTTCCCATCTTACAAACTCGCCTGATTTACTTTCTGCTTGCTTTTTAGTTTCTTATCATATTTGCTTTCTCCTAGTTTAATCTTTTATGTTCTTAATCTATCGTTGACCGGAGTCCCTGTAGATTCGATACCCTAAGTACTACAACTACATCATGTTGGACCTTGGAGCCAATTCTAACAGATTCAGAATTGATGTCATGTTCCCGAAGCCTAGGATCTAGGGTCTAGTTAATTGAATCATAGATCTAACCTCGTGATTACCTGTAGATTGGCAGCGGAAGATGAGCAGGTAAACGAGATCTCTGGAGCGCCTCAGATGTTGCGCCTCTACTGCAGTCCACACGCACACAAGCTGGAATCCGCCGGGATGCTAGTGCCGCGAATCGGATCTCCTGGGAACTGAGTTTTCGAGGTTTCTGCGTTTTTCTCTCTGAGAAAAACTCTCTAGGCGGCGTTCTGTCTCACCCTCAGGTCGAATCTATAAAACACGTTTATATATTGACCTCGAGGTGAACCGAAACATCAGTTTCGGTTTCGCCCTTGTGTCGACCGACACACCCATTGGTGTCGATCGACACACGTCTTGTATCGACCGACGCACCCAATGGTGTCGATCGATACACCTCTTTGAAACTCAAATTCAATGTGTATCTAATACACATCGATCAGACCATATGCCAATGATCAATCCCATGCAAAGTGTATCCAACTTGCTTAGGTGTGTGACCCTGTAGGTTCACATAATATTAGCAATGAGTTACAACTCATTTGTCATAAGCGGTTTCTAGCAAAACATTATGACTACCTAGTATCACATGAATTGTCCGATCTCGACAATACAACTATCTCTAGAGTTAGTACAATGTGATTTTAGGACATAATCCCATCAATCTCCCACTTGTACTGGAATCACCTATTCCTATAATCCCTTCGTCTCTATATCTCGATATTGCATAAGGCAAGAGACTGTGTCATCCTTATTATAGCCAACATCATGTTCATCGAACTCCTGATCTATACTGATAAAACAAACGACTGACAATCACCTCGTTTGAGCACGGCCATGCATTTTCTCAGTATCATATCTTCGATGGGCCCTGAGATATTTATCTCCTGTTACAGGAGGGACAAATCCCATCTTGTTCCATCCCTGTTTCTACACATACTTCATGATACGCCTAAGCAATGTCGTTATAGCCGCCAGTTACGGAACGACGTTAGACAAGGTCAAAGCGCATCAATTCATATGCTAGAAAGCATGATGAACTCAGGTCTAAGGACTATACTCTATAGTCGTAATGAGAACCTCCCATGACACTGATATAACTATACTGTGGAGTTCTCATTAGCGGGTCATGTCCGATCATATGTTCACCAACATATATCTATGTGATTGACTGTGATAATCATATCATTGACTCCATGAAACTTAGTCCAACAGTCACCTCACATGCTAGTCTCGCGCGATTATTGGTGTCCCACTTCAACAACCTCGACTAGGGACAATCGTAATTTATGTCTTCTTTTACTTATAGGGTTTCATGATCAAGTCCTCAACTTGATGACCTATATGATGACCATAAAATACTTTGGGACCATTACTTAATTATCCAATAATTAAATAATACCGATGTCAGTTTTAACTTACACAAACTTTGTCATAGCATGTCTATGTAAAGATCATAACATAACTAAATAACTCCCACTAGAATCAAGATCATCTCTTCAGATATCTAATACCTACAGCAAGAGAAAAAAATCTCGTGCTTAGGTTGTGGGAGACTCTGCGGTGTTTTGCTTGAAACAATTTCAACAAACCATACCGCCATTCAGACAAAAGCATCATTCTACGGTCCACTGCTTGGAGCCTTTCCAACAGACAGCACCGCAATTCAGACAAAGAGACATAACCAGGTGGGAACCGGGAATCGTCTTTGTCCGTCTAACTACTTTCAACTGGTTCGTCATTTCCTCAGTTCACCACGAAACTATCCTTAGAGTTCCTCAAACACTTGGGATATTTCTGGTAACTGTTGAGTGACTATTACCGGAACATATTGGTATTTTCTCGTCATGCTTTATGCGTAAGTTGCATCTAGACGAGCGCAAAATATGGCATTCATGATGGATTCTATTGCAGCAGCATTAGCAATCATACTCATTAATACTAGTTCAGCCAGTGTTCAAAAAACGCTTCATCTTGCTAATATTGTTACTAGCTCAGCCAGTGTCCAAGACACTTCATCTCGCTTAGATTATTGCCATAAGACCTTTGGTATGAAGCCATTCTTGGAATTAATCACATATGAACTGTCCAATACCTTATCAACATAAGGATTTTGACATGATCCAATTAGCCTTTCTGATCCATTCCAATGGATCCTTATTCCAAGAACTTTCACGGCCTTCTCCCATGTCCATCGTTAAATTTGACTTCCGACCCAAATCTTGACAAGACTTTAGCGTCGGAACGTCGTTCATGAGATTAAGTACATTATGTACATACGGTGTGAGAATTGCAACTACACTCCCACTAGTCTTCTTGTAAACGCATGGTTTCATTTCTTTTCTTATCAAGTCAAAACTTTTGACCACATTATCAGAATATTGATTCCAACTCCAAGATGTTTGCTTCAATGGATTAGTGAAGCTAACATGCATACCCAGCCAATTTTTCGGAGTTGGGGCTCACCATCGCTTCTTTGAATTTTGCATGTTCGTCACTTTTCAATGATCAACAGATCAGGACAATTGGTTAAGAGAAATCACTCTCGAGTTAGTGACGGATCCTTTCGGATCTGCGAATTTCAGGCTCCACAGGTGTAGATCCTACAACACTTTGTAGATCTCACCGCTGCTCTCCCTCAACAGGTTGAGCAGCCTCCTGTGTTTATCGAATTTCTTCGGTCTGTACTTTTACTCCCACTGTTCCTTTTTGAAAGTATGATCTTTCTCAAAAGACACAGTTCCGAACAACAAAACTTTGTTCTCGGATTGGTCATAAAAGCACTAAGCCTTGGTTTCCCTAGGACAACCAGCGAGGTGGAACTTATCAGATTTGGGTTCAAGCTCATTAGCTGTCATCCCCAAATTATCAGAAACGACTTACTTAAAAAACTTCCAGTCCACATTCAATGTGGTGTCTTTCAATTGATTCTGATTGAAACCCTTTTCTGCGCAAAGACAGACATTTTAGAACGTATTCTTAAATGATTATGGAAGATTCATGTGACTCATCATTAATCGGAGCATATCTAATAAGATCCGATTCATTCTCTCAGATGATCACCCAATTCTTGACTCAAGTATTTTCTTCCGCGATCTAATCGAGGATCTTAATACTTCTGTCAAATCGAATCTATACTTCATTCACATACATACTTACTGAAGTCATCAATAAAGGTAATGAAGTACAGAAGATTTCCTCTGGCACTTATGCTCATCGGTCTGCATACATCAGTATGTGTAAGGCCCAATAAGCCTCTGGCCCGTTTTCCTTTAGCTCTGCTAAAAGGCCTTAGTCATTTGGCCCAGTGAGCAGAATTCATACCTCATATGATTAATAACCAAATGAGCCCAAAACTATGGAACTTCTGAATCCGCTTCACTCTATGTGGTCAAAACGACTGTGCTAAGGAAAAATCGAGTTCAAGTCATCAGACTTAAACCGTTTGGTATTTATGTTATATGTACAATCGTACATTGGTTTAAGATATAAAACTCATTCCAAACGGGGTGCTACCATAGAATATTTCATTAGGATCTAAAGAACAAAACTTGTCTTTTATCAAAATGAAAAACATCCAAATTCTTACAAGAAAATGAAAGACATTTCTGCACAAGGCAGATACATAGTAGCAATTACTTAATTTCTAAAACCAAGTATGAAAGGCTCCTACAAGTGGAGAATCTCTATGGCTCATGCAACAACCATTGCTCCATACCAGACACGCAGTTCCACTTGTCCTTTCTTCAACGTTCTACTTTTGTTTAGGCCCTGCATATTTCAAAAATATCAGTACCACAACTAGTATCCAATACTCACGTAGAACTTGAAATAATAACACAATACCTGAAGAAGAAGTACCGTACATCTCCTTCATCTCTTGTGAATCTTCCAATAATTTAACGCAATGCCCTGACTCATCACAGTAGAAGCACCTTTTAACACCAGATGAGCTAGACTTGGGCTTATAAGATGACACAGGCTTATCCTGATTCCAAATCTGGACGGCCCTGCCTCTACCCTTGTCAACACAAGATTTCTTAAATATTTTACCCTTTTCGATGTCTTGCTCTGCTGTTTTGATCATACCATGCAGCTCAGTCAACGTCTTCGTCAAGTTATTCTTGATATAGCTTTTGACAAACTTATCATAACTAGACGGCAGTGACTGCAGAATGATGTCAGTGGCCAACTCTAAGCTGACAGGACATTCCAATTTCCCCAGGTTATCAATGTAACCCATCATTTTAATGACATGAGGACTTACTGGAGCATCCTCTGGTAGCTTGCACCCAGTGAGAGACTTCACCATCTGGAATCTCTCAACTCGTGCCAGATCCTGAAACTTCAGTTTCAAGCTGGTGATCATCTCTATTGGCGACTCCATGCTCTCGTATTGACTTTTCAAGTCCGAGTTCATGGTCGCCAACATCAGACCACGCACATCTACCACATCAGTATAATGCTTATTCCAAGCATTATATACTGCATTCGAGCGATTGGCCCCAAGCCTTTCTGGAAGAGCTTTCTCAAGGACATAGTCCTTGCTCTCCTGCTTGAGGATTAATCTCAAATTCCGATACCAATCCAGGAAATTTGATCCATTTAACTTGTCCTTCTCAAGGACGGATCGCAATGAGAAAGTAGTCTCAGACATAAGCTGAAATCCAAAAAAAACAAAGATTTAGTTATGTATTCCATGAGAAGTCTTATCTAATAAGAAAACTCGCATTATATTCAAACAATGTTTCCTCTATGAATATAATGATCCAAGATCCATACTTCACCAAAATCTGAGTGGACGACTCGTCATCACCCAAAATTTAGTTATCTAGGTAAGCAAATCATTGCTAATTGTACCCAGTACAACTCTTGGTCGCAGATAAGACAATCCATGTCTCATCTACTCTGACGTCTCTGGGTCCAGAACTTCTGATAGCCCAGTCAAGTAAAAAAATCTTCTGTCCTGTGATCATTGACAGTCGCACTGTGAGTCTATCAATGAACACCTGCCTTGCTCATGTCACTGTGGATACCAAGGACTCCAAGACTATCCAACAATGACTCGAGTCTTGACAGTAGACGAGATTGGGCAAGACATCAAGGTCACTTGATGTTTAGTTGAGGAAACTAAACTCTGAAAGGTTAGCAAATCAATCTACTAGGTCATGTAATTGTTGATGTCAAGCACCGCAAGTCCATCAACATAATTACCTGCCTTACTCACCTAATTGTGGACACCAAACTCTTGGCTAGACCATCACACAACGAAATGAGTCTTGACAGTTGACCATATTGAAGCTAAACTTTGATCAAGGCTTAAGTCTAGTTTGGTTTCTGCAAATTCAAGGTTCAATAACCAGAATTTCGAACTCTGTGTCGATCGACGCAGACTATGTCTGTCGATCGACACTACCAAACATAACCGGACTTCAATAACCGGTTAATCCAATTAACCTGGTTCATTGAACCGGTCATGTCGATCGACACAACCCATGTGTGACAGTCGACATAGACCTAAACCGAAGACAGTTTTGATAACCGGTCCAATCCAATTGAACCGATTTATCAGATCAAACTGATCTTAACCAATCGGTTTATATTAATTGGGATAATTGGTTCAATTCAATTGAACCAATTCATCCAATTCAAACCGTTTTAACCAGTTTCAACTAATTGCGATAACCGGTCCAATTTAATTGAACCGACTTATCCAATCAAACTGATTTTATTCGGACTTAACCAAGCATGATAACCGGTCCAATCCAATTGAACCGATTAACCATTCGCTAGGTCTGTGTCGACCGACACTAACCTGTGTCGATCGACACTGGACCGAAGCTGTTCTGTGTCGACCGACACTGAACATGTGTCGATCGACACAGTAGGCTTTCGGTTTTTCTTCGCGAATTCTGTCGAATTCGCCATTCTGTGTCGACCGACACACCTAATGTGTCGATCGACACTGTGCGAAAACACATAATCAATTTTGATCAGAATCGATTTCACCTGTTCTAACCAAACATCCTAGTTTGCGAATCTAAATCATTAAATTCAATTAAACAGGTTGATTCAATGGAAAAACCCTAAGGCTCTGATACCACTGTTGGAACTTGGAGCCAATTCTAACAGATTCAGAATTGCTGTCATGTTCCCGAAGCCTAGGATCTAGGGTCTAGTTAATTGAATCATATATCTAACCTCGTGATTACCTGTAGATTGGCAGCGGAAGATGAGCAGGTAAATGAGATCTCTGGAGCGCCTCAGATGCTGCGCCTCTACTGCAGTCCACACGCACACAAGCTGGAATCCGCCGGGATGCTAGTGCCGCGAATCGGATCTCCTGGGAACTGAGTTTTCGAGGTTTCTGCGTTTTTCTCTCTGAGAAAAACTCTCTAGGCGGCGTTCTGTCTCACCCTCAGGTCGAATCTATAAAACACGTTTATATATTGACCTCGAGGTGAACCGAAACATCAGTTTCGGTTTCGCCCTTGTGTCGACCAACACACCCATTGGTGTCGATCGACACACGTCTTGTATCGACCGACGCACCCAATGGTGTCGATCGATACACCTCTTTGAAACTCAAATTCAATGTGTATCTAATACACATCGATCAGACCATATGCCAATGATCAATCCCATGCAAAGTGTATCCAACTTGCTTAGGTGTGTGACCCTGTAGGTTCACATAATATTAGCAATGAGTTACAACTCATTTGTCATAAGCGGTTTCTAGCAAAACATTATGACTACCTAGTATCACATGAATTGTCCGATCTCGACAATACAACTATCTCTAGAGTTAGTACAATGTGATTTCAGGACATAATCCCATCACATCACTGTGCACTTGCAGTTAGTATAGGGATTAATTCTTGACCTATCAGTGACTTCCTAGAATTCCCCTTCCAAGGAGACGCTCTATCTTGGATATGTTGACGGAGAAAAGGAATTGTTATGTATAGGCTGGACAGGGCCCTCAGAAATGAGGATTGGCACGCTATATTTTCCCACCCGAATGTGGAGTATCTTAAAATGTGGACCATCGACCCCTTTCTATTATCCATTCTTAACCATCCAGAAAAGATCCGTTGACGATTTTTGTTTGATAAACGATGGTTAGATAAGACTGGTCTCAAAGAAGCCATCGAAACGGGATGGAGTTTGAATCACGCTCACGGTTCCAATCTTTTTAGATGCATCCAGAGTTGTAGGCGATATATATCGATTTGGAAAAAAGGAATACAACCTAATTCTGAAATTCTTATCAAAGAACTTCAGGAAAAGATTGATAGAGCACACAATGATGAGTCTTGCTCAGCGGAGGATAACTTCACAAAAAAAATTCAAGCAGTCACCAAATAAAGAAGGATAAGGAACAAAATATATGGGCTACTTGATGCCAATAATGCTTGGGTGGATGATGATAAAGGGATCGAAAATATCGCTTTGGAGTACTTCACCGATCTTTTTACATCTTCGGATCTGGAGATTCATGAGCCACTACTCGGGACATTCCCGAGATAGTCACCTCAGATATGAACAAGGAGTTAACGAAAGCCCCCTTGACAGAACAGATCCGCAAAGCACTCTTTTCCCTCAATCCTGGGAAAACCCCATGTCTCAACGGGATGACGGCCCTCTTCTACTAGATTTTTTTGGATATGGTGAGATCATATCTGGTGAGAACGGTTCGTGATTTCCTTGAGACGGGCATTTTCGATCCTAGTTTGAATGATACAAATTTATGCTAATTCCAAAGGGTGATAAGCCAAGAGTAATTATAGGCTTTCAACTGATAAGTCTTTGTAACATCAGTTACAAGACCATATCCAAGGTTTAAGCCTCTGTCTTAAGAGAGTAATTCTGGAGTTAATTTCCAAGACACAATCTGCTTTCGTAGAAGGAAAACTAATCACGTATAATATTCTTATTGCACAAGAAAACTTTCATGCTTTTAGATCGAACCAAGCTTGTCGTAAGAAGTTTATAGCGGTCAAGACAGATATGATTAAAGCTTATGATAGAGTTAAGTGGCTATATATTGCCGCCTTAATGAAACAACTGGGGTTTGATCAGAAGTGGACATGATGGATTATGTATTGTGCCTCTTCAGTATCATACCGTGTCCTTCTAAACGGAGTCCCAAGCTCCCAATTTCGACCGTCCCGTGGTATCCGTCAAGGTGATCCACTCTCTCCGTACCTTTTTATCCTTTGTACGGAATGCCTTATTTCCCTTATTCGCAAAGCGGAGAATGATGGGAAAATCCATGGGTTTAAATTGGCGAGAGTGAGTCCTCCTACTTCCCACCTGTTATTCGCAGAAGTTAACATATTTTTCTGTAAGGCGGACATACAGGAAAGTGGAGAAATGATTGAGATTATAAGATCATATGGTCATGCATCTGGCCAGCGAATCAATTTCTTGAAATCATCCATTATGTTCGGCAGTGAGATCTCCCATGAGCTAAAAATACGAATTAAGACCATGACAGGCATTACTCAAGAAGGAGGGATGGGATCGTATTTGGGTCTTCCCAAACAGCTCAATGAATCAAAAATGAAAGTATTTGCTTTTGTCCGAAATATGATCCAGAATGGAGCAAAATCTTGATCCTAAAAACATCTATCTAAAGGGGGCAGAGAAGTCCTCATTAAATCTCAAGCCCAAGCAATTCCGACACACGTAATATCGTGTTATCTCTTGCCAAAAACAGTTCGCTCGAAATTGAGTAGTGCCCTTGCTAGATACAGGTGGAGCTCTCAGGCTGATAGTAGAGGTATCCATTGGACAGCATGGGATAATCTGTGCGACCATACTTCGGAAGGAGGCCTCGTTTTCTGAGCTTTTGAAGAAACTAACTTGGCCCTTCTTGCGAAACAATTATGGAGGATTCTCAGATATCCTGACTCACTTTTTAGTCAAATCCTCAAAGAAATATATTTCAAGTATTCGAGTCCACTAGATATTCAAGTTTTGAATCGTCACTCAGATGGATGGAGGAGTATGATGGAAGCCAAACCCCTATTATTATCAAGCATAAGAAAGATGGGATCGGGATTCGGTACTAGAGTATGGAGCGAACCTTGGATTCCGGATAGTCCGGCCTGCCCCCCGAAGAACCGTAACTCCGAAATCGACCCCCTGCTATATGTAAACACTCTCATTGATTTTGACAAAGCAATGGAAGGTGGACCATCTGAGGGAGCTATTTCCTCAAGAAGACATTACCCTTATTTTCGGGATGCGTCTGAGTAAACTAGCCTTGAGAGATAATTATAGCTGGTCTAATAAAACAATGTAAGATACAAAACAATAATATGATTTATTAAACATACTTACATAAAGAATTAAAAGCAATGTAAAAATGGAAAATTCAGAAGCACGCAGAGATTATGAGACGATAGTGATAATACTTCAACAAAATTAGCAGCACAAGCCAGAGGAAGAAAAAGGTGTGGAACTACAGCAGTTGCTAACTCTACACCATCACCAATCTCCATTAAAAGATCACCATCAAAGCGTAACTGTAATGCAAAGCGAGTTAGAAGATTCTCAGTCAACCAACGCATTTGTTAACTTATCGAGCATGTATATATTTCAAATCATAATCAAATTTCTTTCCTTGCGTCGCAAAAAGCATTTCCACAACACGCTCAGTACCATTATGCAAGATTTAAATAAACTTTCAACAATAATGGGGAATCTATGCATAAAAGGAACTTGAATAAAAAAAATATGCGAAACTGTTTTAGGTGTTGCATTTTTAATGGTAGAGTGAGGAATAACAAGAAACAGCAAACGAATCTCGTTCCTATAGAAATTGGAAAGTGCAGAGAATAAGAGAAAGTAAAACCCAAATTTCCAAATTGAATCACGAGTTTCCAACAGTCGTAGAACAAAGATGAAGACATAAAGGTGGAATCCAGGATACCGGAAAAAGGAAACCTATTTCCTTGAATTAACATTTGAAGTATTTTCTCAGATGTCTCAACCTCCAACTCTGTTGGGCTTTGGTGATGAAAATCATTAGTTATAACTTAGTCCACGACTGGGTATGTCATTTAGGAACGGGCTTGTTTCTATTGGGCTAAGGTTTAATCTAGCCTACTTATCCTTGTAATAGACTTAGTATATAAAGCTAAGCATGTGTGGGATTAGGGTAAACCGTAATCAGAGAGATTGTGCGGAACCCTAATAGCTTGTAATTTGTGGTTGTAGTGGATTACTATAAAGCTCTAGGCCGAGACGTAGGATCACACATCGTGATCTGAACTCGTTAATTCTCTGTGTCTTTTACTTTCTTGCTCAAACAAACAAACAGAAGTGAGATCCAAATCTCTACAAAGTGGTATCAGTGCGAGGTTTGAAGCTTCGGGAGCAAGGGCAGAGTTAATTCGGTAAGGTTTCTTCTCTGAATCACGACTAAGGAACAATAGTCGACAATATTTAGATTCGGTTTTCAGATTGTTGTGGGTGACGGCTCGGGCTCAAAGGTCGTTCACGGTTTCTGGGTTGCGTGTCGATCGACACACGGTTCTGCATCGATCGACACACGGTTTGCATCGATCGACACTAAGTCTGCATCGATCGACACTCGGTTAGAATCGATCGACGCTGTGCGACAGTGACTATTTTATTTGGCTATCATGGATAAGTCAGCAAAGGTGAAGATTGCTACTTTTGATGGCCAGGGAGATTTCTCTATGTGGAAGAAGAGGATGTTAGCTCACTTGTCGATCCTTGGTTTAAAGGATGCTTTGTCAGAAAAGCCAACACCGTCAAAGATGACGATTAAGAAGGATGAGTCTGCAGATGCGTTTGCAGAAAGGGTTCAGCTGGAAGAGGCTAAGAAAGAGGAGCAAGCAGAGAAAGCGATGAACGTGTTGATCCTCAATTTGGGAGATCATGTCCTTCGGAAATTGGAGGGGTGCAAGACTGCAGCTGCGATTTGGATAGCTCTGGAGAGGCTATATAATACGAAGACTCTGCCGAGTCGGATTCATCTGCAGCATCAGTTCTATACATTCAATATGGTAGAGTCAAAGTCGATAGATCAGAATGTCGATGATTTCTTGAAGCTTGTATCAGATCTGTGTTGTGTGATGGTGTCTGCTACAGATGAAGTACAAGCCATACTTCTTCTGAGTTCTTTGCTATCACATTATGATTCTCTGAAGGAGACATTGAAGTTTGGTAGAGACACTCTCTCTATGGATGATGTGATAAATGCAGCGAAGTCGAAGGAAATTGAGCTTAAGGAGAAGGGTATAACAAATTCTCAGAAGCTTGGAGATGCGTATTTGGCTCGTGGAAGATCAGAGTCCAGGAAGTCTGGACAGATATCAGATAAGAGCAGATCAAGGTCAAAGTCGGGATCAAGATTGACTTGTTGGTACTGCAAGAAGGAAGGACATAAGAAGTTTGATTGTTATGCTAGGAAAAAGAGCATGGGCGATGATGAAAGCGCTGATGCAGCAGTGGTAATTGATGAATCATCTGGTGTTGATGCATTAACAGTCTCTGAAAACTGGCATCAAGAGAGGTGGGTGATTGATTCTGGATGTTCTTATCACATGACCTCAAGGAGAGACTGGTTCGATACATTTGAGGTCCTTACATCAGGACAAGTGCTATTGTGGAACAACCATTCTGTTGGGGTTAAAGGAATAGGTTCCATCAACATCAGAGCACATGGTGGCACATGGTGGCACGGTGAAGACATTGATGAATGTCAGGTACATTCCCGAGCTGAAAAGGAATCTGATATCTACAAGTACGTTAGATAAGCTGGGATTTGATCATACTGGTGGGAAAAGGGAAGACAAGGTTCTACAAGAACGGGAAGTTATCTCTTCAAGGTTCCCTGAATGGTTCTCTATATCTGCTAGATGGTGAGACTGTAGTAGGACAGTCAAACAGTGTTGTCTCCAAGAAGGTTGCCAACGACGAAACAGTGTTGTGGCATAGAAGATTGGGACACATGAGTATGAAGAACTTGATGATTCTGGTCAAAAGGGGCATCATTGACAAAAGAAGAATTGAAGCCATGGATTTCTGTGAAAGTTGTGTGATGGGGAAGCTGAGTTTCCACATTGGAAAGCATAATTCAGGAGAGGCATTGAAGTATGCACATGCAGACCTTTGGGGGTCTCCAACAGTGACTCCAAGCTTGTCAGGTAAACAGTATTTTTTGTCTATCATTGATGATTACACTAGGAAAGTGTGGGTGTTCTTCTTAGCAGCAAAAGAGTGAAGCTTTCACCAAGTTTTGTGAGTGGAAGAAGCTAGTTGAGAATCAGATTAGCAAGAAGGTGAAGTGTCTGAGAACTGATAATGGGTTGGAATTCTGTAACAAGGAGTTTGATGGGTTCTGCAGACAACATGGTATTGAGAGGCACAAGACGTGTGCTTATACTCCACAGAAAAATGGAGTAGATGAACGCATGAATAGGACTATCATGGAGAAAGTGCGTTGTATCTTGGATGAGAGTGGCTTGGGTGAAGAGTTCTGGGCTGAGGCGGTTAGCACAGCTGTATATCAGATCAACAGGAGTCCCTCATCAGCTTTAGATGGCAACATTCCTGAAGAACTATGGTTGGGAAGAAAGCCTGGTTACAAGCATCTTAGGAGATTTGGTTCATTGGTCTATGTCCATGTAGATCAAGGGAAGTTGAAACCAAGAGCAATGAAATGAGTTTTCATTAGTTATCCTGAAGGAGTTAAAGGTTACAAGGTTTGGCTCTTGGATGATGAACGATGTGTGATTAGCAGGAATGTGGTGTTTGTGGAAGATAAAATCTACAAGGATTTGAAAAAGAGTGTTTCTGCGTTAGAAACAGAGCTGCAGAATTCGGCTGCAGGTGGAGCATCGATCAACACACTTGCGGATGTCGATCGACACGATATCGATACGCATGTCGATCGACACGAACCCCATGTCGATCGACACGCTGCGTCTGTTGATCAACAGACAGAGTCTGAGACTGCAATTCCGGTTTTTGAAGACCAAGGAGAAGGTTCGTCTTCATGTGGAGTTGTGGGAGGTCCAGATTCAAATGATATACCTTAGGATGATTACAGATTGACTCGAGATCGGATAAGAAGAGAGTCAAAGCTTCCTACATATCTAAAAGACTATGATCTGGCGAGTTTTGCCTTAATAGCTGCTGTTGAGATGAGTTCTGAAGAACCAAGAGATTATCAGGAAGCAATTGAAAGTAGGGATAAGACTTTCTGGAATGGAGGTATGGATGAAGAAATGAGTTCTCTGGAGAAGAACAAGACCTGGAGGTTAGTCAAAAGGCCTCAAGGAAGAAAACTAATTGGTTGCAAGTGGGTATACAAGTTGAAGCCGGGTATACCAGGGAAGGAAGAACCGAGATACAAGGCTAGGTTGGTAGCCAAAGGATACTATCAGAGAGAGGGTATTGATTATCAGGATGTGTTCTCACCTGTAGTGAAGCATGTCTCAATCATCGTTCTTCTATCGATTACAGCAAGTTTAGATCTGGAATTGGAGCAGCTTGATGTTAAGACTGCATTTCTTCATGGTTTGATTGAAGAGGAGATCTATATGGAGCAGCCAGAGGGTTTTGTGGTTAAGGGAAAAGAGGACTATGTATGCTTGTTGAAGAAAGCACTGTATGGACTTAAGCAAGCTCCAAGACAGTGGAACAAGTGCTTTGATAAATTTGTGGTGAGTCATGGATTCAAGAGAAGTGAATATGATCAATGTGTCTACATAAAGGAGAGTAAAGGTAAGGGTTTCATATACCTACTCTTGTATGTTGATGACATGCTAGTTGCATCAAAGGATATGAAGGAGATACAAGTTGTGAAGGACTTGTTGAGTAGTAGGTTCGAGATGAAGGATCTGGGTGCAGCTAGAAGAATTATTGGGATTGATATTGAGAGAGATCGTGAAGGTGGAGTTCTCACCTTGTCTCAATCTGGTTATGTCAAGAAGATTCTTCAGGTATTCAATATGGATGAATCTAGATCAGTTTCAACGCCTATTGGATCACAGTTCAAGTTGTCTGCAATCAGATATGATGAAGCAGAGACAGTTATGGAGAACATTCCATACTCCAATGCTATTGGAAGCATTATGTATGCGATGTTGGGAACAAGATGTGATCTGGCTTATGCAGTTGGTTTAGTTAGCAGGTTTATGAGTAAGCCGGGCATGGTACACTGGGATGCAGTGAAGTGGGTACTAAGGTATTTGAAGGGTACTCAGGATTTGAAGATTGTGTTCAGGAGGAACAAGGAGTTCAAAGTTGAAGGCTTTTGTGATTCAGACTTTGCATCGGATCTGGACAGAAGCAGATCGATTACTGGTTATGTTTTCACAGCCGGTGGAAGCGTTATTAGTTGGAAGTCGAGTCTTCAGCATGTTGTCGCGTTGTCTACAACTGAGGCAGAGTATATGGCATTGGTAGAAGCTGTGAAAGAGGCGATTTGTGCTAAGGGGTTTGGCTGAGGAGTTCGGTTTCAAATAAAACTCGGTGGAGATCTGGTGTGATTCACAGAGTGCGTTGAGCTTAGCCAAGAACAATGTCCATCATGAGCGAACGAAACACATCAAAAGGAGGATGCATTTCATCAGAGATATAGTTGTTTCAGGCGAAGTGAAGCTGTCGAAGATCCCGACTGAGAGCAATCCGGCTGATATGTTGACGAAGGTTCTTCCTGTGGAGAAGTTTGAGAAGGCTTTGAGCTTTCTCTGTTTAGAAGAGCACTAAGGTGCTGGAACTGTCTGGAGCTACACATGTTTGCAAGGATAAAAGAGTCATACTTGGAAGTGTTTGTCATCAAGGTGGAGATTTGTTGGGCTTTGGTGATGAAAATCATTAGTTATGACTTAGCCCACGACTGGGTATGTCATTTAGGAACGGGCTTGTTTCTATTGGGTTAAGGTTTAGTTTAACCTACTTATCCTTGTAATAGACTTAGTATATAAAGCTAAGCATGTGTGGGATTAGGGTAAGCCGTAATCAGAGAGATTGTGAGGAACCCTAATAGCTTGTAATTTGTGGTCGTAGTGGATTACTAGAAAGGTCCAGGCCGAGACGTAGGATCACACATCGTGATCTGAACTCGTTAATTCTATGTGTCTTTTACTTTCTTGCTCAAACAAACAAACAGAAGTGAGATCCAAATCTCTACAAACTCGGAGAAACCCTTGAAACAAACACAAAAGCTTTATGAAAAAAACAAACCTTCGGAGGTTCTTGTTCGAACTTGACGAAGTCATCATAGGAGAAGCAGAGGTCATAAGGTTGCGTTTCTTCGTCATCATCTTTATCGGAGGTAGGAGCAGTAAGGGATAAAAATCTAAAATCGAAACTTTCGAAAGCTGCAATCACACAAAAATTGGAGGAATCTAGTTTGAACAAAAAAAAAACTAGAGTAAAGACAAAAGAAATAAAAGTAGGAAAGACATGCTCTAAGAGTATAAGACAATGTGGTTTCTAAATTCAACACGCTATTAGTTTTTAATGCTCTAATCATCTTCTCTTTCATTCACATAATAATTTTCATTCACATAATAATTCAACATTCATACAATTTTTTTTTTGTACAATAGTTATGTTTAATAAAATTCAATACCCTATTCATTATTTATATTTTACATTTTTATTTTCTTTTTATATTTTTATAATTACATATTAATAAGAATTATTGATTGAAACTAATTTTTTATATGTTTGTTTAATTTTTTTAAAGTATAAAAATTTATTTATTAAAAGATAACTAAAAATTGTAATAAAAAAATATTTTCTTATATGTCCAAATGAAATAAACTAAGTCTCTATTAATAGAGCAAAAAAAAAAATAATAAATTTTAATATAAAAATATAAAAATAAAATTTAATTTATGAAACAATATTTGAGTTTAAATAGTTAGGATGAGATACAAATTTTTTTTTATAAATATTGACATCCAATAGATAGAAAACACATGTTCACAGTAAACCCAAATTTTATGTTTTCAGTCCATTAAATTAATTCAACTACTGTAAATCCACAAATGATTTTTTGCATTTTCAACATCTTCATTGTAAGCATTAAACAGTTAATTTTTTTATTCAACTAGGCCATTGTAACTAGTCTAATATCCGGATATGTAGTATATGCTTGTAGGCTTAGATCATCTTCATCCCCACTCTAAATCCCATTTTATTTTAGATTTTAGAGTAGAAGACAAAATTATCTTCAACCCAACTTTATATCTCACTCTATAATAGAGTAATAAGACCATCTTCAGCCGCACTCGAAATTCCACTCTATTTTAAAGTAAAAGACAAATTATCTTCAACCCAACTCCATATCTCACTCTATAATAAAGTAATAAATGATTTTATTCCAAATATAGAGTAACAAATATGTTTACTCTATTTTTTTTAGTCATCACTCTATTTAGGAAAAAAAATAAAGTGGGGTTAAAGTAAAACTCAAATCCATTTTAGAGTCACTTTAAAAATAGAGTAAAAAAATAGAGTTTAACATTGGAGATGCTCTAAATGGATTTAATCCAATTATAGAGTAACAAATAGATTACTCTATTTTTTTTAGTCATCACTCTGTTTTAGAGTAAAAAATAGAGTGGGGTTGGAGTAAAACTCAACTCCATTTTAGAGTCACTCTAAAAATAGAGCTTTACATTGAAGATGCTCTTAAGCGAATTGATTTGGCTACCTATGTCACTAAAGTGCACTTATCTTTTCGGTCATCTGTCAAGAGAGAACTCTAGAGTTAAGCGGGATTGAGCTAGAGTAGTTGAAGGATGGATGACCTATCGGAAAGTGACTCACGGTATTGTGCGAGTGAGAACAAAGCATAACGAACGGTCGTGTGGTAATTGCAAGGACAGTAAATCAAGTCTTTTTAACCTCCCAAAAATAACAATTCGGCCATCGGACGAGAATGGATCTACAGGAAAGTTACACATGCTTTCGATTTCACCACAGGGTTAGTAGTTGCGGCTAGTTTCAACGGTTGAAACGATATTAATGAGTGATTGGGATGTGATTTGTTGGGGTCTCAGATGGTTATGGGAGATGGGAAAAAAGAATAAATCTTATAAAATTTTTTTGTTAAGTATTAACGGAATAAATGATTTTAGTTTTCCACTTAATTATTTATATTTTAGTGTTTATTAAATATTATTATATAGTAATTAAAATTACAAATTCATATTTAATGGCAGTTTAATAAACAATGTTATTACAATGTATTATCAATATGTAATTTTTTTAGTGAACATAAAGTTTAAAAAGATAGTAAGATAATATAGTGTTCCCAAAGAAAATCTTGAAATTTGATCAAGTTAGGTCCATTTCGGATTGGTCCAAATTATATTTAACTGGATCGTCAGCCCATAACCAAGTGTACATTTTAATAAATTGGTTTGGAATTACAGGAATAATATGAACTCTATCAGATTTCTCATATTCTAAAGAAAACAAATTAATGATATCCATATTCGATATCTTTACACACAATCAATGTAGTGTATGAAAAATTGACAAACAAAATGCTTCAGAATGCTCTAAAATCTCTAATAAGTCTCTAAACATTTAATAGACTCTAGATTATAATTTATATCATGACTTAAATTCCGAAAACCCATAATATATAAATTATTTCAAACTTAAATTTTGTTTTTCAAGTAAACATAAAATCAAAATTTGAAAAGAGGTTTTAAACACACAAAAAATCATTTTTTTTTAAAAACACCACATTCCACAATTTTCATAGTAAAGCCACATAAAAAAACATATTAGATAAGATGTAGACCAACATGTATTTTCTTCAAACTTAACAACTGTCCCAAACAACTCTATAGTCCAAATATGCAATCCAAATTTATAAGAACCTTTCTAAGTCAAGGAGGTATCAATTACGGGACATATGGACTCCTACTCAATCTGTTTTTCGAGCACACAAACTATCCTACCTTCTAGTTTCTTTCGTCTTTTTTTTTTTCTTACTTAAGCAGCTGATTTTTTCCTAGTGGGTATCATTTTATTTTTTCTATCAACTGCTCTTCCCTTTTTATTCAAGGTTTTCCTTGGACATGTTTCCATGAAAAACAAGAGACAATAAGGTTTACCGCCACCTCCTATGATCACTTCGAAGCTACTAGATTATCCTCAAACTTTTTCATTTTTTTTACTTAGAAGGGAAACCATACTCAAATAGATAAGTCTTGCAAGACTGAAGCAGAAATCCGATCTAATGTATGTCAAGCCCCTGGATGAGTGAAATTGAGTCAGGTTATGGGTGAAGTGAGTAATGGATCCTCTGGACACTTAATGGATGTGGGTAACATTGGTAGATTGGTCGGTCTTGGGGGGGGGGGGGTTTCATTAGTCTCAAATGCATGTCAAGCTCGTTTCAGTGGTAACATAGGTTCTTGTAGATACCATCAGAGTCTCTACCAGACTTAAGAGGAATACGAAATTTGGGAAACGATTTGGTTCAACAGAGACAATGTGGATGGATCATGGAAGGAAGATGAACTATTATCAGATCAAGGGTGGTATAGCTGTTACGAGAGAGATGTCAATGTTATGATAGCAATACAAGAAAACAGGACACTAATTGACGGATTTTCCGACGGAAATTATCCCGTTGGAAATTCCGGCAGGTTTCTGACGGATAATTGATAAGCATAAAAAGTTTCCTTTCAACCACTTCAGCTGCAAGTATACAGCCTAGTCTTTGTAGTTTTAAGGGTGTCAATCAACTTTGGTAATTAAACACACTAAGAATACAGGAGTTCACTTAATCTAAGTGCAACTAAATTCGTTTGTGGGTTTTTGTCACTAATAACTAACAAGATATCCAGTTTCCAAACATGATTAAATAAGAATTCAGACAATAGAGAACTTAAAACATAACAAAAACAGAGCATAAACAGAGCAGCAAGATAAGTAAAGACAGTGGATTAAAAACTAGGTTCCATGGGTTGAGCTTTGGTTTGGGTGATCAATTATTAGTTCAGAAACATTTAGCAAACTATGGTGATTTCTTAGGCTAGGAACAACAATCCAAGTTACTCCACTCTCATGATAATAACAATATATCTATCAAGCATTAACATCAACTCTCATTGGCAATTTCAAGATAGACATGCTTTAAGAACAAGTTCTTATTACCACTAAACACCTTAAACATCAATTTTCATTGGTTAAGTATGTAAAGCACTTGATTAGAGATTCAAACATTAACTACACTTCTCAGTGCTAGCAACATTCAAGTTCAAGGAATTGATTAGCTACTTCAATCCTAGCATTAAGAACTTCTAACAAGTAAGAAATCAGTTTTCCCAAGTCCTAAACAACCTAAACCATTCCTAGATCACCCTCACCTTTGAAGAAGCACTGAGCTACAGCATGAGTTACAACAGCGGATGAATCAAGCAGCATGTACAACAATGTTTGAATCAGTGATAGCGAGCGTGAGCTGTAACTGAAGATAAGGAAAGTATGGATACAAGGAGCTTAACAAGGACGAACTAAGGAAGGGTAGCTGAGCTGGACGTATAGAAGAGTGAAGATACTCAAGGAATATGCACCAAAAGAAGTTTAGGAAAAAAAGCTTTTTCCTAGAAAGAAAAATGGAAATATACCTAAAGGGATTTTGTTCATATCCCAAAGAGAATTAGAAAGTTGTACGATGATCTATGGGGTATAAATAGATCATCTAGGGCATCTGTGCTTGGTGCGCCTTATAGAGAGAGAGATTGCTTTTAGCAAAAGTAGTGAGTTCTTAAGAGAGAATCATACTTGGTGTTAAGGGTGAATCTAGGATACTTTGAGATCATTGTTAAATCGAAAAGCTAGAAGAAGACTAGGCTGTTAAGGTGAAACGTCTGTTTGCTTTGCAATAAAAGTCTTTGGAAAAATTACCCTTGTGTTACATTATGTGTTACTCTAATCTCGCATTTACAATTGGTATCAGAGCAGACACTTGTTTGCTCATATATACAGGTGAGATTCTGTGAAAAATGGAGAAATACAGTGAGCTGATCAATAGCTCTAGGGTAATATTGGATGCAACCAACTATGGTTTTTGGAAAGCAAGAACAAAATCACAAATCAAAGGGATTGATCCGCTAGCGTGGAAAGCAGTTGAATCGGGTTGGACGGCTGCAACAATGAAGAATGAAGCAGGAGCAGATGTACCCAAACTGGAGAAACAATGGACAGAAGTTGAACTAAAGCTATCAAAAATCAACTCCAGAGCTCTAACGGCAATTCATTGCGGAGTGTCCAAGAAGAAGTTTGAGTTAGTACAAGGATGTGAAGTGCCTAAAGAAGCATGGGATATTCTTCAAATCCATTTTGAAGGAACAGAGAAAGTGCAGAACTCTAGAAAAGATCTTTTGGCTACCAAGTTTGAAGATTTAAAAATGGAAGATGATGAAACAATCTCAGACTTCAGTGCCAAAATCAGCTCTCTAGCTCAGGAAGCGTCACTCCTTGGTAAGAAGTACAAAGACAAGAAACTCGTCAAGAAATTCTTGAGGTGTCTACCAGCCAAGTACATGCCAACCAACACTGAAAGTATAAGCTTTGATGAATTGGTTGGTATGTTGCAAGTTCATGAGCTAGAACTGGACACTACGAAGAAATCCAAAGGTATTGCACTCATCACCCAAGCAAAAACCAATCAAAAAGAGAGGGAGATGATCCCGTAAGAGTAGAACAAGGACAAGGATCATACAAGAGCACTAAGAGATCAACTGACGGAGAAAAGACTACAAAGAAGTCTGAAATGCAATGTCATGAATGCAAAGGGTTCGGGCACTTCAAGAGTGAATGTCCAACTGTCATAAGGGGTGAAATGAAATGCTTTGGGTGCAAAGGAATTGGTCACACACATCTGGAATGTATCAATGATCAAAAACGAAGATAAGAAAAATCTATGCTAGGTGTGAACAATGATGAGTCAGACGAGGAAAGTGATGAAGAAGAAGTCAACAACTTTGTGGCATTTCTTGGAATCACTGAGTTTGAGGACAATGAATCTGATTGATATGTTAAGAATTAATCCCTATTCTACTGCAAGTGCACAGTTATGCTATTGTAGTATTTCAGGGTATCGAATCCACAAGGACTCACGGTCACACGATAAATTATATGTTGTCAAGTTAAGCTAAATCAAATCTTAAGAAAGCAGTAAACAAAAGCAAGCAAGCAGGAAGGTGTTTTCAAATAGAGAAAGGCTCCAGACTTAGGAAGTTCTCAGGAATTATGCTATGTAAGAAACCTAACTAACCGGATTCAGATTAAAACGGGTTCAAGAACTAGAAACACAATGCTAAATAATCCAACTCTCGCTGAGATTATTTCTATATCTAGTAACCTAGCGATCCAAATATCTTTGTGATCCTAGAGTTCTAAACAAGCATTAAGAATATGTTCTATCGGTTCACAATTCTCCTAAACCAAATCTCTTTGTATCTAGTCAAATTGCTCACTCTAAGTTTGTTCAGATTATAACTCACGCTCTCGTGCTATTGTTAATTGTCTAAGATATAAAACCTAGGTAACAGTCTAGAATCTAGTATTAAGCATAACTTAGGTGATGAACAATATATGGTGAATCCTAATTAATTAGTTATCAAACACGCATAAAAACTTTGTGAGAATTCCTAAATCTAACTAGGTTACTACTCAGACATATCAGTAATCAAACAACACATCATGAATAGAAAACCAAAAGACTGAATAGATAAAGTAAAAGGGGTTCGAAATCCTTCTCTCAAGGTTACAAGTAACAAGAATCAGCCCCAACTCAATATCTCTCAATCTCTCAAGCAAGAACAAAGTAAGAACAAGATAAAAGGTAGAATGCTGAAAACCTAATTAAACTCTCTAAACACGTTTTAGGGTCAGTTTAGAATTAGGGAAAACTTCTGGGGAATTCTGAAAATCTTCAAAACTTGTCTTTAACTCTCGGGTATTGTTCTGTCGCGTTCAATGTCGACAGACATCCAAGTCAGTGTCGGTCGACACTCAATCGTGGTCGAGACACCAACTTCAGCTCGTTGCACAAATCACCAGAAACATCCTTTGCTCCAAACGCAAGCCTACCTGTAGAAGAATCAATAGACTCTAAAAACCAGGTTAAAGACTCAATATACACAACTATATCATGGTTGAAAACCTAGAAAAACCATGATATATCAACTCCCCCACACTTAGATCTTGCTTGCCCTCAAGCAAGTAAAGAACCAAAGCATAAGAAAAGAAGTTTGAAAACACAGAAACTCATTTCGTCCTAGGAACTTTCGCATTCACATTCACTTAGTAAACCACTGAAAACTTTCATGCAGAGCTCAAAACGACAATGTACTTCCCCCACACTTAGCAACTGTCCCAAGTAAACTCCACAATCAAGTTAGGACATTCAAGTTCACTACACTAGCCTCTGTATACAATTAGGTGAAATCTCACAGAGGGAGTATCAAATCAAAGGACACATGGAATCAACCTATTCAGTATCTGACCACCAAACTGTCGGTTTCTGGTTTCTTTCTTTTCCCTTTCTCCCTTAGCACTGATTTTTCTCCACTGGGTATCATTTTATTTTTTCTATCAGTGCTCTTCCCTTTTTATTGGGGTTTAACTTTGGATCTTTCCATGGATACACATGAGGTAATAGGGGTCTCTACCACTCCCGTGACCACTTCGAAGCTACTAGCTTATCCTCGGTTTTTATCTCTCTTTTTTTTTATACTTTCAAGGGAGGGGAAAATCAGAAACCATACTTTAGAACAGTATCATAGGCTGTGCCAAACACATCAAAGGAATCCGACCCAAAGATTACCAAGCCCCTAAGTGAGAAATTAAAGTCAAGATTAAGTGTGAGACTAGTGATGGATCCTCTGAATACCTGGTTAGATATGGGTGTCCTTGGTAAGTTGATCTGTTTGGGGTTTTCTAATAGTCATAGAGCTTCTGCAAGTGTGTCCAATGGTCACTTAGTTCCTGTTCCAGCGAAAAATTTCCTCGAAAAATCGTAGTTTCATACAAATTTTGACTCAATAAAACAATTTTGAAAACTAGTGAAAACATGGGACTGACTCTAAGAAAACAAAACACAATGTCAGTAGCCACCTCCCACACACTTGAACTGCACTGTCCCTAGTGCAATTGTAGCATGAGATTGGTATAAAGCAAATTGGAACCATAGAGATTTTGAGTTAAAAATCTGAACCTGATCACGGCTGATGTCGACCGACACTAAGCTTAGTGTCAACCGACATCGAGCTCGTGTGAGCATACGCAGGATCATAAATCTGTCCGTGGTTAGGATCATGAGTTAGCACTCGATTTTCTCACCTGTTAGCTGCGTTAGATCACTCAAAATCACATCAAAACAATAATAAAGATGCATAAACTCAAATAGTCATAGGTCCAAGCAAACACTACTGAAAAACTGACTCAAAAGAAACATAAATATTGACTCAAGAAAAGGAAAAGGAAAAACAGACGCAGAACCAGCAACTGTCTAGAAGACTGGATAGTCTCCATCGTCTGTCTCCTCCAAGTCAGCAGCCTCCTCCATCTCCTCCTCCTCTGAGATCAGATGGACATGTGCCTGAGCTGGTGCACGACGTCGAGGCTGTGGGTCATGCACACTCTGAGATCGCTGGCAGGACATCTTGTGAACCGTCTTCCAGATTCCTTTAAGTACAGCTGCTGCCCACTTCTGGAATTGCGGTGGTGGCATGTCTTATGCTGGTCGGGGAAGCTCAGGAAACCCATAGGTCTCGTCTGGATCATCAGCATGGACAGGCTCATGCTCAGCAGCAGAAGCAGCAGCTCCATAAGATGCGCCTCGAAGCACAGTAGCTCGGCGCAGGATAGCTCTACAATAGGAGTGAGCAGACTTCCAACAAACTCTGTCTTTGTTGATTTCCCACTGAATGCCCGTGTCTTGAGGTCCTCCAGGTGGTGGGCAAAAACAGCTCCCATGTTCACATCAGCCACTAAACGAGCATCTTGATACACACTCTCTTCAATAATGTCTCCAATCCCAAAACACAGTAGCAAGAGCTCAGCTGTCCGCATCATTCTCGGACCCATCTTGCACATTATTGTGTTGGCAAATAGACGGGCGAGATATCTCAAAATTGGGTGACGCACTGCAGACTGTCGAGTGATCTGAGAGGCATAAATACCATTACCAAAATGATCCCAAAACACTTGTGCATCGGTCCACTTCTCGGGAAAGTTGACACGCTCCCTGTTCCGGTTAAATAAGTAGATGTCACACAACTCGGGGATAGAAATCTTGTAGCTCACCCCTTTGGCCATAAACGTCAACATCCCTTTAGAAGCCTTCTTCACTACTTCGTTAGTGTAGTACACTCGGACAGTCGCCATGAACTGTCTGACTAACTCCGGGTACAAATCATAATACTTGGTACAAATAGTGCCCAGGCCTATCATCCTCAGAATGTGCAGGACGTCTGATCTCATCTTCAGCTTGTTCATTGTGGTTGTACAAGCGATGCGTGTGGGCAGGAGCTCAACGCCACACCAGGCGTTGTAAAGCAGGGAGTCATAGTCATCCCACTGCTCTGAGATTAGCCCGTAGATACAAGCAGGAGCCTTAGACTCTGTTGCAGGATCATTTGCGAAGCGTGTGAGCTTGAACTCAGTTCTTTCTGTTCTTGTCCAAGGCGATCTGAGCTGCGCGTTTGAACTTGTAGCTCCAGTGCATCTCCTGGGTCGTTTTTCGGGGTTCATACAAGGTTCCATCTGCAAGACAACATGCGAACAGTCGAAAAGAATGAGATTCAAACACACCAAAATTTCAAAGTCATAATATCATAAAATTGAGCATAGACAATCATCCACAGTACTCATATAAATCATATTCTACCACCAATACACCCTAGATATCCATAAATCAATCAAAAATTGAAGCTTTTTACCATTGAACACGAACTGAAAAATGGAGATTCAGAGCCATACCTTCACAGATCGATGAAATGGATACTAGAAATGGATAGAGCACGGAAAAACAAGTGAAATAGAGCTTTGAATCGTTGAAAACGGTGAAGAAATGAGATTTGTGGCGATTTTGGAAGGATTTCGGCGAGAGAGAAAATGAAGAGGAAGAAGAAGACTGTCGAGCTGGATGTCGGTCGACACTTACCTTTTTAGAACAAATCGACCTCAAAATCGACCCCGGTCGATTTTTGTCCGTGCTCGAAATTTCTCGAGTCAATGTCGACTGACATCCAAGTGGAAGTCGACCGACACTGGCCAAACAGTGCTACGGGTTCTGCATAACTTGACACAAAAGTTCCAAAAACAAAAGAAATCAAAATGCAAAACTCAAAATCCTAATATGTACAACTTACCAGTGGGTTGCCTCCCACTCAGCGCTTGTTTTAAGTCATTAGCTTGACTTTGATGGGAGATTAGACTCCCGGTGGTTTCGACAGAGACTGCGAGTGCCTCTGCGAAAGTATCCTCATCCAAGGTGGAGAGTAAGCATTGTCAGCATGAGCTCGTCCAAGGAACGAGAGATTAGTGTAGGATTATGTGTGTTCATTGGTGTAATTGTCAGGTTACAACCTAGCACATAATCAACTAGGATCTAGGTGATTTGCAGTTGAATCATAAACAGATCAGGATCATTACCTTGTGATTGCAGCGGATTGATCAATGGAATATCGAGATCTGTAAGAGCTGATGATTACCGGCTCCTCCTAGGTATCCACACGCTTACAAGCTACTGGATCAGGCTGCTAGACCAAGCTGGAACAACATAGAGAGAGAGGACGGCTGGGACTCCAAAATCACAGAGAGTTAGAAGCCTTAGGGCTTCCTGCGCTTTTCCTCATCCTTATATGGGCCCAAGTAATTAAACTAATGGCCTATTGGGATTTTGGGCCCAAGACCCAAATCAGACAAAATAACTGTATTTTGTCTGGCCCAATTCTCTGTACAAATACAGTAAATGCCTTGCATCTTACCGTATTAATTCCATTTAACTTTCCCGTTAGCTATGGTGTGTGACCCTTTGGGATCATACAATACTGGTAATAAGTCCTAAACTTATAGATCAAGAGCGGGCTCTAGCAAGTCATCATGATCACCCAGTATTTATGACTTATGTCTGATCTCGACATTTATCATACTTTCTAGAGATAGTACGGTAGATTTCAGGACATTCCCAACAATCTCCCACTTGTACTGGAATCCTACATTCCCTAATCCTTTTGTCTCAATATCTCGATCTGGCATAAGGCAAGATGCGTGTCATCCTTATATAGCCAGACCATGTTCATCGGACCAGATTTGATACTGACAATGCAAACGACTTGGGCAAGTCCGTTTGGGAGTGGCCACTCTCTTACCAGCTATCAAGTCTCCGATTGGCCTAGAGATATTACTTCCGTTAAACGGCAGGGACAAATCCCATCTTGTTCCATCACTATGAACTACACAATTCATAATACACCCAACCAAGGTCCTTATAGCTCCCAGTTACGAAACAGCGTTAGACAATGATCAAAGTGCATCAATCCATGTGCAGCCACATGCATGCGAACTCAGGTCTAAGGACTATACTTTATAGTCGTATATGAGAACCTCTTATGACATAGATATTAATATCTTGTAGAGTTCTCATCAGCGGGCCATGTCCGGTCATATGCTCCCCTACATATACCTATGTGTCGACTTTGATGCCGCGCATCTATGACCCCTCGAAACTTGGTCATAAGTCTCAACACAATCTAGTCTCAAGTGGTTGTTGGTGTTCCAATTTCAACAACCTTCGACTATGGACACTATGATTTATGTCATTTCGTTAAATATGGGGTTTCAGGATCAAGTCTACTCATGTACTTCGATGGCCCATATATAATGACATGAATCATTTTGGAACGATTATTTATATCACAGTTAAAATAATCCAGAAATCATAGATTTCATAAACATAAAATATTATGTTTACATGAACCTTTCAAAACAACTAAATAAAGCCCTTTACAAACTCCCACTGAAATTAAGACTACATCTTAATTTCACTTATCCTACAGCTACAGTCCGCGACTCGTGCTTAGGCCTAAGGAGTGGCTTCGTTAATAGATTAGCAACGTTCTCATTCGTTGAAACTTGCTGATCTACTTAACACCTCTGTCATTTATCTCACGGAATAGGTTATACCTACCCTCATGGTGTTTGGATCTCTGATGTGCATCTAGTCTCATCTATGCTGGGAATCACATCAAGTTCAGTGATGAACTCTTCTTTCCAAACAACCTCTTTCGCCGCTACCCAAGCTGCGAAATGTTCAGCTTAAGTCATGGAGTCAGCAACAGTGCCTTGCACCGCCAGACAGACACAAGATATAACCGGATTGTGACCGAAAATCATCTTTGTCTGTTGGAAACTTGCCTTTCAGACTCTACCGACTTGTAGCACCTTACTTTCTCCGTAAATCAAGAACTTATCCTAAGTATTTTCCAAATACTTGAGGATATTCATTACGTCTATCCAGTGATTCTTTGCTGGATTTGACTGGTCTTTACTTGTCTTGCTTAACATTAAAGCAATATCAAAACAAGTACGTGTCATGGCATACATGATAGATCCAATTGCCGACGCATATGGAATCTCATCCATGCATTCAAGCTCAGCAGTTATCGTAAGACACTGTTTCTTGCTTAACGTAATGCCATGTGACATTGGCATAAAACCCTTCTTGGAATGCTGAAAACGTGTAGGACTTTGTCAATATAAGAATCCTGACTTTGTCCTATCAGCTCTTTTGGATCTCTATCTTTAGATCCAAAATCCAAGAACATACGTGGCTTTACCCATGTCAATCATAAAAACAACTCCCAAGCCAGTCCTTTACCGACTGCAGCATTGGAACGTTATTTCCGAGAATCAGTATGTCTTCGACATACACTATGAGAAATGCAACATCGCTCCCACTTATCTATTAGTAAACGCACAGTTCCACTTCGTTCCTGTTCAAGTCAAAACCTTGACTACTTCAACAGAACGAAGATTCCAACTCCGATATGTTTGCTTCCATCCATGAATGGATCGATGAAGCTAACTTACACACAGTATAATTTTTCGGAGTCCGGGCTCACTTTCGCTTCTGTGAATTTCGCAGGTTCGTCACTTTCAATGATCATCAGATCATGGCAATTAATCACGAGAAATCACTCTCGGATTAGTGACGGATTCAAATCTGCAAACTTCAGGCTCTACAGGTGTAGATTCTACAGAAATCTGTAAATCCATCCGCTGCTCTCCCTCAACAGGTTGAGCAGCCTCCTGTATTTCTCGAATTTCTTCGAGTTATACTTTTACTCCCACTGTTCTTCTTGGAAAGCAACTTCCCTTTTAGAAAACAGAATTCCGAACAACCTAACTTCGTTTTCGGAATGGACGTAAAAGTAACAAGCCTTGGTTTCCCTAGGACAACCAGCGAAGTAGCACAACTACAAATACTCAGTAAAGACGAATTTGGATTATTTCCAGTCCACATTTAAGTGGTGTCTTTCAACTGATATTGGTAGAACTATTTCAGCGTAAACTTAGATATTTCTAGAGCGTTATTCTTAAAGAATATTATGGAAGATTCGTGTGACTCATCTTTAATCATTTCTAGTAAGATCTGATTCTTTCTCACAGAAACACCTCCAGGTTTTCAGGAGAAATGAGCTGTGAAACGACTTCACACTCATTTAGATGATCACACCATCAATGACTTAAGTATTCTCACTCGTGATCTAATCCAGAGTCTCAATACTTCTGTCACTCAGATTCTATACCTCATTCTGGAACTCTTTCGACCATTTCAAAGAATTCTGACTCGTGTCTCATCAAATGAACACAGTCATACTCACTGAAGTAATCAGTGAAGATAATGAAGTACAGGAAATTTTCTCTGGCATTACTGCTCATCGGGCCACATACATGAGTATGTTCAAGGTCCAATAAGCCTTTGGGCCTTTCTCTAGCTCGGCTAAGATGGGCCCTTTGTCTTTTGGTCCAGTAAGCAGAATTCAAGTCTCATAAGATATCCAATCAAATGAGCCCAAAAGTCCATAACTATGGGATTTCTGAATCCGACTCACTCTATGTGACCAAAATATTTACGCCAAGAAAAATCAGGTTTAATTCATCAGATTTAAACCAATTCGGTATTTATGTTACATTTAGGCACTCTTTGGTTTAAGATATAAAACCCATTCCTTGAATAGGGTGCTACAATTAATATTTCATTAAGATCAAAAGAACAAAACTTGTCTTTTATCAAAATGAAAAACATTCAAATTCTTACAAGAAAATGAAAGACAACTCTGCTTAAAGCAGGTACATTGTAGCAATTACTTAATACAAAACCAAGCCTCAAAGGCATCTACAAGTGAAAACCCTACGGCTGAGGCAGCATCCATAGCTCCTTCCAGACACGCAGTTCCACTTGCCCTTTCTTCAATGTTCTACTGTTGCTTAGGCTCTGCATATTATAACAAATATCAGTGCCACAACCAGTATCCAATACCTATAAGGTAGAACTTGAAGTAATAACATGAATACCTGAGGAAGTAGTCTCATACATCAACTTCAACTCCTCATAATCTTCCATGAATTTAATGCAATCTCTCTTCCAATGCCCAGTCTCTTTACAGTAGCAGCACTTATCAACGTAAGAGGTATCTGACTCGGGCTCAGAAGACACACGCTTTCCATGATTCAAAATCTGGACAACTTTGTCTTCACCCTTGTCAGCATTAGGTTTAGTAAACTTACCCTTCTCCTTCATGAGATTATACAGGGTACTCTTCACGTTTGGCTCAACTGTCTTGAGCATATCATGCAGTTCAGTCAGCGTCTTCGTTAAGCCTTTCTTGATATAGTTCCTTCTGAACTTATCATAGCTTGACGGCAGTGACTGCAGAATGATCTCAGTTGCCAATTCTTGGCTAACTGGATAATCCAGTTTCCTCAGGTTATCAATGTAACCCATCATTTTACTGACATGAGGACTCACTGGATGATCATTTGGTAGCTTGCAGCTAGTGAGAGACTTAACCAACTGGTATCTCTCCACTCTTACCTGCTCCTGAAATTTCAATTTCAGGCTGCTGATCATCTCTATTGGCGACTCCATGTTCTCATATTGCTTCAGCAAATCTGAGTCCATGGTAGCCAATATCAGACCACGCACATCTACCGCATCATTATAATGCTTATTCCAAGCATCATATACTGCATGAGAGGCATTGGACCCGATCCTCACGGGGAGAGCTCTCTCAAGGACATAGTCCTTTCTCTCCTGCCTGAGGACTAGCCTCAGGTTCCGCGACCAAGTCAAGAAATTTGATCCGTTCAGTTTGTCCATCTCAAGGACAGACCGGATCGAGAAAGTGTTTTGATTGTTTGTGCTAGTCATAACTGAAATTTAGAGATAAATAGAGTTTTAGTTATTCAGTCCATAAAAGAGTAATCTCAACAACTTATAAGAAAACTCGCATTGCATTCAAAATTTCTTTGTTTAACCTCATAAGAATGCAATGATTCCGAGACCCATGTTCAACTAAAACCAAAGTGGGCCACTGGCCGTCACCCGGAATTAGCTTTACTTGGTAAGCATACACACAGCTAGTTATATCCATATAACTCTCGGTTGTGGATTGGGCCCAATGCCCAATACACCAGATGTCTCAAGGCCCGGGACTCCCGATGGCCCAGTCAAGGAAACCAATCTCTTACAGCCAAATAATCACTAAAGTCTGGGACTCCCAATGAAATTAGTGACTATATACTACTTTACTTACGCAAAAACAGACACCTCACACTGTAAGCCATATCTGTAATTGAATAAGCGTTAAGTAGCTGACAAGATTGGGCAAGACATCCAAGCTTGATATTGTTTTTGAGGATTTTAGGTTTTCTTTCCAAAAATAGAAGATTACTATTTTTGGAAACTTACTTATTTTAGAAACTTTCTAAATTTAGAAATATGCTAAAAATAGAAATTTCTAATTTAATATTTTATTAAAGTTTTCGGTTGGGTCACAAATTATAGGCCCAATTCTTGGCCCAAGACCACAGAATTCCAATTGGCCCAATAATTTGACATAACCGAGTCGGTTCATTAATTCTGGTCCGAGACCAAATTAACTACTAAATCCAACTGGTTATTTACTAATTCAGACCAGCTCTAAATTATTTGGTCCAACCAAATCAAACTTAGACCAGCCTTCGGTTTAGGTTAAAATTCAATTTTTGAATTTAAATCCGGTTTAACCAGAAATTAAATAATACCAATTGTATTAAATAATTTCCAGCAAACCGCGATTTGGGTTAACCGCTTGAACCACCAATTAAATTGGATCGGTTCGTTTAAGTCCAAAATCAGGAAGAAACACCTTGTGTTTTAGCCAATTTTGACCTAACTTGCGGTTTTGGCTAAAGCAGACAATGAACCACAATCGGTTTGATCGGTTCATTGTCGCGGGTTTGGGAAAAACAAACCACAATTATCAAGGCTTTGAATTGTTTTTGTCTTTAGCTTAAAGACAAAAACACGATTGATTGCTATATTTAACAAAACGATCATGTTCTTCACTTAAAGACAAAAACGTCAATCACTTATACAAACGATCGATTCAATTAATTCAATAAGTGATTTTGACTTTGTCCAATTAATTAATACAAACGATCATGGTTCACATAACGATCGGATTCAATTAATCATTCATAATCACTTATACAAACGATCGATTCACATAACGACAAAACGAATTTGTATAAGGTTTTCAAATCGTTTTACAATTAATAAAGCAAAGTCAACAAGCGAACCCTAAACCTCACCTTATACAAATCGTAATTCATTATTTACTTACAAAAATAGCGATACTGACATCACGATTATAAGGCAAAGTCAACAGCAAAGAAAACGATGCTTACAAAAAGACGATATCATCTTTAATTATCAAGCTTTCATATCGATTTCTTATTTCTAGGTTTTCAAAGTTTCAATCAATTTTACTCATTAAAATCGATTCATCAAACTAATAAACAACCTAGTATGATCCAAAAAGCAAAAACCTAACGAACTAGGCTCTGATACCACTGTAGGATTATGTGTGTTCATTGGTGTAATTGTCAGGTTACAACCTAGCACATAATCAACTAGGATCTAGGTGATTTGCAGTTGAATCATAAACAGATCAGGATCATTACCTTGTGATTGCAGCGGATTGATCAATGGAATATCGAGATCTGTAAGAGCTGATGATTACCGGCTCCTCCTAGGTATCCACACGCTTACAAGCTACTGGATCAGGCTGCTAGACCAAGCTGGAACAACATAGAGAGAGAGGACGGCTGGGACTCCAAAATCGCAGAGAGTTAGAAGCCTTAGGGCTTCCTGCGCTTTTTCTAATCCTTATATGGGCCCAAGTAATTAAACTAATGGCCTATTGGGATTTTGGGCCCAAGACCCAAATCAGACAAAATAACTGTATTTTGTCTGGCCCAATTCTCTGTACAAATACAGTAAATGCCTTGCATCTTACCGTATTAATTCCATTTAACTTTCCCGTTAGCTATGGTGTGTGACCCTTTGGGATCATACAATACTGGTAATAAGTCCTAAACTTATAGATCAAGAGCGGGCTCTAGCAAGTCATCATGATCACCCAGTATTTATGACTTATGTCTGATCTCGACATTTATCATACTTTCTAGAGATAGTACGGTAGATTTCAGGACATTCCCAACAATTAGGACCAGAGTGTTTCCCTGCAGTCATAGCAGTGAAGTTAGTAGATTTGGGTTCAGAGGATGCGTACCTTTGCTTGGGAGGAACTCTCATGTGTGGAGCTTTCTGCTTAGAACCAGATGCAAGCTCTGAAGATGCTAGAGTGAAATCTTGAGAAACCACTATCTTCTCTTCTCCAGGATCAGAAACAAGAACCTCACTAGTCTGAGCTTCTTGTTCATCCTCAATTCTAAAGGTTTGACCATCGATCTTTAGCCTTCACAGCATATCCGTCTCAAAGTGTAGAGGCTCATCTCCCAGGTTGAGGTCAATCAGACCATGCCTAACATAAAACTTCGCTCCAGCTGTGGCTAAGAATGGTTTTCCCAGTATTAGAGAATCATCCAGCTCACTATCGTACTTCGAAACCACAAAGTCTGTTGGAACTAGATAGTTTCCAACTCTGACTGGGACATCCTCAAGAACTCCTTCTGGAATCCTCCTTGACTGATCAGCTAGAACCAGAGAGATCCTAGTGTGTGAAAAATCTGTCATCCCCAGTCTCTCTGCCACAGAGTATGGCATGAGATTTCCAGCAGCTCCTAAATCACACAAGGAGCGCTTGAAGCCATTCTCAAAGATGGAGCAACTCAGCACAAATATACCAGGATCTGGTAGCTTCTTGGGGACCTAATTGAGCAGCACGTCACTGACTTGATAAGGAATCACCACTACCCATTCCTTCAGTACCTCATCCATATGCAGCATCATCTCTATGTATCTCTGTACACAAGGATGATAGGGTAAAGTGTCTAGTTGTGGATCTTATTTCAACTTCTTATCCATCACTTCCAGCTGTTTAGGTTCATCAAACTCTTGTTGAGACTTCATGGATACCTTAGGGAAAGGTACAAGAGGCTCATGGTCTGTTTCTTCAGCAATAGCACAAGATGTTGGCAAATCCGGCTCCTTACGCTCTTGATGTCGACCGACGTTGGAATGGTGTCGGTCGACATTAGCCAATTCACCATTGATGTCGACTCCAAAATCGGTCATGCTCGATTTCATTCTTCATGAGAACTCGAAATCCCGTTTTTAAGTGGATGTCGACCGACGTCAAAGTCGATGTCGACCGACACTGGGATTTCAGTCTCGGGTTTTTTCAGGATCTTCAACAAGTTCAGCAGTCTTAATCTCAAATTTCTTTCCTTGATTTGATCCATCATCAACCTGAACTGACCAAGCCTTGATGTGGGTGTCCATGACATTCTTTCCCTTGACTGGCTTGAAATTTGGTTCACTTGTGTGTCCAACTGCTTCATATGTGTGCTCAGAGACTCATATTTTCCATTAAGGTCTACATACACCGCATCCAGCTTCTTGTTGAATTCCACAGTGACCTTCGTCTGACCCTCCAGCAACCGCTCCATCATAGCTTCCATCTTGCTCTCATGAGCACTAGCAGCAGGAGGTGTCTGATAGGAGGATGATCCATAGGTCCTCTGATAGGAATTACCTTGCTGAAAAGGTTTCTGATAACCAGCATTCTGACCATATCCAGAAGAGTTTTGGTTGCTTGTGAAAGCCCTCTTCTATCCACCATTAAAGAACTTGTTGCCTTGCTGATTTCCAAACTTGTTTCCTTGAAATCCAGAGCTACTGATGTAGTTCACATCCTCTTCTTGGCAGTCTTCTTCAGCCTCAAACACTTCAACTTCTTGAGCAAAGTGAACAGCCTTCTTACTAGTCAACAAGCTATGAACAGTGTCCAGCTTGTTCCTGATATCATTATTCTGCAGATCATCAATCTTCCCACCAGACTCTTTCTTTCTTCTATCAGCAGTCTTGGTGCTGTTACTACTCACCAAGTTATCAATCAGAAATCTAGTCTGCTCAGGAGTCTTGGTGTTAAAATTGCCATTGCTAGCAGCATCCAATGCAGACTGGTAGTTGAGATCAATTCCTCTGAAGAATATGCCCAGCAGCGTTACATCAGAGAATCCATGATGAGGACAGTCACGTTGCTACATCTTAAACCTCATCCATGCAGACTTAAGAGGCTCTGTAATACCTTGAGTGAATGTGAGAAGGTCCTGTCTGAGCTGATATGAGCGAGCATCATCATAGAAGTGTCGCATGAACTCTCTCTTCACAGCATTCCAAGTAGTTAACTTCCCAGGTGGAAGTTGTTTCAGCCAAGCAGCAGCCTCTCCAGCAAGAGAGTATGGGAAAAGCTTCAGATACAAGAAGTCATACTCCACCCCATTGTACTTCATTCCAGTGATGAAGGCTTCAAAATCCTCAATGTGGTCCATGGGTTGCTCATGTGGGAGACCATGGAAGGGGTGCTGTCTCAGCATAGAGTAGTAGCCAGTCTTGATCTCAAAGACATTCCTCTCAAAAGAAGGAGGAACAATTGCTGACCGGTTAGCATAAAATTCATCAGGACGGTTGTAGTCAGCAATAGTCTTCTCAGCAACAACCATCTGCCTCTGACCTTGAAGATGTTCAGGTTCAGGTTCAGACATCACTCGTTCCTCAGCATCAATCCTTTGCCCCTGATCATTGTAGGGGTTGTTCTGTTGGTCTCTCAGAACTCCTTTAGCAACTGGTCTCAAAATCAAACGATTGTTCATCATTCTTGTTCTTTGACCCTTTCTGTTCGTTCTCTATAGTCTAGCAAGCTCCTCAAGTCTGAGGTTCAAAAGTTTTTCGCTCTGGTTGCTTCGGGTATGTCGACTTGGCATACACTGATCTCAAAACTCTGTTTCGAGGTCAATGTTGAGCGACACTAAAGAAGAAATCGGTCGACACTGAATGCATCTGTCGAATCATGCGCAACAAAAACAAGTCAAACAAGAGAAAAATCAGTAACAAAGAAAATAAAAACGACCTAGACTCAACTCTAAAATAAAATCTATCGGCGAACTCAGTTGAGTCCCCGGCAACGGCGCCAAAAACATGATAGGTCAAGAATTAACCCCTATTCTACTGCAAGTGCACAATTATGCTATTGTAGTATTTCAGGGTATCGAATCCACAAGGACTCACGGTCACACGATAGATTATATGTTGTCAAGTTAAGCTAAATCAAATCTTAAGAAAGCAGTAAACAAAAGCAAGCAAGCAGGAAGGTGTTTTCAAATAGAGAAAGGCGTCAGACTTAGGAAGTTCTCAGGAATTATGCTATGTAAGAAACTTAACTAACCAGATTTAGATTAAAACGGGTTCAAGAACTAGAAACACAATGCTAAATAATCCAACTCTCGCTGAGATTATTTCTATATCAAACAACCTAGCGATCCAAATCTCTTTGTGATCCTAGAGCTCTAAACAAGCATTAAGAATAGGTTCTATCGGTTCACAATTCTCCTAAACCAAATCTCTTTGTATCTAGTCAAATTTCTCACTCTAAGTTTGTTCAGATTATAACTCACACTCTCGTGCTATTGTTAATTGTCTAAGATCTAAACCCTAGGTGTTCAGTCTAGAATCTAGTATTAAGCATAACTTAGGTGATGAACAATAGATGGTGAATCCTAATCAATTATTTATCAAACAAGCATAAAACCTTTGTGAGAATTCCTAAATCTAACTAGGTTACTACTCAAACATATCAATAATCAAACAACACATCATGAATAGAAAACCAAAAGACTGAATAGATAAAGTAAAAGGGGTTCGAAATCCTTCTCTCAAGGTTACAAGTCGAAAGAATGAGCCTCAACTCAATATCTCTCAATCTCTCAAGCAAGAACAAAGTAAGAACAAGATAAAAGGTAGAATCAGTCTCAAACCCTAATTAAACTCCCTAAACACGTTTTGGGGTTAGTTTAGAATTAAAGAAAACTTTTGGGCAATTTTGCAAATCTTCAAAACTTGTCTTTAACTCTCGGGTATTGTTCTGTCGCGCTCAGTGTCGACCGACATCCAAGTCAGTGTCGTTCGACACTCAATCATGGTCGAGACACCAACTTCAGCTCATTGCACAAATCACTAGAAACGTCCTATAATCCCATCTTTTGCTCCAAACGCAAGCCTACCTGTAGAAGACTCAATAGACTCTAAAAAAAGGTTAAAGACTCAATATACACAACTATATCTTGGTTGAAAACCTAGAAAACCATGATATATCACTGATTCAGACTCAGAAATAGAAGCAGATCTAGTCAGCAGCTACAAGGAGATAAAGGATACTTTCATCAAAATTGGACTAGAAAACACTGCCTTACTACAGACGAAGCTGCGACTTGAGGCACAGATTGAGTCACTACAACAAGAATTGGAAACTGAACGAAAGCTAAGTAAAGAAAGTGTCAGCTTGATCAAGGAAAAATTGATCTTGGCTAAGAAATCAGATGAATTGGAGCTGATGCTAAGAAAAGAAAAGGAAGTGACTAACCAACTACAGTCTGAGCTAGATCAACATCACTGGAAAATCCACATGTTTGCAGGAACAAAGCAACTGGATAAAATTCTGAGCTATGGCAGAACAGAGTACACCAAGTCAGGACTTGGATACACTGGACGTTCTGAATCCAATTCGGGGAAGACCACTTTCGTACGTGCAAGATCAACAATTCCATCACAGACAGTGTATGACTCAACCGCAAGAAATTGTTACTATTTTGGGAAGGTGGGGCACTACAAAGCATACTGTTACAGATTTCATCAAAGAATACAACAACTCCGAAAATTAGGGAGGTTCAACTGGAACAAAGACAGATACCAGATCTGGGTGAAAGGAAGATCTATATGAAATAGGAAGTAGTTCAAGGAATACCTCAGAAAGGCAAATGCGATGCAGTATGGCCTTTGTCACTGAAAAATCAGAAGATGAAAACCAATGGTACTTTGATAGTGGTTGCTCAAGGCATATGACCGGGACAAGAGGACATCTTAAAGACATCAAACTGATCAAATCCGGCAAAGTAACATTTGGTGATGGAGGACAAGGGGCAATTCAAGGCATAGGTAAGACACTTGACTCAGATTTACCTAAACTAATGAATTTCTATCTTGTGAAGGGTCTTAAGGCAAATCTGATCAGTGTTAGTCAACTATGCGACGAAGGACTAATGGTGTGTTTCACAAGTTATGATTGCAAAGCTACAGATGACACTGGAGATATCATCCTTCAAGGAAAAAGATCGGGCAACAACTGCTACATGTGGGAGAACAATTCTAAATGTCTCAGCGCAAAGTGTCTAAGTGCCAAAAATGACATTCATCTGTGGCATCAACGTCTCGGACATATGGATGAAAGAAACCTGACCACTCTAGTCAAAAATGAGATAGTCCGAGGGATACCTCAACTCAAGGAAGTAAACAAGATAGTATGTGGAGCATGCAACAAAGGCAAGCAGGTCAAAGTTCAGCATAAGAAAGTACTAGATGTTCAGACAAAGCACAAACTAGATCAAGTGCACATGGACTTGATGGGATCAATGCAAGTTGAAAGCGTTACTGGCAAACGATATGTGTTTGTCCTACTAGATGACTTCACAAGATTGATATATCATGGTTTTTATAGGTTTTCAACCATGATATAGTCGTATATATTGAGTCTTTAACCTGGTTTTTAGAGTCTATTGAGTCTTCTACAGGTAGGCTTGCATTTGGAGCAAATGATGGGATTATAGAACGTTTCTGGTGATTTGTGCAACGAGCTGAAGTTGGTGTCTCGACCACGATTGAGTGTCGACTGACAGTGACTTGGATGTCGGTCGACATTTAGCGCGATAGAACAATACCCGAGAGTTAAAGACAAGTTTTGAAGATTTGCAGAATTACCCAGAAGTTTCCCCTAATTCTATACTGACCCCAAAACGTGTTTAGAGAGTTTAATTAGAGTTTCAGACTCTTTCATTCTTTTTATCTTGTTCTTAACTTTTGTTCTTTCTTGAGAGATTGAGAGATATTGAGTTGGGGCTGATTCTTGCTACTTGTAACCTTGAGAGAAGGATTTCGAACCCCTTTTACTTTATCTATTCTGTCTTTTGGTTTTCTATTCATGATGTGTTGTTTGATTACTAATATGTCTGAGTAGTAACCTAGTTAGATTTAGGAATGCTCACAAAGGTTTTATACTTGTTTGATAACTGATTGATTAGGATTCACCATTTATTGTTCATCACCTAAGTTGCGCTTAATACTAAATTCTGGACTGATCACCTAGAGTTTAGATCTGAGATAATTAACAATAGCGCGAGAGTGTGAGTTATAATCTGAACAAACTTAGAGCGACCAATTTGATTAGATACAAAGATATTTGGTTTAGGAGAATTGTGAACCGATAGAACCTGTTATTAATGCTTGTTTAGAACTCTAGGATCACAAAGAGATTTGGATCGCTAGGTTGCTAGATATAGAAATAATCTCAGCAAGAGTTGGATTATTTAGCATTGTGTTTCTAGTTCTTGAACATGTGTTTAATCTGAATCCGGTTAGTTAAGTTTCTTACATAGCATAATTCCCGAGAACTTCCTAAGTTTGACGCCTTTCTCTATTTGAATTCACCTACTAGTTTAATTGCTTTTGTTTACTGCTTTCTTAAGATTTGATTTAGCTTAACTTGACAACTTATAATCTATCGTGTGACCGTGAGTCCTTGTGGATTTGATACCCTGAAATACTACAATAGCATAACTGGGCACTTGCAGTAGAATAGGGATAAAACTTTACACCTATCAAGTTTTTGGCGCCGTTGCCGGGGACTCAACTGAGTTCGCCGATAGATTTTGTTTTGGAGTTGAGTCTAGGTCGTTTTTATTTTCTTTGTTACTGATTTTTCTCTTGTTTGTCTTGTTTTTGTTGCGCAGGATTTGACAGACGCATTCAGTGTCGACCGATTTCTTCCTTAGTGTCGCTCGACATCGAACTCGAGACAGAGTTTTGAGATCAGTGTATGCCAAGTCGACATACCCGAAGCAACCAGAGCGAAGAACTTTTGAACATCAGACTTGAGGAGCTTGCTAGACTAGAGAGAACAAACAGAAAGGGTCTAAGAACAAGAATGATGAACAATCGTTTGATTTTGAGACCAGATGTTGGAGGAGTTCTAAGAGACCAACAGAACAACCCCTACAATGATCAGGGGCAAAGGATTGATGCTGAGGGACGAGTGATCCCTGAACCTGAACCTGAACCGCCTCAAGGTCAGAGGCAGATGGTTGTTGCTGAGAAGACTATTGCTGACTACCACCGTCCCGATGAGTTTTATGCTAACTGGTCAGCAATTGTTCCTCCTTCTTTTGAGAGGAATGACTTTGAGATCAAGAATGTCTACTACTCTATGCTGAGATAGCACCCCTTCCATGGTTGATAGGTTCTAAGTTTTACCCTATTCTAAACTGCAAGTGCACAGTATCGTCAAAGTAGTATATAGGGTTATCGAATCCACAGGGACACTTGGTCTCAATAGATCAGAACAGTAGAGATTAATACTAGAAATAAGCAGATGGTGAAGTAAATAAATTGCGAAGCAAGAAAGTAAACAGTAGCAAGTTGGTTGTGAAAGCAATAAACTAAAAGCGTCAAGCCTAGGGTATTCTCAGGAAATCAGACAAGAAGACAAGTTAATCAGTCAGGATCAAATTAAACTCAGTTCTAGAACTCAAATCACGGAAATAGAATTAACCAAATCTCTTTGCGAAAACTCTCTAAGTCTAAGTGCAGTAACCCAAATCTCTTTGCAATTACTAACAGATTAAACTAGCATTAAGTTCAAGTTCGATATGTTCACAATTAAACTAAACCAAATCTCTTTGCGAATAATTTAATTGCTCAACCTAAATAGTTCAGATTCTAAAACACACTCTCATGTCGAATTTAGCAACCTAAGATCTAGATTCTAATTGATCAGGTTAGAACTAGCATTAAGCACAATTTAGTTTGAAGAACATTCTAATCATATGAATCCTTAACTGAATTAAATAAGTCTAGCAAGTCATCAAACCCTAATGAGAAACCCTAAACTTAACTATGGATCTACTCAGACATGATTAATGAAAACATAATCATAGAAATAATAGATTGCATATAAGAGAATAAAATATCAAAGGGGTTCGAAATCTTCTCCAAAATAAGTGAATACAGGAAATAGATCAGCCCCGAAAGCTCTAAAAATCTCTTAGCTCTAAGTATGAAAGCGTAAGTAAATTAAACACCAAAATCCTCTATATATAAGCCTAATCTCGGCTGGGGCTTCTGTGTAAATACTGGAACTATTCTGGGCTTCTCTGCAAATCTTCATAACTTGTTAAACCGACGCGTACGGCCCATCTCGCTAGTGTGTCGACCGATGCACAAGGTGTGTCGGTCGATGCTTGATCAATAAATCGGACAGTGAGTTAAGCTCTCGGCCAAAACGTCCCAAAAGTCCCAAAATGCTCCAAATATCTCCAATTAGCTTCAAACCTGATTAAAGACACTAAAAACACATCTATATCATGGTATAAAATGGGTAAAAACCATGATATATCAACTCCCCCACACTTAGCCTTTGCTTGCCCTCAAGCAAAACATAGAACTAAAATGTAGTGAAGAGGTTTGAAAACTCTTCAGAAACTCATTTTGTCGTAGAAGCAGCAACATTCAGATTCCCCTTAGTAATCCACATGAAAGAGTCAATCCACAGACATCAAGACCAACATATACTTTCCCCACACTTAGCAACTGTCCTAAGTAAACGCCACAATCACATTCACGCATTCAAATTCTCCCTACTGACTTCTGCAAGTATTTAAGTGCGGTCTCACCTAAGGGGTATCGATCTAAAGGCACATGGATTCTTACCTTGCCAGCTCTAGACCACCATACTATCTTTCTCTAATCCCTTTCTTCTCTTTCCCTTCCTTAACAACTGATTTTTCCCCACTGGGTATCATTTTTTTTTTTATCAGTGTTCTTCCCGTTTTGGGGTGTACTTTGGACACATTCCATGGATCACATGAGAGAAAATAGTGTTTGCTACCATTCCCATGACCACTTCGGAGTTACTAACTCATCCGCAGTTTATTATTATATTTTTTTTTATTTTATGGAAGGGGAGAAGGGAACTAGATAGGACATGTTTACAAGCTGTGTAAGAACCGGCAAAGGAATCCGACATAAAGTATACCAAGCCCTTAGGTGAGAAATCTAAAGTCAGGATTAAATTGAAGTCAGTAAAAGATCCTCTGATACCTGAAGCGATGTGGGTGTTCTCAGTAGGCTGATCTGTGTCTGGGTTTTCTAATAGTCATAGATAATCTGCAGCTTCATCCCAGTGGTTACTTAAGTTCCTGCAAATGCTGCTAATCTTCTCAAAAAATCATTGTTTCCTACTTGAACAAATTTTGACTCAAAAACAAATTTTTAAAATTTAACTGACTCTAAGAAAACAAAAGAAAGTAATTAGTAGAACCTCCCCCACACTTAAAACACACTGTCCACAGTAGTGTCAAGCAAGGGATTGGTTAAAAGAAAGAAAATAAAAATTTGTTAATGGAATGGTTAGTTCTCTCGGGTTTTTACCTCTGTCGCAGTCAGGCATCGATCGTTGCACTAGGTGCACCGACCGCTGCTGTGCGATTTCCATTGTAACGATCGACACAATGGTGTGTCGATCGACGCACTGCGATTCTTTCGTATTGTGACGATCGACACAATGGTGTGTCGATCGACGCACTGCGTTTTAATCCGAGACCTGCAAACAAATCTCACCAAAACCAGAAACAAGCGTAAAATCCTATGAAAATACTAAAATCAAAATGCAAAAACGAAAACAGTGGGTTGCCTCCCACTCAGCGCTTGTTTAAGGTCATTAGCTTGACCGGACGCACAAGATCTTTCAGGTACCAAGAGAACCTGACAGAGACTTTTTCTGTCTCTGTTCAAGTCTCCTCATCCAAGGTGGAGAATAGGCTGTTGCAGAATGCTCATGTCCAAGAAAAGATGGAGTAAAATGTGATCCAGGATCTAGAATCACAGTTTCATCCGGCTGCTCATCATCTGCATCCATGATTGTGAATGTCTGCCCATCTATCAGTGGCTTTCGCAGCTTCTCCATCTCATATCGCAGCGGCTCATCTCCCAGATGGAGGTCTATTAGACTCTGTCTAACATCTATCATAGCTCCCGCTGTAGCCAAGAATGGTCTTCCAAGCAGAAATGCTTCATCAGGATCGCAGTCATATTTCAGTACAAGGAAGTCTGTCGGAACTAAGTAGTTTCCAACTCTCACTGGGATGTCCTTTAAAAGTCCTTCCGGAACTCGTATAGACTGATCGGCTAGGACAAGAGAGGTCCTAGTGGGGGAAAAATCCAGCATCCCCAGCTTCTCTACCACAGAATAAGGCATCATACTTCCAGCAGCTCCTAAGTCACACAGAGAGCGTCTAAAACTGTCCTCGGAGATGGAGCAGTTAAGCACAAAGACTCCAGGGTCAGGCAGCTTCTTCGGGATCTTGTTCAGTAGCACCTCACTAATGTGTTGGGGAACTATAATCACCCAGTCTCTCAGCTCTTTATCTAAAGGCAGCATCCTGTTTAAGTACCTCTGCACACAGGGATGATAAGGCGGATCATCAGACGGTGGAATTTCTTCCAAGTCTTCACCACTTTCTTCTAGCTTCTTAAGCTCTTCAATTTCTTTCTTAATCACTTCAGATACTGAGGAGTGCTGTCTAACAATCTGTGCGTAGATCTCCTGTTGAGTAACCTCAGAGGCTCCAGTGAATAAGTGATCGAGATCCAACTCTGCATCAATGCCATTATCATCCGGCAAGTCTGTCTGTCTACGAGTTGCATCGACCGACACTGTATGTGTGTCGATCGTTGCAACACTGTGTTCACAACTTTCACCCGAGAGTTTTTCTCCAAAATCCGAAAATTCTTCCTCCTCTACCAATTCAGCCGTACTTAGCTCAAATTTTTCACCTTGGTGAGACCCATCATTAATGTACACAGACCAAGCTTTAATGTGGGTGTCTGCAACTCCTTTTCCCTTCATAGAACTGGAAATCTGATTCACCTGAGTGTCCAGCTGCTTCACATGAGTGCTCAGAGTCTCAAACTTCCCATTGAGATTCTCATAAACTGCATCCAGCTTCTTGTTACTGTCCACAGAAATCTTGTTCTGGCTCCCCAGTACCTGTTCCAACATCGTCTCCATCTTAGTCTCGAAAGCAGTGGGTGCAGGAGGTGTCTGATAAGATGAAGATCTGTAGGTTCTCTGAGCACTTTGTCCATAAGGCTTCTGAAAATTACTAGTCTGTCCAAAGCTTGAAGAGTTCTGATTGCCTGTGAAGGCACCCTTCTGTCCTCCACCGGAAAATCTGTTCCCAGATTGATATCCAAATCTAATTCCTTGGAAACCAGATCCTCCGATGTAATTCACATCTTCTTCCTGAGTGTCCTCCTCAGTCTGAATTACTTCTACTTCTTGAGCAAAGTGGACAACTTTCTTTTCACCTAGAAGATTGCAGATTTTGTCCATCCTGGATTTCAATTCAGCCATCTCTGAGTTATCAACACTTCCACCAGATTTCTTCCTCCTCTCATCCATAGTCTTGCAACTGTTGCTGCTTACTAAGTTCTCAATCAACTGCTTAGCTTGTGCAGGAGTCCTGGTGTTGAAGTTTGCATTACTGGAGTTATCCAGTGCAGACTGATATGGCAGATATATGCCTCTGAAGAAGATACCTAGCAATGTGACTTCACTGAATCCATGATGTGAGCAGTCACGCTGATACTTCCTAAATCTCATCCAAGCAGCTTTTAAAGGCTCCACAGCTCCTTGGGAAAATGTGAGAATGTCCTGTCTGGACTGGTCTGAACGCGCATCATCGTAGAAATGTCTCAGGAACTCACTTTTCAGTGCTGCCCAAGTGGTAAACTGACCAGGTGCCAGTTGCTTCAGCCATGCACTAGCGTCTCCAGCGAGACTGTAAGGAAAGAGCTTAAGGAACAGATAATCCTGGCAAACTCCCTCATACTTCATGCCATTGATTATGTCCTCAAACTGATCAATGTGATCCATAGGCTGCTCTGTTGGATGTCCATGGAAAGCATTCTGTCTCATCAGCGAGTAGTAGATGGTCTTGATCTCAAAATCCTCCCTCTCAAAACCAGGAAGTACTAAGGCTGTTCGGTTGGCATGAAACTTATCTGGTCTGTTGTAGTCAGCCAAAGTCCTTTCATGGACAACCATCTGTCTACCTTGAGCTTGACCTTGGGCTTGCGTATGCGGTTGTGGCTCAGGTGGGTCAGGGATCACGTTCCCTTCAGCATCAACCCGATGCCCAACAGCATTGTACGGGTTGTTATCTCGGTCCCTCAGGGAACCGTCAGCATTTGGTATCAAGATCAGACGTTCTCGTACCATTCTCTCTCTCTTTTCTCTTCTGATAGTTCTTTCTAGACGTCCAAGTTCCTCTAGTCCGAGATTAACTAAGCTCGAGTTCGGATTACTTCGAGTTTTCTGCGTTGGCATAAACTGTCTGTAATCGTCCAGCAACGATCGATGCTATCAGTGCAACGATCGATTCAATCTCAGAATCGCCTAGTGACGATCGACGCAAAGGATGCAACGATCGATGCAAGGCGAAAGTCGTACCTGCGACAGAAAGAAACAGAGAAAAAGTTAGCAAATTATGAAAATAAAAACGAAAAAGCAAAAACAAAAAGAAAAATTTCTAGTAAAAACCCTAAGTTCGGTCCTATCGAAGACTCTAAGAGTCCCCGGCAACGGCGCCAAAAACTTGATAGGTTCTAAGTTTTACCCTATTCTAAACTGCAAGTGCACAGTATCGTCAAAGTAGTATATAGGGTTATCGAATCCACAGGGACACTTGGTCTCAATAGATCAGAACAGTAGAGATTAATACTAGAAATAAGCAGATGGTGAAGTAAATAAATTGCGAAGCAAGAAAGTAAACAGTAGCAAGTTGGTTGTGAAAACAATAAACTAAAAGCGTCAAGCCTAGGGTATTCTCAGGAAATCAGACAAGCAGACAAGTTAATCAGTCAGGATCAAATTAAACTCAGTTCTAGAACTCAAATCACGGAAATAGAATTAACCAAATCTCTTTGCGAAAACTCTCTTAGTCTAAGTGCAGTAACCCAAATCTCTTTGCAATTACTAACAGATTAAACTAGCATTAAGTTCAAGTTCGATATGTTCACAATTAAACTAAACCAAATCTCTTTGCGAATAATTTAATTGCTCAACCTAAATAGTTCAGATTCTAAAACACACTCTCGTGTCGAATTTAGCAACCTAAGATCTAGATTCTAATTGATCAGGTTAGAACTAGCATTAAGCACAACTAGGCACTGTACACTCCGCGCACGCGCAGAGTGGAGTAACATTTAACCTTGGTATGTAATTGTCTTTATTCAAATTATATTTTAAAGCTATTTTATGGGTTTAAAAATATGTATCCGCCAATTTTATGTCTATTTTAAGTTAACACTCATTTGATTATTTTGTCACTGAAATTCTTTGTTTGAAATTTCAAATAATTTGTAGAATTTTTTACTGTGTTTTTTGCTTATTTTGAGAACAAAATATGGGTCGTCTATTTTTTGTGAGCAATATTTTTTCTTGTATTTGCAGCTTTCGCCATGTGATGATTATCCTCTTTTCCGAATAACCCTTATATTTTCTCCAACCAGAATGTTACGTTTCCTTTCCTTTGTATTATTAAGCACTCGAGATATATTTACCAACATCCTTAAATATCAGAAAAAAAGAAAAAAAACAACTTGCTTTCGATTCATCATCTTCTACGTCTTCTATCGAGCACCCTTTTGTCTTCATCTTTTTGTCCGAGTGATAGAGTCAGAGAAGATACTCAACTCAGATCAGAACCTGCTTCTGCGGTTGTTGCGTACATCAATTTGGTCTCAAGTTGCTCTTTGCTGCATCATTGACAAACAGATGTTTAATTTCCTTTTTCTACTTATAGCATCAAGTGCAGGGCAATTTATTCGGGACAAATGATGAAGGTTTCTTGAAATGAGCAAAAACAAAAGGAAATGTTGTATTATGAGAGGATGAACCTTTGATAGGGTGGAAGCTTAAGAAGGTTCATACAAGTGGCTGATGTCATGTCGGTAGTTTATCAACTGCTTCATTACTCGCGCTACCAAAAGTCCTGAAACACATTGATCAACGATGATGGATCTTTTTTAGACTGTGTTACTGCCTAGAGCACGATTTTGAGTCTGTGTAAGGTCACCTCTGCATACAAAATGCAGGTTCCAAGTATTTAAAACCGAGTAGTGGTCCTCTTGAACAACCCGTCACAAATCTGGAATTAAAGATGATAGATGTTAGTTATCTCTCAGTTCCGTTGAAGAACACACACAAAAGACTCCTATGGTGATTGGGTAGAAGGGTGAACTTAACTTAATTTAAGAATTTCTTCTGGTTTTCGGTTGAGAAGCTTTTCATTACTTCCCAGAACATACCAATCACATGACATCCCTGTCAAGAACAAAACGATGTAATCATATAACAATGTTCCAAACACACAATGGCCAAAGTTACATTTTACCATGTTATGATTAGGTCGTCATAACGTCAGTGCGACTCAATTTATCCTAATCCAAGCAATGGTTTTATTTTTTGGGACGAAAAAAAGTTGTGGTCTCTGTAGAAATTGTTCCTCTCTTTATCACCATCTCAAACTTTGGAACCTTCTACGTGATCCTATGGTTAACAAATGTTTCTGATTCTCCTGTTGAATTGGAAGCATAAGAAACAAATACAACCGATGAAAATGGTATCAGTTTACGGTAGCTGCCAGATCAAAATCGAAAGACTGAAAAATTTTGGGAACCTAATTCATGTTTTTTCTCCCAAATCAATACCTGTTTGGGACAGACTAACTGTATTTATCTGTGCAAACAAATGCGGACTCAAAGATTCATTTAACAGGTAATATTGATTCAACGTAGAAGATGATTTCAGATGTTAAATCAAAGAGGTAATTATCCAGGGATCTCCCAAAAATACGACGTTTGCTGTATCGTCAAGCATCTTGCCGATTTCAGATCCGTGATATAGATCTGAAGAAGCTTCACCGCAAATGCTAACAAACTCCGAATACGGCATGCAGCTACTCCCAGTCTCTCTAAGCTTCTTTTTCACGATTTCGATCTGCGCCGCTCTAAGCAGCTTCTTCGTATCTTCCACCGTCAAACTCGGCGTCTCCGCCTCCGACTTTACCTCAGGAATCGACATCGGCAGAGAAAGTCCGGCTAATCGGATCCGGTCCTTGTTGCCATCGATTTCACGGAGTTTCTCAATCAAGCTCTCTCCCACCGATATAGCGCTGTTTTTGCAAAAAGCACCGCGAAATCCTGGAATCTCCAGCCTCAGGAGCAATATTGGTCTCTCCTGATTCTTTCGGAACTCTGGTTCGCACAGCTAACGAATACGACGATTTAAGACAATTCATTAAACTCTTGGATGCTACATTTGAGATGTTGAAGAGACGCTTCGACGGATGTTTTCTCGTCGCCATTGACGAACAATTTTTTCTTTCTCAAGAGAGAAATATGAAAAGTTAAAATTAAATCAAATCTTTGTAAAAGTTATAAATGTCAAAACGTAAGCCACGTAGACAAAATGGTAATGCTGAGGTGGCAGCATGAGAGGAGAGTAAAATTGTCTCTCATTATATATATGATTTAGTTTGAAGAACATTCTAATCATATGAATCATTAACTGAATTAAATAAGTCTAGCAAGTCATCAAACCCTAATGAGAAACCCTAAACTTAACTATGGATCTACTCAGACATGATTAATGAAAACATAATCATAGAAATAATAGATTGCATATAAGAGAATAAAATATCAAAGGGGTTCGAAATCTTCTCCAAAATAAGTAAATACAGGAAATAGATCAGCCCCGAAAGCTCTAAAAATCTCTTAGCTCTAAGTATGAAAGCGTAAGTAAATTAAACACCAAAATCCTCTATATATAAGCCTAATCTCGACTGGGGCTTCTGTGTAAATACTGGAACTATTATGGGCTTCTCTGCAAATCTTTATAACTTGTTAAACCGACGCGTACGGCCCATCTCGCTAGTGTGTCGACCGATGCACAAGGTGTGTCGGTCGATGCTTGATCAATAAATCGGACAGTGAGTTAAGCTCTCGGCCAAAACGTCCCAAAAGTCCCAAAATGCTCCAAATATCTCCAATTAGCTCCAAACCTGATTAAACCTGTAAAAGACTCTAAACGAACACAAAAGACACTAAAAACACATCTATATCATGGTATAAAATGGGTAAAAACCATGATATATCAATGGTCACCCACATGAGTTACCCATGGACCACATTGAGGATTTTGAAGCCTTCATCACTGGAATGAAGTACAATGGGGTGGACTATGACTTATTGTATCTGAAGCTTTTCCCATACTCTCTTGCTGGATAGGCTGCTGCTTGGCTGAAGCAACTTCCACCTGATAAGTTGACCACTTGGGATGCTGTGAAGAGAAAGTTCCTGCGACACTTCTATGATGATGCTCGCTCAGATCATCTCAGACAGGATCTTCTGACATTCACTCAAGGTCCTACAGAGCCTCTTAAGTCTGCTTGGATGAGGTTTAAGATGTACCAACGTGACTGTCCTCATCATGGATTCTCTGAAGTGACGCTGCTGGGCATGTCAGCAAGACAACAAGTTTGAGGCTGAAGAAGGCTGCCAAGAAGAGGATGTGGACTACATCAGTGGCTCTAGATTTCAAGAAAATAGGTTTGGAAATCAGCAAGGCAACAAGTTCTTTAATGGTGGACAAAAGAGAGCTTTCACAAGCAACCAAAACTCTTCTCGATATGGTCAGAATGCTGGTTATCAGAAACCTTTTCAGCAAGGTAATTCTTATCAGAGGACTTATGGATCATCTTCATATCAGACACCTCCTACTGCTAGTGCTCATGGGAGCAAGATGGAAGCTATGATGGAGCGGTTGCTGGAGGGTCAGACTAAGGTCACTGTGGAATTCAACAAGAAGCTGGATGCGGTGTATGAAGATCTTAATGGGAAATATGAGTCTCTGAGCACACATATGAAGCAGATGGACACACAAGTGAACCAAATTTCAAGCTCAGTCATGGGAAAGAATGTCATGGACACCCACATCAAGGCTTGGTCAGTTTAGATAGATGATGGATCAAATCAAGGAGAGAATTTTGAGATTAAGACTGTTGAACTTGTTGAAGATGCTGAAAAACCCGAGACTGAAATCCCAGTGTCAGTCGACTTCGATTTTGACGTCGGTCGACATCCACTTTCAACAAGGATTGCGAGTTCTCATGACGAATGGAAATCGAGCATGACCGATTTTGGAGTCGACATCAGTGGTGAATTGGCTAATGTCGACTGACATCAGTTCAACGTCGGTCGACATCAAGAGCCTAAGGAGCCGGACTTGCTAACATCTTGTGCTATTGCTGAAAAAACAGATCATGAGCCTCCTGTACCTTTCCCCAAGGTATCCATGAAGTCTCAACAAGAGCTTGATGAATCTAAATAGGTGGAAGTGATGGATAAGAAGTTGAAAGAAGATCCACAAGTTGACACTTCACCCTATCATCCTTGTGTACAAAGATACTTAGAGATGATGCTGCCTATGGATGAGGTACGGAAGGAATGGGTAGTAGTGATTCCTAAACAAGTCAGTGACATGCTGCTCAATCAGGTCCCCAAGAAGCTACCAGATCCTGGTATATTTGTGCTGAGTTGTTCCATCTTTGAGAATAGCTTCAAGCGCTCCTTGTGTGATTTAGGAGCTGCTGGAAATCTCATGCCATACTCTGTGGCAGAGAGACTGGGGATGACAGATTTTTCACACACTATGATCTCTCTGGTTCTAGCTGATCAGTCAAGAAGGATTCCGTAAGGAGTTCTTGAGGATGTCCCAGTCAGAGTTGGAAACTATCTAGTTCCAACAGACTTTGTGGTTCTGAAGTACGATAGTGAGCCGGATGATTCTCTAATACTGGGAAGACCTTTCTTAGCCACAGCTGGAGCGAAGATTGATGTGAGGCATGGTCTGATTGATCTCCACCTGGGAGATGAGCCTCTACACTTTGAGATGGATATGCTGCGAAGGCCAAACCTTTAGCATTGAGGATGAACATGAAACTCAGACTAGAGAGGTTCCAGCTTCTGATCCTGGAGAAAAGAAGATAGTGGTTTCTCAAGATTTCACTCAGACATCTTCAGAACTTACAACTGCTCCTAAGCAGAAAGCTCCAAACATCAGAGCCTCACCAAAGCAAAGGTGCGCGTCTTCCCAACTCGATTCTACTGATTTCACTGCTTTAACTGCAGGGAAACACTCTGGTCCTAATCTCTCGTTCCTTGGACGAGCTCATGCTGACAATGCTTACTCTCCACCTTGGATGAGGAGACTTTCGCAGATACACTCGCAGTCTCTGTCGAAACCACCGGGAGTCTAATCTCCCATCAAAGTCAAGCTAATGACTTAAAACAAGCGCTGAGTGGGAGGCAACCCACTGGTAAGTTGTAAATATTAGGATTTTGAGTTTTGCATTTTGATTTCTTTTGTTTTTGGAATTTTTGTGTCAAGTTATGCATAACCCGTAGCAATGTTTGGTCAGTGTTGGTCGATTTCCACCTGGATGTCGATCGACATCGATTCGAGGGAGTTTCGAGCACAGACGATAATCGACCGAGGTCGATTTCCAAGGTCGATTTTTCTAAAGAGTAAGTGTCGACCGATTTCCATCTCGATGTCGGTCGACATCGATGAAATCGAGGTACGGATTCTTAAAAACCCGAGACCTCTCTTCATCTTCTTCATTTATCTCTCTCACCGAAAACCACCGAAAATCGCCATATTTTTCAATTCTTCACTGTTTTCGACGATTCAAAGCTCTATTCCACTTGTTTTTCGTGCTCTATCCATTTCTAGTATCCATTTCATCGATTTGCGAAGGTATGGCTCTGAATCTCCATTTTTCAGTTCGTGTTCAATGGTAAAAAGCTTCGATTTTTGATTAATTTATGGATATCTAGGATGTATTGGTAGTGGAATATGATTGATATGAGTACTGTGGATGATTGTCTATGCTCAATTTGATGATATTATGACTTTGAAATTTTGGTATGTTTGAGCCTCATTCTTTTCGATTGCTCGTTGGTTGTCTTGCAGATGGACCCTTGTCTGAACCAATGAAAACGCCCACGAAGAGCTTCTGCTACCGATGTTTATGGTTCCTCGTCGCAACAACGCGATGCTCAGAACCAAGCACCTTGGCCACGGATGGAGAAAACTAAGTTCAAGATCACTTGCTTTAATGATGAACCTGCAGTAGAGGTGAAGAAGCGAGAATGCATTTACAGGGATATCTCAGAGCAGTGGGACATCTATGACTGCTTGTTCTACAACGCATGGTGTGACGTTATCATCGAGCTCACACGGCTTCCTGATATGACCACAATGGGCAAGCTGAAGATACGATCCGATGTTTTGCGCGTCTTACGGACCATAGGCTTGGGTACGATCTGTACCAAGTACTACGACTTATATCCAGAGCTGGTGAGACAATTTATGGCCACAGTCCGTGTGTACTACACCAAAGATGTGGTGAGGAAAGCTTCTGAGGGTACATTGACATTTATGGCCAAGGGCAGGAGGTACAGACTTAGTCTCCATGAGCTATGCGATATCTACGAGTTTGACAGGACTAAGGAGAGAGTCATTTTGCCTGAGCACTGGTCCGATGTGGAGCTCTTTTGGAGACACTTTGGCACAGGAGTGTATGACTCTCATACCACCAGGCAGACTGCTGTGCGATATCCGGTTCTGCACTATCTTGTCCGCATACTCCCCAACACTATTTTGTGTAAGATGGAGCCTGGGATGATGAGGATAGCTGAGATCTTCTTGCTCTATATTGGGATTGGTAAGAGCGTTGATGTAAGTGAGTTTGAGGATGCTCATTTAGAGCTGGATGCTAACATGGGAGCTCTCTTTGCTCACCATCTGGAGACATTGAAGGCGACGAAACCTTTCACTGGGAAGGGAACGAAGACGGAGTCGATCGGAAGTCTTTTAACTCCCATCTTTGATCACTTTGGACTTGACAGGAATCAGATGAACATTTGTAATAGGAAACTCACCATGAACTTCACACATCTGAAGAGCAGTCAGTGGATCAAGGGAGACATGAATGGGACATAGTTCTGGTGGAGATTACATGACAGATCCGGAGTAGAGCGGCTCTTTCCTCTCCCAGAGACTAAGCTCACAGGTATCATTGATCATCCTCTTGCACTCTCCTTCCAGCCGAATGTGGATCTTTGTAGAGCTGTCCTGCGCCGAGCTAATGTGCTTCGAGGCGCATCTTCTGGAGTTGTTGCTTCTGCTGCTGAGCATGAGCCTGTCCATGCTGATGATCCAGACGAGACCTATGGATTATAGGACGTTTCTGGTGATTTGTGCAACGAGCTGAAGTTGGTGTCTCGACCACAATTGAGTGTCGACCGACACTGACTTGGATGTCAGTCGACATTGAGCGCGACAGAACAATACCCGAGAGTTAAAGACAAGTTTTGAAGATTTGCAGAATTACCCAGAAGTTTCCCCTAATTCTAAACTGACCCCAAAACGTGTTTAGAGAGTTTAATTAGGTTTTTAGACTCATTCTACCTTTTATCTTGTTCTTACTTTGTTCTTGCTTGAGAGATTGAGAGATATTGAGTTGGGGCTGATTCTTGCTACTTGTAACCTTGAGAGAAGGATTTCGAACCCCTTTTACTTTATCTATTCAGTCTTTTGGTTTTCTATTCATGATGTGTTGTTTGATTACAAATATGTCTGAGTAGTAACCTAGTTAGATTTAGGAATTCTCACAAAGGTTTTATGCTTGTTTGATAACTAATTGATTAGGATTCACCATCTTTTGTTCATCACCTAAGTTGCGCTTAATACTAAATTCTGGACTGATCATCTAGGGTTTAGATCTGAGATAATTAACAATAGCGCGAGAGTGTGAGTTATAATCTGAACAAACTTAGAGTGAGCAATTTGACTAGATACAAAGAGATTTGGTTTAGGAGAATTGTGAACCGACAGAACCTGTTCTTAATGCTTGTTTAGAACTCTAGGATCACAAAGAGATTTGGATCGCTAGGTTGCTAGATATAGAAATAATCCCAGCGAGAGTTGGATTATTTAGCATTGTGTTTCTAGTTCTTGAACCTGTGTTTAATCTTAATCCGGTTAGTTAAGTTTCTTACATAGCATAATTCCCGAGAACTTCCTAAGTCTGACGCCTTTCTCTATTTGAATTCACCTACTAGTTTAATTTCTTTTGTTTACTGCTTTCTTAAGATTTGATTTAGCTTAACTTGACAACTTATAATCTATCGTGTGACCCTGAGTCCTTGTGGATTCGATACCCTGAAATACTACAATAGCGTAATTGTGCACTTGCAGTAGAATAGGGATAAAACTTTACACCTATCAAAGATACACATGGGTAAGGTTCATTCGGGATAAATCAGACACTACTGATAGCTTTCGAATCTGGGCACTTCAGCTGATCAATGAAATAGGCCGAATCAAGAAGGTTAAGAGTGATCATGGAGGAGAATTTCAGAACGAAACCATGAAGGTGTTTTGTCAAGATCATGGAATAGCTCATCAGTTTTCAGCACTGAGAACTCCTCAACAGAATGGATTAGTTGAAAGGAAGAATATGACTCTCCAAGAAATGGCCAGAGCCATGATTCACGGCAATGATGTACCTTTAAAGTTCTGGGATGAAGCTATCAATACAGCATGCTACATCATTAACCGAGTGTATGTAAGAAAAGGAACAACCATGACACCATACAAAATGTGGAAAGGGAAGACTCCCAATCTGAGCTACTTTCATATCTTTGGAGGAAAGTGTTATGTACTGAATGACCAAGACCATCTTGGAAAGTTTGATATAAGGAGTGACGAGGGTATCTTTTTGGGATATTCAGGAACTAGCACAGCCTTCAGAGTGTATAATACAAGATCAAGAATGATTGTTGAGTCAGTGAATATCGTATTTGATGATCTATGTCAAATGAAAATTCCCGATGATTCGTCAGATAGTGAATCAGAACCTGTTGAGCACCAAAGATCCATGAATAAAGAGAAATCAGAGGAAGAAACAACCTCAGAAACTACTCAAGCTGAAGAAACAAAATCTCCTGTGAAAATTAAGCCTAGCAGAACTCAGAAAAACCATCCTATCTCGAAAGTATTAGGAGATGTGAATGATGAACGAATGACAAGAAAAGTTCATCTGGACTTTAAATAAATGGTGTGGTTCGCTTGCTTTGTCTCAGTCATAGAACCCAAAACGCATATTCAAGCCTTGGAAGACGAATTCTGGATGGAAGCAATGGGACAAGAACTAGAACAGTTTGTGCGTAATGATGTATGGGAACTTGTACCACGACCTGATGGAGTAAACGTTGTAGGAACCAAGTGGATCTTTAAAAATAAGATTGATGAGAATGGAATAGTTGTGCGGAACAAGGCGCGACTTGTGGCTCAGGGATACTCTCAGATAGAAGGATTTGATTTTGAGGAAACATTCACCCTTGTTGCACGAATTGAGTCAATCAGACTATTCCTTGGAATGGCGTGCATCATGAACTTCACCGTATATCAAATGGACGTGAAGAGTGCTTTCTTGAATGGTTTTCTTCAAGAGGAAGTTCATGTAGAACAACCAAAAGGATTTGAGGATGCACACAATCCTGAGTATGTGTACAAGTTGAAGAAAGCCTTGTATGGTTTGAAACAAGCTCCCAGGGCATGGTATGAGCGACTCACAAGTTTCCTTCTAGAAAAACAATATACAAGAGGAAGTGTAGACAAAATTCTCTTTGTGTTGGAACAAAAGAATGAGATTATCATAGTTCAGATCTATGTTGATGACATAATCTTTGGAGGCACATCTCAAAAGCTGGTGGATAATTTTTTCCGAGACATGACTCAAGAATTTGAAATGAGTATGATAGGAGAATTAAAGTATTTTCTGGGCTTGCAAGTTAGCCAGAACAATGACGGTATATTCATATCTCAAAGCACGTATGCCAAGAATCTGTTGAGTTGATTCAAGTTGGATCAATGTAAAGAAGCTAGAACACCAATGAGTACTACAACCAAGCTATCAAGAGATGAGGATGGAGTAGACGTGGATGTAAAGCTGTATCGAGGGATGATTGGAAGCTTACTATATCTTACAGCTAGTAGACCGGATTTGTGTCTAAGCGTGGGAATATGTGCAAGGTATCAAGCTAAACCAAAGCAGTCCCATCTTGAGGCAGTCAAACGAATTATCAAGTATGTCAAGGGAACGATCAATTTAGGGATTTGGTACTCAAAAGGATCCAATAAACACCTAGTTGGATACTGCGATGCTGACTGGGCAGGAAGTTTGGATGACAGGAAGAGCACAAGTGGAGGATGCTTCTTCTTGGGAAACAATCTAATTGCTTGAATGAGCAAGAAGCAGAACTCTGTGTCATTATCTACTGCAGAAGCGGAATATATTGCAATGGGTAGTTGTTGTGCTCAACTTCTCTGGATGAAACAAATGTCAGCCGACAATGGGATCGATTCAGGACCACTTCTCGTTCACAGTGATAATAAGAGTGCTATAAGCATCTCAAAGAATCCTGTTCAACACTCTCGAACCAAGCATATTGACATAAGATACATTTTCATTCGAGAGCTAGTGGAGGAAAAACAGGTAGTGGTTGAATACATAGTTATTGATTTGCAATTGGCTGATTTCTTTACAAAACCTCTTGATTTAACCGTTTTATTACTTTAAGAAACCCGATCGGTGTGTGTGAGATGTAAAAATCTACATGGCTGACACATGCACTGACTCAGGACGTACATCAAGTTCTGATTTGATTTGGAGTCAAGAAATCGAGTGGAAAAGAGCTGCATGTTGTGCCGTCCTATCTCATGAATAGTACAGGTTTCTCGAGTGAGGTTCAAAAGCCAAAAAGAAAAGAAACTAAGAGTTGATATCCTGAAAAGTTACATGATGGAATCAACTCAACACATTTACTATATCAAAAAACAAAACAAAAAAGGAGAAAAAGAAAAAAAAAATTGTGGCAATCTCACTCGAAGGATAAAGGTTGAAAACTACATTGAGATATGATAAAGGTATGAGAGTGTGAAAGCTAGCCACTGGATGGATGATGGCCAAATGCAGGAATCATACGAACAAGAGGTCAAGACTGAGTCATGTGCTGTGTCAAGTCCTGACACATCCAAGATCATCATGAGAATTCAAAAAAAGGTACTATTTTTTAAAAAAGGGACCAATTGCATCAGTAGAAATGTAGTCAATTCACTTTAAAGTTTATACCCATTGCTCAAGAATTCTGAATGTGGTTGATCTATTGTTATGTTGTACATTGAGAACTAACAGATGATATAGTGAAAAGGAGATATGGTTTGAATCGGTTTGACAGGAAACGATATCGATATTTTGGGCACCAAGAAGAAATAAAAGATTTGAATTTTAAAATTCAAAAATCTGGAATATCTTCACCCAATAAAATCGCATGCAAAAGGGGCAATAATATCTCTGACACAGATTTTTGCATCAGACTTTAAAGGAAAGAAGAAAAGGGAAAAGTAAATTCAATCGGTTTTAAAGGTCCGAAGAAACTTGGTTGCTCTACCTCATTCCAAAATCTCTCTGCTCAATCTGTCAAAGTTAACCATGGTGCATGCGACCAGAAGAGGAAAAGTGGGCACTAGCTCAACTCAACGCTCGACCCAAGCTCCGCCGGAACAGAAACCACTGCAGCTGATTGATGATTCCAGCTCCGATGAGGAGGTACCTCCACCAAGAAACCCTAAACTTGTCTCTGATCAGATTCTGGGTGAACACCAACAGACCACCACCAACTCATTCGAAACGGCTCAAGAAGTAGCAGTCACAGAGCCAATTGATGAAGATCTGGCACATAAGAAAGGAGATGACGAAGCTGAGTCAGGGCGTGTTTTTGTTCCAGAAGGTCAGCCTCCCAAACATCCGTCTGATCCTGAAATAGAGGAGATTAAGATCGCAGAATCACCGAAAGATGGTGACAAGGAAACTGAATCAATTCGTTCAAAGGAGAAAGAGAACACAGAAGGAACAAGTGAACACGAGAGGGATGTTGTTGATGGGCTTGCTTCACTGGTCACAAACAAGGAATCTCTTGCTATGATAGTGGTTGAACCAGGCAGTGCAGCAGCAATTGATGTTGAGCCATCTGAACATGCTCAAGCTGAACATAATGAGGAAGCTTCTAGACCTAAGAAGAGGAAAACTAGAAAGCAGACAGGATCTTTGCCTAAAATCAAGAAGGCTCGTTCTGAGAGAACTGAATCACAGAAACCAGAACAAACAGTACAGACGAAGACTAAAAAGAAAGCCTTTGTCAAAGCTGAACGTCTAGTACAACTGGTGCTTCAGTCAAAGCCTTTGTATCCAAGCTTTTCCCATCTCGAGGTTAAAGCAAGATACGCACTATTCAAAGACCGTGGAATCTTAGCAGAACGAGTAGTGGATTATGATGAAACCGATAAGTGGGGATATCTGGGTCTGATAAACATAGGAATATTGAGAAGTTCTGTCGATGGATTAGTCAGTTTTATTCCTGAGATTGTGAAAGAGTTTTACACAAACCAGCCAGAACCAAGTAATGATGGTACTGAAAACGGAGTGCGTGTTTTCCTACGAAAGAGAATGTATGAGTTCTCTCCAGCTCAGATCAATGCATGTCTAGATCTGGAACCATTGAGCAATGCTGAGATCTAGACTGATGCAGGTATCGATGGAGTCTCGGCTGACACACTTGCTAAGTATCTAACTCAGGGTCAGAAGAAGACATGGGCAGGAATGAAGTCTGTGGATCTCCCTCCAAAGTACGCAGCTCTGACTGTCTTAGCAGCTACAAACTGGTTCCCATCTACTCACAAGAATCATATCTCCGAGGACAGATCAAGGCTGATCTACAAGATAGCCCATGGTATCCGGATTGATTTTGGAAGCTAGTGTACAATTAAGTGATGAGCTTTGCCACTGATCCACAGAATGATCGACGTTGGCTGATATTTCCAAGAATCATATCAGCGGTTCTCGAAATGCAGCATCCTCCACGTACCTTTAAAGGAGAGGAACTTGTGGGCCCTGTGTTATACAAAAAGGATCCACGAAGTGGAGAAGCGTTTGTCAAGCGAGAGGCTAAAAGGAGAAGACAGGAAATTGCATCTGGCAAACGCAAGGTTGGCTCAACTGCTAAATCAACGGCACGCTGTCAAGCAACTGCATCTTATGAAGAAGAGTCTGTAGAGATTCTTCAACTTGGGACAGTCAGGATGCCGCTCCAGACATCGATAGATCAGCTCTCTGTTCAAACGGCTTTACAAGACATTGCCGAGGGACTTCAAAATCTGAATGATGTTGTGTTTCATCTTCGTGACACGATTCGAGGTAAGTTTTTCCATACTTGTATCCTCTTTTGATTACAACTTAAGTGTCTGTTTTTAACTTGTGTGCTCTCAAGCAGGGGGAGAACTTGAAGAGGTTGACGAGTCAGATCACGATGAGGAGTCTCCTGATGGCACAGGAGATGATGACTCGAATGAGATGACCTCGAGTGATGCTTAAGTGTGTGGGGAATTAGATTTATGTGGGGCTTATCTTTTGGGGGAGTTTACTTTGTGGGGGAGTGTTTGTTTTTATTCCGGTTTAAATGTTGAACTCATGTTTTGGTATAAATGTTGAACTCCTGTTTTGTTTTAAATGTTGAACGCATGTTTTGTTTAAGAAATGAAATTTTGGCTTATGATGTGTGAGTGCTTGATAAACATTGTTTATGTGCTTAGGCTATATGTGTGTATGAGCTTACTGAAGTATAGGTACTTGAGAGGCACACAAGCTAAAAAGGGGGAGATTGAAGAAGCACTGAGCTACAGCATGAGTTACAACAGCGGATGAATCAAGCAGCATGTACAACAATGACTGAATCAGCGATAGCGAGCGTGAGCTGTAACTGAAGATAAGGAAAGTATGGATACAAGGAGCTTAGCAAGGACAAACTAAAGGAAGGGTAGCTGAGTTGTACGTATAGAAGAGTGAAGATACTTAAGGAATATGCACCAAAAGAAGTTTAGGAAAATAAGCTTCTTCCTAGAAAGAAAAATGGAAATATACCTAAAGGGATTTTGGTAATATCCCAAAGACAATTAGAAAGTTGTACGATGATCTATGGGGTATAAATAGATCATCTAGGGCATCTGTGCTTGGTGCGCCTTATAGAGAGAGAGATTGCTTTTAGCAAAAGTAGTGAGTTCTTAAGAGAGAATCATACTTGGTGTTAAGGGTGAATCTAGGATACTTTGAGATCATTGTTAGATCGAAAAGCTAGAAGAAGACTAGGTTGTTAAGATGAAACGTCTGTTTGCTTTGCAATAAAAAGTCTTTGGAAAAATTACCCTTGTGTTACATTTTGTGTTACTCTAATCTCGCATTTCCAACATTTACTGAAACGCAGAAACTTATAGAGAACTACTCACTAGCCATGGAAGTAACAAAGCAAGACATGTTTAATGAAAGCAAGAAGAATGATAAACAAGATGAACTAGAAACTTAAGAACACAACTCAAATTTCATAAAAGATCAAAGAAAACTAAATTGTTTGTAGTGAATTGTTACAATAGGTGATATGGCTCTCTAAACACACCAAGAGCCTTTAAATAGAAGAAAACAGAGTGTAATGGTCGACAACACTCACATGGAGGGTCTACAAGCCGAAAGTAAAAAAAAAGAAGCATGTGGGAAAAGTTGGCCTCACAGCGGCTTGCGGCCCTCGCTATGCAATGCCGTTGTGAGGTGTCTTTGTTCCACAACGGCTTCTGACACTCGCTGTGGATGTCGCTGTGGAATTCCATGTTTCGTAAATACCCTCACAGCGGCTCCGAGCCATCGCTGCCAGTTGCCGCTGTGAGGTGCCATGATCCACAGCGAGTTCGTCGAGCCGATGTACTGGTCACTCTGGATCTTGGTCGTCCGCAAATCCTCCACAGCGACTTAGTGCAGTCGCTGTGGGGTGCCGCTGTGAATGTCCTGACCCATTTATCTCCCACAGCGACTTGGTGCAGTCGCTGTGGGGTGCCGCTGTGAAGGTCCTTCCACGATCCTTAGCTGTTTTTCCACCTTCTTTGAGTGCTCTTTTGGTCTCTACCTCCTCCTTTGTCCCTTGATGCTTCATTATGTAATCCACCACCTACAAAAGAGAAAAACAATGCACATACATTCCTAATGATGCCTAAATGCTTTTCCTAAAACTAAAACAGACTTCAAATCATGATTAAATTCACTTAAACTTGTTTCCTTGCTTGTCCTCAAGCAAACAACAAAGAGGACAAAGAGGAAGAGGTTTGAAGTTGGAGACTCATAACCAAAGAAATTTAGCAAGCCTTCAACATGATGTCCTTTGAAAATGATAGCATGTTGCATGAACAAACAATCTAATCCACTCTAATTTCTCTAGGCTTATCAACACACCAAATCCTATTCTCTTAAGCACATTGTCAAGAATCTACCAACTCAACATTTAACCAACTCTTAAATTCATTTATTCATCAAAGTGCAGTCTCACAAATGGGGATTTGATCTTAATCAATCCGCTTGATACAAAAAGGCTTCAAATGGTGTTTAGAGGAGGGTCTTGATTTCATTTTTTTGGTGGCTAACTCTCAAGGAAAAGGAATGCTAGACATTATGCAAAAAGTGGCAAGACAATAACAATTCATGCATACAATTCTTAACTCCCATTGTCTTACCCAATTGTGTTTCCCAATCCTATCATTAGTTTACCCAATCTCCCTTCTTTCCCAAACTTAACCATTTGACTTTTTTCATTTTTGGGTCTTGAGAAGTTATTCTTTTTATAAGACTTTTTTTCTTTTGATCTCTTTTCATTTCAAACTTAGAGTTTTCCAATTTTTATTTAAACTTCCCAAGTGTTTCCCTTCACAAGCCCTTTTGTTCTTTCTTTTTCTTTTACTCCCCATCACTCTTTCTTTTTATTTCACTACCAATCCCATTTTCAAGTGCGTATACCCCAAATGCCAATCAAAAAGTCAACTCCTAGACTAGCCTATGAGAGCTAATCATTGTCGTTCTTATACTTTTAACCTTTTACACATGTTAGCATTATCAAAAAAGGCCTCACTCAATCAAACAAATGAAGGCTTAGAAGGAAAGGGAAGGGTTCTATGGTGTGGAAACCATCCTAAGAGTGAGAATAGCCACTTGGATTAACAAAGGGTGGTAAAAATGTGGTAAAAGATAATCCAAGAGTGCATATGGTGACCATGATCAAGCATCAAATACCCATAGGTGAGAAGTTTAAGTTCATTTAGGTCCATATAGGTGAGTTGGTTTCAAAGTTGAGAGTATCAAACAAGACAAATAGATTCGAGTGGTGTGATCAAAGCTCGAAATGTACAAGTGTTTCATAGTTGTTTAAGCAACATACTATGATTAACAAGGGCATCATGTTGAGTTCTTAAATCTAGATTTCTTACAAGGTATTTATATCATTGTCTCCTATGCAAATGCAAGTGCAATCTAGAATGCTACTAGACTCAATCCTAGAAGAGAAATAAATATGAAACTACATGCTTTTTCTTTTTGGTTTTTTCAAAATTTTCAATTTTTGGTTTTTTTTTTTGAAATCATATATATTAACAATGCAAAACATAAAAGACTCGATCAAAAAAAACCATGGTTAATTGATCACCCCCCCCCCCCAAACTTACTTCGCATCGTCTCGGTGTGAAAGCAAATTAGGAGAAGCTAAAGATGGTAAATAAAAACAACTCAAAATAAAAACTATTTACAAAGTGGTGATGTTACCTTAGTAGTTAGGAGGTGCGGTGTCCTCCTCGTCTTCACCCAAGGATAGGGACTCATTGCTGGAACCGGGAGATGGTGGTGGGATGTGGCGCCTGGCTCTGCGACGTCGGTTGTCAAGGGAGTCGCGTCCTGGTGCTCTGCTGGACGAGCTGGTAGCCTCTCCTCCATGGTAGGAGTGTCGAGTCGGGAAATCCTCAGAATCTGCTTCTTCTTCACTCTCCGGACAACCAGGAGGCATTTCCACCGGACCCTTCTTTCCTGTCACCATGTAAGCCAAGTACTTAACCTGACGACTCAGCGCCTTCGTCTTCTCCTTATAATTCTTCTTCAAGACCTCTTTTTTCTAACGTCCAGCTGCCACCAATTTCCCAATGGTGCGGTCTTGAAGCTTGTTCCAACACTCCAGCTTCCTGATACAGCTATGAGCTATGCGCAACTGAGCACCCTGAATTGCTTCATTTGGAGCATGGAGGTAGTAGCGTGCACTCCCATAGATCGGGCTTGGTGGTCTATCCTGATCAGAACTGGCTCTTGTCTCCCGTCGGAACATCTGCTTGGCTGCTGGGGCCCTCTCCCTGTGAAGCTCTATCAGCTGCTCTCCTATTCCTTGGTCTTGCTGGCGCTTCCAGCGGGTCATCTGCAACGTTGTGGTAGTACCGTGGGTTTGGCTGAAACATGACATTCTCCTTGCTTCACAGTGTGGTGATGGCAATGTTTGGGAGGAGGACATTCGCAGTCAGGTTGTGGCTGGCTAGAAATTTGTATGCGAATCTGTCCTCTAAATTCCCTGCTAGGAAATGGATCTTGTGCAAAAGGGCTTCATCTATCAGCTGTGGTGAAACCCCGTTGACCAATGGGATTTGCAATGCCTGAAATATCGGAGGCAGCATCCCCCCCAATCCTGAATACCGTCGTCCTATCAACAGATGTCATCGCCTGCCTTCTGATAGCCGTCAACCTCCCGAAGAAATAAGCCACAACTCCCATCTCATCATATTTCCAATGGTTTACCTCGGGAAGGTCAAATCCTCCCAATACCGGCTTAAGTCCCATCGCCATGAACCTCAAATCTTCTTCTAGCACCTTGTTGTTCTCTCGCCTTGAAAACACGGTGTAGGCTAACAGCTTTTCCACGTATCGGATGGCCGGGTGGGCAATGTCAGAATTCTTCATTTCTCCCGTCTTGTACTCTGCCCTGGAGATGGTGTTCCACAATACCGTAGGGAGAAGGTCTTTGGTTGGCAGCCTGTTGTTCCACTCATCTCTGAATCCCAATATCTCTGACAACTGTTTGAACCCCACCCTGTGCTTCTTTGCATGCAGATGAAGGTGATGGCACCATATCCTTCAGCTTCGGTTGGTCCAGTCATGAATTCCTCCATCTGTAGAGTGCAAAAGAACTTGTGACACGGCATCTCATAAACGGGATAAGCTTATGTCATCAATCTCTCCAAATTGAGACTCCTTAGGATGACAATGACGTCATCATATATCCCCAGCTTCTTACAGATTTCAACATCCCCGAACTTAGTGGCTACCCAGTCGTAATATCCAATCTTTGTCCTCACTTGTCCCAATGTGTACATCTTCCCCTTTTTCTTCTTCCTTGGCTTTTTCGTTGTTACCGGCTTCTTGCTTTTTCCCTTCTTCACTGGCGGTGGTGCCCTTTCTTCTTCACTACTGCTACCTGAGAAATAGATTCTCTCATCATCATCGTCTTGTACCGCAGCAGGTTCTTTCCCTGGACGATGTGTCTGCGTGCTTTGATGTTCTTCATCAGCTTGTGACTTTCTCCTTACCATCTGCATAGACACAACTTAGAGCCATCAAACTCTTTCTCAATCAACATAAAAGCAATGCCTAAAGTCTGAGCATTATAATTGTCAATCAATGCAACCTCAATCACTCAATACTTAGGCAATTACAGTGTTCAACAAGCATCAACAACTCATCTGATTCTCAAAATTCAAGATATTTCAAGTTTTCATAAATCTCTTTCTTCTTTCACATAAATCTCAATGCACCATGAATTTGATATTGTTCCTTTTGCAAAGTATGCTCTAGACATCCTAACAAAGCCTTAGGAACAATCAAATCGCATTTTCCCCAATTTTCAAAAAAAAAAAAATTTCTCAAGAACCCTAGGTTTGGATTTTCAAATTTAGCACAATATAACCATGGGTTCTTCAAATTAACAATATGGGTGTGCCTATAATCATCAAGTAAACAACTATAGAGGCACAAATCCCATAAAATTCGAAATCGAAATTTTACCATGAAAGAGAATTGTTTCGAAATTTCATACATTAGCTTGATTTGATGAAGGATAGTGATTCTAGATGTGTAGATGATTAGAAATCGTGAATCAAAGACCCAAAAATCAATGAAAACGGTTCGGATTGATAGAGTTTTGAAGCTTTTTGAGAGAAAAATGGAGTTTTTGGAAAGAATGAGAAGAGAATGTCGCGAGACAGAGATAAAGGACGCGTGAAATACCCTCACAGCGGCTCACGGCCCTCGCTGCCGGATGCCGCTGTGAGGCTCCCTTACCTGCAGCGGCATGCGTCACTCGCTGTACATGCCGCTGGGGAAAACTTCATGCCGCAAATCCCTCACAGCGGCTCCGGGTCATCGCTGCCGGATGCCGCTGTGAGGTTCCTTTTTCCACAGCGGCTGGATGCACTCGATGTGCATGCCGCTGTGGAATGGAGCCTTTCGCAATTCTCCACAGCGGCTCACAGCCCTCGCTGTGGGTATCCGTTGTGGGGTGGGTCTTCCGCTCCACCGTGGCTTCCCCGTGATGCGGCTATTTCCGTCCCTGTTCCGGCTTATTCCCTCATACTGAAAACACACATACGAAGCTAAAACAAACGTGAAATCACACAAACACACATAAATCAAACCAAAGATATAAAATTTCACACCGTATTTACAAAGGATAACATGGGATTGCCTCCCAAGCGCGCTTGTTTTAAGTCACGAGCTTGACTCTCTTACTTCTTAGTTTGGGGTTGGTTCCGTGAGAAGAATCGATATCTCTTCTTCCACGGGGTTTGATGCTCAGTAGACTTTGGGCTTTTGTCCATACACTGTGAACTCACTTTTGTCTTTGTTGAGTAGAACGACAGCTCCATAGGGTCGTACTTCCTTGACTGAGAAGGGGCCAGACCATCTTGATTTTAGTTTCCCGGGAAACAATCTCAACCGGGAGTTGTACAGTAAAACTTGGTCTCCTGCCTTGAACTCCTTTTTGACAATCCTCTTGTCATGGAATGCTTTTGTCCTCTCTTTGTAGATCTTCGAACTTTCATAAGCATCCAACCGAATTTCGTCAAGCTCATTGAGTTGGATGAGGGGTTTCTCAGTTGCAGTCTTGAAGTCGAAAGTCAGTAGTTTTACTGCCTACATTGCCTTGTACTCAACCTCTATTGGTAAGTGACATGACTTTTCGTACAAGAGATTGAAAGGTATTGTGTCGATGGGTGTCTTGAAGGCTGTCCGGTATGCCCAAAGAGCATCATCAAGTTTCTTGGCCCAATCTTTTCTTGAGCTCCCAACAGTTTTCTCCAATATGGCCTTGATTTGCCGATTAGAAACCTCCACTTGTCTGCTGGTTTGTGGATGATATGGTGTAGCCACTTTGTGTTTCACTCCATACTTCTTAAGAAGACTTTCAACCACCTTGTTGACGAAGTGAGTGCCTCCATCACTGATCACAACTCTTGGGATACCAGACCTGGGGAATATGATATACTTGAATAGCTTGATAACTACTTTAGCATCATTGGTAGGACTTGCAATGGCTTCTACCCACTTTGACACATAGTCAACTACCACCAAAATGTATTTATTTCCATATGAGGATGGAAAAGGTCCCATGAAGTCAATCCCCCATACATCAAATACCTCCACTTCCAGTATTGGGTTTTGTGGCATATCATTTCTTCTCCCAATGTTGCCTTTCCTTTGGCAGGCATCACACCTTGATGCATAGTTGTGAGCATCCTTAAACAGGCTGGGCCACCAGAAACCTGAGTGTAACACCTTTGTAGTGGTTTTGAACGATGCAAAGTGTCCTCCATAATCTGAACCGTGGCAGTGATACAAGATTTCTTCTATCTCTTCTTCTGGAACACATCTCCTATATAGACCATCTGAACACCTTTTGAACAGGTAGGGTTCATCCCAATAGAATCGTGTAACATCCCGGTAGAACTTCTTCCTTTGGTAGCTGCTGAGATTTGGTAGCTCCTTTCCACAAGCTAAGTAGTTGACAAAATCTGCATACCAAGGCAGGCTCTCATCTTTCAAGCTTTTTACTTCTTCCATATTCAGGCTCATCTCATATCCTTCTCTTAAACTCTGAATGAGCAAGAGCTGTTCTCCTGGCAGGGAATCATCAATTGGTAACTCTTCATCAATCATCAACCTTGATAAGTGATCAGCCACTCCATTCTCGACTCCTTTCTTGTCTTGGATTTCAAGGTCAAACTCCTGAAGCAGAAGTATCCATCGTAACAACCTTAGTTTAGCATCCTTCTTAGCCAACAAGTGTCTTAATGCTGCATGGTCTGTGTACACCACCACTTTCGATCCCACCAAATATGATCTGAATTTGTCAAATGCAAACACCACTGCCAAGAGCTCCTTCTTTGTGGTTGCATATCTGACTTGAGCATTGTCCAGTTTCATGCTTGCATAATAGATGACATGAAGCTTTTTGTCCTTCCTCTGGCCTAGAACTACTCCAACCGCATAGTCGCTGGCATCACACATCATCTCAAAAGGGAGATCCCAGTCTGGAGCTTGAACTATGGGTGCACTCACAAGGGCATTCTTGATCGTGTGGAATGCTTTGAGGCATTCATCATCAAAGATGAACTTTGTCTCCTTGCACAGCAGTCTTGTCAATGGCCTTGCAATTTTCGAAAAATCTTTGATGAACCGCCGGTAAAAACCTGTATGACCCAAAAAGCTCCTTATCCCTTTGACAGAGTTTGGTGGCTGCAATCTCATCATCACATCTATTTTGGCTTTGTCCACTTCGATTCCTCTTTTTGAAATCTCATGCCCAAGTACTATCCCTTCCTTCATCATGAAGTGGCATTTCTCCCAGTTTAGTACCAAGTTTGTCTCTTCGCAACGCTGAAGTACCCTGCACAAATTAGACAAACAAGCAGCAAACGAGGAACCATATACAGAGAAATCATCCATAAAAACTTCAACCATTTCTTCAATTAAGTCAGAAAAGATCGACATCATGCACCTTTTAAAGGTGTCTAGAGCATTACATAATCCAAACGGCATCCTTCGATATGCAAAGGTGCCATAAGTACATGTCAATGTCGCCTTTTCCTGGTCATTAGGGTGAATGGGTATTTGAAAGAACCCACTGTACCCATCTATAAAACAGTAGAATGGATTATTTGTTAATCGTTCAAGCATTTGATCAATGAATGGGAGAGAAAAGTGATCTTTTCTGGTGGCTGAATTCAATTTCCTATAATCGATGCACATTCTATGTCCGGTTATAGTTGTTGTAGGGATTAGTTCATTTTTCTCATTTTTAACAACTGTTACACCTCCCTTCTTAGGAACTACATGAACAGGTGAGACCCATGTGCTATCTGAAATAGGAAAGATTATTCCTGCATTCAAGAGTTTCAGAATTTCCTATTTAACAACTTCTTTCAAATTAGGATTCAGTCTCCTTTGGTGCTCAATTGAAGTCATTGTTTCATCTTCTAGGTGGATTCTATGGGTGCAAAGAGTTAGTGATAGTCCTTTGATATCATCAAGTGAATAATCTATTGCTCTCCTATATTTTCTCAATTCATTAAGGAGTAAGTTCATTTCATTTCCATTCAGGTTTTCACTTACTATGACAGGGTATGATGAGTTTGGTCCCAAGAAAGTGTACCTTAGCCCATCCGGAAGCTGTTTGAGTTCTACCTTTGGTGCTTTCAGCTCACACCAGTCATCATCTAGGCTGGACTCAGCATTGCCAGTTGGTTTGGTTTCTTCTTTCTCCTCCATGGACTTGATGCTGTGGACTTCTTGAGGGAGTTCCAAGAATTAATCGTTACCTTCCAACGCCTTGCGAGAGTCAAGGAGTTTTGCATACTCCTGTCCTTCTTTGTCCATCAGCTCATTCACGCCTTTCTTGGTGGTCATGACTATCTCCAGGGAGTCCTCCATAGCCAGCTCTTCCAGGTATTCATCAGCCAAAGCATCCAGTGTTTCAATCCAAAAGGCCTGCCCTTGAATCGTTGGTTTCTTCATTACCTCATTGATGTCAAACTTGAGGATATGGTTCTTTCCCAAGTGTAAGTCAATCTTTCCCTTTTGACATCAATGATGGCTCCAGCAGTGGCTAAAAAAGGTTTTCCAAATATCAGGGGGTCCGTTGGTTCTTCATCCATCTCTAGATCCACAAAATCTGTCGGTATTTCAAAATTACCGACCATGACTGGAATATCTTCAAGCATGCCAACCGGAAGTCTCACTGACCTATCTGCCAATACAAGTGAGATTCTACACTCTTTCTAGTGTGTAAATCCTAGTTGCTTTGCCACTGAGAATGGCATCAAGCTTACACTTGCTCCAAGATCACATAGATATCTTTCAAAGGAGAGTGGTCCCAAAGCGCATGGTAGGGTGAAGCTTCCTGGATCTTCAAGTTTCCTGGGAATGGTCCTCCTCTGGATAATGGCACTGCATTCATGGGTTAAGATAACCATCCCTTCCATCTCCTTTGTTCTGTCCTTGATTGCATCCTTGAGAAATTTGATGTATTGGGGTACTAGCATGAATGCATACATCAATGGCATGGTGAGCTGAATCTTCTCCATTTGCTTGTCAAAGAGTGCTATGTACTTCTCTAAGAGCTGTTTCTTGAATCTTCCAGGAAAGGGAAGTTTTGGCTCATAGGTTGGTGGCACAAAGATTTTCTCCTTGGATGTAGAGGCTGAACCAGTTTTTGCCTTCTCCTTCGTTTCTTCATGCATCTTGCCTTTCCCTTTGATATATTTTAATTCCTCTTTAACTTCTGCATTTGGCTTCTCTTCCTCCATGGTTTCTTTCTCAAGTTCAAAGTCCATCCCCCCACCTTGTTTCTCATTGTCCCCAATGAGCTCCCTTGATGGTAGTTCTCTTCCACTTCTTAATCTAATGGCATTGATGTACTCCTTTGGATTTGGTTCTTGTTTTACAGGTAGGAAGCCCGGTGGTCTGTTTGATCCTTGTTTTGGAAGTGGTTGTTGAAGCTTGCAAACTCTGCAGCTAGATGATCGAATCTTGTAGTCCATTCATTTTTCAGTTTTTTTGTTGCTCTCCAGAACTTGTTTCATCATTTGTTGGGTGGTATCTTCTTGTCTTTGGTTGGATGAGCTTCCTTGACCTTGGTACTGTTGGTTCCCTTGGTATGTTCCCTGGTGGTATTTTGTCGTGGCTGGAAATTGCCTTGGTTGTTGTTGTAAGGTTGCCTTTGTTGAAAGCCTCCACTGTTGTTGAATGCTGATTTTGGTGGAAAGTTTCCTTGAAGTGTGGTCTGTCCTTGAGGTTTGAATGGTGGATATGACTGGTCCTGAGGATTCTCCACATTGTTGTTCCTATAGGAAAAATTGGGGTGATTCCTATAGTTCTGATTGAAGCCTTTGTTGAATCCTTGGCCTCCAATGTAGTTCGTTTCAGCATGCCCATCAACACTCATCTCAGCATCATCTTCAAAGTATCCTTGGTGCTGATCAAATTCTCCCACAAAGTTAACATTCCTCTGGTTTGCTTTGAGCAACTTGTCCAACTTTTCATTGAGTGCTTTGATTTCCCTCCTTGGATCATCTCTGTCTCCTCCTTCTCTGTATGTGCGCTCATAGTCTTCCCTATAGTTTGTGTTACTGACTGCCAAGTTCTCCACCAGTTGCATGGCTTCTCTTTCATCTTTTTGCAAGAAGTTGCAGTTGCTAGCAGTGTCTAGCATCATCCTGTATTTGGGCAGTATGCCACGGTATAGTGTGCTGAGGAGACTTTCCTTAGTGAAGCCATGGTGAGGGCATTGGTTTGTGTACCCCTTGAATCTTTCCCAATCTTCCCCAAAGTTTTTTGTGGTTTTTTGTTTGAAGCTTGAAATCTCAGTCCTCAACCTTGATGTTCTTGATTTGGAGAAGAACTTGGATAAGAAAGCTCTTTTGCATTCATCCCAGGAGGTGATTGAGTTGGGTGGAAGGTTCTTCTCCCAGAGGTGGGATTTATCTCCAAGAGAGAATGGAAATAATATCATCTTCATTGCATCTTCAGAAATCCCATTGATGCGGATTGTTCGACACAGTTTGTCAAAGTTGTCAAGATGGTCTAGTGGATCTTCCATAGGCAGTCCATGGAACTTGCTTCCTTGCACCATGTTGATGATGCTTGCCTTGATTTCGTAGTTGTTGTTTTCCACTGTTGGTGCAATGATTCCGGAATGGTAGTCGTTGCTGCTTGGTTCGTCATATGCTCCAATGGCTCTGTGTACCCTTGGTGGATGGTTTTGTCGGTTTCCATCATTTCCTTGGTTGATTTCAAACACATCACCATCATGTGGTTGTTGTTGTTGGTCAGCCTTGTTGTTTTGTATTCTTGCTAACCTTTGTTGCTGTCTTCTCCTCCTTGAAATTCCCCTTTCGTGAGCTTTAATGTCGTCAACTCTTGGTACATGGTTTGTTGGTCCCCTGCTCCTCAAGTTGATTCACCTGCAAAACAAAGGGAAACAAGGCAGAGAAGTTTAGTATCTTTGTAACCGAAAGACTTAGTCTCAAGCAAACACCAAATCATAATGGCTTAATTTTACACCCAAAATGGCAACAGCGCCAAACTTGATAAGCATAAAAAGTTTCCTTTCAACCACTTCAGCTGCAAGTATACAGCATAGTCTTTGTAGTTTTAAGGGTGTCAATCCACTTGGGTAATTAAACACACTAAGAATGCAGGAGTTCACTTAATCTAAGTGCAACCAAATTCGTTTGTGGGTTTTTGTCACTAATAACTAACAAGATATCCAATTTCCAAACATGATTAAATAAGAATTCAGACAATAGAGAACTTAAAACAGAACAAAAACAGAGCATAAACAGAGCAGCAAGATAAGTAAAGACAATTGATTAAAAACTAGGTTCCATGGGTTGAGCTTTAGTTTGGGTGATCAATTATTAGTTCAGAAACATTTAGCAAACCGGGGTGATTTCTTAGACTAAGAACAACAATCCAAGTTACTCCACTCTCATGATAATAACTCTATATCTATCAAGCATTAACATCAACTCTCATTGGCAATTTCAAGATAGACATGCTTTAAGAACAAATTCTTATTACCACTAAACACCTTAAACATCAATTCTCATTGGTTAAGTATGTAAAGCACTTGATTAGAGATTCAAACATTAACTACACTTCTCAGTGCTAGCAACATTCAAGTTCAAGGAATTGATTAGCTACTTCAATCCTAGCATTAAGAACTTCTAACAAATAAGATATCAGTTTTCCCAAGTTCTAAACAACCTAAACCATTCCTAGATCACCCTCACCTTTACTCAAACCCAAAAACTTATAGAGAACTACTCACTAGCCGTGGAAGTAACAAAACAAGACATGTTTAATGAAAGCAATAAGAATGATAAACAAGATGAACTAGAAGAAGAACTTAAGAACACAACTCAAATTGCATAAAAGATCAAAGAAAACTAAATTGTTTCTAGTGAATTGTTACAAGAGGTGATATGGCTCTCTAAACACACCAAGAACCTTTAAATAGAAGAAAACATAGTGTAATGGTCGATAACACTCACATGGAGGGTCTACAAGCCGAAAGAAAAAAGAAAAAGAAGCATGTGGGAAAAGTTGGCCTCACAGCGGCTTGCGGCCCTCGTTGTGCAATGCCGCTGTGAGGTGTCTTCGTTCCACAGCGGCTTCTGACACTCGCTGTGGATGCCGCATTGGAATTCCATGTTTCGCAAATACCCTCACAGCGGCTCCGGGCCATCGCTTCCAGGTGCCGGTGTGAGGTGTCATGATCCACAGCGAGTTCGTCGAGCCGCTGTACTGGTCTCTGTGGAACTTGTTCATCCGCAAATCCTCCACAGCGACTTGGTGCAGTCGTTGTGGGGTGCAGCTGTGAATGTCCTGACCCATTTATCTCCCACAGTGACTTGGTGCAGTCGTTGTGGGGTGCCGCTGTGAAGGTCCTTCCACATTCCTTAGCTGTTTTTCCACCTTCTTTGAGTGCTCTTTTGGTCCCTACCTCCTCCTTTGTCCCTTGGTGCTTCATTATGTAATCCACCACCTACAAAAGAGAAAAAAATGCACATGCATTCCTAATGATGCCTAAATACTTTTCCTAAAGCTAAAACACACCTCAAATCATGATTAAATTCACTTAAAAACACAACACATCAATAATTGACGCTAAAGAAGTCGTCGGAATTTCGTCGGTAAATTCCGCAGTAACCCAATTCGTCGAAATATTTTTGACAGATTACCGACGGCGTCGAAAATCCGTCGGTAATCCGTCGGAAACCCGTTGGTTCGATGTTACCGTTAACATAGCCGTTAATGTTACCGTTTGACCGACAAACAAATCGACGAATTTCCGACGCTAACGGCTCGGTTTGCCGTCGGTTAATTTTCAATATATACCAAACATCTCTCTCTCTTCCCCTCCACACCAATCTCTCTCTCTCTCTCTCTCATAATCCTTCCCTCTCTAATACTGTTTATTACGGAAAAATGTCTTCCTCTAATTATTTCAGATCGTGGATGGACGAACCGAGAGTTGATGAGACGACGAACTTAGTACACACCCCATATGCACTTGGTATAATGTAATTCATGACGGTAGCTTGCAATCAACCACATACGCAGGAAACCGGTAAGATGAAATGCCCATGAACTCATTGCCGAAAATTTAGAAATCCTACGATGGACGAAGTATGGCATCACTTATACTCAGTTGGGTTTATGGTGGGTTATAAGATTTGGTATCTTCACGGGGAAACATTGGATAATGCAAGTAGTAGTAGAGAACCTTTTGGTAACACTAGTACGTGGGAAACTATTGTTAGTTCTAGCGAACCTTATACCGCGGATGTGGATTTTGGTGTAGGTACCATTCAGATGGTTAATGATGCATTTGGAGAAAATATCCAGGAAGTAGTTGAATATCAAATTCCTATGGTAGATGAGCAACCTAATGTAGAAGCTAGGAGATTTTTTTATATATTAGATGCAGCGAAGCGGCCGCTTTATGACGGTTGCAAAGAGGGACATTCGCCATTATCATATGCAACTAGATTAATGGGATAAAGACGGACTATAATTTGGCGGAGCAATGTGTGGTTGATATTTGTGATTTCATGAAAGATATTCTTCCTGAAGACAATCTTACGACAGGTTCATACAACGAGGTCGAAAAACTTGTTAAATGGCTTGGATTACCGTATCAGATGATAGATATGTGCATCGACAACTGTATGATATATTGGCGAGAAGACGAATACCGTCTGGAATGTAAGTTCTGTAAGAAGCCGCGCTATGAGGATACAAGGGCAAGAGCTAGGGTTCCATTCAAGAGAATGTGGTATATTCCGTTAACCGATAGGCTGAGGCGCTAATACCAATCGGAGTGAACTGCGGGGGCAATGAGATGGCATGCTGAGCATAGAAGAGGAGTATAAATTTCACATCCGTCAGATGCTGAAGCGTGGCGACATTTTCAGAGCGTATATCCAGATTTTGCATACGAGCCACGTAACGTGCACTTCGGATTATGCACAGATGGTTTCAACCCGTTTGGAAGGCATGGGAGACAATATTCGTTGTGGCCAATGATTTTAACTCCTTATAACTTACCGTCATCTATGTGCATGCATCGAGAGTTTCTTTTACTCTCCGTAATCGTTCCCGGTCCAGAGCATCCAAGAAGATCACTTGATGTATTCTTACAGCCATTGATATATGAGTTGCAAATGTTATGGCTGCCCAGTGTTGTAGCATATGATGTCTCATGCAAGGAAAATTTTCTGATGAGGGCTGCACTAATGTGGACCATTAGCGATTTTCCGGCTTATGGTAAGTTATCAGGATGGACAACGCATGGGAGGTTAGCATGTCCGTATTGTCAGGAAAAGACCGATGCATTCCAGTTGAAGAACTGACGCAAATCGTGTTGGTTTGATTGTCATAGCAGATTTATACCGCATGATCATCCATATCGGAAAAACACTAAACTTTTTACGAAGAAAAGGAAAGTGTTTGATGATCCTATTCTCCAAGAGGAAGGGTCGAGTACTTTGGGCCTTTTAGAAACTTTGGTGCACTAAGAACTCGTGAATGTGGTGGAAATGGGCATGAGAATGTATACGCAGCTGGTTTGTCCCACAACTGGCACAAGCTAAGCATCTTCTGGGTTTACCATATTGGAAGGACCAGCTACTAAGTCATAATCTTGATGTCATGCACATTGAGAAAATTTTATTTGATAACATCATGAACACAGTTCTCAACGTGCAAGGGAAGACGAAAGATAATGTGAAGTCTAGGCTTGATTTGCCTGAAATTTGTGATCGGCCTGAACTTCATCTTCAGAACGGAAAACCTCCAATTCCAGCGTATTGGGTAGATCTGAAATCGAAGGAAGAGTTCTTCGAGTGGATTACGCGACGAGTTAAATTCCCTGACGGTTACGCATCAAACTTGCGTGATTGTGTGGACACTGATGGAGATAAGTTTATCAGGATGAAGAGCCATGATTGTCATGTGGTGATGCAACGACTGCTACCGTTTGCATTTTACTCATCTCCTCCCCAAAGATGTTCACAAAGCAATTGTCGCGGTAGGTGATTTTTTCAGGGATATATGCACGAGGTCACTTACAGCTGACGGCATCCGATGTTTGGAGCAGAACATTCCTAAGATCTTGTGTAATCTAGAGAAGATATTTCCACCGTCTTTCTTTGATGTTATGGAGCATCTACCCATTCATCTCCCGGGAGAAACTAGACTTGGTGGTCCGGTACAATATCGGTGGATGTATCCCTTTGAGCGCTATATGTTCCACCTTAAAAAAAGTTTAAGAACCCCGCTAAAGTGGAGGGTTCAATTGCTGCTCAGTACAACAACGAAGAAGCGGCGACATTTTCCAGCTATTACTTCCCTTCACAAGTACGCACAAAGAGTCGGCACCCAGCTAGAAACGATGATAGAGGCGAGAGACAAATTTATCCGTCAACGGTTCCCAGCATTTTTCAACAAGTCGGACGGTTAAGCAGTAAAGTAGAAAAGGGACAGTTAACAACCCAAGAGCATGCACACCTACACAAATATATTCTTAACAACTGCGAGGAAGTCTTTGAGTGTGAGAGGTGTGTATAGTTTAATTTGTTACAATTCTTGCATTTAAATTTCATAATAATTTTATTAATAAGTTTGATTGATTTCTATAGGTTATACATGGAGTCATTCCAACATCATCATACTGAATTGACCGAGGACGAGCACGAAGAGTGAAAAGAAACATACTTCTACAAGTGGCTACAGTTGTATGTGAGTTTTTGATTTTCATATCATCCACGACCCAATAAATTTGACTGGTAACTAACCCGTTATTTTTAGGTGAATAACGAAATCAAATACGATCACAACCCAGAAGATTGGTTAGTAGACATGGTCAACGGCCTCCACTGCATCACAAAGTCTTATCCACGATATTGCACAAGGAGATATGCGTTTAAAGTGCATAAAGAAGGATCCTCTAGGACAACGGCCGATCACGGAGTTTCATCTACATCCGGCGAAGTTGTGTACTACGGTGTTCTTAAAGAAATACTTGAAGTGAAGTACATAGGGAAGCTCGGCATGAGATGTGTGGTATTTTTGTGTGACTGGTACAACCCTATCATTGGGAAAGGTGTAACAATAGATGAGTTTGTTGTGACGTATATCCATTCGACTAAGAAGCTACGAAAATATGACCCATTTATTATTGCTTCTCAAGCATATCAGGTAAATGACCGAACGTTTATGTAAATTTTGCATCATGAATTATTTTTAATTAACACCTTGTAATTATTTCTTTCATTTGATACAGGTGAGTTACATACCATACCCTCGACTAACATAAAAGAACGACCCGTGGATCACAGATACAAAAATATGCCCCCGAGGAAGAGTTTACGGGGTTGAAGAACAAGAACCACTGCAAGCAAGCGGAAGTGATTACATAGCTCCGGTTGAAGAATCCCTTGAAGTTAATCTAGTCGTCGATTTTAGTCATTTTGGGAATGTTGTCCTTCGTTCTGATTCCGAAGAAGAAAGGGGGGAGTTTGACGACGATACTGACTCGATTTCAACGGATTACGACTCAGAAAACGATGTAGAATGAAAAATTTGTTTACAAATAAATAAAAAACAAATAAAAAATATTTGTTTAGTGTAATTTTTATTTACATGTTTACTATTTCTGAAAATAAAGGTCACAAATTAATTATTATTTTTTGCATGTATAGAGTTATCAATAAGAATTAATAGTTGCAATAGAACGGTAACGTAACAACTAACCCAAATGGTCCTATGTCTCCTTGCTTACCCACCTGTTCTCGAGTTCAAGTCCAGGCAGTGGCAATTTTCATTCTTAATTTTTCTTTACCGACGGATATCAGAAAACGTCTTATTGTCCGTCGGTTAGTCGTCAGAAATTTCCGACGGAAAATAAGATTTAGGGTTTAGGGTTTCAAACCCTAAACCCTAAACTTTGCAAAACTCCGTGTAGGTAATGTTAGGGTTTCTATGAATAAATATCAACCTCCATAATCACGTAACAAATGTTATATATTATTTCGGGAATACGAAGTCACTTCTTATTCTTCAATGTCGTTTATCGATAGTTCGAACGGATCTCTTGTTCGATTTACATAATTTAAATTTATTATTGCGCAACTCATATGATCCTAAATGTGGTGTATGCAATGTCATATTTTAGTTTAAAGCTTAAATATTCTACAAACCCTAAACAAACCCTAAACATATCCTCCCGGAAAATGCGCCGGTTGAAGTCGTTATGGGAAAGAGGAGACGCAAGACCGGAATGGATTCCCACAAGGTCATGGAACAGTATGATCCGCCAGTGGAGACAGACGGACACTGCGGATTGTTTCGAGAACCAGTTCCCGAATTATAATAACTAATTCTTTTGTAATGTTTTTATAATTATGAAATTAAGTATTTGTTTAACAAAAATATTATGTTGTGTTTTTAAATTATGAAATTTTAAAATAACTATTGTCTTTCATATATTATTTTGTAATTTTGAAAAGAAAAAACAAATGTTAGTTATATGATTTTCTATGTAATCATATAACAATTAGTAATACATGGAACATTGGTTTAGGCTTTAAATAAGTTCCACAAGACCCAGGTTCGAAACCTGGGAAAATCATTTTTTTAATTAATTAACCGACGGATTTCCGACGGTGATCGGTTATTCCGTCGGAAATCCGTCTGTTAATAAACCGCCAATTTTTTAGCCAAATATTTCGATTTACCGCCCAATCGTTTTTGGTCAAACCGCCAAAGAATTGGACCGCTTAGAAACCGACGGATTTTCAACGGTTCATTAATTGTCGTCGGAAATCCGTCGGTTTCTAAGAATAACTTACGATTCGGTTCTTCTTCCCCATTTCTCTGCGTTTACTCTCTCTCTCTCTCTCTCTCTAACTCGTCTTCTCCGCCTTCTCTCTACAAATTGACGACGATTCTGGCAACTTCTCGCTAAAACCCGCCATCCAAAGCTTCAAAACCATGTAAGTTTCCTTTTTAACCGATCAAAATCGAAAAAATAGGTGTTAGGTGGTTAGATGTTTGGATTTAGGTTGCATGTAGTGTAGGATTGAATCTAAACGTTTTAGATCCTATTTAGGGTGTTTTATGTGATTTGTTGGGTTAATTTAGTTAGGAATGTTTTTTAAATTTTTAAACATTTCTATGATTATATAAAGCATTTTATATATTTTAAAAAATCGTTTTTATAGTTTTTGTGTTTTATAAAATGGTTTGTATAATTTTCTAGATTATTAAAAACGTTTTTCATAATATTTAAAAATGTTTTGTATTTTTAATCTTTTATGAAAACGTTTTAAAGATTTTTAAATTAATTATAAACGTTTTACATAATTTATAAAAACGTTTTTCAATTATTATATATTAAAAAACGTTTTCATAATTTTCAGTGCCAATAAAAACGTTTTTTAAATATTTTTATGATTAATAAAAACTTTTTATATTATTTTAAAAAACGTTTTTAAATTTCTTTTATATTTAAAAATGTTTTCGTAATTATTATGATTATAAAAACGTTTTTTATGATTAAAAAACGTTTTTAACAAAAAAAAAATTATGATTACTAAAAAGTTTCATATAGATTTTAAAAAAAAATTTATATTTTTTTGTTTTATAAAAACGTTTTCATAATTATTAAGTTAATTAAAAACTTTATAATAATTTTATGATTTAGGTAATCGTTTTTTTTTTAAATTTATGATGGACTGTTGACTTTTTTAGTTATTTGAAAGAAATGTAGGGATTATAGAGATTTCGAAGCATTTTTGTCCCAGGAAGATGGATTGCTTCCTGGTGAGCTTTCTCAGCCTGCTCCGGCACGATCGGCACCTCCACGCCGAGCTCGATCGACTCAGGTTAGACCAACGCAGTCGGTACCGTCGATTCTGCGACAGGAAGCTCCTAGCGGGAGCCATTCAGTGTCCCAGGTGCCGAATACACAGGATGGTGCCCCGGCGACGATCGCACCGGAGATAGAATTATTGGTCGAGCAGCCGAGGCAGGAGACGCTTAAACGACTTCATCCGGATCCTTTCAACAACCGAGGTACTTATTGGTAAGTTATTTTTACTTCAACAAGTTCGTTTTTATTCTATTTGCTTATTAAACGTCCGTTTAATTTATAATGTTTTTGAATTGACTTGAAACAGGTTAAATATGACGTCTTCGAAGATCATGAAGAGCATTTTAGGAATGATGTGTAGTATGCTTCATTACCCGTACCCGCAATATGTGAAGTTGCCCAGGTCCGAGCAGCATAACTGGTTCCACCAATTCACGGTATGTATATCTCCAGTCGGTTTCTTACAAATTTGTAATTTTTATCAATTTTTGCTAACATCAATCGGTGTTTTTAGCAAGAGTACACTTCGGATAGAAACCATACATCGCTCGTGGAGAAGGGATTCCACCGGAAGGCGAAGAGCCACTACTCTCATGTCATGAAAAAGTGGAAGCAGAAGTGGGTTTTAAGGGAAGAGCCGAAGGGAGTGAATCTCACACTGTTTTCGGGGTTCATCCGTCATTGGTCCATGCCTGCTACAGCAGCGGACTCCTCGACACATTCCCAAAACCGCAAGAGTGAGAAAAACGGTTTAGGAATGGCGACGCATAACGCGAGAGCAAAAAGCACCGCACAGCGCAAGATTAACTTTGTAAGTATCGTTTTTAGAATGTTCAATAATTTAATTAATTTAATACTATTGACCGTTTAAAAATGTGCAGAAACAAAAGACAGAACGCGAGCCGACGTTTGTTGAGCTCACTGTGGAGGGCCATACGAACAAGACTACATGCGAGATTCAGGATCCGGTCGCTCGGAGAATCGTAGAATCGGCAAAGAGGCGGGTGGAGGAGGTCCAGACCCAACAGTCCGAGGAAGTCGGCTCAACGGATGAGGTACCGTCGCAAAGGATCAATGAGATCTTTCTTGAGGTAAGTTTGTGTGTTTACTAAAAATTTACATAACTCATCTTTACTTGATCTGTGTAACTAATATTTGTTAGTTACTTTGCAGGAAACGCAGCGCAAAACGGGTCGTGTTTTCGAATTAGGAAACTTGGGGGAGGGAGCCTCGACACCGCATTCCCGCTTCCGACCAGAGAACGAAGTCTTCACCGAAGCTTTGCGCGAGAAAGATGCAGAAATTGCAGCTCTCAAGACGAGTTTTGAAAGTCGAATGCAAGAGGAAAGGGCGGAAAATGAAAGAAAGTTGGCGGAGATGCGAGATCAAATCATGAACTACATTCGGTTTGGCGGAGCTCCTCCAGGAGGATCGGACGGGACAACTCCTGTAGTGGGACCGAGAGTGGAACAGGAGCATCGGGAACGGGGGTACATGTACGGCCTCTGTAGAGGGAATGGGGACGGAACTAGGATCCAATGTGGATCCCAATTTTATGTAATTTTAATAATACTTTTAATAAATTTCATAAAATTAATAATAATTTTATAAAATATTTCATATATCAAATATTTTACTATTTTATTTTAAATAATTAATTATATAAATTTCAAAAAAAAAATAATAATAAATTTACGAACCGTCGGTAAACCGTCGATTATTAACTGTCGGTTATAAACCGTCGGTAAACCATCGGTTATTAACCGTCAGTAAGCCGTCGGATGCTAACCGTCGGTAAGCCGTCGGGTACTAACCGTCGGTAAATCGTCGGTTAAGTCGTCGGACTTGATCTAGTCATAAACCGTCGATTTATTGACCGTCGATAAACCGTTGATAATCTGTTGAAAAATATCGACGGTTTTCCGATGGATAGTTTTTTCCGACGACATAGAACCGACGGATTTCTCCGGCCGGAATTCCGTAGGGGACGACTGTTTCCGACGGTTTACCGACGGTTTGGTCCGTTGGTAAACGGGTGTTTTCTTGTTGTGTAGGAACACTGAATATTAGGGCATGTTTGTCCCCGCTTCATGCGGAATTCGAAGCCTTCATATGGGCTATGCAATGCATGAAGGTTCATCAAAAATCTCATAATACTTTTGCAACGGATTTTTCAAAATTGGTTAAGATAGTGTCGGAACCAGAAGAATGGCCAGCTTTCTCGAAGAAAGGGATACTTCTCAACTTACGACTTAATCAACATACCTCACACAAGAAATTCGATAGCAGATAGGAAGCGCGGAGTGTTCGTCTCAGACCGTCAAACAATATTCATGTTGGACCGGAGCCACCAACTTAAATTAAAAAAATTTAAGTAAGTTATTTTTATTGTATTTTGTTGATAAAAAAAAATAAACGAGACAAAAAATAGAGATATAAGGTACAATAAATGATCGCAGAGCACGTTCACGTAGAATACAATAATAGAATTGCATTAAGACCAAACCTGAAGCCAGCCCAAATATTTCAATGGTTTTTGGTAAATTAGTTTTTTTAACCTTATTTTGGTAAATTACTAACATTGTTTTTTTTTTGAAGCTAAATTAGTAACATTGTTAAGACTTTATTACCATGACTAAACATTGTCACTACATAAAGAAATTAAACAAAAAATATCATTACATACAAAAATTTTCTTTGTCACAAATATATTAGGAAACATTTCTTAAAAAATATATTTGTATACCTTTAAATTATGAATTACCTGGTGTGATTTCTATAAAATATTTTGTGCTTTACAAAAAATCGTGTTCTTTATTTTCAATTTTTGTTTTTAATGCATAATTTCATGTTTTTTGAAAATATACTTGTTCTCTTTCCTATAATGTAAGCGGAAAGAAGAAGCTAACGGCGGGAAAGCAAGAAAAAAAATAGTTTAAAGTAAATAAATTTCACCAAAAAAGAAGATCTTCACCAAAAAAAAAAACAAAGCTGTGTATGCAAGTATCTATAGATTTGTATATAAGTTACAAGTACTGTTTTCTTAAAGGGAAAAAACCTGAAACCAATTCTCTTTTCGTTTTCACATTTCTATCTATCTCTCTCTCAGATTTTATTTTACATCTTTAATCTTCTTCCATTCACATGAACCCACACACAACATTCTCCACATATCTCCAGATCTGATCTGATCTCGCTTCTTGGCTTCTCAACGACGATAAATCACAGGTTCTCTTTCTTCTCTGTTCTTCTTTGTCCTTTGTTTTGGATCTCTGAGATTCATAAACATGTGCGTGTACTTGCTTGCTTGCCATGAATTATAACACTAAATTTATGTTTCTGCACGATTTTCTCGGGAAAATAAAAATGGCGTCGAACTCAGTTCTTGGTGTAAATCTTTGATGCAATAAACTAAAACTCGAATTCGGTTTTCCTCTGTTTTCGCGTAATTTGAAAAGATGATGGGATCGGCAGGAGACAGAGAGGGACCACTCGTTCTTCACTTTTTCCCCCTATTTGCTTTCTGCTAATTACCTCAGTTTGCCAAAAGAATTAGCCGCAACTCAAACATAATTAAATATTGATTATGTTTTGATTACTGTTTATGCCGGAAACACACATAAGGACGAGTTATTTGACGGATTTTGATTTTGTTTTGACAAAATTAAGTCGTTAAGAAATATTAACGTTTTGACTTATATACTAAATTAGCATTGTTTTGACATTTTTTTCCTTACCAACTCAATTTCTGCTTCTAAATAATCCAAATTTTCTCTTCGTTGAGTCAAAAAAGAACATAGAAAGAATTCTCTCCATTTTGGCTGCCCACTTTATCGTGTGGAGTCAATAAAAACGCAAGAAAATGTTGGTTAAATTAAAAATGAAATCATGATTATATAATTTACGTTTGACTCAATTAATGATACAAGATTAATTAGGTCAGCTTTTCGGTTATTTCTGGTTATCTTATCTAATTTAGGTAACTGACATCCCAAAAATAAAGTTTTGGTTTTTAGGAGTTGTCGTTTTGGCCCATGGAACCCGATTTGTCATACATATAGTTTTTAGTTTAGGCTATAATACACACACAAATAGACGTTAGGACTTCTGCCAAACTAATTCTCGTTTCCGTGACTCGAAAACATTCTAATGATAATAAACTATAGATAGATAGATAGGACTTCAAATGCTAAAACCTTTTGTGGGTTTCGATAGATAGGTCCGCCAAGGGCCATCTTCATCCGTTCTATCATTATCATTCCAACCTAAAACCAATTGGTGATAATTAAATTGGCCAAAGTCCCTTATATATTAGTCATTATCATTCTCAACTTCTAATGTGGGACAATTACACACATTCTCTAGAGATCCAATATGGGACAATTACACACATTCTCTAGAGATTAAGGCCTCATGGCCCATTAATCCCTACAATATCTCGAGATAATGACAGACCATCAATCCTAGGGTCCGAAGGCACGGGCCACTTTCAGGCCGGGTTACGAGAGTGTGTGGGTCAGGCTCTGATACCATGTTAAGTTTTTTGGACTTTCAACCTAAAATTAATTGGTGATAAATGGATTGGCCCAAGTCCCTTATATATTAGTCATTATCATTCCCAATTTCCAATGTGGGACAATTACCACACACTCTCTAGAGATTAAGGCCTCATGGCCCATTAATCTCTACAATATCTCAATAACAACCACCAAAGTCACATATATATATATATATTGGGAAAGTCCATCTTGATCGGTCCTTTTTTTTTTTGCATGATACTTTATGTTATCCCAATTTCCCAATATTGTAGATGACGTTTTTCTTTATTAGATTTTTTTGGGTGGATATAGTTTATTGCTTCAACTAGTTTTAAGTGGAGGCATGTTTCTCCACTCCATTAAGTGGACCTGCGAAGCCCCAAAAGGGTATCTGATGTTGCTGCTTGGCATTACCCATTCATATTCTTAAGAGGAAAAGATTCGTTTGCCCATTTGTATCCGTACCAACACGTTCCTTCTTTTTCCGAGTCCAAATTGCATATTATATCTCTATAACATCTGATTCTGTTACAGTAAAACTCACAATCTAAAAGATTCAATTAACTAGAAACCAATGTTCATGAAACAAAGATCTCTATCACCTTTGCAGAGAATCAAGAAGAAAAAATAGATTCTCAAAACAAGAGATGATCCAAACTGTTACAGAAAAAAGGAAGAAGAAGATGAAATTTTCTCAACAATATTTTCGATTGAATGTAAAAAATGAGTAAAATATCGTTTTATGCTTCAGCTTTCTCTTGAACTTTCATCTAAGCCGTCCATATGCTTTTGATCTTCTCAACTCAGTTATCCACGTGGCCCATCCATTTTAACTGTAACACATCTTCCCCTTTTGAAAAACCTTGACCACAAGGTTTAGAAAAAATGTATTGTCTCAGCAAATCTAGGAAAAACTCATTTGTAGTTTCATTGGCAAAATTCAGTGGTAGAAGCATCAAAACACTCAGCCAAAACCACTTCAATCCACTGCATAAACCTTCATAAACTTGCAGCCCTGGCCTCGTTTTCCAACAAACCCCAAACCGAAATATAGACTCTCTTTTCCACACTGACAGCATCAAACAAAAGAAATGTCCAGTGGATGAACCAACCAAGTGAACGTGACAAACAAGGAGAAAATTGCTGAACCAATCCAATTCCAAGGAAGCACTAGCCAGTGAAGTATAGTCCACTTCTTTTGAATCAGTCTTGAGATAGTGCAGAACGTATGAAACACCTAACAGATGTGTAACTTGAGATGCAAACGCATACTGATTCAGCTGATACTCTGATAGATTGCAAGACCAATGGAAAATCCCGTCGCTTGCAAAGAAATGAGCTTCCCAATAAGTTGTCGATAGTGAGAAGCATCATGGACCAGCCCACTGTGCCAAAGAGTCACCACTAACTCATATGGTACAACCAGCTGCTCATCCACACTCATACTCTCTTGGCCATGTATATCAGCCAATGCACATTCCCGTTCTCCGTCGCAACTCAGCTCTTTTCTATCTTTTTTGATGCTGATCACCACCCGAGGCAAACAAAGCCCAGAAAATTGTGCATTTCAGACCGGTAAACAACCTCAAACACATTCATGCTACAGCCAAGTTCCAAGTCAGAGACTGCTACCTGATGTTGTATCAAGTTTGTCTGATGAGCAAAAGCAGTAGCCATCGTCACATAATTTGCTTCTGACATTTCTCTGTCTTGAATCGATACACTTGAATCTGGCTTTTGATGTTGTTGTCTTCTTCGTTTGGGAAAAAATAATCTGACAAGAAGAACAATGAAACTCCCATAGTTGAAGCTATCAAGCTCCTCCCCATCTAACTCGTCATTTACAATGTCAGTTTGGACAATCTGATTTTCCACCACAACCTCAAAATGGGTCACTGATAGAATAACAACACAGAGCCTTCGTTGTTTCATGAGTTTGTACTTGAATTTCCAACATTTTGGCATCTTTCTCTGCTTTCTCTTGTGCTTCACTCTGCTTACTTCCAGAAGTATTCTATCAAACACTTGGTATGCACAAGGTAAAGGCGTACAACTTATTGAAATTGTAAAATTCCCAGCTACATTGTTGACATGTAAATCCTCTATTTGCTTCTGAGATAACTCAACTCTTTCACACAAATCACCAAGGCCAAAACCATCGTAGTATGCATCACCAACATCTAATGATTCTTTGTGAAATTGAAGGCTTGGTTCCAAATTATAATTTGGTACCTGAATATGAGCCAGTGACTCCAGTGCTTATGTAGGATTCGCGAACTCATGTTGACTCAATTCGCTTTGTTTAACCGATGCTTCTGTACTGATCATCTCCATTTCCCCACCTGATTTCACTTCGTGAATCTCCTCCATCTCCATATCCGATACTAGTTTCGAACATGACTCAGACTCGACTTTCATAATATCATGAATCATCTCAGCACAATCTTCGTGGAAGGCAGCTTTAAACTTGCGGATCTCATCCCTCAACTCGTCGAAACCCGACTTCATGGTAGATTGAAACCTCTCCAAAGCCTCTGTGAACAACACAATCGGGTCTGGTGCAGAAACAAGCATTTCTGGAATTGTTGACGGATCGTGTTGAAGATCCCCTGTTGAATCCGTGTTCCCTAACCCTAATCGGATTCATATCCCCTCTAGGAGAGTTGCGATCTGCGCATCATTGTTTGTCGGCATCGTGTTTCTAAGAATCGTTTGGCTCTGATACCTTTGTTACAGTAAAACTCACAATCCAAAAGATTCAATTAACTAGAAACCAATGTTCATGAAACAAAGATCTCTATCACCTTTGCAGAGAATCAAGAAGAAGAAATAGATTCTCAAAACAAGAGATGATCCAAACTGTTACAGAGAAAAGGAAGAAGAAGATGAAATTTTCTCAACAATATTTTCGACTGAATGTAAAGAATGAGTAAAATGTCGTTTTATGCTTCAGCTTTCTCTTGAACTTTCATCTGAGCCGTCCATATGCTTTTGATCTTCTCAACTCAGTTATCCAGGTGGCCCATCCATTTTAACTGTAACAGATTCTTTTTCGTTTTATCTTTTGATCTCTTAACCTTTTGTTTCCTTGTCAATTTTTTGTTGGGTGCTTTGTTTATCCACGCCTCTCCTTCTTTGTTACTATCCAAAAGGTTCTTCCTTTTTCATTTTCTGATTTTATAAATTATCATTAGTTCCTGAAAATCATGACTTTAAGAATTGTAAGTCTTAGGAATCTTGTCTGTTCTCAGATTAAAACTTGCTTTTTAAGTTTGGTATTTTTGTCTATTTGGTCTTCATTGTTAAGGTTCAAGGATGATATCATGTATTAAAATGAGCCACCTATTGTAGCTTCTCGTTGACGCTTATAAAGGTTGCTTCTATAATAGTTAAGGTTTAAAGGTTACTTGCACTGTACGTATTCTCTGTCATGTTCGGTAGAACAAACAAGAAATGAGATGCTTTCTGTTGAGCAACGGATTCTGTGTGATTTCCTTTTGAGGATACACTTCAGCTGGTTCTCATGAATGGTTCCTGTTCAAATCTACAAACTGCTATCGTTTTTGATAACGGAATTGGATTCTCATCTTTTGTCTTCTTGTTACCATCTCTTTTTTGGTTTCTTTTCATAGGTTTTGAAGAAAACTCTCGGACCAGGACAGGGCGATTTCTTCCGCTCTAAGAACCTGATCCCTTATGCGAAATCCTCTTCATGAAGAGGAGAGAGTTTTGTTAGTTTAAGCAGTTATGGAGGCCGGTACAACCACTAGCGGAAGCAGTAGAAACGATAGCTATGAAGCAATCAAGAATGGATCATGGTTTAATCAGTTTCGCAATGGCTGTAATCCCTGGATGGCTAGATATGTATATGGTCTTATATTCCTCATCGCAAATCTACTAGCTTGGGCTGCTCGTGATTATGGTCGGCGTGCCTTAAATGAAGTGACAAGTATGTGTCTCTTTCCTTGTCTTACAATTGTTGAACGATGCTGACAAAACAAAACTCCTCTCTTGTCAGTATTCAAGAAGAATTGTAAAGGCGGAGAAAACTGTTTGGGGACCGAAGGAGTCTTAAGGGTTAGCTTGGGATGTTTTGTATCCTTTCTTGAATACTATATATGTTTTCTTACAACACTTTTATCAGAAAATGTTATATGCTTAACCGTAAATCCTCAGTTGTTCTATTTCATTATGTTTCTATCAACACTTGGCACGTCGAAAACGCATTCATCAAGAGATAAATGGCATTCTGGGTGGTGGTCTGCTAAGCTTATCATGTGGCCTGCTTTAACCATCATTCCTTTCTTGCTTCCTTCTACAATTATCCGCCTTTACGGTAAACCTTGATGAGAAAGAGAAAAAAAAGGGTTTTATAGTACTCTCTTTAGTTTAATTGGCATGATGAGTAATTAAAACGTATTTTTCTTCTTTTGTTTGATGATTTGCGCAGGAGAGATTGCCCATTTTGGTGCAGGGTAAGATTGATCTGTCCAGTTTTCACATTAATTACATCCATCCACAATCTTACTGTTTGTTGTTTCTTTATAGGGTATTTCTACTGATACAGCTAATTAGTGTGATCAGTTTCATTACATGGCTCAACGAGTGCTATCAGTCCCAAAAAGACGCGGAAAGATGGTTAGTTTTTTTAATTCACTAGACAGTATTATGTTTTTCTTTCTTAATCAGTATTATGTTTTGTTGTAGCCATGTCCATGTAATGCTACTAGCAACTACTTCATACACAGTGTGTATAGTTGGGCTGATTTTGATGTACATATGGTACGCGCCCGATTCTTCATGTCTTCTCAATATATTCTTCATTACTTGGACGTTGTTCCTCATCCAGCTCATGACAAGCATCGCTCTCCATCCTAAAGTAAAAGTCTTTTGTATTTGTGTCATTTGTTGTGTGAGTTTTAAGTTATTAAGATTTGTTTGTGGTTGCCAACACCAACAGGTGAATGCTGGATACTTGACTCCAGCTCTTATGGGTCTCTATGTTGTGTTTATCTGCTGGTGCGCCATTCGAAGGTATCTAAACATACAAGTTTATAATATAGTCCTTCTTTTACATTAATTGTAAATTGGTTTGCCCCCAAAAAATGTTGTGCAGTGAACCAGTGGGAGAAAGCTGCAACAGAAAAGCAGCAGCTTCAAACAGAACGGATTGGCTTACAATCATTGTAAACTTCTTTCTTTCAACCACCTAATTATATAACACTCTTTCTGTTTTGTATTATCCGAAAGTAATAAGCTGATTTTGGAATATCAGAGCTTTGTGGTTGCGTTACTTGCAATGGTTATTGCGACATTTTCAACGGGAATAGACTCTCAGTGTTTCCAATTCAAGAAAGATGCCAACAGTCAAGGAGAAGGAGAAGAAGAAGAGGAAGATTGTGTTCCATATGGATTTGGATTCTTCCATTTTGTATTTGCGACAGGAGCAATGTACTTCGCTATGCTACTCATCGGTTGGAACACTCATCACCCCATGAAAAAGTAAAGCTTTTCTCAACAATCTTAATTATACATTCAACGCGCGCACACACACACACATACTAAATTTATGAGATTTTGTAAGACTTTGTAGCCTCAGTATGAAGCTTGAGACTTTAACTTAATCAATACAATCTTTTTTTCGTTCAGGTGGACGATTGACGTGGGATGGACGAGTACTTGGGTAAGGATTGTGAACGAGTGGCTTGCGGTTTGCGTCTACAGTAAGTAACAATAGTTGAGAGACAGATTGAATGCTTTCATCCTTAAAATTACAAGATTGGAATACAGTTTTGTAATCTTATTATGTTCATGAAATGTTATGACAGTTTGGATGCTGGTGGCCCCAATCGTACTGAAAATCAGAAAACAAAGGACAAGTGGGACCTGAGGAGATAGAGAGAATTGGGCGAAACGACAAGGACTCTGTCGTTTTCTTTATCTCTTCTCTTTAGGTGGGATAGAACTAAACCGACTCATTCACCTAGGGCCAGGATGGAAGGCAAACATGCTCTTATCTCATGGGTTTGGTAGGAAAATAGTACTAGATCAAATCAATTATTTGTAACAAGATTGTTATAAGAAACTGGCTACAAATATCTTTATGATTATTCTTATATAATCGTAATTGTGACCCTCAAAAGTTTGATTATCGCAACACGGATTTGTCCATATAAATGATGCTTGAACACAAACTTCACATGCATATGTCACAAATGTAAGAAAATGAAACAATGAAAATAAGATAACATCTAGGGAGTGAATATTTCATATTTATCATCTTATTTTTTATTCAAGGTTATATTATCAAAATAAAAATAAAAAATCTAATAAATTTTCAATATAAATTAAAGTTAACACAGTAATTAACCTGATTTTATTAATGGCAAATTAGTAATCAACCATTTTGAGAGTGAATATAAGACCAAAATCACTTCCTAATTAATATAAAGACTAGTACGGTTCGCTCGCACCATGTACGAGCACAAATATTATTAAACATAATTTTTTGAAATTTTTATCAAATTAATTTAACAACAATAATAATAATATTAATTTTTTTATATAAGACTATTTATAATTAAACATGCATACATTATTATATTTAATAAGATATTTTATAATTTAACATAAATAAAATTAATAGTAATAAAATAAATTGTAATTATAAATTTTATGTATAAAAATTCATACATAATATCTTTTAAAATATTTTATCATTTATATATATTTCAAAATATTATATAAATCATATGAATTTATGATATAAAATTCAAAAATATTTATTATTATTTAAAACTATTCATAAACGTTCTTATATTTATCATGTTATTTTTATTTTATTTTATTAAAGGTTATGTATATCTCTAAAATAGAATTAAAATCTTCATAAATATTTTCATATTTATCATCTCATCTTACTTTTTCATTTTTTATTTAAGGTTATGTATATATCTCCTAAATAAAATTGAACAAATATTCATAAATATTTCATATTTATCATCTTTTTTTTATCCAAGATTATGTATCTACATAATAAAATGAAAAATACATAATAAAATTATCAATATAAATTAAGGTTAACACAATAATTAGTCTAATTTTATTAATGACAAAATAGTAATCAACCATTTATAGAATGAATATAAGGCTAAAAGCACTTCTCAATTGATATAAAGATATATAATATTTTATTAGAACATTTGAAACCCAAACGAAAAACACACATATTTCATTTATTTCTCTGTTTTCTAATTTTAATTTCAAGAATCTGATTGTTATATATCTTATATTTTTATTTTATTCTCTCTGTTTATATTTGTGTTCCCCAATTTATTCAGGTTAATATCGACATTAGTATAAATGGATATAAGGTAAGATTACTGAAAGATTGGATAACCTACGGCACAAATTTATTAGGTTAACCTACGGCACAAATATATTTTCTTTTGTGGTTTAGGTATCTCTAAATTTAATATGGTTTAGGAGTTAGAAGTCGAGAGGGATTAGGAAATTTAGGATTCGTCATTAGTATATATATGGTGGAGAAGTTAGGCGAAAAATCATTCATCATCTTGCCTTTGTGAAGCAATACTATCATATTCGTCAGTCTGTTTTGGAAATTTAGTCCGAAACTTCTGTCGTCAGATCTCTCTCTGACCCAGGAGATATGTCAGAGAAGGAGACTACTGCAGAGATTGTTAGCCGTGCCTTTGTGAAGCAATACTATCATACTCTTAACGAATCACCTCAGTTTCTTCATATGTTCTATAAGGATTCATGTCTGTTTAACCGTCTTTGTCCTGTAACCCATGTCAAGAAAACTGTTTGGTCTAGGAAAGAGGTAAGAGATGAGTTTCTGGCTGTGCGATTTGAAGATTTCACGGCTGAGATCGAAACTTCAATTGGTGTACCATATCTTATGGAACATGGTCATCTTATTGTGTTCGTCAATGGATACTTGACTAGGAAGAAAGATAACGTGAGGAACAAGTTTACGCAAACGTTTCTTGTGGCTCAACAAGACAATGGTTTCTGTGTCGTCAACGATATTTTCAGGTATAAGAAAGAGAAGACACAGACACAGACACAGACGTGTTTTGTAACTGAGACTGAGTATTGTGCAGGTCAGAGCCTGAGCCGGTTGCCTCGAGATAATCACTTCCTCACAAACTAGCGGCAATGGAGAGCACAGTTTCACTTAGCGATAAAGCTCCAAGCAAAGTTGAAGCTGATAATGAATGGTTTGTGGTTTTAGGTTAGACTTATGTAAGCCAGATTCAGGTTTTGTTTTGGTTTTTTTTTCTTTTCTTTTAAGTTGGTTTTGGTTTTTCGGTTTATGGATAATTTCGGGGATATGTGAATCGAATCTAAAATTGAAGGTCCCTATAAAATAATCATCCCTCTGTTTTTTTTTTTTTAAAAAATTTATATTTTTAAAATTTTCACACAAATTAAAAAATAATTAATATTTAGTTATAATGTATATTTCTTTTTCGTTACAACATTTTTCCATAGATATTAATTCAAAATAGATTTTGAAATTCATAATTTATAAACATTAACTAGTAAAAATTGCATAAAAAACATAAATCATCAATCTTTTCGAAACAATATTTTTTTTTATAAATCATCAAACATAAAAAAGAAACAGAAGAGTATAGTTTAATTTCTAGTTTTTCCTTAGAGATCAAACTTTATTTCTGGATGTATATTAAAGAAGAAAAAATGTTTTTCATATCACTTCTCTTTAATTTAGTAAATCTCAGTGTTTCAGATGTTAAAAACGTAGAAAACAAAAATTCAAAAAGAAAATCACGTTATATTTTCATATATACGAATTTGTGGAATAATTAACTTAATTCTTTCGGTTAGTGATCTTGAAAATAAAAATTAGCAAGGTAAACCAAAAATGTAGGCATTTAAACGGCTCAGATATTGAGGCGGATATTCAAGGAAAATGTGTGTTAATAGCTTTTGTTTATAGTAACTCAATATAAAAATTAAGGGATCAAGTTTTTGAGAGATTAATTCGTACTAGTGTGGTCAGGACAAACCCGTGGTTTATTATAAGGGATCTTAATGAGATTACCGAGAATCATGAGAAACAATAAGGAACTTTAAGGCATCTGTCGACTTTTATTTATTAGTAACATGATTCAAGATTGTGGTCTATAATTGAATTCACGGCACTAGCGGATTCTCTTTCAAGGAGAGGTCGAAGAGGAAAACAATTTATTAGGTGCAAACTAGACATGGCATTAACCAATAAAGATTGGCACACACTTTTTCCTTTTTAATTTGTAGAATATTTGAGGATGATTGGTTTAGACCATCGATCGATTGTGGTAAATATTGAGGATAAAATACAAAGGGGAAGAAGACATTTTAGATTTGATAAATGTTGGGTGAGGCAAGATGGTCTAATGGATACGATTAAACTGGGACGAGGAGAACCGGAGGACATCAATGATACATATTTTGTTACTAAAATTGGTAGATGTAGACATGAATTATCAAAGTGGAAGAAAGACAATCTTTCATACGGAAAGGAAAAGATACATGAGCTGCAGAAAGCCCTAGTGGAGGTCCAAAAAGATGACAATATAACTCAAGCGAAGGTGATGGAGATTTCAGAAAAGTTAAAAGATGCTTATAGAGATGAGAAACTTTTTTGGCAGAAGAAGAGTAGCAATATGTGGCATACATCAGGAGACCGATATACAAAGTTCTTTTTGCCTTGACTAAACAAAGACGTGCTAGAAATCATATTGTAGGGCTCCACAAATCAGCAGGACATTGGGTGATAAAGGAACATGAAGTGGAAAGAGTAGCTGTAGAATATTTGAAGATTTATTCACTTCTAATAACCCGGATTGTTTTGAGGAGTTTTTACAGGAGGTTCCGGTCTCAATTACAACTAAAATGAACTAGAGACTTATGGTAATAGCTACTGAGGAGGAGGTTAGGAGAGCACTGTTTATGATGCATCCAGAGAAGGCTCTGGGACTGAAAAGTATAACTGCGTTATTTTTCCAATAATCAGGGCTAATTGTGAAGAATGACGTTATTCAGTTGGTCAACAATTTTTTACAACATGTTGAATTAGATCCAAGAATTAATACGATGAATATTTTTCTTATTCTTAAAACGAGAAGCCCGAATCAGATGATAGAATTACGACCAACCAGTCTTTGTAATATGGGATATAAGATCATTTCAAAGGTGTTGTGTCAACGGTTAAAGGAGCTTCTACCAAAATTGGTCTCAGAAACACAATCGGCTTTTGTTGCAGGGAGATTGATTTCTGATAATATCCTTATATCTCATGAGATTTTCCATGGCTTAAGAACAAATCTGTCTTGCAAAGGTAAATTCATGGCAATTAAAACGGATATAATCAAGGCTTACGACATGGTTGAATGGCTTTCCTCGAGAACCTCCTGAGCAAAATGAGCTTGTCCTGTAACCCATGTCAAGAAAACTGTTTGGTCTAGGAAAGAGGTAAGAGATGAGTTTCTGGCTGTGCGATTTGAAGATTTCACGGCTGAGATTGAAACTTCAATTGGTGTACCATATCCTATGGAACATGGTCGTCTTATTGTGTTCGTCAGTGGATACTTGACTAGGAAGAAAGATAACGTGAGTAACAAGTTTACGCAAACGTTTCTTGTGGCTCAACAAGACAATGGTTTCTGTGTCGTCAACGATATTTTCAGGTATAAGAAAGAGAAGACACAGACACAGACGTGTTTTTTAACTGAGACCGAGTATTGTCCAGGTCAGAGCCTGAGCCGGTTACCTCGAGATAATCACTTCTTCACAAACTAGCGGCAATGGAGAGAACATTTTCACTTAGCGATAAAGCTCCAAGCAAAGGTGAAGCTGATGATGAATGGTTTGTGGTTTTAGGTTAGACTTATGTAAGCCAGATTCAGGTTTTTTTTTGGTTTTTTTTCTTTTCTTTTAAGTTGGTTTTGGTTTTTCGGTTTATGGATAATTTCGGGGAAATATGAATCGAATCTAAAATTGAAGGTTCTTATAAACATAACTAGATTTTGATCCGCGCGCTGAGCGCGGAATATTAAGTAGATGAATTTTCTTTTCTTTTCTATGATCTTCTTGACCCGTACTTTATTTGATCTTTGATTTCAAAAATGAATTCAACACATGGAATTAGTTAGATTATTTTTATTTTATTTTCCGAATTCGTTTTATCGTCTTTAATGTTATTTTAATCATTTTGACCATATAATAGTTCATTGTTGTAGGTTTTCTCTTATCATGTGAAATTATTTTTTTTTTAATTTACGTTTTTATCATTATTAAGCAAATTAATTAATTTTAAAAATGTGTTTGAACATGTTTATTTATTTTGTACCATAAAAACACAAATTGTGATAAAATACAATTTTCGGATTAGACGGATCTTATCTAATTATATGCACATCTTCTTGTTAAAATTATTTAGTAAAATATTTATTTTTGGGGTTTTAAAAAAAAAATTTAGTTTCACTGTTAGAGATTTTAAACTGGGCGGACTAGGCCTATTTGGACTTGTTTATATTTAAGATCCATTTAGATTCGGCCGTTTAAAATGGTTTATTTATTTTGTACCCTAAAACATAAATTGTGATAATTACAATTTTTGGAAATCTTCTTGCAAAAATAATTTAGTAAAATATTAATTTTTTGAGTTTTTCTTTTTAAAGTTTTGTTTAAGTTTATTTTAGAGATGTTAAAACAGACGGACCGATTCATTTAGGTCTGTTTATATTTAAGATTCATTTAGATTTATCCGTTTAAATTCGTGAAAAATAACACATGCATATTTAAATTCATTTAGGTCTATTTATAAATTTATAAACAAATTAAGATTCTCTACGGTCTCTTCCATGTTCTTAAGAGGTGGATAATTAGAAAATGAACTAATTTCATCTTCTATAGCGAACTCATTTCAATTTTCTATGGAAACAACAAATTAATACTGAATCAGAATTAACAATAATTAGAAAATGAACTAATTTCATATTCCATAGCGAACTCATTTCAATCCTTTTCGGAAACAATAAATATTGAATCAGAGTTAACAATAATAATTTAACAATTCACAATCTCAAAGAGAGAAATCAGAAAAAAAATTTCCAAGTCTAAATCTTCAACTATAGGAATCTATTGATGAAAAATAAAACTTTGTTAAATTTTGTGGTTTCAGATTTTGAAATTTTGAAATTGAAACCAATGAAACTTTAAAAGTGAACCAAACATAACCCTCTAAATCTTGGCTAGTAAAATCTTACATTGCCTTTTGAAGTCTATGCTTCGAGTCTTAAAGTTTCACACTCAGAAAACTGAAAATTCTCAATCTTCGGTTGTTTTTATTTTGGATATCGTAAGAAAGATGTTATGAGAAAAAGAAAAATATATATTTTTTTTTCCTTAAATTTAACATTAATCGGGTACATGAACCTGAAAATGTTGTGTTATTAGTGAATAAAAACAGGTCCCTTAAGCATATACTAACGTGGTTAGTGAGAATTTGGTGAAGAAACTTGGACTTCAAGTCCATAAGCATCCATGACCCTATTCTCTTAAGTGGCTGAGTGAAGAAGGGGAAATGTACGTGAGTCATCAAGTTAAGGTTCCTATAACCATTGGGAGATACAAAGATGAGGTCTTGTATGACGGTTTGCCTATGGAAGTTGTTCACATTCTGATAGGTCAAAGTTTATTCCTTATTTTACTACAAATGCATAGTTATGCGAATGTAGTATTCATGGTATCGTATCCACAATGACTCAAGATTCACGCGATAGACTATATGCTTTCAAACTTAGCTAAATCAGTCAGATGAGAAAACAGTAAACAAAGCAGAAATGTAAAGGTTGTTTTCGATGGGAGAAAGGCGTTAGACTCAGAGTATTCTCAGGAAATCGTACAATGCCAGGCACTTAGCTATCATGATTCAGGTTAAGCACATGTTCAAGAACTAGAATCACAATGTAAAATAATTCAACTCTCGCTGCAACTGTTATCTATGTCTAGCAACTTAATGATTCAAATCTCTTTGCAATCTTAGAGTTCTAGACAAAGCATTTTTAGCAAGTTCATAAGTTCACAATTTTCCTAAACCAAATCTCTTTGCATCTAATCAAATTGCTCACACTAAGTTCTTTCAGATTATAACTCACACTCTCGTGCTAAATTAACAATCTCAGATCTAAACCCTAGGTGACCAGTCTAGAATTCAGCATTAAACTCAACTTAGGTGATGAACAGATAGATTTAGAATCCTAATCAATCGGTGATCTAACAAGGCATGAAATTCTATTGAGAATCCCTAAATCTAATTAAAGTTACTACTCAGACATGATATCAAATGAATAACACATGAATGAATAGAAAAGACTGAATAGATAAAAACATGGATTCGAAATCCTTCTCTCAAAGGTTACAAGTAGCAAGAACAGCCCCAAGCAATATCTCTCAATCTCCAGAGCAAAAGCAAGAACAAAAGTAAAGAACAAGATAAATGATACTGAGTCTCAAAAACCTAATTAATCTGCTAAACACATTTTGGGGCTAGATTAGAATTAGAGAAACTTCTGGGGCAACTTTGCAATTCTTCAAAATATGTCTTCAACCGGCGCATAAGACTATGTCATCCTCAGTGTCGACCGACACCAAGGTGAGTGTCGGTCAACATCCAGTCGTGGTCGAGACTCTCACTTCAGCTTCTTGCACAAATCACCAGAAATGTCCCATAATTCCACTCTTTGCTCCAAACGCAAGCCTACCTGTAGAAGACTCAATAGACTCGAAAAACCAGGTTAAAGACTCAATATATACAACTATATCATGGTTGAAAACCTAGAAAAACCATGATATATCAACTCCCCCACACTTAGCTCTTGCTTGCTCTCAAGCAAGTAAAGAACCATAACATAAGAAAGAGGTTTGAAAACACAGAAACTCATTTCGTCCTAGGAACTTTCGCATTCACAGTCACTTAGTAAACCACTGAAAACATTTCTACAGAGATCAAGACCACAATGTACTTTCCCCACACTTAGTAACTGTCCCAAGTAAACTCCACAACCTAGACAGAGCATTCAAGTTCACCACACTAATAATATATCATTGTTTTTACCTGTTTTAGGCCATGATATAAGTATGTTTTGGAGTCTATTGTCGTCTCTTTAGAGTCATTACAGGTGTTTATTAGCTACATGAACGTTTGAGAGATTATTGGAGATAATGGAGCATTTTGGGCATGTTTTGGAGCTTAAGCCGAGAGATATGACTTCACCAAGTCTGGACGACCTATGCATCGATCGATGCATCATTTGCATCGATCGACACACCTCTGCGACAGCTCATTAATGAAGACTTTGGAGATTTGCAGTTTTGCCCCAAGAAGTTTTAGTATTTACAAAAAGACCCCAAGCGTGATTAGGTCATCCATTACGAAAAGACCTTCCTCTGAGTGGGCCTTTATAATTAGGTTTTTGGTGTTTTGTTTTACATACGCTTTCATACTATTAGCTTTTTAGAGAGAGAGACCGAGAGGCTGATCGTTCTTGTACTCCTTAGAGAAGATTTCGAACCTCTTTTACTCTTACTCTTTGATTTATATGATATATATTTATTCATTGATTTGTGTTTCATTGATCATGTCTGAGTATATTCATAGTTAGGTTTAGGGATTCTCGTTAGGGTTTTCATGACTTGTTAGATTAATTTTGAAACACCCCATCCCGGCCATAGGCCTAGACGGACGTCCCATTATCTAATCCATTCTAAGTTGAGGTTCTTTTGCAACCTCAACCCTAAACGTTTTATACTTAGCCAAATTCTTAACAAAATTCATTCCATTCATTCATTCCATTCTAACAATTCTAAGCAAGAATAATAAGGCAAATAGACATTTTATTAATAAACGCAAAAGGTACCAATACAATGTGATCAATCCGCATTATGCTAATAGTATTTGGTCCTAAGTACAATGTCTATCTATTACACCACTCGTCTCGGTCTTGTCCGCGCCTAGGATGAGTCATCCCTATGATCATCCTTGTTACCTGAAACCAAATCATTTCATGAATCATAATATTTAAGTTAAGGCTTAACAACCTAACATTTATTCTATATGATCCCCTTTTTGTAATCGCTTTCTAAATATATGACTAAGTCTTATTAACCCAAACGTTCCATGTGCTAAGCCGTCTCGCGACCGGACGGTCGCCCGTTCAACCGCATGCGTCCGTAAGGTCTTTCACGCACGACCGTATGGTCGTCCGCGTACGTGCATGCGATCGTTCGTCTATGTCCGTATCGGGATTAATCATCGGCATGGTCTCTCGGACGTGAACGCGCATGACCGCGTTGGATCATGGCCGAACCGTGTTGCCGCGTTAGCGTGTATCGGTACATACGGGTACCCTCTTGGTTCGCGGCATCCCGAAGGATATCACGACCGTAACTCATGCGTACTACGATCATTCCATGATCCGATAGCCGACCGTTCATGAACGGATGCGACTGTTCGTGCGAAGGGATGCGATCGTGCCGCGGACGGTTACGATCGATCCTCAAGTTCGCACGTCAGACCACGGACACGCTTAGCGTCTCACGACTGTCCTTAGACACTCGCGTAATCCGTCCGACCCACGCCACGGCCCATCTCACAGCCGGTTACGGTTCTTTCCCGATCCTTCCGATCGGTTCCATACTTGGTCCGGTCACATCCTTTGTCTTACGGTTCTCGGTTAAACCGTCCCCCTAGACGGCCCGTTAAACCGTCCTGACCATTTGCCCCTTTGCGCCCCAAACATGGAATTAACCGCGCCCAACCGCTTAATGGCCGTTCCTTCACGACCATGGCCCTTGGCCGGTCGTGTGGCTTACATGAGCGTTTGAGAACCGAACATAGAATCTCTCTATGACCGGCTTTGACTTAAAAGAAGAAGTAGAATGATCCGGCCACAATCAATCCGACCATAAGCCTTTGGCTTGGCCAAGGCCGACAGAGATAGAGGCTCAGATGGTACCTTAGAAGTGGTCGGTGCTTTGCCCTGGTCCGTAGTCGCCTTGGAAGCCATTCCTCCTTTCCAAACCGCGCCTAGTACCCTTAACCAACCGCTCCTCTTCTTAAACCGCCGGTGATTCCTTTGCAAGCAATCGGCCGGCCCTTCTCTCTCTTTATCTCTCTCTTTCTCTCGGTTTAATGTGGCTTATGCCTTAGAGAAATTTGTGGGATTCTTCCCTTGTGTGTGTAGTGTGCGAAAATGGCCTCCAAGGCCACTATTTATAAGCCTTTGCACGCCCACAAACTGCCAAGGAGGAAGGGATGCAAGTTGGCTTGCGAATGGTCATGACTTCCATTGGCATCCATTCGCTATTGGCGCCTTGGTCAGCTAGTGTCACTAGCTGACCAGCTGATTCCACACTCCTACACTTCAGCTTAGCTGAGCTAAGCTGGTCACTAGCTTCTCTAGCTGATAGCTCGGCCGTCCAGCTGGTTTCTCTTAGGTTAAGCTCCCGTTTAGTTGAACTTAACCCTTCTCTGCCCATGGAACACTCTTATAGATCTTTTGGATCGTGAGTTCTGACTTCTGGTTCCATGAACAGCCCGAATGGCCCTTAGGCCGGTTCGGGGATGTTACAAGTCTCCCCCCCCTTGAAATGGATTCGTCCCCGAATCCAATCCAAGGTGTTCGTTCCTTGTAAACTCCTCAAACCATTCTGGATAATCGGCCTTCATTCTGTTTTCCGTTTCCCAAGTTATCTCCTTAACTCCGTTGCAAATCCATTCGACTTTCACCATATGGATAACCTTCTTTCTGGTTGCTTTTTCCAACCTATCCAGAATTCTCAAGGGCCTTGTTTCCAAGGTGAGATTTGCCTTTAGATCCTCGGGAATCTCGGGCATAATCTTATCCTGATCCGATAAGCACTTGCGCAATTGCGAGACATGGAACACGTTGTGGAACACTTCCATCTCATTAGGCAAGTCTAGCTTATAAGCAATCGTCCCGACCCGTTCTAGGATCGTGAACGGTCCTAAGTATCTTGGATCAAGTTTTCCACGTTTGGAAACCCTTGCCCTTCCTTTGAAGGTGATCATCTTAAGGTAGACTCGATCTCCAACTTGGAATTCGATGTCTTTCCTTCTTTTATCTGCGTAACTCTTTTGGCGGTCTTGCGCCTCTTGCATCTTGGCTCTTAGGAAACGGATTTGCTCCGTTGTTTCCTCAATTATCTCTGGCCCAAAGACTCGGGATTCACCCACTTGCGTCCAGCATAGTGGAGTCCTGCAGGGCCGCCCATACAACGCTTCATAGGGGGACATTCCGATGCTTGCTTGGTAACTGTTGTTGTAAGCAAACTCAGTCAAGGGTAAATACTTTTCCCAAGAGTCTCCCCAGTCTAGAACACATGATCTCAACATGTCTTCTAACGTTTGTATGGTCCTTTCAGACTGACCATCCGTTTGTGGATGATAAGCCGTACTCATGTTCACTCTCGTTCCTAGGGCTTTCTGGAAAGCTTGCCAGAAATAAGAAGTGAACCGACCATCTCGGTCTGAGACTATGCTTGCTGGTACACCATGAAATCTTACGATCTCATCAATGTACTTTTCAGCAAGTTTACCAACTCCATCAGTCTTCTTTATGGCTAAGAAGTGTGCGGACTTGGTCAGTCTGTCCACCACTACCCAAATCGTGTCCCTTCTTGACCGGGTCACCGGCAGTCCAGATACAAAGTCCATCGTAATGTTATCCCACTTCCATTCCGGAATGGGTAAACTTTGCATCAGGCCACTCGGGACTTGGTGTTCAATCTTGACCAATTGATACGTTTGGCACTTAGACACCCATTCAGCAATGTCCTTCTTCATCCCGACCCAGTGATAGTACCGTTTGAGGTCTTGGTACATCTTGGTCTGTCCGGGATGTTTAGAGAACTTAGACTGATGAGCCATCCTTAGGATTTCTTCCTTAAGGCCTTTCACATCGGGAACACACACTCGACCATTCACCACAACCGTCCCGTTGTTGGTGAACTGATACTCAGTGTTGTTGTTATTGACCGATCTCATCAACTCTTCATCATGCTCTTGGGCCAACCTGACCCTTGTCAACAGATCCGCCTGATCTGCCGCTCCAAGTCCTAGTGGCTCATTGTCCACGGTCAGTGCATTAAGGTGCAAGGACCGGACCAATCCGATCAAGGTCTCTGCATCCTTTTCTGCGGCCACTTCAGTTCTTTTCCGACTCAAGGCATCTGCAACCAAGTTGGCCTTCCCTGGATGGTAAGTGATGTCTAGATCGTAATCCGCCACCAATTCCATCCACCTTCTCTGCCTTAGGTTAAGGTCAGGCTGAGTGAACACATACTTTAGACTCTTATGGTCGGTGAATAGTTGCACTTTGGCTCCGTAGAGATAAGATCGCCAGATCTTAAGTGCAAATACCACAACGGCCATCTCGAGATCGTGAGTGGGGTAGTTACCCTCGTGTTTCCTCAACTGCCTTGAGGCATAGGCTATCACCTTCCCGTCCTGCATCAGAACGCACCCTAACCCGTTCCGGGATGCATCTGTGTAGACCACGTATGGTACATTGTCTACTGGCAGTGTTAGGACAGGTGCCTTGGTTAACATATCCTTCAAGTCATTGAAACTCTTCTCCGCGGCTTCAGTCCATTCGAACTTCACGTTCTTTCCGGTCAGCTTAGTCATAGCCTTAGCCATGCTTGCAAAACCTTGGACAAACCGCCTATAGTAACCGGCCAGCCCGAGGAAACTTCTAACCTCGGTTGCGTTCCTCGGCCGCGGCCACTCTTCAATTGAACGGATCTTGTCCGGATCAACTGAGACACCTTCATCAGACACTATGTGTCCTAGGAACCCTATCCTTGTTTGCCAGAAGCTACACTTGCTGAGCTTGGCATAGAGCTTCTGTGCCCTTAGGATTTCCATCACGACCCTTAGATGTTCACCGTGTTCTCTTCGGTTCTTGGAGTAGACAAGGATGTCATCAATGAATATGATAACGAACTTATCCAACCATTCCCGAAAGACACCGTTCATCATCTTCATGAACGCAGCTGGTGCATTGGTTAGACCAAATGGCATGACCACAAACTCATAGTGACCATACCGAGTTCTAAAGGCTGTTTTCCTCACGTCCTCAGGTGCTATCGGGATTTGATGGTACCCCGAAGCCAGATCGATCTTGGAAAACACCGATGAACCCTTTAATTGATCCAACAATTCATCTATCCGAGGCAATGGGTACTTGTTCTTCACAGTAACCCGGTTTTTGCCTCGATAATCAATGCACAACCGGAGGCTTCCGTCCTTCTTCTTGACGAATAGAACGGGCGCCCCCCATGGAGAACTACTTGGCCTAATAAAGCCTTTGTCTAGCAGTTCTTCCAGCTGCTTCTTCAGCTCAGCCATCTCGGCTGGAGCCATTCTATATGGCGCCTTGGAGAGAGGTTTGGTCCCTGGTTCTAGCTCAATGACGAACGGATCAGACCGGTCAGGCGGTAAGCCTTCTAGGGCCTTGAATACGTCCTCAAAGTCGTTGACCACTGGGATCTCTTCGACCTTTGTCTCCGGCCCAACTTCCTTAGTAGTGATGGTGGCTAGGTATGCTTCGCATCCCTTTTCCAGCATCCGTTCTACTTGGATAGCAGAGACGACCAAACTCCCCGAAGTTGGTCTTACTCCTTGGAACACGACCCTTCCCTCTGGCCGTTCCAACTTCACCCTTCCTCGGTGGCATTCAATGGTGGCTCGGTTTTGTCCAAGCCAATCCATCCCTAAGATCACTTCATGATTCTTAAGTTGGACTACTACTAGATCAGCTGGCATGTCCACGCCTCCAATGGAAATGGGAACCGCCTTCAATAACCCTAGCATTGGCATCACTTGCCCACCGGCCGCATTTACAATGCCTTGGCCGGCCGTTTGTTCCTTTTGGAACAAGCCTTTCCCAATCATTCCAGGACTCACAAAACTATGTGTAGCCCCAGAGTCAAATAGAGTGAGTGCCTCTACACCACCTATTGTAACGGTCCCTACATATTCCCTCAAATGTCTAAGAGTCCCGCCCTTTTCCCCAATGTATGCAATGCATTTAAAAATTGAAGAAGTAGAGGTCTTAGTGACGTACCAGTGATCGAGTCGTAGGAGCCGGCTTCGGCCGAGTCCTTCACCAGATTGTAGACTCGGGGTGTCCCGGCTTGGCCCTTGGCCTTAACCGCGCGACCTTCTTGTCCCCGGTTCCCTTCTGGCGCCTTCTGCTTATCACCTTGCAGCTTCGGGAAATCACGCATGTAATGCCCGGTCTTTCCACATTGGAAACATGTCAATGGTCTTTCTGTCACCCTTTCTTGCCCCTTCTGTGGACAGCTTGTGACTTCATGGTCTTTGCTGCCACACTTCGCACATACCTTCCCGGCTTTCCAACACTCCCCCAAGTGATATTTGCCACAGGTGGTACACTTCGTGCGGTCAGAGGATTGGCGATCAGCCCCCACTTAATCCCATTTCCTCTTTAGGTTCTTCCCGGGTCGGTTGGCCTCTTTGTCCTGTGCCTTAGTACCGACGTGGTTCTCCTCGGCCATGTTGGCCTCCACAGTAGCAGCTCGTTCAACCAGCTCAGAGACTGAGTCATAGGAGCAAACCGAGCAATGAGTCCGCAGTTCCACACGCAGGCCGCGCAGGAAACGGCGCACTTGAGCCGGCTCATCCTCAACATCACGTCCCACGTACTGTCTGAGACGATCAAACTCTGCCTCGTACTCACGGACCGTCTTGCGGTCTTGGGTCAAGCTCAGGTACTTACCCTCCATACGATCCCAAGCCTCAGCTGGGAAGTACTTCCGGTTGAACTCAACCTCAAAGTCAGCAAACGAGTCAATGAGACCCTTGGTGCGTCTGTCCACTGACAGCTACCAGTTATGCGCGTCCCCTTCCAGGAAGTGAACCGCAATGTCCTTCCGGTAGTCCTCGGGACACCGGGTAGATCGGAAGTTCCGGACAAGCCGTGACTTCCACTCATCGGCCTCAAGTGGGTCTGCACTTCCCTTGAAATGCTTGGTGCCCAACTTGGTGATGTGGCCAAGAACGTTGAGGTAGTCCACCTTACGGTTCTTTCTGGGAACCGGTGACTCTACCACTACTACGTCCTGCTCATCATCACTAAGGCCCTTGGTCTCCACGACCTTGGCCTTAAGCCCTTCAGAAAACGATTTCTGACCAGAAGAGATGTTCTGGTTCAGTGTCGTCAACTGGTCCATGACCTCCTTCAGCATGGTCCACATCTGTCCGATGTTCGGGACCGCGGTCAATGGCTCACCATCGCCGCCCATAGCATCGTCCTCCTCACGGCCGGTCTCATCTCGAGCCGCGTGAGACGAGGATTCGCCCACATCATCATGTCTACCCTCAACCTCGATGTCTGGTTCAGTAACCCTAGTCGAGTTGAGAACGTTAGGATCTGTGGGACCCGTGCTCTTCTGGGTGACCTCAGGACCGGTCATCCCAGGTTGGACAGGCGTGGTCTGGTCCTTGGATCCCTGTCCGTTTCCAGCCACACTCTTGTCCTTAGTACGCTTTGACTTGCTTTTTCCAACCTGAAGATCAACAAGTTAAGACATTCAACACAAGCAATCTCCAAGTCCTAACAAGTCTAACAATTCCTACACGGACAATCTAACCCGGACGAGTGGTGTAGCCCCATAACCCATAGCCTAGGAAATAACTCCGCTCTGATACCAACTTGAAACACCCCATCCCGACCATAGGCCTAGACGGACGTCCCATTATCTAATCCATTCTAAGTTGAGGTTCTTTTGCAACCTCAACCCTAAACGTTTTATACTTAGCCAAATTCTTAACGAAATTCATTCCATTCATTCATTCCATTCTAACAATTCTAAGCAAGAATAATAAGGCAAATAGACATTTTATTAATAAACGCAAAAGGTACCAATACAATGTGATCAATCCGCATTATGCTAATAGTATTTGGTCCTAAGTACAATGTCTATCTATTACACCACTCGTCTCGGTCTTGTCCACGCCTAGGATGAGTCATCCCTATGATCATCCTTGTTACCTGAAACCAAATCATTTCATGAATCATAATATTTAAGTTAAGGCTTAACAACCTAACATTTATTCTATATGATCCCCTTTTTGTAATCGCTTTCTAAATATATGACTAAGTCTTATTAACCCAAACGTTCCATGTGTTGGATCCCTATGGATCTAGGGTTTGTTATATTGAAATTTAGAACCAACCTCGTTCTTACCATTGGCAGCGGAAGAAGATGGTGAACGAGATCAGTGGAGCAACACAACGCTTTGCCTCTACCAGATACACACGCACGCTCGCTGAAAACGGGATGCTAGTGCCGGATCAATGGGGATCGATGGTGTCTGGTGTGTCAAGTGTTTCTATCAAGAAAACTGGACGGCTCTGTTGTTTAGGTCGAAACTAATCATCTTTTATTCGACCTAAACGTGCTTAACGGGCCAGACTCAATTAAGCCATAACCCGAAAAGCCTGTTCGGAAAATCCGAACTGCCATTAGATCGATTCTCATGTGTATTTCAATACACATAATATGATCATTGCCACAATGATCATTCCCATGTCGTAGCTTCCAGTTCGCTTAGGTGTGTGACCCTATAGAATCATACAATACTGGCAGTAAGTCCACGACCTACAGAATGCAAGAGGCTTCTAGCAAAGCATTGCAAACGCCCAGTATTATATGAATGTCTGATCTCGACACACAACTATCACAGGAGTGAGTACAAGTGTGATTTCAGGACACTATCCCAACAATCTCCCACTTGTACTGGAATCATCAATTCCTATAATCCTTTTGTCTCTATATCTCGATTTGGCATAAGGCAAGATCTGTGTCATCCTTATTTAGCCAACATCGTGTTTATCGAACTCCTGATCTCATACTGAACATTACAAACAACTGAACTACAGTTCGTTTGAGTGCGGCCACACATTCTCTCAGTATTCAATCTTCGATAGGCCCTGAGATATTTATCTCCCGTTTTTCAGGAGGGACAAATTCCATCTTGTTCCATCCCTGTTTCAACGCACACTTCATGATAAACTTGAACAGTGTCGTTATAGCCGCCAGTTACGGATCGACGTTTGACAAAGTCAAAATGTACCAATTCATATGCAAGAAAGCATGATGAACTCAGGTCTTAGGACTATACTCCATAGTCGTAATGAGAACCTCTTATGACACAGATATTACTATCTTGTAGACTTCTCATCAGCGGGTCATGTCCGATCATATGTCCACTGACATATATCTATGTGACTGACTGCGATAATCATATCATTGGCTCCATGAAACTTAGCCAACAGTCACCTCACAATCTAGTCTCTAACGGTTGTCAGTGTCCCGATTCTACAACCTTGACTAGGGACAAAATAATTTATTAACTTATAGGGTTTCATGATCAAGTTCTCAACTTGATGACCTATAATATGTCATAAACTTATTTTGGGACCATTATTTAGATCACAATAAATAATGCTGAAATCAAATTTCATTAAACACTTCTAAAAGAATGTTTACAAGGGCGTCTTATCATAACTAAAAAAAAATCCAAAACTCCCACTAGAATCAAGATTACATCTTAAGATCTCTAATGCCTACAGCAGTCGTATGACTCTCATGCTTAGGCCTTGGGAGTGACTTGGTTAGAGGATCATCGACATTCTCGTTTGTCGGAACTCGGCTGATCTTCACATCACCTCTATTGACAATATCACGAATCAGATGATATTTCCTCTCAACGTGTTTGGACTTCTGGTGTGACCTGGGTTCTTTCGCCTGAGCAATGGCTCCATTGTTATCGCAGAACAAAGCCACTGGCTCCAAGATACTAGGAACCACACCAAGTTCAGTCATGAACTTCTTGATCCAAACAGCTTCCTTTGCCGCTTCTGAAGCAGCAACATATTCAGCTTCCGTTGTGGAGTCAGCTACGGTATTCTGCTTAGAGCTCTTCCAGCTCACCGCACCGCCATTTAGACAGAAGACATATCCAGACTGTGATCGGAAATCGTCTCTGTCCGTCTGAAAACTCGCATCGGTGAATCCATTCACCACAAGTTCATCACTATCTCCATACACAAGGAACTTATCCTTAGTATGTCTCAAATACTTGAGAATATTCTTGACAGCTGTCCAGTGAGCTTCACCTGGATCAGATTGGTATCTACTCGTCATGCTTAACGCGTAAGCTATATCTAGACGAGTGCAGAGCATGGCATACATAATAGATCCTATTGCAGAGGCATAAGGAATCCTATTCATGCGTTCTCGCTCAGCAGGTGTCGCCGGACACTGCTTCTTGCAGAGACTCTTGCCATGAGACATTGGTATGAAGCCCTTCTTGGAATCGTGCATCCTGAATCTGTGCAACACCTTATCAATATAAGTGTCTTGGCACAATCCAATCAGCCTGTTAGTTCTATCTCTGTAGATTCTGATTCCAAGAATGTATGCGGCTTCTCCCATGTCTTTCATGGAAAAACAACTTCCTAGCCAAGTCTTAATAGACTGAAGCAACGGAACGTCATTACCGAAGAGGAGTATGTCATCGACATACAGTACAAGAAATGCAATTTTTCTCCCACTTGTCTTCTTGTATACACATGATTCTTCTTCGTTCTTGATGAAACCGAATTGTTTTACTGCTTCATCAAAACGAAGATTCCAACTCCGTGATGCTTGCTTCAACCCATAAATGGATTTATGAAGCTTGCATACCTTCTTAGCATTTTTAGGATCGACAAAACCTTCAGGTTGTGTCATGTACACGTCCTCTTCCAGAATGCCATTCAGGAATGCGGTTTTGACATCCATTTGCCAAATCTCATAGTCATAATGAGCAGCAATCGCTAGAAGAATCCGAATAGATTTAAGCATAGCGACTGGGGAATAGGTTTCATCATAGTCAATACCATGAATTTGTTTGAAACCTTTAGCCACCAACCTTGCTTTGTAAATCTGTACATTGCCATCCATGTCAATCTTCTTCTTGAAGATCCATTTACACTCAATGGCTTTTACACCATTAGGTAAATCGACCAAGGACCATACTTGGTTTTCTGACATGGATGTCATTTCAGATTTAGAGGCTCCAAGCCACTTTTCGGAGTCTGGGCCCATCATTGCTTTCGCAAAGGTCGCTGGTTCGTCACCTTCAATGATCATCAGATCATTTGAATTGGTTACGATAAATCCATAGTATCTCTCGGGTTCGTGACGGATCCTTCCGGATCTGCGAACTTCAGGCTCCACAGGCGCCGGTTCCACAGAACTTTGTGGTTCCAACTGCTGCTCCTCCTCAGCAGGTTGAGCAGTATCCTGTGCATCTAGAATTTCTTCAAGATGTACTTTACTCCCACTGTTTTTCTTAGAGAGGAACTCCCTTTCAAGAAAAGAACAGTCCCGAGCAACAAATACTTTGTTCTCAGATTGGTTGTAAAAGTAGTATGCCTTGGTTTCCCTAGGATAACCAACGAAGTAGCATTTATCTGATTTGGGTGCAAGCTTGTCGGAGATTAAACGTTTGACATAAGCCTCGCAACCCCAAATCCTTAGGAAAGACAGACTAGGAACGTTCCCAGTCCACAGTTCATGTGGTGTCTTTTCTACTGATTTAGATGGCACTCTATTCAGTGTAAACGCAGACGTTTCTAGAGCATATCCCCAAAAGGATAGTGGAAGATTAGAATGACTCATCATAGACCGAACCATATCCAATAAAGTTCGATTTCTCCTCTCCGATACTCCATTCCATTGGGGTGTACCAGGAGGAGTGAGTTGTGAAACGATTCCACACTCGCTCAGATAGTCGCTGAATTCTTGGCTCAAGTATTCTCCTCCGCTATCCGATCGCAGAATCTTAATACTCTTGCCAAGTTGATTCTGTACTTCATTCTTGAATTCCTTGAATCTATCAAAGGAATCTGACTTGTGTCTCATCAAATAGACAGAGCCATACCTACTGAAATCATCAGTAAAGGTAATGAAGTACTTAAAGTTTCCTCTGGCAGCAGTACTCATTTGCCCACATACATCAGTATGAACAAGGCCCAATAAATCACTGGCCCTTTCATTTGGTTTGTTGAAAGGGGCTCTAGCCATTTTGCCCACCAAACAAGACTCTCATTTCTCACATGATTCAAAATCAAATGAGCCCAGAAGCCCATTTCGATGGAGCCTCTGGATGCGTTTCTCATTGATATGGCCCAAACGACAATGCCATAAGAAAGTCGGGTTTTCGTCATTGGACTTAAACCTCTTTGTATTTATGTTAAAGACAGGCATTTCTTGGTTTAATATATATAACCCATTATCTAATGGGGCGCTACCATAATAATTACCATCACGATTAAAAGAACAAACTTTATTCTTAACAGCAAAATCAAAACCTTCCAAATCCAAAACGGAAACTGAAATTATGTTTCTGCTAATCGCAGGTACATAGTAGCAATTATTCAAAATTAAAACCATGCCCGAAGGTAAAGACAACTCGTAGGTGCCTACGGCCAGTGCAGCAACCTTAGCTCCATTCCCGACTCGTAGCTCTACTTGTCCTTTCTTCAGCGTCCTACTGTTTCTTAGTGCCTGCACATCAGTACAAATATTAGCACCGCAGCCGGTATCCAATACCCACAAAGTAGGACTAGAAGACATAACATTAAGTTCGATAACATAAATACCTGAGTCAGACGCATCATACGTCTTCTTCAGCTTCTTGTAATCTTCCATGAACTTCTTGCAGTCTTTCTTCCAATGCCCCAACTGCTTGCAGTAGTTGCACTTATCCTCAGGAGAAGGCCCGGATTTGGGCTTCGGCTTGGGATTGTCCTGACTTTCAGCCTGGACAACCTGGGCCTTACCCTTACCCTTTCTTAAACCTTTTACCCCCTTGTACCATCAGGACATTGGGAGTAGCCTTCTTGAGATTCGGTTCTGCTGTCTTCAGCATACCGTGCAACTCAGTCAATGTCTTAGTCATGTTTTGCATATTGTAGTTCATGATGAACTGATCAAAACATGACAGCAAAGACTGCAGAATCATGTCAGTGGCCAGCTCCTGGCTAATGGCACAGTCCAGTTTCCCCAGGTTATCAATGTAACCCATCATTTTAAGTACATGAGGACTTACTGGACTGTTCTTAGCCAGCTTGCAATCCATGAGAGATTTAACCGTCTGGTATCTCTCTGTGCGAGCTTGCTCCTGAAACAAAGCTTTCAGGCTGTTAATCATCTCAATGGGTGACAATACGTTCTCATATTGCTTCTGCAGCTCAGAGTTCATGGTCACCAGCATTAGACAAGTAACATCTTTGACATCCGCTGAATGCTTATCCCAAGCATTCTTTTCTGTCTGCGGAGCATTGGAACGTGGCCTCTCGGTGAGAACTCTTTCAAGGACATATTCCTTGTTCTCTTGCCTGAGAACTATTCTCAGGTTCCGATACCATTCCAAGAAATTAGATCCATTTAACTTGTCCTTCTCAAGGACGGATCTTAGTGAGAAAGTGTTGATGTGATTTGAGACAGACATAGCTGTAATTCAAAAGAGGTAAATTTTAGTTATAAAGCACAAGAAATGAGAATTCTTATCTAATAAGAAAACTCCCATTGTATTCAAACTATGTTTCCTCATATGAATACAATGTGCCAAGATCCTCAGATTACTAGAATTTGAGTGGGCGACTCGCCGTTACTCAAGCTTCAGTTATCTAGGTAAGCAAATCATTGCTAATTGTACTCAGTACAACTCTTGGTCGTGAATGAGACAAACTATGTCCAATCCACTCTGATGTCTCTGGGCCCAGAACTTCTGACAGCCCAGTCAAGTATAACCAATCTTTTTATCTGTCTTGTGATCACTGACAGTTGCACTGCAAGTCTGTCATTGACCACCTGCCTTACCCATGTTGCAGTGGATATCAAGGACTCCAAGATATCTAACAAACGACACGAGTCTTGACAGTAGACAAGATCGGGCAAGACATCAAGATCACTTGATATTTAGTTGAGGAAAAGAACTAATCTTATCTTGATTTATATTTACTATATATATCAAAAAATAATAACTTTTAATTAAAACATTTAGTTTTATTAAGTTTAGATTCATCTAAAACTTTTAGGATTAAATTATTCTGGTTCATGCAAATTTGTGGTCAAATCAACAAGTCTGCGTTCGTTGTGTCGATCGACGCCAACTATTGGTATCGATCGATGCAACTCTATTTAAACCGTTCTTCGATAACCGGTCAAACCGGATCGAATTTACTTAACCGATTCAATCCAATTGAACCAGTTCGGTTTAATGGTCCATGTCGATCGTCACACACTGTGTGTCGATCGATATGACCAAACCAGAATCAATTTTGGTTAATAAAATTAACCGAGCTAGATAACCAGTTCAATCCAATTGAACCGATCTATCTAATTGTATTGCCTGTGTCGACCGACACACACAGTGTATCGATCGACGCAGCACAATTACGGGTACTCGATCTCAGATCGAAACCCTAAAGATTATTTGCGGATTTTTGCTTTGTATCGACCGACACACGCTTTGTGTCGATCGATGCTGTGCGACAAACCCTAAAATTTATTCGCGAGTTTTCGCTCTGTGTCGACCGACACACGCTTTGTGTCGATCGACACCCTGTGACAAACCCTAAAATTTTATATTTTGCGCCGCGGCGTGTCGACCGACACACGCTTTGTGTCGATCGACACAGTGCAATTTTAGCAATACCATCGTTTTCAACAGAGACAAAAATCCGAGATTTAATCAATGAAAAACGATTTCAACAGGCAATATACAGATCAACAACATCAAGTTTCGATTTTATATCACCAGTTTCAATAGCTAAACCCTAAGCATGCTCTGATACCACTGTTGGATCCCTATGGATCTAGGGTTTGTTATATTGAAATTTAGAACCAACCTCGTTCTTACCTTTGGCAGCGGAAGAAGATGGTGAACGAGATCAGTGGAGCAACGCAACGTTTTGCCTCTACCAGATACACACGCACGCTCGCTGGAAACGGGATGCTAGTGCCGGATCAATGGGGATCGATGGTGTCTGGTGTGTCAAGTGTTTCTATCAAGAAAACTGGACGGCTCTGTTGTTTAGGTCGAAACTAATCATCTTTTATTCGACCTAAACGTGCTTAACGGGCCAGACTCAATTAAGCCATAACCCGAAAAGCCTGTTCGGAAAATCCGAACTGTGTCGACCGACACACAAGCTGTGTCGATCGACACAACACGATTAGATCGATTCTCATGTGTATTTCAATACACATAATATGATCATTGCCACAATGATCATTCCCATGTCGTAGCTTCCAGTTCGCTTAGGTGTGTGACCCTATAGGATCATACAATACTGGCAGTAAGTCCACGACCTACAGAATGCAAGAGGCTTCTAGCAAAGCATTGCAAACGCCCAGTATTATACGAATGTCTGATCTCGACACACAACTATCACAGGAGTGAGTACAAGTGTGATTTCAGGACACTATCCCAACACCATGTGCTAAGCCGTCTCCCGACCGGACGGTCGCCTGTTCAACCGCATGCGTCCGTAAGGTCTTTCACGCACGACCGTATGGTCGTCTGCGTACGTGCATGCGATCGTTCGTCTATGTCCGTATCGGGATTAATCATCGGCATGGTCTCTCGGACGTGAACGCGCATGACCGCGTTGGATCATGGCCGAACCGTGTTGCCGCGTTAGCGTGTATCGGTACATACGGGTACGCTCTTGGTTCGCGGCATCCCGAAGGATATCACGACCATAACGCATGCGTACTACGATCATTCCATGATCCGATAGCCGACCGTTCATGAACGGATGCGACTGTTCGCGCGAAGGGATGCGATCGTGCCGCGGACGGTTACGATCGATCCTCAAGTTCGCACGTCAGACCACGGACACGCTTAGCGTCTCACGACTGTCCTTAGACACTCGCGTCATCCGTCCGACCCACGCCACGGCCCATCTCACAGCCGGTTACGGTTCTTTCCCGATCCTTCCGATCGGTTCCATACTTGGTCCGGTCACATCCTTTGTCTTACGGTTCTCGGTTAAACCGTCCCCCTAGATGGCCCGTTAAACCGTCCTGACCATTTGCCCCTTTGCGCCCCAAACATGGAATTAACCGCGCCCAACCGCTTAATGGCCGTTCCTTCACGACCATGGCCCTTGGCCGGTCGTGTGGCTTACATGAGCGTTTGAGAACCGAACATAGAATCTCTCTATGACCGGCTTTGACTTAAAAGAAGAAGTAGAATGATCCGGCCACAATCAATCCGACCATAAGCCATTGGCTTGGCCAAGGCCGACAGAGATAGAGGCTCGGATGGTACCTTAGAAGTGGTCGGTGCTTTGCCCTGGTCCGTAGTCGCCTTGGAAGCCATTCCTCCTTTCCAAACCGCGCCTAGTACCCTTAACCAACCGCTCCTCTTCTTAAACCGCCGGTGATTCCTTTGCAAGCAATCGGCCGGCCCTTCTCTCTCTTTATCTCTCTCTTTCTCTCGGTTTAATGTGGCTTATGCCTTAGAGAAATTTGTGGGATTCTTCCCTTGTGTGTGTAGTGTGCGAAAATGGCCTCCAAGGCCACTATTTATAAGCCTTTGCACGCCCACAAACTGCCAAGGAGGAAGGGATGCAAGTTGGCTTGCGAATGGTCATGACTTCCATTGGCATCCATTCACTATTGGCGCCTTGGTCAGCTAGTGTCACTAGCTGACCAGCTGATTCCACACTCCTACACTTCAGCTTAGCTGAGCTAAGCTGGTCACTAGCTTCTCTAGCTGATAGCTCGGCCGTCCAGCTGGTTTCTCTTAGGTTAAGCTCCCGTTTAGTTGAACTTAACCCTTCTCTGCCCATGGAACACTCTTATAGATCTTTTGGATCGTGAGTTCTGACTTCTGGTTCCATGAACAGCCCGAATGGCCCTTAGGCCGGTTCGGGGATGTTACAAATTTATCAGTTATGGAATTCATATCTTATTTGTTCTTCGACCTGAATTGTGCTTAATACTAGTTTCTAACCTGGTCACTTAGAATCTAGACTTTAGGTTATTAAATTGACACGAAAGTGTAATTTAGAATCTAAACTATTTAGGTCGAGCAATTTAATTATCTGCAAAGAAATTTGGTTTAATTGAATTGTGAACAAATCAAACTTGCACTTAAGGCTAGTTTAATCTGTTAGGAATTGCAAATAAATTTGGGTTTCTGCTATTAGACTTAGAGAATTCTCGCAACGAAAGTTGGTTAGTTCTATATCTGTGTTTGAGTTCTAGAACCGAGCTTAATTTGATCCTGACTGATAGTTAATCTGCTTGTCTGATTTGCCGAGAACTCCCTAGACTTGACGCTTTTAGTACCTGCTTACAAACCACTCCTGCTATTGATTTACTTTCTGTTTTGATTTACTTCTTATTCTCTGTTTCACCTAGCTTAACTTGACATTCTACAATCTATCGTAAGAATTTAGATTCTATGTGGATTCGATACCCTATATACTACTGGTTCACGTCTGTGCACTTGCAGTGTAGATCTATGGATTAAAACCTGATCGTATCAAGTTTTGGCGCCGTTGCCGGGGACTCTTTTGAGTCTTCGATAGATTTGAATTTAAAGTTTAGACTAGGTTTTTCGTTTTTATTTTTGTTACTAATTTCTCTGTTTTTCTCTGCTTCAGGTCTGATTTCGCTTTGCATCGATCGACGCATCTTCTGAATCGATCGACACAAGGTGACTCGAGTTGAATCGATCGTTGCATCCTAGCATCGATCGTTGCACTACGATTACTGACAGTTTATGCAGATGCGTGAGACCAGAAGTAATCCGAACTCGAATCTCGTGAATCTCATGCTTGAGGAACTTGCTAGACTAGAGAGAACAAACAGAAAAGGTCAACGAGCAAGGATGAACAACAATCCTGTGATTTTGAGACTTGATGTTCAGGGTGTTCTGAGAGACCAACAGAACAACCCGTACAATGATGCTGGGCAAAGGATTAATGCTGAGGGACGTGTAATCCCTAATCCTGAACCCGAACCTGAAGGTCAGAGGCAGATGGTTAATCCTCCTGCTAATGATAGGACTCTTGCTGACTACAACCGACCGGATGAGTTCTATGCTAACCGGTCAGCAATTGTACCTCCTGGGTTTGAGAGGAATGACTTCGAGATCAAGACTGTCTACTACTCTCTGCTGAGACAGAATCCTTTCCATGGTCTCCGACATGAGCAACCGATGGATCACTTTGAGGACTTCATCACTGGAATGAAGTATAATGGGGTGAACTATGACTATCTGTATCTCAAGTTTTTCCCCTATTCTCTCGCTTGAGAGGCTACAGCTTGGCTGAAACAACTTCCAACTGGGAAGTATACTACTTGGGATGCTGTGAAGAGAGAGTTCTTGAGGCACTTTTATGATGATGCTCGCTCTGATCAGTCGAGACAGGATATTCTCACCTTTACCCAAGGTCCTACAGACCCTCTTAAGTCTGCTTGGATGAGGTTTAAAAAGTACCAACGTGACTGTCCTCACCATGGATTCTCTGAAGTGACGCTGCTGGGCATATTCTTCAGAGACATTGATCTCCATTATCAGTTTGCCTTGGATAAAGCCAGCAATGGCAATTTCAATACAAGGACTCCTGAACAGGCTAGGACATTGATTGATAACTTGGTGAGCAGTAATAGCACCAAGACTGCTGATAGGAGAAGGAAGGAGTCTGGTGGAAAGATAGATAATCTGGAGATTGCTGATATTAGGAACAAGCTGGACACTGTTCACAGTTTGTTGACTGCAAAGAAGGATGTCCACTTTGCTCAGGATGTTGAGGTGTTTGGAGCTGAAGAAGATCACCAGGAAGAGGATGTGAACTACATTAGAGGATATGGATTCCAAGGAAACAGGTTTGGTAATCAGCAAGGTAATAAGTTCTTTAATGGTGGACAGAAGAGTGCTTTCACAAGCAACCAGAACTCTTCTGGATATGGACAGACTGCTGGTTATCAGAAACCTTTTCAGCAAGGTAATCCTTATCAGAGGACTTATGGATCATCTTCATATCAGACACCTCCTGCTGCTAGTGCTCATGAGAGCAAGATGGAAGCAATGATGGAACAGTTGCTGAAAGGTCAGACTAAGACTACTGTAGACTTCAACAAGAAGTTGGATGATGTGTATGAAGATTTGAATCCTTGAGCACACATGTGAAAGAGCTGGATGCTCGGGTTACGCAGACAACTGGATATGTTAAGAGGGCAGATGGATCTCTTCCGGGACGAACTGATGCTAATCCTAAGTACCAATGCAATGCAGTAACGTTGAGAAGTGGTAAAGAGTTATTTCCTGCTCAGAAAAAGCAGTTGAGTTTAGAAGAAATCATGGAAATTGAAGAGATGGAAGATGAGATCCGCGGATTTCGTGATGCATCGACCGACGCACCTATGCAACGGTCGATGAAAGGCGAAAATAAAGATCTTGAACCTAGCCTCAACACAGAGGTCGTAACAGAATCACCTAGCAACGATCGATGCACCACTAGCAACGATCGGCGCAAGGCGACTGCCGAGAGTTCAAACGTAGAGAAGCTGAAGAAGTCGAATGAAAGGGTCTACAAGCCTAAGGTCCCTTTTCCTAAGAACCCTAGGAATGCTAAGAATGATAGGCAATATGCTAGGATCTCATTAGTCTTAGCAGACAGAACAATCAGAATTCCTGAAGGAATATTTGAAGATGTGCCTATAATGATTGGACAATGTCTGATTCCTACTGATTTTGTTGTTCTGCAGTATGGAGAGGAACCAAAGGATCCACTGATTTTGGGTAGGCCTTTCTTGGCTACTGCTGGTGCGATGATTGACTGCCAGAGAGGTAAGATAATTCTGAATGTGGGTGATTTGAAGATGAGCTTTGATATGGACAAACTGGTGAAGAGACCAACCATCGACGGACAGACCTTTTATGTGGATACACTCAGTGATTTGGCTGCAGATTACTTTCATAAGACACATGCTGAGGATCCGCTAGAGAGAGCTTTAAAGAGCGTTATAATGGAGCTGGAGCATCTGCAAGACGAGCCCACAATCTGCTATGCGAGACAAATGGATTCGGCTGAGCAAGTGATGCAGTAAGATGAATCTGACACGACTATGGATCGATCGACACCTTTAGTGCATCGATCATTGCAGGTCGACAGTGATTGGGCAGAGGAAAAAGCCCCAAAAATTGAGCTGAAACAACTTCCATCCGGGCTAAGGTACGCATTTCTTGGACCTAATTCAACATATCCAGTGATTGTTAATGCTAGGTTGAACAACGCAGAGCTCACTTTACTGCTAAGCAAGCTGCGCAAGCATCGCAAAGCTCTTGGCTATTCTCTTTATGACATTTCAGGTATCTCTCCGGAGCTGTGTATGCATCGGATACATCTTGAGGACGAGTCTAAGACATCTGTTGAGCATCAGAGGAGGCTGAATCATAATCTTAAGGATGTGGTAAAGAAGGAGATCATGAAGCTCCTAGATGTTGGGATCATCTATCCGATTTCAGACAGCGATTGGGTTAGTCCAGTCCATGTAGTGCCTAAGAAAGGTGGAGTTACAGTAGTGAAGAATGAGAAGAACGAGATGATTCCTACAAGGACTGTGACTGGACACCGGATGTGCATAGATTACAGGAAGCTCAATGCTGCGACAAGGAAGGATCATTTTCCTTTGCCTTTCATTGATCAGATGCTGGAGAGGTTAGAAAATCACCCTTACTATTGCTTCCTCGATGGATATTCAGGCTTCTTCCAGATTCCCATCCATCCAGAGGATCAGGGAAATACTACCTTTACTTGTCCATATGGCACATTTGCGTACCGCAAGATGCCTTTTGGACTTTGTAATGAACAGCCACCTTCCAGAGATGCATGATGTCCATATTTACTGATATGATTGAGGACTTTATGGAGGTGTTTATGGATGACTTTTCAGTCTACGGGTCATCTTATAATGAGTGCTTGGATAATCTGTGCAAAGTGCTAGCTAGATGTGAGGAGAAGCACTTGGTTCTTAATTGGGAGAAGTGTCATTTCATGGTCAGAGATGGCATTGTTCTTGGACATAGAGTGTCTGAAGCAGGGATCGAAGTAGACCACGCTAAGATTGAGGTCATGACCAGTCTTCAAGCGCCTGATTCTGTGAAGTCTGTGAGGAGCTTTCTTGGACATGCTGGTTTCTATAGACGGTTCATCAAGGACTTCAGTAAGATTGCTAGACTACTAACTTCTTTGATGTGTAAGGATACCAAATTTGAGTTCACTGCAGATTGTCAGACTGCATTTGAACAGATCAAGCAAGCATTAGTGAGTACTCCTATAGTTCAGTCACCAGATTGGGATTTACCTTTTGAGGTAATGTGCGACGCAAGTGATTATGCTGTAGGAGCTGTTCTAGGGAAGAAGAAGGACATAAAGCTTCATGTTATTTACTATGCCAGCAGGACACTAGATGATGCGCAAAGAAACTATGACACTATAGAGAAGGAGTTGTTGGCTGTTGTCTTTGTATTTGAGAAGTTTCGCCCCTATCTTGTTGGTTCCAAAGTGATTGTACACACTGATCATTCAGCCCTGAAGTATCTGATGCAGAAGAAGGATGTTAAACCAAGATTGTTGAGATGGATTCTGTTGCTTCAGGAGTTTGGCATTGAAGTGAGGGATAAGAAGGGAGTTGAAAATGGAGTTGCTGACCATCTATCAAGGATTCTGGTTGAAGAAGACTTGCCCATTAATGATTTCTTGCCTGAGAAGAACGTCAATATGATCGGGACAGTATTTGAGATGGATTTGGACAGAAATTTGCAGAACTGTCGGATTAATCACATTGCGTCGATCGATGCAACATCTGTAATGATCGATGCATGTGATGAGGACGCAACAATCGATGCTGACTTATGCGACGATCGTTGCAGTGCGAATACGAGCCCATAACCTTTTAAAGTTCAAATTGGACATTACGACTTCGAAGTTCATGCTGTCACGACGACCACTCGACCCTGGTTTGCAAATATTGCTAATTACCTGGCTGCAGAGACTGAACGAGATGAGTTGAAGGGGTATTCCAAGAAGAATTTCTTCAGAGAGCTCAGACGATACTATTGGGATGAGCCTTATCTCTACAAGCACTGTTTGTATGGTCTTTACAGGAGATGCATCGCTGAATCATAGGTTTCAGATATCTTATTCCACTGTCATGGATCAGTTTATGCTGGACATTTTACTACTTTCAAGACTGTGTCTAAGGTTCTGCAAACAGGTTTCTGGTGGCCTACGATGTTTGGAGACGCTCATTCTTTTGTCTCTCAGTGTGATGCCTGCCAGAGGAGAGGGAAAATCAGTAAGAAGCATGAGATGCCTCAGAATTGCATTCTTGAGGTTGAGGTATGTGATTGCTGGGGCATAGATTTCGTGGGTCCTTTTCCTTCATCCTATGGGAATAAGTTCATTATGGTTGCTGTGGACTATATGTCTAAGTGGGTGGAAGCAATAGCTACTCCAACCAATGATTCTTCGGTGGTTATTAAGTTGTTTAAGACCATCATATTCCCTAGATTTGGAGTACCTCAGATAGTAATTAGTGATGGAGGATCTCATTTCATTAATAAGGTCTTCGAGAAGCTGCTACAGAAGCATGGAGTTCATCACCGAGTTTCTACTCCTTATCACTCTCAGACTAGTAGACAAGTCGAGGTCTCTAATAGACAGATCAAGGAGATCTAAGAGAAGACAGTTGGGAAGACAAGGAAGGATTGGGCAGCAAAGCTGGATGATGCCCTATGGGCTTACCGGACTGCATTCAAGACGCCACTTGGGACTACTTCATTTCATCTGCTGTATGGAAAAGCATGCCATCTGCCAGTAGAGCTTGAGCACAAAGCAGCATGGGCTGTGAAGCAGATGAATTTCGATCTTAAGTCTGCTGCAGAGAAGAGATTGGTGCAGCTTAATGAGTTGGATGAGATTAGGCATTTTGCTTATGAGAACTCAAAGTTTTACAAGGAGAGGACTAAAGCTTATCATGACAAGAAGATTGTCTCTAGACAATTTGAGCCTAATGATCAGGTACTTTTGTATAACTCTCGTTTGCAATTGTTTCCAGGTAAGCTGAGATCAAGGTGGTCTGGTCCTTTCATGATCAAGGAGGTACGCCCTTATGGAGCTGTTGTTCTAACCAGCCAAGAAGGTAAGGAATTCACTGTCAATGGACAGAGGGTGAAGCACTATTAGGCTAAGGCCGAGATTTCGAGAGGTCAGATTCTGCCTCTGGATGATGCACCCTCTGCCTGATTCAGCTAAAACGTAAAGCTAATGACGTTAAAAGAGCGCGGAGTGGAAGGAAACCCACTGTTAGGTTTGTTTTTGTTTTCATTTTTCGTTTTGATTTGGTGTTTTTGATTTTCTTTTTGTGTGTGTTCAAAGGCTTGAGAAAAACAGGCAGAATCACACTGCATCGATCGACACACTTAGTGCATCGGTCGACGCAGTTGCGATTTACGGTTTGCCGATTCAGTTGCGGTTCACACACCAGTTATCTACTTAACCGTGGGCATAATCGCCTTGCATCGATCGACTAGTGGCATCGATCGACACAGGCCGACGACATGTAAGTGTTCTGACCATTTTTCGGTTTGTTTTCATTCCAATCTCTTCTTTTACCAATCCTAGGCTTGACACCACTGGGGACAGTTTGTTTCAAGTGTGGGGGAGGTAGCTACTGACGCACGCTTTCTGTTTTCTTAGAGTCAGTCAAAAATTTGTTTTATCGAGTCAAAACATTTTAAGTAGGAAACAATGAAAAACAATGAATTTTTGAGAAGCCAACAACACTTGCAGGAACTTAAGTAACCATTGGGATGAGCTTGCAGGATCTGTCTATGACTATTAGAAAACCCAATGCAGATCAGCCTACTGAGGACACCCATATCAATTCAGGTATTCAGAGGATCCTTTACTGACTTCACCCTTAATTTTGACTTAATTTTCTCACCTAAGGGCTTGGTATACCTTGAGTCGGATTCCTCTGTTAGTTCTGACACAGCTTGTAAACATGTCCAAGTAAGGTTCCCTTCTCCCCTTCCTTAAAGTAAAACAAAAAGAGAATAATAAACTGAGGATGAGCTAGTAGCTCCGAAGTGGTCGCAGGAGTGGTAGAGACCCCTATTACCTCCTGTGCATCCATGGAATATGTCCAAAGTACACCCCATAATGGGAAGAGCACTGATAAAAAAAATAAAATGATACCCAATGGGGAAAAATCAGTTGCTAAGGAAGGGAAAAGAGAAGAAAGGAACCAGAAAAAGATAGTACGGTGGTCTAGAGCTAATAGAGTAAGAATCCATGTACCCTTTGATCGATAATCCTTAGGTGAGACCGCACTTAATAGCTTATAGAAGTCAGTAGGGTGAATTTGAATGCTTTGTATTGATTGTGGAGTTTACTCAGGACAATTGCTAAGTGTGGGGGAAGTATATGTTGGTCTTGATGTCTTGCAGGTAAATCTTTCAGTGGCTTACTAAGGGGAATCTGAGTGTTGTTGCTTCAAAGATAAAAAGAGTTTCTGAAATTTTTCAAACCTCTTCACCACATTCTAGTTCTATGTTTTTCTTGAGGGCAAGCAAAGGGTAAGTGTTGGGGAGTTGATATATCATGGTTCTACCTGTTTTAGGCCATGATATAAGTATGTTTTAGAGTCTATCGTCGTCTCTTTAGAGTCATTACAAGTGTTTATTAGCTACATGAATGTTTGGGAGATTATTGGAGATAATGGAGCATTTTGGGCATGTTTTGGAGCTTAAGCCGAGAGATCTAACTTCACCAAGTCTGGACGACCTATGCATCGACACACCTCTGCGACAATTCATTAATGTAGACTTTGGAGATTTGCAGTTTTGCCTCAAGAAGTTTCAGTATTTGAAAAAAGACCCCAAGCGTGATTAGGCCTTTATAATTAGGTTTTTGGTGTTTTGTTTTACATACGCTTTCATACTATTAGCTTTTTAGAGAGAGAGACCGAGAGGCTGATCGTTCTTGTACTCCTTAGAGAAGATTTCGAACCTATTTTACTCTTACTCTTTGATTTATATGATATCTATTTATTCATTGATTTGTGTTTCATTGATCATGTATGAGTAGATTCATAGTTTGGTTTAGGTATTCTCGTTAGGGTTTTCATGACTTGTTAGATTAATTTATCAGTTAAGGAATTCATATCTTATTTGTTCTTCGACCTGAATTGTGCTTAATACTAGTTCCTAACCTGGTCACTTAGAATCTATACTTTAGGTTATTAAATTGACACGAAAGTGTAATTTAGAATCTGAACTATTTAGGTTGAGCAATTTAATTATCTGCAAAGAAATTTGGTTTAATTGAATTGTGAACAAATCAAACTTGCACTTAAGGCTAGTTTAATCTGTTAGGAATTGCAAAGAAATTTGGGTTTCTGCTATTAGACTTAGAGAATTCCCGCAACAAAAGTTGGTTAGTTCTATATATGTGTTTGAGTTCTAGAACCGAACTTAATTTGATCCTGACTGATAGTTAATCTGCTTGTCTGATTTCCTAAGAACTCCTTAGACTTGACGCTTTTAGTACCTGCTTACAAACCACTCTTGCTACTGGTTTACTTTCTGTTTTGATTTACTGCTTATTCTCTGTTTCACCTAGCTTAACTTGACATTCTACAATCTATCGTAAGAATCTAGAGTCTATGTGGATTCGATACCTTATATACTACTGGTTCACGTCTGTGCACTTGCAGTGTAAATCTAGGGATTAAAACCTGATCGTATCAACAAACCTTTGTATACAATTAGGTGCGGTCTCACAGAGGGAGTATCGATCAGAGGACACATGAACTCAACTCAGTCAGTATCTGACCACCAAACTGTCGGTTTCTGGTTCTTTTCTTTTCCCTTCTCCCTTAGCACTAATTTTTTACCCAATGGGTATCATTTTATTTTTTCTATCAGTGCTCTTCCCTTTTTATTCGGGGTGTAACTTTGGACATGTTTCCATGGATGCACAGGAGGTAATAGGGGTCTCTACCACGCCCGTGACCACTTCGAAGCTACTAGCTTATCCGCAGTTTTAATCTCTTTTTTTTTTACTTTCAAGGGAGGGAAAAATCAGGAACCATACTTAAACATGATCATAGGCTGTGTCAAACACATCAGAGGAATCCGATCCAGAGATACCAAGCCCCTAAGTGAGAAAATTCATCCAGGATTAGAGGTGAAGTTAGTGAGGGATCCTCTGAATACCTGGTTAGATATGGCAGGTATGTCCAATGGTCACTTAGTTCCTGTTCCAGCGAAAAATTTCCTCGAAAAGTCATAGTTTCATACACTTTTTGACTCAATAAAACCATTTTGAAAACAAGGGAAAACAAGGGACTGACTCTAAGAAAACAAAACACAATATCAGTAACCACCTCCCCCACACTTAGACTGCACTGTCCCCAGTGCAGTCACAGCTTGGGTTCGGGAGAACAAGGTATAAGTGAACCGAAAACTTGGAAAATTAGAAACCTTACCTGTAGGCGTGGTGAGTGTCGACCGACACCCAGCCAATTTCGAGTGACATATGGCTTTGGTCGACATTCACCTGCTGCGAATCGATTGTGCTCGATTTCTATCCGTGTTTTCGAGTTTGGTGTCGACCGACACTAAGGAACGTCGGTCGACACTGCTGTCTGCAAACCTGTTCTGTACGACTCTGACACACAAAAACCAGAAAATCAAAGGACACAAGAACGAAGACCAAAAAGAAAAGAAAAATAACCTACATTGGGTTGCCTCCCACTCAGCGCTCGTTTAACGTCAATAGCTTGACTGTATCGCGATTAGGCATTGGGTGGATTATCGAGATGGACAATGTTGCCTTCTGGAATCTCAGCTTTCGCCCAGTAATGTTTCACCCTTTGCCCATAGACTGTGAACTCCTCGCCTTTGGAATTCATCAAGATAACAGCTCTATGTGGTCTAGCTTCCTTGACGGTGAATGGTCCTGACCAACGAGAACGCAACTTGCCAGGAAACGGTGTTAAGCGAGAGTTATACAGGAGTACCTGATCATTGGGTTCGAAGTTGCGTGAGATGATCTTCTTATCATGATACACCTTTGTACGCTCTTTGTACAGCTTTGAGTTCTCATAGGCATGGTGGCGAATTTCATCTAACTCATTAAGTTGTATCAAACGCCTCTCAGCTGCAGGCTTGAGATCAAAGTTCATCTGTTTGACAGCCCATCTAGCTTTGTGCTCGAGCTCAACTGGAAGGTGACAAGCTTTCACATAGAGTAGATGGAATGGTGCAGTCCCCAGTGGCATCTGGAACGCAGTCCTGTAAGCCCACAACGCATCATCTAGCTTAGCAGATCAATCCTCCCTAGTCTCTCCCACTGTCTTCTCCAGAATCTCCTTGATTTGTCTGTTAGAGACCTCTACCTGTCCACTGGTCTGAGGATGATATGGAGTAGCCACACGATGATTAACACCATGATTCTTATGCAACTTCTCAAAGACCTTGTTGATGAAGTGTGAACCGCCATCACTTATCACAATCGTAGGCACTCCAAATCTGGGGAAGATGATAGTCTTAAACAGCTTAAGAACTACCAAAGAGTCATTGGTCGGACTGGCAAGCGCTTCAACCCACTTGGATACATAGTCCACAACAACCAATATATACTTGTTCCCATAGGAAGATGGAAACGGACCCATGAAATCGATGCCCCAGCAGTCAAAGACTTCAACCTCGAGGATGAAGTTTTGTGGCATCTCATGTCTCTTGCTTATCTTCCCTCTCCTCTGACACACATCACACTGTGAGACAAACAATTGATCATCCTTGAACATCGTAGGCTACCAGAAGCCCGCTTGAAGAACCTTAGATACTGTCTTGAACGTAGCAAAATGTCATGCATACTCAGAACCATGGCAGTGGTACAGCACATTGTCAACTTCAGACTCTGCGATGCAACGTCTGTAGATACCATCAGAACAGTGCTTGTCCAGATAAGGCTCGTCCCAATAATAACGCCTGACTTCCCTAAGGAACTTCTTCTTAGCATAGCCTTTAAACACTCCAGGCTCATCCTTTGCAGCAAGGTAATTGGCTATATTGGCGTACCAAGGTCTAGTAGAGAGAGAGAACCTTGGGCGACTGCAGCTATGAACATGTCAGCTTCATCATCCAGAACAGCTTCCTTCATTCGCGACTGGTGTCGACCGACACTGAATTTGGTGTCGATCGACATTGACCCCAATCGACCGATTGATGTCGGGTCTGATCGATTATCGTTCGCTTTCTCGAGTGGAGTGTCGACCGACATGAAATGAATATCGACCGACACTTGCCCTACAACCCGTGTAGAAGGCAGTGAACTCGCAGAAATTGTCTGAAATCCTGTCTCAACCTTATAGATGTTCTCCTCAGGTAGAAAATCATCTATAGGGACGTCGTCATCGATCCTGATCCGTGACAGATGGTCAGCAACACCATTTTCCACTCCTTTCTTATCTCTCACCTCTATGTCAAATTCTTGGAGCAACAAAATCCATCTCAGCAGCCTTGGCATCTTTCTTCTGCATCAGATACTTAAGCGCAGAATGGTCAGTGTCAACAACTACTTTAGAGCCAATCAGATATGGCGGAACTTCTCAAATGCAAACACAACTGCTAGTAACTCCTTCTCAGTTGTTGCATAATTCATCTGCGCATCATCAAGAGTCCTACTAGCATAGTAGATGGCATGGAGTTTCCTATCCTTCTTCAGACCAAGTATAGCTCCTACTGCATAATCACTAGCATCACACATCACCTCGAAGGGTAGATCCCAGTCTGGAGGTTGTACAATTGGAGCAGAAATCAAAGCCTGTTTCAGCTCTTTGAATGCAGCATGAAACTCATTTGTCAACTCAAACTTCACATCCTTGCAGAGAAGTGCAGTGGGTGGTCTAACTATCTTGCTGAAGTCTTTAATAAACCTCCTGTAAAATCCAGCATGCCCAAGAAAACTCCTCACTCCTTTGACTGAGTCCGGCGCCTGTAGCCCTGTCATCACCTCAATCTTAGCTTTGTCCACTTCAATTCCTGCCTCAAATATTCTGTGTCCAAGTACAATGCCATCTCTAACCATAAAATGACATTTCTCCCAATTCAAAACCAGGTGATTTTCTTCACATCTAGCTAGCACCTTGCACAAATTATCAAGACAAGCATGGTAGGATGGTCCGTAGACAAAAAATTCATCCATGAAGACCTCCATAAAGTCCTATATCATGTCTGTGAAGATAGACATCATGCACCTTTGGAATGTCGCAGGAGCATTACACAGTCCAAAGGGCATTATGCGGTATGCGAATGTGCCATAAAGACAGGTAAATGTAGTCTTCTCCTGGTCCTCTGGGTGGATAGGGATCTGAAAGAAACCAGAATAGCCATCCAGAAAGCAGTAGTAAGGATGATTTGCCAACCTTTCCAGCATCTGATCAATGAAAGGGAGTGGAAAGTGGTCTTTTCTGGTGGCTGCATTCAACTTCCTGTATTCTATGCACATCCCGTGACCAGTGATTGTCCTTGTAGGAATCAGCTCATTCTTGTCGTTCTTCACCACTGTGACTCCTCATTTCTTAGGAACCACATGAACCGGACTGACCCAATCGCTGTCTGATATAGGATAAATAATCCCAGCTTGCAGCAGTTTCATGATCTCCTTCTTTACAACCTCTTGCAGGTTAGGATTCAAACGCCTTTGATTCTCAATTGATGACTTGCTTTCATCCTCAAGGTGTATCCTATGCATGCACAAGTCTGGAGAGATACCTGAAATATCATCAAGAGAATAGCCAAGAGCTTTGCGATGCTTGCGCAGCTTGCTTAGCAGTAAAGTGAGTTCTGCGTTATTCAAATGAGCATTGACAATTACAGGATATGTAGAATTTTTACCTAGGAATGCATATTTGAGGCTTGCAGGAAGCTGTTTCAGCTTAATCTTTAGAGCCTTTTCCTCGCTCCAATTACCAGGTGTGGCAGCCTTTTGCGAAACGCCGACCAGCTCCTCTTGAGCTACTACTTCCATTACATGCTCAGCAGAATCCATTAGCCTCAAATACCCAGCAGCAGCAGCATCCTCTAGCTCCAAATCCTGCTCAGAGCTCATCAAAGCTCGCTCTAAAGGGTCAGCAGGATGCATCTGAGATAAAAATTCTGCAACTAGATTATCCAAGGTGTCCACGTAGAAAGTCTGTCCATCGATAATAGGGTGTCTCATCAGCTTGTTCATGTCAAAATCCATCACCAAATCACCCACATTAAGTCCGATATTCCCTTGCTTAACATCAATGATCGCACCAGCTGTAGCAAGGAATGGTCTGCCCAAGATAAGAGGATCCTTAGGTTCTTCATTGTACTGCAAGACAACAAAATCTGTGGGAATCACACATTCACCAATCTTCACCGGTACATCTTCCAAGAGACCTTCAAGAATCCTTATGGAGCGATCAGCTAGAATCAAAGAGATCCTAGTAGGTGTGAAATCTGTCATCCCCATCTACTTAGCAACTGAATACGACATCAGATTAACACTTGAGCCCAAATCACACAATGACTTCTCAAATCTGTCTCTGAAAATTGTGCAGTCCAAGACAAAGCTTCATGGATTCTTTTGCTTCTCTGGAACTCTGTTCAGAATGACAGCGCTGCAGACCTCAGTGATCATCATCACACACTCTTCATCTCCCATATCAGAAGTCAACATCTTCTTCAAACACCTCTTCATCATTGGGTTTTTGTTGATAGCATCCATCAATGGCATTGGAAGAATGAGCTTGCTCAGCATAGCCATGTATTTAGCCTTGAACCGTTCAAACTTTGACTGCTTCGGGTTTCTCGGGAAAGGTACCTTGGGTTTATAAACCTTCCCAGCAGCAACATGAGCTTTTTCACAGTTTCAGACTCTGTCCGCGAAGGGTGTCGGTCGACACTGGTTTGGTGTCGGTCGGCATCGATCGATTTCCCACTGTTGTCGACTCCATAATCGACCTCAGTCGATTTCCGTTCGTCACGAGCACTCGAAGAATTGGGTGTTGGTCGACACTGAGTATCAGTGTCGGTCGACACTCGTCTTTCGGCCTAAATCTCTTAATCTAATTCATCCATCTCCTCGAGTTCCTCAGCACTCACTTGCTTGTTGGGGATAGTTTGCAGCCTTTTCCCACTCCTTAGTGATATTGCATTGCAGTGATGCTTAGGATTCGTATCTGTACTTCCAGGAAGGAATCCGGCTTGCCTCTGAATAGCTCCAGGAGTTTGAGAAACTTGAGCATCCAACTGCTTAATATGTGTGCTCAAAGACTCAAACTTCCCATTCAGATCAATGTAGATGGCATCCATCTTCTTATTAAAGTCCATAATAGTCTTGGTCTGCCCCTCAAGTATCTGCTCCATCATAGCTTCCAACTTGCTCTCATGAGAATTAGCAACAGGAGAAGTCTGATAAGAAGATGATCCATAGGTCCTCTTATAGGAGTTGTTCTGCTGAAAAGGTTTCTGGAAACCAGCATTCTGACCATACCCAGAAGAGTTTTGATTTCTTGTGAAAGCACTCTTCTGACCACCAGCGTAGAACTTGTTACCTTTTCTGATTTCCAAACTTGTTTCCTTGAAATCCAGACCCACCAATATAGTTCACATTCTCTTCTTGGCAGCCATCTTCAGGTTCACTCTTCAACCTCTTGAGCAAAGTGGACAGCTTTCTTCCCAATCAGCAAGCCGTGGACAGTGTCCAGCTTATTCTTCATCTCAGCAATCTGGAAGTTATCAACTTTTCCACCAGACTCTTTCCTCTTCCTGTCAGCATTCTTAGTGCTGTTGCTGCTCACCAAGTTCTCAATCAATACTCTGGCCTGCTCAGGAGTCTTTGTGTTGAAGTTGCCACTGCTAGCAGCATCCAACGCATACTGGTACCAGAGATCCACACCTCTGAAGAAAATGCCCAGCAGCTGAACTTCAGAGAATCCATGATGAGGACAATCTCTTTGGTACATCTTAAACCTCACCCAAGCGGCTTTAAGAGGTTCTGTAGGTCCCTGAGTGAATGTCAGAAGGTCCTGTCTGAGCTGATCGGAGCGAGCATCATCATATAAATGCCTTAAGAACTCTCTCTTCACTGCATCCCAAGTGGTTAACTTCCCAGGTGGAAGTTGCTTAAGCCAAGTTGCAGCCTCTCCAGCGAGAGAATATGGGAAAAGCTTGAGATGCAGAAAATCATACCCAACTCCATTGTGCTTCATCCCAGTGACAAAGGCTTCAAAATCCTTAATGTGATCCATTGGCTGCTCATGAGGAAGGCCATGGAAAGGATGCTGCCTCACCAATGCATAGTAAGCAGTATTAAGCTCGAACTCGTTCCTTTCAAAAGGAGGAGGCATAATAGCAGACCTGTTGGCGTAGAACTCATCAGGTCTATTGTAATCAGCAAGAGTCCTTTCCTGTAGAGGATTAGGTTGCGGATTAGCTCCAGGATAAGCCACCTGCCTCTCACCTTGAGGCTGCTCAGGTTCAGGGATCACATTCCCTTGGGCATCAATCCTTTGCCCCTGAGCATTGTAGGGATTGTTCTGTTGGTCTCTTAGAATTCCTTCAGCATCTGGTATCAAAATCAAACGGTTATTCACCATCCTTGAAGTTCTCTGAGCCTTTCTGTTTGTTCTCTCAAGTCTAGAAAGCTCCTCAAGTCTGAGGTTCAAAAGTTCTTCGTTCGGGTTGCTTCGGGTGTGACTACTTGGCATAAACTGAACTCAAAGACTGGTCTCGAGCTCAATGTCGGGCGACACTAGAGGGGTGTCGGTCGACACTAAACGCTTCTGTCGATTCCTGCAACAACAAAACAAGCAAGACCGAGAAAAATATTAGTAACTAGAAAATAAAAACGACTTAGACTAAATTCTACAGCAAAATCTATCGGCTAACTCAAATGAGTCCCCGAAAACGGCGCCAAAAACTTGATAGGTCAAAGTTTATTCCCTATTCTACTGCAAGTGAACAGTTATGCGAATGTAGTATTCAGGGTATCGTATCCACAAGGACTCAAGATTCGCACGATAGACTATATGCTTTCAAACTTAGCTAAATCAATCAGATGAGAAAACAGTAAACAAAGCAGAAATGTAAAGGTTATTTTCGATGGGAGAAAGACGTTAGACTCAGGGTATTCTCAGGAAATCATACAATGCCAGACACTTAGCTATCAAGATTCAGGTTAAGCACATGTTCAAGAACTAGTATCACAATGTAAAACAATTCAACTCTCGCTGCAACTGTTATCTATGTCTAACAACTTAATGATTCAAATCTCTTTGCAATCTTAGAGTTCTAGACAAGCATTTTTAGCAAGTTCATAAGTTCTCAATTTTCCTAGACCAAATGTCTTTGCATCTAATCAAATTTCTCACACTAAGTTCTTTCAGATTATAACTCACACTCTCGTGCTAAATTAACAATCTCATATCTAAACCCTAGGTGATCAGTCCAGAATTCAGCATTAAACTCAACTTAGGTGATGAACAAATAGATTTAGAATCCTAATCAATCGGTGATCTAACAAGGCATGAAATCCTATTGAGAATCCCTAAATCTAACTAAAGTTACTACTCAGACATGATATCAAATGAATAACACATGAATGAATAGAAAAGATTGAATAGATAAAAACAGAGGTTCAAAATCCTTCTCTCAAAGGTTACAAGTAGCAATAACAGCCCCAAGCAATATCTCCCAATCTCCAAAGCAAAAGCAAGAACAAAAGTAAAGAACAAGATAAATGATATTGAGTCTCAAAAACCTAATTAAACTTCTAAACACGTTTTGAGGCTAGATTAGAATTATAAAAACTTCTGGGGCAACTTTGCAATTCTTCAAAATATGTCTTCAACCGGCGCATAAGACTCTGTCATCCTTAGTGTCGACCGACACCAAGGTGAGTGTCGGTCGACATCCAGTCATGGTCGAGACTCTCACTTCAGCTTTTTGCACAAATCACCAGAAATGTTCCATAATCCCACTCTTTGCTCCAAACGCAAGCCTACTTGTAGAAGACTCAATAGACTCGAAAAACCAGGTTAAAGACTCAATATATACAACTATATCATGGTTGAAAACCTAGAAAAACCATGATTTATCACATTCTTCTTGGAAGGCCTTGGCAGTTTGATAAGAATGTTGTTCATGATGGTTACACTAATCATCACTCATTTGTTCACCAAGGAAAAAAGATCAATCTTGCTCGAATTTCACCTCAAGAAGTACACAAGGACAAGATGCAACTCAAGCAAAGGAAACAAGTAGAAACCGTGGTTGATCAGAAGCTCATTGCCAATTCAAAAACGGTGAGTAATCCAACTACTTTGCTAAATCTAATTGTGTGAAGAAAGCTTTGTATTCTCAACAGTCATTGATCATGTTGGTTTATAAAGAATCAGTACTAACCTCTTCTAACTTTGCACTAGAGTTTACAAATGATATTAAGATTCTTTTGTAAGGTTATAGTGATGTCTTTCCTGATGAGAATCCATCAGGCTTGCCTCTAATTTGTGGGATAGAATATCAAATTGATTTTGTGCATGGAGCATCTCTCCCAAACAGACCAGCCTACACAACTAACCCATTGGAGACTAAGGAACTTAAAAAACAGATTGGAGAGCTTATGGAGAAGGGCTATATCCGTGAAAGCATGAGTCCCTATGTTTTTCCAGTCTTACTCGTGCCAAAGAAGGATTGGAGCTGGAGAATGTGTGTTGATTTTCATGTCATCAACATCATAACTGTTATGTACGGCCACCCCATTCCTAGATTAGATTATATGTTGGATGAACTTCATGTATCATGCATTTTGTCTAAGATTGATGAAAGTGTTACCATCAAAATAAAATGAAAGAAGGTTATGAATAGAAAATTGCATTCAAAACAAAGCTAGGATTGTATGAGTGGTTAGTAATGCCTTTTGGCTTAACCAATGGCCCTAGTACTTTCATGATATTGATGAACCATGTCTTGCGTGCATTCATTTGTGTTTTGTAGTTGTTCACTTTGATGACATTATGGTCTATAACAAGAACCTACAAGAACATGTGCAACATCTAAAATCCATTCTAAAAGTGATTAGGAAAGAAAAGCTCTATGCTAACTTTAAGAAGTGCTCTTTTGAGACAGATAACTTGGTCTTTCTTAGCTTTGTTGTAGGAGCTGAAGGCATAAGAGTGGATGAATTAAAGGTGAAGGCAATTATAGAATGGCTTAGTCCTAAGACCGTGACTGAGTTTAGGAGTTTTTATGAACTTTTTGGCTTCTACGGGAGATTTGTCAAGGACTTTAGCACAATTGCAGCTCTATTGATTGAGGTGATAAAGAAAAGTGTGGGCTTTAAGTGTGAACAAGCTCAGGAGGATGCAGTTCAAACTCTATAAGGGAAGTTAACCAATGTTCTACTTCTTGTACTTCTTGATTTTCTTAAAGCGTTTGAAATAGAATGTTAATGCCTCAGGTGTCGGAATAGGTGATGTTCTTATGCAGGATAGGAAACCAATAACTTAGTTCAGTGAAAAGCTTGGTGGAGCCACATTCAACTATCCTACTTATGAAAAGGAATTGTATACTCTTGTGAGAGCTTTCCAAACGTGGCAGCATTACTTGTGGCCCAAAGGGTTTGTGGTTCATTTTGATCATGAGACGCTTAAACATCTTAAAGGACAACAAAAGCTCAACAAAAAGCATGCTAGGTGGGTTGAATACATTGAGACATTTCCTTATGTCATCAAGTATAAGAAAGGTAAAGAAAACATAGTTGATGATGCCTTATCCCGAAGGTATGTTCTTCTTTCTATCCCAGATGCTAAGATACTTGGACTTGAACGGATTAAAGAGCTATATGAATCTGATCCTGAGTTTAAGAAATCTTTTCTTTCTTGTGCCAAATTCGCTTTTGGAAAGTATCATATGCATGAACATTTTCTTTTCTTTAGACCCATATTTTGCATTCCTAATTGTTCTTTGAGAGATTTACTTGTTAGGGAAGCTCATGGAGGAGGTCTTATGGGGCACTTTGGTATTGCCAAAACATTGCAAGTGATTCAAGAACACTTCTTCTGGCCACATTTTAAAAGAGACATGGAAATAATATGTGCAAGGTGTGTGACTTGGAAGCAAGCTAAATCGAAAAGGCAGCCTCAAGGACTCTACACGCCATTGTCTATTCCTGAGCATCCTTGGACAAACATCTCCCTGGACTTTGTACTTGGTCTTATGCAGACTAAGGTAGGTAAGAATTCCATCTTTGTTATTGTTGATAGATTTTCTAAGATGGCTCACTTCGTTGCATACAATAAAACAGATGATGCTTCACACATTGCTAATTTGTTCTTTAGAGAGATTGTTAGGTTGCATGGTATTCCTAGATCAATTGTTTCAGATAAAGATTCTAAGTTTTTGAGTTGCTTTTGGAAAACACTTTGGTCTTAACGTGCTACTGGACTTTTGTTTTAGATAAACCAGATTTGAAGTCAAATCCTTTTCAAGGGGGAGGAGATGGTATGATCATGAGGATCTCAGAAGAAGAAGAACATGTAGCTGAGGAGGAATGACTTTAACCATATCTAGTTGTTGATCTAGACGAGCTTAACATGGTCATGGACGATATGGACATGGTCGAGGACAAGCTGGATATGGTCAAGGACGAGCGTGGTCGAGGAATGCTCGAGCATGGTCGAGACTTGTCCGATAATGGTCGAAACTTTGGCCCATGGACCAAATCACAATCTGATGATGATTTGCACATTCCACCTGGACCAGTTACAAGATCAAGGGCTGAGAAGTTCATAAATTCACTTCAATCAATTCTGGTTCAGGCTCAATTCAATATGGTTCGATATGATAAAGAAGAAACCCAAGCCGATTATATTTTATTGGAAATTCAGGAAGGTTTTCCTAGTTTCAGAAAGGAATTCTATAAATTCAGGAAGGAGTCCTAATTTCTTCCTAAATCCGTGCAGACTTATAAAAATCAAGATTATCGAAAACCATGCCAAGAGACAACTAAGAATGGAAGTTTGGTGGTCATTTTTGAGTCTTTGGTCTTGGGTCTTTGGTCTTGGTCAAACATTTATTTCTTTTATTTTTCCTAAGTTAAATTTATCTTTTCTTCATGCAAACACATCCTATATGTATTCCCATTTTCATAATGAATCAATAACCTTTTTCCTTTGAATTTTGATCGTTGGTCACTTTTGTTCATCTTGAGAAACTTAGTTGTTTGGTGTGTAATATCCTTAAAATGACCACCAACGTTTTACCGGTGCGTCACATCAGGCAGTCTAGGAGTTGGGAACATCAAAGCTATTCCGCAAGCTTTGTGCGACCCTTCAATCCACAAGCCTTGGCCGTTTCGTGCTAGTAGCCTACTATGTGCAAGGATTATTAAACCATCACCAACCTTAAGAGTCCATCCATGGGCTGGTTCATATTACTTGAGCTACGGTTGTTGTCTTGGGTTATGGTGGTCCGAGGGTTCTGGAGTGGGTGTCGTCGTCTGAAGAGCAGCGTGTTCGTGTGTCTGCTCGCGTTATTGGCCTCCCCTGCTCACTGTCTTCGATTTTTTGCTTTTCGGTTTGGTTATGGTATGGTTTATGCCATCCTTATTTTTTGGATGCGGTTTTAGCCTTTGTTGCGATGACTGTGGTATAGTTTGGTTTATCTCTGCTTTAATCTTGTTTAGATGGTAAGGTTTGGTTTATTGGATGCGATTGTTTGGTGGTTCTTTAAGGTGCAGAATTTTAAGCAACGAGATCGTCTTTGACATGGTCATAAGCGCCATCTTTAGTGTTTCTCCGCCTTATCCTTTTATTCGGTCTTGCTTTTGCTTCTTCGATTAGCTATTATGTCTCGGTGGATTGAGGTTGCAATCTTCGATGTTCGAATTGGTTACACTTTGGGGTCCGTTTTGTTGGATGTGGTTTTTTTGCGAGAGAATCTACTTTCCTTTCTCGTCTCCTTCTCGGTTTTGAGTAGAGATATTCAGCATTGTAGTGGGGTTATCTTTCAGGTCATCTCTTACGAGGAGTTGACCGGTCTTTGTTCGGTAGGTGGTTGGGTTCCGCGAACGAATGTCCGCGTGTAAGGGCTGGAGGTCTTAAATGGTGGGTTTACCTTTCGGAGTTCAAGGTTCTCACCTTGTTCATGGTCTTGCGTTGGTTTCGGTTCTTGGACTAGTTATCTGTGGTGTTTAGTTTCTGATATGTTCTCTTTGTAGCTTTCTTTGTATAAGCTTGGAGTTACGCTCGTCGGCTTCGTAGTTGCTCATTTGGCGTTTGTATCTTTCGGTCTCATGGTTTTAAACCTTTTTTCGAGATCAAATGGTTACTATGTGAGCATTATAAGTTGCGGTGGAGTTCAGCGGTTTGTTTAATCGATAGAAGCTTAATTTAGTCATCCGACAATTTTCTAGTTTTATATTGTATTTTGTTATTTTGCATTCATCTCATCTCTCTTTTTTTGGCTAAAGCTGCAGAATGATTTGTTTTCCGTACCACCTTTCTTTTCCTGTAAAATTTCGGACATAGTCTCTAATTTCTTTTGGATTTGTACTATCGATTTTATATTAGTGCTAGCTAAATCAAAACACTAGGAGTTCATGAGAGAGAAATTATAGTGCTTAGCATTTTTTTCATCGTTGTTATCAATTATACAAAATTATATTTATGAGAATATTATATTATTATTATTTAATTAAAAGTTTAGTTTTCAAAATTTTAAAACATTGATCAAAAAAATTTAAATTTAGAAATTTAGATAATTATTTAAACAAAATCTTCCTTAGCAAATGAGCTTATCATGTAAACGATACTTCGCGATAAGCTCATTTGCTTATCGTGAAGAAACTCATTCTTTTAATTTGAATGCAATTTTAGTTTGTCCAAAAAAAAAAAAAAGCAAATGAGCTTATCATGTAAACCATACTTCACGAAGTTTGTTTTAATACTTGGAATTGTAGTTATATGCTATTTTTTTCTTCTTCAAATTGTATCATATATATTCTCTTAAGAAAGCCAGCGATCAATTTAGCAAAATGGATCAACCGTATTACATGGAAAAATAAAATAAAAGGGTTTAAAAAACAAAAACAAATAAATAAATGGGTTAACTGAAAGTTCAAGATGTGACCTTTTGTTAAGAACAGATAATGGTTCCTCTCTCACTCTTCTTATACTTCTTCTAAAGTCTCGAAAGCTACGCCTCTCTTACTTCTCTATTTCCCGGTTGTTTATCCATTTTCCGATGAGTTTGACGGAAGTGTGAGAGACTTGTTCATATTTCTTCTCTTTTTCCCTTGGTATTCATCCTTGGGTATATGTGATTCCTTACTCAGTTTCTGTGGCGGGCCTTAAACCTCCTCGTTGTCTCAATGTCTCTTCTGAGGTTGGTGATGGTGGCTATGCGCAGATACAATTCTTCGAGGATGAGATCTAGTAATGTTTCTTCCAAGACAGTTATCGTTTGCTTTTAACAGTGGCCCTCTATTGTCTCCAGTCCGGTTACATGTGGTGAGTACCATGGCTTGTGAGTAGCAAAGGAGTGGTGGCGAATATGTTTTGGGTTGCATGAACTAGTATCGGTCTCGAGTAAGCTTAAGGTTAAGGTTTAGAGGGCGGTGAACGGTGTGAAAAAAAATCCCACATGTGAATTTTTGGCGAAGGTCTTTCGGAGCCGTTCCAACTGAAACCTCGATTCTCTATTATTTTCATGCTTGTATTTCGGTATAGTTTCTCTCGGCTTATTTTGATTATGTCTTCATTTTGTGGTGGCTATCTTAGTAGTTTTGACTTCGGTTTCAGATGATGGTGATCTCTCCCCCTCTACTCGGTGGTGATGGCAGTGCGCATTCGAGTGTTGGTGGCTCATTTCATTGGGACTATAGGTTTATTTTGTGTTTGGGTTGATTTTCAAGGGTTATTGGGTTTGTAATTTTCTATATTATTTTGGATTGTTTTTGGGTTGTTTTTTGGTTTTATATTTAACTAGGAGAGAATCCGCGCAAATACGCGGTTTTGTTTTGTTATTTAAATATTTTATATATTTTAAATATTAATATTTTATATTTTTTTTTACAGATTTGTAATTTTTTTATGATCATAATAATTTGAAAAATAACATTCACTCACAAACAATATTACTTTAAATTATATGTTTTACAAGTTTTAGTTATCAATTTTCATGAATTTTATTCTTTGGAATTTTTATTTCCTTCAACCTTCTTATTATTTTTTAAAATTTTCATCCATTATTTAAAATATATGTACTTGTTACATTTTCAGTCATTCAGATCCTAATAGTATAATAATAGTATAATATTGTTTATCATTTTAAATTTCATTAAGTTATGAATATATTTTATTGATTTCATTTAATTTTTTTATTTTTATATTATATATTTGTTTCTATTATCATTGTATCTCCTTTTATCATATTTTTATTATATTTATATAATTATTATTTTCATTAGTTATTATTTTTTGTTATATGGTTTTTCTTCTAATTTTCCATTTATTTTTAAAAAATCATAATTGCATATTTATTTTTAGTTTTATAATTTGGTATTTTCACTTATATTAATATTTATTTATATTCGAAATTAAATTTCAATTTTAATTAATTTTATATTTATATTTAATGATTTTAAATAATCACATTTAAATTAAATAATTTATTATAGAATTATTTGATTTAATGATGATGTGGAAAATATTTTAGTGATGTGGACCAATAAGGAGAGGGCTGACGTGTCAACGCTGGAGAGCCTCCCCTTCTCTCATTATATATAGGATTAATATATGAAAATTCTTTTACTCAAAAAATGAGTTTCTGTTTTTTTTTCTAGGCACTGCCAAATGTACTATCATGTCTAGGGATGTTAATATGGGTAACTCATACCCATTTAGACCCATATCTATGTAAACTCATTTAGTTTTTAAGGTCTAATAGGGTTCTCCATTTAGACCCTTTTATATTAAACTGGCCCATTTAAACCCTTTCAGACCCATTTAAAAACATGTGTATAATTATTATTTTTTAATTATATCCTCTTAATATTTACTGTCATTTTTTTTACTGTCAATTTTTTTACTATCACAGAAATATTTTATATTTTAAAATATAATGTAAGTTATGTAATCTGGAATCATAATATAAATAATTTTAAATGTAATTTATGTATCATAATATTTACTATAATTATTTATTAAGTTCATATATGATATATTTGTATGATAAATGTTACGTAACTCAAACATTTACGTTACTGCTCACGAACACGTTTAATATATAAAATTATCTCAAAAGATAACTAAAATTTAATATTCAAAAATAATAGAAATAAAAAAAATCCAGAGGAAGACGAATTCGGATTGAATCAATAAGAAAACAAAAACCCAGAATTAATTGTTAATTGCAATTGCAGGCCATCATCGTGAATCTCAGTTGCAGAGCCATCATCTTGATTCCAATACTCTCTATATCGTCGGAGCAAACTTGATTTCGCCGGAGCAGACTTGAATTCGCCGAAGAAGATACTTGACAGTGACCGAATGGGAGAGAAGCCCTTTTATTATTATTATTTTTTTTTGTCAACAAGAGAAAACTAAAGAAGCCCTTTTATTATATCCTAATATAATACTTTAAACGGGTTAAACGGGTCCCCAGTTAAATTATTTAAAAGCCTTTTTATTATATAGGTCTAAAAGGGTAAATCCGTTTAACCCCATTTAAAATCTGTTTGATAAATGGGTTTATGTGGGATTTTTTTCTTTCAAAGACCCCATTTAGATCCGCGAAAAGAAAGCCCAAATTAACATCTCTAATCATGTCCATGCCGTGCAAGTATGGAACAGAATAAAGAGAAATATAATTAAAAAAAAATTGCCGAATGAAGCCATGCCTCCAATAATAGAGGGGCGGTGATAATGCCAACATTTTTTTTGTAAATCAGAAGGATTGGTAATCTGTTTTTTAGAGTAATCCGATTCTCTGAATATTAAAGTATCGTGAAAAGGTTTATAAACTACGAAATTGGATTTTTACACAAGATATTCGTAAATCAAATATAGTATTTGTGACATACTACGTACACAAAACGTTAACTATATCTTCGTAAATGTAGCACTAAATTCATGCCTTATACGAGGAAAATTTCATTCCTTTTTAGGAATGTTTACTTTTACCTCTTAATTGAGGTTAGTTGTTTTGTTTTATTGGGTTTAACAGTTTCCATGTCAGCAGTAGTGTATGCAGCTGAGGCATTTGATGATTGTACTCAGAGCCGTGCATTATATATTTCAAAAGGGCATTTGCCCCAAGCCACCCACAATATATAGATTTTGATAGGCCCCCAATTCATAATTTATGTATCATATTGGTTTTACATACTGGTATTGAATCTTATCAATCTAGGTTTGCTACCAGAATGTTGTTTTCTATAGAAAAAAGTTTTTTTTTTGTTTCCAAAACCAAAAAATCTGTATCTCAGAGAATATCTGCTATCTTAATCAAAAAGAAATAAAAATCTCAATTAGTTTTAAATATGTTTTATATTTATGCTTAAAGATTATGCATTTAATCTTCCTTCCATTTATTTTTTCACTTCCGCATTTTCGTGTCGTCTTTCTTCTTTACGGCCAATGCTGTTTTTTTTTCTTTCACTAACACCATCTATCAAGTTTTATGGTGCTTCATCTCTCTTTTGTTTGTATATTTTTTTCTCGCCTTCATTTGTATTATATATATATATCTTCCTTCATAGACATTTTCCCTATTTGTTATAGGCTTATTCACCTCTTTATTTTATTATTATTATTATTATATATATATATATATATTTCTTATTTGCTTGAAAGTGACAAATTTTTTAGTGTTTCTAGTTTTGTTAATCAAATATCTTCCACTAAATCACTAGTTATATATATATATATTAGGTGTGTTTATGTTATTAATGTTGTAGTGCTGATTGAATTATTGTTTTGTTTATTTTTTTTAAAAAAATCTTATTTTAAATGTCTTACACTTTTATCAAAAAAAATTATTAAAAGACCTTTATTTTCATAATCGCCCCAAGTCCTTATAACTCTAAGCACGGCACCGATTATACTTTGTGGTAGATTAATTATTTGATCTAAGATAAATTATATAATGAGTTCGCCGATATACGAGAAATATAGCTCTAAAATGTGAAATCATATAATTGTACAAACTGTAACTGTTTCGGAACATTTTGATGAAATCACGATGGGAAATCCACTAAGGGCTTGAATACCTCCACCTCAAAACTTAGGATTGGCAGGAGTAGACGAAAGGAAGAAAGCCACCACAACACATCCCCTTGCATATAAAAGGAAAAAGGAAATCTTGGGGAAAAAAAAGAACTTGGGCATAGGTCAGAACACACGATAAGTGTATTCTTATATTTTTCTCACGTAAGTATCTTCCCAAATGTACAAGGAAGATTTAAAAGGCATAGGTCGGAACACACGATAAGGGTATTCTTATATTTTTCTCACGTAAGTATCTTCTCAAATGTACAAGGAAGATTTAAAAGAAGAGTTCTAACCCCACTCTTCTCACTTCTCAAATGCAGCCAGACACTTGTAAACAAAAGAGAACTCCGATCTCCAATGAATTTTCCAACATTAATACACCCACTTTTTGAACCATTACTCTTAGTGGATCCATAACTGATTTTGGCATTAGAAAACTTCTTTTGATAAGTATGTTAATATCATTAATCAAAATAAAATGATCAGGTTTTACATTTGAATACACAAATTGCTAAACCTAAAAATAAGAATCCATGCACACAAAAAAAAGCATGAGAACTAGACAATCAATAATTAGTCTGAAGGAATTTCTAGCAGATCCTAATCCAATTAGGCAATCCTGGTCTGAATTCCAAGCCTAAGATCTAAGGTTCATGTAATTGAATCTATCAGATCTCAGATTTACCTGGTAATTAGCAGCGGAAGATTTGCAGATAATCGAGATCGCGAAGCACCTCAAACGTTGTGCCTCTACTGGTATCCACACGCACACGAACTGAACAGGAGGGATGCTAGTGCCTATAGAGATCCAATCTCTTCAGAGGTTTCTATTTAAGTTCTGGTAGCTGTGTATTAGGTTAAAAATCAGTTTAGGTCGACCATATATCTTATATATGTCGACTTAAACAATAACGGAATTAACCAACGATTAAACCGAATTAATCTGGTAATCCGCGAGTTGCATCGATCGACACACTCTTTGTGTCGATCGACACTGCCCCAGAATATTGATATCGAATGCATATCAAATATGCATTCACTAGATCATTACATTAATGATCAACCTCGTCTTTAACGTCCAGTTTGCTTAGGTGTGTGACCCTGTAGGATCATATAACACTAGCAATGAGTTCTCAACTCATTGATCATAAGTGGCTTCTAGCAAAGCGTTATGACTACCTAGTGTTATGTGATTGTCTCATCTCGACTATACGACTTTCACTTAGAGCAAGTACAATAGATTTCAGGACATTCCCAACAATCTCCCACTTGTACTGGAATCATCTATTCCTTTAATCCCTTTGTAGCTATATCTCAATCTAGCATAAGGCAAGAACTGTGTCATCCTTATTAAGCTAGATCACGTTTATCGAATCCCGATTTGTACTGATAAAACAATCGACTGACAATCACCTCGTTTGAGCGCGGCCACGCATTTCCAGTATCAAATCTTCGATAGGCCCAGAGATATTTAACTCCTGTTATATAGGAGGTACAAATCCCATCTTGTTCCATCCATGTCTCTTTCATATTTCATGATACGCCTAATCAGTGTCTTTATGATCACCAGTTACGGTTGACGTTTGACAAAGTCAAGACGGACCAATCCATATGTAAGAGAAAATGATGAACTCAGGTGTAAGGACTATACTCTTTAGTCGTTATGAGAAGCTCTTATGACACTCATATAACATCTTGTAGAGTTCTCATTTAAAGGGTCAAGTCCGATCATGTGTTCTCTAACACATATCTATGTGATTGACTTTAATACACTTATTAATGACTCCATGAAACATAGTCATCAGTCACCTCACATACTAGTCTCACGTGGTTGTTAATGTCCCATTTTAACCACCTCGAACATGGACCATTTATAATTTATATCATTTATTGCTTATAGGGTTTCATGATCAAGTCACATACTTGATGACCTATAAAATGTCATAAATTACTTTGGGACAATATATTTAATTAACACAATTAAATAATGCTGAAACAATTTCATTAAAATAACATAACCAAATTATGTTTTACGAACATCAAGTCATAACTAAAAACCAAATATAACTCCCACTGAAAACAAGATCATATCTTAAGAAATCTAATGCCTACATCAGCAGTGTGAAACTCATGCTTAGGCCTTGGGAGGGGCTTGATTAGTGGATCAGCAACATTCTCATCCATCGGGACTCTGCTGATCTTCACATCTCCTCTATTCACAATATCACGGATAAGGTGATATCTCCTTTCTATGTGTTTGGATTTCTGGTGTGATCTAGGTTCCTTTACTTGCGCAATGGCTCCATTGATGTCACAATACAAAGCCATTGGCTCAGAAATACTAGGAATCACACCAAGTTCAGTGATGAACTTCTTGATCTAAACAGCCTCCTTTGCCGCTTCAGAAGCAGCGAGGTACTCATCTTCAGTTGTAGAGTCTGCTACAGTGTCCTGCTTGGAACTCTTCCAGCTGACTGCACCGCCATTCAGGCAGAAGATGTAACCAGATTGCGATCGGAAATCATCTTTGTCTGTCTGAAAACTTGCGTCTGTGTAACCACTTACTACCAGCTCATCACTTCCTCCATACACCAAGAATTTATCCTTAGTATTTCTCAAATATTTCAGAATATTCTTGACTGCTGTCCAGTGACTTTCACCAGGATCCGATTGGTATCTACTCGTCATGCTTAAAGCACAAGCAACATCTGGACGAGTACAGAGCATGGCATACATGATGGATCCCAACGCCGAGGCATAGGGAATCTGACTCATGCGTTCTCGCTCAGCAGGTGTCTCAGGACACTGCTTCTTGCTGAGACTTATGCCATAAGACATTGGTATGAAGCCCTTCTTGGAATCTTGCATTCTGAACCTGTGTAAAACTTTATCGATATAAGTGTCTTGACACAGTCCAATCAACTTGTTTAATCTATCTCTATAGATTCTTATTCCAAGAATATACGCGGCTTCTCCCATGTCTTTCATTGAAAAACAACTTCCGAGCCAAGTCTTAACAGACTGTAACAACGGAACGTCATTTCCGAGAAGAAGTATGTCATCTACATACAACACGAGAAATGCAACTGCGCTCCCACTAGTCTTCTTGTAAACACATGGTTCTTCTTCGTTCCTGATGAAATCAAACTTTTTGACTGCTTCATCAAAACGAAGATTCCAACTCCGAGATGCTTGCTTCAATCCATAAATGGATCGATGAAGCTTGCATACTTTCCTAGCAGCATTAGGATCAATGAAACCTTCGGGTTGTGTCATGTACACATCCTCTTCCAGAATTCCATTAAGGAAATCTGTTTTCACGTCCATCTGCCAGATCTCATAATCATAATGAGCAGCTGTTGCTAGGAGAATCCGAATGGATTTAAGCATGGCGACAGGTGAATAGGTTTCTTCATAGTCAATACCATGAATTTGTTTGAAACCTTTTGCCACTAGCCTTTATTTATATATCTGAATATTTCCATCCACATCAATTTTCTTCTTGAAAATCCATTTACACTCAATAGGTCTTGCACCATCGGGTAAATCAACCAAAGACCATACTTGGTTCTGTGACATGGATCCCATTTCGGAATCAGCGGCTTTCAGCCACTTTTCGGAGTCAGGGCTCATCATTGCTTCTTCAAAATTCGCTGGCTCGTCACTGTCAATGATCAACAAATCATGACAATTGGTTACGAGAAATCCATATCTCTCGGGTTCGTGACGGATCCTTTCGGATCGGCAAATTTCAGGCTCGACAGGCGCGGTTTCTACAACTCTTTGTAGATCCAACTGTTGCTCTTCCTCTACGGGTTGAGCATTTTCCTGCGGTTCTCGAACTTCTTCGAGTTGTACTTTACTCCCACTGTTTCTCTTGGAAAGAATCTCTCTCTCAAGAAAGACGCAGTTCCGAGCAACAAACACTTTGTTCTCGGATTGGTTGTAAAAGTAGTATACCTTGGTTTCCTTAGGATAACCAACGAAGTAGCATTTATCAGATTTGGGTTCGAGCTTATCTGTAATTAATCTCTTAACATAAGCTTCACAACCCCAAATCTTCAGGAAAGACACACTTGGAACATTTCCTTGCAACTGATTTTGACGGAACCCTATTAAGTGTAAACGCAGACGTTTCTAGAGCGTATCCCCAAAAGGATAATGGAAGAGTTGAGAGACTCATCATTGATCGAACCATATCTAATAAAGTTCGATTCCTCCTCTCGGACACCCCATTCCATTGTGGTGTTCCAGGAGGAGTGAGTTGTGAAACAATTCCACAATCTCTCAAATGATCACTGAATTCTTGGCTTAATTATTCTCCTCCACGATCTGATCGAAGAGCCTTAATACTTTTGCCAAGTTGATTCTGTACTTCATTTTGGAATTCTTTGAACCTTTCAAAAGATTCCGACTTGTGTCTCATTAAATAGACATAGCCATACCTGCTGAAATCATCAGTGAAGGTAATGAAGTATCAAAAATTTCCTCTGGCACTTGTGCTCATTGGGCCGCACACATCTGTATGTATAAGGCCCAATAGGTCACTGGCCCTTTCATTTTGTTTGTTGAAAGGGGCCTTAGTCATTTTGCCCAGTAAACAAGATTCACATTTCTCACATGATTCATAATCAAATGAGCCCAGAAGCCCATCACTATGGAGCTTTTGGATCCGTTTCTCGTTTATGTGGCCCAAACGACAATGCCAAAGAAAAGTCTAATTCGTATCATTTGATTTGAATCTCTTGGTGTTAATGTTATAGATTGGCGTGCTTTGGTTTAAAACATAAAGCTCATTCTCTAATGGGCTGCTACCATAAAATATATCATTGTAATCAAAAGAACAACATTTATTCTTAATTGAAAACTGATATCCTTCTACGTCCAAAACAGGAATATAAATAATATTTCTGCTTATAGCAGGTACATAGTAGCAATTATTAAGTTTTAAAACCAAACCAGAAGTTAAAGACAAGTTATATGTTCCTACGGCTAATGCAGCAACTCTTGCTCCATTCCCCACGCGTAGGTCCACTTGCCCCTTTTCCAACTTCCTACTGTTGCTTAGGCCCTGCATATTTGTACAAATATGAGCACCACAGCCGGTATCCAATACCCAAGAAGTAGAACCAGAAGTAGTAACATTTACTTCTATAACATAAATACCTGAAGATGAAGTCTCGAAAGTCTTCTTCTTCTTCTTCTTCTCTTCCAAGAATTTGTTGCAGTTTCTCTTCCAATGCCCAAGCTCCTTACAGCAATGGCACTTATCAGTCACAGATGGGCCAGGCTTGTGCTTAGGGGCTGGCGCAGGCGCGTCCTGGTTCTCAACCTGGACGGCCTTGCCCTTTCCCTTACCTTTGGCCAAGTTTCTTAAACCTCTTACCTCCTTGTACCATGAGTACATTTGGAGTGCCCTTCTTGATATTAGGCTCAGCTGTCTTGAGCATGCCATGTAGTTCAGTCAACGTCTTCGTCAAGTTGTTCATGTTATAGTTCATAACAAACTGATCATAACTTGACGGCAGTGACTGCAGAATGATGTCAGTAGCCAACTCTTGGCTAATGGGACAATCCAGCCTCCCCAGGTTATCAATATAACCCATCATCTTAATGACATGAGGACTGACTGGACCGTCCTTTGGTAGCTTGCATTCAATGAGAGATTTAACCGTCTGGTATCTCTCAGTTCGTGCTTGCTCCTGAAACATACTTTTCAGGCTAGTGATCATCTCTACTGGCGACTCCACGTTCTCGTACTGCTTTTGCAAATCCGAGTTCATGGTAGCTAACATGAGACAATTCACATCGACCACATCATTAGAGTGCTTATCTCAAGCACTCCTTTCTGCATGTGGAGCATTGGCTCTCGGTTTTTCAGGGAGAATAGTTTCCAGGACATAGTCCCTTTTCTCCTGCTTGAGAACAATTCTCAAGTTCCGAAACCATTCGAGAAAATTCGATCCATTTAACTTGTCCTTCTCAAGGACGGATCGCAGGGAGAAAGAGTTATTATGAGTGTTAGTCATAGCTGAGAACATAGAAAAGAAAAGATTTTAGTTATGATGTTCAAGAAATGAGAAGTCTTAACTTTTAAGAAAGCTCGCATTATATTCAGACAATGTTTCCTCAGATGAATATAATGATCCAAGACCCATACTTCACTAAACTTGAGTGAGCCACTGGCTATCATCCAAATTTTAGCTATCTAGGTAAGCAACAACTTTGCTAGTTATATCCAATCTAACTCTTGGTTGTGGATTGACATCTTATGTCCAATCCACCTGATGTCTCTGAGCCCAAAACGATTTTGATGGCCCAGTCAAGTAAACCAATCTCTTCAGTCATGTAATTGTTGATGTCTTGCACTGCAAGTCCATCAACACGATTACCTCCTGTCTTACTCATGAAATTGTGGACATCTTGCACTGCAAGTCTATCGCACAATTAAACGGGTCTTGACAGTTGACAAGGTTGGAAAGACATCAAGTATCACTTGATATTTGGTTGAGGAACGGAACCTTTTAAAACGTTTAGTTTTATTATGTTTTTAATTCTTGTAATTAAATGATTTATCTTGCTTTGGTTCTGTGATTTCAGGTTCCATAACCTAATCATCGAATCTGATGTCGACCGACACTACTATAGTGTCGATCGATGCAGAATGACCAAAACAATCCGCGATAACCGATCAATCCAATTGATCCGGTTTTGAATACCGGTCAGTGTCGATCGAGGCTACACTAGCATAGGTCGATACCTACCTAATCAAACCAATCGCAATTAAACCATTCACTGTGTTCAACCATTATTAACCAAGCTCGATAACCGGTCCAATCCAATTGAACCGATTCATCAATATCGCGAGGTTTGTGTCGACCGACACAACACTTGTGTCGATCGATACTAGGCGAAAACTAAGTTTTATTCGGGTTTTCGCCCTGTGTCGATCGACGCCGGATTGGCATCGATCGACACCATGCGAAAAACCATAAATTCTTTTCGGGTTTTCGCCCTGTGTCGATCGATGCCGGATTGGCATCGATCGACACCATGCGAAAAAACCCTAAAACGTTTTTCGAACAAAACCCTAAACTAGGTTTTCATGAAAACGAATTTTAGCAAGTTTGTATCAACCATACACGGATTCAGATTCAACTAATCTAATCAACATGCTACAGATTCAATGGAACCCTAAAGCTCTGATACCACTGAAGGAATTTCTAGCAGATCCTAATCCAATTAGGCAATCCTGGTCTGAATTCCAAGCCTAGGATCTAAGGTTCATGTAATTGAATCTATCAGATCTCAGATTTACCTGGTAATTAGCAGAGGAAGATTTGCAGATAATCGAGATCGCGAAGCACCTCAAACGCTGTGCCTCTACTGGTATCCACACGCACACTAACTGAACAGGAGGGATGCTAGTGCCTATAGAGATTCAATCTCTTCAGAGGTTTCTATTCAAGTTCTGGTGGCTGTGTATTAGGTTAAAAATCAGTTTAGGTCGACCATATATCTTATATATGTCGACTTAAACCATAACGGAATTAACCAACGATTAAACCGAATTAATCTGGTAATCCGCGAGTTGCATCGATCGACACACTCTTTGTGTCGATCGACACTGCCCCAGAATATTGATATCGAATGCATATCAAATATGCATTCACTAGATCATTACATTAATGATCAACCTCGTCTTTAACGTCCAGTTTGCTTAGGTGTGTGACCATGTAGGATCATATAACACTAGCAATGAGTTCTCAACTCATTGATCATAAGTGGCTTTTAGCAAAGCGTTATGACTACCTAGTGTTATGTGATTGTCTCATCTCGACTATACGACTTTCACTTAGAGCAAGTACTATAGATTTCAGGACATTCCCAACATAGTCGCTATAATTTAGGAGCACTAGAGACAAGATTATGGATAAACATCTCGAAATCTTAGAAAGGTACAACTGGACTAGAGAGGAAAGATACTGGTAAAAAACCTGAAGAACCGATAAAAATATCTAAGAAAGTTGTTTCATCCGGCAACCCGGGAAATACGACCATTCGACAGCAAAGTCTAGCGATATCCGACCTAAGATTGACCTCCACATCTCAAGATCGATCACATAAACTCTTGGATCCGGCCTTAAACACGAAAATACTCAAGCTTACGGAGTTTAATAGCAAAGGATAAATTAAAGCATCACCACAACCGAAGCCTTATTACACCCTCCTCATTTCTAAAATCAGAACACAAGACAAAAATAAGTGCAAACCTAACCAAAACCAACCTTCACTAACCAGATAACTAAGTCTAACCCTAAAACCTACCAACAACTAGAATCAATCGCTCAATGAAGAGCGGGGTTCCTCCGGCGCGTCTAGCCCTACTTCTATCCAATTCCGGCAAGGTAATCGACCAAACCGTATAAGCGGTGTCGTTAGCCGGACAGGAGAAAAAGATGTCGTTGGGAGAAATAGTGAAGCGGCGGGACTTCACCGGAGACGTAGCCGCACAGCCGTCGCCGTCGACACGGAGCGCCGTCGTCCCACTGAACCAAGATATCAAAACCGCCGCGAACTTGGAGCCAACAGTGACCAAATGCACCTCCACGAAGAAGACCTTAGACGTAATTGTGCCTTCTCCGTCGCGGTCCTCAAGCAGCAGATCCGGATGGCAGCATGTTAGGTCGCGCCTCGAACCACTGTTGATAGATTCTGGGGTCATCTATCGTGCCAGGAATCCACGGATAGCTCGAAGGATGGTCGAGGTAGTCAAGACAAGCTGGAGAAAGACGAGCTGAATAATCTGGACAAGCTTCCCATGGTCGATAAGCCGAACAAAACTAAGGACGGTCCGCCAATTCAGATTATTGAATCAAGTTCAGACACATGGTCACTGTTTGATTCATATCTTCTCAACCACGGCGATTCAATACATGAAACTATTTGGAGAGTATGCTCAGATCAGTTTCAGAATATCTCCAAGAAGAATCACACAAATCAGAGTTATGGTGAAGAAGTTATGCAACTTTCAACTCAGACCATTTCAAGCTTACGCGATTTGGACATGCGAGCATTCAAAGGAGATTTCAGAACGAACCAAAAAGAGTTAAGCCATGAAACTAATTTTCCTGAATTCTTGATTCAATCAGAGAGGCTATGAGAATTGGAATCACCTCAATATCGTTCCAGAAGGAAAATACATAAATTTTACAAACCGATGGTTCTGCTTGAGGGTCTATTCCGCGACTGATCCAAAGAATGAGTCACCCAGCCCAGCTCAGGTACAATTTGGACCTAAGACCAATTGCAGATTCTTCCTGGATCTCTTAGCTTTCCAACAAGCCCAGTATCAGAAGAAAATTCCAATGGATTAGAAAGATACAACTTGGTTTCCTAAATGTGTCAACTTGGTCCATTACTTGAAGATTGCTAGGCCCACATGGATTAGAAGCTTGCAGACTTATCTTTGGCATCCAAGATACCTTCCTAAGCCCAAGAGGAGCTAGATTTCGTGGTCAAACAAGATCATTTCGACAAAGCACTTCAAGGGACAAATTCTTTGGTCAAAATAGTCTAAGAGTCATTCCACAATAGTTTTAATGTTTAGTCTTTGGTCAAGTCTTAACTAGTTATTGTTTTCTATTTCCTAAGTTAGTTTCTTAATTATTTTCATACAAATTACTCTTATATGTAATCCCATTTCGAAAATGAATAAACAACCTTCTTCCTTTGATTTTTGATCTTTTGATCTTTGAGAGTTTCTCTCTTTTTGTTCCTTGTGAACTTTTTCGTTTCTTTGGCAAGGGTTACTTCCAAAGCAACATACCTTCTTAGAGATCGTTGTTAAGGGTTACTTCTTCGATTCTCTCTGAATTTGGGGAATACCAAAGGCTTTCCGCATCCTTTGACAGTCTCCTTCGATCCACATCACCTTAATCCGAGCTAGTTGCTTGCGATTGAAGGCATATCCTTTTCGTACCAACTTAAGAGTGCATAATCCTTGGGAGGAATCTATCAAGTGGTATCAGAGCCACTCTTTGTTGGTATCTTCTTTCTAAATTCATCTTCTCATTTCTCATTTCATATACACTTTTTTCTGTCTATCTTGTATTTGAGATTTGGGCCAATTTGATTTTTTTTAAAAAAGAGTGTGTTCTAAGTTCTTAAGTGATGCAGCCCCAAGGCGGAAGCTTGAGCGATGGATTGATGGAGGACAAGCACTGGCTTAAAAGCTCTCTTACTTGACCGAGATGGATGGAATGGATGAATGAAATGATTGACTCTCTCAACCGGTGGGTTTGATTGACTCTCTCAATCGGTGGTGAACTAGTTCTGCTTGAGTCACACAAGCAAACCTAATCCAATAATCCTTGGAAACAATTGAATCACTCAAATGAATCCTAAGACAAAAGATCTTAACAAAGAAACTCTTTGAAGAAACTGAATAATACTTTGATTGAAAGGTTGAAAGGTGAATAATACAATGAGCTAAGCTATGCCTTTATAGGCTCTTTACAAACGGTCATATTGACCTTGAACTAGAAGGAAATCGCAAACTTAATGAAAAACTAGCCGTTGGGCTGAAAATGGCAAGAATCCATGCTCTTGATGGTTTCTTTGTATCTGGATGGCTTTAAGGGATAAGTGAGGATCCTTGGGACAACTTGATTGACAAACAATTCGTGGCTTTCATTCTTGGAAAGAAGCCGTTGGTGTTTGATCTCTTTCTTCTCCAAAAATGGTAAGTGTGACTTGTTGAAGTTATGGAGAATCTTGTATGGTCTTGTGCAGCTAAGGACGTCTGGACTTGATGGGAAGGAGCTCAAAACACTGTAGTTTTGATAGGTAAAGGTCTGGTGCAGAATTGACCTTCCAAATGTGAATGTCTCCATATATGGCAAGTCTGCTGAGCTAGTCGTTGAGTTATCCGCTGAGCTAGTTGTGATGCTACATATGGTTATCTCCTTTTCAGTATCTTCTTCTTGTGTAATCTTTTGGGGATGATTCTTCTTAGTGGCATGCTGATGATGAGCTGAGCTAGATGTCTTGACCTTGATCTCCACTTGAGCTAAGATAAGCTCATATTCCTTGTTAAATCTTCTCGGCTCCATAATCTCTTCTCCATGTGTTATGATTCCTCCTGGGTCATATGTCTTCTTAGGATTGATTGTTGGATGTATAATCAATCCTATGCCTTGCTCTGGATCAGAAATCATTGTGGCCTTGACTTTTCTTGGTTTCGTTGCGCTGACTGACGTAGTGATTGAGTCAGTGATTGAGTTAGTGTGCGCCTGGCTTGGTCTGGTTCTGATGACCGCATCATACCCTCCCTCTTCAAGAAGTTTTGTCCTCAAAACTTGATAACCTGCACATAGATAAGTCAAGTTAGTCCAGTGAAGTGAATGAGGGTTTAGAAGATTACCTTGGGAATCATTTTGATTCGGGTGTAGTTGTTGAGCATCCGGTGGTTCTTCTTTGAGTAGATAGGACAGCAATGCTCCTCTTCTTTGAGCTGGTGTGACGCCTCCTTTGCTTATCTTGCTTCTGCTCTCTTTAAGACCTGAAATATTCTCAACACTTTGGAAAAGAAACAAGTGCATTATGGGCTTCTTATCACATAAATAATGGTTTAAATCATTTTCCTTAGAGTCATCTTCATGTGCTACTGATATCTCATCCTCTTGTAAGCTTAACAAATCCTTTAACACAGCTGTTGAGTCATGGGAAATGAAGTGGATCAAAGAAAGACTTACCATGCTAATAGATGTAGTGTGCTGGTTTTGGTCTGGTAGATTTTCCTTGATCTCCCATTTGGCCTTATCTTTAGATCTAATCCCTGTCTCAACACTTGACTCAAGAAACAAGTGCATCATACCAGTGGCTTGACAATCAGTGTTAGGCACTTTAAGTTCAGAGATAACCTCATGTTTGGTTGAAGCATGATATAATTCAAGCCTTTGATTTGCTTGTGGCTCATGTGTGGAAACATGGCTCGGTTTTGGTCTCTCTTTCAAGACTCCTTCTGCCCTTGGCTTCTTGATCTTTATCAGACATGTACCTAAGTCAACTCTTAAAGAAAAGAGCAAGTGTATTATATCTGAGTTTGAGACTTTAAAAACAGGTTGCACAAGGTTGAAGCTTACCATTATGGCTTTGACAAGCTGGTTCAGAGTCTCCTCTCTCCTGGTGCGTGTACTACTAGAGATTTCATGCTCTAGTCCATCATTGTTTGAAGCTCCATGATCTTCTTCATCTTGATTCCTTTGTATTGATGGTTCTGTCCGAAACTTGACTCCATGACCTATACCTTTCTCAAGTTCTTTTGGACAAGACAAATGCATTATCATATCCTTGGAATCAGTATGAACAATTTGAGTAATATATTGACTTACCTTGTCTTGTTTATGTCTTGGTGCATCAGTCATGATGGTACCTTGAATGTACTCTTGTCCTTCACTAGCTTGTGGATCATGACATTGGTGTTTCTCCACTTCTTCTTTAACACCTAAACTTTCATGAACCTTTTGGTCCAGAGACAAGTGCATCATAACAGTGGTTGGACAAACAAATTTATTCACTCTAAGTTCAAAATTCACCTTGTTTGCTTGCACCTCACGGTTGATGTCCTTTTGACTTGTGTGCTCTTCTTCTTGTCTTATTCCTGGATCAAAACTCTTTGGCAAAGACAAGTGCATGAGTCTTGAATTGGAACTTAAAATATCAGATTGCACAAAATTATCATTTGTGTCAGTTACTTCCAATTTCAACTCTGATGTTATATATTTGATCAACTTTCTAGATGGACAAATTGTAGCAAAATGCCCTCTCATATGGCACCTATAACATGTTGGCTCTTTGGAATTTACAAGGTTGAAACACTTACCTTGTGTTGGCGTGTCTCGCAACTTGAGTGATGCATCAAAGATGGGTCCGGTTGCATTGGGTGAAGCTTTGTGGCTCCGCTTCTGCTCTTGCTTCTTTGGGTACAAAATCTCCATGATCTCCTGCCATTGTTGATCCTGCTTTGCTTGAAGAGTCTTCTTAGATTCTGGATAGCAATCAAAATTGGGCTTAGGATCAGCTTGTGCTTTGGATGCAATCTTCACTCTCTTGGTTGTGGTTTGAAGCTTCTCCACAAATTCCTTTTTCATCCTGGACTTGAGATCTCTCCAATCCAGTATTGGCTTCTTAAGGATGGTTGGTGTGCTCTCCTTTAGCCACCATTCATAAGCCTTTTCTGTGAAGGCTGAGACAGCTTGTACTAGCCTCCTTTCTTCGGGAACTTTGTTAGCTTGTAACCATTGCTCCATGTTGCTTTCCCATTGTAAGTATGCTTCAGGGTTACTGCTTCTTCCTGAAAACATTAGGGAACCTCTTCTTCGGTTTGTTGGCTGCCTCGTGCTGGTTCGTTGGACTGTCGCATTCCTTGTACCAGTGAGCTGTCGTTGAGCTGGTACATGGTATGACGTAACTCCATGGTTTTTGAATGCACTCTTGTGCCTAGGTGGGTGGTACTCTCCATACATGTTTGCTTCTGAATCTTCTCTATCATCCATGTCACTGATTCAATACCTGAAACAATAAGTTTAAAGTGTATCAATGGAGTCTTTGCAAATAACAGGAAACTTGGCTTTTATTCAAACTTTCCTTTTTGAAAACAAATATTGTGATTTCCCCTTTTGAAAACTAAGCACACGTTTTGGGGTTGACAGGAAAAGAAAACTGAATTCAAATGGAGCCTTTGTTTCAAAAAATTTCGAAATCCTAAAATAACAAAAAGGGAAAGAACACTTTTTTTTTTTTTTGCTTAAAGGAATTCAAATTAAACAATGGAAAACTTTTTTTTTTTTTTTTAAATTTCGAATTGAAACAAATAATATGGAAATAACACTCTTTTTTTTTTTGTTTAAAGAAATTCAAATCAAACAATAGAAAACTTCTTTTTTTTTTTTTTGAACTTTTTGAAACAAACTAAGAACAAAGAAATAGAAATCAAAAGAAACACAAAACAAACTTTTCTTTTTTTGGTTTAAGATGCAAAATAAGAACTTTTGAAACTAAACTTGAAAGATAAAATAGCAAACGATTTTCTTTTGTTTTTTTAAATATGCAAACAAAATCAGAAACTAATTAATATGATAAAACAAACAATTTTTATGGGTTTTTATTTTAAAGATGCAATGAAAACATAAATATAAATGCAATAACCGAAAGGTAAAGGATAGAATACACCTGATTAGGAACCTTTCGGCTCTGATACCAGATGATGCAGCCCTGGAATCAAAGTGATGCTCTGATACCAGATGATGCAGCCCCAAGGCGGAAGCTTGAGCGATGGATTGATGGAGGACAAGCACTGGCTTAAAAGCTCTCTTACTTGACCGAGATGGATGGAATGGATGAATGAAATGATTGACTCTCTCAACCGGTGGGTTTGATTGACTCTCTCAATCGGTGGTGAACTAGTTCTGCTTGAGTCACACAAGCAAACCTAATCCAATAATCCTTGGAAACAATTGAATCACTCAAATGAATCCTAAGACAAAAGATCTTAACAAAGAAACTCTTTGAAGAAACTGAATAATACTTTGATTGAAAGGTTGAAAGGTGAATAATACAATGAGCTAAGCTATGCCTTTATAGGCTCTTTACAAACGGTCATATTGACCTTGAACTAGAAGGAAATCGCAAACTTAATGAAAAACTAGCCGTTAGGCTGAAAATGGCAAGAATCCATGCTCTTGATGGTTTCTTTGTATCTGGATGGCTTTAAGGGATAAGTGAGGATCCTTGGGACAACTTGATTGACAAACAATTCGTGGCTTTCATTCTTGGAAAGAAGCCGTTGGTGTTTGATCTCTTTCTTCTCCAAAAATGGTAAGTGTGACTTGTTGAAGTTATGGAGAATCTTGTATGGTCTTGTGCAGCTAAGGACGTCTGGACTTGATGGGAAGGAGCTCAAAACACTGTAGTTTTGATAGGTAAAGGTCTGGTGCAGAATTGACCTTCCAAATGTGAATGTCTCCATATATGGCAAGTCTGCTGAGCTAGTCATTGAGTTATCCGCTGAGCTAGTTGTGATGCTACATATGGTTAGCTCCTTTTCAGTATCTTCTTCTTGTGTAATCTTTTGGGGATGATTCTTCTTAGTGGCATGCTGATGATGATCTGAGCTAGATGTCTTGACCTTGATCTCCACTTGAGCTAAGATAAGCTCATATTCCTTGTTAAATCTTCTCGGCTCCATAATCTCTTCTCCATGTGTTATGATTCCTCCTGGGTCATATGTCTTCTTAGGATTGATTGTTGGATGTATAATCAATCCTATGCCTTGCTCTGGATCAGAAATCATTGTGGCCTTGACTTTTCTTGGTTTCGTTGCGCTGACTGACGTAGTGATTGAGTCAGTGATTGAGTTAGTGTGCGCCTGGCTTGGTCTGGTTCTGATGACCGCATCATTAAGGCTGAGGAGAAATCCAGCCAGGCTGAGGAGAAATCCAGCCTTGAATTGGTTAAGGAAAATCCCACCAAAAATCTTGCAACTTTCTATCTTTCTTCTTTCCCTTGTTGCTTGGGGGTACTTGCGATTTGGATTGAACTTGTTTGCCGAGAACATTGAGAGAAGACTCGGAGTGACCAATCAAACACTTGTGTGGGCGAGTTTAAACACTTGAGAGTGAGAGTGTTTTCTTTAATCCGTTTGTCTAAGTGTTTTCAGGAAAACCATGACGAGTAGTGATGAAGATAGGAATGAAAGTCCTAGAGGCGGGATATCTAGCATTCAAATGCGAGCTCTTAATGATCAAATGATGAAAATGTTGAATGCAGGTCTAGAGGAGATCAATGTCCGGCTTGACAGGATTCAGGAGGATCAGCAAGGACAGCCTAGACATGCCGCAAGGAGAAATATCCAGAATAAGGAAGGAGATTCCTATTCAGCATCTAGACTCTCCTTGAGAAAAATGCGATCAAATTCTAATAAGTTTGGTTTTCTCAAGTCTGATTTTGTGCAGGAAAAGGCACAACCAAGGAGACCACGTGAGAAGCCTAATAGGAGCAGTGGAGAGCAATCCAGACCGGCCAGAGAAAGATCAGATCATGACTACAATTGTGAGGAGCCAAAGAGTCTTCAAGCTAGCTTACACCAAAACCGGTTGAAGAGAGAAAAGCGTTTTGATGATCTGGAAAAGAAGATTGATGATGTGTATGAAAGGCACATGAAGAGCAACACCACCAGCTCGTGTTCTGAAGCAACTACGGTTGAACAAGAGCCATTGGAGACTGAAATCATTCCAAACATTTCAAACCGAGCTAAGTGTTCTCTTATTTCTTCTTCTTCTTCTTCTGATTTTGTGAATAAAAGTGAACAAGCTTCTGAAGAACTAACTAGTTTTGAACCGGAGCAACCGAGTAGACATGTCTCTAGTTCACAGGTCTTAGATGAAAGATCACAACAAGAGGAACCAAAGGAAGCACCACCGGTTTATGATTTGGAACAGCCTGCCCGTCTTGTACCAGAACCGGTCATTCATTCATTCATTGAGCAAAAGCACAACAAGATTTGTAAGGAAATCAGTTTGATAGATGCAAAACATAGCTTGTTTGTTCTGATTACTCCTGAAGAAGAAAAGCAATTTGGTTTGCAAAATGTGAAAGGATTCTGTGTTTCTAATTCGGTTTTTGACAAACTGATTTCAGATTTTGAAACACCCGCTTGTGAGATGATTTTGAACCCAAAGAGTTTTCTGTTTAATGAAGTGATTGAATTTAATCTTGGTTTTAGACCATCCAGAGCATGTGATGTTTTTGTTGTGAAACAAGCTTGACTTTTCATGAAAGCGTTTTTAATAAAAGGTTTTTTCACCTAAAACTTTTACCCACATTTTACGAAAAAGGTTTTCTAATGCATAGATCACTTCAAGAAGTCTATGAATTCACTTGTGCAATGAAAGAGTTTTGGTTCAGAAAATGGCATGATAAACATTTGCTTAGAACTAAGAAACGTTTTGTATCATTGGCTATTGTGAAAGTTTCTAAGTTTGTGCATTTCAGTCTGATTTCTAGCACATATGCGATCTTGTCTGTCTTAAGATCATCTAAAGAGTTTTGGAACAATCTGTGTTATGTTGTTAATCTGGTCTATGAAAAAGCTTTAGATGAGGATCCAATAAATTTAAGACTTGCTTTAAAAGTTTTGGAGATAACAAAATTGTTTGATCTTTCTTTTGTCACATATGACTTGTTCCTTCTAGTTTATGTGAAAGAGCAGGTTAAGCATGTCAAGGTTTATGTCCTAAAGGCAAGGGTGATCCAAGATTTGGATAAGCAAGTGGACTATGGACCAGGAGACACTCGATCAAAGAATGGATTCAAAGAAGAGCAAGCCAAGGACTTCCACAAAAAAGCTTGCCACAGAAGTATGTCTTGGAGCAGCCGATCAGTTTTATGCCACAACCAGCCCTCATGTCATTTCCTAATGACAATCCAAAGCACTGTAAGAGAACTACATTGTTTGATACAAAGTCTTATCTGGTTTTCTTTTTCTCTGCTCAAGAAAAACGTTTTGGTTTAGCTAAGGCTAAAGAGTTTTGTGTTTCTGGATTTGTTTTTGATAAAATGATCCACCTTTTTGAAACACTTGAACATGAGAGTTTCTTTACGCCAAAATGTTTTATGTTTCATAAGTTTTGTGAGTTTGAAGGTTCTTTGAGAGTTTCTTTGAAAAAGAAAGCATTTGAGTCATTTGGAACTAAAGAAGAATTTACAATTGATTCTTTGGGAGTTTCTTTGAAAAAGAAAGCATCTGAGTCATTTGGAACTAAAGAAGAATTTGCAATTGTTAAGGCTTTCTCTAAGTTTGAACGATGCTTTGAAAACATTTTGTGTGACTCAAACTCATTCCTAAAACTTTGCAAAACGAATTTGAATGATCTTGATCTTGATAAGAGTTTTCTGAAGTTTACAAAGATCAATTAATTTTCAAGAAGAGCTTTGCTTGTGATCAAAACATTTAATTTTCTGGTGTTAAGAACGGATAAGAGCTTCTTTCATATTTGGTGTTTTAAATGCTGTTAACAAAGCTTTGAAAGAGTTTCTTAGAAACTTGGATCCTGTTTTTGGTTTTCTGAAAATGGAGAAACCGTTTGATTACTTCTCTTGCACATTTGATGTGTTTTCTTTAGATGTTTTGAAAGTACAGGATAAACAGGTCGAGAAGTTTGTTTCTAGAACAAAGATGAGCCGAGTTCTTTCCAAGGGAGTTGATCATACACCAAAGAGAGTCTTGAGCCATGATCGATCTCAAAAGGTAGAAAGCAAGGAGAACAATCAACTGACATTTCAGTCTGAAGATTGGGACTGGAAGTACTTAAGAAAGGACACTTCAAACGCCAAAGGAAGTTTCAGTCCAAGCTCTTTTGTCATTACTTACTTGTTTGTTTCCTTGATCTTTTTTGTGTACTTAATTCATTTCCTTTTGATGTAGGGGAACAAGATTTGAGGTCAAATCCTTTTGAAGTGGAGGGGAATGATAGATTCCGGGGTCATCTATCGTGCCAGGAATCCACGGATAGCTCGGAGGATGGTCGAGGTAGTCGAGACAAGCTTGTGAAAGATGATCTGAACAATCTAGACAAGCTTCCCATGGTCGATAAGCCGAACAAAACTAAGGACGGTCCGCCAATTCAGATTATTGAATCAAGTTCAGACACATGGTCACTGTTTGATTCATATCTTCTCAACCACGGCGATTCAATACATGAAACTGTTTGGAGAGTATGCTCAGATCAGTTTCAGAATATCTCCAAGAAGAATCACTCAAATCAGAGTTATGGTGAAGACGTTATGCAACTTTCAACTCAGACCATTTCAAGCTTACGCGATTTGGACATGCGAGCATTCAAAGGAGATTTCAGAACGAACCAGAAAGAGTTAAGCCATGAATTTTCCTGAATTCTTGATTCGTCAGAGAGGCTGTGAGAATTGGAATCACCTCAATATCGGTCCAGAAGGAAAATACATGAATTTTACAAACCGATGGTTCTGCTTGAGGGTCTATTCCGCGACTGAGCCAAAGAATGAGTCACCCAGCCCAGCTCAGGTACAATTTGGACCTGAGACCAATTGGAGCTTCTTCCTGGATCTCTTAGCTTTCCAACAAGCCCAGTATCAGAAGAAAAGTCCAATGGATTAGAAAGATACAACTTGTTTTCCTAAATGTGTCAACTTGGTCCATTACTTGAAGATTGCTAGGCCCACATGGATTAGAAGCTTGCAGACTTATCTTTGGCATCCAGGATACCTTCCTAAGCCCAAGAGGAGCTAGATTTCGTGGTCAAACAAGATCATTTCGACAAATCACTTCAAGGGACAAATTCTTTGGTCAAAATAGTCTAAGAGTCATTCCACAATAGTTTTAATGTTTAGTCTTTGGTCAAGTCTTAACTAGTTATTGTTTTCTATTTCCTAAGTTAGTTTCTTAATTATTTTCATACAAATTACTCCTATATGTAATCCCATTTCGAAAATGAATAAACAACCTTCTTCCTTTGATTTTTGATTTTTTTATCTTTGAGAGTTTCTCTCTTTTTGTTCCTTGTGAACTTTTTCGTTTCTTTGGCAAAGGTTACTTCCAAAGCAACAAACCTTCTTAGAGATCGTTGTTAAGGGTTACTTCTTCGATTCTCTCTGAAGTTGGAGAATACCAGAGGCTTTCCGCATCCTTTGACAGTCTCCTTCGATCCACATCACCTTAATCTGAGCTAGTTGCTTGCAATTGAAGGCATATCCTTTTCGTACCAACTTAAGAGTGCATAATCCTTGGGAGGAATCTATCAACTGTGAAGTTCCATAACAACGCCGCTGGAGCAAGCAAGCTTGTCGCTTGTCCAGATCGATCCACAGACTCCGACTCACGGGCTACTACTCCAAAGCATACATGACCGCCGCACGGCGAAGAAGCACGAATAGAGATGAGGCCTCCTCGGCCGCCGACGAATTTCCGACTCCGGGGAAGCAAGGCGCGCCGGAAAAGGTTGGGCAAAGCTGTGAGAGATTTGGGGAGAAAAAGCCTTGACGCGTAAATTGTAGACTTTTAAGAGAGAAACCTTTTTTCTTATGAATGACCTTAATGTCGCTTCCTTTCTGCACAAAGGACTTGTGCCTCTAGTAATATATGGAGGTCAGTTTAAGAGGCTTCCTAGAAGAGATGATTTCTCATTTTTTCTCAATGTGTGGTCATACTCTTCTTTAACAAGCTATTCTATCCACAAGTAAATTTTTTTGGCTAACGCATAAATCGTATGCATAAAATGACTTGGCAAAATAACATATCATAATCCGGTTTCACTAGGGATTGACTTGGAAAAATAATACATCATAATCTAATTTCAATGGGGATTGAACCCATAATCTATGGTTTTGTATACTAGCGTCTTATCTGTTAGGCCATCAAATTTAGTGAATCTAGATCGTAAAAAGTATTGTAAGTTTGTATGATATTGTAGGTGCGAGAACACCTAATTTTTACCTCATAATTGAAACAAGACCAGTCTGATATCACTAATGTGCCATTGCTTAATTTTCAGTGTGAAATAATAATTAGTTTCATTATATTTCATGTATCATACTTTTTCGATCTTATATATGTTTCAAACCAGATTTAATAAATAATTTATTAAAATTAAAATTTATGAAATATGGTTAACAAAGATTGATTTATCAAACATAGATTCAATGGTCTACCGAAAAAAAAAATCTAGACTCTAACTGTTTAACAAAACAAAAACTATCTAGCGTGACATTTATAGCTTGGCTAGAAATAAAAATAAAATTGAAGACCGGAATTGCTAGATTGATGTAACGAGTTCCAGCCTTTCTGCAGGTTTCAAAAAAAAAAAAAAATAACGAGTTCCAGCCTTTTTCTTGTCAGTTGTGTTTTTAATCATTTTCTTTTTTCTTTTTCTGCGTTCCGTATTCATATAATTTCTAATGCTTAAAAATAAAATAAATAAGAATATAATTGGACGACGACAAAAAAAGAAGAAAAAAAAATATGAATAAGCTGAAAATATATCAAGACAGTACTTGATATTCTTCCGTCTGCAGAACTCCTACGAAATATAAGTTGAAATATCGCCTTTTTGAATTCCAGAAATTGGGATGAAGTCTTCTGCATTGGGGCAAACGAGTGAGTAAAGATAATTCACTTAGTTAAATCTATGCTCGCAGGATTAAGTCTTCGGTGGTAGATGCTTAACGTTTTAATCATAGTACTTTTTAATGTTATCAGAGACATGGTAGGTCCTGAAATTGTGGGAATTATTAACATATAGTATAAATTTTAATATATATATATTTTTTTTACAATTTGGAAGTCATAAAACCTATATATATTAGCTCTAAAAAGTTTAAGACCAAAATCAATGTTTTATCTTTTTTGTCGAAGACCGGTCCTCATCAGAGATTATCTCGGTTTAAAAGAGATTTTTTTTACAACAAGATGAAATATATAACATATCTATTTTTTTATCCACGTTGGCGGCTCCGGTCCAACATGAAAACTAAATAACTGTCTGAGACGTGCATTTCGTGCGAGCCTATCTTCTTTTTTGTCACAAAAGTTCATTCATAACTAAACGATTACAAATGCAAGGAGCACAGTCGGACATACCCGATGTGTGAGTTCAATTCCAAAGCTAAAGCATATACAAAAAGATAGAGATAGATATCCAATTTGAACAAAGATTGGGAAGCCATCACAAGAACTATCGAGAAGACGGCGTTCTAGGTAAAGTCTAGAGGAGAAGAGTCTCACTCCGAAACATTTATATGACTTTACGGGAATCACCAACGTTTGTGATTTTAAAAGAACATTTCTAACCTCAGCTCTCACCATGATGAAATATGTTGCATCTTTGAGTCCCAAAGAGACTTCCACACTAGAATGCATAGCGGTTAGAAATATAATCATCTTCATCGGGAATAAATCCAGAGGAAGGTCATCTCTCAAAGAGAGGAAATTTGATGGAAAAAGTATCTCTTCCGAAGAAAAGGAGGTGGGAATAGATCTCTCATGGCCCTGACAGGAGGAAGTTTGGCTAGATTTATCACTCAAGGATAAAGCTAAAGGACTAACAAGAACTGAATTTAGGACCCAATAAACCGTCTTCGACACGGGAATGGCTAATATAGCAGGATTCATCAACACCATGATCAAAGTAGCAACAAACAAACCTTGAGACACGTTGTCCTCAACGGCTCGAAGTTTCCAAAACTGAAGCTTTAATGGATGTAAAACAAAACCCATCTTCATAATGCTGGACATAAAAAGCGCATAAATAGATTTCATGTCTGGGACCAATGACACAAAACTCTCACGAATATGAGAGATCGGAGCAAACGACATAACGAGTTTCTCAGGAGGCTGCATTCGTCTGATATGGACCTTAACATGAGGTCTTTCCCGAATTGGGACATGATTTCCGATGATGGGAGCGACCACTGAACAGTCTGAGCAGGGACTGGCACCGGAGCAGAATATGAAAACCAAGAGGAGGATGGGCTCGGAGCAGGAGATGAAGTCCGAAAGAGATCTGAGTCCGGAGCATGAGATGAAACCGGACTAGATGGTAGGGTCGAGAGATTAACCTTTGGAGCAGATAATGAGACCAGAGGTTGAGGTGATAAGACTAGATCTAGAGGTAGGTGAGATCCATAGACGTCTGAAGGGTCAGGGGGTCCGGTGGAGCAGGTGGGTTCACGGCGCAATCTAACACTAGAGGAATATCCGGCGGCTCAGGTGGCGGATTTGGCTGCTCCGATAGCTGGAGAGACTCTAACGAGTCTGAAGGAAGCTGAGTTGAGAGCTTTGACGGAAAGCTCAAGGCGGAGTCTGACAGCGGGCTAATCTCAGGATCTATGACTTTGGAAGAACGACGATTACGCACCGGCACCAAGGTAGGCGAGGCGTAGGTGGTGAAGATGAGCATCACAGTCTCCAGGAGGACAAGAAATCTTCACGTTGAGGTGTGATAGATCTTCGGGAAATCTCTGGAGGGGACCCGAGAGCTAGAAGCAGCATGGCATCTCAGACAGAGATCCAGGCAGAGAGAGCTCGAATCTGTGCGTCCATGGCGGTTCGAAGTGGTGGTGGCGGCTCCTCGGATGTCATGCCCGAGAGCGTTTGTCCTAGGGCGAACTGCTCTGCAATTATGTGCATCCGTGCGAGCCTATCTACTGTCGAGTTTCTTGTACGCAGTATTTTCTTGGGCTCAAAAAGGTGTGAAAAACTCCTTTCTTCGATCAAATTCATCTATATGATCTGAGAAAGCTGGCCATTCTTCTGGATCAGACACAATCTTTACCAATTCCGAACAGTCCGTTGCAAATATGATGTTAGGTTGTTGTAGTGTCTTCATACATTCCATAGCCTAAATTAGTGCTTCAAATTCCGCATGAAGAGGGGACAAACTTTTCATAATGTTCAATGAACACATCATAATATTTACATCTCCCTCATCACAACTACACCACCCTTGCCCTGAAAAAAATATCTCCTTCCTTCAAAGATCCGTCAACAAAACACCACCGACCATGTTGTACAAATCCATTCTCCTTAATATGTGTACTTCCATAATTTACTACTTCACCAGAACCTCCGTTTATTTGAGCATCCCCCAAATTAAGGATTCTGTCTCTGCCATTTTTTAATGTTTCTTGAGGGTCTCTGTCAATTTGACTATAAACCATATCGTTTCTACTTTTTCAAATATACCACATAATTCATGTATAAATATCCATACTACTATCTGATGGTGTTCGCCAAAACAAATAATCCATATTAGTGTATTTTGAAACCGTAGGAAATAAATCAGGATTTGATGGAATTTTGGACAATGTCCATACTTGGCGAGCCGGTGGGCATTCTAAAAGAACATGATTGATCGATTCTTCTACTCCACACCGAACACACTGGGTGTCACACTTAATACCTCGAATATATAAATTTTTCATAACTGACAGACATCCTGAAATTGCTTGCCATATGAAATGTCGTATTTTAGGAGGGCATTTTATTTTCCATGCAAATGCTTGAAGTGCTTTATACTTGGTCCCGAAAGTGGGCATGGCGTCCCAAACTGCATAAATTCCCTCTCTGTATTATAACCAGACTTGATTGTATATCTTCCAGACTTTGTATAATGTCATCCCAACGAATCCGGTCGCTCAAAACAACTAAACTGAATGACCAATACTCTCTCCACATCCTCAGGATCTATCACTATTTCAATCAAATCTTTATTCCATAACTGATTCCTATGATCAATTAGCTTATCCACCGTAGATACTCATTGTATAGTAGCTTTTTTTGTTTTGATGGTCTCAGGCGATAGGCTGGTATTCATGCATCATTCCATATTGAAATATATGTCAATGTTCCCACCCTTTTAATTAGTCTTTTTTAACCAGATATCTAGCTGAGATAATACTCTTCCACCCAAAAGATGGTGAGTATGATCTTATCGGGTCCAAAGGATATGTATTCTTTAAAGAACCTTGATAAGAGAATATATGGCTTTTTAATTAGTCTCCATAATTTCTTTGCCAAGAATGTCGTATTAGTGTCCCTGAAAGCTCGAAATCCAATGCCACCTTCTTTCTTATCTCTACAGAGTTTTTTCCCACGACATCCAATGCATCCCTGAGTTCGAACCTCCCGAGCTCCACCAGAAGCGAGAGACCAAACTGGTCAATTTTGTTGTCACTGTTTTTGGTAACCGAAAACATGACATTACATAATTCAGCATAGCCGTTGCAACTGCTTTAATCATAACCTCTTTACATCCTCTGGATAGTAGTTTAGTTGTCCAACCATTTACTCTCCCATATAATCTATCATGCAGAAATTTAAAGATATGTGTCTTTGATCCGCTCAAGTATTTTGGTATTCCGAGGTAGGTTCCCATATCCCCCCCCCCCTCCACCGTAATTATCCCTAGAATCATCTTCATTTCCTCTCTGACAGCATCATCTACTTTATGTCCAAATTGAATAGACGATTTTGTAAAATTTATTTGTTTATCTGAAACCTTCTCATAATCGTTGAGTGTCCTTAAGATAGTCTCACATTCCTCTTTTTTAGCTTTGCAGAAAAATAAGTTGTCATCCGCATATAGCATATGTGAGATTGAGGGGCATGTCCTTGCTACCGTTAACCCCATTAACTGTTTTTCCCGTTCCGCTATCTTAATATTTGATATTAGTGCTTCCGTACACAAGATAAATAAATATGATGACAATGGGTCACCCTGTCGGAGACCCCTCTCTGGGATTATAGATACACGTGGTTGGCCGTTAATGAGGACCTTATACTGCACTGTAGAGATGCATCTCATTATTCGATCAATACATACTGTCACAAAACCCATCTTACCAAGAAGAATTTCAATGAAGGATCATTCAATCCGATCATATGCTAAACCTTAAATCTATAATATCTTTTTTAATTTTAATATTATGTTAATTATAATCTTGGGAATTAGGAACAAATGGCCATTGATAAAATTAATATTAGTTTTGTGAAAATATATTTTTTGACTTAATTATTCAATTATAAAAAGATATAAATATCCCTATAGACAAACACTTCTTTTTTATAGTCCTAGATCTTATATTACTTTATGCTCTATGAATAAAAAATAAAAAACAAAAATGCATTATATTATTATTTTCTAGGTATACATCTTAGATTTTTACCATTGTTATTTTCTCTTTGTTCTCTTTGATGATTATTATTTTTACCTTTCAAAAATTATGGATTTAGCATTTAAGGTTTGGTTTAAGGTTTAGTATTTATGATTTAATCTTTATGTTATGAGTTTTGGGTTTAGGATTTGGGTTTAGAACATTACAAGAAAACAACGTTTTTGCGACTAGACCTTGCGACTATACTTGTAGTCGTAACATTTGGCCTATATTAGGGGATAATAATGCTACTATTTTGCGACAATGGATATATGGACGTGTATTAGTCGCTTATATATGACTAAAAATGATTGTTGCCGATTTAGTCATCGATTTACGACAGATTAACGACTATTGTCGAGACCGGAACCAATGGTCGCAGGTTAGTATATGATATGTCGACTATTTTTGCGTCTAATGCTCAGAGTCTTTGAACAATCGCGAAATAGTCATTACATGGGCGACTAATTCGCTACTTCGGGTATAGTAGTAACCAATTCATTTATTTGTCGCTATTGATACAACTAATATTCAACTCACTATTCGTGTCGCAAAGTAGTAGGGTCCGGGTCATATCATATAGTATTTTCGGATTTAGTAATAATAATGTGAGATTGTTTTATATACTGCTAATAGTCTTAACTGATTATCAAAGTTTGTATATATATATTGTAATCAATATTAAATGAGAATGACCCATATAGGCATACTCTTTTCATATTTAATATAGTATATTGGATATAGTAATAATAATTTGAGAGTTTGGTTATATTTTGTGGTAGTTGTACCGGTTTCATGCGCATGCATTTATGACAATTAATGGGAGTGGCCAATTATGTCTACATAGTCGAAATTCAGCCCTTTCTCCGGTTTCATTTGTGGAAACACAAAGAATTTGAAAATCTAATTACATGGTGAGAGGCTACAAAAATTATAGCAACCATCGGGAGTGGATGTATAATAGGATCGATGATGCCACAAATAATTTCTCAACAGCCTTCACCACGGGGATGACACAATTTATAAAACATGCCAAAAACCAGCCTTTAGTTATGAGCAATGGCGGTAAGTTTCTCTGCCCTTGTCGTTTATGCAAGAACAAAAAAACAGAAACCACGAAACCAAGAATTTGGAGTCATTGTTTAGTTACGGATTTATGCCTGATTATTGTGTTTGGTATAAGCATGGAGAAGAAATCGGTTTGAATATAGGAACGGGTTATATTGATCTGAATGGTCATAATAATGTAGAAGATAGTTATGTGGATATGGTGAATGATGCATTTCGTGGTTACGCGACTAGTAGTGAAGAACCTGTACGTAATCATTCAAAAAGGTTTTATGACCTGTTAGAAGGAGCCAACAATCCTTTATATGATGGTTGTCGTGAAGGTCACTCCCATTTATCCTTGGCTGCTCGGGTCTTGCATAACAAGGCAGAACATAATATGAGTGAAAGGTTAGTGGATTCGATATGTGAAATGATGACAGAGTATTTACCTGAAGGAAACAAGGCAACATGTTCACACTACAAGACAGAGAAACTGATGCGCAATTTAGGCCTCCCCTATCATACAATTGATGTTTGCATGAACAATTGTATGATCTTCTGGAAAGAAGATGAAAAGGAATAAAAGTGTCGGTTTTGTGCTACACCAAGATGGAAGCCGAACGAGAGACAAAGTAGAACCAGAGTATCCTACCGTCGTATGTGGTATCTACTAATTGCTGACAGACTGAAGAGAATGTATCAAAGCGAGAAGACTGCAGCGGCAATGAGATGGCATGCGGGGCACCAAACGAAGGAGGGAGAAATGTGTCATCCGTCTGATGCGGTGGAGTGGAAATCATTTCAAGCTCAACATCCTCTGTTTGCCCAAGAACCCCGTAACCGTTATCTTGGATTATGTATAGATGGGTTCAATCCATTTGGCATGTCTCGTAATCATTCGTTGTGGCTCGTGATCTTGACTTCATATAATTTATCCCCTGATATGTGCATGAATACAAAATACTTGTTTCTTACAATTCTGAATTCTGGGCCAAATCATCCACGCGCTAGTCTCGATATCTTCCTCCAACCTCTTATTGAGGAGTTAAAAGAATTGTGGTCTTCTGAGTCGATGCATACGATGTGTTATTGAATGAAAAATTTAAACTAAAAAGCAGTGCTGCTGTGGAAGATAAGCGACTTTCCAACATATGGGATGTTATCAGGATGGACGACCCATGGTGGATTGTCTTGTCCTATTTGCATGGATGGTACAAAATCTTTTTATCTACCTAAAAGAAAGAATACGTGTTGGTTTGATTATCACCGAAGATTTCTTCCATTTGTTCATCCACTGAGGAAGAATAAAAAAGACTTCTTGAAGGGAAAAGACGCCTCGAAAGAGCATCCACCTGAGGTATTGAGCAAGTTTATAGCGAGTGATTGCAAGGTATAAATACACCAAAAACAAAGGACATCGGTGGAAACGGTCACGAAAATAAGGAGCATGGCTATGGCAAGTTGCATAACTTGCACAAGGAAAGCATATTCTGGGAGCTTCTGTACTGGAGGGACCTCACTCTCCGACATAATCTTGATTTGATGCATGTAGAGAAGAATGTTTTTGACAACGTCATGAATACTCTTTTGAGTATGAAGCGTACATCAAAAGACACCATCATGTCAAGAATTGATATAGAACAATCTCTTCTCGGTCACACGTACATTGATGGTGAGGGTAAAGCTCATTTCCCCACGTACAGATTGAAAAAACGATGCTAGGAAAAAATTACTAGAATGTGTGTAACATGCAGTAAAATTCCCAGATGGATATGCGGCCGACTTAGCTACTTGTGCTTATATGGATAAAGATAAGTTTTCAGGGATGAAGTGTAACGCCCCTTTCCCATTCTCCGATGACCGTCGAGCTGACCGGTCAACAATCAAACAAGTACATGACCGATCGAACCCGAGTAAGTCGAACGGGAAAAGTTCACCACAAGACGAAGCCAAAGTTAGTTCAGTTTGAGACAAAAGGCTCGCACCGATCTATCTTCGACTCCGCTATCCTCATATCCGTAGTACAAGCAGTACTACTTGCACTACTTCAATGAGTTGTGTCGGTTTGGACTAAAACCTCATATCAGGGAAACAATTTCATTTCTGAGTAATCAACGTTGAGTACAACGTTTAATAAAATTTCACAAACATTCGTCAAGTCAAATATACAAAGAAATCAACACACGAATAACAATAACGCCGAACCGAGAAAACACCCAAAAATCCTGAATCAAATCCCGTCACAAGCAACCCGAAACCACACCGAGGACCTCCCGCGTCCGTCGCTGCTAAACCTGAAAAACACAAAAAGAGTCTAATGAGCGATCTAAGATCACCCAGTGAATCGGCTCCCCACTAACGGCTTCTAATCTATCTAAAGTCTACGAATTCCCGCCCCAAAACCCAAAATAACAATCAGCAGGAATAAATGGTCGATCACGCACTGCCACGTCGTGATAAACCCACACACACAATCAGTGCCAAAGATAAAGAGAGTTAAGGGAAATCGAAGGCACTGCGGCACATGTCCTCGATTGGACTCGATCTATCTATCGCGCAATAAAGGAATAACAAAAAAAACACTGGGCCCTACGATCTCGGTAACTCCCACGGGTTTACATCGTCACCTATATGGTAACTAACCCACGACTCCTAAACGTGTACACAAGGTCCTACGAGTAGGACACCGTTCTCCGTCCATCGATACGCGGTGACTCGGACTACCCCTAGATAGCCAGAGTTTCCATGTGATTCGGCCCTAGGACATGACCCCGTATTCTCCGAATCACACACCTACCGGCGTCAGCAGATAGGTTAACACCATGACAAGAATCACCGTAACCCGGTTAGGTAAAACCCGAGGATCCAATCGGTCCGAAGTACCAGAACATAAACAAAACCTAGGCTTGCAGAATCTAACGCACCCTATGGTCCTAGCGCAGAAATGTAAACACGCAGACTCGCTGGGACTCTAGCACAGTTCACACAATCATAAATAACAATAATAATAAATCTCCAACCATTCCGCAACCACTACACTACCACAACACCGCTCTGACTAGGTAAGATACCTAGTCAGCACCAACTAAGTTACCCGGTCCGGTGACCGGAGTAAGTGTCCACAATGATTGCTCGGCCCAACACCGAGCAATCTAATAGGCCTGCACACAAATCTCAACACAGCACAATAATCACAACAATCAAACACGCAAACACAATCAACACAGCAATCACAGCAACACAACACAGGCAGGCCTATTAGGGTTTCTAAGTCTTTTAATCCATTCTTATCCGCTACCTTGGGTTAGCAGATTGCTAACCCGTAGACGGCTTACAAACTCACCACATTCCTTATTTAACACATTCTAGATATCTTTAATAACTCCTCGATCCGTCGGTTAAGAGTTAGTAAACTTACTAACTCCCCGACGTCTCATTATTAACTTAATTGATTCATTAACCAATCCCGCTATTAACCTAAACCCCGATCCCATTACAACCCCGATGCCAGTGTGAATCCCGAGATATCCGACACGAACTCCGAACTCCCGAATCTCGAACTCCGAACCCCGAACACACCTGAAACCTCGGAATGGCCATGGACCAAGCGTTGACCGGCTTGATCTCCGGCGTTGACCGGCGCTGACCGGCAGCGTTGACCGGCGACGTTGACCGTTGACCGTCGACTTGAACCGATTGAGTTAAACCGGTTGAGATTAAACCGTTGACCGGTTTAACTCAACGTTGACCACGGCTTAACCAACCCTAAACCAACTCTAATTCCAGATCCAATCCACCCAAACCGATCCTTGCAGAACCGGCTTCCAACTGATGACGGCGGGGCTTCTCCGGCGTTGACCGGCGGCGGAGAAGAGTTGACCGCAGTAGAGACGACTTTTCCGGCAACTTCTGACGGCGAACCACCCACCAAACTGCTCAGAATTCCAAGATCTATCTTCCCATGGCTTCAAAAGTCCAAGAACCAGCGAGGAGAGAGAGAGGAGAGGAAATCTAACCAGCGGCCTTCTTCTCACGGCGGCTCCGGCGAGATTCCGGCGACGGCAACGGCAAAGGAAAGATGGCGGTTGAAGAGGAGAGTGAGAGGGTTATATAGCACTTTACAAAAGTGGATTTGGGTTTAAGATGAGGGAGTTATGGTGTTTTTTGCTCAAGAAGATATGAAGAACTTCAAGAACAAGGAAGAACATGGGAAGAACACATGAAGATGCATGCCATTTTCTGGAGATTCTGGAGAGAGAGATGAGAGAGAGTGAGTCGCCAGAGAGCTAGAGAGTAGGCTTGAGTTATTGGTGAGATTAATTGAATGTGATTAGATACAATAGGAGAGAGGTGGGGAAACACCTGTTCATCTGAGCCATTTTTGTTGCCAAAAATTCCTCTTAAACCAGCCTTAACCAATCACGAATCCCCACTAATCCCAATGCTCAGTTTGATAGTTTTCGGGTTTAATATTTTAGAACGTTTCTGAATGATCCCTTAAATCCTCAAACCTCCATAATTAAATTCTCCATGCTATTTGATGAATTTAGCATTTTGAATCACTCCGTTCGGACTTACGTAGATCCGGATATGAATTTTTGAAGTTTCTTCGGGTTTGTCGGTTTCCATTCCCGACAAGCCGAAAAACACATTTCCGCTCTGATTCTTCCAATTCTGATCTTCTAAACATTCTTTATGTTGAAACATAAGAATATTTGGCCCGTCTCGGCTTCCGTCTCGAACTTTGGCAAAATTACCATTTTACCCCTCACTTGGCAAAAATGACAATTTTGCCCTCGGCTGACTTCCTGCTGCCTGTTGACCATATTTTGGATACGGGTTATCACATTCTTCCCCACTTACAGGAATTCGTTCCCCGAATTCTCCGTCATTAACAGACTTCAAATCGGTGCAAAGTCGCCTATCCGCCGATCTATCTACAAGACAAAAATAGAGTTAGTGCCCCCAACTTACCTGGCCTAACTACACCTATCCTAACCTAACGCCTCCAGCAAGACCGAACCTCCCAACATCACTGGCAAAACGGCTCGCTGAAGTATCCGCTGGCAGGTGCGCCGGGAGGGTGTGGTGGGTGTGCCTCTCGAGATGGTGCTCCAACATGTTGCGGCTTGGCTGTCGGACAGAGATAAGCATTGTGACCTGCGCGGCCACAAACCTGACAAACCGGGGTAGCTGCTGAGTGCGGTCCACGGTAACACGCGGATGTCTGGTGCCCATTACCTCCACATAACTGGCAGGGAGAAGTCGGCTCTGTCGGCGCTGACGGGGGGTCCAAAAAGCAATCAGGTGCAAGATGTCCCTGACCTCTACACAACTGGCACGTCCTCATTGGCTCGGGTCTAGTCAGCTGAACGACCGGCAACTGAACAACGGGTGGCTGACTGGGCTCGGGGTCTCTGCGACTGGGTCCCGCACGATAGTCCTCTGGGACTGGTACTCGGTATGGCTCTCCACCGGGGATATACTCACCTGATCTGATGGTAGGGCAAGTCAGGGCTCCGTGACCCTCGTGTCCACAAAGCGGACAGCCGTCCGGTCCAAGGAATGGATGGTACGGCTCTCGTAGATGCGGGTCTACTGCTCGGGGAAACCAATACAAATGAAACTCACACACTCCACATCCGCTGCATGGTCTCCTCTCAGGTACTGCTGGTGGTGCCTCTATCGCCTCAGCTGGCGGCGAAACTGACTCGAACTCTGACTCAGTAGATGCTGGCGACATAACCATATCAAATGGCGTACGAGGTGATCCGGGTCGTGGGTCTAACTGATGATGGGGTCCGACTTGCTGCTCTAACACATCCTGAAGTATCACTACCTGCTTCTCCCACTGCTGACGCTGCTCCGGGTCTACAGGCTCCATATCTAAGTCAAAACCAAATGGTAGCGGGCTCATCAGATAATCCTCCACTCAAAGCGGCGGGGGAAACTCGGGTGCCTCCATAAACGGTGTCTGATACATCGGTGGTGCATCTGATGCTGCAAGTATCTGTGGGCCTGTGGCACATCCGGCTCTGGCCACTGTGGCGGCAACTGCAACTCTGCATCCGCTCCTCCCAGATAACCCATCATGTCTGCGTAAGGGTCTCGGCTGCCTGCATCATCCATCATCGCTGGAGGTAACGGGTCTGGAAGAGGCGACCAATCTACTGTGCTGCTCTAGTACCCTGCATCTGTCGCAATGGAACGGGCGGATGATCCGCCGTACGAGATCCTCGCGAATGACCTGGCGAAGCTAGGTATCCCTGGAACTGAACCAACTGACCCTGCTATGAACCGGCTGATCTCTCCTGACTCATACTGCCCAACTGAACTACTCAACGAGCACACACACACCCCTCCACTCTGCCCGAGACACACTGCTGTAAGACTGCAATCAAAAACACAAAAGCAAGTTAGTACGAATAATACGAAATTCTACTTTCCCATCCCAACCCCGGGTTTAACGTACGCGGCTCGGTTTCCTAATGGATGCTTGTGTGACACATTTGACTCGATAAAACACGGAAAACACTCAAAAATGAAACGTTTCGATACCCATGCAGAACCATGCCCTGATACCACCTTTCTGTAACGCCCCTTTCCCATTCTTCGCTGACCGTTGAGCTGACCGGTCAACAATCAAACAAGAACATGACCGATCGAACCCGAGTAAGTCGAACGGGAAAAGTTCGCCAAAGAACGAAGCCAAAGTTAGTTCGGTTTGAGACAAAAGGCTCGCACCGATCTATTTTCGACTCCGCTATCCTCATATCCATAGTACAAGCAGTACTACTTGCACTACTTCAATGAGTTGTGTCGGTTCGGACTAAAACCTCATATCAAGGAAACAATTTCATTTCTGAGTAATCAATGTTGAGTATAACGTTTAATAGAATTTCAAAAACATTCGTCAAGTCAAATATACAAAGAAATCAACACACGAATAACAATAACGCCGAACCAAGAAAACACCCAAAAATCTCGAATCAAATCCCGTCACAAGCAACCTGAAACCACACCGAGGACCTCCCGCGTCCGTCGCTGCTAAACCTGAAAAACACAAAAAGAGTCTAATGAGCGATCTAAGATCACCCACTGAATTGGCTCCCCACTAACGGCTTCTAATCTATCTAAAGTCTATGAATTCCCGCCCCAAAACCCAAAATAACAATCAGCAGGAATAAATGGTCGATCACGGACTCCCATGTCGTGATAAACCCACACACACAATCAATGCCAAAGATAAAGAGAGTTAAGGGAAATCGAAGGCATTGCGGCACATGTCCTCGATTGGACTCGATCTATCTATCGCGCAATAAAGGAATAACAAACACAACACTGGGCCCTACGATATCGGTAACTCCAACAGGTTTACATCGTCACCTATATGGTAACTAACCCATGACTCCTAAACGTGTACACAAGGTCCCACGAGTAGGACACCGTTCTCCGTCCATCGATACGCGGTGACTCGGGCTACCCCTAGATAGCCAGAGTTTCCATGTGATTCGGCCCTAGGACATGACCCCGTATTCTTCAAATCACACACCTACCGGCGTCACCCGATAGGTTAACACCATGACCAGAATCACCGTGACCCGGTTAGGTAAAACCCGAGGATCCAATCGGGTCGGAAGTACCGGAACGTAAACAAAACCTAGGCTTGTGAAATCTAACGCACCCTATGGTCCTAGCGCAGAAATGTAAACACGCAGACTCGCTGGGACTCTAGCACAGTTCACACAATCATCAATAACAATAATAATAAATCTCCAACCATTCCACAAGCCACTACACTACCACAACATCGCTCTGACTAGATAAGATACCTAGTCAGCACCAACTAACTTACCCGGTCCCGTGACCGGAGTAATTGTCCACAATGATTGCTCGGCCCAACACCGAGCAATCTAATAAGCCTGCACACAAAGCTCAACACAGCACAATAATCACAACTATCAAACACGCAAACACAATCAACACAGCAATCACAGCAACACAAGACATGCAGGCCTATTAGGGTTTCTAAGTCTTTTAATTCATTCTTATCTGCTACCTTGGGTTAGCGGATTGTTAATGATATACCATGGATTTTAGGGTTTTTAACCATGGTATATGTGTCATTTATCGAGTCTTTTACTATGTTTTAGAGTCTTTTCAGGCTTTTATTAGGTACAAGCACATTTGGAGCATATTTGGTGATTATGGCACTTTCTGGAGCTAATTAGAGTATTTGGCCGAGAGATAGACTTCACTGTCAATATTTCAGAGCCGCAACGATCGACACACTTGTGGCATCGATCGTTGCACATGCGAGATGGGCCAAACGACGGTTTAATGAAGAATAATGAAATTGCAGTTTTTCCCAGAAGTTCCTGATATTCACAAAGTGACCCAAAACGTGTGTTAGGATTATAAATAGGTTTTACAGCCACTTGTTAGGCTAAGCTTTTCTTACGTTAAGTTTTATTTTATTTCAGAGAGCCTTAGGGGCTGATCTTGTTCTCGAAAGAGACTTGATTTCAAACCCCTGTTGATTATTCTGTTTAATGATATTTGGTTTTCTACTCATGATATTTTCTGTCTCGATGAACATGTCTGAGTAGTTTACCTGTTAGGTTGAAGGATTCTCATTAGGGATTTCATGGAATTATAGTTAAATCAATCTGTAGGGATTCATATCTGCTAGTTCTTTGTTTAGGTTGTTCTTAATGCTTAATCTAAAGTAGCTAATCAGAATTATGATGTTAGGTTGATTAATGCAGCGGAAGTTGGTTAATTTGGCTAGAAAGAACCTAGATAAGCAATTAAACTTTTTGCAAATGGAAGTTTGGTTTAGGTTAATTGTGAACATATCAAACTTGGAATTTAGGCTGGTTTAATCTGTTAGTTCTCGCAAACGAAAGTTTGGTTTGCTGCACTTAGACTTAGAGAATTCTCGCAAAGAAATTTGGTTAATTCTATATCTGTGTTTGAGTTCTAGAATAGTTTATGATTAGATCTAGATAGATTGATTACTTGCGTTCCTGATTTCCTGAGAACTCCTGAAACCTAACGCTTCGCCCTCTTGCTTACAAACTCACTTGATTTGCTTTGCTATTTCGTTTACTGTTTTCACACCTGTTTCGCTTAATTAAATCTGAACTACCTATAATCTATTGTGTGACTGAGAGTCCTTGTGGGATTCGATACCTTATATACTACGATTGCACTAACTGTGCACTTGTAGTAGAATAGAGATAAAACTATACACCTATCAGCTAACCCGTAGACGGCTTATAAACTCACCACATTCCTTATTTAACCCATTCTAGATATCTTTAATAACTCCTCGATCCGTCGGTTTAGAGTTAGTAAACTTACTAACTCTCCGACGTCTCATTATTAACTTAATTGATTCATTAACCAATCCTGCTATTAACCTAAACCCCGATCCCGTTACAATATTCTATATATTCGTTTAGGTTTAACTCATATTTTAATGTCGTCTTAATTCCCGTATATAGATTCATTAATTATTGTCCTTATACTTATATAGATGCATATACGGTCCTAAACAACGGTCTATATGAATGCATCACCCAATCATTACTAACAACCTAGCGGCACACAATCGATTAACCTTTTTAATTCTAAAACCCTAACATGCTTAATTAATCTTATCCGGTTTAACATTAAACGTCCAATTAATTATTAATTACTAATCAGGTTAAGTAACGGGTATGCATCCTAGTGCTACGGTTTATTATTTCCCGGTCTATATGTAATTAAAAGGTTGTGAGCCGACTCACAGTGAGGTAGACGCGGAATGACGGCTCGATGCCAGTGTGAATCCCGAGATATCCGACACGAACCCCGAACTCCCGAATCTAAAACTCCGAACCCCGAACACACCTGAAACCTCGGAATGGCCGTGGACCAAGCGTTGACCGGCTTGATCTCCGGCGTTGACCGGCGCTGACCGCGTTGACCGGCGGTGTTGACCAGCGACGTTTACCGTTGACCGTTGACTTGAACCGATTAACCCTCCAAATTGAACCGGTTGAACCACCAAACCGGTTGAACCAATCGAACCAACCCCAATCGAACCGGTTGAGTTAAACCGGTTGAGATTAAACCGTTGACCGGTTTAACTCAACGTTGACCACTGCTTAACCAACCCCAAACCAACTCTAATTCCAGATCCAATCCACCCAAACCGATCCTTGCAGAACCTGCTTCCAACTGATGACGGCGGGGCTTCTCCGGTGAGCTTCTCCGACGTTGACCGGCGGCGGAGAAGATTTGACCGCGGCGGAGATGACGTTTCTGGCGACTTCTGACGGCGAACCACCCACCAAACTGCTCATAATTCCAAGATCTATCTTCCCATGGCTTCAAAAGTCCAAGAATCAGCGAGGAGAGAGAGAGGAGAGGAAATCTAACCGGCAGCCTTCTTGTCACGGTGGATCCGGCGAGATTCCGACGACGGCGACGGCAAATGAAAGATGGAGTTTGAAGAGGAGAGTGAGAGGGTTCTATAGCACTTTACAAAAGTGGATTTGGGTTTAAGATGAGGGAGTTATGGTCTTTCTTGCTCAAGAAGATATGAAGAACTTCAAGAACAAGGAAGAACATGGGAAGAACACATGAAGATGCATGCCATTTTCTGGAGATTCTGGAGAGAGAGATCAGAGAGAGTGAGTCACCAGAGAGCTAGAGATTAACTGAATGTGATTAGATAGCTCTTTTGCATGCATGAAGATTCATTGCATTTTCTTCATGCAATGCATGCAATAGGAGAGATGTGGCGCCATCCCAGGGGCAACACCTGTCCATCTGAGCCATTTTTGTTGCCAAAAATTCCTCTTAAACCCGCCTTAACCAACCACTAATCCCCACTAATCCCAATGCTCTGTTTGACGGTTTTCGGGTTTAATATTTTAGAACGTCTCTGAATGATCCCATAAATCCTCAAACCTCCATAATTAGATTCTCCATGCTATTTTATGAATTTAGCATTTTGAGTCACTCCGTTCGGACTTACGTAGCTCTGGATATGAATTTTTGAAGTTTCTTCGGGTTTGTCGGTTTCCATTCCCGACAAGCCGAAAAACACATTTTCGCTCTGATTCTTCCAATTCTGATCTTCTAAACATTCTTTATGTTGAAACATAAGAATATTTGACCCGTCTCGGCTTCCGTCTCGAACTTTGGCAAAATTACCATTTTGCCCCTCACTTGGCAAAAATGACAATTTTGCCCTCGGTTGACTTTCTGCTGTCCGTTGACCGTATTTTGGATACGGGGTATCACATGAAGAGTCATGACTGCCACGTTTTATGGAGCGGCTACTTCCATTTATCTTTGCCGAACTCTTAGACCAGAACGTCCACCTTGCGTTAGCTGGTTTTTCTATATTATTTTACTTAATATCTGATAATTAAATATGAGGCTAAAGTATTTTATATTTACCAACAGTATCAAAAATATATATTGTAGGGGTTGGAAGTTTTTCCCGTGACTTATGCTCGGAAAATTTACAAAAAGTCGTCTCCAAATTGTCAAAGAAAACATAGTTTTAATCATATGCAACTTGGAAAAGATATTTCCACCATCATTTTTTGACGTGATGGAGCATTTACCTATACATCTTCCCTACGAAGCTGAATTAGGAGGTCCGGTGCAATAATGTGGATATACCCTTTTGAAAGGTTTTTCAAAAAGTTGAAAGGGAAAGCAAAGAACAAAAGATATGCGGCAAGATCAATTGTTCAATCGTATATGAATGAGGATATAGCTTTTACTCAGTTTCCTTTTGATTTCTCCCTTGTAGCCGTTACCTGAATTCGCGCAAGTTCTCAGTGCAAACCAACCAACATTTCATTTAATTCTTCTTTTATTTACATTTAGATTCTTGAGTGAATTCAGATATAAAGATGGCGACTAGAGTTGCTATTTCCATTATTATAGAATTGAAAGACCACAATGGATTATCCATTAAGCGGGGGAATTTCCATTTTTTATTAAAAAGATTCCACTCTTGAAAGAAAAAAACCCGGTTCCGTTGTTACTGCGGGCTTTACGCAATTGATCGGATCATCTAGATATCCCTTCAACACAACATAGGTCGTCGAAAGGATCTCGGAGTGTTGGAATTGTGTCCAGTAATCTCGGTACTGTCTCTAGAAAGTAAGAGTATGTCAATGATCAGACATAAGTCATATAATACTGGGGGTCATGATGGCTTGCTAGAGTCCGCTCATGATCTATAAGTCTTGGACTTATTGCCTTTATTATATGATCCCATATGGGTCACACGCCTAAGCTAACAGGAAAATGTGTTGGAACGGCTTAGCAGAAGTACGACAAAAGTGCCAGGCATTTGTCGTACTAAGAGAGAAAGATTAATGGGTCTGATTAAATGGGATTTAATCAGATTGGTGTTTTGGGCCCATAAGCCCAAAAGGGAAAGAGAAGGCTTTTAATAAACTAAAAGCCAAAATCTCTTTCTCCCAACCCTAGCCCCCAGCGCCGATTCTCCTCTCTCCCTGCGCCTCCCATCAGCTCGGTCTAGCAGCCGTTTTCTGTGATCGCGTGTGTGAACCTTTGGAGGATTCATCCCTCGGTGCATCTTTCTGATCTCTGACCTGTTCTATTCCTTCCGCTGCAACAAACAGGTAAAAGGTGAGATCATCTAATGTTTCTAATCAAGAGAACCTAGATCTGTATGTTTAGGTTGATATGAATCTGTGAATTACATCAGGATCAACTAAACGGTTCCTACAGTGGTATCAGAGCCATTGGTTCTTAGGATTTCTTGTTTTAGATTCATGTTTAGGTTGTTTAATCTGTTTAGAAGTGTTTTGAATCCATTACTGATAAGAAAAACACTTAAGAAACTGAATTGAATCCTGAACACACATATGAATCGCAAAACCGAGCTATATGACTCGTGTTCTTGCGATCGGCCGGGTAGAGAACCGATCGGCTTGGCCGGTTGGATCGCACGGCCGAGTGTTGATCGGCTGGGTCGGATCATCGGATCGATCGCGTCACGATCGCGGCTCGTCCCGATCGTCAGACGGATCGCATCCCGATCGCGGCCAGTCCCGATCGTCGGACGGATCACATCCCGGTCGCAAGAGATGGGCCGATCGCTCGTCCCGATCGCATCTCGTCCGACCGTCCCGATCGTCCCGTCCCGATCACACGCGAGCGTCCCGTCCGGCCATTGTCCCAAGCGTCTCGATCTCGGATCGTCGTATGCGGCTTGGACAAGTCTCGACCGGTTAGGTTTTTGGGTGTGATGGGCCGGTTCGATTTCGATTAGGTGGTTCGGTTCAAAACTTAATTAAAATTGATTCGTTCTGGTTTAATAAACATATTTAATAAATTTTATTAAGTCTGGTTAAACCGGGATAAGAAATCCAATGTCGAAAGAAATATTGGATTTAGTGCCTAAACCAGGAATTTCTAATTTGATTTGGTTGGACCAAATAAATTGAGAAATTCCGGTTTAGTAAATAACCGGTTGACAATTGTGGTCATCGTAGTAATTAAAACTTGGTTAGACCAGTTTTAATGAACCAGACCGGTTATGTCAATTAATTGGACAATTGGGTCATGTCTTGGACATGGACCAATTCTTGGGCCTCGGGCCAAGAAGTTAAAACAATTGGGCCAATTATTTGAGTCTTTCTTCAGATCAATTTAAAATTTATTTTATAAAATTATAAAGTCGATTTTAAATTAAAGTTTCCGAGATTTTGAAATTAGAAAGTTTCTTAAAATAGAAATTTCTGAATTTGCGGGTTTTGGATTTTAAGAAATTTCTAAAGTTAGAAAGTTTCCGTTTTTAGAAAGTTTCCAATTTTAGAAAGTTTCCAAAAATAGTAGGTTTCCAAAAATGGAAAGTTTCCCGAAATAGTAATCTTCTATTTTGGGAATGAATTTTTTAATAAACCTACGAACCTCAAATAATATCAAGCGTTGGATGTCTTGTCCAGGCTATGTCAGCTGTCAAAGCCCATTCAATTGCATTCATGGCCTTACAGTGTGAGGATGTCTGCTTTTGCGTGGGTAAGACAGTTTGTGATTCATAAATGTCATTGGGAGTCCCAGACATTAATGGTTACATGACTGTATAGTCTGGTTTTCTTGACTAGGCCATCGGGAGTCCCGGGCCTTGAGACATCAGAGTGGATTGGGCCTCGGGCCCAGATTCACAACCAAGAGTTATATCACGGATATAATTAGCCGATATAGGGCTTACCGATATAAGCTAAGGTTGGGTGACGGCCAGTGGCCCACTTTAATCTTAGTTATATGTGGATCTTGGAATCATTATATTCTATTGAGGGTAACAGATGTTATTGAATATAATGCGTGATTAATCATATTAAATTTTAATACGAGATTAGTCATTTTGAACATAATAACTAATAACCTTTTTATTTATATATTTCAGATATGACTACTACAAGCACACAAAACACATTTTCGATCCGGTCTGTTCTCGAGAAGGAGAAGCTGACTGGAACGAACTCTCTTGACATGGTCAAGGAACTTGAGGCTGATCCTCAAGCAGGAGAAGAAGGATTATGTCCTTCGTGATCCCCTCCCCGAGAGGCCTCTTGCCAATGCTGCCAGGACTCTGCACAATGCTTGGGAAAAGCATTCGTCAGATGAAAATGATGTCTATTGCCTGATGTTGGTGACAATGACTCCTGAGCTGCAAAAACAGTTCGAAAGTGTATTGTCTCCCATCGAGATAATGGCAAGCCTGAAATCGCTTTTTCAGGAGCAGGCTAGGACTGAGAGGTTCCAGACAGTTAAGAACCTCTTGGACTGTAAGTTGGCTGCGAATGCGGCAGTGAGTCCTCATGTCTTGAAGATGATGGGTTATCTCGATCATCTTCAGAAACTCGACTGCCCAATCAGCCAGGAACTTGCCTGCGACATCATTCTGCAGTCTTTACCTGCAAGCTATGATCAGTTCATTCTGAACTTTAACATGCATGGCTTGAGTAAGACACTACCTGAGCTTCACGGAATGCTCAAGACTGCAGAGCCCAACTTGAGGAAAACCGCCAAGGACCCCAATGTGCTTATGGTGCAAAAGGGCAAGGGAAAGAAATCCTCTGCTAAGGATAAGGGAGCGGCCAAGGCTGTCCAAGTCGCGGACAAGGACACGCCAAAGCCCAAGCCCAAGTCCAAGGCTGGGCCTACTGACATGTGCAGGTTCTGCAAAGAACTGGGGCATTGGAGAAGAGATTGTAAGAAATTCCAGGAAGGTCTAAAGGAATTGAAGAAGAAGACTTTCGAGACTTCTTCATCAGGTATTTTTGTTATAGAAGTTAACACAACTACTTCTGATAATACCTCATGGGTCATGGATACTGGTTGTGGGGCTCATATTTGTACTAATATGCAGGCACTCAGCAACAGTAGAAGGCTGAAGCAAGGACAAGTGGAGCTACGAGTTGGGAATGGAGCGAAAGTTTCAGCACTAGCTGTAGGAACATACTTGTTGTCTTTACCTTCGGGATTGATTTTAGAACTGAATAATTGTTATTTTGTACCTGCTATAAGCAGAAATATTATTTCAATTTCTTTGTTGGATTTGGAAGGTTATGATTTTTCAGTTAAGAATAAATTATGTTCCTTCAATCGCAACAATTTGTTCTATGGTTCTGCCCCTCTTTCGAATGGGCTTTACATACTCGATCAATCCGCGCCAATATATAACATTAATACAAAACGGTTTAAACCTAATGAGGAAAACCAAACGTTTCTATGGCATTGTCGTTTAGGGCACATCAGCGAGAAACGCATCAAGAGGCTCCATTCGAATGGACTTCTTGGCTCATTTGACTTTGAGTCATGTGAGAAATGCGAATCCTGCATGATGGGCAAAATGACACGGGCCCCCTTTAATAAACCTAACGAGAGGGCCAGTGACTTATTGGGCCTGATACACACTGATGTGTGTGGCCCAATGTCCACAAATGCAAGAGGAAACTATCAGTACTTCATTACCTTCACTGATGATTTCAGTAGGTATGGATATGTTTATTTAATGAAACATAAGTCTGAATCTTTTGAGAAGTTCAGAGAATTCCAAAATGAAGTACAGAACCAACTTGGCAAAAGCATTAAGGCTCTTCGGTCCGACCGAGGAGGAGAATACTTAAGCCAGGAATTCAGTGATCATCTGAGAGAGTGTGGAATCGTATCCCAACTCACTCCTCCTGGAACACCTCAATGGAATGGTGTGTCTGAGAGGAGAAATCGGACCTTATTGGATATGGTTCGATCTATGATGAGTCACACAGACCTTCCAATATCCCTTTGGGGATATGCTCTGCTAACAGCAGTGTTCACTCTAAACAGAGCGCCATCAAAAGCAGTAGCAAAGACACCATATGAATTATGGACTGGAGAAGCTCCAGTGCTGTCTTATCTCAGAATTTGGGGTTGTGAAGCCTATGTCAAGAGATTAATCTCAGACAAGCTTACACCAAAATCTGACAAATGCTATTTCATTGGTTATCCACGGGAAACCAAGGCTTATTACTTCTATCTACGTTCCGAGAACAAGATTTTTGTTGCCCGGGATTGTAACTTTCTTGAGAGGGAATTTCTCTCTAAGAAAGACAGTGGGAGTAAGGTACTGCTTGAAGAAATTCAAGATGAACAGGATACTGCTCAACCTAATGAGGAAGAGCAGCAGGAGGACCTACAAGAAATTGTAGAGCCTGAACCTGTGGTACCTGAAGTTCGAAGATCCGGGAGGATCCGTCACGAACCCGAGAGATATCAAGGGTTCCTCGTGACTGACTGTCATGATCTTCTGATCATAGATGGTGATGAACCATCGAACTTCAATCAAGCCATGATGGGCCCAGATTCCTCCAAGTGGCGCAAGGCCACTGATTCCGAAATGGACTCCATGTCGGTCAACCAAGTGTTTTCGTTGGTTGACTTACCCGCTGGTGTAAAAGCCATCGAGTGCAAATGGATCTTCAAGAAGAAGATTGACGTGGATGGAAATATCCAGATTTATAAAGCCAGGTTGGTGGCAAAAGGTTTCAGACAAGTTCACGGTGTGGATTACGATGAAACCTATTCACCAGTGGCTATGATGAAATCTATTCGGATTCTACTAGCAACTGCAGCTTTTCATGATTATGAAATTTGGCAGATGGACGTGAAAACCGCCTTCCTGAATGGTATTCTGGAAGAGGATGTGTATATGACACAACCTGACGGTTACATAGATCCGAAGAATGCTGGGAAAGTATGCAAGCTTCATAAATCCATTTATGGATTGAAGCAAGCATCGAGGAGCTGGAATCTTCGTTTTGATGAAGCGATCAAGCAATTTGACTTCATCAGAAACGAAGAAGAACAATGCGTGTATAAGAAAACTAGTGGGAGCAAGATAGTGTTTCTTATTCTGTATGTCGATGACATACTGCTTCTCGGAAACGACGTTCCAATGCTGAAGTCTGTAAAGGACTGGCTTGGAAGTTGTTTTTCCATGAAAGACATGGGTGAAGCCGCATACGTTCTTGGAATTAGGATCTATCGGGATAGACCTAAGAGGCTGATAGGCTTGTGTCAAGACTCATACATTGACAAAGTCCTACAAAGATTCAGCATGAAAGATTCCAAGAAGGGCTTCACGCCAATGGTGCATGGCACAACGCTAAGCAAGAAGCAGAGCCCTACGTCGGCTGCTGAGCTTGAGCGCATGAAGAATATTCCTTATGCATCTGCAATAGGATCTGTCATGTATGCCATGATCTGTACTCGTCCTGATGTTGCTTATGCATTGAGCATGACGAGTAGATACCAGTCAAATCCAGGTGAAAACCATTGGATTGCCGTAAAGAATATCTTGAAGTATCTAAGACATACTAAGGATAAGTTCTTGGTGTACGGTGGAAGTGATGTGCTTAAAGTCAGTGGATTCACGGACGCAAGTTTCCAGACAGACACAGATGATTTCCGGTCACAGTCCGGTTATGTCTTTTGTCTGAATGGCGGTGCAGTAAGTTGGAGAAGCTCCAAGCAGGACACCGTTGCTGATTCCACTACAGAAGCTGAATATATCGCCGCCTCAGAAGCAGCGAAGGAAGCTGTTTGGATACGAAAGTTCATTATGGAACTAGGTGTGATACCAGATGCGGCTGAGCCTCTGGCACTGTTTTGTGACAGCAATGGTGCTATAGCTCAGGCAAAGGAACCAAGATCACACCAGAAATCCAAGCATGTTCAAAGAAGATTTCACTTGATACGTGACATCGTTAATAGAAAGGAAGTCAAGATCAGCCGAGTTCCGACAGATGATAATGTCGCTGATCCGTTGACAAAGCCACTCCCAAGGCCTAAGCTCGAGTTCCTGACTGAAGCTGTAGGCATTAGAAACATTGAAATGTAATCTAAATTTGAGTGGGAGTTTTGTGAGCTTTATTTTAGTTATTTGATATGTTCTTGTAAAACATTATTTTATGTTTTAATGAAATTATTATTTCAAGATTATTTTAACTGTGATGAAATAATCGTTCCAAAATGATATGAACCATTTTATAGGTCATCGAAGTAAGTGACTTGATCTTGAGTCATCAAAGTCATTTAGCTTGATCATGAGACCCTATATTTGATAAATGTTTTATATCATCCTGTCCCTAGTCGAAGGTTGTTGAAATTGGAACACCAACAACCGTGTGAGATTGGATTGGTACGTGACTTATGACGAAGTCTCAGTGTGTCATAGATGCGCGGCATCAAAGTCAGTACATAGGTGTATGTTGGGAACATACGACCGGACAAGACCCGCTTGTAAGAACTCTTCAGGATATTTATATCTGTGTCATAAGAGATTCTTACTACGACTATAGAGTATAGTCCTTAGACCTGAGTTCACATGCATGTGACTGCACATGGACTGATGTACTTTGATCATTGTCTAACGCTATCGTTCTGCGATATCTATAAGGACCTTGTTTGGGTACATCATGAAATGAGTAGTTTACAGTGATGGAACAAGATGGGATTTGTCCCTCCAATATAAATGGAGTGAATATCTCTAGGCCAATCGGAGATTTGAATACTGGAAAATGCATGGCCATGCTCAAACGGACTTTCCCGAGTCGTTTGGATTGTCAGTATCAAATCAGAGTCCGATGAACAAGATTAGGCTTTATAAGGATGACACCAATCTTGCCTTATGACTAATCGAGATATTGCGACAAAAGGATTATGAATACAGAGAGATTCCAGTACAAGTGGGAGATTGTTGGAATTGTGTCCAGTAATCTCGGTACTGTCTCTAGAAAGTAAGAGTATGTCAATGATCAGACATAAGTCATATAATACTGGGGGTCATGATGGCTTGCTAGAGTCCGCTCATGATCTATAAGTCTTGGACTTATTGCCTTTATTATATGATCCCATATGGGTCACACGCCTAAGCTAACAGGAAAATGTGTTGGAACGGCTTAGCAGAAGTACGACAAAAGTGCCAGGCATTTGTCGTACTAAGAGAGAAAGATTAATGGGTCTGATTAAATGGGATTTAATCAGATTGGTGTTTTGGGCCCATAAGCCCAAAAGGGAAAGAGAAGGCTTTTAATAAACTAAAAGCCAAAATCTCTTTCTCCCAACCCTAGCCCCCAGCGCCGATTCTCCTCTCTCCCTGCGCCTCCCATCAGCTCGGTCTAGCAGCCGTTTTCTGTGACCGCGTGTGTGAACCTTTGGAGGATTCATCCCTCGGTGCATCTTTCTGATCTCTGACCTGTTCTATTCCTTCCGCTGCAACAAACAGGTAAAAGGTGAGATCATCTAATGTTTCTAATCAAGAGAACCTAGATCTGTATGTTTAGGTTGATATGAATCTGTGAATTACATCAGGATCAACTAAACGGTTCCTACACGGAGACCCTGGCTTGTCCAAGATGCTGAACAAAAAAGTTTGATTTTGGAAAAACACCATCATTATGGGAATGTACATGCGGTAGAAAAATTACGCCTAACGCTCACACCGGATATGGACCGAACTATCCCACGACGTTCTGAACCCAGCTCACGTACAAGGCTTTTTCTTTTTTCTATAGCATTCTATATCATTTTTTTACATTTGTATTCAAAATTTGCTCATAATGAGCAAACCCAAAATCTTTGTAAATATAACCGATCATTAGTTCCCAACCGTGAGGCGAATGGAATCCGATACATAAATCAGTTAATAAAAGAATCGAAAAAGCTTTAATTGTATCACTTAAATTATATAGGAATTGTAGGGCCTGACACAAGATTAGAATTCTAGCTCTTCCAGAGTGGGCCTTAATGCTTTTTGCTGGTTGGTTCCATTATCACAAAGCAGCTCCAAAATTGGCTTGGTTCCAAGATGTAGAATCTATGTTGAAGAGCATTACTTTGCTGCGAATATAAAAATAAAATCAAGGTAAATGCGCTATCACATGTTCATTTTGCCATTTGTAAGACACACACATGGTAGTATATTAATTAGTTATAAATTTTTCTAAACCAGTTAATTTGGTCAGATTAACCAGATTCACTGAAGGTGAAATCCCGTATATCATATTGATGTTCCTGATATATTTACTCAAGTTGGTCGTTCAAGTGGATAAATACAAGAAATCTGGCTTTCAGAGGAAGACTATAAAAGCGCACATATTTATGTTCTGCGAAACTGTGGATATTTAGAGCCATTAAAGAGGTATATATATATTGGCATGTCTTATCTTTTGATTTAATATATTCAACTATACTATGATTTCTCATATAATTTTTGGTTCAAATTAAAGTATGTTCGAAGATTATCTATCCACAAAATATCCAGAACTCCCCGAAGAAGAGGTCTCCACAATAAGACCCGAAGAATATCGAAGCTGGGTGGAAACTTATATATGTGTAAAATTATTTCCTACCTATATATTTATTCGAATTTATCTTTGCCAAACTATATATTTGATATTTTCTTTCTATGTACTGCAAGTTATTTATTGGAAAAAGACACATAAATTTCCTGATTGGGCGCTAGAGATAGTGCATGGACACATGCATAACATGGCCCATCTATTATACAAGAGGATATTTGTTTCATACAGAGAATCACGGCGTGGGAAGGAAGACATGTAAAGGAGAGAATTATGCTGATGCATCTGATGAGACTGATTTCCACGGGATTTTAACTGATATCATACAGGTAGAGTATGAGGGAATTGTGAATTTTTAGAATCACATTATTTAAGTGTAACTGGTACAACCCTATGATCGGTAGAGGCACTCGGAAGAGTAATGTTGGCGTTGTAGACATGGAACCGATCTTTTGCAACAAGAAAATGATGATCATGTGATGATGAGTAGATTCGAAGATCTCGTTATTGAGAACTCGGTACAAGGAGGAAACACAATAGATCTTGATTATGAGGTCGGGGATGCAGAACCAGAAGATGGGTTTCGATGTAATATATCATTTTCTGATGATGAGGATCAAGATGAATATAAAGGACATGAAGAGGAGCCCTTGTAATATGCATGTTGACTTTGTCGAGGTTATTGTGGTTTAGGTATATTCTTTCGATTTATGATCATTTACCTAAATAACTTTGTTTATGCACGATAATGTTTCTTGTTTTGGCGGATCTTATTAGATTAATATTTTTTCACTAGAATGATTATTATATTAATATTACTTCCAATTTGTCGGTCTCACAATATATTCCACTATAAATGACAAAAATGAAATACAAGAAGAAAATAAAATATGAATGATAATATAGGAATTGAGTGGAATACCTAAAATACTGATATTATTACAAGTCGAACTAAGAAAAATAATTAGAGCTAAACTAATTTCTTAAAAAACAAGTTATTGTTTGATTGTTGACCGTCATCTCAACGGTCAACGGATAACGGGAAAGGGATGTTAGAAAAAGGATTCCTCGCTGCTCAATATCTAACACTGAATTCAATCCACCAAGCTATAAACAGAAAACGTTAGAAACTTATAAGTGGTAGATAATGAGCAGCAGCGAGGAATCCCTTTTGTAACAAGTTCCTCCAAAGACAAAGCTTGAGTTGTGATATCGGTTTCTTTCCGCCAGAAACCGAACCGCTATCTCGACTGACGATTGAGTTGTCTTCTCCCATCAAAGCCATCGGCGAGATAGGAACTGTTATGAAATCAACACCTAAACCAATGTTCTCCTAAAGATAAAGTAACTCAAAGGAATCGATCTCAAACAATCATCTCGCCGCCTAGTTTTTAAGGCGAAAGACCATTTGGTGAAGAAGTGAGGATGGGGAAGAATGATGAAAAGAGGGGCTATATATTTACTTAGGGGAAGAAAGATCGGTTATCGAACCAATCCTGATTTAAAGCGACACGACCTTCCAGTCACGCCGAGCACATTCATTGGTGGAAGAAGGGGCGTCTTAAATGTAACCAAAATTCTTAATATATAATTAGGAAACCAAAAATAAGTCTAAAATTTTACTTTTGTTTATCTACGGCTGTTAGTATTTCCTTTTTTCAAAAATGCAATAATATTACTTGTATATGTATTTAATTACTCCCTCGGTCTAATATTAATCATTTTTATAAATCAAAATTTACATTTCCAATTGTATTAGTATTCATTCTCATTTATTAAGATAACAAAATAGTAGTCGATTTCTTAATCTTAGTCAAATAAAATTATTGATTTAGAGAGGTATCTTACATATAATAATAATAAGAACACCGTTTATAAAATAAAAAAATATTAAATGAGTCTTTTAATTTTTTTTATTTGAAGATTACAAAATAAAAATGTTGAAATCAGACATTTTTAGAAGATATAAATTTATTTTAGGACTAAAACTAATAAACTATATGGTTACCAGGACTATAATGTAAAAGAACAGATGAAATGCATAGAGCATGAGAACTGCGTCGGGTTCTTCGTTCAAGGTATTCTCACTTACTTCGTTGAGAGTGATGCGAAAAACGGAATGACGTATTTACACAATGCCGCGATTGGGGAGGGGGACTATGATATTTTGGAATCAGCTTACATGTATGGTGTTCGGTGCTTCCTCCATGGCGATCCTCTAAGGAGTCCTTTTGATGAAATAGCCTTCAAGAACTGGCGGAAAGATGAGGAGGATTTGGTGGACCGAGTTTGGAAGAACTTGAATAAGACACTGCATGGAATCACTGTCCAGAAGAAGCAGGTTTATGTGCGATCGATGAAGAAAAGCATGCCCGATAGATCTTGCCATGTTCTCGATATGGAAATCGACTGCCCCGACTGCTTTATGTACAAACGATGTTTGAATTTCTTCTACAGGAATCGAATTGCTGCCCCTGATCTGGGTGTTAAATTTCTTTTCTCATACTTTGTTTTTTGTTTTAGTTTCTCGGCTAGTAGTACTCTTTTTTTGAAGAACATCTTAGAAGTACTCTTTTTATATAAAATATCGTCTTTTGTATCTCTTGAATGTTACGTGGAGTGTGTATCTTCGCGACCCCAATAAAATCAATTAATCAGGGTTAAATATCTTGGTTATATCATGGTTAAAAATTATCAAACCGTACACTGGTTTTGTCTTTTTGTTCTGGTGTAACCCCTGAGCCCTTGAACCGTATACTGGGTTGTCGTTGGCTTTGGTGTAGCCTCAGAGACATAGAACCGTGCATTGGTTTGTCTTTTTGTTCTCCAATCTTGTTCTGAACGTTTCATTTGGTAGGCTTGTGCTTTTTGATTACACATTAAACGAGATACAAGGAGAATATTCAATGTTCCTTTCAACTGATATTATTAAATTTTCTTAATATGACAAGTTCGTATATAATCCCCAAAAAATCACATATATCTAGAAAGATTCACAAAATCATAATTTAATTTCTCGACCACCTCATCTGGCTATATATGTTTGATTAAGATCATTCGATGTAAAAGAAAAGACGAAACCTCAAATTTTAGGTTTTAGCATCTCCAAAAGAAACCTCAAAACCTCATTTTTGAGATTTGGCTCACTCCAAAAGAAACCTCAAAACCTCGAATTTGCGGTTTCATCTTTTCTTTTGCAATGTATTGATCTGTAATTAAATATTTCATTTGCAATTTACGTTCCTTTTAGGGTATAGGGTTTTGTTCATTCCAAATGAAACCCTAAACCCTAAAAATCTAAGGTTTCGTCTGTGTTTTAATACTCTAGTCCGAAACGTCCCAAAATCATAGTCTAGTCTCTCTAATTAAGTATTTCATTAATTAAATAATATAGGGTTTTTTTCATTCCAAATGAAACCATAAACCCTAAAAATCTAAGATTTCTTATGTGTTTTAATATTCTAGTCCGAAACGTCACAAAATCATAGTCTAGTCTCTCTAATTAAGTATTTCATTAATTAAATAATATAGGGTTTTTTCCATTCCAAATGAAACTCTAAATCTCAAACCCTAAAAATCAAAGGTTTCGTATGTGCTTTAACATTCTAGTCCGAAACGTTACAAAATCATTCCAAATGAAACCCTAAACCATAAACCCTAAACCCTTAAAATATAAAATTTCGTCTGTCTTTAACATTCTAATTCGAAAACTATTTCTTAAATCTTGCTGTTTACTGTTTTTAATATATGTGTTACCAAAATTGTAAAATTATTTCAAAGAATTTAAAACACAAATTTGCTTTCATAAAGCCTGTCTTCAATAGTTTTTTATACTGTGAGAAAACTTATTCTGATTTTAATAAAGTAAAATAGATTAGTTAAAATTTTAAAACAGAGTCAATAAAAAGGATTATATTACGGCCACGTTACGCCTACAAGTGGGCAAAAATTCAAAATATTTGCCAAATAAATCCGGGAAACCTAAACCCAATTTATAGCCCAAAACATTTCAATTACCCGCCTATAGTCAAGAATTTTCAACAGAGTGCCCAGAAATCATCAAATACGTCAAACCCTGATTTTTTTTTGTTCTTCCCCTTTTCAGATATCTCCTTCGAATCATCTCTCTAATCCCTCCACGAATACTCTTATACACTCACCCATCTCAAACTGATATCTTTTCTTCAAATCTCTTATTCGAAGCTTTCCATTTCATATCTAACTTTGGCTGAAACCCTATTGACTCTCTCAAATTCTTCGTTGAATATCTCAATCACGAAACCCTCTGTGAATCGATGCCTACGTGTACATGTAGCTATATCGTTAGTTTGCTTTTGCTTTTGCTTTTCTTTGCTTTTGAAACGGTACATGCTTTGAATTTGGATATTTCTTTACAATTAATTTTAGTTCTACAGGTTGTAAACGGCTCCTATACTCCAAAGTCTGTGTAAGTTGGTTGTTTTTTTTTTTAATGAGTGTTTGAGGAGTTGGAGTCTGATGGTTGGTATGTTAATATTATAGTTAACACGCAATTGAAGACATCAATCTCTGCTTAACTCATTAATGTGTTCTGCCAGAGTGTCTGAGCGCTTACAAGATAGTTTTTGTATCATTTTAGGCGTTCCCAAACCTCACATAACTTTCTTCTAAATTTTTTTTGGGAGATCTATCAACGACGTATGAAAGACATGGTTAGCATCACAAAGGACTGCAAAAGCACTGCAAAAAACTGCGACCTCGTGAGACATCAACAGTTGAATATAACCACATCTTTCCTCAGGTAAAGTAAATTTTTTCTCAATCCATGTTTATTAAAGTCATCTCACAATCTTTAAAGATGCTGTTTTTCACTTATTGTCTTTAATTGTCATAGGCCACTGAGAAGGATGGACGAGTAAATCCTCATGGAGTCGAAAGCCTTTCAGCGTTGTCGCCCACCAAGAGCAACTGAAGGAAGCCTAAAGTAAGACAACAACATCATATGATTCGTAGGTTACTTTATCAGTCTCTTCCTCTTGTTAATTTATTAGTATATGATTTGGAAACTCCTAAATGCTGGAGTTTGCGTATGTAGGTCGTCTTTGTCTACATGTTACCAATGTTATTTTGATGCAAGTGTTTGTTACGTTTGTTGTACCATTCAAATTACGGTATCACCGATTACCAAATCAAAAATGAAATTAATCAACATCTTAATTTTACGAATAAAAGCCACTAACAGTCGTCAACTTTTCGCACTACACACAGAAACTGGTCGCTAAATATTTATCATCAGCGATCTGGATTTTTCGAATAGTCGCTTAATAATCGTTATCTAGTCATTACACCGTCGCCAAGTAGTGATAGGTCAAGAATTAATCCCTATACTAAACTGCAAGTGTACAGCAATGTCAAAGTAGTATATAGGGTTATCGAATCCACAGGGACACTTGGTCTCAAGAGAATCAAACTGTAGGGAATGAATACTAGAAATAAGCAATGTGATTGTATTGAAAACAGTGCAAGAAAGTAAATCAGTAGCAGAGATTATTGGTTGTGAAAGCAAGTAATTAAAAGCGTCAAACCTAGGGTATTCTCAGGAAATCAGACTAGCAGACAGTTCATTCAGCAAGGATCTAATTAAGCACAGTTCTAGAACTCAAAACACAGATATAGAATTAACCAAATTCCTTTGCGATAATTCTCTAAGTCTAAGTGCAGCAAACCAAACTTCCGTTTGCGAGAACTAACAGATTAAACTAGCAATAAGTCCAAGTTTGATATGTTCACAATTATCCTAAACCAAACTTTCGTTTGCGCAAAGTTTAATTGCCCAATTTAATTAGTTCTGGTTCCTAAACCCCACTTCCGTGACGTATTTAGCAACCTAAGATCTAGATTCTAATTGATCAGGTTAGAACTAGCTTTAAGCACAATTAAATTGAAGAACAGATATAGTTTGAATCCTTAACTGAAATTGAACAAGTCTAGCAAGTCATGAAATCCTATGTGAGAAACCCTAAGTCTAACTAGGAATCTACTCAGACATAGATAATGAAAACATGATCATATGATAAGTAAATTGCATAAAAGAATAAGAGTAAAAGGGGTTCGAAATCTTCTCCAAATACAGATGATGAATTAGGTTCAGATCAGCCCCCAAAAGCTCTAAAAATCCTCTGCTCTTAATTATAAAAGTATATCTAATAAAAACTCTAAAAACTCTATTATATAGGCATAATCTCGGATGGGGCTTCTGTGTAAATACTGGAACTATCTTGGGCTTCTTTGTAAATCTTCAATACTTGTCAAACCGACGTGTACGGCCCATCTCGCGACTGCATCGATCGATGCTTTGAGTGCAACGATCGATGCATGATCAATTATACGAACAGTGAGTTAAGCTCTCGGCCAAAACGTCCCAAAAATCCCAAAATGCTCCAAATATCTCCAATTAGCTCCAATCCTGATTTAACCTGTAAAAGACTCTAAACAAAGACAAAAGACACTAAAACACATCTATATCATGGTCTAAAATGGGTAAAAACCATGATATATCAACTCCCCCACACTTAGCCTTTGCTTGCCCTCAAGCAAAACATAGAACTAAAACATGGTGAAGAGGTTTGAAAACTCTTCAGAAACTCATTTCATCTTAGAAGCTACAATACTCAGATTCCCCTTAGTAAACCACTGAAAGAATCAATCACAGGATATCAAGACCAACATGTACTTCCCCCACACTTAGCAACTGTCCTAGGTAAACTCCACAATCACATTCAAGCATTCAAATTCTCCCTACTGACTTCTGCAAGTATTTAAGTGCGGTCTCACCTAAGGAGTATCGATCTAAAGGCACATGGATTCTTACCTTGCCAGCTCTAGACCACCATACTATCTTTCTCTAGTCCCTTTCTTCTCTTTCCCTTCTTTAACAACTGATTTTTCCCCACTGGGTATCATTTTATTTTTTTTATCAGTGTTCTTCCCGTTATGGGGTGTACTTTGGACACATTCCATGGATCACATGAGAGATAATAGTGTTTGCTACTATTCCCATGACCACTTCGGAGTTACTAACTCATCCTCAGTTTATTATCTTTTTTTTTTTTTTTTTACTTTATAGAAAGGGAGAAGGGGACTAAATAGGACAGGTTTACAGGCTGTGTCAGAACTAACAGGGAATCCGACATAAAGTATACCAAGCCCTTAGGTGAGAAAATCTAAGTCAGTATTAGGGGTGAAGTCAGTAAAGGATCCTCTGGTACCTGAAGTGATATGGGTGTTCCCAGTAGGTTGATCCGTGTCTGGGTTTTCTAATAGTCAGAGATAGATCCTGCAACTTCATCCCAATGGTTACTTAAGTTCCTGCAAGTTTTGTAAATCTCCTCAGAAAATCATAGTTTCTTACTTAAATAGTTTTGACTCAATAAAACAAAAAAAATTTTGAAATACGGACTGACTCTTAAGAAAACAGAAAGATAAACGTCAGTAGCACCTCCCCCACACTTAAGACACACTGTCCCCAGTAGTGTCCAGCGAAGGATCGGTAAAAAGAAAATAAAAATTGAAAAGGTGAAATTATGTCTGTCGGGTTACCTCTGTCGCACGAGCAACGACCGGTGCATTAGATGCATCGACCGTTACTTGGCGACTTTCGTGTATGGTCGATCGTTGCTCAGGACCGCAACGATCGCTGCAATGCGATTCCTTTCGTATTGTGACGATCGATGCAGAAATGCATCGATCGCTGCACTGCGATTTAATTCGAGACCTGCAAACATGACTGCACCAGAAACAAAAACAAACGTAAAATCCTAACAAAAACACCAAAAATTAAAGAGAAAAACACCAGTACCTAATGGTGGGTTGCCTCCCACCCAGCGCTTGTTTAAGGTCAATAGCTTGACCGGACGCGCAAGATCTTTCAAGTGCCAGAAGATCCTGACAGAGACTTTTTCTGTCTCTGTTCAAGTCTCCTCATCCATGGCGGAGAATAGGCTGCTGCAGAATGCTTCAGTCCAAGAAAAGATGGAGTAAAATGCGCTCCAGGATCTATTATCACAGTCTCATTCAGCTGCTCATCATCTGCTTCCAAGATCTTGAAAGTCTGTCCATCTATCAGTGGCTTCCGCAGCTTCTCCATCTCATATCGCAGTGTCTCATCTCCCAGGTGGAGGTCTATTAGACTCTGTCTAACATCAATCACAGCTCCTGCTGTGGCCAAAAATGGTCTCCCAAGCAATAAAGCTTCATCCGGATCGCAGGCATATTTCAGCACAAGGAAGTCCGTTGGAACTAAGTAGTTTCCAACTCTTACCGGAATATCCATAAGGAGTCCTTCAGGAACTCGCATGGACTGATCAGCTAGGATAAGACGTGTCCTAGTAGGAGCAAAATCCAACATACCCAGCTTCTCTGCCACAGAGTAAGGCATTATGCTCCCAGCAGCTCCTAAATCACACAGAGAACGCCTAAAACTATCTTCAAAGATAGAACAATCAAGTACAAAGACTCCAGGATCAGGCAGTTTCTTTGGGACCTTAGTTAACAGAACATCACTAATATGCTGAGGAACTACTATCACCCATTCTCTCAGCTCTTCATCTAATGGCAACATCTTGTTCAAATATTTCTGAACACATGGATGATAAGGTTGATCATCAGATGATGGAATTTCTTCCAAGTCTTCACCACTCTTTTCTAGCCTTTTCAGCTCTTCAATCTCTTGTTTAATCACTTCAGACACCTTGGGACAGTGCCAAATAGCTCGTGCATAAACATCCTCTGGAGTGATTTCAGACGTATCAGGGAATAGGCGGGCTAGTTCTGCATCAATCTCATTTTCATCCCACGGATTCTCTGCTTGTTCACGACCTGCATCGATCGATGCCAGATGTGTATCGATCGTTGCATCGCGATCATCATAACTTCCACCCGAGAGTTTTTCACAGAAATCCGAAAATTCTTCCTCAGTCACCAACTCAGCTGTACTTAGCTCAAATTTCTCCCCTAGATAAGATCCATCATTAATCAGTACAGACCAGGCCTTAATATGAGTGTCTGCAACTCCTTTCCCTTTCAGTGAGCTGGACATCTGATTCACCTGAGTGTCCAACTGCTTCATGTGAGTGCTCAATGTCTCAAACTTCCCATTGAGGTCCTGATAGACAGCGTCCAGCTTCTTGTTGTTGTCTACAGAAAGCTTGGTTTGACTTTCCATCAGTTGCTCCATCATAGCCTCCATTTTGCTCTCATGGGCTGTAGGTGCAGGAGGAGTCTGATAGGATGTAGATCCATAGGTTCTCTGAGTACCTTGTCCATAGGTCTTCTGAAAACCACCATTCTGTCCTCCATTTGAGAATCTGTTCCCCTGTTGATTGTTAAATCTATTACCTTGGAAACCGGAACCTCCTATGAAATTCACATCTTCTTCCTGAGTGTCCTCCTCAGTCTGAATCACCTCTACATCTTGGGCAAAGTGGACAGCTTTTTTACTTGTCAGGAGATTGTAAACTGTGTCCAATCTGGATCTTATGTTAGCTATATCAGAATTCTCTACGGTTCCACCAGATTTCTTCCTCCTTTCATCCATTGTTTTGCAACTATTGCTGCCAATCAGGTTCTCTATCAACCGTTTAGCTTGTGTAGGAGTTCTGGTGCTGAAATTAGCATCACTGGAATTATCCAAAGCAGTCTGATAAGGGAGATCTATTCCTCTGCAGAAAATACCAATTAGCTGTACTTCTGTGAATCCATGATGTGGACAATCACGCTGATACTGCTTAAATCTCATCCATGCGGTTGTCAAAGGCTCCACAGCTCCTTGGGAAAAAGTAAGTATGTCCTGTCTGGACTGATCTGAGCGCGCAGCATCGTAGAAGTGGCGCAGGAACTCACTCTTTAAGGCTGCCCAAGTAGTATACTGACCAGGTGCCAGTTGTCTCAGCCATGCACTAGCGTCTCCAGCAAGACTGTGCGGAAATAGCTTAAGGAACAGATAGTCCGGGCATACTCCTTCATACTTCATGCCAGTGACTATGTCCTCAAACTTGTCAATGTGATCCATAGGCTGCTCTGATTGAAGACCATGAAAAGCAATCTGCCTCATCAGTTGGTAGTAGATAGTTTTTACCTCAAAATCATTCCTTTCAAAAGCAGAAAGCACTAGAGCTGCTCGGTTTGCATGAAACTCATCAGGTCTATTGTAATCAGCTAGTGTCCTCTCATGAACTACCATCTCTCTACCTTGAGCTCGATCTTGCGGTTGTTGCTCAGGTTCAGGGGGATCAGGGATGACATTCCCTTCAGCATCAACCCGATGCCCAGCAGCATTGTACGGGTTGTTATCTTGGTCCCTCAGGGTACCTTCAGCATCTGGTATCAAGATCAGACGTTCTCGAACCATTCTCTCTCTCTTTTCTCTTCTGATAGTCCTCTCTAGACGTCCAAGTTCTTCTAGGTTGAGATTAACTAAGCTCGAGTTCGGATTACTTCGAGTGTTCTGCGTTGGCATAAACTGTCTGTAATCGTCCAGCAACGATCGATGCTATCAGTGCAACGATCGATTCAATCTCAAATCGCTCAGCAACGATCGATGCAAGGGTGCAACGATCGACGCAAGGCGAAATTCCCTGCGACAGAGAGAAACAGAGAAAAGTCAGCAAAATAAAATAAAATAAAAAACGAAAAACAAAAACGAAAAACGAAAAATTTCTAGTAAAACCCTAAGTTCGGTCCTATCGAAGACTCTAAGAGTTCCCCGGCAACGGCGCCAAAAACTTGATAGGTCAAGAATTAATCTCTATACTAAACTGCAAGTGTACAGCAATGTCAAAGTAGTATATAGGGTTATCGAATCCACAGGGACACTTGGTCTCAAGAGAATCAAACTGTAGGGAATGAATACTAGAAATAAGCAATGTGATTGTATTGAAAACAGTGCAAGAAAGTAAATCAGTAGCAGAGATTATTGGTTGTGAAAGCAAGTAATTAAAAGCGTCAAACCTAGGGTATTCTCAGGAAATCAGACTAGCAGACAGTTCATTCAGCAAGGATCTAATTAAGCACAGTTCTAGAACTCAAAACACAGATATAGAATTAACCAAATTCCTTTGCGATAATTCTCTAAGTCTAAGTGCAGCAAACCAAACTTCCGTTTGCGAGAACTAACAGATTAAACTAGCAATAAGTCCAAGTTTGATATGTTCACAATTATCCTAAACCAAACTTTCGTTTGCGCAAAGTTTAATTGCCCAATTTAATTAGTTCTGGTTCCTAAACCCCACTTCCGTGACGTATTTAGCAACCTAAGATCTAGATTCTAATTGATCAGGTTAGAACTAGCTTTAAGCACAATTAAATTGAAGAACAGATATAGTTTGAATCCTTAACTGAAATTGAACAAGTCTAGCAAGTCATGAAATCCTATGTGAGAAACCCTAAGTCTAACTAGGAATCTACTCAGACATAGATAATGAAAACATGATCATATGATAAGTAAATTGCATAAAAGAATAAGAGTAAAAGGGGTTCGAAATCTTCTCCAAATACAGATGATGAATTAGGTTCAGATCAGCCCCCAAAAGCTCTAAAAATCCTCTGCTCTTAATTATAAAAGTATATCTAATAAAAACTCTAAAAACTCTATTATATAGGCATAATCTCGGATGGGGCTTCTGTGTAAATACTGGAACTATCTTGGGCTTCTTTGTAAATCTTCAATACTTGTCAAACCGACGTGTACGGCCCATCTCGCGACTGCATCGATCGATGCTTTGAGTGCAACGATCGATGCATGATCAATTATACGAACAGTGAGTTAAGCTCTCGGCCAAAACGTCCCAAAAATCCCAAAATGCTCCAAATATCTCCAATTAGCTCCAATCCTGATTTAACCTGTAAAAGACTCTAAACAAAGACAAAAGACACTAAAACACATCTATATCATGGTCTAAAATGGGTAAAAACCATGATATATCAAGTAGCCACCATCTCTTACGACTATGTTGTGACTATATTATACAGTCAGATAGCAGTCGGCCGACAATACCATAATCATATCTGGATGTTTCGTTTACACGCTGCATAGTCGTTTAACAGTCGACAATTAATAGCAAGATGTTTACCATAATTATATTTGGATTTTCGGTTTAGTCGTCTTATAATCGGTAAATTAGTCAATAAACAGTCACCAAAACGTCACCATAGTCTACGACTAAGTCGTGATTATACTACTCAGTCACACAACAGTCGCCACATAGTGGCGAGATCAGTACCATAATCATATATGGATGTTCGATTAGTCACGGGATAGTAGTTAAAATGATTGTTACCCGATCACTCCATAATGGCTAATATTTACGACTACTTTCTGACTATACAATATAGTCGCATATTAACCGCCCAATGGTCACCTCAGTTAACGACTATTTGATGACAACATTTCTCCGACCGTATCTGGACTCCCTCTATAGTCGCACAATTGTTGCTACTGTAGTCGCAGTTTAGTCCTTATATCTTCCGATGACGCTACGTCTATTTTATGATTACCATTGTTGGTCGTAAAAATAGTCGTAACTCGCCGAGTAATAATACGACTATGATATTTAACGACTATGGATTGACGACTACCATATTTAGTCTTATGTTTATCGTAAAGCCCCGATCAACGACTATTCTGCGATTAAAAGTGCAGTCGTAAAAACACTGTTTTCTTGTAGTGGAATTGGGTTAAGGGTTTAGTGCTTAGGGTTTGGGTTTGGGGTTTGAGTTTAGGGTTTGGGTTTAGAGTTTAGTTTTTAGGGTTTGGGTTTAGGGTTTGGGTTTAAGGTTTGGGTTTTTAGGGTTTGGGTTTAGAGTTTAGTTTTTAGGGTTTGGGTTTAGGGTTTATTTTAGGGTTTAGTTTTTAGGGTTTAGTTTTTAGGGTTTAGGGTTTGGGTTTAGGGTTTGGTTTTAGCGTTTAGGGTTTAGTGTTTGGGTTTAGAGTTTAGTTTTTAGGGTTTAGTGTTTAGGGTTTGGATTTACTTTTTAGGATTTATGGTTTGGGTTTAGGTTTAGTTTTTAGAGTTTGGGTTTAGGGTTTAGTTTTTAGAGTTTGGGTTTAGGGTTTAAAGTTTGTTGTTTAGGGTTTAGGTTTAATTTTTAGGGTTTAAAGTTTAGGATTGGTAATTTTTAAAATATCAATAAATTTAAAATATCAATAATTTTTTGAGCATATATTTTATCTAGGAGTGCTGCCACTTGGCTTTTGTTTTAGTGTAAGAGTAATATAGAGAAGAAATAGTGTATATATTTGGTGTGATCTAATTGTTTAACTAAGAAAATTATTTAGTTAATAAATAAACTATTGAAAGTTTTACACTAAAATGTCCATATAATTTTTCGCCTACACCGGGATATTGGATAACTATTATATTAATTATAATCCTAGCTAAAATAACGATTTGCTTTTGATATATAAGTAACCAGCTAACTAATGAGAATTCAGTATTAGACGCAAACAGATAATATGAAGGAATAATTAAAGAAAAGCACATGAAGTAGGAACATAATTAACGAAGCTTCGATAATAAGCATGAAAATATAAAGAACATGTTTTGGCATGCAGAAGGAGAATTATGCATTTGTCTTTTTCACGTGATTAGCCTAAAGCACTTAGCATATAATACCTGCTTCCAACATGTTCTTCATAGGCTCATCACTCATATTTTATTGGTTTTATAATCCGATCTATTTTTCTAGTCGGAAGTTCATATTATCAGGTTCAACTTATCTATGATAATGATAGATGAAATAGATTAAACAGGAAGAAAAGTTTTACTAATTTGAATGTTTTCAGCTGAATCATATACAAAAGAAAGAGAGGGGGAAGGGATCAAAATAGATTATAAAAAGAAATTAGAGAAGTGGAGCGGCGAGAGTGGAGACAAAAGACAAGATGCTTATCCACTCTTCAATCAATTATACAAAACTACAAGTCACACTTACTTAGCTTGCATCACATGCCTCGGTCACTAATTCACTCTTTTAATTATATGAATATTGAATATTTTTAATTTCCGATGACACAAGAAAAATGGTGTCAGTGTTGGAGAGTTGTTGAACGTGAGATGTGACCTATGTCTTCTTCTTTTTCTTTCCTTTATCACTTGTCATATCATATTCTATTGCATATAATTGTATATAATTGTATGCTTGTAAACATTATTTCACACGTTTCATTGAATTTATATTAAAAAAAAAAATAACTTCTTCATGGTCACATTCGCCATACCAAACAAGATTTATAATATATTGGTTCACAAAAATGATCTCAACTAAAGTTAAAGAGGAAGAAAAATAACAAAGTAACATAAATCTAATGATAGAAAAAAAAAAAAATCTAATGATAGATTTAACACTACATAGAAGATAATGAAGAAATATATAGTAAGGCCTATAGTAAATTTATCGGTTTCTACAAAATCATTTCGATGTTTGACTTCTTCACACACACCTCATCCCTCTCTCTCTCCATCTCTTTAAGACAGTGTAAGTGTGTAATACAAGCAAGTATTTCTCTCCTCTCTCACCGAACTTCTTTCTTGTTAAGTCTTCTGAACATCACATCTCTTCAAACCCTTAATTACTTTTCAATCTAATGGGGAAGCTCCAGAAGATTGGGAGAGTATGGGATTGTTTGTTTCTTCCGACAAATCAGTGTTCATGTTTTTGTCTAAACACTCTAGAAAACTATGAAGATGAAGAAGAGTTCGAGAAGAAGCCACTCATAGATTCTTCGACAGAGAAATCTGGGAAAGTCATGAGATTAAAAGATTTGGTATCTGCTGATCATCGTCAGACTCTTGCTTTTCATCTTAAGCCCAAGGTAACAACAAAGCATGATACCCCATTATTATATCTTAATAATATACTATGATAATTTCTTGAGCTTTGAAAAATGCTTTTCACAATGCAAATTCTTGGGAAACAGTGAAATAAATGTTTTATTAGCTCTTAAAAGTTGTGGTGGGGCTGTTTTCTCTTCTATGGTGGTGTGCATTTTTCTTCTTATTCCAAGTTATTATTTTGTTGTTCTCCCAAATCGAATAATTTGTTGGTTAAGTTATAAAAATCAGCTTTTTAAATGAGTTATTTCAAGAATTTAAAGTTAGAATCCATAATTAAAAATTAATAGTTAAATTGTCCGGATGATGATGATGGTGATGTATGCAGGTAGTGGAGCTAAAGGTGTCTATGCATTGCTACGGATGTGCAAAGAAAGTTGAGAAGCATCTTTCTAAATTAGACGGTAACGCCAAATCTTCTTTATTTCTTTAGGCATTTCTTTTAGGGAAATACAATCACAAGACATGATTCAATAATTGCGTCTAGCTTATTTTGATTTATAATGTTATTAATTATAAAATTTAATTGTTGGAACTAAAATACCAATAAGAACGGGTAAATTACTAAATTTATGTAAACATTTATTTACATTAACAAATAGTTTTTAAGATGGCAATTACCCCGTGGGGAAAAAGACATTTAAATATATTTCTGTCAAAATTATAGTTTATATACATATAGTTATGTCATATATACCATTGCAAACTGAAAGAGTCAATAGAACAGAAAATTCAAATATAGCCGAGTTCTGATATTAAAGAACGTACGGTTTTGTAAAACTATTGAAAAGACTGATAATCTATATGGTTTAATAAACAGGAGTGACATGGTACAAAGTGGAGCTTGAAAGCAAGAAGGTAGTGGTGAAGGGGAACATAATGCCAGTAGATGTGTTAGAGAGTATTTGTAAGGTCAAGAATGCTCAGCTTTGGTCTTCTTCTTGAATTTCTTTCTATTTCCACATGGGCCTGTCATGTCCATCTCCATCTTCATGTGATAATATTACCATTATCTAACTATTATGTATACATACAAATGCATGCATCTATTATTACCATTATTTGTAACATCTTGAATCTATCTCATTAATTATAATCTCTCCCTTTCATATTATTTGTCATTTTAGAGTTAAGATTTTATTTCATATTACTTATCTTTTTATATTTCCAATGCAGTTTTATCATAAAATTTTAAATTTATTTTTAGTTTTTAGTTTATTAAATTATTCATATCAAACAATATTTTAGGTTAGTTAGGAGTAAAACAGAAAATTTAATATTTTTTTTGAGTGACGACTGATGGTTGGTTATTAATTATGACCATGATATTAAGAGCATTTACAACCAATTCTAAATTTGGTTTTGAAAAAAACACCAAATTTAGTGTTTTAATGTCCAATTTTTCTTTCATCTCTAATTACAATACCAAATTTAACATTAATTTTTTATTTTTTTATTATATTATTAAATTTAATATTTGTTCAATTTTAATAGCTTTAATTAATATTAATTTTATTATTATTGATTAATTGTAAATTAATTATAAGATTACAATGGATAAGTTTAAAGTGGTAAAAAATAAATTACGTAATATTAATTCTAATTAAAAGTTCTTATTAAAAATACAATTTTATTATTAAAAATTGAAATTACTATGTATATTATTATTACTATAAAGGTATATTAAAATTGAAAACATAAACAATAATAATGGTATATTTACCTTTTAGTATATAAACAAAATATTTGTATATATATTATTAAATCACAAATAAAAATAAAATACAAATTTAAAAATAAATTAATAAAACAATAATTTAGTATGATACTATTCATAAAACACTAGAAAAAGTTTTGATCAGAAAATTGCAGTTGGATTAATCATAACACTAATTTTCACACTAAAAAATACTATTATATTTATTAAATTTAATTTACTTAATTTTTAATAGTTTTATTAATACTGATTGTTTTATTGCTGATTAATTGTAAACTAATTATAAGATTGCAATTGATAAACTAAAATTGGTAAAAAATTAAATTATAGAATATTAATTCTAATTAACATTTCATATTAAAAATTTAATTTTTGTAATTAAAATAAAAATTATAATTTTGTAATATAATTATTCTTATTATAAAAACTATATTAAAAGTGAAAAACATAAAAATATTGATTGTAGGTTTACTCTTTAGTTGATAATCAACAATGTATATATATTATTAAATGACAAATAAGTATTTTATGAAGATGTCAGAAATAATTTGGTGCGACACTATTCACAAAACACCAAAAAATATATGTTTTTATTTTTTCTATTTAAATTATTGTTTTTTCTATTTAAATTATTGTTCATTAATTGATAAAATTTTAATAATTGTCATTAAATTATTTTTTTTTCAAATGATTAAAATTTATTGTTGACAATAATTTTTAATAATAATTAATATATAATATTAATTTGAAAACTATATTAATAAGTATATTAATTAAGAATAAAAATTCATGAATTTTTATTTTGGTCTTACAAATTGTAATTTTATATTTACTCATAATTAGTTAGTTGTAAAAATAATAATTATTTACTAAAACTATTAAAAAGTAAACAAAATCTTAAATTTAATAATATAGTAATACATAATATTATTTTTAGTGTGGAATTTGGTGTTGTGGTTGGAGATGAGAAAAAATTTAGAACACCACTCCAATCAATCAAAACAATTTTCGGTTCACAACCTAGCCGTCTTTACATCTCATTTCTGTTCTCACTCAACATCCATCACAATCACGCAATCATCATCATAACAAATTCCAATTAACTATTCAATTATGTTCTCAATCAATAATCAAACATCCAACAATACCATTCTTCAAACAACCTAACATCATTTCTCAATTCCAATTTCATATAACATTTCTCATAGTGATTAATAAAATTTATAAGTATAGAGTTACATTATAAGTTTCTTATAACATTTCTCATCAGGTTCTTATACTTAGATACTTTTTCTTATCTAATATCAACATTCTTACTAAACACGCAACAAGCAAGGAAGCTAGATATAATCTAATCTAAACACTACAACTCATATCAATATTGGGGAAGGGAGGTCCACCTTGGCCACATTGACAACGACGAGAGACGAAGACGGACAACGACGAGAGACGAAGACGGTTTGTGAGGTGCACGACTTGCGATCAACAAAAGACTAAGACGGTTTGGTGATTGCTTCAATGATGGCGGTAGGACGCCTTTCTCCACAAGAGAGGTCCGTGGATGGGTCGAGCTTCACGCCGCTGCTAAACTGCTAACAGCGATGGCTTGACGATGACGAGGAACCAATATTGAACCGAGATTGGACTGCGATCGAGATTGCGGAAGAAGCACATGGTTATTCTTGATCCAATGCTCTGGAACCGAGAGCTACATCAATGTGTCTAAGAAGTCCATGATAAGATTAAGGTCAAATGGAATTCGATTTCCCAACCAAATCACATACATACCTAAACTAATTACAGATTCGTCATAAACATACACGTTTTAGAAAATAGGTCATAACTTCTAAACGGTAAGTCGGATTTGAGCGATTCTTATCTTTCTGCAAAGAGGAGACCAATACCTTCCAAGAACATATTGTGTGTTCCGTAGATCTCTACGTTTATTTGGTAAAACACATTTCAATCTGATGGGAATAATTAATCCGATCTTAGATCTTCATTCGAAATGTTGATAGATTGAAGAAACGAGATTAGAAGTCCGATCTAACACCACAGTGGATCAAATCTCAAGAGGAAAGAAAGAAGAAAAGAAGAATCGATGAAGGTTAGGGATTCACTTAACCATAAGAAGATTTGGAGAAAAAGAAAATGAAACTTTAAGGTTTATGAAAGTCTTTTAAGCTTTTTGGTTTTGGGGAAATCGATTGGGTTTTTGGAAAAAGTAGGTCGTTACGGTACAATTTTTCTTATGTTGATTAATAAAGTTTTTGTCTGGAGAACGAAAAGTATAACTAAAACAGTTTTGGGTACGTAAAACTTAGGCCTTGATTGGTAACCTGCAGAATGGCGGAATCGCGTTTAAAAACGCCATTCCGCAAGAATTTTGCCAATAAAAAAAAATTGCGGAATAGAAAAATAAAAGCGAAAACACAAAGTCTGCGTTTTTGCTTAAAAAAATATAAAGAAAAATTCATTAAGTGGAAAAGTGAACTATATGTAGATTATTTGTGGAATCTTATTCCGCCATTCCGCAAAACTCATCCAATCACACTAAACTTATTCTATAATTTTTTTTTCAACAAATTTTAAATTATTTCCGCAGCTTTATTTTATTTCCACCATTCCGCCATTCCACGAGTGTTACCAATCGAAGCCTTAATAGAACAAAATTTAATTTGATTAATTTAGTCGGACTAGGGCATTTTTATTTTTTCTCAGTTGGGCTTGAGGAATTTTTTTATATTTATATATATTTTTTTAAATTTTACTTAAACTATTAAGGAAAATAAAAAATATGTGGCACATGCCACATCCATTGCATATATTTTCAAATGGATCAAAGCTAGATACCATATATATCTATATTATGAAAATAGATGACTTTTTTAGAAAATAATTTTTAGTTATATATTATAGTATGGTTTGTGCTATTGCATTTAATAAAGATTTTCGAGTTTTATTAAGGGAAATTAGGCTTGGTGACTATAGATGAGACCAAAATTAGGTAAATAAAAAGTAGCTTTTGGAGAGGATGGAAAGTTCAATATTGTCCATCACCATAGCTCGGTTACACCCTTGAATATTCAGTCTAGCACCGAGAACTTTAGCATTTCGGCTGACATTGTACTGCATCACTGACCCCACAACGAAATCACCCATCACTAAACCTTGAATATAAACCTTTCTTTTGGCCAGACTGAAGCCCACCTCCCTTTTTTTACGCCACTTTGAAGCTCTTCACGTCGGTGAAGTTATAGCAGACCGAAAACAACCGTAAGATCCGCCATCTATTTTTTCAAATCGGTATTTTAACTTATTCTCAGATTCAGAATTTAGGAAAATCAGTTCTGAACTAGGTGGATCTAGCTGGGTGTTCTGGGTGTTCATGGATGTCGGAAACATATATCCCTTCTTACTTTCGGAACCATGATGTTTTCAAATTTCAAAATCATTTTTTTTTCTTTCGTAATCTAGGTGTTCATGGTTTCTCACCATGAAATTATTGTGTTGAACCTATTTTTGACCTTATTTTAAAAGATTCGGCTTGCCGTTGTAAGAAAATAGTACTGTATATGATTTTTTATTCTTCTTGCCAGTAAAAGCTTCGATCTTACTTTGTCCCTTGTTTTCTTCAGTAGTTGTCTACAGTTTCGATATAGTAGAGTATATGTGTTACCAACTATTTTATTCAGTAGTTGTATACAGTTTTCCATATAGTAGTCGTATATGTGCTTCTTATTATTTTTGCAAGGGCATATGTGTTTCCGACTATATTTGCAGTAATTGTCTATGGTTTTCCATACAAAAGTCGTATATTTGTTTCCGGCTACAACATATTTTACATATCTTCAAATAGCAGTCAGTAGTCGTCTACATACTGACTACTATTTTACTAAAATATACTTACGCAATTCTGTTTTTTCTTTGATGGTTAACACGGCTCCACTTTCCCTTGATGAAGATCTAAAGGACTTACTACCTAAGATTCTATCCTTGGTTGGTAGATCATCTGCAAAGGATGCTTGTCATCTAGGATGTTGCTCCAAGGCTCCCTATCGAGCATTTAAAGAGCCATCAACCATATTTGTACTCGGCATTGAAGAATTCGTTCATGACCCAGAACTAATTGACCGCTTTCCGGACTTCTTCAGCTTGGCAGTTGAGTCAAAAAACCCCAAAGCTAATTATTTAGCTGGCTTGCATAGGTTACTAGTTGGAGGTGAAATCTACGCTGCTGCTCCTTTTTTGTGCACTGCATCGAAAGCTGGGATTGACGAGGCTACATTCTTGTCTGCTATTTATTGTTTAGCGTTTGGTCATCCTCAGTTTGCTGAAGAAATCTTAGATCGTATCCATGAATGGAAAACCCGATTGGTTTACATGGACCAACTACCCCAGAATGTTGTCGACACTATCACCATGATGAGAACAACTGATGTACGCTACAATCTACCACTCGTGTTTGGCGCTTTCCCTTCATGTTTTCTCCACCACGATCACAACACCTGTTCTAAATGTTACCCTTTCTGACACTACCAGCTTATGTGGACTGAGCTCTGAATTTTCTCTCCAATAAGTACTATGTCGTGTTTAGTACTATGTCACTTTTTAGGTACTCTCGCTTAAGTGTTTATTTTCTTTGTATTTACGCTCTATCCCATTTTCAAGTTTTTTTCGTTTTGACTATTTATCTAAAGTAGTCGACTACTATCGTTTATTATACTTAATAGATGTAGTTGCCTATTTTTACGTTATAACTGTTTTCATAACTGCAATCATAAAGGGATGTCTCTATTGTGTCTTCTCGGCAGTATGAGCATACCCCTATAAATAAATGATAAAACACTAAATGAAAGAGGGAACTGCTACAAAAATTGTTCTGGAAAAAAAAACATGTTGAGGCTAAATGAGAATCTCTTAGTAACGATTCTGGAAAACGCCCTCCGGTGTGGTTTCTGCGAATTTATAAGTACAAAGGAAACATGCACGACGATAAGGAACCTGGTAGAGATGGAAGAATTCTATAGATATGTTGATTTTTTCTAAAATCAAATTCAATTGTTTCCAATTGACCCTGCAGCCGCATTTGTTGACATTTTCTTTACCAACAATAATCATTCTGCGCTTCTCCTAAAATGTATGTCTACATGCATGTACACTAATCAGCAGGCTGTAGGGGAGTCTATGATCAAACGATTTGAAGAAGGTGGTTGGGAAACTGGTAAGTACATCTACTACATGCTAGTACGACTAAATTACGGGAATGAAGAATTGCAAAAGCGCGGGCTAATGCTAACTAGACAAGTGGAAAAGAGAGTGCGAATGAAAATAAGCGAAAGAGAAGTACTACCATGGCCAGAGGAACCAGTTAACCTGTGGTTGGAGAAGGAAAGGGAAGTAGATCTGAACAGCGTAATAAAGTGCAAATGTGCTATTATAAATCGATGGCCACGCTATTGGGATGAAGGGTGGAAGCAATATACCATGTGCAATGGATGCTTCTAGACCTTAGAAACCATATTGTTTTGCAGACTAGATAAAACCAATTTTGGCATATAGCCAAGACTTTCATAAAAAAATAGATGTATTTTGTGAACAACATGTTAAGGACCCTTTTGTAATGTGGTATTTCCTCCAACATTATAAGATATTTTAATTAACTCATTTTTGACTATTTTATCTCAAGTAGCCGACTACTATATTAGTAACCAATTTAGTCAATGTAGTTGCCTATTTTATTTTATAACTAGTTCGTATATCTAGATTTAACAATATCAACCTACTCGCTGTCAACAATTGAATATACAATATTCGATTATCCCAATTTTATCGTTATATAACTTTCCAAATTACCAAATTGCCACCTCAACGTTCAAAAATTCCTCTGACACCAGTTACTTTTTGCTTCGATAACTGTTATCATCTTTTAAAAAAAACAAAAAAAAACCTCCCCTTTCATTTCGGATTGTTCATCGTCCTAATTAAAGTCGTATTAATATCAGTTTCTCACTCTACCACCACTTTCTTCTTCAACCTCCATCTTTCTATTTTATTATTCCTCCAAATCCAGTCTTCTTGCCCCGATAACTTATCCCCGAAGAAGTTTCCTCCGACATCAGAAGAAACCCACAAGAAAAAGAACCCCCACAAGAAAAAAACAAATTTATGTCTTGCCCATAGTCTTTAGCCCAAGGTAATTTCCGGTGTATCGTTTAAAACCTTGTTTTTGAATTAATTGTAAGCAATTAGGCGCACATTTGATAGAATCTAGTCTTTTTGCATGTTTGTTTTTTTCGATTTCTACTCTCTGATTCAAGGGATTCGTTTTGTCGTTTTGCTTGTGAATTTAAAATAGTTAACTATAAACTTAACAAGTTTAATTCAAATTATTTTTCATCTTTGGCCTATCTTTGTAATTTCGTTTTCGATTTATGCTTCCTGTGTTCGATCCTTTCGAATTTTGGATTTTTGAGATCAAATAGTTGTTACTGCCATTTTGGTTTCTTAATTTGTAGTCCGTTATATTGTGTTTCTACTTTGATTAGTAGTCGTATACATGTTTTTGAATACTTTTTGTTGAAATTGTTAACTACTGACACATAATACTTGGTATAGGTAGTCTACTATGGGTGATAGCAATCTACCCAAACGTTTGTTCAAATCGGGTCATGAACCAAAGGGTGACAACAAACTCAACACATACTTCCAGCTTAATTATATCGAAGCCGTTAAATTTTGGCTTGAAGAAGACGACATGGAGAGGATTCAGAACTCCCAATTTGGCAAACTAATTGATATCGGGAACCAAATAGCATCATCTGTCAGATTTCTTCACTTTCTCCTATCTAGACAGCTTGTCATCAAGAAGCGCCACGAAATCTGGGTCCTGTTTGGTGATCAACCTATTAGGTTCTCAATCAGAGAGTTTACTATTCTACATGTTTAAACTGCTCAATTATTAAAGACGCCATTCCTCAAGTGGAAGAGAAGGAACTGTCGAAGTACATGAACCAGATGTTTGGAACAGTAACGAACCCTTCACCTCTTTGGATCATGAACAAACTTTTAGGCAACCCGTATAAGAACAAAGAAATCAGGTAAAAAAAACTTTTACATATAATAGTCGGTTACATTTAATTAGCTATTTTGTTGTCGCTTGCTTCGATTAGTAGTTTTATACATTTTCGTGCTAGTAGTCGACACTGTTTGTTACCTATCTTGTGGTCAGGTTTAATTTAGCCCTCTTGTTACTTGTTGAGGGAGTTCTTTGTCCAACATCCAAGCAAGCAAAGATCAATGGAGATCTAATTGTGATGGTTCAAAATCCTGACCGCTTCCTAAACTATCCATGGGGTCGCAAGTCTTTTGATATGACTCTAAACCATATTGCAAGTCGGACCGCCACATTGTCAAACCTTTGTCAAGCCACTTGTGCCATTCATGGTTTCCCTCACGCTTTACAAATGGTTCTCTTGATTTCTGCTCCCATCATTCTATCTATGGAAGTCAAAGGCAAGTCTTCAAAACTTATTCTAGCTGATGATGATGTTGAGAAAGATATTGTCCAGATAAATCGCCCTGGTACCCAGAAATCAATAATTATCTCCTTGCCTTACATCAAAACGCTAGACAGAGATGGGAAGGTACATTATTTTGTTCTGAAGTAGTTGTCTACATTTTAATACAGTCGGCATTTAAGTAGTTGTCTATGTAGATCTTCCTTATCTTATCATTCGTATCTTATCAGGGGAACAACAAAAACTTAATGTTGTTATGAAGTAGTTATCTACATTTCATTATATTCGGCTAACAAGTAGTTGTCTACTTTTCAGGTCTCTGCAAAAGCAATAATCGAGGACGAAGAGGATTTTTTGACGAAAACGAAATGGGTTACGATGATGAAACGTAGGACACTCGCGTCGATAACTTCCTAGAAGGTGTTAATCGTGGCGATGTGTTCACGAGGAAGTCTTGATAGGTGGTGCAAAGGCAAGTGATCATTTGAAGTCGGCAAAAGGTCAATCATCCATAACGGATACGGTACCTTCCGACATAAATGTTGACCGTTTGATCCAAGCTGCCGCTGCTACTTTTTCCAAGAAATCTGAAGAATCGAATAACCAAATTTTGGATCAGATGAAGTCTCTAAATCAAAACTTCGCTCTCCTACATATAGAATTTCAATCAAAGTTCAGAAAAATTTCTCTTGAGATTAGTAATCTCAAGAACTATGGCATCAGTTATGTTCCACCTCCTAAACCGCCGTTAAACACCTGCACAACAACCGGTCCTGCTCAAGCAAAAGTGTTTTTGCTTCTGAAAAAGCAAATGCTGGAAAATCAGGCGCATCTACTTCTGGAGAAGAAACTGGAGACGGAGAAGAATCAGGTGATAATTCTTCCGAAGAAGAGGTAATGACTGATCAAAACCTGAACAAGGAAATTGTTTGCAAGCAGCAAGAGGCACAAGGGAACAAACAGAAACAGGTACCCAAGTTTGTTACCTATTTGTAAATGAATACTTATAGCTAATTACTCAAGAAGTCAATTAATTGATTTAAATACTATCATATATCACTTACTTCAATTTTCTGTATTCTAACTACACCAGCTAGCATCTGGAGATTACGAAGAAGAAGAAAGTTCATCGGATGAGGAAGATGATGAATCCGATGCTGACACTATTATACAAAAAGTGATACACTCTGACTTTACCACACAAGAGGTAAACAACAAAAGGTAGCATTGCGCTTCCTATTTTAATTAAATACTAGTAGTTAACTAATATTGGAAATCAAATACTTTAGATTAAATATTCAGGACGTTACTAAAACCAACAAGGAGCCAGTCGGAGCAACTGTTTCCACCAACTGTTCCAGTTACTACTGAAAACACCAAACCAGCTTCTAGTTCAGAAGAAGACACAACTGGTGAAGATGAAACAATTGGAGACAAAGATGACACTGGTGAGGATTCTTCCGAAGAAGAGCAAAGGATTGACAAAAACGTGAACAAGGAAAATGTTGCGAAGCAGCAACATGCCGAGGGGAATAAACAGAAACAGGTACCCAAGTTTTGTTTCCTCTTGTAATCGAATACTTTTAACCAACTACAAAAGAACTCGTATAATTGTTATAGGTAGGCAACTACACATACTCTATCATTTATAATTCAGGTCATTTAGTTGATAATATTGTAACTACTATCATATATAACTTGCTTTTATTTAATGTATTCTAACTACACCAGGCAATAGGCTCCACCAAGGTAGACAACCAGCAACAGGTACATAAGTTTGTTACCTCTTATAGTTGTCTAGTAGTCGTGAACTACTTTGTATAAGTAGTCAACTACATTTTTCACTGTTTTCAGGGAACAGTTTCCATCACCAATGCTCCACCTTTGGCTCCAGTAGGAATTACTGAACCTGTATTCTCGCTGGGCCTGTCTCAAGAAGAAAAAACTCCAGCTCCCGCACCTCCATCTCAACGCAAAAGTGGTAGACAACGACTTGCTTCATCAACATTTGCAAATTTTTTGACAGACACCAAAAGGGCCAAGAAAATTAACGAACTCGCTCTCATATTTGTGAGCCCCATTCCTGATGAAATCTCTATGTTACAGTCGGCCATCAACACATCACCGTAAGAATAAACCTTTTGCAGTATAATGAATACTTCTTAGTATACTTGTTCCTGACCATGCTTTCATAGGTTTGACCGTTTCTTCCCACCATGGAACGGGCTTACATTATTTATAACCGATTTTAAGGAAATAATCTCTCTGAATTCCCCCATGTCTGCTCGTGTAAGTTTACCAGTATTATATGTTTCTTTATTGTAGTCAATTATTTAAATAGTCAATTACGGATGGTTGACAACAATTTTAAATAATTATATGCAGGCCATGGACGTTGTTATTTTCTTAATTCGCCACCATATGCCAGCTACATCGACGTTCTCCCTGAAGGGTTATGAATATTTGGCATACAACTTCGTCAAAGGAATTGCTAACCTCCAAGTCCCGAAAAGAAAACTCCCTGACGTATCAAAGGATGCTGTCACATATGTGAAATCAAGAAGGTAGTGGTGCAAAGACATCTTTTTGCTGTACTGCCCATATCTGCTGGACAATGGTCATTGGATTGGCCTATGCATCAACCTGGACAGTCACACCATAGGCGTTCTACCAAGCAAGCAAAAGGCCACTGACTCTGAGATTATGCATACTGTTACTCCCTTAGCGCAAAAATTGCCATTCTTCATTCGGAAAGCTGCTTACAACCCAGAGATGAAGTCTATGTCCACTAAACCGTTCACGATTAATATTTGGAAGCCACTTATGCCGAAAGAAAAATCATGTTAACCACATCTTAAAAATAGTAAACTATTATATGCTAACTTATTATGAAAATAGTTATAACTGTGTTCTTCTACTATTGCAGAAAATTCAGGGATACACACACTTATGCTACTTGACTTGCAATCATCCGGAAATATGTCCCTCTCTCAGAGCGTAAATGAAGTCGTGGTCCGTGATGCATCTCTGAAGTACGCGTTCTCTCTTTTCAGAGAGATCGACCATAGTGCTACTACTTAGAGCATCCTTAATTTTGACTGCTCTATTGTTTGGTTATTTCAAAACTTATGTAAAACTATCCTACGTGTTTGTGTTATGTTTAAATTATCTGTCTATCTATGTAAACATATAACATATGTTGCCTTTCCTCAGTTTATGTAAAACTATCCTATGTTTTGTGTTATTTTTCCGAACTTATCTGACTACTAGTATTCAACTACTCCGACATATATCTAACTACTTCTATATTATCTCTTTGAACATATCTATCTACTAGTATTCAACTACTAGTTTTAGTTGAATACTAATTTTGTTATTTCTGAACATATTTGTCTACAAGTATTCAATTACTAGTATTGCTAAAAATAAGAAGACTAATAATTGCCATTAAATATGGGAGTTCAAAACAACAAAACACGAGAGTACTACGCCAAACCGGCTTACTAAAGTCATTCCAAAACATGATGCATTGTACCAAAAGAAAATCAACAAAATAGTTAACAATTCCCCATACTAATAAGGATTACAAGTTTTTTGATTTGCATCAATTGCGCTTCTCCCATGGCAATAATATATTAAGTTTCCTTCACCTTTCCCGCCTAGGTAATTTGCAAGACGCCTTGTTGTGTCCTTTTCCAAGACACCTACTGCAAATTCTCGCAGCCTTCTTCGACCGCCGCTAATTCATAGGAATTACTACTTTAGTATAATTTCAACTTAAATAGTCAACTACTTTTTATTAACGAATAGTCAAATATCCTACTTTACCTTGAATTCTCCTCGCAAAAGGATCCTCTATTTTCTTGGACGACCTGGTGGGCGCCTCATCACCGGCGGGAGAAGATCTACATTACCAGACACTACTAGTGTTGGAACTGGATGAAACACCCCTTCATAGATTGTTTTCCTGAATTCTGTTGTGTACACAATTCCGACCAGCTTGTCTGTTGTGTAATTACTATAAGACGTGGCAGCTAAAGCGTGGCTACAAGGTATCTGGATCATCTGATACTCCCTGCAGCTGCACATCCCTTTTGCTAGGTTCAATTCGAACCTCACTCCTTTTGGGTCTCTCACCTCAAACTCATTGCAGTTAAGCACAATCACCTACAATTATACACATACATAGGTTAAATTATACGCGGATGAATACTTTATATATGGTAACTGCTACCAAAGTAAGTGTCTACGAAAGTAGTTGACCGCATTCAATACATTACAGATCGAACTACCTCTTACCTTCATAGTAGTGCTGTCAGTAAAATTTACATCCAACAGTTCTCTCACTTTTGGCGTGAGTATGCTATCATCTGATGAGGCTACTACTTTTATCCTCCCAAACCAACCGATCAGAATCATTCTTATAGCTTCAAGCATCAAGATAAGTGGAAACTCTCTACACTCTTTTAAAACCTTGTTTAACAACTCAACAACGTTTGTGGTCATCAGATTGTATCGTTCGCCCATACAGTATGAATGTGTTTAGTATGGGAGCCCCAAATCAAGAAGGTATTGGGCGCACTCAGGATTCACAGATTGGAGTTCTGCAAATATTTCAGAAAACTCTAAAACGGTTTAAGCTTTGGCTGCTCTCACCACTAGTGAAGGCAACCGGCTTTCCTTAAACTTTGATGTTACATTCCTTACTAGATGCACTAAACAAGCCCCATGCCCAGCTAGAGGAAACACCTATAAACACAAGGGTTAGCAAAACCATTAAATATTCAACTATAAAGAAACAACTACTTGTTTGAGATATATAGGGAATAAGTACACAATTACTTTAATTTACCCGACAAATAAATAACTACTCATTCTCGATTACAAATAGACAACTACGTTACCTGTCTCAGCCCCTTGTAAATGCTTGAATGTCTGTCTGACACAAACATTATACTACTGTCATCGTTTATGATTTTTCTTAGGCATTGGAAGAACCATACATAAGATACATCATTTTCACTGTCGACTACCCCATGAGCTATTGGAAAAATTTGGAAGTTTCATCTTGTGCACTAGCACAAAGAAGACATCCACCATAGCATCCAGCTAGATGAGTCATGTCAATGACCAATACTGGCCTCAGGTATTTAAGCTCCGCAATCGAGGGAGCGAATGAAAGGAAGAGATACTTGAACCGCTTACTACCATTCCTGTCATTAAGCCCCGCAATTAGGCTTGGTGACTATAGATGAGACCAAAGTTAGGTAAATAAAAAGTAGCTTTTGGAGAGGATGGAAAGTTTAATATTGCCTACCACCATAGCTCGGTTACACCCTTGAATATTCACGCTAGCACCGAGAACTTTAGCATTTCGGCTGACATTGTACTGCATCACTGACCCCACAACAAAATCACCCATCACTAAACCTTGAATATAAACCTTTCTTTTGGCCAGACTGAAGCTCACCTCCCTTTTTTTGATGCAATTCTGAAGCTCTTCACGTCGGTGAAGTTATAGCAGACCGAAAAACAACCGTAAGATCCACCATATATTTTTTCAAATCGGTATTTTAGCTCATTCTCAGATTCAGAATTTAGGAAAATCAGTTCCGAGCTAGGTGGATCTAGCTGGGTGTTCATGGGTGTCAGAAACACATATCCCTTCTTACTTTCGGAACCAGGATGTTTTCAAATTTCAAAATCGTTTTTTCTTTCTTTCGTAATCTGGGTGTTCATGGTTTCTCACCATGAAATTATTGTGTTGAACCTGTTTTTGACCTTATTTTAAAAGATTCGGCTTGCCGTTGTAAGAAAATAGTACTGTATATGATTTTTTATTCTTCTTGCCAGTAAAAGCTTCGATCTTACTTGGTCCCTTGTTTTCTTTAGTAGTTGTCTACAATTTCGATATAGTAGTCGTATATGTGTTACCAACTATTTTATTCAGTAGTTGTATACGGTTTTCCATATAGTAGTCGTATATGTGCTTCCTACTATTTTTGCAAGGGGATATGTGTTTCGGACTATATTTGCAGTAATTGTCTATGGTTTTCCATACAGAAGTCTATTTGTTTCCGGCTACGTTATATTTTACATATATTCAAATAGCAGTCAGTAGCCGTCTACATTCTGACTACTATTTTACTAAAATATACTTACGCAATTCTGTTTTTTCTTTGAAGGTTAACATGGCTCCACTTTCCCTTGATGAAGATCTAAATGACTTACTACCTAAGATTCTATCTTTTGTTGGTAGATCATCTGCAAAGGATGCTTGTCATCTAGGATGTTGCTCCAAGGCTCTTTATCGAGAATTTAAAGAGCCATCTGTCATATATGTACTCGACATTGAAGAATTTGTGCATGACCCAAAACTAATTGATCGCTTTCTGGACTCCTTCAGCTTGGCAGTTGAGTAAAAAAACTCCAAAGCTAATTACTTAGCCGGCTTGCATAGGTTACTAGTTGAAGGTGAAATCTACGCTGCTGCTCCTTTTACACTGCATCGAAAGATGGGATTGACGAGGCTACATTCTGGTCTGCTATTTTTTGTGTAGCGTTTGGTCATCCTCAATTTGCTGACGAGATCTTAGATCATATTCATGAATGGAAAACCCGATTGGATTACATGGACCAACTACCCCAGAATGTTGTCGACACTATCACTATGATGAGAACTACTGATGTACGCTACAATCTACCACCCGTGTTTGGCGCTTTCCCTTCATGTTTTCTCAACCATGATCGCAACACCTGTTCTAAATGTTACCTTTTCTGGCACTACCAGCTTATGAGGACTGAGCTCTGAATTTTCTCTCCAATAAGTACTATGTCGTGTTTAGTACTATGTCATTTTTTAGGTACTTTCGCTTAAGTGTTTCTTTTCTTTGTATTCATGCTCCATCCCACTTTCAAGTTTTTTTCGTTTTGACTATTTATCTAAAGTAGTCGACTACTATCGTTTATTATACTTTCTAGATGTAGTTGCCTATTTTTTACGTTATAACTGTTTTCATAACTGCAATCATAAAAGGATGTCTTTATTGTGTCTTTTCGGTAGTATAGGCATACCCCTATAAATAAATGATAAAAACACTAAATGAAAGAGGGAACTGCTACAAAAATTGTTCTGAAAAAGAAACATGGTGAGGCTAAATGAGAATCTCTTAGTAACAATTCTGAAAAACGCCCTCCGGTGTGGTTTCTGCGAATTTATACGTAGAAAGGCAACATGCACGACGATGATGAACCTGGCTGAGACGGAAGAATTATATAGAAATGTTGATTTCTTCTACAATCAAATTCAGCTATTTCCAATTAACCCTGCAGCTGCATTTGTTGACAATTGAATTACCATCAATAATCATTCCACGCTTCTCCTAAAAGGTATGTCTACATACATGTACACTAATCAGCAGGCTGTAGGGGAATCTATGATCAAACGATTTGTAGAAGGTGGTTGGGAAACTGGTAAGTACATCTACTACTGTTGGGTGCGACTAAATTACGGGAATGAAGAATTGCAAAAGCGCGGGCTAATATTAACTAGACAAGTGGCAAAGAGAGTGCGAATGCAAATAAGCGAAAGAGAAGTACTACCATGGCCAGAGGAACCAGTTAACCTGTGGTTGGAGAAGGAAAGGGAAGTAGATCTCAACAGCGTAATAAAGTGCAAATGTGCTATTATAAATCGATGGCTACGCTATTGGGATGAAGGGTGGAAGCAACCTACCATGTGCAATGGATTTTTCTGGACCTTAGAAACCATATTGTTTTGCAAACTAGCTAGAACCAATTTTGGCATATGGCCAAGACTTTCATAAAAAATTGGATGTATTTTGTGAACAACATGTTAAGGACCCTTTTGTAATGTGGTATTTCCTCCAACATTATAAGATATTTTAATTAACTCATTTTTGACTATTTTATCTCAAGTAGTCGACTACTATAATTGTAACCAATTTAGTCAATGTAGTTGCCTATTTTATTTTATAACTAGTTCGTATATCTAGATTTAATAGTATCTACCTACTCGCTGTCAACAATTGAATACACAATATTCAATTATCCCAGTTTTATCGTTATATAACTTTTCAAATTACCAAATTTCCACCACAATGTTCAAAAATCCCTCTGACACCAGTTACATTTTGCTTCGATAACTGTTATCATCTTTTAAAAAAAACAAAAAACATCCTCTTTCTTTTCGGATTGTTCATCGTCCTAATTAAAGTCGTATTAATATCAGTTTCTCACTCTACCACCACTTTCTTCTTCAACCTCCATCTTTCTATTTTATTATTCCTCCAAATCCAGTCTTCTTGCCCCGATAAATTATCCCCGAAGAAGTTTCCTCTGACATCAGAAGAAACCCACAAGAAAAAGAACCCCCACAAGAAAAAAAACAAATTTCTGTCTTGCCCCATAGTCTTTAGCCCAAGGTAATTTCCGGTGTATCTTTTAAAACCTTGTTTTTGAATTAATTGTAAGCAATTAGGCGCACATTTGATATAATCTAGTCTTTTTGCATGTTTGTGTTTTTTCGATTTCTACTCTCTGATTCACGGGATTCATTTTGTCGTTTTGCTTGTGACTTCAAACTAGTTAACTATAAACTTAACAAGTTTAATTCAAATTATTTTTCATCTTTGGCATATCTCTGTAATTTCGTCTTCGATTTATGCTTCTTGTGTTCGATCCTTTCGAATTTTGGATTTTTGAGATCAAATAGTTGTTACTGCCATTTTGGTTTCTTAATTTGTAGTCCGTTATATTGTGTTTCTACTTTGATTAGTAGTCGTATACATGTTTTGAATACTTTTTTGTTGAAATTGTTAACTACTGACACATAATACTTGGTATAGGTAGGCGACTATGGGTGATAGCAATCTACCCAAACGTTTGTTTAAATCGGGTCATAAACCAAGGGGTGACAACAAACTCAACACATACTTCCAGCTTAATTATATCGAAGCCGTTAAATTTTCGCTTGAAGAAGACGACATGGAGAGGATTCAGAACTCCCAGTTTGGCAAACTAATTGACATCGGGAACCAAATAGCATCATCTGTCAGATTTCTTCACTTTCTCCTATCTAGACAGCTTGTCATCAAGAAGCGCCACAAAATCTGGGTCCTGTTTGGTGATCAACCTATTATGTTCTCAATCAGAGAGTTCGCTATTGCTACATGTTTAAACTGCTCAATTATTAAAGACGCCATTCCTCAAGCGGAAGAGAAGGAACTGTCGAAGTACATGAACCAGATGTTTGAAAAAGAAACGAACCCTACACCTCTTTGGAACATGAACAAACTTTTAGGCAAACCGTATAAGAAAAAAGAAATCAGGTTGATAGAGCAAGATTTAATCCCTATTCTACTGCAAGTGCACAATTATGCTATTGTAGTATTCATGGGTATCATATCCACAAGGACTCACGCTTCACATGATAGACTATATGTTCTCAAGTTAATCTAAATCAATCAGAAGAAAGCAATAAACGAAAGCAAGTAAACAAAGGTTTGTTTTCAATAGGAAGAAGGTGTCAAACTTAGGAAGTTCTCGGGAATCATACAATGCTAGACACTTAACTAACCGGATTCAGATTAAGCACAAGTTCAAGAACTAGAAACACAATGCTAAATAATCCAACTCTCGCTGAGATTGTTTCTGTATCTAGCAACCTAGCGATCCAAATCTCTTTGTGATCCTAGAGTTCTAAACAAGCATTAAGAACAAGTTCTTTGGTTCACAATTCTCCTAAACCAAATCTCTTTGTATCTAGTCAAATTGCTCACACTAAGTTTATTCAGATTATAACTCACACTCTCGTGCTAAGTTAATTATCCTAGATTTAAATCCTAGGTGACCAGTCCAGAATTCAGTATTAAGCACAACTTAGGCGATGAACGAATAGGTTTAGAATCCAATCAATCAGTTGTCTAAACATGCATAAAACCGTTATGAGAATTCCTAAATCTAAATAGGTTACTACTCATACATATTATCAGAATAACAACACATCATTGAATAGAAAATCAAAAGACTGAATAGATAAGTAAAGGGGTTCGAAATCCTTCTCTCAAAGGTTACAAGTAGCAAGAAAAGCCCCTTGGCACAAATCTCTCAATCTCCTAGCAAGAACAAAGTTAAGAACAAGATAAACTCAATAATGAGTATGAAAACCTAACTAAAACTCCTAAACTCGTTTTGGGGCTAGATTAGAATTAGGGGAAACTTCTGGGTCTTTTTGCAATTCTTTAAACCTTGTCTTCAACTCGCGTATAAGACTCTGTCGCGCTCAGTGTCGACCGACAACAAGGTCAGTGTCGGTCGACATCCAGTCGTGGTCGAGACACCAACTTCAGCTCGTTGCACAAATCACCAGAAACGTCCTATAATCCCGCTCTTTGCTCCAAACGCAAGCTTACCTGTAGAAGACTCAATAAACTCGAAAAACCAGGTTAAAGACTAAATATACACAACTATATCATGGTTGAAAACCTAGAAAAACCATGATATATCAACTCCCCCACACTTAGCTCTTGCTTGCCCTCAAGCAAGTAAAAGAACTGAAGCATAAGAAAGAGGTTTGAAAACTCAGAAACTCATTTCGTCCAAGGAACTTTCACATTCACATTCACTTAGTAAACCACTAAAAACTTTCCTGCAGATGTCAAGACCACAATATACTTCCCCCACACTTAGCAACTGTCCCAAGTAAACTCCACAATCAGATTAGGATATTCAAGTTCACCACACTAACCTCTGTATACAATTAGGTGCGGTCTTACAGAGGGAGTGTCGATCAGAGAACACATGGACTCAACTCAGTCAGTACTGACTACCAAACTGTCGGTTTCTGGTTCTTTTCTTTTCCCTTTCTCCTTTAGCACTGATTTTTCCCCACTGGGTATCATTTTATTTTTTTCTATCAGTTCTCTTCCCTTTCCACTTGGGGTTTAACTTTGGATCTTTCCATGGATACACAGAAGGTAAGATGGGTCTCTACCACTCCCGTGACCACTTTGAAGCTACTAGCTTATCCTCGGTTTTAATCTCTTTTTTTTTTACTTTCAAGGGAGGGGAAAATCAGAAACCATACTCAAACATGTTCACAGGCTGTGTCAAGTACATCAGAGGAATACGATCCAGAGATCTCAAGCCCCTAAGTAAGAAAATAAAGTCATGATTAGAGGTGAAGTTAGTGACGGATCCTATGAATACCTGGTTAGATATGTGTGTCCTTGGTAAGTTGATCCGTTTAGGGTTTTCTAATAGTCATAGAATTACTGCAAGTTTGTCCAATGGTCACTTAGTTCCTGTTCCAGCGAAAAATTTCCTCGAAAAATCATAGTTTCATACACATTTTGACTCAATAAAACAATTTGAAAACAAGTGAAAAACAAGGGACTGAACCTAAGAAAACAAAACACAATATCAGTAGCCACCTCACCCACACTTAATCGAAGTGAAAAACAAGGGACTGTACCCAGTGCAATCGAAGAATGAGATCGGTATAAATTAATCTGGAACCCACGACTTATTGAGCTGAAAATCCGAACCTGAACACGGCCAGTGTCGACCGACACTGAGATTGGTGTCTCCCGACACTGGGCTCGTGGTACCATACACAGAGTGTGAAATGCATCCGTGGTTAAGGTCATGAGTTATCACTCAATTACTCACCTGTTAGCTGCGTTAGATCACTCAAAATCTCATCAGAAACAACAAGGGTGATGCATAAACTCAAATAGTCAAGGTTCCAAGCAAATAAGGACAGACTGACTCAAAAGAAACATCAAAATGACTCAAGAAAAGGAAAAAGAAAAACAAACGTAGAAGCAATAGCAAGTGTCTAGAAGACTGGAGAGTCTCCATCATCCGTCTCCTCGGAGTCAGCAGCCTCCTCTATCACCTCATCCTCTAAGCTCACATGGGCAGGAGCTTGCGCTGGTGCTCGACGTCGTGGCTGCAGGTGATGGACAAGACATGCTGTGAACCTTCTTCAAAATGCCCTTGAGCACACGTGCTGCCCACTTCTGAAACTGCGGTGGTGGCATGTCTTCTGCTGGTCCGGGAAGCTCAGGAAACCCATAGGTCTCATCTGGATCATCAGCAGGGACAGCCTCATGCTCAGCAGCTGAGGCAGCAGCTCTAGAAGAAGCGCCTCTAAGTACAGTGGATCGTCGCGGGACAGCCCTACAAAGCTCAACCTAAATATTTCAGATTCAAAATTACACTTTCGTGTCAATTTAATAACCTAAAGTCTAGATTCTAAGTGATCAGGTTAGAAACTAGTATTAAGCATAATTCAGGTTGAAGAACAAATAAGTTATGAATCCTAAACGGATAAATTAATCTAACAAGTCATGAAAACCTTTAAGAGAATCCCTAAACCTAACTATGAATCTACTCAGACATGATTACTGAAACACAAATCAATGAATGAATAAATTGCATAAATAGAGAGTAAAGAATAAAAGGGGTTCGAAATCTTCTCCAAAAGCAGGAAGCAGTACAGGTTCAGATCAGCCCCAAAAGCTCTAAAATCTCTATGCTCAAAGGATGAAAGCGTTAGTAAGCGTAACCTAAACAATGGCTCAAAAACCCTAATATAATGTCTAATCACGGCTGAGACTTCTTTGTAATTATGAGAAACTTCTGGGCCAAAGTGCAATTTCCAAATTCTTTATTAAACTTGCCGAGAATTGTCTGACTCGCGTGTGCCTCGATCGACACCAAAGGTGTGTCGATCGACACAAGTCTCCAAAATAGACAGTGAACTCTTCTTCTCGGGTAAATGCTCCAAAATGCTCCAGAATGCGCCATAATGTCCAAATCCCCTCCAAACGTACCTAGACCTGTAATTATACATAAAAGACTCCAAAACATAATAAAAGACTCGATAAATAAGACATATACCATGGTTAGAAACCTTAAAATCCATGGTATATCACAGTGGTGCAAATACATCTTTTTGTTGTACTGCCCATATCTGCTGAAAAATGGTCATTGGATTGGCCTATGCATCAACCTGGACAGTCACACCATAGGCGTTCTACCAAGCAAGCAAAAGGCCACTGACTCTGAGATTATGCATATTGTTACTCCCTTAGCGCAAAAATTGCCATTCTTCATTCGGAAAGCTGCTTACAACCCAGAGATGAAGTCTATGTGCACTAAACCGTTCACCATTAATATTTGGAAGCCACTTATGCCGAAAGAAAAATCAGATTAACCACATCTTAAAAATAGTAAACTATTATATGCTAACTTATTATGAAAATAGTTATAACTGTGTTCTTCTACTATTGTAGAAAATTCAGGGATACACACACTTATGCTACTTGACTTGCAGTCATCCGGAAATATGTCCCTCTCTCAGAGCGTAAATGAAATCGTGGTCCTTGATGCATCTATGAAGTACGCGTTCTCTCTTTTCAGAGAGATCGACCACTGTGCTACTACTTTGAGCATCCTTAATTTTGACTGCTCTACTGTTTGGTTATTTCAAAACTTATGTAAAACTGTCCTACGTGTTTGTGTTATGTTTCAATTATTTGTCTATCTATGTAAACATATAACATATGTTGCCTTTCCTCAGTTTATGTAAAACTATCCTATGTTTTGTGTTATTTTTCCGAACTTATCTGACTACTAGTATTCAACTACTCCGACATATATCTAACTTCTTCTATAGTATCTCTTTGAACATATCTATCTACTAGTATTCAACTACTAGTTTTGGTTGAATACTATTTTTTTTCCTGCATTGTACCAAAAGCAAATCATCAAAATAGTTAACAATTCCCCATACTAATAAGGATTACAAATTTTTTGATTTGCATCAATTCCGCTTCTCCCATGGCAATAATATATTAAGTTTCCTTCACCTTTTCCGCCTAGGTAATGCAAGACGCCTTGTTGTGTCCTTTTCCAAGACACCTACTGCAAACTCTCGCAGCCTTCTTCGACCGCCGCTAATTCATAGGAATTACTACTTTAGTATAATTTCAAATTAAATAGTCAACTACTTTTTATTAATGAATAGTAAAATATCCTACTTTTACCTTGAATTCTCCTCGCGAAAGGATCCTCTGTTTTCTTAGTCGACCTGGTGGGCGCCTCATCACCGGCGGGAGAAGATCTACATTACTAGATACTACTGGTGTCGGAACTGGATGAAACACCCCTTCATAGATTGTTTTCCTGAATTCTATTATGTACACAAATCCGACCAGCTTGTCTGTTGTGTAATTACTATAAGATGCGGCAGCTAAAGCGTGGCTACAAGGTATCTGGATCATCTGATACTCCCTGCATCTGCACATCCCTTTTGCTAGGTTCAATTCGAACCTCACTCCTTTTGGATCTCTCACCTCAAACTCATTGAAGTTAAGCACAGTCACCTACAATTATACACATACATAGGTTAAATTATACGCGGATGAATACTTTATATATTGTAACTGCTACCAAAGTAAGTGTCTACGAAAGTAGTTGACCGCATTCAATACATTACAGATCGAACTACCTCTTACCTTCATAGTAGTGCTGTCAGTAAAATTTACATCCAACAGTTCTCTCACTTTTGGCGTGAGTATGCTATCATCTGATGAGGCTACTACTTTTCTCCTCCCAAACCAACCGATCAGACTCATTCTTATAGCTTCAAGCATCAAGATAAGTGGAAACTCTCTACACTCTTTTAAAACCTTGTTTAACAAATAACCAACGTTTGTGGTCATCAGATTGTATCGTTCGCCCATCCAGTATGAATGTGTTCAGTGTGGGAGCCCCAAATCAAGCAGGTATTGGGCGCACTCAGGATTCACAAATTGGAATTCTGCAAATATTTCAGAAAACTCTAAAACGGATTAAGCTTTGGCTGCTCTCACCACTAGTGAAGGCAACCGGCTTTCCTTAAACTTTGATGTTACATTCCTTACTAGATGCACTAAACAAGCCCCATGCCCAACTAGAGGAAACACTTATAAACACAAGGGTCATAAAAACCATTAAATATTCAACTATAAACAAACAACTACTTGTTTGGGATATATAGGGAATAAGTACACAATTACTTGAGCCGACAAATAAATAACTACTCATTCCGAATACAAATAGAAAACTACGTTACCTGTCTCAGCCCCTTGTAAATACTTGAATTCTGTCTGACACAAACATTATACTACTGTCATTGTTTATGATTTTTCTTAGGCATTGGAAGAGCCATACATAGGATGCATCGTTTTCACTGTCGACTACCCCATAAGCTATTGGAAAAATTTGGAAGTTTCCATCTTGTGCACTAGCACAAAGAAGATATCCACCATAGCGTCCAACTAGATGAGTCCCATCAATGAGCAATACTGGCCTCAGGTATTTAAGCCCCGCAAACGAGGGAGCGAATGAAAGGAAGAGATACTTGAACCGCTTACTACCATTCCTGTCAACCTCATATAATGTTTCACAAACTGTACCCGGGTTTGAGTTTTTCAGGTTCTCAACATAGGATGGCAGCAACACGAAGCTACCGGATACTGAGCCAAATGATTTTCCATAGCGATTTTCCGACATCCCCACGCTTTCCAGTACGAGATGTTAACCTTAAATAGACAATCATTTTTGACAAATAGTTATACCTCCATACTCGACTATTGTTAGTATTCAACAATAGTAGTTGTCTATCAAATAACTATTCACCTGGAAATCTTCCTGCATTATCCTTTGAATCTCAATGAGACCTGGTCCTTTCCGTCCATCAGTAAATCTAGTTCGAATTAACTCTCCAATTACTTGTGTCATTGCTTTTCTGTGGTATTGACGCCTATCGTCAACCGGGCATGTGTGTTTAAAGTTTGTTGTTTTGATCTGGAAGTTTCCAGTACGGTCCATCATGGATGCATACACACGCCAGTGACACTTATCGCTAATGCAAACAAACTCCATGTATGTTGGTGTTGAGCGTGGAGTTTTGAAATGGAATTTCTTGTTAATCTTCAGTTTGCACTCAGCTTTGTTCCGAAATATCCGTCCCACAAATATACCGACACCCTCGTAGCTAACATCATCCAAAGCATAGTCTATGCCTGCATAAAAACACTCATTAATTTTGCAAACTAGTAGTTATATACAAATAGATAACTATTATGAATAAGTAGTTAGGAATAAGTAGTCATCTACATACCATCACCTGGCAATTCATCAACAATTGGTGGAGTATCTCTTCCAAACATAGCTGGCGGGTCTTCCGTGTCTTCGAAAACTCTATCAATCATTTCTTTTGCACAGCTAAACCTCATTGACTGCTGTGTACATCTCTCAGGCTCTTCATCAGCTTCTTCACTTGAGTTGTATTCTCCCTTTTCCGATTTAAAACCAACAACATGATTTTTCTCATCAATTTCATTAACTGCAAATTCATGCCATTCTTCACCAGACTCGTTCGCAGAAGTATCTACACCTTTTCCCTTATCAATATCTTCTCCATCAAGACAAAGTATCGCCATATCATCCACCTCTTCGAGATCTTCTGCAATTTCTTCGTCGTTGTCCAGGTCGTTCAATGCAAGCAAAGCTACAGAGTATGCAACTATGTTACTAATAATACAAAGTAGTCAACTATACAGTTCAACATAGGCATCTACTTACGTATACAGATACTATCAAACAACTACCTTTATTGATAATAACCTGAGTATTCAACTTGTTATGAATAAAACTTAGTATTCGACTTTCTCACCTTCAATCTCAGCATCCCGAACTTTCTCTTCTGGGTTTTGAAACAACACCAAAACTAGTTAATTGTAGTATTTTTTGAACAAATCAAAAAAGTGCTAAACCATATCATAGAAGTATAACACGATATTATAACACTATTTAGGTGAATCTTACCACTCTCCTGAGGTGTAATCCCCTTTTCCTCGTTCATGCAGTCCACCATATCTGTTAACACATTAAAGTAGTCAACTACTCTAAAATCATTCTCTGTTAGAAGCAAACACTAGTCGACTATTTACGAAGAAAGCTTACCAACATCATTCTTTGCAATTTCAAGATTTTTCAAAGTCACGCACAAGTTGAGTTGATCAATTTCACCTCTCATTTCGACGAACAAGGACACATCGTCGTCGTTCTGAACCAAAACAGGTGGTGCGTCTCTTCCCTCGTCCATCAACATGTATTGCGGACATTGGTATGTTATTTCCACAACTCGATCTTCTTGGATATCCATCTTTTCTTTGACCATCTTTTCAAGATAGTCAAAAGTTGACCTTGAGCTTAACCAAATCCCTTTGTTGTTTCCTTTTTTCTCAACCTCGAAACTCCAAATTCTAGTGTTACCTTCACGCCATTTTCCTCTAAGCAGCAAAACTGTCTTCCTTACATCCATTTACAGCCAAAGAAAAGTTAGATAGTTAGCAAAGTATTCCTCTTTGTCTACTACTCGAAGTAGTCGTCTACGAGTTTTTGTGGGACAAAATGAATGTCGGATTCTTACTCTGACAAACGAGATATTCTTATCTTCAGGGGACCAGATAAGTCTCTTTAAGTCTCGCAATGTAGGTGACCCAATGGAGGTAGAAGATAGTCCTCGGCGATATTTGAAAATGGTGAACAAGAGTCGCCAGCTCACCTATTTTCTTTATCGAAAAGGTGTTGATGTTATTGAACAATTTCAATTGCTACCGTCCAAAACTTTCTGAAAAATACCTATTGCTTTTCAGCGACCTGTCGCTGTCGTACCAGACTGTCCAAAACGAGGAAACAAGGGCAAATGTGTCTAAGTTTGCGTGTGAAAGATATTGTGTTCTGCCATAGACCTAATTTCGAATAAAAAGTTTCTATAGACCTAATTTCTTGTCCAATTCATAATATTGACCCAATTGACCCTTTTATTAAAGGTATTTTAGGATTATTAGATTTTATATTATATGTGAGCCATAATAAATATTTTCTAATTAATGATTTTGTTCCAAAAGATATTCATAATATCTTTTTACTTCAAATATATGTATATATATATATATATATATATAATATTTTTCCGATTTGGTAAGAAAAAGTATTTTTATTTTTCCAATTTTTTACAAAACTCATTATTAATTTTGAATTTATTATTAAATTTATTATAAAATAAATTTAATTATATTTTAATATAAATATAAATATTTTCTAATTTATGATTTATTCAAAATATATCTTTATAATATATTTTAATATCTCCTTTTTAATTAAATGAATGTATATTTATATTATTAAAAATATTATAAAATATTTTAAACTTCTTGATTTAAAAATAATAATTTCTAATTTAATATTTATTATTAAAATTTACTAAAATAATTTTATTTACATTTTAGTCTATTAAATAAGCAGAATAATCTTTATATTTAGACTATTGTAAAAAATCAAACATGTGGAAAATAGATGAACGATTTCAATTATCTATTTTATTAAAAACAAACTCTGACTACTCGAAAATAGATTAGAAAAATGTATTAACTAACTTGAATTGATATATCTTAATTTGATAAAATATTAAAATTATTCAATAATTATATTATTGGAATATATGATGAGTTTGATAACGGTTGATGTTTTAAGACGATAGTTTTTCAATGATTATTTTATTAAGTTTTCAAAATACTTTGACTAATATAAGATGTGTTGAAATATATATTAATATTTTTTATTATAAAAATATTTAAAAATATTTATGTTCAATGGAAGACAAGTTAAAAATTTAAACTAACCAATTTAATTATAGAAACATTAAAATGAACTTAAATCAATCCAAAAATATTAAATGAACGGATTTATCATATATTAGTGACATTTTGATATATAAAATAAATATATATATTTTTATATTAGACATACGTAAAACGGGTCGAAAAATAGATTAACTATTTTCAATTATCTATACTATTAAAAACAAACTTTATCAACTGGAATACAGTTTAAAAATTTGTATTAATCAATTTTAATTGATATATTCTTAAATTTATAAAATACTAAAATTATTTATAAATTTGTAATCACGACGTAAAACCCCTGTTCTAAAACTCGTTCTGGGCGGATGCCTCTGCGCCGGGAAAGCGGTCCGCAGCCTCCGGCCGCCGCGAGTTGGTGAAAATCGGACTTAAAATCGGAAATTTCTGGAAATTTTTTTTTGATCAAAACTAATAATGTTATTTGATGTTGGGTAATAAATCAATCATATTCGGGTAAAAAACTGATGAAAAACGAGTTAAAACGAAGAAATCGTAAAGAAAAATACTGAAATCGGCGGAAATTAGGGTTTAGGTCGAGAGAGATGAGGAAGAAGACGAGGGTATAGTGGTATTTTTGTTTTTCAATAAAGCCAAAAAAATAAAAGCTCAGTTGTGTACAGGGCGCCTCGAACCCCGGGTGCGGAGGACTCAAATAGACGCTTGAACAACTGGAACTGAGTATATTCTTGGTTTTACTTTGCGTGTTTAATATATATTCTCTTAAAAAAGGTTTATATAACTACATCTCTTTAAAAACCTCTAAAATTCGGCCCCGCGTAATCCCCGTTTAATCCTAGATTTATTTGCTAGGCACTAAGCCCAGTCCGACCGCTCGACTAGCGCCTAACGAGTTTTTGAACAATGCTTAAAACTATATTATTTAAACCAAATAGTTATAATATAATTAAATCGAAAACCTATCATATCGAATCTAACAACTTATATATTACTAATATTGGATTCTATATAGAATTATTCATTTTAGCAAATTTTTAGTAGTGAAAACACGAGTTGAAATATGTTAGAATTAACTTAAATAAAAAGTATCAAATAAAATATATATGCATTTTGACAGCAATAAGTTAATTTGAGCATCTATTAAAAATAACAATAAAGCACAACTACTAAAACATATGTTAATAATATCAAAACAAAAACAAAATTTATTTTAAAAAATTTCACATTTTCACTATATCATCATATTTTTCACTTAATATAAATTAGATTAAATAGTTAACAAACTTAATTTATAAAATTTAAAATAAATTTTTTTAAAATATATTTAAAAAAATAAAAATAAATCTACATTTTTTTAGCGCGGATCTAAATCGTTAATAAATAAACAAAGAATCATTTCCTCTAACATATCATCGGTTGGCTGCTAAATAATTATCATGGCCTCGACCTTTGTGTGATTGGATGATGCAATATTGATGTAACATATAATATATCAATTATAATTGGGAATTTGGCTAATTAGGTAAAAAAAAAAGAATTTGTCCCATTAATACTTTTTCAGTTTTTACTCAATTTTGACATCATTACCTTTATAAATTTGATAAATATCAAATATTAATATTTATAAACCCCAAAAAATATTTAAAATAAGACAAAGTATATAAACACCAATGAAAACTTAAAATGTTACTTTTTGTGAACATTCTTTTTTAAAAAAAAATTGATCTACGAACGGCACACTACACATTCTATAGTATTATACTGTTTTCAATATGATCTACCAAAGGTAAAATATGTAATTTTCCACTTTCATTCTGATCTACCATCCATAGAAAACATATTCTACGTTATACTCTTTCTTCTGCTAATCGTCACATTTGGTAGTATATGTTTTCTACCACTTCTTATATATTCTACCTTCCGCAAAATGTACAATCTACCACTTTCACTGTGATCTACCAGTGGTTGAATGTACAATATGCGGAAGGTTGTTACAAAAATCTAAGAAAATCTAGGGATATATTTGAATATGTTGATCATGATCTATACTAAAATTTTCGAAACTTGCTTGAATATTTCAAAATTTCTGATTTTTTTTTGCTCATCATCCTCTTCAAATCCCTTTGTTAATTCGTTTTGCCTATTTTCGATTGATCATAATGCTCCATATCTATGCAACTTGTGGTGTATGAATTTCGTGTGCTAGTACAAGGTGGAAATTTAATATTGATGAGGAAAAAGGAGTGAGATTACTTTCTGTGGAATCTAATACTACCCTTGATGAGCTGAAGAACATGGTTTCTGAAGACTTTGGAATCGAACAAAGTATTGGTGATACTGAGTTAAGTTATTTACCTAGCGATTTGAGCAATACAATACTACAAGAAATATGAGTATTGATAGCACTTGAGGATAGCACGATTTTGCTAAATGCTGTTATAGAGATTGTGTTGGGTGGTCTACTCTATTCCAACATTAAATCAATGCTATACCGTTATTTTATTAAGCGGGAAGCCAAAATTATGTTTTGGAGCCTAATAACTGCTATGAAAAAGTGGATGCCAACACTTAGACAAAATTTACATATTTTTCGCCCAAATCATTATATGTTTTAGAAAATAAAAATAAAAACTCAGTTAAGAACAAAAAATCTTCATCCTTTCTCGTTCAAAAAGAAAAAAAATCCTCATTCTCTCTCGTCCTTAATCCTCCATTTCTAACACTGGCTCCTCCTTCAAACCTAACCTAGCCTTCAATCGATCTTTCTGATTTCTCTTAATCCTACATCTCCGGCGAAATCAGCCTAGAAATTAAACTCATGTCTCTCATCTGAGAAGAGAATTTCTGCCATGTGACGGCGACGGTCTGAGTAATACCGGCATTTTCTGTAGCTGGAATTTTGAGAAGAGATGCAATCGCTTCGCTGTGAGGTGCGACGCCGTGGCTGAGAAGGAGGCTACTGACGAAGAAGGTTCCGGTGCAAAGTCTGAGTATCAAGCTGAGGTTAGTTCCTGTCTCAATTTCTCCACAACTTTCGAACTCTAATTTAGGGCATGTCTCGATTTGATTGTTAAAATCGATCTTTGTCATGACTTCTCTTTCTAGGTGGATTTTGGATTTGGACATATTGGTAGCAATGCGAGTGATGCTTTGGATAAATAGCTGTTCTTGAGTGTAACAGAGCCAACTTTCCTTGGAGATGGTGGAGAGCTTGAGATTCATGGCAATGGTTGAGCTGACCATATTGGGCGACTTACCTTGCCTTGTGATTTTTCAGCCGCTGCTGGTATTGGGAATCAGAAAATTGTATTTTAAGTTTCAAACTTAGGCTTGTTGGGTTTTAAATTTGATATTCATGTTTGCATAGCTAAATCGTAGATCATTGGCAGGTGTGGCGGATGGGATGGTAAAATATGGTTACCAAATGTGAATTTAATAGACATGGATTTATAAGACTGGAATTCTAGCATGCACATAATTACTGATCACTTATCATTATGTAGGAATCTATATGGTAAATTTGAGATTTAGTAAGATTGGGTTTCACATGATACTGAGTACCATAATTCGTTGATGCTGTCTACTGATCTAATAATAGCCTTACGTATTCATGATCCAAAGTACTGGGTAGTTGTTAGTATTTATCATGTTTACTTATATTTACTTGGTAAATGCTCTACAGAGACCAGTGTAGTAATGTAGGTAATGTTTCCAGGTTATAGCACTCTTGTACATGAACTTTGAAAAATGTGTCCTAAATAGTACACCGTTTAGGAGGAAGTTGTGAATGTTAGTCGTGTTGTCTTTTCTGATACTTATATAATTCTTTTTCTCAAAGCTATCGCTGTATCCCGAGATCACAAGCCTGATCAAAGTGATGAGCGCCAACGAATTGAGGATGCGGGAGGCTTTTTCATGCGGGCTGGTAAGTAAGAAATCGTTTAATGGAACCTCTCTTATTGTTTGCTTGTATATCGTTATTGGCTTTGCATCATAATCTCCTTCCATAGATATGAAAATTTATAATTTATCTTGTGTGAATAAACACAACTATTTATGTTACCTCATCGTATGAGGCTCATACCCACACTATAGACTTATTTTCTATAGTGACTTCACCAATTCAGCCTTCATTCACTCATGAACATATATGAAAATTTCAGGAGGAAAAAGTTGATAGCTGTCTAAAAGTAAGACTATTATTTAGGCTAACTAAGCGGTCTTTTAGAAATTATCTAGACCAAAATAAACTCAAAGAGACAGTTTCATTTGGATAGTGGTGGATACCTTAACTAGTTTCTGTGCCATTTCTTTTGTTAGAGCAGTTTTGATGGATCTTGACACCAACCAATTGCAAGTATTTTCAGAAGCTTACTCTCACATGGAGTCGTCTTTGGCAGGGTTAGTCAAAGTGAATTTTCCTCGTGGAAAGCTATTATTTGCTGGAGTTGTTTATGGAAGGAATATTTGGGCGAATGATACTACATACTCTTGAATCTGCAACTTGGTTCTGATTTTGTTATGTTGTTTGCATTAGTTATAATTTTGTAATATTTATGTAAGATATTTTGAGTTATTAATAAAAGTTCTAAAGTTTTAATATATTTTTTATATAAATCAATACAGCAACAATATATATATATATATACATATTATAATCTTCAATTGAAAATAATATTTTATTTATATGAAAAATAAAAAATGAAATGATACACAATAGTTTAGGGTATATATAGGGTTAAAAACAAATAAAAGTTAGAAACAAACAAAATTTAAAATATTAATACTAATATTAGTAGGTTTTAGGGTTTAGGGCATTAGTTTTGATTTTATAGGTTTTAATAAAATTATCTTCTAAACCAAATTTTAAATATTAATATTTTATATAAATCTAATTGATAAATACTAGTAATTTAACACGGTTTGGTTTAGCTAGCTATAAAATATATATTTAAAAAAATTAGAAGTTTTAAAACATTTTATTTAAAATTTAGGGCATTGTAGTATAGATTTAGGGTTTTTTAGTATTGGAATAAAGGGTTTAAGATTTACATTTAAACATAATTTTCTATTTGTCGGTTAGCATAGAAAATACAACAAAATTATTGTTTTATTCTAAGAACATAAAATTAGAAAACATAGAAAGAATTGAAACATATAATCAAACCCTAAGAATCTAAACCCTACATAAATGTATAATTGTAATCTATGCATTGTCATAGTTACAATTTACTAATGAATATAGAGTTTAAGATATATGGTTTAGGGTTTATGATTTAGGGTTTAGGGAAACGAAGGAAAACTAATCAAGATTCACTTTAGTTTAGATTCGGTTCGGGTTTGGATGAACAAATGTTTAGGGTTTAGATTAAGAAAATATAGTTTAGGGCTTAGGTTTAGGAAATATGGTTTAGGATTACTTTATCTTGGACGATTCAAGAGGAAGAAACTTTCTTGTGTATCCGTCAAATGATAAATAAGTTTCATGTGACGATTCTGATTTCGACTCTAATTACAAATTTTTATTAAATAAAATTGTAAATTACAATTTAATTTTAATAATCGTATAAATACTGTTAGTTTATATTTATATGTAAGTTAAACGAACATTAATTAACTAAATTTTATTATCATAATTATAATTAGAATAATTATTATATACCTTTAGTTATAACATGACAATCCTTAGTTATAATATTATAGTTGTTGGCCAGATATTTTTCACCAAAAAATTTGGTTTGGCGCAACTTTCCCAATTTTTTTGGTTTAAATGTTGGCAAATTTTATCAATTTCTTTGTGAACCCACCGCCATCTCTCTCTCTCTCTCTCTCTCTCTCTCTCTCTCTCTCTCTCTCTCTCTCTCTCTCTCTCTCTCTCTCTCTCTCTCTCTCTCTCTCTCTCTCTCTCTCTCTCTCTCTCTCTCTCTCTCTCTCTCTCTCTCTCCACTACAAAAAGGGGCATTGATAGCGTTGGATATATGCAATAATACGTCAATGATAGCGAATTATCAAACGCTATGTCTGCCCCAGCTATAATAGGTCGCCCATATATTATAGCGTTTTTCACTACTGCTATTGAAAGAGTTACTTATGATAGCATTGTTTTTTACTTGCTATGTATTGTTTTCTCTTATGATAGCTTATTGTTTAAACGCTAATGTAGTTATTTGGTAGCCTTGATTTAACGCTATATGTTTTACTCTTGTAGCAAATCTTTGTGTTACACTCTGATAAGTTATAGCTCTTTTGTAATGCTGTATTTTTTTATGTCATGGCTCGTTTGTGAAGCTACGGTATATGACTGCATAGCAATTTTTAATATGCAATAGTTTATGTATTGATAGCAATATAATTTTGGTATGCCATAAGTTTCAAAGATTGCACATTTTCCATTAATCCGAAACCTGTTTTAATGACAAAATACTGAAAGCCGAACACAATTCAAACAAGTTTGAAACACACAAAACAACCAAGAGTGCAACCATTCATTACATAAATCTACTTCCCCATTCAAGTCTCAAACCAAACTAGAAATAGTGCTAGAGTGAACCTGATAACATTCAACACAAAATGACTTTCTCCTTTGGCCATGCAATGGCTGATCCAATTGCATCCCCCATGATTTCGATTTCATCTGATGGCCTCCAAACTGCTGCAGTTGGAACTTTCACAATTTCAACCCATATCTTAACTGCGTTATGCCCCAAAGGAACAAAGTGAACCTTCTGCTCTGGGTTGTCTGAAGCCCAACGTCCCTCAGCCACTACCTCATTCTTTCCGCTAAGCTCCATTAACTTACACTTCTGATTCTCTTTGGGTTGCTGTGATGGACTATTACGCTACAAGGCATGCAATAGAAACCAGTTTATAGTTGATATAAGAGCAAAAGCTAAAGGCCACACAATATGAGAAGTATCTTACCGTAGATCTTCGTGTCGGTGATTGGGTCTGCAACACTCTTTTCTTAACAGGAGCTTGTTGGAGTTGATGCGTAGGAGATATAAAATTAGGAGATGCAGCCTTTACACCTTCTGATGCTGATAATGGAGATGCAACCTTCGCATATAATGCTTTTGCAGCTGATGTAGGAGTATGTTCACGAAACCTTTGAAACATAGAATCTGTGTTATCTTCAAAAGCACACTTATTAGCAGGCCATGCAACGAATGACTTCACAGATTCCCCAAGATATCTGACTTGTTTCGTAGGTCTCCATAGAAATGTCTCTTGTTTATGAACTACATCCATGAAGACTTTTACTGCTTTTGGTCCTATAGGAAGACCATTAACCAAAGCTGTGGGTTCTTTGCATTGCCAACGGCCTTCAGCAACAACTTCTTCAGTACCTGACATGTCTAGCAGCTTGCATTTGTTCTGACAATCTGCTTTTGGACTCTGTCACATAAAGAAAAGAAAAAAGTCAGTAAAGATGAACACTGTAAAGTATCTAGCTGAACACTTATCAATGAAAGTTTACCAGAAGGGGAATGTCTTCAGAATATGGCCCCTGGTCTATGAAAACACATTTATTTGTTGGCCATGCAATCATTTCGCCAACAGCTTGCTCAATAGTCAGAATTCCGGCTGCAGGTCTCCAAAGAAAAATATCTGACTTGATCGCAGTCTCAACCAAAACATTGACAGCATCAGGGCCTAATGGGATCTCATTCACGAAGTCCTCTGGATCAGATGAAAGGATACGTCCCTCGGCCACTATATCATCAGTGTCATCCCAATCGAATAACACACACTTACGATTGCATTCCCTGTTAACACTCTACAAGGGTTTCACATAAAAAATGGTCAAAATTTTTTTATAGTAGCAATTTCTTTCATGTAATCAACTTACTCTTGCTCTTGCAGCAGCTGAGTTTTCACCAACTTCAGGTTCTTGCCTCTGTCCCTAAAAAGCAAAGTAAAAAACATGTAGTCAAACAGTTGATTAATGTTAAACTTGAACTTTATTATGATTCTTCAATAGTAACTGATGTCACCAACCTGTTTAACTCTAGCAAGTTCATCTTCCAATTGATGTACTTTGTTAAGCAAACTAATCTGCTTATCTTCCATGTCAGTCAAAAACTTCTTCTTAACTTCAAAACATGCTAACTTGGTTTTACTCATGCTCCTACCCATTGCCCTCAGTCGACCTGGATTATCTGGTCCTAAAAGTTGTGTTAGATGGTCTTCATGTGCGTTTGTTGACTTTGATTGGTCAGCAATATCAACCAGCTCCGCTGCCTTCCTCTGCGCAAATATGAAAAGACTCATGAAAATGGAAAATGAGATCTTATCTCAAACTAAAATTGTAATAACTTACAAATTTTTCAGCAGCTGTTGTGTTGACAGGAGTACCATCTTTCTTTGTACGCGACTTCACCCACACCTTTAGCCTAGTCACTTGCGATGGTTCACTACTTGATTGTTTCTGCTCAAAAACAAGACATTGTTTACGAGAAGTTTAGGGAATTCATATGATAGGAAAGGTAATAGAAGCTACCATATCCTCTCTGAGCCGGACCATTCCTTTACGACTACACGTGTGAGGTATCTGTAGTCTCCTTCTCTGCTTGTAGGAATCACTCACAACTGCAAAATCTGAGCTTGTCTTCAGCTTCACAAATTTGTGCCATTCTGTTGGTGTCACATTCTTGGGCCGCAGATTCATCCTTTCTTGGTTAGTAGTAGCTTTACACCTTATCTGCGTCACAAGACGTGACTTGGATGCCCTCCACGGAGTTCCCATCTGCCTCATCACAGCAATCTTCTGGTACTCTTCATCAAGCTCAAACCTTGCCTGTAGTAGCTCACACATAGATCACAGAAAAAAAGAATCAAAACTATTGCATGTATAATAGACAATGAAAATTGAGACTTAAAAGAGAAGGTTACCTGAACAGACTTCCACAGAACTGTTCTAACTTCATCTGTGATTTTCCTCCAGTCGGAAAATGTCACAGGAACATGCTCACGCACAAGAGGACCTAGATACGACGACAACTTCACTGATCCTGCACCAACAGCCTCTCCGAGGTCATTAAAGTCAACTCTTTCACGGAAATTTGGATCTTTGGCTATGTTTTTCATCTTTGTCGGTCCTCTATGCCTCTTACGCTTGGGTTCAGCCTCTGACATTTGAAGATCACCTTCAGGCTCTTCCTCATCCCTCTCTTTATGTCCACCATCAGTATCTCTTTCTTTCCCATTATCTCTTTCTCCAGTCTGTCTTTCTTCTTCATTCATTCTTTCCTCAGTCTCTATTCCTCCTCCATTCACTTTGTCATCAGTCTCTATTCCTTCTTCATTCACTCTGTCCTCAGTCTCTATTCCTTCTTCATTCAATCTGTCCTCATTCTCTCTTTCTTCTTCACTGACTCTGTCTTCAATCTCTCTTACTTCTTCATTCACTCTGTCTGCAGGTTTAGACGAGCCCAAATATTCAGGCTCTTCAGGATCTATCTTCTTTGACTCTTTCAGGTTCTTCGTCTTTTTGGTGTTTTTTCTCTTGCCCATCTTAATTCACCTGAAAAATAACAATTGTATTAGTAACCTTCACATTATCTGAACAAAACAAGCATAACACATAAAAGACTCGAACACCAAACAAACAAACACAAACAAAGCACACTACAGAACATCAAACAAATAACAGAAACACATAAATAAACTGATCAGAAGTCATATATCACACATATATTCCTTCACAATCATTTCTAGCATAGTGAGGGTCTTCTTCTTCATCCAACTCAGCATCCATATCAATAGTCGATGGCAACGGTCCAATATCTGCATTCCAATCGTCTTCCTCTTCCTCTGTGTATCTTCTTGAAGGGCCTCGTAATACCACAGACCAACCTGAATTATCAGTATCCTTCGAATAGAACACTTTCTTAGCCTGAGATGCCAATATGTACAGATCCCTCATGAAGGACACCTGACTTTAATTCAAATTGACAAGTGTGAATCCATCTTCTACTTTGACCCCTTTCCCTCTTACTGCCCAGTGACATCGGAATAGAGGAACGTAGAAGACATTATAATCCAACAGGATTATGTCAACTACTCTCCCATAATAGCCTAATAAATCAGCTACATGTGAAGTATCCTTTGCACTTGATCTACACATGGCAGTTGCTTCATAGAAAACTCCACTATTTTGACTTTGCCTAGAGACTGAATGAGTGTGAAACCGATGTCCATTCACTATGTATCCTGTATACGATCTTGCACTACTGCGGGGGCCATATGCCAACCATTTAAGCGTTTCATCATGATGTTCTGAATCCACAGGTACCTACACATTATGAATTAAAGTCAGAGAAAGTGTGAACCACATGATATACTCATCTATAATTACACAGAATTCATATACTTGCCTGTTCTTTTAGCCAAGATGCAAAATTTTGTGTATGAGTTCGCCATAAAATTGTTGCATCACGCCTACATCTCGTATTTGAGTCTTGTAGAAACTGTAGGTGCAGGCTTATTAAAAAACAAAAGTAATCAATCAGGCATCCATCATATAAATCTAGACAATTGCAGACTAAGTTTGTAATAACTTACTCTACATATGAGTCCACAACTGCCATGTTCTGAATGACTGCAAGATGGGCAATTGTTTTCTCCAGATCAGAGAGAGTCACTGAAGTTGCTGCCGAGATTGGCCTCCCTTCTAAGATGGAGCTACTCTCATTATCAGTATTCCTTTCCACTTCCTCTTCAACACTTATTGTCTTTTTTAGAAAATCACTGCAAAACTTCACGCATTCTTCAGCAAGATAGCACTCAGCTATACAACCCTCAGGTCTTGCTGGGTTTCTAACAAAGTCTTTTAATACTTTCATGTACCTGCCAGTAGTCATCACAGATTAAAATCCAAGTGTTAGACACTATAAATATTGTAATTTATAAATTAACAGACTTAATACCTCTCAAAGGATACATCCAACGAAAATGCACCGGACCTCCTAGTCTAGCTTCCCTTCCGAGATGTATTACCAAGTGAACCATTATATCAAAGAAACTTGGTGGCCAATATCTTTCGAACATACACAAAGTTTCTACTACTTCAGTTTCCAATACTGAAATCTGTTCCCTATCTATAACTCTCTGACACAAGAGGTTGAAGAATTGACACAAACGGATGATTGCTAACCGAGGACCTTTTTCTAATAAACCTCTAATTGCAACTGGAAGGAGTTGTTGCATCAACACATGATAATCATGTGATTTGAGGCCTGATACCTTACAGTCTTCTAAAGATACAGCCCGAGATATATTCGAACAATAGCCATCAGGTCCCTTAAATTCAAACAGTCTTTGGCAGAAGATTTTCTTCTCTAACTTTGACAAAGACCAAGGCGCTGGTGGAAGGTAAATTCTATTACCTTTGGGGCTAGCGTGCAAATCTTTCCTGATACCTAGGTGTTCCAAATCTTTTCGAGTACTGAGTCCATCTTTAGATTTTCTACAGTGCAGTAGTGTCGCCACAATACTTGCAGCCACATTTCGTTCAACATGCATAACATCCAAGTTGTGCCTTACCGGCAGTTCCTAGATAACACAAAACAATAAAAAAAACCAAAGTTATACTTATTGGCTTACTAGCTTGATGCTTAGAAAACTTAAAGTGAAACAGAAACTTATGACATACCTCCCAGTAAGGCAGAGTGAAAAAGATGGATCTTTTCTTCCATCTGGACAACTCTTCTTTATCTACTTCTTCTTCATCTTCCTCAGAATCAGTAGACAAACACTCACTGTCACTGTCTTTTTCTACACACGTCCTTTTTCTCTTTCTCACAGATTCTTTCACATTGCCAAAAGTGTTTTTGTAGTTTCTCAAGGTATGAGAAATGTCATGCCCAGATAATATCCTAGCCTTTCTCCCATGTTCTGCTTGTCCATCAAACCAAGCCTTCTTCACCCGATACCTATGTGATGGTGACATACCCTTTCTATGGCGCATGTAAACATGCTTTCTACCAAACTTAAGCCACATACTATCCGTGTGTTTACCACAGAGAGGAGAGCCCATTTTTCCCTTGACTTTGCATCCTGCAAGGTTTCCATACGCAGGGAAATCACTAATTGTCCACAGTAGCATTGCCTTAAGAGTAAAAACAGACTTACTCAATGCATCATAAGTTGACTCTCCTTTAATCCATAAATGGTTTAGGTCTTCTATAAGGGGTTCTAAGTATATGTCAATACTGTTACCAGGCTGATGTGGACCAGGAATGAGTAAAGTGAGCATGATATTCTCTTTCTTCATACAAAGATGTGGAGGCAGATTGTAATTAACTAGTAGAACAGGCCAACAACTGTAGTTACTATTCTTCATGTCGAATGGATTAAAGCCATCAGTAGATAAGCCAAGCCACATATTCCTTTCCTCAGCCGCAAATGCAGGATATCTGTTACTCATTTGATCCCAAGTGGCAGAGTCTACCGGGTGTCTCAGTTTTCCATCTGTGCTCTTGTTAGTATGATGCCACCGTAAGTTCTTGGCCATTTCCTCACACCTATACATCCTCTTCAGCCTTGGGATGATAGGAAAGTATCGTAACACCTTCTGTGGAACCCCTTTCTTTACCTCACCAGTCTGCAAATTCATCTTCCACCTTGAAGCATTGCAGTTTGGACAATTATCAAGCTTCTTCAACTTCTTTCTGAATAAGCAGCAGTCATTGATACATGCGTGAATCTTTTGATAACCCATATCAAAAGACTTCAAGAACTTCTTAACATCGTAAAGTGATGTATGTAGCACGTTATCCTCTGGTAACATCTCTGGTAATGTCTGAAGCAAAGAATTGAAGCTCTTGTCAGACCATCCATTCTTGGTCTTGAGTCTAAACAGTGAAACGATGGCGGATAGCTTGCTATGGCTTGCACAGGTTGGATATAATGGGGTTTCAGCATCTGCTAGCTTTGCCAAGAACTCATCTTCGTTCTTTTCCTCTCCCTCTGCCATCTCACAGAATTCACGCGTACTATCAACTTCTTCATTTAAGTTCTCAGCAGCTCTGTATAACCCAACAATCTCTTCATTCCACTCATGTACTTTCCTTTCACCAACATCGACTGAACTCACTTCTCCATGATAATACCAGTCCTTACACAACTTATAATCTGAATCCATTCCCCTTGTAATAAGATGATCAACTACATCACTGCAGGAGTGTCGATCTACATTGCGACAGTCTTTGCAAGGACAAATTATCAACTCAGTTTCTCTTTTATCCACAGACACAGCTTTGACAAAACTCCATGCACCTCTTTCATAATCAGGATCAAGTCTGCAGTTAAAAGATAACAAAAAAGATCTTTAGAGTCATTCGGGGAAAAACTCAAACGTAACATATATATGTAAGATGCATACCTGCAAAGATGCACCCACGACTTGTCCAACATTGTGTGCTCTAGCCTTAATTTACACCGGTAGAACAAGAATAAGGGTCATAGACAACACAAAATATATGCTCAGACCAAATACCATATTTCAGAATATTTCAAACATAAATCAATCAGAAATAAACCAATCAAAATTAAACCACAAGCATCAACAACAAACACAGAAATGTAACACATAGAAATCAAGACGGAAGTAATGTAATAACAATATCAATGCACATACAGCAGAAATGAGAAAAGGTGATGACCTGTCGTGTAATTTGGATAGAAGCTCCTCAACCTTGATATGTTGTTGAAATTACCTGCCACCAGAAATCAGAAAACAAAAGGGCAATCAGTATAAGCTTCACACATTGAACATAGATACACCTTTGTATACGGTCTAGTCAGAACTTTGCTCTATCAAACAAACTGTAACTAGAATTCGACACATGCAGACCATATGGAAACGGACAAATGCTTGAAATTGAAAGAGACACAAGAATCTCTAACCCTATAGCTCTAAGATTAACTTCAAATTGAAAGAGACCAGAATCTGTCATCTCTAAGATATAAGTAGAAACTAACTTAAACTTGAAATTGAACACAGACCGTAGATCTATACGAGTAAAACGAAAAAACCCTAAATTTGACAATGAAATTGACGACGAAGAGGGAAAACCATTAGTATATACCTTCGATTTGATTAACACCAGCTATAGGGTTTGTATCTGGGACTCGAACGAAGGTGACGACGGTGATTTCCTGTGTGGCTGTGAGGTCTCGCACCAAGTTGACGACGGCGAGCTTCCTGTGTGGCTAAGATGTCCGGCACGAAGGTGACGACGGCGAACTTCCTGTGTGCCTGAGAGATCTCGCACGAAGGAGACAAGAGTGAGTTTTCTGGGTGTCTGAGATTTTTTTTTCCGTTATGCTATAAAATTTGGCTAAGTGTTGGCGGATTATGTGTTTTTTAGTTCCCGCTTATAACTTTTCTTGCTTAGCGTTAGTTAAATGCTATTAATATAAAAAAAAACTGAAATTTATCTACAATAGCATTTTGAAAAATCGTGCTATGATAATATGCTATCAATGTCCCTTTTTTTGTAGTGCTCTCTCTCTCCCTCTCTCTCTCTCTCTCTCTCTCTCTCTCTCTCTCTCTCTCTCTCTCTCTCTCTCTCTCTCTCTCTCTCTCTCTCTCTCTCTCTCTCTCTCTCTCTCTCTCTCTCTCTCTCTCTCTCTCTCTCTCTCTCTCTCTATCTCTCTGAGACGGGATCTTCTTCATCTCTTCTTGTCTCATCCTTCAATCGCCTCTTCTTGTCCCATTCTCCGACCTCCGCGTCACTGACCCTTTGCAGTTTCGGACCTCCAAGTCGATTAAGACGACGCCGCCGCTCCGACTTTCCGAATCCAGATGCACCGTCGGCTCTCCCTCTTTCCGATTCTGAATCGTCATCACACTCCGGTTGTAACTTTCTGAATTTCTGTGAAATTGATTTTTCTAGGAAATCAGGCTTCCATCTCAGGAACATGTCAATATGATACGAGATTAAGGGCTCTTGTTACATTTGATCAATATAGCAGTTATGTAAATTGGTATTTGGCTGGTGTTTCATAGATTGTATTGTTCAATGTCGCTTTCTTTGGAACTGAGAATTTTGCAAGTATAACAAGTTTTGAGATATCCCAGCTCTTGAACAGTTACTAACTGATGTTTGATTCAACTATTTTCTTTGATGATCTCACGATGAGGAATCTGTGAAGAAAATATCAGAGAAGGATCTTTTGAAAAGACACATCGAGCGAACTAAGAAGGTCCATATACGGTTATATGTTTCTACTGTTAGGTCTCTTGAACAGTTCCACTATAGTTCTATCTCCTAGTTATATGTTTTTACTCTTAGATTTTGTAGGCAAACACTTCCCCTGTGAGATTCTTGGATCGTTTTAATGATAGATGAAAGCAATCTAGCAGATCATGTTGGTAATTGAAAAAAACGGGTTGTTTCGTTTCAGATTAAGCTAAGAGTGGGAAGATTGGCTCTTCGTCCGCCACAATCCGGAGAGCAGTCTACGTTCTTGTTCCTCAATCAGAATTTGTGGCTTCACATGACTGGAATTTACATGGTGAGAGAGAAGTCTTAGCATAATAAGATACTTTCACTCTCTGGTTTAAAAATCGGGTTCTTGTTTTCTTCTAGGATGAAGAACGTGATGAGCTTCTTGGACTTATATCACTACTCAGTTGGATGGGTTCTTCTGTCTGCACATCCGGGTTAAGAGCCACTATCGAAGTAAGTTTTTTAATCGCCAATAACAATAAGTAGACAAATCCCTTTGCTAGTTTCTCTGATTAGTTACAAGATTGTATCAACATGTGTTGGTGGTTTTGTTTGCAAGATATTATGTTGTTCGGTTACTTGGTGCCGCAGCCGAACTTACGCTTCACAAACTTAACCTCAGGGCTCGATAATGTTGGAAAGATGAAAGATGGGTTATGATGGGAAAGGTAAGTTTTGTTTTTACTATGTTGTTTGTCTTTGATGGTATTGTGTTTTGAAGTAACGGTGGTAACAAAGTTATTAAATTATCATCTCGTAGGTATCATGTTCTTTGAAGTCCTCGACGCTAAATGGATCGGATGTAAACCATAATCTAAAGCCCCATGTACTTTTTCTTGTAATATAGATGTTTTGTTAGGAATAAAGCTCAAACAAATTTAAGTTTGAAATTATGTTTGCAATTCTAATTTTATAAAATTTTAATATATTTATGCAATTCTAATTGATTTTCAAATAATAATTCAAAACCATAATTCAAAATAATATTATATAATAAAATTTCTATAATTCCAATAAACATTAAATATGGCAAAATTTAAAAGTGTTAATAGGATATACAACAACCATAAAGATTGGTCATTATAAATAATAACATAACAACTATAAAACGCTAGTATAAAGTATAATACAACCCAAAAATATTGCCACCAAAATATGTATTATTGCACGAATAATATGCTGTATTAATTTATAAAATGGCGATTAACCAATGCTACTAAAACTATATAATCACATCAAAATTAGCGCTATCGTAGACATATATATAATAGCATGTCAAATTAATGCTATCATATCTGGCGGGTCTAAGATAGCAGCGGAAAACATAGCGTTTATGGAAACGCTATCATAGACATATGATAGCATTTTCGTGGTGCTATCAATACCCATATTTCTTGTAGTGGAACTTTTCCCCGGTTTTTATCGTCAATGATCGCCAGTTGACAGCATTGAGGTCACCTAGAGAGTTTCCTGTTATTCCTTTGTTGGACAGCATAAGAAAATGGTTACTCGATGGTTTCACGATCGAAGAATATTAAGCTCCAAGCATAAGCATCCTTTAACCATTAAGGTGGATAAAAGGATAGACAAAATGACAGAGAAGGGTAAAACTTTCAGCGTTCACCCGATCATCCGAAAATATGATTTGTTAAAAATTCCTTGCAGACACGCTATCAAAGCTGGTTTTCTATGGGAAAGGAAGCACACTCACTCACAGATGAAATGTATACAACTGTATCATGGAAGAAAACTTATGAAGAGTGTATTAATGCAATTGATGTTCCTGAAGATGATTGGGTTGTCCCACATGATGTTGAACATGCCCAAGTTCTATAGCTTGAAACCCGGAGAGCTGCTGGTAGGCGAAGAAAACGAAGAAATGAAACTGTGGAAGACAAGATACGATCGTCAAAAAGATCACAATGGTCTAAGAAAATCAAATGTAGTCAGTGTGGAATACAAGGTCACAACATGGCAACTTGTGACAGACCAATAGTCCGATGTTTTCTTTTTATTTGTTCGTGTTTGGAGTTTTTTAAATCGTTGGTTTTATGTTGTTTTTTTGTTTCAGAATCTAAAACATCAAAAATATGAATAATTTAGAGTTTGTTTGGTTAAAACTTTCAGATTTTCTATGTATTTGGTTAGCTAGATCGATGCCATGAATAATGATAAAAACTTATCAGATACGTTCCATGAATAACAAGCCAATAGCTTATGTTGAAATGGTGTACCTGATGCATTGATTCGAAGAGTAACATGCCTTTGCTCAGATTCCCTCAGTCCATTGCAGCTAAGATAGATGAGCTAATATGAAGTTCTTGTATTATCATCTGGTATTATTGTGTGAAATAAAGATGGTCTAATCATCCACATATTCTAAGAAACGATGAAATGAGATGTTAAGAGCAGTTTTATCTGATCTTTTTCATATTAATCTAGTAAAAACTGTTATGAAAAATTTCTCTGTTTCAACAAATGTTACTAAACGAAAAAATGAAATTCTAATAAACTCTACTACAAATTACTATTCTCAGTTGATCTCTACTACCTCTGAATTCTAGCTTTAGGAGGCTCGTATTTAGACATTTTCTCAATAAAAACAGGATCATTAGCCGATTTCCATAAATCGACAGCAATCACAAGCATGGCTTCTTCAATATTTTCATCGTGCATGAGAGAAAAATCCAAACCAAGCACGTGACATTCGATGAATTTCAACGCATAAACCCCACAATCATAATGACTTCTATTTATTCCAGGCTGCATCGGCACATAAAAGACTGAATAGTGAGTAATATTAAAATGTTTCTTGGTAGTTGGTGATTGAACCTCTCTCTGAATACGAGGAATCGAATACTTCAACCTCTTTGGTGTTTTTCTTGCTAGAACAATCGAATACTTCTATTTTTCGGTTAATGAATATGATGCACAAAGAGATCCAATGGTTACCATTGAAAATGACGAGAACGTAGATTCGATCAACATCCAAATCCCACATCTTTCTTGTTCTGCCATGTGACGGTAGCTCACATTTTCCATAATCCAAGAGGATTTCTGTAACGCCCCTTTCCCATTCTCCGCTGACCGTCGAGCTGACCGGTCAACAATCAAACAAGAACGTGACCGATCGAGCCCGAGCAAGTCGAATGGGAAAAGTTCATCACAGGACGAAGCCAAAGTTAGTTCGGGTTGAGACAAAAGGCTCGCACCGATCTATCCTCGACTCCGCTATCCTCATATCTGTCGTACAAGCAGTACTACTTGCACTACTTCAATTAGTTGTGTCGGTTCGGACTTAAACCTCATATCAGGGAAACAATTTCATTTTTAAGTAATCAAACGTCGAATACAACGTTTAATGGGTTTTACAAACAATCATCAATATTTTTTTTTTGGTCAAAACAATCATCAATATAAACACGTAATTAATCAACAAAACCAATCAAAACAACAAAATAGCGCAGCTGCCGAACCGAAATAAACAACCAAAACCCCGAATCAAATCCCGTCACAAGCAACCCGAAACCACACCGAGGACCTCCCGCGTCCGTCGCTACTAAACCTGAAAAACACAAAAAGAGTATAATGAGCGATCTAAGATCACCCAGTGAATCGGCTCCCCACTAATGGCTTCTAGTCTATCTAGAACTACAGATTCCCGCCCCAAAACCCAAAATAACAATCAGCAGGAATAAATGGTTGATCACGCACTACCACGTCGTGATAAACCCAAACACACACAATAAAGCCAAGATAAAGAGAATTAGGGAAATCGAAGGCACTGCGGCACATGTCCTCGATTGGACTCGATCTATCTATCGCGCATCATAAGAAATAATAAAACAACATTGGGCCCTACGATCTCGGTAACTCCCACGGGTTTACATAGTTACCTATATGGCAACTAACCCTCGACTCCTATACGTGCACACAAGGACCCACATATAGGACTTTCGACGGCGAACCACCTACCAATCTGCTCAGAATCACCAGATCTACCCATTTACAACCTCAAAATAACCAAAACTGATGAAGAAAAACAAGATCCCACAAACCCTTAAGAAGCAGTTGCTCTTTGGCCGGATTCCGCGAACTCCGGCGGTAACAACTGCGGCGGCTAGCTGGAAAAGATAGAGGAAGCTGAGATGAAGCTATAACACTTTGCAGATCAAGATTTGGGTTAATAGAGAGAAAGTTATGGGATTTCTTGCATAAGAAGGTTTGATGAGCAAAGCTAGGGTTCTTGGGTTTTCTTGAATATTCAAAGGATCTTCAAGAGTTTCTGGAAAAAAGCTTGCATGTTCTTGAGTGGGAGAGAGAGAAGAGAGATCGAGAGAGAGAGAGGAGTAGTTTGGTGATGGAAATAAGAAGGTATAAGCTTACTTGTTCATCAAGTCATAATGAACATGCAAAGGATTTTTGATGAATCTTCAAGAACAATATGAGAAGCATGCATGAGCTTAATGTTTCTGGAAAGAGAGAGTGAGAGTGGTCGAGAGATAGAGCAACAAGAATTGAGAGAATTGGTTAGATTAATTGAATGTGAAAAGATGGTTTGTGCATGCAAAAGGATTCAATGAATTTTGGCATGCATGGCACTCCACTTAGGCCAAATGGCGACATGGGGTGAGGACAGGTGTCCTTCTGGGCATTTTTGATTGCCAAATAACCACTTAAACCAATATTAACCAACCAAAAATCCCATTTCTTCCATTGCTCGGTTTGACGGTTTTTCGGGTTTAATATTTTAGAAACCTTCTGGACGATCCCATAAATCTCCAAACCTCCATAAAAAGATTCTCCATGCTATTGTATGAATTTAGCATTTTGAATCACTCCGTTCGGGCTTACGTATCTCCGGATATGAATTTTGAAAGTTTCTTCGGTTTTGTCGGTTTCCATGCCCGACAAGCCGAGAAACACATTTCTGCTCCGATTCTTCCAATTCTGATCTTATAAACATTATTTATGTTAAAACATAAGAATATTTGGCCTGTCTCGGTTTTCGTCTCAAACTTTGGTATTGGTAAAATGACAATTTTACCCCTGGTTGACTTTCTGCTGTCCGTTGACCGTATTTTTGATACGGGGTATCACATTCTTCCCCACTTACAGGAATTCGGTCCCCGAATTCTCTGTCACTTACAGAATTCAAATCGGTTCCAAACCCGGTAAGTTGCTTCGTCACTTCATTCTGAGGCTTCCATACTCAATCACTGTTGCATTCTGCTGACACCCATCATTGCGATCCTTCCGTCCCATTCCTTTCTACCTAACTGATCTTCACAAAAATTCCGATCTGACTCTCCGTCTTGTCTCCCTTGCGTTACTCAACCCTTAACTGATTCCATCGGTCTCGATCCTCAACTTAACTCTGGTTGCCTCCTCTGCTCTGATTCTCACTTCGGATTCCCCACTTTGCCTCGACCTCCGCGTCCTTCTGATTGTGACTTCCTTCTTGCTTCCTGGGACACTCTTCAAAAATCTGATCATCTGCTTCCGCCTGACTGATCCCAACAACATCACTGATTCTTCTTTCCCAAATCTCTTTGCCAACTCATCTTACTTCTCAACTCTTTCTGACGGTCGCTCGGTAAGCTGATTCGATTCCCACTGACAATGTCTACTACTGCATTACGGTTCGGTCTACCTATCTCACAATGTCTTGACACTTCTTTTCGCTTTTCGGGTTCGGGTTTGGTCTCGGATTCACATCGCGTCGCCATTCCGTCCTACATTCAATTCCAACAACTCACTGGAACAGTTAGTTTCATCCCGATCTATCCTCGATATCACTTTCCTATAGAAATATGGTTACTTAATCACGTACCCGACATCTACTTGTGATTAAATAACAATACTTTATAAGTCCGTTCTCTCGTGAATCGACGGTTGAACTCAACCGTTCGCAAGTCAGCTCCAAAACTTGAAATAAAATCAAAACAAAATCAACACTTTACCTTTCTAACAAAACCGAAGAAAAGCGATCAATCACTACTCAATTCCCGAATAACTAGCAACCCAACGGTCTCTAATACCAAAACAATCAGTCTATCAAAAACTACGCACGCAAAATCACCACGCAATCTACCGCACAACAAAACAATCAATCAATCAATCAAGCAAGAAATGAAACAAGCAATTACCACACACAAAATCACGCAATCTAATGATCGGTCGGATGCGTCGTCAGTTCGGGTTCAGGTCATGATGAACGGTCGTTAGTTCCGCTCATCATTTATTTTCACACAGTAAACCATTTGCTTTTCGAACCATCTCAATCATGCAAATAGTTACTATGCTAGTATAAACGATCAGCCGAACACTCTGCATCCACCATATACATAAAACGATATATCATACATCATAAAGTTTTTAGTACATGGTTACGATCAGAGTCCCTACATAAAGCCGTCATCATATCCAAAAACCCATACGACGCCGCTGTACATCAGAAAAGTCAACGATGACACGCAAAGTCGCCTATCCGCCGATCTATCTACAAGACAAAAAAATAGAGTAACCTAACTACTCCTATCCTAACCTAACGCCTCCAGCAAGACCGAAATGCCCAACACCACTGGCAAAACGGCTCGCTGAAGTATCCGCTGGCAGGTGCGCCGGGAGGGTGTGGTGGGTGTGCCTCTCGAGATGGCGCTCCGACATGCTGGGGCTCGGCGATCGGACAGAGATAAGCGTCGTGACCTGCACGGCCACAAACCTGACAAACCGGAGTAACTGCTGAGTGCGGTCCACGGTAACACACGGATGCCTGGTGATCATAACCTCCACACAACTGACACGGAGAAGTCGGCTCGGTCGGCGCTGACGGGGGATCCATGAAACAATCCGGTGCAAGATGTCCCTGACCTCTGCATAACTGACAAGTCCTCACTGGCTCGGGTCGAGGTGACGGAACGGCTGGCATCGGAATAACTGGTGGCTGACTGGGCTCAGGGTCTCTGCGGCTAGGTCAAGCTCCATAGTCCTCGGGTACCGATGCTCGGTACGGCTCTCCATCGGGCATACACAATGCTGCTCTGGCGATCGGGCAAGTCATCGCTCCATGGTCCTCTTGACCACATAACGGACAAGGGATGATATGGCTCTCGAAGATGCGGGTCTACTGCTCGGGGACACAAATACAAATGGAAATCGTATACTCCACATCCGCTGTATGCTCTCCTATCAGATACTACTGGTGGTGCCTTTATCGCCTCAGCTGGCGGCGAAACCGACTCGAACTCGGACTCAGTAGATGCCGGTGACATAGCCATATCCAATGGCGTACGAGGTGATCCTGGTCGTGGGTCTAACTGATGATGGGGCCCAACCTGCTGCTCCAACACATCCTGAAGTATCGCTACCTGCTCATCCACCTGCTGCTCCCACTGCTGACGCTGCTCCGGGTCTACAGGATCCATATCCAAATCAAAACCAAATGGTAGCGGGCTCATCAGATAGTCCTCCACACGAAGCGGCGGGGGAAACTCGGGTGCCGGAAGAAGCGGTGCCTGATATATCGGTGGTGCATCTGAGGCTGTAAGTATCTGTGGTCCAACTGGCTCGGGCCACTATGGTGGTAACTGTAACTCTGCGTCCGCTCCTCCTAAGTAGCCCACCATGTCTGCGTAAGGGTCTCGACTGTCTGCATCATCTATCATCGCTGGAGGTAAAGGGTCTGGAAGAGGCGACCAATCTACCTGTGCTGCTCTAGCACCCTGCATCTGTCGCAACGGAACGGGCGGCTGATCCGCCGTACGAGATCCCCGTGAATTACCTGGCGAAGCTGGGTATCCCTGGAACTGAACCAACTGACCCTGCTCTGAACCGGCTGATCCCTCCTGACTCATACTGCCAACTGTACTACTCAACGCGCACACACACACCCCTCCACTCTGCCCGGGACACACTGCTGTAAGACTACAATCAAAACACAAAAGCATGTTAGTATGAATAATTCGAAAATTTCTACTTTCCCATCCCAACCCCGGGTTTAACGGACGCGGCTCGGTTTTCTAATGGATGCTTGTGTGACACATTTGACTCGATAAAACACGGAAAACACTCAAAAATGAAATGTTTCGAAACCCATGCAGAACCATGCTCTGATACCACCATTTCTGTAACGCCCCTTTCCCATTCTCCGATGACCGTCGAGCTGACCGGTCAACAATCAAACAAGAACATGACCGATTGAGCCCGAGCAAGTCGAATGGGAAAAGTTCGTCACAGGACAAAGCCAAAGTTAGTTCGGTTTGAGACAAAAGGCTCGCACCGATCTATCCTCGACTCCGCTATCCTCATATCCGTCGTACAAGCAGTACTACTTGCACTACTTCAATGAGTTGTGTCGGTTCGGACTTAAACCTCATATCAGGGAAAAATTTTCATTTTTAAGTAATCAAACGTCGAATACAACGTTTAATGGGTTTTACAAACAATCATCAATATAAACACGTAATTAATCAACAAACCAGTCAAAACAACAAAATAGCGCAGCTGCCGAACCGAAATAAACAACCAAAACCCCGAATCAAATCCCGTCACAAGCAACCCGAAACCACACCGAGGACCTCCCGCGTCCGTCGCTGCTAAACTGGAAAAAAACAAAAAGAGTCTAATGAGCGATCTAAGATCACCCAGTGAATCGGCTCCCCACTAATGGCTTCTAGTCTATCTAGAACTACAGATTCCCGCCCCAAAACCCATAATAACAATCAGCTGGAATAAATGGTCGATCACGCACTACCATGTCGTGATAAACCCAAACACACACAATCAAGCCAAGATAAAGAGAATTAGGGAAATCGAAGGAACTGCGGCACATGTCCTCGATTAGACTCGATCTATCTATCGCGCAGCATAAGAAATAATAAAACAACATTGGGCCCTACGATCTCGGTAACTCCCACGGGTTTACATCGTTACCTATATGGAAACTAACCCTCGACTCCTATACGTGCACACAAGGACCCACGTATAGGACACCGTTCTCCGTCCATCGATACGCGGTGACTCTTGTTACCCCCGGTAACCTGAGTTTCCATGTGAATCGGCCCTAGGACATGACCCCGTATTCTCCGAATCATACACCAATCGGCGTCACCCGATAGGTTAACACCATAACCAGAATCACCGTGATCCGGTTAGGTAAAACCCGAGGATCCAATCGGGTTGGAAGTACCGGAACGTAAAAGAAAAACCTAGGCTTGCGGAATCTAACGCACCCTAGAGTCCTATGATATATCATGATTTTTACTAGTTTTAGACCATGATATAAGTGTGTTTTAGAGTCTATTGGTGTTTCTTTAGAGTCTTTTACAGGTTTTATTAGGTACACGCACGTTTGGAGCAGATGTGGAGTTTATGGAGCTATTTGGAGCGTTTTGGAGATTTTGTCCGAGAGATAGAGTTCACTGTCCAGATTTGGGGACTGCGTCGCTCGATGCACCTCATGCATCGGTCGTTGCATAGCGCGAATGGGCCAGATCTCGCCGAGTTAATGAAGATATGAAATATTGCAGAAAAGCCCAGATGTTCCAGATAATTACACAGAAGCCCCAAGACGTGATTAGCTACATTAATTAGGTTATAGACTTTGTTTTAGAGACATCATTCATAATTTAGAGAAGAGAGTTTTTAGAGCTTTTGGGGGCTGATCTGATCATGTACTACACCTTTATTTTGGAGAAGATTTCGAACCCCTTTACTTGTTTTAATCTCTTTTATGATATCTAATTATTCATTGATTATGTCTTCATATTCTATGTCTGAGTAGATTCATAGTTAGGTTTCGGGTTTCTCACATAGGATTTCATGACTTGCTAGACTTGTTTAATTCAGTTAAGGATTCATAACTTTATCTGTTCTTCGATCTAAATTGCGTTTAAAGCTAGTTCTAACCTGATCAATTAGAATCTAGATCTTAGGTTGCTAAATACGACACGAAAGTGTGGTTTAGAATCTGAACTATTTAGGTTGAGCAATTAAATTACTCGCAAAGGAATTTGGTTTAGTTTAATTGTGAACATATCGAACTTGGAACTAATGCTGGTTTAATCTGTTAGTAATTGCAAAGGAATTTGGATTGCTGCACTTAAACTTAGAGAATTCTCGCAACGACAGTTGGTTAATTCTATATCCGTGATTTGAGTTCTAGAACTGTGCTTAATTAGATCATGACTGAATGATTTGTCTGCTTGTCTGATTTCATGAGAACGCCCTAGACTTAGCGCCCTTAATTAACTGCTTTCATAACCGATAATCTTGCTACTTATTTACTTTCTGGCATTGCTTTTTAGTTACTTCACATTGCTTTCATCTTAGTTTACTCTCTACTGTTCTTAATCTATCGTTGACCGGAGTCTCTGTGGATTTCGATACCCTATATACTACGATCACATAACTGTGCACTTGCAGTAGAATAGGATAAAACTAGACCCCTATCATCCTAGTGCATAAACGTAAACACGCAGACTCGCTGGGACTCTAACAAAGATCACGCAACCAATATCAACAATAATAGTAATAGCAAAACCCCAAACCATTCCGCAAGCCTCTACGCTACCAATCTCACCGCTCTGACTAGGTAAAATACCTAGTCAGCACCACTAACTTACCCGGTCTCGTGACCGGAGTAAGTGTCCGCAATAACTGCTCGGCCCAACACCGAGAAGTCTAACAAGCCTGCAACAAAGCTCAACACAGCACAATCACAACAATCAATCAAGCAATCACACCATCACCACAAGCAGGCCTATTAGGGTTTCTAAGTCTTTTACTTCATTCTCGTCCGCTACCTTGGGTTAGCGGATTGCTAACCCGTAGACGGCTCACAACACACACCACTTCTTTATTAACCATCCTAAGTATCTTTTAACAACGATCTCGATCTGTCGGTTTAGAGTTAGTAAACATACTAACTCCCCGACATATCCTTATCAACTAATTGATTCATTACCCAATTCCCGCTAATTAACCTAAAACCCGATCCCGTTATAGTATTCTATAAGCCCATTTAGGTTAAATTCATATTTTAAGGTCGTCTTAATTTCTCGTATATAGATTCATTAATACTTGTTCTTTATACTTATATATATGCATATACGGTCCTATTCAACGGTATATATGAATGCAACAATCAATCTTTTACTAGCAACCTAGCAGCATACAATCGGTTATTCATTTAAATTCTTCAAACCCTAGAATGATTAAGTCGGTCCTATTCAGTTCATCATTAATCGCTCGATTATTTATTAATTACTATTCATTTTAAATAACGGGTATGCAACCTAATACTACGGTTTAGTATTTCCCGGTCTAAATGAATCTACGAGTTTTCGAGCAGACTCACAGAAATAGTCGTGGAACGACAGCTCGATGTGAATGTGAATTCCCGAGACACCCGATACGAATCCCGAACTTCCGAACCTCGAACTCCGAATCCTGAACACACCTGAATCACTGAACCAATGAACCACGGAATAAACCGAACCAATTTACCCCCAAATAAACCGGTTTGATTAAACCGGTTTGAGATTGAACCGTTGACCGGTTCAACTCACTTTGACCCGGTTTAATCAACCTCAAACCAACTCCAAATTCCAATCGAGCTATACCAATAGACTCCCTGAAGAACCGGCTTCACTTTGGTGGCGGAGAGGCTTTCTGGCGGCGGATCTCCGGCGTTGACCACGGCTGCGGAGGGTGACCGGCGGCGGAGGCTACTGTTCCGGCGACTTTCGACGGCGAACCACCTACCAATCTGCTCAGAATCACCAGATCTACCCATTTACAACCTCAAAATAACCAAAACTGATGAAGAAAAACAAGATCCCACAAACCCTTAAGAAGCGGTTGCTCTTTGGCCGGATTTCGGCGAACTCCGGCAGTAACAACGGCGGAGGCTAGCTGGAAAAGATAGAGGAGGCTGAGATGAAGCTATAGCACTTTGCAGATCAAGATTTGGGTTAATAGAGAGAAAGTTATGGGATTTCTTGCATAAGAAGGTTTGATGAGCAAAGCTAGGGTTCTTGGGTTTTCTTGAATATTCAAAGGATCTTCAAGAGTTTCTGGAAAAAAGCTTGCATGTTCTTGAGTGGGAGAGAGAGAAGAGAGATCGAGAGAGAGAGGAGTAGTTTGGTGATGGAAATGAGAAGGTATGAGCTTACTTGTTCATCAAGTCATGATGAACATGCAAAGGATTTTTGATGAATCTTCAAGAACAAGATGAGAAGAATGCATGAGCTTAATGTTTCTGGAAAGAGAGAGTGAGAGTGGTCGAGAGAGAGAGCAACAAGAATTGAGAGAGTTGGTTAGATTAATTGAATGTGAAAAGATGGTTTGTGCATGCAAAAGGATTCAATGAATTTTGGCATGCATGGCACTCCACTTAGGCTAAGTGGTGACATGGGGTGAGAACAGGTGTCCTTCTGGGCATTTTTGGTTGCCAAATCACCACTTAAACCAACATTAACCAACCAATAATCCCATTTCTTCCATTGCTCGGTTTGACGGTTTTTCGGGTTTAATATTTTAGAAACCTTCTGGACGATCCCATAAATCCCCAAACCTCCATAAAAAGATTCTTCATGCTAGTTGATGAATTTAGCATTTTGAATCATTCCGTTCGGGCTTACGTATCTCCGGATATGAATTTTCAAAGTTTCTTCGGTTTTGTCGGTTTCCATTCTCGACAAGCCGAGAAACACATTTCTGCTCCGATTCCTCTAATTCTGATCTTCTAAACATTCTTTATGTTAAAACTTACGAATATTTGGCCCGTCTCGGTTTTCGTCTCGAACTTTGGTAAAATTACCATTTTATCCCTGACATTGGTAAAATGACAATTTTACCCCTGGTTGACTTTCTGCTGCCCGTTGACCGTATTTTTGATACGGGGTATCAAAATTTCATCTAATTTGAATTTTATCTTATCCTTGTTGTATTTGTTGTATGTACCTTTGATTAGATTGCTGAATGAGGATGTCATGAGAGCAATACGATCTGATGTCCATCGCCGCAAGGATGTGTTTTCCTGGAACATGTACATGACAATGTCCACGTCCTGAAAATGTTAACCCATAAGTAATTGGGTAAATAAATATATACCATATTTGTATTTAATTAAAACCGAATTGTTTTAAAAATCTGGTTGTGTAGCCATTTTCTGGGTCCTATTATACATGTGGGTAACTCATTATCAAACACATTGGGCCCTATTTGAAGTTTCCTGCATTGTTATCACCAATCAAAAATTTAATTAGAAAGTGTTAGTTTAGCTTAAAGAAAAGTAAGAGAGAATGAATCTTATGTGTGTGTGGAAGACCAGCTAACTAGTTGTTCAAATGAGTCACAGTCAAGAAAACCAGTGGATAGTAAGCTTCTTTTTTCGGCGTTCGTGTTTGTCATTGTCTGTTACTGATGGTTTTGACAACAAATCGCAGTCTTCTGTATCCTGCAGTTTAAAATAAGTCTTCGGTGTCAACCACTCGGTTGCATCATGGGCCTCTAATCGCTGAGTTTGATCAAAACCATTGAAAAATAAATCTTGAGAAAGAGAGCCCATGGTTTTGCCGAAGAATTCTTGTGTACGCAATTCCGGATTGATATCTGAAGTCTGGCTCAAATGTACCTCATAAAGAGTATCAAATAAAACGTTGTGTTTTCCAGCAACAATGTATTCAACCTGTTAATAAAAATAAAGATAAATAGACATTAACTAAAAAATAAAGCTACGTAACATAATTTCACAAAGGAATTTTTATTTGTTTTGGTAAGTTAAACAGGTTCACTAAAGTTAGACAAAATAATAAACAAACAAAACCTAAACGAAGCCACTATGTAATGCCAAAAATAATGTTAATAAACAATCATACATTACTTTTAGTTTAATCGTACACAAGTGTTAAGGAAACATGATCAATACATCACAAAACCAAGTTAAAGACATTGTTGTTTTTTCAAACCTTTTAGCTATTACAGATGAACCAGTTACAAAAACAACAACATTACTCGTACTTACAAACTAAGATTAAAAATTCAACATCACATGAAGATACAATCTCCTTAACATGAACAATAGATTAGAAACATACGAGTTACAAAAACAAAACTTTAGTTTTTCACACACTAAGATTACAAAGACAACATCACATTATGATACATATTCCTAACCTTAAAAAACAGATTTAGATTCAGAGTTTTTTTTCTTGCTTACCTTTCCTTGTCTATGAAACTCGTTTGCTGTTGAAGGTTCCGGATGAGTGGGATTTGAAGAGTTACCCGGCTCGCCATTGTTTCTAGGAAACGAAAACAACGCGACCTTATCATTCAGTTCTGTGACCTGTGACTCTAGTTTGTCTATTTTCTTCCCAAGCCTCTCCTCCATAGAAGAAAAAGATGCTTATAATAAACCTTGAATTAACATCTCATGTTCTCATCCAGACTTATAGATACTGATGCAGATTTTTGACATAACAGTTTCTACTTTCGAGATTTAGCACCATGATTAGGGAGCCTTTTCTTACTCCTTATGAACCCCGAGACAGACTTGTCTTCAGCATTCGGAGTTCCAACATCATCAACCTCATCCCCAATCTCTGTTTCTTCCTATAAATTTACTTCCTCTTGCTCTTCTGGAGGTTTCTTAGACAACCATGTTTCATCTGCATCCCATATATGTCTTGTCCACTCAAAACCGGTTCTGATTAACCTGTTGATCTCATCAACTTCGTCATCAGTCATCTCATCATCCCTTACAAAATCAATATTAGAAGACATCCATATTTCCTGTCATAGAGATGTATGGATAGAACGTACCCTACACAAAAGATAACAATAAATGTTACAACCGATTTTATAGAGAAACGACCAAAATACTTTTATAGTTACAGAATAAAAACTAACCTTGGATCCAAATGTGGTCTCTAATTGAATGATATCCTCATAGGATACCTTCGCAGCTCCTAACCAATTAGAACAACGCGGATGGACGACGACATCGTCTATGAGTTTCCTTCCCAACAAAACCCCTATGTCGGGAATAGCTTCCATAATCCAAATCTGTAGTGCATAAGAAAATCCATCCAAAACGTAGCTCTTCTTCCTAGTCAGCTTCTCCCTAGATTTGGTGATCGACTCAATAAGCAGATCGAATGAGTGAAGACCCCACGGATATTTCTGCAATTTCCCAAGATCCATTGCCAACTTGATGTATATGTGTGAGATATATACCTTATCGTCCCTCGCCATAACCAAACCCCCGATGATGCACAAGTATACCAACCGCTTCCTGTCCTTAGGATTCCACTTCCTAACACCTTTTAAGAATTTCTTATCCTTTATCATCTTTATGTTAATCATCAAGCATGTCTTAATCAATCTACTCCAGTAACCATCATCAACCCAAACCTTGAAGTCACAGTTATCATCTTCGTCGTACTTGCACTTAAGTACAGTAACAACGTTGTACTCCTGCATCGAAACCAGTGCTCGTGAAGTTTTGATGTAGCAATCTGCCTGCATATGAAGCTATGGACCAATCTACCCGAGAAACCAAGGAAATTGTCATGAATCGCCAGTATCTTAGCAAATACGGGGTCGCACTTCACTTCAGAGTACTCACTTAGCATAACTTTCTGCAACAACTTCATAAGGGACATTTTATAGCTGTTATTGACCTTCTCCACATGCAGTTTGTATGCAGGCCTGAAAATGCGTTCTAGCAACTCGGAATCCATATCTGAAAAATTAGAAAAAATCAAACCAAGTTTCAAATAAGTACACAATTTAAAACTACTGAAAACACAATCTTCACATAACTTTAACAACAAGCATTGTCTAGAACATAAATTGAACCAAAAGCAAAGAAACACTATCTCATACAGAACATAATCATCACTAACAAGCATAAACAACAAATAAACATATCTAAAACACTATCTCAGTTAGAACACGATCATCACTAACAAGCACAAAACCTAAACCAGTATCGGCCAAACTTTTAAGGTTTGAAATCAATGGTGGACAGATCCAGAGGTCGAAATAACAATTCAAAGTAACACATCCAAATTATAAGCCAATGTAAACTACATTGTTAAAGCTCAGCTATAAGCAAGGACATTGTAACAAAGTGAAGTTGATAAGCTATCGAAATCGTTAACTCAAAAACCCAAAAAGTTTAACCATTCACACATACTAAAGAAGTTGATATAATCAAATCGAAGGATATAGGACTAGGTAAAATTACATAGATCAAGGAAGAAAAATAACAATTATACTAACCTTGATACTAACCTTTATTTGCTGCAGTGGGTACTTAAGGTGAGACACATAACTTATGTTTTTGAATGGCAGATGGCTGTTCAGAGCACTTGAGAGCACATAACCTAACTTCTACCATGTTGAAAAAAATGATGGTGCAGAGAGCAATTTAGAGCACTATTTAAGCTAATTGAGAAGCACAAACCATTTTAAACTTATTGCAGAACTTACAATTTTACTAATGTAGGAAACATTCCATAGTTCTTAGGAAAATAAGAACCGTAGAAATTGTTGTTAGCTCATCTCTTATCTTCCTAGCCATCTACGAAACATATCACAGCAAATATCTAAATGATCATACAATTTCCAAAAACAAAAAGTCAGATAGAAAAGAGAAACAAATAAGCATACCTTTTATCAAGATTCAAGTCCATGCCATTTCCTCTTGTGACTTTGTAAATCTTGTGCCTGCAGTGTAAAAATATATTAGAAGCTATCTAACTCAAGCTAGTGAATAAAGCAATACAACAATAGCTACACAAAAAAAGAGCAACGGAACATGAAAACTTAAACGAGTAAAATTGACAAACTCCTAAACAGTCCATGATCATGAACATAACTTCAAGAATCGTTGGTTCATGAACTAAGGATTTAACAAGCAATTAAGAAAAAAACATAAAAAACCATAAGAGATATAAAGAAGTTATACTAAGGACTTCAACCTTCTCACGAGAATCTAACAAAAGAGGAAATTAATAACAATGCCCTAGCTTGCATCAACCACAGTTCAATTAAGTTTATAAAACAAAAAAATTACCATTAAAAGTGTAACTTAACAAGAGATGTTCTTCTTCCTAGGATTTTTTTTTTTAAAAACTAATTATGGAATTGAAAGACAAGATCAAATGGTAGAAAAAATCAGAAACGGTTACAGAGATATCACCATCTTCGGTTTAAAAGGGGTAAATGTTGGGTTTCGTTTAGTTGATCCTGATGTAATTCACAGATTCTGATCATCCTAAACATACAGATCTAGGTTCTCTTGAATAGAAACATTACATGATCTCACCTTTTACCTGTTTGTTGCAGCGGAAGGAATAGAACAGGTCAGAGATCAGATAGATGCACCGAGGGATGAATCCTCCAGAGGTTCACACACGCGATCACAGGAATGGCTGCTAGACCACGAGGAAGAGAGGCGCAGAGGGAGAGAGAGACCGCGGCTAGGGTTGCTCGGGTTGGGGAGAAAAGACTTGGCTTTAGTCATTAAAAGCCTTCTCTTTTCCCTAATGGGCTTTTGGGCCCAATCTGATTAAATCCCATTTAATCAGACCCATTAATCTTTCTCTCTTAGTACGACAAATGCCTGGCACTTTTGTCGTACTTCTGCTAAGCCGTTCCAACACATTTTCCTGTTAGCTTAGGCGTGTGACCCATATGGGATCATATAATAAAGGCAATAAGTCCAAGACTTATAGATCATGAGCGGACTCTAGCAAGCCATCATGATCCCCAGCATTATATGACTTATGTCTGATCTTTGACATACTCTTACTTTCTAGAGACAGTACCGAGATTACTGGACACAATTCCAACAATCTCCCACTTGTACTGGAATCTCTGTATTCATAATCCTTTTGTCTCAATATCTCGATTAGTCATAAGGCAAGATTGGTGTCATCCTTATAAAGCCTAATCTTGTTCATCGGACTCTGATTTGATACTGACAATCCAAACGACTCGGGAAAGTCCGTTTGAGCATGGCCATGCGTTTTCCAGTATTCAAATCTCCGATTGGCCTAGAGATATTCACTCCATTTATATTGGAGGGACAAATCCCATCTTGTTCCATCACTGTAAACTACTCATTTCATGATGTACCCAAACAAGGTCCTTATGGCTATCACAGAATGATAGCGTTAGACAATGATCAAAGTACATCAGTCCATGTGCAGTCACATGCATGTGAACTCAGGTCTAAGGACTATACTCTATAGTCGTAGTAAGAATCTCTTATGACACAGATATAAATATCCTGAAGAGTTCTTATAAGCGGGTCTTGTCCGGTCGTATGTTCCCAACATACACCTATGTACTGACTTTGATGCCGCGCATCTATGACACACCGAGACTTTGTCATAAGTCACGTACCAATCCAGTCTCACACGGTCGTTGATGTTCCAATTTCAACAACCTTCGACTGGGGACGGGATGATATAATACATCCATCAAATATAGGGTCTCATGATCAAGTTAAATGACTTCGATGACTCAAGATCAAGTCATTTACTTCGATGACCTATAAAATGGTTCATATCATTTTGGAACGATTATTTCATCACAGTTAAAATAATCTTGAAATAATAATTTCATTAAAACATAAAATAATGTTTTACAAGAACATATCAAATAACTAAAATAAAGCTCACAAAACTCCCACTCAAATTTAGATTACATTTCAATGTTTCTAATGCCTACAGCTTCAGTTAGGAACTCGAGCTTAGGCCTTGGGAGTGGCTTTGTCAACGGATCAGCGACATTATCATCTGTCGGAACTCGGCTGATCTTGACTTCCTTTCTATTAATGATGTCACGTATCAAGTGATATCTTCTTTGAACATGCTTGGATTTCTGGTGTGATCTTGGTTCCTTTGCCTGAGCTATAGCACCATTGTTGTCACAAAATAGCGCCAGAGGCTCAGCCGCATCTGGTATCACACCTAGTTCCATAATGAACTTTCGTATCCAAACAGCTTCCTTCGCTGCTTCTGAGGCGGCGATATATTCAGCTTCTGTAGTGGAATCAGCAACGGTGTCCTGCTTGGAGCTTCTCCAACTTACTGCACCGCCATTCAGACAAAAGACATAACCGGACTGTGACCGGAAATCATCTGTGTCTGTCTGGAAACTTGCGTCCGTGAATCCACTGACTTTAAGCACATCACTTCCACCGTACACTAAGAACTTATCCTTAGTATGTCTTAGATACTTCAAGATATTCTTTACGGCAATCCAATGGTTTTCACCTGGATTTGACTGGTATCTACTCGTCATGCTCAATGCATAAGCAACATCAGGACGAGTACAGATCATGGCATACATGACAGATCCTATTGCAGATGCATAAGGAATATTCTTCATGCGCTCAAGCTCAGCAGCCGACGTGGGGCTCTGCTTCTTGCTCAGCGTTGTGCCATGTACCATTGGCGTGAAGCCCTTCTTGGAATCTTTCATGCTGAATCTTTGTAGGACTTTGTCAATGTATGAGTCTTGACACAAGCCTATCAGCCTCTTAGGTCTATCCCGATAGATCCTAATTCCAAGAACGTATGCGGCTTCACCCATGTCTTTCATGGAAAAACAACTTCCAAGCCAGTCCTTTACAGACTTCAGCATTGGAACGTCGTTTCCGAGAAGCAGTATGTCATCGACATACAGAATAAGAAATACAATCTTGCTCCCACTAGATTTCTTATACACGCATTGTTCTTCTTCGTTTCTGATGAAGTCAAATTGCTTGATCGCTTCATCAAAACGAAGATTCCAGCTCCTCGATGCTTGCTTCAGTCCATAAATGGATTTATGAAGCTTGCATACTTTCCCAGCATTCTTCGGATCTATGTAACCGTCAGGTTGTGTCATATACACATCCTCTTCCAGAATGCCATTCAGGAAGGCGGTTTTCACGTCCATCTGCCAAATTTCATAATCATGAAAAGCTGCAGTTGCTAGTAGAATCCGAATAGATTTCATCATAGCCACTGGTGAATAGGTTTCATCGTAGTCCACACCGTGAACTTGTCTGAAACCTTTTGCCACCAACCTGGCTTTGTAAATCTGGACATTTCCATCCACGTCAATCTTCTTCTTGAAGATCCATTTGCACTCGATGGCTTTTACACCAACGGGTAAGTCAACCAACGAAAACACTTGGTTGACTGACATGGAGTCCATTTCGGAATCAGTGGCCTTGCGCCACTTAGAGGAATCTGGGCCCATCATGGCTTGATTGAAGTTCGATGGCTCATCACCATCAATGATCAAAAGATCATGACAGTCCGTCATGAGGAATCCCTGATATCTCTCGGGTTCGTGACGGATCCTCCCGGATCTTCGAACTTCAGGTACTACAGGTTCAGGCTCTACAATTTCTTGTAGATCCTCCTGCTGCTCTTCCTCATTAGGTTGAGCAGTATCCTGTTCATCTTGAATTTCTTCAAGCAGTACCTTACTCCTACTGTCTTTCTTAGAGAGAAACTCCCTCTCAAGAAAGTTACAATCCCGGGCAACAAAGATCTTGTTCTCGGAACGTAGATAGAAGTAATAAGCCTTGGTTTCCCGTGGATAACCAATGAAGTAGCATTTATCAGATTTTGGTGTAAGCTTATCTGAGATTAATCTCTTAACATAGGCTTCAAAACCCCAAATTCTTAGATAAGACAGCACTGGAGCTTCTCCAGTCCATAATTCATATGGTGTCTTTGCTACTGCTTTTGATGGCGCTCTGTTTAGTGTGAACACTGCTGTTAGCAGAGCATATCCCCAAAGGGATATTGGAAGGTCTGTGTGACTCATCATAGATCGAACCATATCCAATAAGGTCCGATTTCTCCTCTCAGACACACCATTCCATTGAGGTGTTCCAGGAGGAGTGAGTTGGGATACGATCCCACACTCTCTCAGATGATCACCGAATTCCTGGCTTAAGTATTCTCCTCCTCGGTCGGACCGAAGAGCCTTAATGCTTTTGCCAAGTTGGTTCTGTACTTCATTTTGGAATTCTCTGAACTTCTCAAAAGATTCAGACTTATGTTTCATCAAATAAACATATCCATACCTACTGAAATCATCAGTGAAGGTAATGAAGTACTGATAGTTTCCTCTTGCATTTGTGGACATTGGGCCACACACATCAGTGTGTATCAGGCCCAATAAGTCACTGGCCCTCTCGTTAGGTTTATTAAAGGGGGCCCGTGTCATTTTGCCCATCATGCAGGATTCGCATTTCTCACATGACTCAAAGTCAAATGAGCCAAGAAGTCCATTCGAATGGAGCCTCTTGATGCGTTTCTCGCTGATGTGCCCTAAACGACAATGCCATAGAAACGTTCGGTTTTCCTCATTAGGTTTAAACCGTTTTGTATTAATGTTATAAATTGGCGCGGATTGATCGAGTATGTAAAGCCCATTCGTAAGAGGGGCAGAACCATAGAACAAATTGTTGCGATTGAAGGAACATAATTTATTCTTAACTGAAAAATCATAACCTTCCAAATCCAACAAAGAAATTGAAATAATATTTCTGCTTATAGCAGGTACAAAATAACAATTATTCAGTTCTAAAATCAATCCCGAAGGTAAAGACAACAAGTATGTTCCTACAGCTAGTGCTGAAACTTTCGCTCCATTCCCAACTCGTAGCTCCACTTGTCCTTGCTTCAGCCTTCTACTGTTGCTGAGTGCCTGCATATTAGTACAAATATGAGCCCCACAACCAGTATCCATGACCCATGAGGTATTATCAGAAGTAGTTGTATTAACTTCTATAACAAAAATACCTGATGAAGAAGTCTCGAAAGTCTTCTTCTTCAATTCCTTTAGACCTTCCTGGAATTTCTTACAATCTCTTCTCCAATGCCCTAGTTCTTTGCAGAACCTGCACATGTCAGTAGGCCCAGCCTTGGACTTGGGCTTGGGCTTTGGCGTGTCCTTGTCCGCGACTTGGACAGCCTTGGCCGCTCCCTTATCCTTAGCAGAGGATTTCTTAAACCCCTTGCCCTTTTGCACCATAAGCACATTGGGGTCCTTGGTGGTTTTCCTCAAGTTGGGCTCTGCAGTCTTGAGCATTCCGTGAAGCTCAGGTAGTGTCTTACTCAAGCCATGCATGTTAAAGTTCAGAATGAACTGATCATAGCTTGCAGGTAAAGACTGCAGAATGATGTCGCAGGCAAGTTCCTGGCTGATTGGGCAGTCGAGTTTCTGAAGATGATCGAGATAACCCATCATCTTCAAGACATGAGGACTCACTGCCGCATTCGCAGCCAACTTACAGTCCAAGAGGTTCTTAACTGTCTGGAACCTCTCGGTCCTAGCCTGCTCCTGAAAAAGCTATTTCAGGCTTGCCATGATCTCGATTGGGGACAATACACTTTCGAACTGTTTTGCAGCTCAGGAGTCATTGTCACCAACATCAGGCAATAAACATCATTTTCATCTGACGAATGCTTTTCCCAAGCATTGTGCAGAGTCCTGGCAGCATTGGCAAGAGGCCTCTCGGGGAGGGGATCTCGAAGGACATAATCCTTCTTCTCCTGCTTGAGGACCAGCCTCAAGTTCCTTGACCATGTCAGGAAGTTCGTTCCAGTCAGCTTCTCCTTCTCGAGAACAGACCGGATTGAGAATGTGTTTTGTGTGCTTGTAGTAGTCATATCTGAAATATATAAATAAAAAAGGTTATTAGTTATTATGTTCAAAATGACTAATCTCGTATTAAAGAATAATATGATTAATCACGCATTATATTCAATAACCTAAGTTACCCTCAATAGAATATAATGATTCCAAGATCCACATATAACTAAAATTAAAGTGGGCCACTGGCCGTCACCCAACCTTAGCTTATATCGGTAAGCTCTATATCGGCTAATTATATCCGTGATATAACTCTTGGTTGTGAATCTGGGCCCGAGGCCCAATCCACTCTGATGTCTCAAGGCCCGGGACTCCCGATGGCCTAGTCAAGAAAACCGGACTATACAGTCATGTAATCATTAATGTCTGGGACTCCCAATGACATTTATGAATCACAAACCGTCTTACCCACGCAAAAAGCAGACATCCTCACACTGTAAGGCCATGAATGCAATTGAATGGGCTTTGACAGCTGACATAGCCTGGACAAGACATCCAACGCTTGATATTATTTGAGGTTCGTAGGTTTATTAAAATCATTCCCAAAATAGAAGATTACTATTTCGGGAAACTTTCTATTTATGGAAACCTACTATTTTTGGAAACTTTCTAAAATTGGAAACTTTCTAACTTTAGAAATTTCTTTAAAATCCAAAACCCGCAAATTCAGAAAATTCTATTTTAAGAAACTTTCTAATTTCAAAATTTCGGAAACTTTAATTTAAAAACGACTTTATAATTTTATAAAATAGATTTTAAATTAATCTGAAGAAAGACTCAATTAACTGGCCCAATTGTTTTAACTTCTTGGCCCGAGGCCCAAGAATTGGTCCATGTCCAAGACATGACCCAATTGTCCAATTAATTGACATAACCGGTCTGGTTCATTAAAACTGGTCTAACCAAGTTTTAATTACTACGATGACCACAATTGTCAACCGGTTATTTACTAAACCGGAATTTCTCAATTTATTTGGTCCAACCAAATCAAATTAGAAATTCCTGGTTTAGGCACTAAATCCAATATTTCTTTCGACATTGGATTTCTTATCCCGGTTTAACCAGATTTAATAAACTTATTAAATCTGTTTATTAAACCAGAATGAATAATTTTAATTAAGTTTTGAACCAAGCCTTGAACCGAACCGAATTGGTCACGAACCAAACCGAGTTGGCCGTGACCTAGTTTCCTGCCCAAGGAACCATCGTCCAGCCGCTCAGCCGCGAGCCAACGATCCGAGATCGAGACAATGCCAATCTGCGGTCGGGACGATCCATCGGGACGGTGCAGCCGGGACGATGCATCCACGATCGCCGAGTGATCGGGACGCGACGCTCGCCAGCAGGACGCGATCGAGACGACGCGATCGGACGCGACGCGACGATCGATCGTGATCGATCGAACGATCCGATCGGATCCAATCCGACCGTCCCGACCGTCCGACCTGCGATCGACCCCGTCCGTCCGACCCATCCTTCTCGTGGCCGATCACCAAAACCCGAGTCATATAGCTCGGTTTTGTGATCCAATTAATGTGTTTAGAGTTCAATTCTGATTCTTAAGTGTTTTTCTTATCAGTAATGGATTCAAAACACTTCTAAACAGATTAAACAACCTAAACATGAATCTAAAACAAGAAATCCTAAGAACCAATGGCTCTGATACCACTGTTGGGTTTCGTTTAGTTGATCCTGATGTAATTCACAGATTCTGATCATCCTAAACATACAGATCTAGGTTCTCTTGAATAGAAACATTACATGATCTCACCTTTTACCTGTTTGTTGCAGCGGAAGGAATAGAACAGGTCAGAGATCAGATAGATGCACCGAGGGATGAATCCTCCAGAGGTTCACACACGCGATCACAGGAATGGCTGCTAGACCACGAGGAAGAGAGGCGCAGAGGGAGAGAGAGACCGCGGCTAGGGTTGCTCGGGTTGGGGAGAAAAGACTTGGCTTTAGTCATTAAAAGCCTTCTCTTTTCCCTAATGGGCTTTTGGGCCCAATCTGATTAAATCCCATTTAATCAGACCCATTAATCTTTCTCTCTTAGTACGACAAATGCCTGGCACTTTTGTCGTACTTCTGCTAAGCCGTTCCAACACATTTTCCTGTTAGCTTAGGCGTGTGACCCATATGGGATCATATAATAAAGGCAATAAGTCCAAGACTTATAGATCATGAGCGGACTCTAGCAAGCCATCATGATCCCCAGCATTATATGACTTATGTCTGATCTTTGACATACTCTTACTTTCTAGAGACAGTACCGAGATTACTGGACACAATTCCAACAGTAAATAGCTTTAAGAGTTTCAATTTGTTGAACCAAGACATCAATTTGAGGCTATAGAATGATTCGGAAAAAAATCTAACTGCTTTTCAGTTGCATGTGTGGAATGATTCACATGAAAGTGTTGTGGAGCGGCTGATGAACTTCGCGGCTCACTCGAAAGATTCATATGTTGAGTCTAGTTTTGATGGAGCTCTAGAGATTTGAGATGAAGACACCAAGAAAGAGGAGCAGAGACGGTGGAGTAGAACCAGAGGAATAGTGCCGGTGGATTAGAGCCGGCGGTGAGGTTTCAATACCAACGGCGGCGGAGCTAATGTAGGAGAAAGATGAGAGCTTGAAGAAAAAGAGAAAGTGAAGGAGTTTTCAAGAATTGCACACCTAGTGAGGTTTCTAAAAAAATTTTGAATTTTTTTTTTTACTTTTAATATATATTTTAGAAGGTCATAATCAGGTTTTGAAAAAACAATGTCCTAATTAGACATTACTTATATGAATAAATACTAACGGGACAGTTTTTTTTTTTGACTCTGTTAGCCAAATTTCCCATAAATAATTGCGGTTGCATGCTGTATACTACTGGATCACACAGGCATGACAATATATTGGGATTCAACATTTTTGGGTTATTCTTTTTCGTTTTAGAAACAGAAGGAAAAGCCTCTCAATCGTAGTTTCAACTCTATTTTCATGGATTTGAAATTGGTTATCTTAATATCTTTAGTTATTGATTGAAAATGTTAGTGGTGATAGCCAATCCTTTCAATCTGATCATAGTTTTGGAAGAAGGCAGCAAACTTCGTCAAGTGTGAGGTTCTAAATGGGAATTCTATTTATTTCTAGTTAATTTACTGGTTATATTTAGGCATATTGATTGAAACAATTTTAGAACACGGGAGACTTGTGCCATTTAAGATCTGTTGTTGCAATATCTGATTACTCAATTACAAATTGTTCCTCTTTCCAAATCCAGATTCTGGAGATGACATTGTGCCATTTACCATAAAAGTTTTATAACTCCTCTCGGCTCATCGTACTTTGGACCTGATTAGGAAATGAGATATTTTATCACATGGTTGTGGATTTTTGATAATCTCTCTACTTTTATTTTGGTCAACGATAATCTCTACACGAACCAAATATCGCAAGTGGGAAACTGAATAAGTTTGGACAAAATATCCGAATCCAAAAAACAAATCCAACTCGATCTGATTAAAAATCCAAACCGAACCATATCCAACGTAAATACACAAATGAGTCTTAATTGCTATAGCGAAGAATTGGTACCAAATCTTCCGAATCAAAAACCAAATGGTTTCCAAAATATCTAAAATATAAATATATATAATATCTATATAATCATATTCAATAAGTATATATATATATATGTATATTTTGTCAACATTCAATAATATATATATACAAATATATAATCATACTCAATAAATATTTTATATATGTTTAATTATTTTGGGTTAATTGAATAAATTTTGGATAAATCGAATTATTTTTCGGTAGTAAAATTATTTTTGGTTAATCAGATTATTTTTTCGGGTAATTGGATATTTTGGTTACAGTTTGGTTATTTCGGATATAAAATATCCGAATCGATAGGATACTTTAGGTCTAAAATACCCGAACCATTTGATTACTTCAGTTAAATTATGGTTATTATGGGTCCAAAGTACCCAAAGTATCAAAATACCCGAATTTTTTCGGGTATATCTTGGTTACTCATGTCTAATTCTCATCCGATCCGAACCCGAAAAAATACTGAACAAAACCTAACCCGAAAATCTAATATATCTGAATGGATCCTATAGTCCAAAACCAAAAATCCGAAACCCAAAAGACCCGACCGAATGTGAATGAGTACCCGAACGCTTATGGCTAGCACTAAAGTGTGTTTTTGTTTTGTTTTGTGTGGTGAGCCGAACGAGTCATATCACTTATTCTTTATTTGTCTAATATACATTTTGGCTATCCAAGGTAGGGGTGGAAGTATTATCTAAGATTTAAGATCAGATTCGAGATCCACTTTGAAAATTTGAATATCAGAAGGGGGATGGTCTGGATCCTGATAGTAAATTTAGGATCCATCCAAACTGAATCTGGATCTTAATAACTTGATTTTAAGGTCCAGATATCCAGATTCGGAACCGGACCATTGTATACATTTAAATATTTTTAATATAAATTTTAAATATTTATATCAATTTATATAAAAGTATAAATATTAATTTAAAATTTAATTATTTTTATAATGTATTTTATTTTATTTAAAAATATTATATAAAATTTTATTTTTTATAATTATAATTATATTTTAATAATTTTATTTGTTTTTGTTATTTTAAAAAGCTTTAAATCCATATATATCAAAATGTTTACGCAAATATCCATAATTTGGATATCCGAAAAATCCAGCTCCGAATAAGAATAATAGTTTTATGGATCCATAAAAAAAAATCCAAATTCTTGAAATTTTTCGAATATCTGATCTCTCCCTCTACTCCACCATCCAATACCTCGCCTTTGAAATTTCCATGTGATTTTCGGTATTGATATTTGTTGCTTGTATTTGTAACAGAAAGAGAAGTGATTTGACTATTAGATTGGTTTATTATTTATTTATCTTTAATAAAATTTAGTTTTTATTATGTTTAATTCTACTTTAAATTGAAAATTTTATATTTATATAAATAATTATTTTTATTCTGTTTTACAGATATATAATTTTGATAATATTTTATTTTTAAAAACTATATAATTTTACTATAATATATTTTCTATTTAATTTTAAGTTATTTATATATATGTTTGTGATAAATAATATAATTTGATATAATAAATGTATTAGTTTCATTAATATTAATTTCAAAAGTTATATAACATGATTTTATAAATGATTTAAATAAAAAATATAAATATATTAATATTAGAATTTTATGTCTGCACATAGTGCAAATGAATCATACTAATATTATTTATTTATAAAGTTAAAAAATTATAGTAAAATATAAATTGTTATTTAATATATTATTTTCAATATACTGTACTAATACAATATGTATTATGTATTGAATTGGGATAAATGAAAACTATATATTATTAATATGTATAAGTATAACACGTTACTATTATTATTGTTTTTTTTTTCTCTGAAGCCGTTACTATTACTGTTGTCTTATCATCTAATCTATTAAAACAAGAAGGTTTGCCATGGTACATAAATGTTGTCTCCGGAATTTACCCTTGATATTATTAGAATTTGTAACCTTCATTAAGGGTAAAACTGTAAAACAATTTATATTTGATTTATTCATCATATCTTATAATATTTTTTGTTTTCTTTTTTCTATCATAATCATATCTAACGAAAATCTTTTTCAAAAATTTAATAAAAATAATAATTAATTTCGAAATTAATATTAAAATAAATATTATAAATTATTCTTAACTAAAATTTAACTTAAAGAAATAAAATCAAGCATAATTAAGTTATTAAATCAATTGGTACATATAATTATATAATTTATTACATAATTATTTTATAAATTATATAATCGTTAAAATTAATAAATTATTATTAAAATAATAAAGTAGTATATAATATTGTACTAGCGTGCGGGTATAAATTATTTATTTTGTAAGAAACGTTTTTTACGATTGTACTTCTTAACGGGTTGTTTCATCAAATTTTAAAATATTTGATGAAACATAAAATTTGCACGAGTAACTAATTCCAATTGATATATTTTAAATTTAATATAAATATTTAAATTATTTAATATTTATATTATTCAAATATATGATGCGTCAAATTATAGTTCATGTTTGAATGCAGTTTTTAACGGGTTGTTCCATCAAATTTTCAAATTATATATCATTACAACACGTGTTGAAAAATAGATTAACCAAGTTCAAGCATGACTAATCATATACTAAAAATAACAATAAATTACAACTAATAATATATAATATACAAGTTAATAATATCAAAACAAAAACAAAATTTATTAAATTCCGGCTCACATTTAGCACTATATCATCTTATTTTCATTTCATATAGATTAGACGAAATAGGTAACGAAATTAATTTATAAAAATATAAATTTAAGATAAAAGTATATATTCTAAGAATGAAAACATAAACCCGCGCTTCTTTAGCGCGGGTCAAAATCTAGTTATACTATTTAATCTGTTATTATTATATTTGTACTCCAATTTGGCATGTAAGGAAAGTTCAAGCATTTTTTTTCCGTCTGAATTGCATAATATACATAAACTGATGAGTTACAACTATACATGAGCACCATTACAACAACTGAACACCTCATACTAAACTGGGAAAAACAAGTACATCCCAATAACCAAACCAGGCCCTTAAAACCAACATTAAACAGAGGAAGAACTCCTTTCACTAACAAAAAGCGCACGCAGCCAACAAGGATGACCCAAAGCCACATTCAGTAGGAGATACACTTTGAGCAATGTAAGAAGCTCCTATGTTTGCTGCCTGAGATTCCAAAAACAATTCCCAATCCAAAGAATGTTTCAAAACCAAGTTAATCTCTGCAAAATTGAAAAGATGGCCAAGCACTTGGTCTGTTGAAAGCCCCAACTAGTTCCTTCATATCCACTGCAAATATTACTTTGTTTATCTTAAGGCTATGCATACCTACAATTGCCCATAGCATTACCTCCAAATTTGCATCCTCCACCGATCTGACATCCACTAATGCATCCCTGCTGTGTAACTCTACAACACCAGCCTCATTTCTAAGCACCCACGATGCACCCACTAGCCCTGTTTTCTTACACCAATGCATCCCAATGTTGCATTTCTTCAAACCCGACCGAGGAGGCCTCCACACCGCTTTATTTCCCGCCTGAATCACTCCTTCTATGACCTCCACTTCTTTGTCCACACTCTGAGACATAAACCAAAAATCTGCCTCCTCTCTCGCTTTGTTGACCACCTCTAGCGACGAGAACCGAGACCCTTCGAAAACAAAACTATTACGATTTTTCCAGATATACCAAAGCACCCACGGCCATGGTCTTCTATGCTCCTCCAGAATCTTCAGATTTTTATCACATAGAAGAAGCCAATGCATATTCACAAAGATAGAGGAATCATGAATTCCCATTTTAGGCATAGGAATAGAGGAAAGAGCCCAAACCTGACGAGAAACCGTGCAAGAGAAAAGGATATGGTTAATGGATTCTCCTGAGAAACCACAAACCTGACATCTCTCATCAAAATTCAAACCCCTGCCGTAAGCAGATCTGCGACTGGTAATGCCTCACTTAAAGCCTTCCAAAGGAACACTCTAATCTTCGGCATTGTCAAAATCTTCCACATTTGCTCTTTCAAAACATTAACAGAAGGAAGACATTCAGCCTCTTTTATCTTATCTGTGTTTTTATCCTTGTTTGTCTGCCAATAACCTGATTTCACAGAATACACCCCATTTCTGTTTGGATTCCATGCCCAAAAATCTGTTCCGGACACTACCGGCTGATTACGAAGTAACCTTTGCACATCCCCAGGAGCAAACACCTCATGAAGCGCTTGAAGATACCATCTTTGTGTAGTATAATCAATCAACTGGTGATCCATGAGGTTGACATTGAACATATAATTTTTAATCCAGGGTGCTCTCAAACCTTCAGCCTCATCATCAACCCACTTATCCAACCAAACTCTTACCTTCAAACCATCCTCAACTCTAAGTTTAAGCCCCTTAATGAGTAGCTCTCTCCCAAAACAGATACTCCTCCAACCGAATGAAGGCCTTTCCCCAATAGAAGACTCCAGAAAATCAGAGTGTGGAAATTATCTACTCTTAAAGAACCGCACCAATAAGCATTCAGGATTTGTTAAAATTTTCCATCCTTGTTTAGCAAGCATAGCTTGATTAAAAGCTTCCAAAAACCAATCCCCTTGAGATGCTTCGAGAGGCACAATCTCTCCCATGCAACCCAATGGATTTTCCGGTGATATTCGTCTGCACTCCACCAATACGCAGCCATTGCACTAGAAAGATTAGCACAAATTGTTTTCGGAAGTTTGAAACAGCTCATAGCAAACACCGGAAGAGCTGCAGCCACTGTTTTTAGCATAACTTCCTTTCCCCCTTGAAATAATTTACGCAAGTACCAATCAGATAAGCCAATATTCATGCGATCTTTCAAATATGCTAACAACTCTACCTTAGAACCGCTGAAACATTCAGGCAAGCCTAGGTATTTACTTTCTCCCCCTTCATTCGAAATACCCATAATCTCTTTAAGCAACAATTTCTGATCTTCCTTGACTTTAGACCCGAATGAGATTGATGACTTCTGCAAATTTATAATCTGTCCTATGACTTTACCATATGCTTCTAGGATACGGTGAAGCTCAAGACACTGCTCAACCTCTGCTTTGATCATGAACAGACTATCGTCTGCGAAGAACAAATGATGCACTGAAGGACCATCAGAAGAAAAGACAATGCCGTTAATACGGTTTTCTGCAGCAGCTGTGTTCAGCAAATGGGAGAGGCCTTCAGAACACAAAACGAAAAGGAAAGGCGACAGTGTATCCCCTTGACATAGACCCCGCTGTGGAATAATTCTCCCAAAAGCTTGATCATTCATTAAAACAGAGAAAGTGACAGAAGACACACATGCCATCACAATGCTAACCCATCTTTGATCAAACCCCAAAGCTAATAAAACCGATCTTATATAGCACCATGATATATCATGGTTTTTACCGGTTTATGCCATGATATAATTGTGTTTTAGTGTTCTTTTGTGTTCTTTTAGAGTCTTTCACAGGTATAATCAGGTTTGGAGCAGAATTGGAGATATTGGAGCATTTTGGGGAATTTTGGAGTGCTTGGCCGAGAGATTGAGCTCACTGTCCGATTTGAGATCATGCATCGATCGACACACCTTTGGTGTCGATCGACACACTAGCGAGATGGGCCGATTACGGCGGTTTAATGAAGATTCAAGATTTTTCACTTTGGTCCAGAAGTTTCCAGTATTTACAAAGAAGTCCCAGCCGAGATTATGCCTATATAATTAGGATTTTGGTGTTTATTTTAGATACGCTTTCATACTTAGAACTAAGAGATTTTTAGAGCTTTTGGGGCTGATCTAATCCTATACTTCATCTATTTTGGAGAAGATTTCGAACCCTTTTATCTATTTAATTTCTTATATGCAATCTATTATTTCTATGATTTCTGTTTCATTAATCATGTTTGAGTAGATTCATAGTTAGGTTTAGGGTTTCTCATTAAGGATTTCATGACTTGCTAGATTTGTTTAATTCAGTTAAGGATTCACATGAATAGAATGTTCTTCGATCTAAATTGAGTTTAATGCTAGTTCTAACCTGATCAATTAGAATCTAGATCTTAGGTTGCTAAATACGACACAAGATTGTGGTTTAGAATCTGAACTATTTAGGTTGAGCAATTAAATTATTCGCAAAGAGATTTGGCTTAGTTTAATTGTGAACATATCGAACTTGAAATTAATGCTGGTTTAATCTGTTAGTAATTGCAAAGAGATTTGGATTACTGCATTTAGACTTAGAGAATTCTCGCAAAGAGATTTGGTTAATTCTATATCCGTGATTTGAGTTCTAGAACTGTACTTAATTAGATCCTGACTGATTGATTTGTCTGCTTGTCTGATTTCCTGAGAACGCCCTAGACTTAGCGCCTCTAATTAACTGCTTTCACAACCAATCTGCTACTTGTTTACTTTCTTGCTTTGCTATTTAGTTTAATTCAAATTGCTTTCTTCTTAGTTTAAATTCCTACGGTTCTTTATCTATCGAGACCAGAGTCTCTGTGGATTCGATACCCTATATACTACAATCACTTAACTGTGCACTTGCAGTAGAATAGGATTAAAACTAGACCCTATCAAGTTTTTGGCGCCGTTGTCGGGGACTCTTAGAGTCTTCGATAGGATCGAACTTAGGGTTTTTACTAGGATTTTTTTATTTTCGTTTCGTTTTGTTTTGTTTTTATTTTAAGTTACTAATTTCTCTCTGTTTTCTCTCTGTCGCAGGTACCGATTTCGCTTTGCGTCGATCGTTGCACTTGTGTGTCGATCGTCACTAGGCGATTCTGAGATTGTATCGATCGTTGCACTGATAGCATCGATCGTTGCTTGACGATTACAGACAGTTTATGCAGACGCGTGAAACTCGAAGTAATCAGAACCTGAACCTCGTTAATCTCGGACTTGAAGAACTTGGACGTCTAGAGAGGACTAACAGAAGAGAAAGAAGAGCAAGGATGGTGGTACATAAGCTAATCATTATGCCTGATGCTCAAGGTACCCTGAGGGACCGAGACAACAATCCGTACAATGCTGCTGGGCAACGGGTTGACGCTGAAGGGAATGTAATCCCTGGTCCTCCTGAGCAACCGCAACAGGAGCAGAACCAAGGCCAAAGACAGGCCCAAGGTAGAGAGATGGTTGTCCATGAGAGGACTTTAGCTGACTACAACAGACCGGATGAGTTTCATGCAAACCGGTCAGCTCTTGTGATGCCTGGTTTTGAGAGGAATGATTTTGAGATCAAAACCATCTACTACTCGCTGATGAGACAGAATGCCTTCCATGGTCATCCCACGGAGCAGCCTATGGATCACATTGATCAGTTTGAGGACCTAATCAATGGCATGAAATATGATGGAGTCTGCCAGGATTATCTGTTCCTTAAGCTCTTTCCCTACAGTCTCGCTGGAGACGCTGCTGCATGGCTGAAGCAACTGCCACCTGGGCAGTTTACTACTTGGGCAGCCCTGAAAAGTGAGTTCCTGCGTCACTTCTATGATGATGCGCGTTCCGATCAGTTCAGACAGGACATACTCACATTTTCCCAAGGAGCTGTGGAGCCACTTAAGACTGCTTGGATGAGATTCAAGAAGTACCAGCGTGACTGCCCACACCATGGATTAACTGAGGTCACATTGCTAGGTATCTTCTTCAGAGGCATAGATCTGCCATATCAGTTTGCGCTGGATAACTCCAGTAATGCAAACTTCAACACCAGGACTCTTGCACAAGCTAAGCAGTTGATTGAGAACTTAGTGAGCAGCAAAAGTTGCAAGACTATGGATGAGAGGAGGAAGAAATCTGGTGGAAGTGTAGAGAATTCAGAGATGGCTGAATTTAGATCTAAGCTGGACACAATTTGCAATCTCCTGGCTGGTAAGAAGGCTGTCCACTTTGCCCAAGATGTTGAGGTAATTCAGACTGAGGAGGACACTCAGGAAGAAGATGTGAATTACATCGGAGGATCTGGTTTCCAAGGTAACAGATTTGGTAATCAGCAGGGAAACAGATTCTTCAATGGAGGACAGAAGAGTGCCTTCACAGGCAATCAGAACTCCTTTGGACAGACAAGTGGTTTTCAGAAGCCTTTTGGACAAGGTACTCAGAGAACCTATGGATCTTCATCTTATCAGACTCCACCTGCAGCCACTGCTCATGAGAGTAAGATGGAGACAATGATGGAACAGCTGCTGGAGAGTCAGACTAAGAGTGCTGCAAACTTCAACAAGAAGATAGGTACAGTCTATGAGGAGCTGAATGGAAAAATTGAAAACCTGAGCGCACATATAAAGGAGCTTGATGCTAAGGTTGCAAGAACTGCTGGATATGCTCAGAGGGAAGATGGATATCTTCCAGGACGAAGTGATACTAATCCCAAGTACCAATGCAATGCAGTGACATTGAGAAGTGGTAAGGAATTGTTACCGGGCCAGAAAAGGCAGTTAAGTGTTGAGGAACTCGTGGAAATTGAAGAATTGGAAGATGGGATCCGTGACATTCGCAATGCATCGATCGACGCAACCAAGCAACGGTCGATGCAAAGCGATAACGAAGAAACTGTCGTAGCGAAGTCACCCAGCAACGATCGACACAACTCCAGTGACGGTCGATGCAAGGCGATTGCAGAGAGCTCAAAACCAGAGAAACCGAGACAGTCGACCGAGAGGGTTTACAAGCCTAAGGTACCTTATCCAAAGAATCCCAGAAAGGCTAAAAATGATAGGCAGTATGCCAAATGCAAGGAGTTCATTAAAAAGGTGAAAGTTGAAGTGCCTTTGATTGACTCCATGGAAACCTCTCCTGTGATGAGAAGATGTCTTAAGGATATGATTGCTGGGAAGTGGTCTGACGAGGAGAGTGTAATGATGATCAATGAGGTGTGTAGTGCAGTGATTCAGGGCAGGATTCCTGAGAAGTTAAAAGATCCAGGAAGCTTTGTACTAGATTGTGCTATCTACAGGGAGAGATTCGAAAGGTCTCTATGTGATCTTGGTTCCAGTGTGAATCTTATGCCTTTCTCAGTTGCTAAGAGGCTCGGGATGACTGACTTTATACCCACTAGGATATCACTGGTTTTGGCAGATAGAACAATCAGGATTCCCGAAGGATTATTGGAGGATGTGCCCATAATGATTAGCCAATGTGTGATTCCTACTGATTTTGTGGTTCTGCAGTATGGAGAGGAACCAAAGGATCCACTAATTTTAGGCAGGCCTTTCTTAGCTACAGCTGGTGCGATGATTGACTGTCAAGGAGGTAGGATAGTTCTAAATGTGGGTGATCTGAAGATGAGTTTTGATATGGACAAGCTGGCAAAGAGACCAACCATCGACGGACAGACCTTCTATGTTGACACACTAGGTGATTTGGCTACATAATACTTTCACAAGTCACATGCTGAAGATCCACTAGAACGAGCTTTACTGAGCTCTATATTGGAGCTGGAGTACCTGCAGGACGAGACAGTAATGTGCTATGCAAGACTGATGGATTCGGTTGAAGTAGCAATGAAGGTGGAAGTGTCTGACGCGACGATGCAACGATCGACACCAAGTAAGCATCGGTCGTTGCAAGTCGACAGAGACTGGGCCGAGGAAAAAGCTCCGAAAATAGAGCTGAAACAACTTCCATCCGGGCTAAGGTACGCGTTTCTTGGACCAAATTCAACTTATCCAGTGATTGTTAATGCTAGTTTGAACAACGCAGAGCTCACTTTACTGCTAAGCAAGCTGCGCAAGCATCGCAAAGCTCTTGGCTATTATCTTGATGACATTTCAGGTATCTCGCCGGAGCTGCGCATGCATCGGATACATCTCGAGGATGAGTCTAAGACATCTGTTGAGCATCAGAGAAGGCTTAATCCTAATCTGCAGGAAGTGGTTAAGAAGGAGATTATGAAACTCCTGGATGCTGGGATCATCTACCCTATTTCAGACAGTGATTGGGTAAGTCCAGTCCATGTAGTGCCTAAGAAGGGTGGAGTCACAGTGGTGAAGAATGAGAAGAATGAGTTGATCCCCACTAGGACTGTAACGGGACACAGGATGTGCATAGATTACATAAAGCTGAATGCTGCAACCAGGAAGGATCACTTTCCCTTGCCTTTTATTGATCAGATGTTGGAGAGGTTAGCTAATCATCCTTACTACTGCATACTCGATGGATACTCAGGTTTCTTTCAGATTCCTATCCACCCAGAAGATCAGGGAAAGACCACTTTCACTTGCCCATATGGCACATTTGCTAACCGTAGGATGCCTTTTGAACTCTGTAATGCTCCTGCCACCTTCCAGAGATGCATGATGTCCATATTCACTGATATGATTGAGGACTTTATGGAGGTATTCATGGATGACTTCTCAGTCTATGGATCATCTTATAATGATTGCTTAGATAATCTGTGCAAGGTGCTGACTAGATGCGAAGAGAAGCACTTGGTCCTTAACTGGGAAAAATGCCACTTCATGGTCAGAGATGGTATTGTTCTTGGACATAAAGTATCCGAAACAGGGATCGAAGTGGACCGCGCTAAGATTGAGGTAATGACCAACCTTCAGGCGCCTGATTCTGTTAAGTCTATAAGAAGCTTTCTCGGACATGCTGGCTTCTATAGACGGTTCATCAAAGACTTCAGTAAGATTGCTAGGCCACTAACTGCTTTGTTGTGTAAGGATACCAAATTTGAGTTCAATACAGACTGTCAGACTGCATTTGAACAAATCAAGCAAGCATTAGTGAGTGCTCCAATTGTTCAGCCCCCAGATTGGGATCTACCTTTTGAGGTTATGTGTGATGCAAGTGACTTTGCTGTAGGAGCTGTTCTGGGACAGAAGAAGGACAGAAAGCTTCATGCTATCTATTATGCTAGTAGGACACTAGATGATGCGCAGAGAAACTATGCAACCACGGAGAAGGAGCTGTTGGCTGTTGTCTTTGCATTTGAGAAATTCCGCCCATATCTTGTTGGCTCCAAGGTGATTGTTCATACTGATCATTCAGCCCTGAAGTATCTGATGCAGAAGAAGGATGCTAAGCCAAGATTTTTGAGATGGATTCTGTTGCTTCAGGAGTTTGATATTGAAGTGAGGGACAAGAAGGGAGTTGAGAATGGAGTTGCTGATCATCTTTCAAGGATGCTGGTTGAAGAAGAAGTGCCCATCAATGATTATTTTCCTGAGGAAAACGTCAATATGATTGGTACAATTTTTCAGACGGATTTGGGCAGAGAGTTGCAGAACTGTCGGGACAATCGCACAGTGTCGATCGATGCCACATTGGCAACGGTCGATACAAGTATCGGGGAAGCAACGATCGACACATGCACACGCAACGGTTGATGCATACCTGATACGAACCGAGAATCCTTAAGTATCAGAATTGGGAATTATGACTTCGAAATTGCTGCTGTAGCAATCACTGATCGACCATGGTATGCAGATATAGCTAATTACCTTGCTGCTGAGATTGAACCAGATGATTTGAAAGGTTATGCAAAGAAAAAGTTCTTTAGGGAGCTTAGAAGATACTACTGGGATGAGCCTTACCTCTATAAGCACTGTTCAGATAGTCTTTACAGGAGATGCGTTGCTGAATCATAAGTTCCAGACATCCTTTTCCACTGTCATGGATCAGATTATGCTGGACATTTTGCTACATTCAAGACTGTGTCTAAGGTTCTGCAAGCAGGTTTCTGGTGGCCTACAATGTTTAGAGACACTCATTCTTTCATCTCTCAATGTGATGCCTGTCAGAGGAGAGGGAAAATTAGTAAGAAGCATGAGATGCCTCAGAACTTCATTCTGGAAGTTGAGGTTTTCGATTGCTGGGGCATAGATTTCATGGGTCCTTTTCCCTCATCCTATGGGAATAAGTTCATCTTGGTTGCTGTGGACTATGTGTCTAAGTGGGTAGAAGCAATAGCTAGTCCAACCAATGATTCTTCGGTGGTCATTAAGCTGTTTAAGGCCATCATATTCCCCAGATTTGGAGTGCCTCGTATAGTAATTAATGATGGAGGATCTCATTTTATCAATAAGGTCTTCGAGAAGCTGCTGAAGAAGCATGGAGTTTATCACCGAGTCGCTACTCCTTATCACCCTCAGACTAGTGGACAAGTCGAGGTTTCTAACAGGCAGATTAAGGAGATCCTTGAGAAGACAGTTGGAAGGACAAGGAAAGATTGGGCAGCAAAGTTGGATGATGCATTATGGGCTTACAGGACAGCATTCAAGACACCACTTGGGACCACTCCATTCCATCTGCTATATGGAAAAGCATGTCATCTGCCAGTAGAGCTTGAACACAAAGCAGCATGGGCTGTAAAACAGATGAACTTTGATCTTAGTCTGCTGCAGAGAGGAGATTAGTGCAGCCTAATGAGTTGGATGAGATTAGACATTTTTCTTATGAGAACTCAAAGCTGTACAAGGAGAGGACTAAGGCATATCATGACAAGAAGATTGTCTCCAAACAGTTTGAGCCTAATGATCAGGTACTTTTGTATAACTCGTTTGCATTTGTTTCCAGGTAAGCTGAAATCAAGGTGGTCTGGTCCTTTCACAATCAAAGAGGTGCGTCCATATGGAGCTGTCGTTCTAACTGGCAAGGACGGTAATGAATTCACTGTGAATGGACAGAGGGTGAAACATTATTGGGCTAAGGCCGAGATTCCAGAAGGTCAGATTCTGCCTCTGGATGATACACCCTCTACCTAAATCAGTTGAAGCGTCAAGCTATTGATGTTAAACAAGCGCTGAGTGGGAGGCAACCCACTGTTTTCGTTTTTGCATTTTAATTTTAGTGTTTTTGTAGGATTTTACGTTTTGTTTCTGGTTTTTGGTGAGTTTTTGTTTGCAGGTCTCGGACGAATCGCAGTGCGTCGGTCGACACATCACTGTGTCGATCGTCAAAACACGATCGAAATCGCATTGCAGCGATCGTTGCGGTCCTGAGCAACGATCGATCATACACGAAAAATCGCCTAGCAACGGTCGATGCACCTAGTGCAACGATCGATGCCTGAGCGACAGAGGAAAACCCGACAGAACTTAACCATTCCTTAAACAAATTTTTCTTTCTTTTTGCCAATCCTTCGCTTGACACTACTGGGGACAGTGTGTCTTAAGTGTGGGGGAGGTTCTACTAACTTCTTTCTTTTGTTTACTTAGAGTCATTTAAAATTTTCAAAATTTGTTTTATCGAGTCAAAACTTTTAAGTAGGAAACAATGATTTTTTGAGAAGATTAGCAGCACTTGCAGGAACTTAAGTAACCATTGGGATGAAACTGCAGATTATCTCTGACTATTAGAAAACCCAGACATGGATCAACCTACTAAGGACACCCACATCGTTTCAGGTATCAGAGGATCCTTTACTGACTTCACCTTAATACTGACTTAGATTTCTCACCTAAGGGCTTGGTATACTTTGTGTCGGATTCCCTTGTTAGTTCTGACACAGCCTGTAAACCTGTCCTATCTAGTTCCCTTCTCCCCTTCCATAAAATAAAAAAAAGATAATAAACTGAGGATGAGTTAATAACTCCGAAGTGGTCATGGGAATGGTAGCTGAAACTCTCATATCCTATGCATCCATGGAATGTGTCCAAGGTACACCCCTTAACGGGAAGAGCACTGATAAAAAAAATAAAATGATACCCAAAGGAGAAAAATCAGAATGCTAAGAAAGGGAAAAGAGAAGAAATGGACTAGAGAAAGATAGTATGGTGGTCTAGAGCTGATAAGGTAAGAGTCCATGTGCCTCTGATCGATACTCCTTAGGTGAGACCGCACTTAAATACTTGCAGAAGTCAGTAGGGTGAATTTGAATGCGTGAATGTGATTGTGGAGTTTACTTAGGACAGTTGGTCTTGATGTCTGCAGGTTGATTCTTTCATGTGGTTTACTAAGGGGAATCTGAGTGTTGCTGCTTCTAAGATGAAAAGAGTTTCTGAAGAGTTTTCAAACCTCTTCACTACATTCTAGTTCTCTGTTTTGCTTGAGGGCAAGCAAAGGCTAAGTGTGGGGGAGTTGATATATCATGTTTTTACCGGTTTTTTGCCATGATATAATTGTGTTTTAGTGTTCTTTTGTGTTCTTTTAGAGTCTTTCACAGGTATAATCAGGTTTGGAGCAGAATTGGAGATATTGGAGCATTTTGGGGATTTTTGGAGTGCTTGGCCGAGAGATTGAGCTCACTGTCCGATTTGAGATCATGCATCGATCGACACACCTTTGGTGTCGATCGACACACTAGCGAGATGGGCCGATTACGGCGGTTTAATGAAGATTCAAGATTTTGCACTTTGGCCCAGAAGTTTCCAGTATTTACAAAGAAGCCCCAGCCGAGATTATGCCTATATAATTAGGATTTTGGTGTTTATTTTAGATACGCTTTCATACTTAGAGCTAAGAGATTTTTAGAGCTTTTGGGGCTGATCTAATCATGTACTTCATCTATTTTGGAGAAGATTTCGAACCCCTTTATCTATTTAATTTCTTATATGCAATCTATTATTTCGATGATTTCTGTTTCATTAATCATGTCTGAGTAGATTCGTAGTTAGGTTTAGGGTTTCTCATTAAGGATTTCATGACTTGCTAGATTTGTTTAATTCAGTTAAGGATTCACATGAATAGAATGTTCTTCGATCTAAATTGAGTTTAATGCTAGTTCTAACCTGATAAATTAGAATCCAGATCTTAGGTTGCCAAATACGGCACGAGAGTGTGGTTTAGAATCTGAACTATTTAGGTTGAGCAATTAAATTATTCGCAAAGAGATTTGGCTTAGTTTAATTGTGAACATATCGAACTTGAAATTAATGCTGGTTTAATCTGTTAGTAATTGCAAAGAGATTTGGATTACTGCATTTAGACTTAGAGAATTCTCGCAAAGAGATTTGGTTAATTCTATATCCGTGATTTGAGTTCTAGAACTGTACTTAATTAGATCCTGACTGATTGATTTGTCTGCTTGTCTGATTTCCTGAGAACGCCCTAGACTTAGCGCCTCTAATTAACTGCTTTCACAACCAATCTGCTACTTGTTTACTTTATTGCTTTGCTATTTAGTTTAATTCAAATTGATTTCTTCTTAGTTTAAATTCCTACGGTTCTTTATCTATCGAGACCAGAGTCTCTGTGGATTCGATACCCTATATACTACAATCACTTAACTGTGCACTTGCAGTAGAATAGGATAAAAACTAGACCCTATCACACCATTCGACACGGTCGTAGGCCTTGGACATATCTGTTTTCACCGCAATAAACTCCTTGGAAATGACTGGATGCGATCGTAGTGCATGAACAGCCTCATGAGCTTACAAAATGTTATCGGAAATGGATCTTTCTTGCACAAAAGCTGATTGATTAACTGATACAATCGCTGGTAAAAGAGGTTGAAGTCTCTTGACAATTAACTTTGATATAATCTTATACAAAACAGAGACTAATAGGTCTAAGGTCCACCATAGTTTCTGGAGCTTGAACCTTGGGAAGGAGACAAAGATAAGTATAATTTCAATCCTCAGGCATTCTTCCATTTGAGAAAAAATCTTGAACTTCTTTGACCACCTGATCACCCAATTGTCTCCCAATATTTATGGAAGAAAAGTCCAGACATGCCATCAGGTCCAGGTGCACTAGCAGGTTTAATAGAAAAAACAGTGTCTCTAATTTCTTCCGTGGACACAGACTTGATCAGAGTTTCATTCATGCTAGCTGACACTCTTGGTTCCATTCCTCCAAACCAGTGATCAAACTCTTGCGGATTAGAAGAGCTAAAGAGATTATCAAAGTAATTCACAGCCAGCTCCCCTTTAGCTGCTTCCGACCAATACTCCAAACCCGCTGCATCCTTAAGAAAGTTGATCATCTTGCGTGCTCTGTTAGTTTTAACAGCTCCATGAAACACCTTCGCACTTTTATCTCCAAATCTCATCCATCGAATCCGACTCTTCTGAGACCAAAACATTTCCTCTTCCTTATAAGCATGAACAAAATTTCTTTTAGTATTGTTGATCATAAAATCACAAGAATAGTTTCGACACTGAAGGGATTCTAGCTTCTGCTCAAGTAAGTTGATCTTATCCCTAGCATTGAAAAGTCTCCTCCTCTTCCAAATGCTAAGGGATCTTCTACAGGCACGTATTCTGGTAGACACAGACCTGTGCCCCTGATTTCTAGTACCCTTCCACGCAAGTTCAAATTCCTTACGAACCAGAGGGTGAAAGAGAAACCTTTTATCATATCTGAACTGACCATGATAAGTGTCTTGAGATCCCATTAAGTTGATAAAAATTGGCCTATGATCTGAGCCCCTTTTATCCAAGAAGGATTGACTAGTGATTGGAAACTGTTTCAACCATTCTCTATTCCCAAAGGCTCGATCCAGACAGGATTGAATCCACTTCTTCCATCGCATATCACCCCATGTAAAACGATTCCCAAAGCTGACAATTTCTTCCATTCCACATACTTGCAACATCTCCTTAAAAGGTTTGAAAGTAGACTCTGCCCTCCTAGGCCCACCAATCTTTTCACTGTTGCAAAGTATTTCATTAAAATCTCCAACGAAGCACCAACTTTCAGAACGATTGATGCCAATCCTATTCAGTCTTTCCCAAACATGACTTCTTCCATCAGTAGCCGTCTCTCCATATATACACGAAAGGATAAAAGAAGCCACCCCATACTGAACCTGAAGATCCAAAAAATTGTTATCTGAGAATTTGAAATCTACACGGATACTACTTTTCCAAAATAAAGAAAAGCCTCCACTGTGCCCTTGAGGCTCCACCGTATGTACTCTGTCATACCCTAACCATTCCTGTACATCCACTTACACATTTATACAATTCATGGTCTCAATCAAGAACAATATCTCCATGAAATATTTTTGACGTATTTCCCGAAGACGTTGAATTGTCAGGCCTTGAGGCCTCCCCAAGCCCCGACAATTTCAGCTCATAAGGCTCATTGGGCGTTGGGCAATCCCTCCATTGGGATCACCTATGGACTTTTCTTCTTAAAAGTAGTTGGGCCCAATAAGAAAAGTTGACCAAGGGCTAAGTTCAAAATCGAGGGTTGATATCGACTCGGCCCGGTGACTTGACGAACTAGGGTTACGGAAGAAAGCGAAGACGAAAAAGAAAAGCGGCGAGCGTGTTCAACACGCCGAGTAAGAATATATGCTCGGGGATATTTGCACCGAGATATTAGGAAAGATTCGATATTATCTTAAGTTTTCCTGTTTTGTTAAGCTGAATTCTGTAAACCTATATACGGGGATCGAACTCATCAAATAAAGTATCCAATTTTTTATAGAGTTTTCGGAGAGTTCTTAGCTTTAAAAACCGATTTATGCAAACAATTTTCCGACGACCTAAAAACACCTCAACCGCTTTGTTTCCTTCCGGAAACCTAGTTCAAAACCCTAATTCCATTCTTTCTCACCGAGTTAAGAAACTCTTCTTTAAGAATCCCTCAAGAAACCCTAAACTCTTTCTATCTTTGGATATACCGAGTTACTAAATCAGGATGACCCCATTGCAATCTCTTTGGATTGGGTATAGGATTTAAGATTTAGAATTAGGACATAAAAGACTCTTCAAGGCAATCATTTTGCCTTTGTTCCTTGTTTCTTCTGTTCATAATCTACAAAATTCAGAGTCGATTATGTCTTCTCACTGTGATCTGTTTGTTGTCTCTTTGTCAATTTGTAATGCTGCCAATTTGATTTTTGTAAGATTAAGTGAGATTAAGAAAATTTAAATGTGGCCGATGTGTAGAGATGAATAGACGATGGTTGTATTATTTGGCTGACAATTTCTCCTAAAAAGTTGATAAGTGAGATGATTATAAATAAAACCTCACTTTTTGTAAGATCTCAACTCGGCCTATCCGTAAATAGAAAGAGTTTTAGGGTTTCTTGAGGGATTCTTAAGAAGGGGTTTCTAAATATCTCGGCGAATGGAACAAAATTAAGGGTTTGTTAGGTTTCCGGGGAGAAATTAAGCGGCTAAGCAGGGGTGTTTAAGTCGTCGGAGAACACTTTGTAATCAGGATTTTCGAAGAGCTCTCAAAAGACTTGTATTGAATTCAGCGTGTCTAATTAAGTTAACTCGGTGCCTTTATATAGGCTACAGAAGTCGGCATAAACAATTAAGAAACCCTAGAATAATTTTAGAATCTCTCCTAATATCTCGGCGCGAGTATCTTCAAACGTATCTTCCTGCTTGGCCTGATGCTCACACGTGATGTGTTGTATTTTTGAGTGTATTTGATCATGATTTTTAGTGTGTTTTAGCTTTAAGATAATGCATTTAGGCATCATTGGGATTGCATATACTTTGTTTCTCATTTTTTAGATGGTGGAAGACATGATGAAACACCCAAATGATAATGGAGGAGATATGGACTAAAATACACCCAAAAGAAGTGGAAAACAGCTAGGGATCACGATGATAGGTGTAGTTTTAACCCTATACTAACTGCAAGTGCACAGTGATGTAGTTGTAGTACTTAGGGTATCGAATCCACAGGGACTCCGGTCAACGATAGATAAAAACAGAAGTGATTAAACTAGGAGAAAGCAAAGATGATTAAACTAAAAGCAGAGCAGAAAAGCAAATCAATAGCAGGAGTGGTTTGTGAGCAAGGAGGCGAAGCGTTAGGTTTCAGGAGTTCTCAGGAAATCAGGAACGCAAGCAATCAATCTATCTAGATCTAATCAATAACTGTTCTAGAACTCAAACACTGATATAGAATTAACCAAATTCCTTTGCGATAATTCTCTAAGTCTAAGTGCAGCAAACCAAACTTCCGTTTGCGAGAACTAACAGATTAAACTAGCATTAATTCCAAGTTTGATATGTTCACAATTAACCTGAACCAAACTTTCGTTTGCGAACAGTTTAATTGCTTATCTAAATTCTTTCTAGTTAAATTAACCAACTTCCGCTGAATTAATCAACCTAACATCATAACTCTGATTAGCTACTTCAGATTAAGCATTAAGAACAACTTAGATAAAGAACTAGCAGATATGAATCTCTACAGATTAATTAAACTATAATTCTCTGAAATCCCTAATGAGAATCCTTCAACCTAACAGGTAAACTACTCAGACATGTTCATCGAAACAGAAAACATCTTGAATAGAAAACCAAATAATATAAAATCAAATAAAGAACTGGGGTTCGAAATCCTCTCTCTTTCGAGAGCAAGATCAGCCCCTAAGGCTCTCTGAAAATAAAATAAGACTTAAGAAAAGCGTAGCCTAAACAATGGCTTAAAAACCCTTATATAATAGCTAAAACACGTTTTGGGCTTCTGTGTAAATATCTGGGCTTTTCTGCAAAATCAGCATTCTTCATTAAATCGGCGAGTCTGGCCCATTCGCATATGCAACGATCGATGCAGGTGTGCAACGATCGACGCAGTCTCCAAAACTGGACAGTGAACTCTGTCTCTCGGACCAAATCTCCAAAATACACCAAAAAGCTCCAAAATCTCCACTTCTGCTCCAAATGTGTCTAGACCTGTAAACATACTAAAAAGACTCCAAAACATAACATAAGACTCGATAAATAAGGCATATACCATGGTTAAAACCGGTAAAATCCATGGTATATCAACTCCCCCACACTTAGCTCTTGCTTGTCCTCAAGCAAGTAAAGAACCAAAGCATAAGAAAAGAAGTTTGAAAACTCAGAAACTCATTTCGTCCTAGGAACTTTCACAATCACATTCACTTAGTAAGCCACTGAAAACATCCCTACAGAACTCAAGACCACAATATACTTCCCCCACACTTAGCAACTGTCCCAAGTAAACTCCACAATCACATTCAAGCATTCAAATTCTCCCTACTGACTTCTGCAAGTATTTAAGTGCGGTCTCACCTAAGGAGTATCGATCAAAGGCACATGGATTCTTACCTTATCAGCTCTAGACCACCATACTATCTTTCTCTAGTCCCTTTCTTCTCTTTCCCTTCCTTAACAACTGATTTTTCCCACATTGGGTATCATTTTATTTTTTTTATCAGTGTTCTTCCCGTTATGGGGTGTACTTTGGACACATTCCATGGATCACATGAGAGATAATAGTGTTTGCTACTATTCCCATGACCACTTCGGAGTTACTAACTCATCCTCAGTTTATTATTATTTTTTTTTTTTTACTTTACAGAAGGGGAGAAGGGAACTAAATAGGACATGTTTACAGGCTGTGTCAGAACTAACAAGGGAATCCGACACAAAGTATACCAAGCCCTTAGGTGAGAAATCTAAGTCAGTATTAAGGTTGAAGTCAGTAAAAGGATCCTCTGATACCTGAAGTGATGTGGGTGTTCTCAGTAGGTTGATCTATGTCTGGGTTTTCTAACAGTCATAGAGTCTCTGTAAGTCTGTCCAATGGTCACTTAGTTCCTGTTCAAGCGAAATTTTCCTCGAAAAATCATAGTTTCATACAAGTTTTGACTCAATAAAACAATTTTGAAAAACCAAAGACTGACTCATAAGAAAATAAAAGCGTGCGTCAGTAGCTTCCTCCCCCACACTTAAACTACACTGTCCCCAGTGTAATCAAAGCATGAGCTCGGTGAAAGAATAATCAAATTGAAGAACAAACCGAAAAGTTGCAGAATACTTACCTGTCGTCGCCCTGCGTCGATCGATGCCACAAGGGTGCCGATCGATGCAAGGTGATTATCGCTCGCGGTTATTTAGATAACCGATGTCTGAACCGCAATTGAATCGGTAAACCACAAATCGTGACTGCATCGACCGATGCACTATATGTGTCGATCGATGCAGTGCGATTCTGCCTGTTTCTCACGGCTCTGAACACACTTAAAAGAAAAATCAAAACACCAAAATCAAAACGAAAAATGAAAATAAAAATGAACCTACTAGTGGGTTGCCTCCCACTCAGCGCTTGTTTTTAGTCATTAGCTTGACTATTGGAAGAGATTTGATTCAAGGCGGTTTCAACAGAGACTTTGAGTGTCTCTGTGAATATCTCTTCATCCAAGGAGGTGTATAGGCATTCAGATCATGAGGCTTCCCAAGGAATGAGAAATCATAATCAGGGCGGGAGCGAAGCTTGGGCGGTCTACTGCGTTTTCCTGCATTCAAAACAATGTGATTAGAAGGTTTAAGCTTAGATGATTTGTTCCTTACCTTTGATGTAGATCTGATGTTTGGGGCTTTCTGCTTATGAGCAGTTGCAGGTACTGAAGATGTTAGAGCAGGTTCAAGAGGAACTGCCATCTTCTTCTTCTTTCCACTATCAGATACTGTAGTTCCACCAATCTGAACTTCTTCTTCCAGATGACCGTCAGTGGAGATCATCTTCTTTGCATGAACTCGCAAAGTTTCAACTGGTGGTGTTTTATTCACCTTCTTATCCATCACTTTTATGCAGTTAGCCACTTCTAGCTCTTGTCTGGAAGGTTTAGGAACCTTAGGATATGGCACTCGGGGCTTGTAAGCTCGTTCTGGCACTGTTGCAGGTTTCTGGACATGTGTGCGTTCTGCATGGATCGTTGCATAATGTGTGTCGATCGATGCAAGGCGATTCTGTTTCTCGAAAGAACTCGAAATTGCCGTCAGAACGGCGGGTCGACCGAAACATAGGGGGTGTCGATCGATGCATGTATCAGGCAGACAATATTCATCCAGAAAATCCGAGATTATGCTCTCTTCTTCATCTAGCAACTTAATCTCATCCCTTAAGGTCACAACTTTGATGGATCTGTGCTGTTCAGCTTCCCTAGCTTCATTTCGCCTCTCTATTGCTGCATCCAGCTCCTCCATATGTGTGCTCAAAGATTCGAACTTCTCATTCAGATCTTTATACAATGCATCCATCTTTGAGTGGTGTGACACACTGATCTGTTGTTGCCTCTCAAGATACTGCTCTATCATGATTTCTATTCTGCTCTCATGAGCTGTAGGTGCAGGCGGTGCTTGGTAAGAAGAAACACCACAGTTCCTCGAGAAGGCGTTGCCCTGTTGCTGGAAAGGTCCCTGAAAAGCTGATTCCTGACTGTAGAATTTATTCCCTCCAATGCAGTTGATAGCTTTTTGCCCATACTTTTCAAGTACAAGACTATGCAGAGACTCTACTTTGCTCTTTAACCAAGTTATCTGCGAGTTATCAATCCCTGGATTGAAGAAACAAGACATCTTCCTTATGATATGTGTCGATCGATGCAGGAGAAGCGTCGATCGATGCAAGCTCGAGAATGCAACGATCGACACTAAGGGGGTGTCGATCGATGCAAGGCGATTACAGGCGTACCTGAAACGCAGAAACAAAAAAAGAAAAAAAATTAGCAACAAAAAATAAAAAACGAAAAACCTAGTCTAAACCCTAAGTTCAAATCTATCGAGGACTCAAAAGAGTCCCCGGCAACGGCGCCAAAAACTTGATAGGTGTAGTTTTAACCCTATACTAACTGCAAGTGCACAGTGATGTAGTTGTAGTACTTAGGGTATCGAATCCACAGGGACTCCGGTCAACGATAGATAAAAACAGAAGTGATTAAACTAGGAGAAAGCAAAGATGATTAAACTAAAAGCAGAGCAGAAAAGCAAATCAATAGCAGGAGTGGTTTGTGAGCAAGGAGGCGAAGCGTTAGGTTTCAGGAGTTCTCAGGAAATCAGGAACGCAAGCAATCAATCTATCTAGATCTAATCAATAACTGTTCTAGAACTCAAACACTGATATAGAATTAACCAAATTCCTTTGCGATAATTCTCTAAGTCTAAGTGCAGCAAACCAAACTTCCGTTTGCGAGAACTAACAGATTAAACTAGCATTAATTCCAAGTTTGATATGTTCACAATTAACCTGAACCAAACTTTCGTTTGCGAACAGTTTAATTGCTTATCTAAATTCTTTCTAGTTAAATTAACCAACTTCCGCTGAATTAATCAACCTAACATCATAACTCTGATTAGCTACTTCAGATTAAGCATTAAGAACAACTTAGATAAAGAACTAGCAGATATGAATCTCTACAGATTAATTAAACTATAATTCTCTGAAATCCCTAATGAGAATCCTTCAACCTAACAGGTAAACTACTCAGACATGTTCATCGAAACAGAAAACATCTTGAATAGAAAACCAAATAATATAAAATCAAATAAAGAACTGGGGTTCGAAATCCTCTCTCTTTCGAGAGCAAGATCAGCCCCTAAGGCTCTCTGAAAATAAAATAAGACTTAAGAAAAGCGTAGCCTAAACAATGGCTTAAAAACCCTTATATAATAGCTAAAACACGTTTTGGGCTTCTGTGTAAATATCTGGGCTTTTCTGCAAAATCAGCATTCTTCATTAAATCGGCGAGTCTGGCCCATTCGCATATGCAACGATCGATGCAGGTGTGCAACGATCGACGCAGTCTCCAAAACTGGACAGTGAACTCTGTCTCTCGGACCAAATCTCCAAAATACACCAAAAAGCTCCAAAATCTCCACTTCTGCTCCAAATGTGTCTAGACCTGTAAACATACTAAAAAGACTCCAAAACATAACATAAGACTCGATAAATAAGGCATATACCATGGTTAAAACCGGTAAAATCCATGGTATATCACACGACTAGACCTTACAGCGACATCCCACAACGGCCTACTGAAGCCGCTATGAAGAAATAGGAAAAGCCGGGAGCTCCAACGGCCTCCACAACGGCCTCCCAAAGTCGCTGTGGATCAAGAGGTCTCACAGCGGTCTCCCAATCCCACTCTGAGATTTAACCTTAAAAGATCAAATCATATGAAGAACTTACGTTCATATTTAGCTTTGGATCTGTAAACAAACATTGTAGGAAACTGAGTTAGCTTCCTAATGGAGGTGGTTTGAAGTCATTCAGAGCTATACAAAAGAGTTATGACCTATTTACTGGACACATATCAATCTTGCCGCTGTGAGACCAACTTTTGCCCACATGCTACTTTTTCTTTTTGCTTTCAGCTTGTAAACCCTCCATGTGGTTGTGGTCGACCATTACACTCTTTTATCTTCTATTAAAGGCTCTTAATGTGTTAGAAGAGCCATATCACTTCTTGTAAACATCTACCACAAAACAATTTAGTTTCTTTGATCTTTTATGCAATTTTAAGTTTGTTCTTAAGTTCATTTTCTAGTTATTCTTGTTTCTATCATTCTTGTTTATTTAATCATGTCTTGATTTGTTATTACCATGGCTAGTGAGTAGTTTTCTATAAGTTTATGGGTTTGAGTAAGGTGAGGGTGATTTAGAAATGGTTTAGGTTGTTTAAAACTTGGAAATATTGGTTTCTTACTTGTTAGAAACTCTTAATGCTAGGATTGAAGTAGCTAATCAATTCCTCGATCTTGAAAGTTGCTAGCACTGAGAAGTGTAGTTAATGTTTGAAACTCTACCAAGTGCTTTACATAATTAACCAATGCGAATTGATGTTTAAGGTGTTTAGTGGTAATAAGAACTTGTTCATAATTCATATTTATCTTGAAATTGCCAATGAGAATTGATGTTGATGCTTGATAGATATAAGGCTATTATCATGAGAGTAGAGTAGCTTGATATGTTGTTCTTAGCCTAAGAAATCATTCCATGTTTGTTAAATGTTTCTGAACTAGTTATTGATCACCCAAAACCGAAAAATCAACCCAAGAAAATTAGTCTTTTAATCAATCAACTCAATCATTATCTTGCTTATTTTTTACACTCTTGGATATTGTTTGAATTGCATTCTTTACTTTGTAATCATGTTTGGAATTTGGTTATCTTGTTAATCATTGCAAGCTTAGCCATAAAACTCACAAATCAATTTGGTTGCACTTAGATTAAGCGAACTACTGCATTCTTAGTGTGTTTAATAACCCAAGAGGATTGACACCCCAAAACTACAAAGACTAGGCTGTATATTTGCAGCTGAAGTGGTTAAAAGGGAACTTTTTATGCTTATCAAGTTTGGCGCCGTTTCCATCTTGGGTGGATATTAAGCCATTAGGATTTGGTTTTTGCTTGAGACTAAGTCTTTCGGTTACATTGATATCTCACACTCTCTGCCTTGTTTTCCTTTGTTTTGCAGGTGAATGAACTTGAGGAGAAGAGGGCCAACAAATCTAATACCTTGGGTGGACGATATAAAAGCATTGGAAATGAGCATATCAAGGGAAAGAAGACAACAACTATTGTTAACAAGAAGCAATGGCTGACCTCAACCAGCAACAGCATGATGATGAAGTTTTTGAGAGAACCCAGGCCATGAAGGACAAAGGCCAGTACATAAACCAAGAGTACATAGAGCCATCGGAACATACGACGAACCAAGCATTCATGGGTACCAAACTGGAATCATGGCACCAGCAGTAGACAACAACTATGAAATCAAGGCAAGCATCATCAATATGGTGCAATGAAGAAAATTTCATGGCCTACCAATGGAGGATCCACTATACCACCTAGACAACATTGACCAGCTATGCCGCGTCAGGATAAATGGGATTTCAGAAGATGCATTAAAGCTGATCCTATTCCCGTTCTCACTTGGAGATAAGCCCATCTATGGGAGAAGAACCTTCCTGCTAATACCATTACCTCTTGGGATGACTGTAAGAGAGCTTTCCTATCCAAGTTCTTCTCCAAATCAAGGACTACAAGATTGAGGAATGAAATCTAAAGTTTCAAACAGAAGATCATAGAGAACTTTGGAGAGGCATGGGAAATATTCAAAGGCCACACCAACCAATGCCCTCACCATGGTTTCTATAAAGAGATTTTACTTAGCATTCTCTACCGTGGAGTCTTGCTAAAGTACAGGATGATGCTAGACACTGCTAGCAACTGCAATTTCCTACAGAAGGATGAAAGAGAGGCCATGCAGCTGGTGGAGAACTTGGCTCTAAGTGACTCTAACTATGGAGAAGACTATGACCGAACATATAGAGAAGGAAGTGATAAAGATGACCAAAGGCGGGAGATCAAAGCCCTTAATGAGAAGCTGGATAAGTTTTATAAGGCAAACCAAAGGAATGTCAACTTTGTTGGAGACTTTGATCAACACCAAGGATATCTTGAAGATGATCTTGAGATGAGTAATGAGGGACATGCTGAAATGAACTACATTGGAGGGCAAGGATTCAACAGAGGCTTCAGTCAAAACTATAGGAATCACCCCAACGTTTCCTATATAAACAACAATGTGGATAATCCTCAAGACCAGACTTATCCCCCATTCAAACCTCAAACCAACAAAAATCTACAAAGCAAATTCCAAACAAAGCAAAACTTTAACAACAATGGAGGTTTTCAGCAAAGACAGCCATACAACAACAACAACCAAGGAAACTCACAGCAACAACAACATTACAACAACCAAGGGAACCAACAGTTCCAAGGACAAGGAATCATATCCAACCAGCCAAGACAGGAGGACCAAATGCTTCAATTGATGAAACATGTTTTGTAGAGAAACAAAAAGGTATCAAGCGAGCTGAATGCAAAGTATGACAGCCTTGAAGCAGAAGTATCAACCCTGAAGAATCAATATTCTCACATGGCATAAAAAACAAAGCTACCACCAGGCATACTCCCTGGAAAACCAGAAACAAACCCAAAGGAGTACTGAAATGCCACCTTCTTTGATGAAAGCTCAGAGGTTGTTGAGAAGAAAAACGGCAATGAAGAAATCTATACAATTCAACATGATGCTAATGTTGATAAGTCAGCTACTCTACATGATACGAAAGTCGATGAGCAGTGAAATGAGAGTGAGGAATGCTCCAACAATGTTGAAAGGGAAACAAGCCCTGAAATTGATGACTGTCCTTATGAGCCCGACATCCCATTTCCAAGTAGATTCCTCACTAAGTCTCAAAAGAAAGCAATCTCCAAGTTCAAGAATGATATGAAGGAAATTGGTGTTCAGCTGCCTAATATGGGGACTATGCATGAGGCTCATCTCCAAATGATGCTCATTAGAGACATTCTAGCCAACAAGGAGAAGGTAGAAGAGCTTATGGGACTATCTACATCACCAAATGAGCCCTCTATCACACCAAAATCACTCTCCAAGCTTGAAGATCAAGGGAAGTTTACCATACCTTGTTCTCTTGGTGATTTAAAACTTGATAAAGCTCTTGTTGATTCTGGTGCAAGTGTGAATGTTATCTCCCTAGAGATGGTGAAGAGTCTGGGGATCCACGACATGAAAGCTCATCCTTCTTCTCTCATGTTTGGGGATGCTTCTTCAATGAATCCACATGGTGTCATTGAAAACTATCCTATCAAGATTGGAGAATGCACAATTCCAATAGACCTCACTGTTATGGATATGGTTGATAACAAGAAGGTTCCCTTGATTCTTGGAAGACCTTTCCTCACAACGGTTGGAGCAACAATTGACTTCCCAAACAAGAAGGTGACTCTCCACCATATCAACAAAAAGATCTCCTACCCCATACAAGCTTCTACACCTTATTATTGTGGAACACTCAACAATAGAGAGCTGAATATCAAAGAGGACCAAGCTGAAAAGGAAAAGGCTCTGAGGAACTTGAAAAGCAAGTTTACAAAGCTTGAAGAGGGTGAGGAGGAAATTTGGATTCTGAAAGTTTACAAAGTTTGTTTGAATAGCACATCAAAACTGCCAAAGAAGGGGGGTTGAGTGGAGCAAAGAGAGCTCATGATGAGGAGAAGAAGAAGATGAATGCACCCCACCCTCCCAACATTCTGAACTTACATCCATTAAGGCTTAAAGATGGAAGCATCGAATACAAGGTCAGGTGCAACGGAAAGTCACCGTTCTCAATTGTCAAAGTCATCATCAACCCTCAGTATCAAGGAGATCCAGTCAAGCTTCAAGAGCTGCTATCTCAAGTCCTGACCATCACTATAGAAGGCAGACCACAACCCTATCATCACTAGAAAGTGAGAAGAAAGTCAAGCTAGAGACTTTAAACAAGCTCACTTGGGAGGAAGTCCCATGGTATCCTTTGTATATATTCTTTGTTTTGGTTTATGTGTTTGTGTGCATTTTACGTGTGTTTTAGTGTTTTGTATGTTTTCAGCATGTTGACAAGAGATCAAGAGTTAAGTTTGGGAGGATTTCCATCGAAGAGCAAACATGAGCGAACAAGAGCTAAGTTTGGGGGGGGGGGGATTACACTATAACCTTCCGATTCATGTAACACTGCAACCACCTTGTACATAGTTTTTAGTTCTTTTCATTTTTTATTTACCATCTTATACCTTCCTTGATTTACTTCACACCGAGCCTGTGTGAAGTGAGTTTGGGGGGGGGGGGGGTCATTTGGCCATCTTTTCTGTTTTGTTCTTATATTGAGTCTTTGCATTTGTGTGTTACATTGTAAATATATATGATTTCCAAAAAACCAAAAAAATTAAATAAATTTGAACATAAAAATAGAAGCATGTAGTTTCATATTTGTTTCTCTTTTAGGATCGAGTCTAGCATTATAGTTGCATTTGCATATGCATAGGAGAAAATGATATAATTGCCTTTTAGAGTTTCAAATGCATAGGAGACGATGAAATTTAGATTTTAGAAATGAACATGATGCTTAAACAACTCTGGAAACACTTGCACATTTCGAGCTTTGATCACACCACTCAAATCTATTTGTCGAGCTTGATACTCACAACTTTGAAACTAACTCACCTATATGGACTTAAAATGAATTTAATCTTATCACTTATGGGATTTTGATGCTTGATCATGGTCACCATATACATACTTGGATTATCTTTTCACCACATTTTACCACACTTTGTTAATCCAAGTGGCCATTCTCACTCTTAGGATGGTTTCCACACCATGGAACCCTTCCCTTTTCTTTTAGACCTTCATTTGATTGTTTGAGTGAGACCTCTTTTTGATAATGCTAACATGTGCAAAATCTTAAGAGTATGAGAACGACAATGATTAGCTCTCATAGGCTAGTCTAGGAGTTCACTATTGGATTGGCGTTAGCGGTGTGAGCACTTGAAATGGGATTGAAAATGGAAAAAAAAAAGAGTGAATTGGGGAGAAAAAGAAAGAAAGAACCAAAGGCTTATGTGAAGGGAAACACTTGGGGGAGTTAAGATAAACGAAAGAAAAGTTCTAAGTTTCAAATGAAAAGAAAACAAAAAGAAAAAGAGTCTTAGAAAATGTAAAGAATAACTTTTCAAGACCCAAAACCAAGTGGTCAAAGGAAGATTGTTTAAACTTGGGATAGGATTTGGAAACACAATTGGGTAAGACAATGAGAGTTGTATGCATAAATTGTTCTTGTCTTGCTACATTTTGCATAATGTTTAGCATTCTTTTTCCTTGAGAATTAGCCACCAAATATAAAATCATGACCTTCCCCTAAACACCATTTAGAGCTTTTTTATGCCAAGCCATTTGATTAAGATCAAATTCCCATTTGTGAGACTACACATTGATAAAAGAATGAATGTAAAAGTTGGTGGAATGTCAAGTTAATTGATTCTTAAGAGAATAAGTTTTGTTGTGTTGATAAGCCTTGAGAAATTAGAGTGGATTAGAGTGTTTGTTCATGCAACATATTATTATTTTCTAAGGACATAATGTTGAGGGCTTGCTAGATTTCTTTGGTTATGAGTCTCCAACTTCAAACCTCTTCCTCTTTGTTCACATTATTGTTTGCTTGAGGACAAGCAAAGAAACAAGTTTGGGGGGAGTTGATGTGTTGTATTTTTGAATGTATTTGATCATGATTTTTAGTGTGTTTTAGTTTAGGATAATGCATTTAGGCATTATTAGGATTGCATATGCTTTGTTTCTCTTTTTTTTAGGTTGTGGAAGATATGATGAAGCACCCAAATGATAATGGAGGATGTAGGGACTGAAATACACCCAAAAGAAGTGGAAAAACATCTAAGGATCACGACCAGACTTCTAAGCGACATCCCACAACGGCCTACTGAAGCCAATATGAAGAAATATGAAAAGCCAGGAGCTCCAGCGGCCTCCACAGCAGCTTCCCGAAGTCGCGGTGGATCAAGAGGTCTCACAGCGGCCTCTCACAGCGGCCTCCCAATCCCACTGTAAAATTTAACCTTTAAATATTGAGTCATATGAAGAGCTACGTTCATATTTAGCTTTGGATCTGTAAACAAAAGTTATAGGAAATTGAGTTATCTTTCTAATGGAGGTGGTTTGAAGTCATTTCGAACTATACACGAAGAATTATGACAGATTTACTGGACACATATCAATCCTGCCGCTGAGACCAACTTTTACTTCTTCTTTTTGCTTTCGGCTTGTAGACCCTCCATGTGATTGTGGTCGACCATTACACTCTTTTATCTTCTATTTAATGGCTCTTAATGTGTTAGAAGAGCCATGTCATTTTTTGTAAACATCTACCACAAAACAATTTAGTTTCTTTGATCTTTTATGCAATTTTAAGTTTGTTCTTGAGTTCATCTTCTAGTTCTTCTTGTTTGTATCATTATTGTTTATTTAATCATGTCTTGATTTGTTATTACCATGGCAAGTGAGTAGTTTTCTATAAGTTTCGAGGTTTGATAGGTGTATAGTTTTCCCTATTCTACTGCAAGTGCACAGTTAATGCAATCGTAGTATATAAGGTATCGAATCCCACGAGGACTCTCAGTCACACAATAGATTATTAGTAATTCGGATTAAATTAAGCGAAGCAGATGTGAAAGCAGTAAACGAAATATCAAAGCGAATCAAGTGAGTTTGTAAGCAAGAGGGCAAAGCGTTAGGTATCAGGAGCTCTCAGGAAATCAGGAACGCAAGCAATCAATCAATCAGGATCCAATCAATAACTGTTCTAGAACTCAAAATACAGATATAGAATTAACCAAATTCCTTTGCGATAATTCTCTAAGTCTAAGTGCAGCAAACCAAACTTCCGTTTGCGAGAACTAACAGATTAAACTAGCATTAATTCCAGGTTTGATATGTTCACAATTAACCTAGACCAAACTTCCGTTTGCGAATAGTTTAATTGCTTATCTAAGTTCTTTCTAGTTAAATTAACCAACTTCCGCTGAATTAATCAACCTAACATCATAATTCTGATTAGCTACTTCAGATTAAGCATTAAGAACAACTTAGATAAAGAACTGGCAGATATAAATCCTTATTAATTAATTAGAACTGTAATTCTCTGAGATCCCTAATGAGAATCCTTCAACCTAACAGGTGATCTACTCGGACATGTTCATCGAGACAGAAAATATCATAAGTAGAAAACCAAATATCATAAAAACAGAATAATCAACAGGGGTTCAAAATCAAGTCTCTTTCGAGAACAAAACCAGCCCCTAAAATCTCCTAAGAGAATAAAACTAGGTTATTTCTGCTTAGCCTAAACAATGGCTTAAAAACTTTATTTATAACCTAAAACACGAATTGGGGCTTCTTTGTAAATATCAGAAACTTCTGGGCAAAACTGCAATTTCTTCATTCTTTATTAAACCGTCGTTTGGCCCATCTCGCTGGTGCAACGATCGTTGCCATAGTGCAACGATCGACACCTTTCTCTGTTTCGGACAGTGAACTCTATCTCTCGGCCAATCACTCCAAAAATCTCCAAAATGCTCCATAATCTCCAATTTAGCTCCCAACCTGATTATACCTGTAAAAGACTCTAAACAAAGACAAAAGACACTAAAACACATCTATATCATGGCCTAAAACTAGTAAAAACCATGATATATCAAGGTTTGAGTAAGGTGAGGGTGATCTAGAAATGGTTTAGGTTGTTTAAAACTTGGAAATATTGATTTCTTACTTGTTAGAAACTCTTAATGCTAGGATTGAAGTAGCTAATCAATTCCTTGATCTTGACTGTTGCTAGCACTGAGAAGTGTAGTTAATGTTTGAAACTCTATCAAGTGCTTTACATACTTAACTAATAAGAATTGATGTTTAAGGTGTTTAGTGGTAATAAGAACTTGTTCATAATGCATATCTATCTTGAAATTGCCAATAAGAATTGATGTTAATGTTTGATAGATATAAGACTATTATCATGAGAGTAGAGTAGCTTGATATGGTATTCTTAGCCTAAGAAATCATTCCATGTTTGTTAAATGTTTCTGAACTAGTTATTGATCACCCAAAACCGAAAAATCAACCCAAGAAACTTAGTCTTTTAATCAATCAACTCAATCATTATCTTACTCATTTTTTACTCTGTTTTTAATCACTCTTGGATATTGTTTGAATTGCATTCTTTACTTTGTAATCATGTTTGGAATTTGGTTATCTTGTTAATCATTGCAAGCTTAGCCATAAAACTCACAAATCAATTTGGTTGCACTTAGATTAAGCGAACTCATGCATTCTTAGTGTGTTTAATCACCCAAGTGGATTGACACCCCTAAAACTACATAAACTATGCTGTACACTTGCAGCTGAAGTGGTATTGGAGAGAACTTTTTATGCATATCAACGCGCGCTGCCTTCCTTCTGCTGCCTTGATCACCTATTTCTTCCGTGTTAACCTAATTGCCTCCGTCGTTGGGCCGAGCCGAGGCGATACCTTCAATCTTCGGCCGAGATTAATTGATCCTTTCCTTTTTGGGCCGACATAAATTATTGAATGGGTTTTTTATGGAAGGGTGCTAATCATGACTCCAACAACAAGCCCCCCAGTGCGGCGATTCGAATTCAATTTGATCGGCGGTATGAGGAGAATACCAAATTGGTTTAGGAAGTGATTTAGGTTGGCCGGTTCTAGTAACTTGAATATGGTTTGGTTAAGCTAGATTCTGATCGAACCGCCTCGTCGTTGCGAGAAACAAAGCCTCGCCTAGGTAACGATGTCTTCTCGAACACGACGCCCATTTCCTCTATAAATGTCTTGATCTCACTCTTCACTTCTTCATTTCTGCTCAAGTGAAGAAAACATGTATCCTTCTTTTGCTCTCTACCGATTTTATTTTACGATAAGTCCCCCACCGTTGATTAGCCGTAGCCTGCTAGGATTCGTAGATCGAAATCTGTTTTTATGATTCGATCTTCCTCTGTTCTTCGTCAAATCATGTCTTTGATCCGTTGTTGGGTAAGTAAGGATAAGGAAATTGTTTCCGTATCATCAGGAGATAAGTCACCAAGTCGGAAAGGCATTTCTGGGAACTTGTGAGAGTCGAAACTCGCACTGTCAAAACTTGTAGAGCAAACTTTTAGGGAACATAAATTTCACGAGTGAACACACCGAAATAGTAAACCCGGAGGATATTTTACTGCTGAGATTGGAAAAAGAGAGTACAAAGAACGGAAAAGCTTAAGAAAATCTCTAAGTTCTTAAGTCTAGATGCTATGGTTTTTTGCTATCTCTAAATCGTATGACTACCATCTCCTTATATAGCTGCGGCAAGTCGGCTTCGAGGATATTTTTCGCAAGATTTTCAGAAATCTTCTTGTTGTATCTCTTTCTTTTTTCCGTTAAGATTTACATTTTCATCTCGGATTTTCCTCTTTAGCTCGGAGATATCTTCATCTTCACTTATTCAAGTTTATCTTCTTTCTTCGGCAATTATCTTTCCGCGGCTTAACCTATTTGCCGAATGGGCCGAGAACGGATGGTCCGAATCCGTTTATGTATAAAATTCTTTATTTGGCCCAAAGTTTCGGACATATGAATATTGCATGTTTGGGCCAAATTCGTATTTCTTCTAACATTATCCGATGATTTGGTTTAATGGCCAAGAAAATATAAGCCGATGTTTCCGAAGATAGATTTCGGCTAGTTGCGCATCCGTATAATGAGATATTGGCAAATGTTTGATCATATGATATCCGTTTGGAAAGTTTGGAGAAGCGAAAACCAGCTCGGAAGTTTCCAAGAGATGCATTCAGCTCGGAACTTCCGAAGGAGTGAATCATGATCGGAAAATGAGAAGGGAAGAGTTCGGATCCGAGCTGGTTTAGCTCGGAAAATCCAAGCTAGTTGGTTCAGCTCGGATCCGAGCTGGTTTAACTCGGAATTTCTGAGCTGGCTTAGCTCGGTCCGAGCTGGTTTAGCTTGGTCCGAACTGATTTCAACTCGGAAATTTTGAGCTGGTTTAGCTCGGTTATTGTCCGTTCGGATGTTTCGTTAATCCATAGTCCCTGTCGAAAGATGTGTTTGTCCGAATGAGCCATTTCGTATGAGATGTTGTCCGTTTCATATGAAATTTCGTCCGTTAAATCTTTTCATATAAAAGGTTATTCATACGAAGTCATCGACACTTCGTATAACTCGTTATTTGTATGAAATTCTATTTATCCAAAATGGACATTTGTCCGTGTCCGATCGTCCTATCTTGTTCTCGGCTATTGTTTTCGTCGAGGGGTTTTTGACCCCAACAGAACTCGTCATCTTGCAGCACGTCTTCTGATCTGACGAATCTCCCCGGTTACAAGGCATTTAAAGAGTTTGAACGCCACCGTGAGTTATCTTGGTTGACGGATGCCGCAGAGAGTTCTCGCCGAAATGATTTCATGATTCCTCGGCATAGAGATTCCGACTCGGAAGAAAATGGAGAGGATATCGGGGAGGAAGAGTTCGAGGAAAACGCGATGGAACTCGTTCCTTTAGTGGGAAATGATGCCGAGACGACTACTGACGAAGTGAATTTTTCAGATGCTCCAAGGGAATTATTTGACAATGTTTTCCCAACCTGATCTACGGAAGTAACAGTCGTATCTGCGTTGGAAAATTGCGGAGCCGAACCGAAGATCAGGTTCATCGTCCCCGGTCCAATGGATCGGCCTTGGACTCCGCCTCTCGGTAATATCTGCTTGTATGAGTCTTACTTCCTCAATGCAGACTCTTCGGGCTGTAGACTTTGGCTTCCGCTCCCTGATTTTTTCGTTTCCTATTGCGCTCGGCGTGAGATCGCGATCTCGCAACTATCAGCAACCGCGATTCGTCACATGGTAGGACTTCTTGTTCTATCTGCCTAGTGTGACATCACGATCGAGGTTAGGATGTTCGAGGAGATGACCTCCATCAGTCATATGACGAGGACCATCCCATGATGATTCACTGTAAAGATGAGACCAGATCAAGGAGTCATTCTGGGAACGCCGAGCAATTCGAGTTTGGAAAAGATACTATTTCTATGTCGAGATAATGTCTTTGGTCGTCCCCGATCCGCATTGGGAGTTTAGATAGTCGTGGAACATTAATATTGGTAGATATTTTTGAAGATTTCCTTGCCGCTTTGAAAAAATAATTTACTTATTTTTCTCTCTTGAAGTGCGCCATCCTTTCTACAAGCCGTATCCGGATAATTTCACCAAGATCGTCGAGGTTATTCGAGGTCTCAATCACCGCAAGTGGGAACATATAACTCGGACGCGCATTAAACTTTCCCGTCCTAAAATTTCCAAAGGTAGGAATCCATTTTTTATTGGACTTGGTTTTTACCAAGTTTTAACTTGTGTCCTTGATCTCGCAATTGATTGGGATACTCAAGCAAAGGTTGATCCTGCCGACTTGACAAAAATGAAGATGGGCAAAATAAAGAAAATAAAGGTTGACTATGCAAAGAGGCTTAACGTAAATGCTTCTTCCGCGATGGATCCTTCCAAAGAATCCAAAACGGTGTTGCTTTTGGACGAAGGCGGCAATGAATCATTTCCCACGACAATCGTTCCCTCTATTGGCCCTTCTCAACAAAAGAAAAAGAAGATGACAATTGAGATAAATGCGCCAGCCCCTCCAGAGATGACTTCGTCAAAGAAGAGAGCAGCTACAGATAAGCCGTACGGGGAGAGTTCCGCAAAAAAAAGATGGCCTCGGAGGATCCTTCTAGGGCTAAGCCTAGTGAGCCGTGGAGGCGGACAACTATGGAGACCGGGGAAGGGTCTGTTTCCGACTCCGGCGAGAAGATGCCTTTTGTCTCTCTTAAGGAGATCATCTCGGTACTACCTCGTGGCTCGAAGAAGGATGTTGGGAGGCGACCCTCGATTCATAACTTTGTATACAAATACGAAAGTTAAATTCCTTTCATTCAGAACAAACAGACTTGTTTCGATCTGCTTTCTTGTCTGAGGGGAATAGATAAGGATTGGGCGGCTTTGAAGGACCTCCCTTATTCTAAGGCAATTGTGGATCTCAAGCAAGCCCAGGCGGAGGTGAGGTTTCTTTCATACGTATTTTCTTACTATACTCTCGGCTTAGTTCTTGATAGGTGTAAAGTTTTAATCCCTATACTAACTGCAAGTGCACAGTAATGTCAATATAGTACTTAGGGTATCGAATCCACAAGGACTCTAGGCAACGATAGATTTAGAACAGAAAAGATTAAACTAGGAGAAAGCAAATGTGATTAGAAACTAAAAGCAAAACAAGAAAGTAAATCAGTAGAAGGATTGGTTTGAAAGCAGTTAACTAAAAGCGCTAAGTCTAGGGAGTTCTCAGGAAATCAGACAAGCAGATAAATCATTCAGTCAGGATCAAATTAGGTACATTTCTAGAACTCAAAACATAGATATAGAATTAACCAACTTTCGTTGTGAGAATTCTCTAAGCCTAATTGCAGAAATTCAAATGTCTTTGTAATTCGTAACAGATTAAACCAGCTTTAAGAGTAAGTTCGATATGTTCACAATTCAATTAAACCAAATTTCTTTGCGAGTAATTCAATTGCTCAATCTAAATAGTTCAGATTCTAAACCACACTTTCGTGTCAATCTAGCACATAAGATCTAGATTCTAAGTGATCAAGTTAGAACTAGCATTAAACACAATTTTAGATTGAAGAACATCTATTGATATGAATCCTTAACTGAATTAATTAAATCTACCAAGTCATAAAATTCTTAATGAGAATCCCTAAACCTAACTATGAATCTACTCAGACATAGAATATGAAAACATAATCAATGAATTAATAGATTGCATAAAACAGAATATAAAAGTAAAGGGGTTCGAAATCTTCTTCAAAAAGCAGAAAGCAGTATAGGATTCGATCAGCCCCAAGCTCTAAAAACTCTATGCTCTAAGTATGAAAGCGTATCTTAAAACTGGTGTAAAAACCTAATTATATAATCTAATCACGTCTTGGGGCTTCTTTGTAATTCTTGGAAACTTCTGGGAAAAACTGTGAATACTCCATTCTTCATTAACCGCCGAGTTTGGCCCATCTCGCTGGTGTGTCGATCGATGCACATAGTGTGTCGATCGATGCCTTACTCTGTTTCGGACAGTGAGCTCTATCTCTCGGGTCAAAATACCAAAATGCTCCAAAAAGCTCCAATAACTCCAATTCCGCTCCAAACGTGCTAGTACCTAATAACACATGTAAAAGACTCTAAAGAAACACTAAAAGACTCTAAAACATATTTATATCATGGTCTAAAACCGGTAAAAACCATGATATATCAACTCTCCCCCACACTTAGCCTTTGCTTGCTCTCAAGCAAAACAGAGAACTAAAACATGGTGAAGAGGTTTGAAAACTTCCAGAAACTCTTTTTGTCTTAGAAGCAACAACACTCAGATTCCCCTTAGTAAGCCACTGAAAGAATCACCTGCAAGACATCAAGACCAACATGTACTTCCCCCACACTTAGCAACTGTCCTAAGTAAACTCCACAATCAATCCAAGCAATTCAAATTCACCCTACTGACTTCTATAAGCTACTAAGTGCGGTCTCAACTAAGGATTATCGATCAAAGGGCACATGGATTCTTACTTTGTCAGCTCTAGACCACCATACTATCTTTTTATGGTTCCTTTTTCTTCTCTTTTCCCTTCCTTAGCATTCTGATTTTTCCCCATTGGGTATCATTTTTTTTATCAGTGCTCTTCCTGTTAAGGGGGTGTACTTTGGACACATTCCATGGATCGCACAGGAGGTAATAGTGTTTGCTACTACTCTCGTGACCACTTCAGAGCTACTAGCTCATCCTCAGTTTATTACTCTTTTTTTTTAACTTTATGGAAGGGGAGAAGGGAACCATACTCGGACAGGTTTACAAGCTGTGTCAGAACTAACAAAGGAATCCGACTCAAGGTATACCAAGCCCTTAGGTGAGAAATTTAAGTCAAATTAAGGGTGAAGCCAGTAAAGGATCCTCTGAATACCTGAATTGTTATGGGTGTCCTCAATAGGTTGATCCGTGTTGGGTTTTCTAATAGTCATAGATAGTTCCTGCAACTTCATCCCAATGGTTACTTAAGTTCCTGCAAGTTGTTGTTTACTTCTCAAAAATTCACTGTTTCCTACTTAAACTTGTTTTGACTCAATAAAACAAAATTTTTTGAAAAACAGGCTGACTCTAAGAAAACAGAAAGATAGTAGTCAGTACCACCTTCCCCACACTTGAAACACACTGTCCCCAGTAGTGTCAAGCTAAGGTTTGATAAAAAAAATTGTTAATGGATGTGTTAAGTTCTGTCTGATTTTTACCTCTGTCGCTCATGCATCGATCGATACATAAATGTAACGACCGTTGCAAGGCGATTTGCGTCATGTGTCGATCGTTGCTCAGGACCGCAACGATCGCTGCAATGCGATTTTCGTGTTGTGACGATCGACACACAGGACCGTGTCGATCGTTGCATTGCAAAATCCGAGAACAGTCAGCAAGTCAGCAGGTTAGTCCGTGAGAAATCATCAAATTTCAAACCTGCAACCTGAAGATCAATGCAAATAGACAAAATCAAAGCAACTGATAGTCTCAAAGCAAACACATCATCCAAACATAAGTATCCTAAAGAAAGAAAAATGCAAAAGAAAAGTGAAAAACAAATACAAAACCGATGTCTAGAGAATGCCAATACTCTCACTCGTCATCTATGCCAGCATATGGATCAGTGTCGCTGGAAACCTCGGGAGTCGGAGATTGCTGTCTACGTCGACGAGAAGGTCCTGTAGTAGCTGTCTATCCTCACTAGTCCGATATTCACACCTAGTCTAAATCCTAGTCTAAACCCTAAGCAACTGATCAATCTCCATACCCCAGACCTTGTCTGTCGGAATCAGCTCCTTATCCGCTCTAGGCCAAGGCGGCAGTATCGCTTCCTGATCTCTCTGATAAGGCTCAGGATATGGCGAGTCTCGAGGAAACCACACAACTGGTGGAGGATGATGTGATGTAGCTGCAGCTGCTGTGGTAGCTCTACGTTTGCGAGCTTGTCGAGGAGGCATCTGCAAGAAAATAAACAATATAAGTCACGGCAAAAACTCCCTGTGGAATCGCAATGCAACGATCGTTGCACAAGTGCGTCGATCGTTGCAGGGCGATTTCACAGCCGACAAACAATCTCAAAAACGTTTCTAAATTCGTTCCAAAATCTCACAAACAGCCTAATACCATCACCAATCAACCCTAATCAAGTCTAATACAGTACGGAATCATCAATTTCAAGCCAAAATCTCCTAATTCCAAAACCCTAGAACCGAATCCGAAAATGAAGAAAATGAGAGTTCTTACATTGGAATCACTTCAAATGGGTTAGAGAAATAGATAGAGCAAGTAAAAACAAGTAGAATCAAGCTTTGAATCAGAGAAATTGATGTAGAAATGAGTGATTTAGGGTGTAGGAGTCGCGGTTGTACGGACGGCGAAATGAGGAAGAAGAGAAGAGAGAAAGGGTTAAGGCACTTACCTGGATCGTATGTGCAACGATCGATGCATTAATGCAATGATCTTCGCTGCTGAACCAAATTGATTCCGGTTTAGCACGCGTACCTTAATTTTGCAATTGAACCACTTGCAACGACCGTTGCACAGGACCGCAACGATCGTCACAAGGCGATCCCATCTCTTCGTCATTTCTCCCTGCAACGACCGTTGCACAAGTGCATCGATCGTCACACATCTCCAGACAGTGTTCTGTATTAGAAACTTAGCAAAAACAAAATAAAAACGTGAAATCCTAAGAAAAACACCAAAATAAGAAAGAAAAACACTAAAATCTAGCAGTGGGTTGCCTCCCACTCAGCGCTTGTTTAAGGTCATTAGCTTGACCGGACGACCAAGATCAGGTTGCTGGAGATCCCGACAGAGACTGTGATTGCCTCTGTGCAAGTCTTCTCATCCAAGGTGGAGAGTAAGCTTCATCAGTGTGAGCTCGTCCAAGAAAAGAAGGAGTGAAATGTTCCCCAGGATCCAAAACCAAAGTGTTACTCGTTTGCGCTCCATATCCATCCTCAATAGTGAAGGTCTGCCCATCAATCAGCGGCTTACGCAGCATGTCCATCTCAAAGTGTAGAGGCTCATCTCCTAGATGGAGATCAATCAAACTGTGCCTCACATCAATCACTGCTCCAGCTGTGGCTAAAAATGGCCTTCCCAGTATCAAAGCATCATCCGGCTCACTGTCGTACTTAATCACCAAGAAGTCTGTCGGAACCAAGTAGTTTCCAACTCTAACTGGGACGTCCTCAAGAACTCCTTCCGGAATCCTTATTGACTGATCAGCTAGGACAAGAGAGGTCCTAGTGGGTGAAAAATCCATCATCCCCATCTTCTTTGCCACAGAGTATGTCATAAGACTTCCAGCAGCTCCTAAGTCACACAGAGAGCGCTTGAAACCATCCTCAAAATTAGAACAACTCAGCACAAATATCCCAGGATCAGGCAGCTTCTTAGGAATCCGAGTCAATAGCACATCACTTATCTGTTGAGGAACCACTATAACCCAATCCTTCAGCATCTCGTCCATTGGTAGCATCTTCTACAAGTACCTTTGCATACAAGGGTGATAAGGTGGATCATCAGATTGTGGAATTTCTTCCAACTTCTCTTCCATCTCTCCTAACTGTCTGACCTCATCAATCTCCTGTTGAGTTATCTCAGACACTCCAGGGAATAAACGATTAAGCTCTTGATCTGCCTCTGCATCAATGCCATAAAACTCATGTGAATATATCTGTCCACGACATGAAACAATCGACGCTAGAGGTGCATCGATCGATGCAAATAAGTTTTCACAGATTCCACCCGAGAGATTTTCCTCAAATTCAGAATTTTCAGCCTCTTCCACCAGTTCAGCTGTATTTAGCTCAAATCTTTCACCTAGGTGTGATCCATCATCAATGTACTCTGACCAGGCCTTAATGTGGGTGTTCACAACACTCTTTCCCTTAATAGAGCTTGAAATTTGGCTCACCTGATTGTCCAATTGCTTCACATGAGTACTAAGAGACTCAAACTTCCCGTTGAGATCCTCATAAACAGCATCTAACTTCCTGTTGCAGTCCACATCAATCTTAGTCTGTCCTTCCAGCAGCTGCTCCATCATACTCTCCATCTTGCTCTCATGAGTATTAGCAACAGGAGTTACTTGGTAAGAGGAAGATCCATAAGTCCTCTGATTACCTTGTTGAAAAGGCTTCTGGAAACCAGCATTCTGTCCAAAGCCAGAAGAGTTTTGATTGCTTGTGAAAGCACTCTTCTGTCCACTGAAGAATCTATTACCTTGCTGTCCTCCAAACCTGTTTCCTTGGAAACCAGATCCTCCAATGTAATTCACATCCTCTTCCTGACCATCTTCCTCAGCATTGATCACTTCAACATCTTGAGCAAAATGGACAGCTTTCTTCCCAGCTAGAAGATTGCAAACAGTGTCCAACTTACTCCTAATATCAGCAATCTCCAGGTTCTCTATCTTCCCACCAGACTCTTTCCTTCTCCTATCAGTAGTCTTGCATCTATTACTGATTATTAAGTTATCTATCAGTTGCTTAGCTTTCTCAAGAGTCCTAGTGTTGAAATTAGAATTGCTGGAATTATCCAACGCAGTCTGGTATGGGAGATCAATACCTCTAAAGAAAATGCCCAGCAATGTTACCTCAGTGAATCCATGATGCGGGCAGTCACGTTGGTACTTCTTAAACCTCATCCAGGCAGTCTTAAGAGGCTCTATAGGACCTTGGGAGAAAGTTAGAATGTCCTGTCTCGACTGATCAGAGCGAGCATCATCATAGAAGTGTCTCAGAAACTCACTCTTAACAGCATCCCAAGTAGTAAACTTCCCAGGTGGAAGTTGTTTCAGCCAGGCAGCAGCATCTCCAGCGAGAGAGTAGGGGAAGAGTTTGAGAAACAGATAGTCATAGTTCACTCCATTATACTTCATCCCAGTGACTATGTCCTCAAACTCATCTATATGATCCATTGGCTGCTCATTAGGGAAACCATGGAAGGCATTCTGCCTCAGAAGAGAGTAGTAGATGGTCTTGATCTCGAAATCATTCCTATCAAAACCAGGAGGCACAAGAGCTGACCGGTTAGCATGAAACTCATCCGGACGGTTATAGTCAGCTAAGGTCCTCTCATTAGCAACAGGAGGGTTAACCATTCGCATCCCCTCTTGGCCTTGGCCTTGGCCTTGCTCTTGTTCGGGCTCAGGGATAGGATCACGGATAACATTCCCTTCAGCATCTATCCGTTGCCCAGCAGCATTGTACGGATTGTTTTGTCGGTCCCTCATGGTACCTTGAGCATCGGGCTTTATAATCACACATTCAAGAACCATCCTTGCTCTTTGAACTTTCCTGTTAGTCCTCTCTAGTCTAGCAAGCTCTTCAAGTTGGAGATTAACGAGATTAGTATTCGGATTACTTCTGGTATCACGCGTCTGCATAAACCGTTTGTAATCGCGGTGCAACGATCGATGCTAAGAGTGCAACGATCGATTCAACTCCAGTCGCTTAGTAATGATCGACACAAAAGATGCAACGATCGATGCTAGGCGATTGTCAAACCTGCGACAGAGAAGAAACAGAGAAAAAATCAGTAACTAAAACAAAAAATAAAAATCCTATTCTAAACCCTAAGTTCGAATCTATCGAAGACTCAAAAGAGTCCCCGGCAACGGCGCCAAAAACTTGATAGGTGTAAAGTTTTAATCCCTATACTAACTGCAAGTGCACAGTAATGTCAATGTAGTACTTAGGGTATTGAATCCACAAGGACTCTAGGCAACGATAAATTTAGAACAGAAAAGATTAAACTAGGAGAAAGCAAATGTGATTAGAAACTAAAAGCAAAACAAGAAAGTAAATCAGTAGCAGGATTGGTTTGAAAGAAGTTAACTAAAAGAGCTAAGTCTAGGGAGTTCTCAGGAAATCAAACAAGCAGATTAATCATTCAGTCAGGATCAAATTAGGTACAGTTCTAGAACTCAAAACATAGATATAGAATTAACCAACTTTCGTTGTGAGAATTCTCTAAGCTTAATTGCAGAAATCCAAATGTCTTTGCAATTCCTAACAGATTAAACCAGCTTTAAGATTAAGTTCGATATGTTCACAATTCAATTAAACCAAATTTCTTTGCGAGTAATTTAATTGCTCAATCTAAATAGTTCAGATTCTAAACCACACTTTCGTGTCAATCTAGCAACCTAAGATCTAGATTCTAAGTGATCAAGTTAGAACTAGCATTAAACACAATTTTAGATTGAAGAACATCTATTGATATGAATCCTTAACTGAATTAATTAAATCTAGCAAGTCAAAAAAATTCTTAATGAGAATCCCTAAACCTAACTATGAATCTACTCAGACATAGAATATGAAAACATAATCAATGAATTAATAGATTGCATAAAACAGAATATAAAAGTAAAGGGGTTCGAAATCTTCTCCAAAAAGCAGAAAGCAGTACAGGATTCGATCAGCCCCAAGCTCTAAAAATTCTATGCTCTAAGTATGAAAGCGTATCTTAAAACTGATGTAAAAACCTAATTATATAAGCTAATCACGTCTTGGGGCTTCTTTGTAATTCTTGGAAACTTCTGGGCAAAACTGTGAATACTCCATTCTTCATTAACCGCCGAGTTTGGCCCATCTCGCTGGTTTGTCGATCGATGCACATAGTGTGTCGATCGATGCATTACTCTATTTCGGACAGTGAGCTCTATCTCTCGGGTCAAAACGCCAAAATGCTCCAAAAAGCTCCAATAACTCCAATTCCGCTCCAAACGTGCTAGTACCTAATAACACCTGTAAAAGACTCTAACGAAACACTAAAAGACTCTAAAACATACTTATGTCATGGTCTAAAACCAGTAAAAACCATGATATATCAGTTCTCTGCAATAATGGTTCCTCTTTTTTTTTAGGTCATCGCGGCGTCGAAACGAGTTATCCTTGAGAGCTCTTTGAACATAAGGAAGACCGTGGAAGCGGTGAAGACTAAGGATGTCCAGATCGAGAAACTGAAGGATAGTTGTGTGGGCCTCATAAAGTATGGGGACACGATGAAGGCCAACAACCTCGAGCTTCTAGACAAGCTTCATGACGCCGAGGAGAAGGCCAAAGATGATCTCGTCAAATATCAATCCTAAGAGAAGCGCCTTCGCAAGCTCTGGGAGGATTCAGTTCTGAAGGAGAGGCATCGAGTTGAGGCCGAGATGAGGGAGAAGACTCAGTCCTACTTCGACTTGTTCTGTCGATACATCGACGAGAAAGATAAGGTAAAGGCCAAGCATGTTGAATAAGGCTAGATTACTGGCGTCAAGGAATGCCTGATTAAACTGATCGGGGAGGGGGTGTTGATTCCTCAATTGGTCATGGACCAACTCGCCGCAGATGAGAAGAAGATCGATCGAGAACTCGATAGTATGGATGTCCTCGAGAAATAAGATTTTATGTTTAATCTTTCTCCGAGCAATCATCCTCTGATTTCGCGTCATCACGATTCCCCGGCTTCTATCCCGCAGAACATCGACGAGTTCAGGATGAATCGTGGAGCGATTTCCCAAACTCTTCTCAATGATCCTTCTATCCATTCTCTGAGGGTGGAGGTTTCATGATCTCAATATAAGACCGATGCTTCCTCTCAAGTTAATGAATGAACTGAGACCGTGATCCCGACTGAAGATCTGGAGAAGACTGTTGACGTTGGCCAGCCGGACAAGGATAAGGCGCAGAAGCTGAAATGGAAGCCGAGATCGAAGCCGCATAAACTTAGCTTCTTGTTGTAATCAAATTTGTTTTTTGTTTGTTTACTTTGTATCATATGTAACGCTTCTCCTTGTTTTAAGGAGGTACTTTATTTATCGTAAGTAATTAATTATCATTTCCTTTTCAAGATTTTTTGTGGAAAGCGCATTTATTTTTCCTTAGTTAAATAAATCAGGCCGTTCTTTGAATGGATCTCGGCGAACAACGATTTGAAACGGTAGGTCAGCGTGTGAATGAATGGCTTAGATCCTAAGGCTTATATTCCACCTGACCTATCTGCGAGGCTTATACATGCTCGGCTTTTGCCGTTGTAAGGACGGTGCGAATGTGCGAGGATCGAGTGCTCGGCTTATTTATTATCGCTCATCTCGAAGAACATACGGGTAGGTACCCGGTTTTTAGTTGCGAGACGGATCCCGGCTTTTCCTTACCGTGAGTTTTTTAGCATCCAGTTTTTAGGCTGATATGCATCTCATCATGTAAATAAGATCATACTTCTGGCCAGGAAGTATGATGCTGATGGGAGATTTACTAGTTGCTCGGCTTACTTTCGAGGCGTGTGTTGCTCAAATTTTCCGAGCTGAGGAGCCCGTATTTTTGCTTAAGGTTTTTAGGAGAGTTCTTAACTCGGCATGGAGTTGGGGTATTTCTGATAAGCCAAGGTTGAATAAAGGTTTAATTCGGCATGAGTTAAATAAAAGGTTTTTACTTGGCATAAGTTAAATAAAAGGTTTTAACTCAGCAAGAGTTAAATAAAAGGTTTTAACTCGGCATGAGTTAAATAAATTGTTTAACTCGGCATGATTTAAATAAGAGGTTTAACTCGGCATGAGTTAAATAGACGATTTTAACTCGGCATGAGTTAAATAAAGAGTTTTAACTCGGCATAAGTTAAATAAAAAGTTTTAACTCGACATGAGTTAAATAAAAAGTTTTAACTCGGCATGAGTTAAATAAAATGGTTTAACTTGGTCATGAGTTAAATAAAAGGTTTAACTCGTCATGAGTTAAATAAAAAGTTTTAACTCGGCATGAGTTAAATAAAAAGGTTTAACTCGGCATGAGTTAAATAAAAGTTTTAACTTGGTCATGAGTAAAATAAAAGGTTTAACTTGACATGAGCTAAATAAAAAGTTTTAACTCGGCATGAGTTAAATAAAATTTTTAACTCGGCATAAGTTAAAAGGAAGAAATTTTACTAAGTTTGTGATTGTGCCAATGAAGGCTGCCTACGTATCTTACGAAAAAGAATCAAATCACTCGTAGTTCATACAATGGTTGAGTAATGGACTCGTCGTAGCGAGTTCTTTTTTTTTTTTTTTTACATTTTAGCCGAGGAAGGCTGCCTACATACCCAGAGGATGGGATCAAGTCATGCGTAGTTTTCTTTCCTGTTGAAAAAGACGTTAAAATAAGACGAGACGAGAAGGATGTCTAGTAATATTCCTTTAGTTTGGAGGGGTTCCACGAACGCGAAAAAGCTTTCCCTTCATTGATTCGAGTTTGTAGACTCCGAGTTTGACGACCTTTGTGATTTTGTAAAGTCCATCCCAGCGCGCACCGAGTTTACCTGCTCTCCACTCTTTGGTTTCTTCATACACTTTTGAAGCACATAATCACCAAGTTTAAAGTGACGTTCATGTACCTTTTTATTGTAGTGTCGAGCGGCGAGTTGTTGGTAGTTTTGGATGCGGCGTAAGGCGCGGTCTCGTTCTTCCTCGATCATGTCGAGGGCGTGAAGAAGCATCTTTTCATTGATATCGGCATGTTGAGGCATAAGATCATGGCGCAGAGTATAGACATTTTGTTCTTCCGGAACCATTGCTTCCACACTGAAGGCTAGGGAGAATGGGGTGGCTCCCGTTGCGCGGCGAGGAGTTGTTCTGTGTAACCAGAGAACTCCGTCAAGCTCATCGGCCCAGACTCCTTTCTTCTTCTCTAAACGCATTTTAATACCATCGATGATGGTCTTGTTTGTAGCCTCGGCCTGACCATTTCCTTGAGGATATTGCGGTCTTGATTTATTGAGTCGTATATCCCACTGTTTGCAGAATCCTTCGAACAAGTTAGATGTGAACTGAGATCCATTGTCGGTGACGATTTCGTAAGGCTTACCATATCGGAAGATAATGTATTTCCAGACGAAGTTTTGAACTTGAATGTCATGGATTTCCACATAGGCCTTGGTCTCGACCCATTTGGTGAAATAGTCCGTCTTGATCAGAAGGAATCGTCTTTGATTCGATAGCGGTAGTGGTCCGACGATATCCATAGCCCATATCATGAATGGATATGATGATGTTAACATCGTAAGGAGTCCCTTCAGCCGATGTATGAGCGGCGCATGGCGTTAGAACTTTTCGCATTTGTTGGAATTGTTTTCGCAGTCGGCTACCACGTTTGGCCAATAGTGACTGTTTGGCTTGATTTTGAGAGCAAGAGCTTGGCCTCCTAAATGATTTCCGCAGGCACCTGAGTGAGTTTCTTAGAGGACTCGGCAGATATCGTCTCCGTATATGCATCTAAGGAGGACTTTATTGGCTGTGTATGTGTATAAGATGTTGTTGTACATCGTATACCGTGTACTTTTTACTTTTAGCCGGCATGCAGTCCACTTGTCTTCGAGAAGTTTCCCTTCTGTTAAATACGACAGTATCTCTTCTTGCCAACCCGTTTTGGGATCCGTTGAGGATGTATTTAGATCGGCGGGTTCGGCCGGATCGTCGTCTGGATCAGTGATTGCAAGATCCGTATCAGAAGAAGTATTTTGGTGATCACCTCCCGGCGATGAGATGCTCGGTTCATGAATCACTTCTACCGTAAGACGTCGGCATAACTCATGATTTGGTACATATGCTAGAGAGGCGAGGGCATCTGCTGGGGAGTTCTCGCTCCTCGGTATTTGAACTATGTCAAAGAATTCGAAAGAGTTAGTGAGATCCCTTGCCGCCTTGAGGTAGGCTTCCATTCACTGGTTTTTAGGTTCGTATTCTCCGTTAATTTGATTAACGAAGAGCTGAGAATCACAATGGACCAATAAATTTTTCATTCCCATCTCCTTGGCCAATTTGAGACCGGCAAGCAAGGCCTCGTACTCGGCTGTATTGTTGGATGCAGTGAATCCAAGTCAGAAAGACTGTTCCATGATTTCACTAGTAGGCGATATGAATCGTACTCCTATACCCTCTCATCGTTTTGAGGAGGCGACATCGACGAATAATTTCCATTTTTGTCAACTTCCTGAGTATCAATATTTTCCGGTGAGAGTTCAACGAGGAAATCTGCTATTACCTGGGATTTGGTGGTTGTTCTGTTACAGTAGTCGATGTCGTAGTCTCTAAGTTCCACTTCCCATTTAGCTAAGCGGCCTGACTGACTTGGACTATGCAGAATTGTCCGAATGGGTTGCCTGCTCATGACGGCAATCGTGTGAGATTGGTAGTAAGGTCGTAATTTTTGCGCCGAGATGACGTCTGTTAGGGCTAGATTTTCCATCGCAGGGTATCTAGTTACAGCACCATTCATCGTTTTACTAACGTAAAAGATCGGCTTTTGTTCACCTCTGTCTTCGAAAACTAGGACTCCACTCAATGCCGTTATGGAAACATCAATAAACAGTAAGAGTGTCTCGTCGTTTTCTGGTTTAGACAAGACCGGCGGGTTCGAAAGGTAGTCTTTTTGCTGGACGAAGTCTTCCTGACACTTATCGTTCCATATGAACCTTTTGTTACCTCTGAGGAGTTCGTAGAACGGCAAGCATTTATCCGTTGATCGTGAGATTAACCTATTCAGCGCGGCAATATGGCCAGTAAGGCGTTTCACTTCGCGAGTGTTCTTTGGCGAGGGCAAATCATGATGGCCAAGATTTTTTTCCGAACTTGCCTCGATCCCTCTTCGGGTGGCGACATAGCCGAGAAATTCCCCTGATGTAACGCCGAAAGTACACTTTGTTGGGTTCAGTTTCATACAGTATCTGTTGAGGATGCTGAAGCATTCCTTAGATGTCCCACATGTTGCGATGCGATCAAGGACTTGAAGAGCATATCGTCAATGAAGGAATTTCTAGCAGTTCTAATCAGGATTAGCAACCCTAGTCTGAATTCCGAGCCTAGGATCTAAGGTTCATATAATTGAATCTATGGGATCTCAGAATTACCTGGTGATTAGCAGCGGAAGATTTGCAGATAATCGAGATCACGAAGCACCTCAAACGCTGTGCCTCTACTGGTATCCACACGCACACAAACTGAACAGGAGGGATGCTAGTGCCTATAGAGATCCAATCTCTTCAGAGGTTTCTATTCAAGTTCTGGTTGTTGGATCCCGATGGATCTAGGGTTTGTTATATTGAAATTTAGAACCAACCTCGTTCTTACCTTTGGCAGCGGAAGAAGATGGTGAACGAGATCAGTGGAGCAACGCAACGCTTTGCCTCTACCAGATACACACGCACGCTCGCTGGAAACGGGATGCTAGTGCCGGATCAATGGGATCGATGGTGTCTGGTGTGTCAAGTGTTTCTGTCAAGAAAACTGGACGGCTCTGTTGTTTAGGTCGAACTAAACACGTTTTTATTCGACCTAAACGTGCTTAACGGGCCAGACTCAATTAAGCCATAACCCGAAAAGCCTGTTCGGAAAATCCGAACTGTGTCGACCGACACACAAGCTGTGTCGATCGACACAACACCTTTATATCGATTCTTATGTGTATTTCAATACACATAACATGATCATTGCCACAATGATCATTCCCATGTCGTAGCTTCCAGTTCGCTTAGGTGTGTGACCCTATAGGATCATATAATACTGGCAGTAAGTCCACGACCTACAGATTGCAAGAGGCTTCTAGCAAAGCATTGCAAACGCCCAGTATTATACGAATGTCAGATCTCGACACACAACTATCACAGGAGTGAGTACAGGTGAGATTTCAGGACACTATCCCAACAATCTCCCACTTGTACTGGAATCATCAATTCCTATAATCCTTTTGTCTCTATATCTCGATTTGGCATAAGGCAAGATTTGTGTCATCCTTATTAAGCCAACATCGTGTTTATCGAACTCCTGATCTCATACTGAACATTACAAACAACTGAACTACAGTTCGTTTGAGTGCGGCCACACATTCTCTCAGTATTCAATCTTCGATAGGCCCTGAGATATTTATCTCCCGGTTTTCAGGAGGGACAAATTCCATCTTGTTCCATCCCTGTTTCAACGCACACTTCATGATAAACTTGAACAGTGTCGTTATAGCCGCCAGTTACGGATCGACGTTTGACAAAGTCAAAATGTACCAATTCATATGCAAGAAAGCATGATGAACTCAGGTCTAAGGACTATACTCTATAGTCGTAATGAGAACCTCTTATGACACAGATATTACTATCTTGTAGACTTCTCATTAGCGGGTCATGTCCGATCATATGTCCACTGACATATATCTATGTGACTGACTGCGATAATCATATCATTGGCTCCATGAAACTTAGCCAACAGTCACCTCACAATCTAGTCTCTAACGGTTGTCAGTGTCCCGATTCTACAACCTTGACTAGGGACAAAATAATTTATTAACTTATAGGGTTTCATGATCAAGTTCTCAACTTGATGACCTATAATATGTCATAAATTTATTTTGGGACCATTATTTAGATCACAATAAATAATGCTGAAATCAAATTTCATTAAACACTTCTAAAAGAATGTTTACAATAGTGTCTTATTATAACTAAAACAAAAACCAAAACTCCCACTAGAATCAAGATTACATCTTAAGATCTCTAATGCCTACAACAGTCGAATGACTCTCATGCTTAGGCCTTGGGAGTGACTTGGTCAGAGGATCAGCGACATTCTCGTTTGTCGGAACTCGGCTGATCTTCACATCACCTCTATTGACAATATCACGAATCAGATGATATTTCCTCTCAACGTGTTTGGACTTCTGGTGTGACCTGGGTTCTTTCGCCTGAGCAATGGCTCCATTGTTATCGCAGAACAAAGCCACTGGCTCCAAGATACTAGGAACCACACCAAGTTCAGTCATGAACTTCTTGATCCAAACAGCTTCCTTTGCCGCTTCTGAAGCAGCAACATATTCAGCTTCCGTTGTGGAGTCAGCTACGGTATTCTGCTTAGAGCTCTTCCAGCTCACCGCACCGCCATTTAGACAGAAGACATATCCAGACTGTGATCGGAAATCGTCTCTGTCTGTCTGAAAACTCGTATCGGTGAATCCATTCACCACAAGCTCATTACTTCCTCCATACACAAGGAATTTATCCTTAGTGTGTCTCAAATACTTGAGAATATTCTTGACAGCTGTCCAGTGAACTTCACCTGGATCAGATTGGTATCTACTCGTCATGCTTAATGCGTAAGCTACATCTGGACGAGTGCAGAGCATGGCATACATAATAGATCCTATTGCAGAAGCATAAGGAATTCTATTCATGCGTCCTCGCTCAGCAGATGTCGCCGGACACTGCTTCTTGCTGAGACTCATGCCATGAGACATTGGTATGAAGCCCTTCTTGGAATCCTGCATCCTGAATCTGTGCAACACCTTATCAATATAAGTGTCCTGGCACAATCCAATCAGCTTGTTAGTTCTATCTCTGTAGATTCTGATTCCAAGAATGTACGCCGCTTCTCCCATGTCTTTCATGGAAAAACAACTTCCGAGCCAAGTCTTAACAGACTGAAGCAATGGAATGTCATTACCGAGGAGGAGTATGTCATCGACATACAGTACAAGAAATGCAATTTTGCTCCCACTTGTCTTCTTGTATACACATGATTCTTCTTCGTTCTTGATGAAACCGAATTGTTTTACTGCTTCATCAAAACGAAGATTCCAACTCCGTGATGCTTGCTTCAATCCATAAATGGATTTATGAAGCTTGCATACCTTCTTAGCGTTTTTAGGATCGACAAAACCTTCAGGTTGTGTCATGTACACATCCTCTTCCAGAATACCATTCAGGAATGCGGTTTTGACATCCATCTGCCAAATCTCATAATCATGATGAGCAGCAATCACTAGAAGAATCCGAATAGATTTAAGCATAGCTACTGGGAAATAGGTTTCATCATAGTCAATACCATGAATTTGTTTGAAACCTTTAGCCACCAACCTTGCTTTGTAAATCTGTACATTGCCATCCACGTCAATCTTCTTCTTGAAGATCCATTTACACTCAATGGCTTTTACACCATTAGGTAAATCGACCAAGGACCATACTTGGTTTTCTGACATGGATGTCATTTCGGATTTAGAGGCTCCAAGCCACTTTTCGGAGTCTGGGCCCATCATTGCTTTCGCAAAGGTCGCTGGTTCGTCACCTTCAATGATCATCAGATCATTTGAATTGGTTACGAGAAATCCATAGTATCTCTCGGGTTCGTGACGGATCCTTCCGGATCTGCGAACTTCAGGCTCCACAGGCGCCGGTTCCACAGAACTTTGTGGATCCAACTGCTGCTCTTCCTCAATAGGTTGGGCAGTCTCCTGTGCATCTTGAATTTCTTCGAGATGTACTTTACTCCCACAGTTTTTCTTAGAGAGAAACTCCCTCTCAAGAAAAGAACAGTCCCGAGCAACAAATACTTTGTTCTCAGATTGGTTGTAAAAGTAGTATGCCTTGGTTTCCCTAGGATAACCAACGAAATAGCATTTATCTGATTTGGGTGCAAGCTTGTCGGAGATTAAACGTTTGACATAAGCCTCACAACCCCAAATCCTCAGGAAAGACAGACTAGGAACATTCCCAGTCCACAGTTCATGTGGTGTCTTTTCCACTGATTTAGATGGCACCCTATTTAGTGTAAACGCAGACGTTTCTAGAGCGTATCCCCAAAAGGATAATGGAAGATTAGAATGACTCATCATAGACCGAACCATGTCCAACAAGGTTCGATTCCTCCTCTCTGACACTCCATTCCATTGGGGTGTTCCAGGAGGAGTGAGTTGTGAAACAATTCCACACTCGCTCAGATAGTCGCTGAATTCTTGGCTTAAGTATTCTCCTCCGCGATCCGATCGCAGAACTTTGATACTTTTGCCAAGTTGATTCTGTACTTCATTCTTGAATTCCTTGAATCTATCAAAGGATTCTGACTTGTGTCTCATCAAATAGACATAGCCATACCTACTGAAATCATCAGTAAAGGTAATGAAGTATTTGAAATTTCCTCTGGCAGCAGTACTTATTGGCCCACATACATCAATATGAACAAGGCCCAATAAATCACTGGCCCTTTCATTTGGTTTGTTGAAAGGGGCTCTAGCCATTTTGCCCACCAAACAAGACTCGCATTTCTCACATGATTCAAAATCAAATGAGCCCAGAAGCCCATTTCGATGGAGCCTCTGGATGCGTTTCTCATTGATATGGCCCAAACGACAATGCCATAAGAAAGTCGGGTTTTCGTCATTGGACTTAAACCTCTTTGTATTTATGTTAAAGACAGGCATTTCTTGGTTTAATATATATAACCCATTATCTAATGGGGCGCTACCATAATAATTACCATCACGATTAAAAGAACAAACTTTATTCTTAACAGCAAAATCAAAACCTTCCAAATCCAAAACGGAAACTGAAATTATGTTTCTGCTAATCGCAGGTACATGGTAGCAATTATTCAAAATTAAAACCATGCCCGAAGGTAAAGACAACTCGTAGGTGCCTACGGCCAGTGCAGCAACCTTAGCTCCATTCCCGACTCGTAGCTCTACTTGTCCTTTCTTCAGCGTCCTACTGTTTCTTAGTGCCTGCACATCAGTACAAATATGAGCACCACAGCCGGTATCCAATACCCACGAAGTAGGACTAGAAGACATAACATTAAGTTCGATAACATAAATACCTGAGTCAGACGCATCATACGTCTTCTTCAGCTTCTTGTAATCTTCCATGAACTTATTGCAGTCTTTCTTCCAATGCCCCAACTGCTTGCAGTAGTTGCACTTATCCTCAGGAGAAGGCCCGGATTTGGGCTTCGGCTTGGGCTTGTCCTGACTTTCAGCCTGGACAACCTGGGCCTTACCCTTACCCTTCTTAGGTTTCTTAAACCTTTTACCCCCTTGTACCATCAGGACATTGGGAGTAGCCTTCTTGAGATTCGGTTCTGCTGTCTTCAGCATACCGTGCAACTCAGTCAATGTCTTAGTCATGTTTTGCATATTGTAGTTCATGATGAACTGATCAAAACACGACGGCAAAGACTGCAGAATCATGTCAGTGGCCAGCTCCTGGCTAATGGCACAGTCCAGTTTCCCCAGGTTATCAATGTAACCCATCATTTTAAGGACATGAGGACTTACTGGACTGTCCTTAGCCAGCTTGCAATCCATGAGAGATTTAACCGTCTGGTATCTCTCTGTGCGAGCTTGCTCCTGAAACAAAGCTTTCAGGCTGTTAATCATCTCAATGGGTGACAATACGTTCTCATATTGCTTCTGCAGCTCAGAGTTCATGGTCACCAGCATTAGACAAGTAACATCTTTGACATCCGCTAAATGCTTATCCCAAGCATTCTTTTCTGTCTGCGGAGCATTGGAACGTGGCCTCTCGGTGAGAACTCTTTCAAGGACATATTCCATGTTCTCTTGCCTGACAACTATTCTCAGGTTCCGATACCATTCCAAGAAATTAGATCCATTTAACTTGTCCTTCTCAAGGACGGATCTTAGTGAGAAAGTGTTGATGTGATTTGAGACAGACATAGCTGTAATTCAAAAAGAGGTAAATTTTAGTTATAAAGCACAAGAAATGAGAATTCTTATCTAATAAGAAAACTCCCATTGTATTCAAACTATGTTTCCTCATATGAATACAATGTGCCAAGATCCTCAGATTACTAAAATTCGAGTGGGCGACTCGCCGTTACTCAAGCTTTAGTTATCTAGGTAAGCAAATCATTGCTAATTGTACTCAGTACAACTCTTGGTCGTGAATGAGACAAACTATGTCCAATCCACTCTGATGTCTCTGGGCCCAGAACTTCTGACAGCCCAGTCAAGTATAACCAATCTTTTATCTGTCTTGTGATCACTGACAGCTGCACTGCAAGTCTGTCATTGACCATCTGCCTTACCCATGTTGCAGTGGATATCAAGGACTCCAAGATATCCAACAAACGACACGATTCTTGACAGTAGACAAGATCGGGCAAGACATCAAGATCACTTGATATTTAGTTGAGGAAAAGAACTAATCTTATCTTGATTTATATTCACTATATATATCAAAAATAATAACTTTTAATTAAAACATTTAGTTTTATTAAGTTTAGATTCATCTAATACTTTTAGGATTAGATTATTCTGGTTTATGCAAATTTGTGGTCAAACCAGCATATCTGCGGACGTTGTGTCGATCGACGCCAACTATTGGTATCGATCGATGCAACTCTATTTAAACCGTTCTTCGATAACCGGTCAAACCGGATCGAATTTACTTAACCGATTCAATTCAATTGAACCAGTTCGGTTTAATGGTCCATGTCAATCGTCACACACTGTGTGTCGATCGATATGACCAAACCAGAATCAATTTGGTTAATAAAATTAACCGAGCTAGATAACCGGTCCAATCCAATTGAACCGATCTATCTGATCGCATTGCCTGTGTCGACCAACACACCCAGTGTATCGATCGACGCAACACGATTACGGGTACTCGATCTCAGATCGAAACCCTAGAATTATTTACGGATTTTCGCTTTGTATCGACCGACACACGCTTTGTGTCGATCGATACTGTGCGATAAACCCTAAATTTTATTCGCGAGTTTTTGCTCTGTGTCGACCGACACACGCTTTGTGTCGATCGACACCCTGCGACAAACCCTAAAATTTTATATTTTGCGCCGCGGCGTGTCGACCGACACACGATTTGTGTCGATCGACACAGTGCGATTTTAGCAATACCATCGTTTTCAACAGAGACAAAAATCCGAGATTTAATCAGTGAAAAACGATTTCAACAAGCAATATACAGATCAACAACATCAAGTTTCGATTTTATATCACCAGTTTCAATAGCTAAACCCCAAACCTGGCTCTGATACCACTGTTGGATCCCGATGGATCTAGGGTTTGTTATATTGAAATTTAGAACCAACCTCGTTCTTACCTTTGGCAGCGGAAGAAGATGGTGAACGAGATCAGTGGAGCAACGCAACGCTTTGCCTCTACCAGATACACACGCACGCTCGCTGGAAACGGGATGCTAGTGCCGGATCAATGGGATCGATGGTGTCTGGTGTGTCAAGTGTTTCTGTCAAGAAAACTGGACGGCTCTGTTGTTTAGGTCGAACTAAACACGTTTTTATTCGACCTAAACGTGCTTAACGGGCCAGACTCAATTAAGCCATAACCCGAAAAGCCTGTTCGGAAAATCCGAACTGTGTCGACCGACACACAAGCTGTGTCGATCGACACAACACCTTTATATCGATTCTTATGTGTATTTCAATACACATAACATGATCATTGCCACAATGATCATTCCCATGTCGTAGCTTCCAGTTCGCTTAGGTGTGTGACCCTATAGGATCATATAATACTGGCAGTAAGTCCACGACCTACAGATTGCAAGAGGCTTCTAGCAAAGCATTGCAAACGCCCAGTATTATACGAATGTCAGATCTCGACACACAACTATCACAGGAGTGAGTACAGGTGTGATTTCAGGACACTATCCCAACACTGGTGGCTGTCAATTAGGTTAAAAACCAGTTTAGGTCGACCATATATCTTATATATGTTGACTTAAACCATAACGGAATTAACCAGCGATTAAACCGAATTAATCTGGTAATCCGCGAGTTGTATCGATCGATGCACTCTTTGCATCGATCGACACTGCCCTAGAATATTGATATCGAATGCATATCAAATATGCATTCCCTAGATCATTACATTAATGATCAACCTCGTCTTTAACGTCCAGTTTGCTTAGGTGTGTGACCCTGTAGGATCATATAACACTAGCAATGAGTTCTCAACTCATTGATCATAAGTGGCTTCTAGCAAAGCGTTATGACTACCTAGTGTTATGTGATTGTCTCATCTCGACTATACGACTTTCATATAGAGCAAGTACAATAGATTTCAGGACATTCCCAACAATCTCCCACTTGTACTGGAATCATCTATTCCTTTAATCCCTTTGTCACTATATCTCGTTCTAGCATAAGGCAAGAACCGTGTCATCCTTATTGAGCCAAGATCATGTTCATCGAACTTCGATTTATACTGACAAGACAAACGACTGACAATCACCTCGTTTGAGTGTGGCCACACATTTCTCAGTATCAAATCTTCGATGGGCCCTGAGATATTTATCTCCTGTTATATAGGAGGGACAAATCCCATCTTGTTCCATCCCTGTCTCTTCACACGCTTCATGATACGCCCAATCAATGCCTTTATAGTCACCAGTTACGGCTGACGTTTGACAAGGTTAAAGCGGACCAATTCACATGTAAGAAAACATGATGAACTCAGGTCTAAGGACTATACTCTATAGTCGTAATGAAAACTCTCATGACACTTATATAACTATCCCGTAGAGTTCTCATCAGTGGGTCATGTCCGATCCTGTGTTCTCCAACACATATCTATGTGATTTACTTTAATACTCTTATTAATGACTCCATGAAACTTAGTCATCAGTCACCTCACATACTAGTCTCACGCGGTTGTTAATGTCCCACTTTAACAACCTCGACCAGGGACCAACATAATTTATGTCATTTATTACATATAGGGTTTCATGATCAAGTCACATACTTGATGACCTATAAAATGTCATAAATTACTTTGGGACTATTATTTAATAACCATTATTAAATAATACAGATGTCAGATTTCAATAACATAATCAAATTATGTTTACACGAACATCATATCATAACTAAAATTAATAACACTGACTCCCACTAAAATTAAGATCACATCTTAAGACATCTAATGCCTTTAGCAGTAGCCTGACCCTCATTCGCCCTTGCTCAGCGTGTGTCGAAAGACACTGCGTCTTGCTAAGAGTAATACCAAGAGTCATTTGCACTAATCCCTTCTTGGAATCCTGCATATTGGACCTGTGCAAGGCCTTATCACCATAAGTATCTTGACACAATCCAATTAGCTTATCTAATCTATCTCTATAGATTCTTATTCCAAGAATATATACGGTTTCTCCCATAATTTTATCGAAAAACAACTTTCGAGTCAGGTCTTAACAGACTGAAACGATGGAACTTCATTTCCGAGAAGTAGTATGTTATCAACATACAATACTAGAAATGCAATTGCGCTCCCACTAGTCTTCTTGTAAACACACGGTTCTTCTTCGTTTCTGATAAAGTCAAACCTTTTGACTACTTCATCAAAACGAAGATTCCAACTCCGAGATGCTTGCTTTAATCCATAAATGGATCGATGAAGCTTGCATATCTTCCTAGCTTCATTAGGATCAATGAAAACTTCAGGTTGTGTCAGGTACACATCCTTTTCCAGAATTCCATTAAGGAAAACTGTTTTCACATCCATCTGCCAGTCATCATAATGAGTGGCGGTTGCTAGGAGAATCCGAATGGACATAAGCACGGTGTCTGGGATTAGGTTTCTTCACAGTCAATACCATGAATTTACTTGAAACCTTTTTGCCACCAACCTAGCTTTGTACATCTGAATATAACCATCCATGTCATCTTTTCTTCTTGAAAATCCATTTACTCACAATGGCTTCTACACCATCGGGTAAATCAACCCAAGTCATACTTGGTTCTGTGACATGGATCCCATTTCGGATTCAGCGGCTTTCAGCCATTTTCCGAGTCAAGGCCCATCATTGCTTCTTCAAAATTCGCAGGCCCGTCACTTTCAATGATCAGTAGATCACGGCAATTGGTTACGAGAAATCCATATTCCTCGGGTTCGTGACGGATCCTTTCGGATCTGCGAGCTTCAGTTTTCTGTAAAAGTCGCGCACACATATCTCATATGTATAATTTTACCACGACCTAATTAGCCAAGATTTAAACCGTAGTTAATTAAGTCATAAACCAAAATCAATATTTGGTTCGCGATCTGTGTCGATCGATGCAACTTTTGTGTCGATCGACACTTCTTCAGAAACTCGCCATTTAAACGTATATCGAATATACATTCACCAGATCCTTTATAAACTCTAGGCACCACAAGTTCAGGTTCTACAACTCTTTGTAGATCCAACTGCTGCTCTTCCTCATCAGGTTGAGCAGTCTCCTGTGATTTTCGAATTTCTTCGAGTTGTACTTTTACTCCCACTATTCTTCTTGGAAAGAAAGTCTTTCTCAAGAAAACATAGTTCCGAGCAACAAACAATTTGTTCTCGAACTGGATGTAAAAGTAACATGCCTTGGTTTTGTTAGGACAACCAATGAAGTAGCACTTATCAGATTTGGGTGTGAGTTTATCAGAGATTAAACGTTTTATATAAGTCTCGCAACTCCAAATCTCCATGATGGATAAACCAGAGACATTTCCATTCCACATCTCATGTGGTATCTCTGTAACTGATTTTGATGGAACTCTATTTAATGTAAAATCAGACTTTTCTAGAGCGTATTCTTAGAAGGATAATGGAAGATCTAAGTGACTCATCATTGATCGAACCATATCTAATAAAGTCCGATTCAGGAGGAGTGAATTGTGAAACACTTTCACAATCTCTCAGATGATCACTAAATTCTTGACTTAAGTATTCACCTCCATGATCTCATCGTAGAGGTTTAATACCTTTGCCAAATTGATTATGTACTTCATTTTGGAACTCTTTGAACTTTTCAAAGATTCTGACTTATGCCTTATAAATAAGGCATAACCGTACCTTCTGAAAATATCAGTAAAGGTAATGAAGTATTGAAATTTTCCTCTAGCACTAGTGCTTATCGGTCCATATACATCCGTATGTATAAAGCCCAATAAGCTTCTGGCCCTTTCATTTTGATCGTTCGCAACCTGTATCGACCGACGCACCGTTTGTGTCGATCGACACTACCTCTGTTGAAAGGAGCCTTTGTCGTTTTACTTAATAAACAAGATCCACTTTACTCATTATGATTCTCAATCAGATGAGCCCAAAAGCCCATCACTATGGAGCTTCTGAATCTATTTCTCATTTATGTAGCCCAAAACGACAATGCCAGAGAGAAGTTTGACTCGTATCATTTGACTTGAATCTCTTGGTATTAATGTTAGAGTTAGGCACATTCTTGTTTAGAACATAAAGTCCATTCTCTAATGGATTGGTACTATAAAATATATCACTGTAATCAAATGAATAACACTTATTCTTAACTTGAAAACTGATATCCTTCCATATTCAAACAAGGAATAGAAATAATTTTTCTGCTCATAGCAGGTACATAGTAGCAGTTTTAAGTTCAAAACATGCCATAAAAGGAAAAACAAATGAAATACTCCTACGGTTAATGCAGCAACTCTTGCTCCATTCCCACTCATAGGTCCACTTGTCCTTTCTCCATGGTCCTACTTTTGCTCAGGCACTGCACATTTTCACAAAATATGAGTACCACAGCTGGTATCAAATACCCAATAAGTAGAACTATAAGAAGTAACACTTACTTCTATAACATAAATACCTGAAGAAGAAGTCTCGTACGTCTTCTTCAGCTTCTCATAATCTTCCATGAATTTATTGCAGTTTCTTTTCAAATGCCCATAACCATTACAATAACGGCACTTAACATCTTCAGAAGGACTGGTTTTAACCTTAGGAACATGGCCAGACTCGCTTGGATTCACAATCGAGCTCGTCTTGCCATCACCTTTGTTATTACCAAGTTTTTTAAACTTTTTACCCTTTTGTACCATAAGGACATTTGGGGTGTCCTTCTTGATGTTAGGTTCAGCAGTCTTAAGCATCCCATGCAATTCGGTCAACGTCTTTGTCAAGTTGTTCATGTTATAGTTCATAACAAATTGATCATAGCTTGACGGCAGTGACTGTAGAATGATGTCAGTAGCCAATTCTTGGCTAATGGGACAATCCTGTTTCCCCATGTTATCAATATAACCCATCATCTTAATGACATGAGGACTAACTGGTTCGCCCTTTGGTAGCTTGCACTCAATCAGAGATCTAACCGTCTGGTATCTCTGAGTTCGTGCCTGCTCCTGAAACATACTTTTCAGGCCAGTGATCATCTGTATTGGCGACTCCACGTACTCATATTGCTTCTGCAATTCCGAGTTCATGGTAGCCAACATGAGACAACTCACATCCACTGCATCATTAGAATGCTTATCCCAAGCATCCTTATCTGACTGCCAGGCATTGGCTCGGTACTTCTTGGGGAGAACTTTCTCAAGGACATAGTCCTTTTTCTCCTGTTTGAGAACAATTCTCAAGTTCCGATACCATTCAAGAAAGTTGGATCCATTTAACTTGTCCTTCTCAAGGACGGATCGCAAGGAGAAATTGTTACGATGGTTTGTGCTAGACATAGCTGAAAAACAAGGGAGGTTTTAGTTATGATGTTCAAGAAATGAGAATTCTTAACAATTAAGAAAACTCGCAATATATTCAAACAATGTTTCCTCAGATGAATATAATGATCCAAGATCCATACTTCACTAAACTTGAGTGAGCCACTGGCTATCACCCAAATTTAGCTATCTAGGTAAGCAACAACTTTGCTAGTTATATCCAATATAACTCTTGGTTGTGGATCGACATCTCATGCCCAATCCACCTGATGTCTCTGAGCCCAAAACGATTTTGATGGCCCAGTCAAGTAAACCAATCTCTTCAGTCATGTAATTGTTGATGTCTTGCACTGCAAATCCATCAACACGATTACCTCTGTCTTACTCATGAAATTGTGGACATCTTGCACTGCAAGTCTATCGCACAATTAAATGGGTCTTGACAGTTGACAAGATTGGAAAGACATCAAGTATCACTTGATATTTGGTTGAGGAACGGAACCATTTAAAACGTTTAGTTTTATTATGTTTTAATTCTTCTAATTAAATGATTTGTCTTGGTTTGGTTCTGTGGTTTCTAGTTCCATAACCTAAACCATCGAATCTTGTGTCGACCGACACTACTTTAGTGTCGATCGATGCTGATTAACCAAAACCTATCTGCGATAACCGATCAATCCAATTGATCCGGTTCTGAGTACCGGTCAATGTTGATCGATGCTACATTAGCATCAGTCGATGCCAACTCAATCGCAATAAACCATTCTTAGCGTTTAACCATCTTTAACCAAGCTCGATAACCGGTCCAATCCAATTGAACCGATTCATCAATCTAGCGAGGTGTGTGTCGACCGACACAACTATTGTGTCGATCGACACTAGGCGAAACATAAGTTTTATTCGGGTTTTCGCCCTGTGTCGATCGATGCCGGATTGGCATCGATCGACACCATGCGAAAAACCCTAAATTTTTTTCGGGTTTTCGCCCTGTGTCGATCGATGCCGGATTGGCATCGATCGACACCATGCGAAAAACCCTAAAACGTTTTTCGAACAAAACCCTAAACTAGGTTACTTTGATCAAAACGAGTTTTAGCATGCTTGTATCATTCATACAGAGATCCAGATTCAACCAATCTAATCAACATGCTACAGATTCAATGGAACCCAAAAGCTCTGATACCACTGAAGGAATTTCTAGCAGTTCTAATCAGGATTAGCAACCCTAGTCTGAATTCCGAGCCTAGGATCTAAGGTTCATATAATTGAATCGATGGGATCTCAGAATTACCTGGTGATTAGCAGCGGAAGATTTGCAGATAATCGAGATCACGAAGCACCTCAAACGCTGTGCCTCTACTGGTATCCACACGCACACAAACTGAACAAGAGGGATGCTAGTGCCTATAAAGATCCAATCTCTTCAGAGGTTTCTATTCAAGTTCTGGTGGCTGTCAATTAGGTTAAAAAACCAGTTTAGGTCGACCATATATCTTATATATGTCGACTTAAACCATAACGGAATTAACCAGCGATTAAACCGAATTAATCTGGTAATCCGCGAGTTGCATCGATCAATGCACTCTTTGCATCGATCGACACTGCCCCATAATATTGATATCGAATGCATATCAAATATGCATTCCCTAGATCATTACATTAATGATCAACCTCGTCTTTAACGTCCAGTTTGCTTAGGTGTGTGACCCTGTAGGATCATATAACACTAGCAATGAGTTCTCAACTCATTGATCATAAGTGGCTTCTAGCAAAGCGTTATGACTACCTAGTGTTATCTGATTGTCTCATCTCGACTATACGACTTTCATATAGAGCAAGTACAATAGATTTCAGGACATTCCCAACAGTCAATGCATACCTCCATCGTTGTGCTGAGTTGGCTTACGAATATTTTGTTTACCAATCGTTGGTAAGTCGCTCCTGCATTCTTAAGGCAAATGGCATAACCTTGTAGCAGTAGGTGCTGCGATCGGTTATGAAAGCTGTCTTCTCTCGATCATCCGGGTTCATGAGTATGTGATTATACCCAGAAAAGGCATCTATGAACGAGAGTAGGTCGTTTCCAGCCGTTTCTTCAACAAGGCGGTCAATGTGCGGCAAAGGAAAAATGTATTTCAGACATGATTTGTTTTATCCGTGAAATTGACACAATCCCTCCATTTGCCTTTTTCTCTTTGACAACAACAGGATTAGCTAGCCAATCAGGGTATTAAACTTCTTGGATTGAGCCAGCGTCCAAAAGTATTTCAAGTTCGTCATTGACGGATTTGGCCCTTGAAGGACCGAGTTTGGATCTACGTTGAGCTTGTGAGTTGTGATAGAGGGGTTTATACCTTTCATCGCTTTAACCGACCAGGCGAAGGTTGAAACGTTTTGTTGGAGGAAGCCGACCAGCTCGCTTTTGATATCGTCTGGAAGTTCCGCTCCGATCCCTACACATTTACTCGCATTTGATTCATCGATGACGACTTTCTGGATAAGCTCTTTCACGGGCCTTTTCTGCCTTGTTCTGCGTTGATCATAAATGACGGCACTCGCTTCTTGTTTTCTGTTATGAAACACGATCGACTCTTTCTCTGGCACCCTTTGACCGTTTTAATTCACTTCGATGATGGGAACTTTAAGCCTTAGTGATAGGTTGACGATACCGCCTCCATGTTGTACAACCATGGAGTGCCGAGTATGGCATTATAAATAGTCGGCTTATTGATGACATAGAACTTCACTAGCTTCATTACTCCGCTTACGTAAACGGGCAACTTGATGTTTCTGATGGTGTAAGTCATCTCGCTCGTAAAGCCGGTGAGCGGTTTGGCCTTTTGCTTGATATCGTCTTCTCTGATTTCCATCTTTCTCAACGTGTCTAGGATGATCAGGTCAATAGAAATTCCTGTATCGACTAAGATCCTCGACACTTCACAGTTGCCGATTAGGAGCTCGAACACCAAAGGGTCGTTGTGAGGGTAATGAGTTCCTGCCAAGTCGTCATTGGTGAAGAAAACGTGTGGCTCATCGGTAAGGATTGGCCGTGGAGTGTTTTGTGCGGAGATGGCCTTACGCGCGTACTCCTTTATTTACCGGACCGAGTTTTTTACCGTGATCAGACCGCCCACAATCATATTGATCATTCGTACAACCCTTGGGACTTCATCGTCTTCATCGTCGTGATCGTCACGGTTGTGTTTCTGAGAATTGTTCGGAAAACGGCGCTGTTTTTTTCCTTGTTTGGACGACTGACCTCCGGACTGCTCATCTCGGTTTTCGTCGCGTTGCACCACACTCCTCAACTCATCCATGGATGTTCTTATCTTGCCGCTTTTACCTGGGCGTACAATGCTTCTTTGAGATGTCGGAACGATGATGTGTTGTGCGAAGAGGTTTGGTGGTACTCATAGTATCGCTGATCCTCATTTTATTCGGTGGCATGCGGTATCGTTTCCTTTTCTTCTCGTCTCCACTTTTTCCAATGTTTGGATATTGGCTGTTGGTTTCCGGCGTTGCCGACTACCATGGTCTCCTTTGTCCCTTTCTCTTTTCGTAATGTTGTCTCGGTTCATGATCCTCGCTTTTGCCAACTTGCTTAGCAGATCCGAATTTCTTAGACAAAGCTAGTTTTTTTTTTCATCCAGCTCGATGAAGGGCATCTTCGATTGTAAGTGGCTTATTGAGAAACAAGTCCTGATAGAAGGGAGTTTCGTGCCATATGGCGTTTGTCAAGGCCGTTATGGCGAAATTTTCTGGGACATCTATATGCGTGACGATGCCTTTGAAGCGTTCTATGAAGGCTCGCAATGTTTCCTTATGTCCTTGAGACATGGACATCAAGGTGTTTAGAGACGTATCCTTGTCCATGTAGGCAAAATGGTGCCTTACGAAAGCTCCTGACAACTCCTGGAAATATTCTATCGACTCTGGTGGAAGCCTAGAGAACCAGGTTAAAACGACACCTTCAAAGGTTTCCGCAAAGAGTTGACAGAAACCTATGTCCCGTTTTTCGGCCGAGAATCGCGCTTTTGCTGCTGCGATTTTGAACGTGGTCAGATGAGTCACAGGATTTTTGGTGCCATTTTTAGTCGGCAGCTTGAGTTTCTCCGGGTGCGGGATGTTTGTATCGGTTATACGCGAAGTGAACGGTGTTCTTTGAATTTCCTCAATGATCAGATCGATTTATGGGGCAGACCCTGTGACGATATGGACCTCGACTTTTAATTCCTTAAGGGTATCCCTTAATTCTATTATTGTACGACTGACATCGTCGGGGTCCGCTCCTCGGATGGGTGTTTCCTGGTCGTCATCGCGATCTCGGTGTGTATTGTGCTCACGGTGTGAATTGCGCTCTCGGTGCGCATCGCGCTCATGGTGTTAGTCGTGTTCCCGGTGTGAGTCGCATTCACGGTGTGTGTCGCGTTCCGGAGTGCTGTAGACTAGTCGTCTGAATACGTCTTCCTTTGCTTTGGAAGGGATGACACGTCGGTATTTGGACGGGTATTTCGATTGTTGCTCGGAGCGAATTTTGTCCTGCTCGGTCTGCAACTTGTTGACTTTGTTCGAGAATTCTCTTAGCAAATCGTTCTGGGAATCGATTTTGGCTATGAGCATAGCTAAAACAGAGTCTTAGTCGACTTGTTTTCTTGTTTCGTCGGCTAGGGGAATGTCTTCGCTGCCTTTCTGGGTTTGTCCATATTTATGAGCTTGAGACGGAATGTCGGCATCAAGTCCCCTAATATATCCATCTTCGGGACCACTGAGGTCGTGATCGTTGAGTTCACAGTCGACCCTAAGGTTGTCCTTAGGATCAACGTCATCAAGGTTTTCGGCCATCTTGAGTTACAAATTTTTTTTAAGAAATCCCCACAGTCGGCGCCAATTATAAGATCTCAACTCGGCCTATCTAAAGATAGAAAGAGTTTTAGGGTTTCTTAAGGGATTCTTAAGAAGGGGTTTTTAAATAACTCGGTGAAGGGAATAAAATTAGAGTCTTGCTAGGTTTATGGGGAGAAAAAAGCGGCTAAGCAGGGGTGTTTAAGTCGTCGGAGAACACTTTGTAATCAAGATTTGCGAAGAGCTTTCAAAAGACTTGTATTGAATTTAGCGTGTCTAATTAAGTTAACTCAGTGCCTTTATATAGGCTACATAAGTCGGCATAAACAATTAAGAAACCCTAGAATAATTTTAGAATCTTTCGTAATATCTCGGTGCGAGTTTCTTACTTCAAATTCCACATATCGATGCTTCTTATTAGCATTGTTTTTCAGTAACTGTTGTGCTTGGATCAGCTTCTGCTTAATGTCATCTAACATCATGTCCCTTTCTTTGAGTAGTTCCTTAGTCTCCAAATTCTATGTGGACCCTACCTCAAACTTAACCATGATCTCTTCCATATACCACACAGAACAAAGTATTCTTAAGGGATATATGATATGCCGTATTATACCATAATTCAGCCCATCCCGAAATTTGAACCAAGTACGCAGATGACTTAGAGCAAAACACCTCATAAATGTTTCTAAACACCGGTTAAGTACCTCAGTCTGGCCATCTGCTTGAGGGTGGAAAGCGGTATTGAACAACTCCTTCCAGAAAACACTCAAGAAGAATTTATATCTGTCTAAAACAATCGATTTGGGAAACCCATGCAGTCTAAAAACCTCTCCCACAATTCTCCTTGCCACATCTGATACTTGAAAAGAGTGCTTTAATCCTATTAAGTGGCTATACTTACTTAGACGATCAACCACAACATATATCACATTATAACTATGAGATGTTGGTAGTCCTTCCAAATAGTTCATAGACAACTCATCCCAGATTTTGAGAAGGAATAAGCAACGGTTGAAGAAGTCATGCTGGTGAGAGTGTTAAGTACTTATGAGTTTGACAAATATGACATTCTCTGACATATTGTTGCCCCCTCTTGAATAATCCATCCCAATGAAACCACTGCTGAATTCCTTTCACTGTCTTCAAAACTCCTGAATGTCCCCCATAAATCCATCATGACACCCAAATATTATAGTTGGTATAAACTTTGAGTTAGATGGAATTAATAGTCTGTTCTTATACCATACTTTGCCTTCTTTCACAAAATATTTTGACTGATAAGCATCTTGTTGTTGTATTGCTTTTAACAACTCATGTATAGATTTATCATTCTCTATCTCCTTAGACAAGTCCTGAAGTTGAATGGTTGTGGGGACTGTGAGAGCCATTAGTGCTGAGTAGGCAATAGAAAGCACATGTGAATCTCTTCTGGATAAGACATATACTGCTTTTTTCTCTTTCTGTGGTTTATATAATATATCAGCTTCATAATCGAGCAACTTGATTAACCATTTCTGATACTCCAAGCTGACCTCTCGTTGTTCCAATAAGTAGTCTTTCCACCTGCGAATTGCTAACACTATAGCCATAAGTTTGTTTTTGTACGTAGATCGGTTTTAAATGTTTTCTAGTAGTCAAAGTATGGCTGAAATAAGCAATAGGACAAGTGGATTGCATCAGAACTGCTCCCACACAAAAGCCTGATGCATTTATCTCTACTATAAACTGTTTTGTAAAATCCGGAAGATAAAGAATTGGTGTAGATAACATAATGTCTTAAGAGTGTCAAAAAGATTGTGGTGCTTCTGAAGACCAATGAAACTGGTCCCTCTTCAAAAGACATGTTAGAGTTTTTGCCAACATTCCTTAACCTTTGACCAACCTCCTGGAGTAACCTGTTAAATCCATAAATCCTCATAATTGTTTAACATTTTTTGGAGTCGGCCAAAGTCTCATTGCTTCTGTTTTGATCAAATTTGTGGCAAATCATTCTTCTGATATTATATGGCCTAAGTAGTGCACACTCTTTTAACCGAAGAGACACTTTTTGTGATTTGCAAAGAGCTCGTTTTATGTAAAAACTCCCAATACCACTCATAGGTGTTCCACATGTTCATCTTAACTCTTGCTATAAACCAGTACATCATCAAAGAAGACTAATATAAAACGTCCCAAGTAAGTAAAGTCTGAGTAGATCATTCATGAGTGATTGAAAGGTGACTGGGGTATTAGTTAAGCCAAAAGGCATTACAAAAAACTCATAGTGACCATTATGGGTACAACATGCTGTCTTTTCAATATATTTCTGCTCCATTCGTATCTGATGATAACTTGCAGTTAAGTCTAGCTTTAAGTATATTTTGGCTCATGTTAACTCATCTAGCAACTGATTTATAATTGGAATAGGAAATCTGTCAACCAGTGCTCGGCTGATTTAATCCCTTATTAAAAATTTCTGTCACTAGGTAAGACATTGCCTCTTTATGTGCTTGAGGGTAACAATATGGTCTTACATTGATAGATGTTGTTCCTGATTTTAGAGTAATTGAGTGTTCTCATCCACGAACATGAGGTAGACTAGGTGGTGCCATGAAGATGTGATCAACTCTTGCAAAACCTGTTGTATCTTGTCTGGAATCTCTGTTTGCTTTGTACTTTTTGTTGCTATAGTTCCAAACAAGTACTCCTCATACTGTAGTGGTCTTAATGATTGGGGAGATAACATTTGAAGAGACCAGTTTCTTCTGTGTAGATCAGGTTCCCCTGTCAATGTAACTCTTTGCTTCTTTAGTTGAAAGATCATTCATGCCTTTCCCAGTCTACTTGGCATTTTCCCAATGTTCTCAGCCACTGAACTCCTAACACAATGTCCACACCCTAAAGCTCTAAGAAAATACAGTCAATGTTGAATTCCATACCCTGTAATTGGAGTGTGATGTCTTTGCAAATTCCTAATCCACTAACCGTTAATCATGTACCCAGCAGAATATGTAGATTCGGGTTGACATGCATCTTCAGGTGAGATTTATCCACTAACTTTGGTGTTATATAATTGTGTTTTTCACCGCTATCTATCAATACAACTACTGACTTTCCCAATGTGTCTCTCAGTTTCGTAGTTGTATGTGAATCTATCCCAAAGAATTCATTGATAGTTCCATCAGATGTGGTATGTTATCTATCTGTTATGTTTCCTCTTCTGATTATGTTTCCCATGATTCTTCCATTATCTCAACTTCATATCTGTTGTTACGAAAACTCGACCTAGTCAGTATTAAGGGCTACGATCTGAAATGTCTGAACTACGAGGTGAGATATGAATTAAAAGTGAGGTCGGAACCGTTCTTTATTGATCTTAAGGTCGGAGCCGAGCTATGAACAGGATGGTATGAGGTGTGAGTCCGTCAAATGACGTGCTCACTAAACAATTCTTTGAGGTCGGAGCTTTATAGAAGTAGCTCAGCCTCTCACAAGTTACAATCTATCCAAACTGAAGAGCAAAGGGTCCTATTTATAGCGCTTGGATGCAGACTTCTCTTCGGGCCGTTGACTCTTTAGGGGCTTGTCTTCTTGGGACGACATTGAATGTGATTGATTTAGACAAGATTTCCAATGGGTTTTGGATGGGTGCTAAACCCATATCCAACAATTAGCCCCCCCCCCCCCAGTTTGTCGAGCCATGATGCTGAGGTCTGCGAATTTCTTCGAGAATTTAAGTCAAGCGGAAATCTTGTTAGAATCGTTTACATTCGATTTTCGTGTCCTTAGGCTTTTTGTATTTTAGGACACGTGTCGTGATGTCACTGGGGGAATTGAAGGTGCTAACGGTCGTACGCAGGAGGGGTTGTTGCGTATCACCTGCAACGTCACATGAGCAACCGTCGAGCCTTGGGATCTGTGTAAAGGTAATGATGATGTTCCCTGGGTGTCTGCTGACGGTCTCTAGTATAAGTATTTTTCGAAGGAGGGTTTCTCTTTGCTCTTTTCTGCTTTTGTTTCGTCTTTCGTTTATTTTTCATTGATGAGTTCTTCGTCTGATTCCTCTTCTTCTAGCAGTGATAGCGATGATGAAGGTTCGTTTGTCTCCTTGGGAACGGATTCCCCTTTTTTGCAGGTGTCTGATGAAGACGAGGAGTCGCAGGATCGTGAGAGTAGTTTGTCTTCCTTGCGTCGCCGTCTGCGTTTTGATATCCCGGAGTTTCAGGTCAAGAACTCTGATTTGGACATCATTTGTGAGGTGCCTAGGGTGAAAAAGGTTTTGGTGACTCACGAGATTCGGAAGTCTTTATGTAAGCAAACGACTTTGGACGAGATCGTGAGGGTCCATGCGCATGTTCCCGGTCTCGTGCTTCGTCTACCGGCCATGGATGAGCGGCCATGGTTAGTTCCTGACGGGTGGATTTGTCTTTATGATTGCTGGTTTGTGAAATGCCAACTTTGGTTCCCTCTCCCTAAACTTCTGATAGGTTATTGTGAACAGCGTCAAATCGCTCTCTCCCAGCTTTGTCCAGCCGCATTTCGTAATATGGTGGCCGCCTTATTGCTTGGTGTTGAGGGAAGAATCGATGTGACCCTTCGATTTTTCGAGGAAGTGATGAGGATTTCTACAAACAAGACGATCACCAGTACGCGTTATGTCTCAGCAAGGAGTCGATATGGGCTTAGGCTTATTTCCGGTGCGGTGAGCAAAATATCTGACTGGCAGGATTTGTATTTTTCCGCGAAGGTTAATGATGCTTCGGTCCCTGATAGTAACAGGTTGTTCCGGTCATCGTGGAATCATGCTCATGGTATAGTCTCTACTTTTTCCTTTTGTTTAATTCTTCTTCCTTTCCTCCTTCTTTAGTATTCCTTCCCCTTCTTTTTTTTAGATCGCCATACGTTCAGCGCCCCTTATCCGACGAATTTTCCTTTGGGTTTGAGGAAGCTGAACTCGCTTGGTCCTCTGATATGGCCCGACGTTCACATGGAGAGGATTCGATGGTGCTTTTCCCGTATAGACGCCGGTGCTGCTAAGTGGGAACTCAAGGAAGAACGGTCGCCCAGGAATATGTCGGACGGTGTCCAGGACGGTATTGTTGATGGTGATTACTCTTCGTCGAGAGTGAAGAGGGTGAAAACAGATAAGGGCTGTCTGGCCTCTGTGCCTAAGACCGAGTCGTTGGTTCATGCTAAAGCGGTTGATTTTTTGGTTCGCTTCGAGTAGTCTGGTTCTAAGTAGATTGTAAACGATGCTGATGCGTGTGTTCGATTTCTTCGATCGGTAAGGTCGAGTTCGTCGAATAGTCGCCTTCTTGTTTCCGCATCCTTTCGATCTGACCTTCATCGTAAGGTCGGATGTTCTTGTATTCGGGTAAGATTTTTCCTCTTCTTTTGATGTGTTCGCGCTTTCACTTTTCTCCCTTCCTTTGCTATGAGTTTTAGTTTTGATGTCAGGCTCTTCTGGATGATAATCGACTGACGGATGCTTATGAGCAAGAGATCAAGGCACTTAGACTTGAGAAAGAAAGGCTTGGGTCGAAGCTGCTTGAGGCGCATGTGAAGGTTCACGAGCTTGAGGGAGTTAGCGATGCTCTTCGTCGTGAGAAGAGGAGGGTTGAGGGTCTCGAGCTGCGGGTTGCTGATTCTTTGCGGGAGAAGGACGTGTTACTTGCTGCCCTAGTTTCCCATCGGTCATAGTGTGATAAATTGCGTATGTCTTGTTCTAGTGAGGTCGCTCGATCAAGGGCCGAGGTTTTTGGTAAGGCGGAGGCTCGTTTGGCAAAAATTAGGTGGGCCAGGGAGGAAGATGCGCGTTCACGGGATAAATTTCTAGTGCTGAACCAAGTTGTTTCGATTTTAGCGTCATACCAGATCTTAGCTAATGGTGGTTTGGATGTTCCGGCCACGAAGATTGAGCGACTGATTACTGACGAGAAGATTCTCAGGGAGGAGTTTTACTCAATGGACTACACCGAGCTTTCTGAGAGGGACCTTCGTATGACTCCTGTAGGTAGTCGAGATCGTCGAAGAGACATTTTAGAGGGTCGTTTTGTGTGGGACGTTCATGGTTCGAACGAGGGGATCATTACTGCTGATGATGTTGCGAGGCTTCGTGGTGAGGGGCTTGTTCCTGTGGAGGAGGGTTAGATTTTAATTTTGTTTCTCTTCGCTTTTTTTTTTATTTGGTCCGTTATGAACCTGTTTGTACTCCGCTTTTTTTTAGGGTTTCTTAAGGGATTCTTAAGAAGGGATTTTTAAATAACTCGGTGAAGGGAACAAAATTAGAGTCTTGCTAGGTTTCTGGGGAGAAAAAAGCGGCTAAGCAGGGGTGTTTAAGTCGTCGGAGAACACTTTGTAATCAGGATTTACGAAGAGCTTTCAAAATACTTGTATTGAATTCAGCGTGTCTAATTAAGTTAACTCAATGCCTTTATATAGGCTACATAAGTCGGCATAAACAATTAAGAAACCCTATAATAATTTTAGAATCTTTCCTAATATCTCGGTGCGAGTATCTTCAAACGTATCATCCTGCTTGGCGTGATACTCACGCGCGCCGCCTTCCTTTTACCGCCTTGATCTCCTATTTCTTCTGCGTTAACCTAATTGCCACCGTCGTTGGGTCGAGCCGAGACGATACCTTCAATCTTGGGCGAGACTAACTGATCCTCCACTTAGTTATGACCCAAATCGTAGCAATCCATAGCTACGTACACAAATAAATTATGAGTTTAAAAATATATTATGTAACTTAGATTAATTAGTCATGAAATATATATTAATTAACTTATATTCTATATATCATATATAAACATATTATATTGGAGTTATGATTTAATTGTGATTGATGAATAGTAAAACATGCATGTTATTTAATTAGTCATGATGACTTGCTTGCGTATATACCCTTCATAAATTATATAAACAAATATAAAAGATTAGTTTATTTAATTTTTATGATTTACATAGTCTTTACACCATATTAAAAATTTATTATCTTTTACTCTCGTCATTGCGTATGAAGTTATGTTCAGAAAGTCTCGCGTCATATATTCTTCAAACATCTTGTAGGTATAGTTATATTAGTGTTATATGTTTAACCATGCATTAAATATAAATAAAAAAATAAACGGTAACATATATATATATATATATATATATATATATATATATATATATATATATATATATATATATATACCTTTTGTACGGTTCAAAATCTTCATAATTGAGCAATAAAAATATTTCAAGCACGAACCATGATGTTGCCAATTTGCCACTAATTCTTCCTACTTGCTGGATAATGTTTGGAACATCATGATAATTGTAGATGAATCATATTTTTTTGACATCTTCTGCGGTGTGTATCCAAAATACGGTCAACGGGCAGCAGAAAGTCAACCAGGGGCAAAATTGTCATTTTTACCAAGTGAGGGGTAAAATGGTAATTTTGTCAAAGTTCGAAACGGAAGCCGAGACGGGCCAAATATTCTTATGTTTCAACATAAAGAATGTTTAGAAGACCAGAGTTGAAAAAAACGAGGCAGAAACAAGTTTTACGGCTTGTCGGGATGGAAACCGACAAACCCGGAGAAACTTCAAAAATTCATATCCGGAGCTGCGTAAGTACGAACGGACTGATTCAAAATGCTAAATTCATCAGATATCATGGAGAATTTGATTGTGGAGGTTTGAGGATTTATGGGAACGTCTAGAGGATTTCTAAAATATTAAACGCATAAGTCATCTAAACGAGCCATCGGGACAAATCGGAGTATGAGCGGGATTGTGGTTCATTGGATCCAAGAGAGAAGGAGAAGATGTGCCCTGGACTGCCAAGTGTTGCTCTCCACACTCCCCCTGGCGCCACTTGTTAGTGGAAGAGTGTGATGACTAATCCATTCAATGGATTTGGTGCATGCAATTAATCCATGCACCTACCTTAATCTACCTCATGCATGCAATTAATCACATGCAAGAATCTCTCCAGAACTCTCTCAGCTCTCTCTTCTCTCCCAAACCATCGATCTCCTCTCTCACACTCCTTCCACAATCATCTTCTTTAATCAAACACTCAAGAATGTTCTTGTGATTCATCTTTGCTTGGAATACAAGTTCAAGATGACCCCCTTTAGAAGCTGAAGTTACCTGAGCTAGAGCTGGATCTTGAACTCTTTTTCTCTGTCCAAAATCGCCAGAAAACTCAACCAATTTCTTTACATATTCAAAGAGAGCTCAAGAACCCTAACTTGTTCTTCATGACTTGATGAACAAGAAAGTCCATATCTTTTGATCTAAAAACCCAAATCACTCTCTGTCAAGCCCAGTAGATCCCTCTCTTCCTCACTTACAACCGCCATCTTTCTTTTGCCATCGCCGTCGCCGGAATCTCGCCGGAGCCGCAGTGAGAAGAAGGCCGCCGGTTAGATCTCCTCTCCTCTCTCTCTCCTCGCCGGTTCTTGGACTTTTGAAGCTATGGGAAGATAGATCTTGGAATTCTGAGCAGTTTGGTGGGTGGTTCACCGTTAGAAGTCGCCGGAAAAGTCGTCTCCGCCGCGGTCAACTTTTCTCCGCCGCCGGTCAACGCCGGAGAAGCTCACCGGAGAAGCCTCGCCGTCATTAGTTGGAAGCCGGTTCTGCAAGGATCGGTTTGGGTGGATTGGATCTGGAATTAGAGTTGGTTTTGGGTTGGTTAAGCCGTGGTCAACGTTGAGTTAAACCGGTCAACGGTTTAGTCTCAACCGGTTTAACTCAACCGGTTCGATTGGGGTTGGTTCGACTGGTTCAACCGGTTTGGTGGGTCAACCGATTCAATTTGGAGGGTCAACCGGTTCAAGTCAACGGTCAACGTCTCCGGTCAACGCCGCTGGTCAAGGCGGTCAACGCGGGAGATCAAGCCGGTCAACGCTTGGTCCACGGCCATTCCGAGGTTTCAGGGCATTCGGGGTTCAGAGTTCGAGATTCGGGAGTTCGGGGTTCGTGTCGGATATCTCGGGATTCGCACTCGCATCGAGCCATCATTCTGCATCTACCTCACTGTGAGTCGGCTCATAAACCTTTTCATTACATATAGACCGGGAATTAATAAACCGTAGCACTAGGATGCATACCCGTTAATTAACCTGATTAGTAATTAATAATTAATTAGATGTTTAATGTTAAACCGGATAAGATTAATTAAGCATGTTTGGGTTTTAGAATTAAAAAGGTTAATCGATTGTGTTCCGCTAGGTTGTTAGTAATGATTGGGTGATGCATTCATATAGACCTTTGTTTAGGACCGTATATGCATCTATATATGTATAAGGACGATAATTAATGAATCTATATACGGGAATTAAGACGACACTAAAATACGAGTTAAACCTAAACGGGCTTATAGGATATTATATCGGGATCGGGTTAAGGTTAATAGCGGGGTTGGGTAATGAATAAAGTTAATTAATAATGAGACGTCGGGGAGTTAGTAAGTTTACTAACTCCAAACCGACAGATCGAGGAGTTAATAAAAGATATCTAAAATGGTTTAAATAAGGAAGTGGTGTGTGTTGTATCCCGTCTACGGGTTAGCAATCCGCTAACCCAAAGTAGCGGATGAGAATGGATTAAAAGACTTAGAAACCCTAATAGGCCTGCTTGTGTGGTGTTGTTGTGATTGATTGTGTTTGCGTGTTTGATTGTTGTGATTATTGTGCTGTGTTGATCTTTGTGTGCAGGTTTGTTAGATTGCTCGGTGTTGGGCCGAGCAATCATTGTGGACACTTACTCCGGTCAAGGGACCGGGTAAGTTAGTGGTGTTGACTAGGTATCTTACCTAGTTAGGGCGGTGGTGTTGGTAGTATAGTGGCTTGCGGAATGGTTGGGGATTTAGTATTGTTATTGTTGACTGCGTGATCTGTGCTAGAGTCCCAGCGAGTCTGCGTGTTTATATTTCCGCACTAGGACTCTAGGGTGCGTTAGATTCCGCAAGCCTAGGTTTTGTTTACGTTCCGGTACTTCCGACCCGATTGGATCCTCGGGTTTTACCTAACCGGATCACGGTGATTCTGGTTATGGTGTTAACCTATCGAGTGACGCCGGTAGGTGTGTGATTCGGAGAATACGGGGTCATGTCCTAGGGCCGAATCACATGGAAACTCTCGCTATCTAGGGGTAGTCCGAGTCACCGCGTATCGATGGACGGAGAACGGTGTCCTACTCGTGGGACCTCGTGTACACGTGTAGGAGTCGTGGGTTAGTTACCATATAGGTGACGATGTAAACCCGTGGAAGTTACCGAGATCGTAGGGCACAGTGTTGTTTTGTTATTCCTTTACTGCGCGATAGATAGATCGAGTCCAATCGAAGACATGTGCCGCAGTGCCTTCGATTTCCTTATCTCTCTTTATCTTTGGCATTGATTGTGTGTGTGGGTTTATCACAACGTGGTAGTGCGTGATCGACCATTTATTCCTGCTGATTGTTATGTTGGGTTTTGGGGCGGGAATCTGTAGTTCTAGATAGACTAGCAGCCATTAGTGGGGAGCCGATTCACTGGGTGATCTTAGATCGCTCATTAGACTCTTTTTGTGTTTTTCAGGTTTAGCAGCGACAGACGCGGGAGGTCCTCGGTGTGGTTTCGGGTTGCTTGTGACGGGATTTGATTCGAGATTTTTGGGTGTTTTCTCGGTTCGGCGTTATTGTTATTCGTGTGTTGATTTCTTTGTATTTGACTTGACGATTGTTTGTGAAATTCTATTAAACGTTGTACTCAACGTTGATTACTCAGAAATGAAATTATTTCCTTGATATGAGGTTTTAGTCTGAACCGACATAACTCATTGAAGTAGTATTGCTTGTACTATGGATATGAGGATAGCGGAGTCGAAGATAGGTCGGTGCGAGTCTTTTGTCTCAAACCGAACTAACTTTGGCTTCGTCCTGTGGCAAACTTTTCCCCTTCGACTTCCTCGGGTTCGATCGGTCATGTTCTTGTTTGATTGTTGACCGGTCAGCTCGACGGTCAGCGGAGAATGGGAAAGGGGCATTACAGAAAGGTGGTATCAGAGCATGGTTCTGCATGGGTTTCGAAAAATTTCATTTTTGAGTGTTTTCCGTGTTTTATTGAGTCAAATGTGTCACACAAGCATCCATTAGGAAACCGAGCCGCGTCCGTTAAACCCGGGGTTGGGATGGGAAAGTAGAATTTTCGTTGTATTTGTACTAATTTGCTTTTGTGTTTTTGATTGCAGTCTTACATCAGTGTGTCCCAGGCAGAGTGGAGGGGTGTGTGTGTGCACGTTGAGTAGTTCAGTTGGGCAGTATGAGTCAGGAGGGATCAGCCGGTTCAGAGCAGGGCCAGTTGGTTCAGTTTCAGGGATACCCAGCTTCGCCAGGTCATTCACGAGGATCTCGTACGGCGGATCATCCGCCAGTTCCTTTGCGACAGATGCAGGGTGCCAGAGCAGCACATGTATATTGGTCGCCTCTTCCAGACCCTTTACCTCCAGTGATGATGGATGTGAAGGAATTTCTAGCAGTTCTAATCAGGATTAGCAACCCTAGTCTGAATTCCGAGCCTAGGATCTAAGGTTCATGTAATTGAATCTAACAGATCTCGAGATTACCTGATGAATATGCAGCGGAAGTGTTTGCAGATAATCGAGATCACGAAGCGCCTCAAATGCTGCGCCTCTACTGGTATCCACACGCACACAAGCTGGACCACAGGGATGCTAGTGCCTTACAGAGATCTAATCTCCAGAGAGGTTTGTTTCTGTGTTCTGGTGGCTGTGTATTAGGTTAGGGACGAGTTTAGTTAATCAGCGAGTGCATCGATTAAACCGTATTAATCTGGTTAATCCGCGAGTGCATCGATCGATGCACTAACTGCAACGATCGACACTCCCCAGAACATTGATATCGAATGCATATCACATATGCATTCACTGGATCATTACATTAATGATCAACCTCGTCTTTAACGCCCAGTTTGCTTAGGTGTGTGACCCTGTAGGATCATGTAACACTAGCAATGAGTTCTCAACTCATTGATCATAAGTGGCTTCTAGCAAAGCGTTATGACTACCTAGTGTTATGTGATTGTCTCATCTCGACTATACGACTTTCACTTAGAGCATGTACAATATATTTCAGGACATTCCCAACAATCTCCCACTTGTACTGGAATCATCTATTCCTTTAATCCCTTTGTAGCTATATCTCAATCAAGCATAAGGCAAGCACTGTGTCATCCTTATTCAACCAGATTATGTTTATCGAATCCCGATTTGTACTGATGGAAAAACAAACGACTGACAATCACCTCGTTTGAGCGCGGCCACGCATTTCCAGTATCAAATCTTCGATAGGCCCAGAGATATTTAACTCATGTTATATAGGAGGTACAAATCCCATCTTGTTCCATCCATGTCTCTTTTATATTTCATGATACGCCTAATCAGTGTCCTTATGATCACCAGTTACGGCTGACGTTTGACAAAGTCAAGACGAACCAATCCATATAAGAGAGAACATGACGAACTCAGGTCTAAGGACTACTCTTTTCAGTCGTAATGAGAAACTCTTATGACACTCATATAACATCTTGTAGAGTTCTCATTAACGGGTCAAGTCCGATCATGTGTTCTCTAACACATATCTATGTGATTGACTTTAATACACTTATTAATGACTCCATGAAACATGGCCATCAGTCACCTCACATACTAGTCTCACGTGGTTGTTAATGTCCCACGTTAACAACCTCGACCAGGGACCATTAAAATTTATGTCATTTATTGCTTATAGGGTTTCATGATCAAGTCACATACTTGATGGCCTATAAAATGTCATAAAATACTTTGGGACATTATATGTATTTAATTAATACAATTAAATAATGCTGAAACAATTTCATTAAAACAACATAACTATTATGTCTTTGTGAACATCATGTCATAACTAAAACAAATACAACTCCCACTGAAATCAAGATCATATCTTAAGAAATCTAATGCCTACAGCAGTTGTATGAAACTCATGCTTAGGCCTTGGGAGGGGCTTGGTCAGTGGATCAGCAACATTCTCATCCGTAGGGACTCTGCTGATCTTCACATCTCCTCTATTCACAATATCACGGATAAGGTGATATCGCCTTTCTATGTGTTTGGATTTCTGGTGTGATCTAGGTTCCTTTGCTTGTGCAATGGCTCCATTGTTGTCACAATACAAAGCCACTGGCTCGGAAATGCTAGGAATCACACCAAGTTCAGTGATGAACTTCTTGATCCAAACAGCCTCCTTTGTCGCTTCAGAAGCAGCGAGGTACTCAGCTTCAGTTGTGGAATCTGCTACAGTGTCCTGCTTGGAACTCTTCCAGCTGACTGCACCGCCATTCAGGCAGAAGATGTAACCAGATTGCGATCGGAAATCATCTTGGTCTGTCTGAAAACTTGCGTCTGTGTAACCACTTACTACCAGCTCATCACTTCCTCCATACACCAAGAATTTATCCTTAGTATTTCTCAAATACTTCAGAATATTCTTGACTGCTGTCCAGTGACTTTCACCTGGATCCGATTGGTATCTACTCGTCATGCTTAAAGCACAAGCAACATCTGGACGAGTACAGAGCATGGCATACATGATGGATCCCAACGCCGAGGCATAGGGAATCCGACTCATGCGATCTCGCTCAGCAGGTGTCTCAGGACACTACTTCTTGCTGAGACTTATGCCATAAGACATTGGTATGAAGCCCTTCTTGGAATCTTGCATTCTGAACCTGTGTAAGATCTTATCGATATAAGTGTCTTGACACAGTCCAATTAACTTGTTTAATCTATCTCTATAGATTCTTATTCCAAGAATATACGCGGCTTCACCCATGTCTTTCATTGAAAAACAACTTCCGAGCCAAGTCTTATGATATACCATGGATTTTACCGGTTTTAACCATGGTATATGCCTTATTTATCGAGTCTTATGTTATGTTTTGGAGTCTTTTTAGTATGTTTACAGGTTTAGACACATTTGGAGCAGAAGTGGAGATTTTGGAGCTGTTTGGTGTATTTTGGAGATTTGGTCCGAGGGACAGAGTTCACTGTCCAGTTTTGAAGACTGTGTCGATCGTTGCACACCTGCATCGATCGTTGCATATGCGAATGGGCCAGACTCGCCGATTTAATGAAGAATGCTGATTTTGCAGAAAAGCCCAGATATTTACACAGAAGCCCAAAACGTGTTTTAGCTATTATATAAGGGTTTTAAGCCATTGTTTAGGCTACGCTTTCATTAAGTCTTATTTTATTTCAGAGAGCCTTAGGGGCTGATCTTGCTCTCGAAAGAGAGAGGATTTCGAACCCCTGTTGATTATTCTGTTTTATGATATTTGGTTTTCTACTTAAGATGTTTTCTGTTTCGATGAACATGTCTGAGTAGTTTACCTGTTAGGTTGAAGGATTCTCATTAGGGATTTCAGAGAATTATAGTTTAAATCAATCTGTAGGGATTCATATCTGCTAGTTCTTTATCTAAGTTGTTCTTAATGCTAAATCTGAAGTAGCTAATCAGAGTTATGATGTTAGGTTGATTAATTCAGCGAAAGTTGATTAATTTAACTAGAAAGAACTTAGATAAGCAATTAAACTGTTCGCAAACGGAAGTTTGGTTCAGGTTAATTGTGAACATATCAAACTTGGAATTAATGCTAGTTTAATCTGTTAGTTCTCGCAAACGGAAGTTTGGTTTGCTGCACTTAGACTTAGAGAATTATCGCAAAGGAATTTGGTTAATTCTATATCAGTGTTTGAGTTCTAGAATAGTTATTGATTGGATCTAGATAGATTGATTGCTTGCGTTCCTGATTTCCTGAGAACTCCTGAAACCTAACGCTTCGCTTCCTTGCTCACAAACTCGCCTGCTACTGATTTACTTTTCTGCTCTGCTTTTAGTTTAATCACCTTTGCTTTCTCCTAGTTTAATCACTTCTGTTTTTATCTATCGTTGACCAGAGTCCCTGTGGATTCGATACCCTAAGTACTACAACTACATCACTGTGCACTTGCAGTTAGTATAGGGATAAAACTAGACCTATCAAGTTTTTGGCGCCGTTGCCGGGGACTCTTTTGAGTTCTCGATAGATTTGAACTTAGGGTTTAGACTAGGATTTTCGTTTTTTAATTTTTGCTACTAATTTTTTTTTTTTTTTTTTTTTTTTTTTCTGTTCTTGCGTTTCAGGTACGCCTGTAATCGCCCTGCAACGATCGACACGGTCCTGTGTGTCGATCGTCACATCATCGCGCTTGCATCGATCGACGCTTCTCCTGCATCGATCGACACATATCGTAAGGAAGATGTATGATTTCTTCAATCCAGGGATTGACAACTCGCAGATAACTTGGTTAAAGAGCAAAGTAGAGTCTCTGCATAGTCTTGTACTTGAAAAGTATGGGCAAGAAGCTATCAACTACGTTGGAGGGAATGAATTCTACAGTCAGGAATCTGCTTTTCAGGGACCTTTCCAGCAACAGGGCAATGCCTTCTCAAGGGGTTGTAGCGTTTCTTCTTACCAAGTACCGCCTGCACCTACAGCTCATGAGAGCAGAATGGAAATCATGATAGAGCAGTACCTTGAGAGACAACAACAGATTTATAGGTCCTTCAACTCAAAGATGGATGCTTTGTATGAAGATTTGAATGAGAAGCTTGAATCTTTGAGCACACATATGGAGGAGCTGGATGCAGCGATAGAGAGGCAAAATGAAGCTAAGAGAGCTGAACGGAAGCTGCACATCAATGCTGTGAACATAAGGGATGAGATTGAGTTGCTAGGTGAAGAAGAGAGCATAATCTCGGATTTTCTGGATGAATATTGTCTGCCTGATACATGCACCGATCGACACCCCCTTAGTGACGATCGACACGCCATTCTGACGGCAATTTCGAGTTCTTTCGAGAAACAGAATCGCCTTGCATCGATCGACACACATTATGCAACGATCGACACAAAACGCACACATGTCCAGAGTACCAGAACAAGCTTACAAGCCCCCAGTGCCATATCCTAAGGTTCCTAAACCTCCCAGACAAGAGCTAGAAGTGGCTAACTGCATGAAAATGATGGATAAGAAGGTGAATAAAACACCACCAGTTGAAGCTTCGCGAGTTCATGCAAAGAAGATGATCTCCACTGAAGGTCATCTGAAAGAAGAAGTTCAGACTGGTGGAATTACAGTATCTGATAGTGGAAAGAAGAAGATGGCAGTTCCTCTTGAACCTGCTATAACATCTTCAGTACCTGCAACTGCTCATAAGCAGAAAGCTCCAGACATCAGATCTGCACCAAAGGTAAGATATAAATCACCTAAGCTTAAACCTCCTGACCGCATTGTTTTGAATGCAGGGAAACGCAGTAGACCGCCCAAGCTTCATTCCCGCCCTGATTCTGATTTCTCTTTCCTTGGGAAGCCTCATGATCATAATGCCTATACACCGCCATGGATGAAGAGATACTCACAGAGACATTCAAAGTCTCTGTTGAAACCGCCATGAATCAAATCTCTTCCAATAGTCAAGCTAATGACTTTAAAACAAGCGCTGAGTGGGAGGCAACCCACTGTTAGGTTTGATTTTGTTTTCATTTTTCGTTTTGGTTTTGCTATTTTGATTTTTCTGTTTAAGTGTGTTCAGAGCCGAGAGATACAGGAAAAATCGCATTGCATCGATCGACACACATCGTGCATCGGTCGATGCAGTTGCGATTCACGGTTAACGAATTGATTGCGGTTCAGACATCGGTTATCTACATAACTGCGAGCATATTCGCCGTGCATCGATCGACACCCTTGGGCATCGATCGACGCAGGGCGACGACAGGTAAGTATTCTGCAACTTTTCGGTTTGTTTTTCAATTTGATTATTCTTTCACCGAGCTCATGCTTTGATTACACTGGGGACAGTGTAGTTTAAGTGTGGGGGAGGAAGCTACTGATGCACGCTTTTGTTTTCTTAGTTTTTCAAATTGTTTTATTGAGTCAAAACTTGTATGAAACTATGATTTTTCGAGGAAAATTTTCATTTGAACAGGAACTAAGTGACCATTGGACAGACTTGCAGAGCCTCTATGACTATTAGAAAACTCAGACACAAATCAACCTACTAAGGACACCCACATCACTTCAGGTATCAGAGGATCCTTTTACTGACTTCAATTTAATACTGACTTAGATTTCTCACCTAAGGGCTTGGTATACTTTGTGTCGGATTCCCTTGTTAGTTCTGACACAGCCTGTCAACCTATCCTATTTAGTTCCCTTCTCCCCTTCTATAAAGTAAAAAAAAAAAATAATAATAAACTGAGGATGAGTTAGTAACTCCGAAGTGGTCACAGTAGTGGTAGAGACCCCTATTATCTCCTGTGCGATCCATGGAATGTGTCCAAAGTACACCCCATAACGGGAAGAACACTGATAAAAAAAATAAAATGATACCCAGTGGGGAAAAATCAGTTGTTAAGGAAGGGAAAGAGAAGAAAGGGACTAGAGAAAGATAGTATGGTGGTCTAGAGCTGATAAGGTAAGAATCCATGTGCCCTTTGATCGATACTCCTTAGGTGAGACCGCACTTAAATACTTGCAGAAGTCAGTAGGGTGAATTTGAATGCTTGAATGTGATTGTGGAGTTTACTTAGGACAGTTGCTAAGTGTGGGGGAAGTATATTGTGGTCTTGAGTTCTGTAGGGAAGTTTTCAGTGGCTTACTAAGTGAATGTGATTGTGAAAGTTCCTAGGACGAAATGAGTTTCTGTGTTTTCAAACCTCTTCGCTTATACTTTGGTTCTTTACTTGCTTGAGGACAAACAAGAGCTAAGTGTGGGGGAGTTGATATACCATGGATTTTACCGGTTTTAACCATGGTATATGCCTTATTTATCGAGTCTTATGTTATGTTTTGGAGTCTTTTTAGTATGTTTACAGGTTTAGACACATTTGGAGCAGAAGTGGAGATTTTGGAGCTGTTTGGTGTATTTTGGAGATTTGGTCCGAGAGACAGAGTTCACTGTCCAGTTTTGAAGACTGTGTCGATCGTTGCACACCTGCATCGATCGTTGCATATGCGAATGGGCCAGACTCGCCGATTTAATGAAGAATGCTGATTTTGCAGAAAAGCCCAGATATTTACACAGAAGCCCAAAACGTGTTTTAGCTATTATATAAGGGTTTTAAGCCATTGTTTAGGCTACGCTTTCATTAAGTCTTATTTTATTTCAGAGAGCCTTAGGGGCTGATCTTGCTCTCGAAAGAGAGAGGATTTCGAACCCCTGTTGATTATTCTGTTTTATGATATTTGGTTTTCTACTTAAGATGTTTTCTGTTTCGATGAACATGTCTGAGTAGTTTACCTGTTAGGTTGAAGGATTCACATTAGGGATTTCAGAGAATTATAGTTTAAATCAATCTGTAGGGATTCATATCTGCTAGTTCTTTATCTAAGTTGTTCTTAATGCTAAATCTGAAGTAGCTAATCAGAGTTATGATGTTAGGTTGATTAATTCAGCGGAAGTTGATTAATTTAACTAGAAAGAACTTAGATAAGCAATTAAACTGTTCGCAAACGGAAGTTTGGTTCAGGTTAATTGTGAACATATCAAACTTGGAATTAATGCTAGTTTAATCTGTTAGTTCTCGCAAACGGAAGTTTGGTTTGCTGCACTTAGACTTAGAGAATTATCGCAAAGGAATTTGGTTAATTCTATATCAGTGTTTGAGTTCTAGAATAGTTATTGATTGGATCTAGATAGATTGATTGCTTGCGTTCCTGATTTCCTGAGAACTCCTGAAACCTAACGCTTCGCTTCCTTGCTCACAAACTCGCCTGCTACTGATTTACTTTTCTGCTCTGCTTTTAGTTTAATCACCTTTGCTTTCTCCTAGTTTAATCACTTCTGTTTTTATCTATCGTTGACCAGAGTCCCTGTGGATTCGATACCCTAAGTACTACAACTACATCACTGTGCACTTGCAGTTAGTATAGGGATAAAACTAGACCTATCATCTTAACAGACTGTAACAACGGAACGTCATTTCCGAGAAGAAGTATGTCATCTACATACAACACGAGAAATGCAACTGCGCTCCCACTAGTCTTCTTGTAAACACATGGTTCTTCTTCGCTTCTGATGAAATCAAATTTTTTGACTGCTTCATCAAAACGAAGATTCCAACTCCGAGATGCTTGCTTCAATCCATAAATGGATCGATAAAGTTTGCATACTTTCCTAGCTGCATTTGGATCGTTGAAACCTTCGGGTTGTGTCATGTACACATCCTCTTCCAGAATTCCATTAAGGAAAGCTGTTTTCACGTCCATCTGCCAGATCTCATAATCATAATGAGCAGCTGTCGCTAGGAGAATCCGAATGGATTTAAGCATGGCGACAGGTGAATAGGTTTCTTCATAGTCAATACCATGAATTTGTTTGAAACCTTTTGCCACTAGCCTTGATTTATATATCTGAATATTTCCATCCACATCAATTTTCTTCTTGAAAATCCATTTACACTCAATGGGTCTTGCACCATTGGGTAAATCAACCAAAGTCCATACTTGGTTCTGTGACATGGATCCCATTTCGGATTCAGCGGCTTTCAGCCACTTTTCGGAGTCAGGGCTCATCATCGCTTCTTCAAAATTCGCTGGCTCGTCACTGTCAATGATCAACAAATCATGACAATTGGTTACGAGAAATCCATATATCTCGGGTTCGTGACGGATCCTTTCGGATCGGCGAATTTCAGGCTCCACAGGCGCCGTCTCTACAACTCTTTGTAGATCCAACTGTTTCTCTTCCTCTACGGGTTGAGCATTTTCCTGCGGTTCTCGAACTTCTTCGAGTGTTACTTTACTCCCACTGTTTCTCTTGGAAAGAAATTCTCTCTCAAGAAAGACGCAGTTCCGAGCAACAAACACTTTGTTCTCGGATTGGTTGTAAAAGTAGTATGCCTTGGTTTCCTTAGGATAACCAACGAAGTAGCATTTATCAGATTTGGGCTCGAGCTTATCTGTAATTAATCTCTTAACATAAGCTTCACAACCCCAAATCTTCAGGAAAGACACATTCGGAACATTTCCAGTCCACATCTCATGTGGTGTCTTTGCAACTGATTTTGACGGAACCCTATTTAGTGTAAACGCAGACGTTTCTAGAGCGTATCCCCAAAAGGATAATGGAAGAGTTGAGAGACTCATCATTGATCGAACCATATCTAATAAAGTCTGATTCCTCCTCTCAGACACGCCATTCCATTGTGGTGTTCCAGGAGGAGTGAGTTGTGAAACAATTCCACAATCTCTCAAATGATCACTGAATTCTTGGCTTAAGTATTCTCCTCCACGATCTGATCGAAGAGCCTTAATACTTTTGCCAAGTTGATTCTGTACCTCATTTTGGAACTCTTTGAACTTTTCAAAGGATTCCGACTTGTGTCTCATTAAATAGACATAGCCATACCTGCTGAAATCATCAGTGAAGGTAATGAAGTACCGAAAATTTCCTCTGGCACTTGTGCTCATTGGGCCGCATACATCTGTATGTATAAGGCCCAACAGGTCACTGGCCCTTTCGTTTGATTTGTTGAAAGGGGCCTTAGTCATTTTTCCTAGTAAACAAGATTCACATTTCTCACATGATTCATAATCAAATGAGCCCAAAAGCCCATCACTATGGAGCTTTTGAATCCGTTTCTCATTTATGTGGCCCAAACGACAATGCCATAGAAAAGTCTGATTCGTGTCATTTGATTTGAATCTCTTGGTGTTAATGTTATAGATTTTTGTGCTTTGGTTTAGAACATAAAGCCCATTCTCTAATGGGCTGCTACCATAATACATATCATTGTAATCAAAAGAACAACATTTATTCTTAATTGAAAACTGATATCCTTCCAAATCCAAAACAGGAATAGAAATAATATTTCTGCTTATAGCAGGTACATAGTAGCATTTATGAAGTTCTAAAACCAAACCAGAAGGTAAAGACAAGTTAAATGTTCCTACGGCTAATGCAGCAACTCTTGCTCCATTCCCCACACGCAGGTCCACTTGTCCCTTTTCCAACGTCCTACTGTTGCTTAGGCCCTGCATATTTGTACAAATATGAGCACCACAGCCGGTATCCAATACCCAAGAAGTAGAACCAGAAGTAATAACATTTACTTCTATAACATAAATACCTGAAGATGAAGTCTCGAAAGTCTTCTTCTTCTTCTTCTCTTCCAAGAATTTGTTGCAATTTCTCTTCCAATGCCCAGGCTCTTTACAGTAATGGCACTTATCAGTCTCAGATGGGCCTGCCTTGGGCTTCGGGGCCGGCGCAGGCGTGCCCTGGTTCTCAACCGGGACTGCCTTGCCCTTTCCCTTGCCTTTGCCAAGTTTCTTAAACTTCTTACCCCCTTGTACCATAAGTACATTAGGAGTGCCCTTCCTGATATTAGGCTCAGCAGTCTTGAGCATGCCATGCAGTTCAGTCAACGTCTTCGTCAAGTTGTTCATGTTATAGTTCATAACAAACTGATCATAACTTGACGGCAGTGACTGCAAAATGATGTCAGTAGCCAACTCTTGGCTAATGGGACAATCCAGTCTCCCCAGGTTATCAATATAACCCATCATCTTAATGACATGAGGACTGACCGGACTGTCCTTTGGTAGCTTGCATTCAATGAGAGATTTAACCGTCTGGTATCTCTCAGTTCGTGCTTGCTCCTGAAACATGCTTTTCAGGCTAGTAATCATCTCCACTGGTGACTCCACGTTCTCGTATTGCTTCTGCAAGTCCGAGTTCATGGTAGCCAACATGAGACAATTCACATCGACCACATCATTGGAATGCTTGTCCCAAGTACTCCTTTCTGCATGTGCGGCATTGGATCTCGGTTTTTCAGGGAGAACATTTTCAAGGACATAGTCCCGCTTCTCCTGCTTGAGAACAATTCTCAAGTTCCGATACGATTCGAGAAAATTCGATCCATTTAACTTGTCCTTCTCAAGGACGGATCGCAGGGAGAAAGAATTATTATGAGTAGTAGTCATAGCTGAGAACATAGAAAAGAAAAAGGTTTAGTTATGATGTTCAAGAAATGAGAAATCTTAATTTTTAAGAAAACTCGCATTATATTCAATCAATGCTTCCTCAGATGAATATAATGATCCAAGATCCATACTTCACTAAACTTGAGTGAGCCACTGGCTATCACCCAAATTTAGCTATATAGGTAAGCAACAACTTTGCTAGTTATATCCAATATAACTCTTGGTGTTGGATCGACATCTCATGTCCAATCCACCTGATGTCTCTAGGCCCAAAACGATTTTGATAGCTCAGTCAAGCAAACCAATCTCTTCAGTCATGTAATTGTTGATGCCTTGCACTGCAAGCCCATTAACACGATTACTTCCTGCCTTACTCATGTAATTGTTGACACCTTGCACTGCAAGCCTATCGTACAATGAAATGAGTCTTGACAGTTGACAAGATTGGAAAGACATCAAGTATCACTTGATAATTGGTTGAGGAACGGAACCATTTAAAACGTTCAGTTTTACTATGTTTTAATTCGTATAATTAATTAATCCGCGATAACCGATCAATCCAATTGATCCGGTTTTGAATACCGGTAAGCATCGATCGATGCTACGTTAGCATCGGTCGATGCCAACCTAATCAAAACAATCGCCATCAAACCATTCACAGTGTTCGACCATTATTAACCAAGCTCGATAACCGGTCCAATCCAATTGAACCGATCCAACAATCTCGCGAGGCTGTGTCGATCGATGCAACAATTGCGTCGATCGACACTAGGCGAAAACTAGGTTTATTCGGGTTTTCGCCCTGCATCGATCGTTGCCGGATTGGCAACGATCGACACCATGCGAAAATCCCTAAGTTTATTCGGGTTTTCGCTCTGTGTCGATCGATGCCCGATTGGCAACGATCGACACTATGCGAAAAACCTTAAAACGTTTTCGAACAAAACCCTAAACTAGGTTACTTTGATCAAAACGAGTTTTAGCATGCTTGTATCACTTATACAAAGATCTAGATTCAACTAATCTAATCATCATGCTACAGATTCAATGGAACCCTAAAGCTCTGATACCACTGAAGGAATTTCTAGCAGTTCTAATCAGGATTAGCAACCCTAGTCTGAATTCCGAGCCTAGGATCTAAGGTTCATGTAATTGAATCTAACAGATCTCGAGATTACCTGATGAATATGCAGCGGAAGTGTTTGCAGATAATCGAGATCACGAAGCGCCTCAAATGCTGCGCCTCTACTGGTATCCACACGCACACAAGCTGGACCACAGGGATGCTAGTGCCTTACAGAGATCTAATCTCCAGAGAGGTTTGTTTCTGTGTTCTGGTGTCTGTGTATTAGGTTAGGGACGAGTTTAGGTCGACCATATATCTTATATATGTCGGCTTAAACCACGACGGAATTAACTAACGATTAAACCGTATTAATCTGGTTAATCCGCGAGTGCATCGATCGATGCACTAACTGCTGATAGGTGTGTAGTTTTCCCTATTCTACTGCAAGTGCACAGTTAATGCAATCGTAGTATATAAGGTATCAAATCCCACGAGGACTCTCAGTCACACAATAGATTAATAGCAGTTCAGATTTAATTAAGCGAAGCAGATGTGAAAACAGTAAGCGAAATAAAAGGCGAATCAAGTGAGTTTGTAAGCAAGAGGGCAAAGCGTTAGGTTTCAGGAGTTCTCAGGAAATCAGGAACGCAAGCAATCAATCTATCTAGATCCAATCAATAACTATTCTAGAACTCAAACACTGATATAGAATTAACCAAATTCCTTTGCGATAATTCTCTAAGTCTAAGCGCAGCAAACCAAACTTCCGTTTGCGAGAACTAACAGATTAAACTAGCATTAATTCCAAGTTTGATATGTTCACAATTAACCTGAACCAAACTTTCGTTTGCGAACAGTTTAATTGCTTATCTAAATTCTTTCTAGTTAAATTAACCAACTTCCGCTGAATTAATCAACCTAACATCATAAGTCTGATTAGCTACTTCAGATTTAGCATTAAGAACAACTTAGTAAAGAACTAGCAGATATAAATCTCTACAGATTGATTTAAACTATAATTCTCTGAAATCCCTAATGAGAATCCTTCAACCTAACAGGTGATCTACTCAGACATGTTCATCGAAACAGAAAACATCTTAAGTAGAAAACCAAATATCATAAAATCAAATAAGAACTGGGGTTCAAAATCAAGTCTCTTGCGAGATCAGGATCAGCCCCTCAACTCTCTCTGAGCAAAACTTAACGTAAGAAAAGCTTCCTTAGCCTAACAAGTGGCTGTAAAACCTAATTATAATCCTAAAACACGTTTTGGGGCTTCTTTGTAAATATTGGGAACTTCTGGGCAGGACTGCAGTTTCATCATTCTTTATTAGACCGTCTTTTGGCCCATTTCGCTGGTGCATCGATCGATGCTAGGAATGCAACGATCGACACCTTTCTCTGTTTCGGACAGTGAACTCTATCTCTCGGCCAAATACTCCAATTAGCTCCAGAAAGTGTCTAAATCACCAAATATGCTCCAAATGTGTTTGTACCTAATAAACACCTGAAAAGACTCTAAAACATAGTAAAAGACTCGATAAATAACACGTATACCATGGTTAAAAGCCATAAAATCCATGGTATATCAACTCCCCCACACTTAGCTCTTGCTTGTCCTCAAGCAAGACAAAGAACCAAATGTAGTCAAGAGGTTTGAAAACTCTTCAGAAACTCATTTCATCCTAGAAGCTACAATACTCAGATTCCCTTTAGTAAACCACTGCAAGAATCAATCACAGGATATCAAGACCACAATGTAATTCCCCCACACTTAGCAACTGTCCTAGGTAAACTCCACAATCACATTCAAGCATTCAAATTCTCCCTACTGACTTCTGCAAGTATTTAAGTGCGGTCTCACCTAAGGAGTATCGATCTAAAGGCACATGGATTCTTACCTTATCAGCTCTAGACCACCATACTATCTTTCTCTAGTCCCTTTCTTCTCTTTCCCTTCTTTAACAACTGATTTTTCCCCACTGGGTATCATTTTATTTTTTTTATCAGTGTTCTTCCCGTTACGGGGTATACTTTGGACACATTCCATGGATCACATGAGAGATAATAGTGTTTGCTACTATTCTCATGACCACTTCGGAGTTACTAACTCATCCTCAGTTTATTATTTTTTTTTTTACTTTATAGAAGAGGAGAAGGGGACTAAATAGGACAGGTTTACAGGCTGTGTCAGAACTAACAGGGAATCCGACATAAAGCATACCAAGCCCTTAGGTGAGAAATCTAAGTCAGTATTAAGGTTGAAGTCAGTAAAGGATCCTCTGATACCTGAAGTGATGTGGGTGTTCTCAGTAGGTTGATCTGTGATGGAGTTTTCTAATAGTCATAGATAGATCCTGCAACTTCATCCCAATGGTTACTTAAGTTCCTGCAAGTCTTGTAAATCTTCTCAGAAAATCATAGTTTCTTACTTAAACAATTTTGACTCAATAAAACAAAATTTTTGAAAAACGGACTGACGAAAACAGAAAACAAAAGTCAGTAGCACCTCCCCCACACTTAGGACACACTGTCCCCAGTAGTGTCCAGCGAAGGATTGGTAAAAAGAAAAATAAAGATTGTTAATGGATATTTCAGTTCGGTCGGGTTTTACCTCTGTCGCACAAGCATCGATCGTTGCACTAAGTGCACCGACCGTTACTTGGTGATTTTTCGTTGAGTGTCGATCGTTGCTCAAAGCAGCGACGATCGTTGCAATGCGCATATCGGATCAGACAGCTAGTTAGCAGGTTAGTCCGTCGGGTTATGTCAATTTTTAAAACCTGCAAGCTGAAAACACTAGAAACATAGTAAAATCGAAGCAAAAGATGTACCGAACAAAGTACAAATCATCCAAACATAGCAAATCCTAAATAAATGAAAAACAAAAGTGCAAGAAAAGATAAAAAGTCAGAATACAGAACCGAAAGTCTGAACATGGAGATCACTCTCACTCGCTCACATCATCTATCCCACCGTACAATACATCGTCATCGGCTGCGGGATCAGTGTCAGTCGGGGGAGGAGGAGTCGGGGATCGTCGTCTGCGTCGAGAAGCGGGTACGGGCTGATGAACTGGCGGCTCTCTCCTGCAAGTGCAGCCGCACAGGAAATCCCAAATGGGAATTAACATACCCTCCTGACGCTCTCTCTAATCACCCTCAGACATCTCACGCACAGGCATAGACAGGGCTGGATATGGACCAATGTCTTGTGGAGCAGGTGCAGCAGCAGGTGTAGAGGAAGACGACGCTCTCGTAGAAGGCTCTCCCAGCGGATGAGCCATAGTAGGCACTCCGCGTCGATCTTTGGCAAGAGGGCGGAAGCTCAAAGCATCAATGGTATCAATCTGAGTCAACCTAGCAGCAGGAAGATCAATACCACACTGTGTATCCTCAGGGTCGTAATAAACCCACACTCGTCCCTCCTTCAGCCACGTAGCACTCTGCAAGTGACTGAGATCCAAGAACTCGCGCTCAGTAACGCACTCTGTATCTCCATTGGGATCCCGCAGTGTCTGAAAATAGGAGTGAGAAGACTCCCTACTGTCTCCTTGCGCGCGCCTTCATAAGGCTTCTTCTGCAGCTCGCAAAGATGATGAGCAAATACGGCTCCCAGGTTGACTTTCCTAGCCGAGTTCCGCACATCCGTACTCCTGAACTGCTCTGTCAGTCCTCTAAACAGGAACTCCAACTCGTTCTTGCGCATCTTGTTGGCCTCATGCTTGCACAATAGAGTGCGTCCCAAGATACGCAAGACATACCTGAGAACCGGATGCCTAACCTGAATAACGGGCGTAGTCCGTGAGTGATACCGTCCACCACCAATGTACTGCCAGAACTGTACTGCCTCTGCTGGTTCCCATGGAAGGGTCATGTCGGTGTGTGGCTGCTCAGTGCTGAACCCATAAATCCTACAGATATCGAGAAGGGGTACTCGATACCTGGCGCCGAGACACATGAAGGTGAAAGTGCCTCCTCGAGCATCCATGCTGTCCGGGTTTGGGTAGACAACCCTGCATGTGGCCAGCAACTGTCTCACCAGCTCTGGGTATAGATCGTAAGGTTGCATCGGCATTGTCCCCAGACCAATGCCTCTGCACAGCTCCATAACCTGCGTGTCTATGCCGAGACTCTTGCAGGTTGAGTAATCAGCGAACTTGGTTGGTGCTATCTCCATACCACACCAACCGTTATACAACAACGTGTCGTATTCGTCCCAGTACTCGTGTAGCGGTCTCTCTGTGAAATCGTCCGTACCGAGCATCCTCTTAATAGAACCACCCCAGATGCGATCAGACTCAATCAGAAGTTTCTCTTGCCTTGGCCATGGTTGTCCTATGGTCGCGTGAACCAAGTGATACGGCTGTGGAGGATCAGAATCCCTGTTCAACCATTCCGGTGGCGGAATGTATTGTCGTGAGGCGCTTGCGGCTTGTGCTCGTTTCTTGCGGGGCTGATTCTGGGTTGCCATCTGCAAAACAGAAAATTTGAACAAATTAGTCTCGGCAACTCTCTGTTGAATCGTCGTGCAACGACCGTTGCACTAAGGCAGCGATCGTTGCAGGGCGATTCCGTGTAATCGAACATTTCCCCAGAATCGTCGAGTAACGACCGTTGCTCAAAGGCAGCGATCGTTGCAGGGCGATTCTGGCCGCAATCAACAGTCAACAAAATTCGTTCCAAGTCATGCAATCAATCACACAATCGGCAACAATATATCATCTAACAACCTAAATCATATCCATTTTAACGTGCATTCATCAATTTCGGCCAAAATTCCCAATTCTTAAAACCCTAAAAATTGAATCCGAAAATCCGAAAATCGAAGTGCATTACCTTGATTTCGTGAGAGAAGAGTGGGAGAAATGGATTGGGAGCGTAAATATAAGCAAATATCACTCTTAAACAAGAAATTTGATGAAGTAAATGATGATTTTTGGGTGGAGGTTCTCGGTGTGTCGACCAAAAGAAATGGAGAAGAAGAAGAGAAAAGAGGGTTTAAGGTAACTTACCTGGTCGTGGGTGCAACGATCGTTGCTTTAGGGGCAACGATCGATGCTTGTTGAACCAGATTGATTCCGGTTTAGCTCAATGTACCTTAATTTCGATTTAAACCAAGTGCAACGACCGTTGCACATGTATGCAACGATCGTCACCTTCCTCTCCAGACTTGTGTTCTGTATCTAATAACTTGCAAAAACAACTAAAAACGTTAAATCCTAAGAAAAACACCAAAAATGAAAAAGAAAAATAATTAAACCTAACAGTGGGTTGCCTCCCACTCAACGCTTGTTTTAAGTCATTAGCTTGACTTTTGGAAAGGAGGTCAAACTTATGGCGGTTTCAACAGAGACTTTGAGTGTCTCTGTGAATGCCTTATCATCCATGGTGGTGTGTAAGCAGTAGCAGCATGATGTCGTCCTAGGAATGTGGGGAGGAATGTAGGGTGGGATTGACACTTGGGTGTTTTAACGCTCTTTCCTGCATTCAAAACAGTGGAGTCAGGAGGTTTAGACTTAGAGGATGTATGTTTTACCTTTGGCAAAGATTTGATGTTCGGATCCTTCTGTTTATGAGTAGTTTTAGGCCTTGAAGATGTTAGAATAGGCTCTTGTGGAACCACCATCTTCTTGTCAACCACCAATGTGCACTGAACCTCATTTGTAGATTTAACGGGAGCTTTCGGGAATGGTATCAGAGGTTTGTAGGGCTTTTTCCTTAGCAGGTTCTCGAGATATGGGTGAAACTGGCTCCTTTCGGGGTGCAACGATCGGTGCGCGTGATGCAACGATCGATGCCGTCGTCTCAACTCGGGTTTCAACTACAGTCTCGGGTTTATCTGCTTCTCGGTCCATTCCAGCTATCTCAGATTCAAATTTCTCTTCTTGGCTTGGTACTGCTTCAATCTGGACTATCCAAGTCAAAAGATCCATGTCAATCTCTGTTGAGTCAGGTGCATCGAAGCTTTCGAGCTCAGGTAATTCAACATCAAATCTCCCTCTGTCTTCCACAAATTCCACAGCCTTAACTGCTAGACATGATCCATGATCCATCTGTGTGTTATCCTGAGTGAGAATGTTGCTGTCATGAGCTTCTTGAGAATCCTTTGTTGGGGTAGAACTTGGAACTTGATCCATCTGTGTGTCCAGCTGCTTCATGCGAGTGCTCAAGGATTCAAATTTCTCATTCAAATTAGTGTACAGGTTCTCTAGCTTGGAGCTGAAAGAAGCTGTGTTCTGCTGTTGTCTTTCAATTGATTGCTCCAACATCATCTCTAGTTTGCTCCTTTGTGTAGGAGATGCCAGATGGGAAGTATAATTATGGTCTCTCGATCCTTGAGTGTGCCTAGAACCCTGTCTCTGCTGATGTTCCAAGGTATGTCCATAAGAGTCGGCTCCAGCCATGTAATGTACCTCTGCAAATTTACCAGTTTTTGCCTCTGCTCGGAACTGTCTCTCCCTAAGTAAGATGTCGTGGATGTCATCTATCTTACTCTGCATTTCGGTTACTTGCCCAACCAATACATGGTAATCTGGTAAGATGGGGTTTCCTTTCCCATCTATTTTCTGACCTTTTGCGTTGCATATGTGACCCTCTTGGTCTCGTAAAACGCCGTTTTCACCGCAAATCAAAATAACAGGTTCCATGGCGCGGAACCTATTGAACGTCTCAGATCTCAGCATCGCTGTTCTCGCCTTGTGTCGATCGTTGCAATGTGAGCAACGATCGATGCAGTGCGAATCCCTGTGAATCCAAAATTCAAAAACGTGAGTAAACAAGAAAATTAAAAAGAATGCTCAGTCTAGATCCTAGTACTAAATCTATAGGTGAACTTAAAGAGTCCCCGGCAACGGCGCCAAAAACTTGATAGGTGTGTAGTTTTCCCTATTCTACTGCAAGTGCACAGTTAATGCAATCGTAGTATATAAGGTATCGAATCCCACGAGGACTCTCAGTCACACAATAGATTAATAGCAGTTCAGATTTAATTAAGCGAAGCAGATGTGAAAACAGTAAGCGAAATAAAAGGCGAATCAAGTGAGTTTGTAAGCAAGAGGGCAAAGCGTTAGGTTTCAGGAGTTCTCAGGAAATCAGGAACGCAAGCAATCAATCTATCTAGATCCAATCAATAACTATTCTAGAACTCAAACACTGATATAGAATTAACCAAATTCCTTTGCGATAATTCTCTAAGTCTAAGCGCAGCAAACCAAACTTCCGTTTGCGAGAACTAACAGATTAAACTAGCATTAATTCCAAGTTTGATATGTTCACAATTAACCTGAACCAAACTTTCGTTTGCGAACAGTTTAATTTCTTATCTAAATTCTTTCTAGTTAAATTAACCAACTTCCGCTGAATTAATCAACCTAACATCATAACTCTGATTAGCTACTTCAGATTTAGCATTAAGAACAACTTAGGTAAAGAACTAGCAGATATAAATCTCTACAGATTGATTTAAACTATAATTCTCTGAAATCCCTAATGAGAATCCTTCAACCTAACAGGTGATCTACTCAGACATGTTCATCGAAACAGAAAACATCTTAAGTAGAAAACCAAATATCATAAAATCAAATAAGAACTGGGGTTCAAAATCAAGTCTCTTGCGAGATCAGGATCAGCCCCTCAACTCTCTCTGAGCAAAACTTAACGTAAGAAAAGCTTCCTTAGCCTAACAAGTGGCTGTAAAACCTAATTATAATCCTAAAACACGTTTTGGGGCTTCTTTGTAAATATTGGGAACTTCTGGGCAGGACTGCAGTTTCATCATTCTTTATTAGACCGTCTTTTGGCCCATTTCGCTGGTGCATCGATCGATGCTAGGAATGCAACGATCGACACCTTTCTCTGTTTCGGACAGTGAACTCTATCTCTCGGCCAAATACTCCAATTAGCTCCAGAAAGTGTCTAAATCACCAAATATGCTCCAAATGTGTTTGTACCTAATAAACACCTGAAAAGACTCTAAAACATAGTAAAAGACTCGATAAATAACACATATACCATGGTTAAAAGCCATAAAATCCATGGTATATCAACTGCAACGATCGACACTCCCCAGAACATTGATATCGAATGCATATCACATATGCATTCACTGGATCATTACATTAATGATCAACCTCGTCTTTAACGCCCAGTTTGCTTAGGTGTGTAACCCTGTAGGATCATGTAACACTAGCAATGAGTTCTCAACTCATTGATCATAAGTGGCTTCTAGCAAAGCGTTATGACTACCTAGTGTTATGTGATTGTCTCATCTCGACTATACGACTTTCACTTAGAGCATGTACAATAGATTTCAGGACATTCCCAACAGGATGATGCAGGCAGCCGAGACCCTTACGCAAACATGATGGGTTATCTGGGAGGAGCGGATGCAGAGTTTCAGTTGCCGCCACAGTGGCCAGAGCCGGATGTGCCACAGATACTTGCATCATCAGATGCACCACCGATGTATCAGGCACCGCTTATGGAGGCACCCGAGTTTCCCCCGCCGCTTCGTGTGGAGGATTATCTGATGAGCCCGTTACCTTTTGGTTTTGACTTGGATATGGAGCCTGTATACCCGGAGCAGCGTCAGCAGTGGGAGCAGCAGGTGGATGAGCAGGTAGCGATACTTCAGAATGTGTTGGAGCAGCAGGTTGGGCCTCACCATCAGCTAGACTTACGACTTGGATCACCTCGTACGCCATTTGATATGGTTACATCGCCAGCATCTACAGAGTCAGAGTTCGAGTCGGTTTCGCCACCAGCTGAGGCGATAGAGGCACCGCCAGCAGTACCAGAGAGGAGACCATGCAGCGGATGCGGAGTATATGAGTTTCATTTGTGTTGGTGTCCCCGAGCAGTAGACCCGCATTTACGAGAGCCGTACCTTCCTTTGCCCGGACCGGACGGCTGTCCGCTATGTGGTCACGAGGGCCACGGATCACTGACTTGCCCTACCATCCGATCAGGTGAATATACTCCCGGTGGAGAGCCGTACCGAGTAACAGTACCAGATGACTATCGTGCGGGATGATATACCATGGATTTTAGGGACTTTAGCCATGGTATATGTCTTATTTATCGAGTCTTTTATTATGTTTTGGAGTCTTGTTAGTATATTTTCAGGTCTAGACACGTTTGGAGCGGAATTGGACATTATGGAGCATTCTGGAGCATTTTGGAGATTAAACCCGAGAGGAAGAGTTCACTGCCCGTTTCACAGATCTGTGTCGATCGACACAGAAGGTGCATTGATCGACACAAGGTCGACGCAGACAAATTCTCGGCGTTTAATGAGAAGAGTATGGAAATTGCACAAAAGCCCAGAAGTTCCTTATAATATCAAAGAAGCCCAGCCGACTTTAGACCATTGTTTAGGCTACGCTTTATTTTTACATTCAGAGAGAGTTAGGGGCTGATCTTGTTCTTGAAAGAGAGAGGATTTCGAACTCCAGTTCTTTATTTTATTATATGCTATTTGGTTTTCTATTGATGATGTCTTCTGTTTTGATGATCATGTCTGAGTAGTTTACCAGTTAGGTTTAGGGATTCTCACAAGGGATTTCATGGAATTATAGGTTAATAAATCTGTAGGGATTCATATCTGTTAGTTCTTCATCTAGGATTGTTCTTACTGCTTAATCTGAATTAGCTACCCAGATTTATGATGTTAGGTTGATTGATACAACGACAATTGGTTAATTAGCTAGAAAGAACCTAGATGAGCAATTTAATTACTCGCAAAGGAATTTGGTTTAATTAGATTGTGAACATATCGAACTTGGAATTAAAGCTGATTTAATCTGTTAGTAATTACAAAGGAATTTGGATTTCTGCACTTAAACTTAGAGAATTCTCGCAATGACAGTTGGTTAATTATATATCTGTGTTTGAGTTCTAGATCTGTTCTTAATTAGATCCCGATTAATTGATTGCTTGTGTTCCTGATTTTCTGAGAACTCCCTAGACTTAACGCTTCGCCTTCTGATTTACAAACTCGCTTGATTTACTTTCTGCTGCTCTGATTTACTGCTTTCTCACATACTTTCTCCTAGTTTAATCTTGACCGTTCTAAATCTATCGTTGCCCAGAGTCCTTGTGGATTTCGATACCCTAAGTACTACAATTACATCACTGTGCACTTGCAGTTAGTATAGGGATTAAAATTCTTGACCTATCAAGTTTTGGCGCCGTTGCCGGGGACTCTTTTGAGTCTTCGATAGATTTGAACTTAGGGTTTAGACTAGGTTTTTTCGTTTTTATTTTGTTACTAATTTTTTTCTTTTTCTGTTCTTGCGTTTCAGGTACGCCTGTGATCGCCTTGCATCGATCGACACGGTCCTGCGTGTCGATCAACACATCGCGTAAGATGATGGGAATGATGGAACAGATGTTGGAAAACCAGCAGAATAACTCATTCTGCAGAGATTATGGTTCCTATTCATTCTCTAGAGATTATGAATCTCCATCATATCAGCCTTTTCCTCTTCAAAATAAACAATCTGATAAGCTGATAAGCATGATGGATGATATATCATGGTTTTTACTAGTTTTAGACCATGATATAAGTGTGTTTTCGAGTCTATTTGTGTTTCTTTAGAGTCTTTTACAGGTTTTATTAGGTACAAGCACATTTGGAGCAGAAGTGGAGATTTTGGAGCTGTTTGGTGCATTTTGGAGATTTGGTCCGAGAGACAGAGTTCACTGTCCAGTTTTGGAGACTGCGTCGATCGTTGCACACCTGCATCGATCGATACATAGCGCGAATGGGCCAGACTCGGCGGTTTAATGAAGAATGCTGATTTTGCACAAAATCCCAAATATTTACACAGAAGCCCAAAACGTGTTTTAGCTATTATATAAGGGTTTTTAAGCCATTGTTTAGGCTACGCTTTTCTTAAGTCTTATTTTATTTCAGAGAGAGTTAGGGGCTGATCCTGCTCTCTTGAGAGAGAGGATTTTGAACCCCAGTTCTTTGTTTTATTTTATGATATTTGGTTTTCTACTTATGATGTTTTCTGTTTCGATGAACATGTCTGAGGAGTTTACCTGTTAGGTTGAAGGATTCTCATTAGGGATTTCATGGAACTATAGTTTAAATCAATCTGTAGGGATTCATATCTGGTAGTTCTTTGTTTAGGTTGTTCTTAATGCTTAATCTGAAGTAGCTAATCAGAATTATGATGTTAGGTTGATTGATACAACGAGAGTTGGTTAATTAGCTAGAAAGAACCTAGATGAGCAATTTGATCTACTCGCAAAGAGATTTGGTTTAGGGGAATTGTGAACATATCAAACCTGATCATTAATGCTAGTTTAATCTGTTAGTAATTGCAAAGAGATTTGGATTGCTGCACTTAGACTTAGAGAATTCTCGCAAAGAGATTTGGTGAATTCTATATCCGTTTTTGAGTTCTAGAATAGTTATTGATTAGATCCTGATTGACTGATTGCTTGTGTTCCTGATTTCCTGAGAACTCATGAAACCTAACGCTTCGCTTCCTTGCTTACAAACTCGCCTGCTACTGATTTACTTTTCTGCTCTGCTTTTAGTTTAATCGCCTTTGCTTTCTCCTAGTTTAATCTTTTCTGTTCTTATCTATCGTTGACCGGAGTCCCTGTGGATTCGATACCCTAAGTACTACAACTACATCACTGTGCACTTGCAGTTAGTATAGGGATTAAAACTACACCTATCAAGTTTTTGGCGCCGTTGCCGGGGACTCTTTTAATCTCCGATAGATTTGAACTTAGGGTTTAGACTAGGTTTTTCGTTTTTCTTTTTTGTTACTAATTTTTTTGTTTTCTTTTTTCTTGCGTTTCAGGTACGCCTGTTCGCCTTGCATCGATCGACACGGTCCTGTGTGTCGATCGTCACAGTTTTCGCACTGCATCGATCGAGGCTCTTATTGCATCGGTCGACACAGTTTTGCGGAAGCACGATGAGGAGATCCGTAAGGACGATGTGTTGGGATGATATGTTCAGCTCAGGGATTGACAGTTCACAGATAGCTGGGTTGAAGAGTAAAGTCGACTATCTGCACAGTCTTATACTTGAAAAGTATGGGCAAGAACCACCTGCACCTACATATGAAAGCAGATTGGAAACTATGCTGGAGCAGTTACTGGAAAGACAGGAAGAGGAGAGGAACTACATAAATGGTTCTCGGTTTCAAGGAAACAGGTTTGGTAATCAGCAAGGTAATTCTTATCAGAGAGCCTATGGATCATCTTCTTATCACACACCTCCTGCTGCTAGAGCTTATGAGAGCAAGATGGAATCCATGATGGAGCAGCTGCTAGAGGATCAGACTAAGATTGCTATGGACTTCGACAGGAAGCTGGATGCTATACATGAAAATCTGAATGATAAGTTTGAATACTTGAGCACACATGTGAAGAATCTGAATGTTCAAATCCAACAGACATCTCAAGCAATACAAAGGCAAAAAGAAGCTAGAAGAGCTGAACAGTACATATCCATCAAAGCTGTAACCATAAGAGATGAGATTGAGTTGCTAGGTGAAGAGGAGAGCATAATCTCAGATTTTCTGGATGAATATTGTCTGCCTGATACATGCATCGATCGACACCCCCTTAGTGACGATCGACACGCTGTTCTGACGGCAATTTCGAGTTCTTTCGAGAAACAGAATCGCCCTGCATCGATCGACACACCTACTGCATCGATCGACACAGAACGCAGACGTGACCAGAAACCTGCAACAGTACCGGAACGAGTCTATAAGCCCCCTGTGCCATATCCTAAGGTTCCTAAACTGTCTAAACATGAGCTAGAAGTGGTTAATTGCATGAAAGTGATGGATAAGCAGCAGAAATCCACCATTGATGAACAAAGCTTAAGTGTGGAAGTGGAACCAGAGGTTCCAATTGGAGAAAAGAAGATGGCGGTTCCTCTTAAACCTGATCTAACATCTTCAGTGCCTTTAACTGCTCTTAAGCAGAAAGCTCCTGATCTCTTGCATCCACCAAAGCACAGGTATAAAAATCCTAAACTTAAACCTCCTAATCTATCAGCTGTGAATGCAGGAAAAAGCAGAATCCCACCCAAGCTTCGTTCCCCCCCTGATTCTATTCCTTCATTCCTTGGGAGATCTCATGATCCGAAAGCATATAAACCACCATGGATGAAGAGATATTCACAGAGACACTCAAAGTCTCTGTTGAAACCGCCATGAATCTGATATCTTCCCATAGTCAAGCTAATGACTAAAAACAAGCGCTGAGTGGGAGGCAACCCACTGTTAGGTTCGTTTTTGTTTTCATTTTTTCGTTTTGATTTGATATTTTTAATTTTTCTGTTTAAGTGAGTTCAGAAGCGTGAGAAACAAACAAAATCGCTTTGCATCGATCGACACATACAGTGCATCGGTTGATGCAGTCACGATTTACGGTTAGCCAATTTGATTGCGGTTCAGACACCGGTTATCTCAATAACCGCGAGCATATTCGCCTTGCATCGATCGACACCCTTGGGCATCGATCAACGCAGGGCGACGACAGGTAAGTAATCTGCAACTTTTCGGTTTGTTCTTCAATTTGATTATTCTTTCTCCAAGCTCATGCTTTGATTACACTGGGGACAGTGTAGTTTAAGTGTGGGGGAGGAGCTACTGACGCACGCTTTTATTTTCTTAGTTTTTTTTTCAAAAGCATTATTTTATTGAGTCAAAATTTGTATGAAACTATGATTTTTCGAGGAAAATTTTCGCTTGAACAGGAACTAAGTAACCATTGGACAGACTTGCAGAGCCTCTATGACTGTTAGAAAACCCAAACGGACCAGCCTACTGAGAACACCCATATCACTTCAGGTATCAGAGGATCTTTTACTGACTTCAAAATACTGACTTAGATTTCTCACCTAAGGGCTTGGAATACTTTGAGTCGGATTCCTTTGTTAGTTCTGACACAGCTTGTAAACCTGTCCTATTTGGTTCCCTTCTCCCCTTCCATAAAAAAAAAAAGATAATAAACTGAGGATGAGTTAGTAACTCCGAAGTGGTCACAGGAGTGGTAGAGACCCCTATTATCTCCTGTGCGATCCATGGAATGTGTCCAAAGTACACCCCATAACGGGAAGAACACTGATAAAAAAAAAAAATGATACCCAATGGGGAAAAATCAGTTGTTAAGGAAGGGAAAGAGAAGAAAGGGACTAGAGAAAGATAGTATGGTGGTCTAGAGCTGATAAGGTAAGAATCCATGTGCCCTTTGATCGATACTCCTTAGGTGAGACCGCACTTAAATACTAGCAGAAGTCAGTAGGGTGAATTTGAATGCTTGAATGTGATTGTGGAGTTTACTTGGGACAGTTGCTAAGTGTGGGGGAAGTACATTGTGGTCTTGAGTTCCGTAGGAAAGTTTTCAGTGGCATACTAAGTGAATGTGATTGTGAAAGTTCCTAGGACGAAATGAGTTTCTGTGTTTTCAAACTTCTTTTCTTATGCTTTGGTTCTTTACTTGCTTGAGGGCAAGCAAGAGCTAAGTGTGGGGGAGTTGATATATCATGGTTTTTACTAGTTTTAGACCATGATATAAGTGTGTTTTAGAGTCTATTTGTGTTTCTTTAGAGTCTTTTACAGGTTTTATTAGGTACAAGCACATTTGGAGCAGAAGTGGAGATTTTGGAGTTGTTGGGTGCATTTTGGAGATTTGGTCCGAGAGACAGAGTTCACTGTCCAGTTTTGGAGACTGCGTCGATCGTTGCACACCTGCATCGATCGATGCATAGCGCGAATGGGCCAGACTCGGCGGTTTAATGAAGAATGCTGATTTCGCACAAAAGCCCAAATATTTACACAGAAGCCCAAAACGTGTTTTAGCTATTATATAAGGGTTTTTAAGCCATTGTTTAGGCTACGCTTTTCTTAAGTCTTATTTTATTTCAGAGAGAGTTAGGGGCTGATCCTGCTCTCTCGAGAGAGAGGATTTTGAACCCCAGTTCTTTGTTTTATTTTATGATATTTGGTTTTCTACTTATGATGTTTTCTGTTTCGATGAACATGTCTGAGTAGTTTACCTGTTAGGTTGAAGGATTCTCATTAGGGATTTCATGGAACTATAGTTTAAATCAATCTGTAGGGATTCATATCTGGTAGTTCTTTGTTTAGGTTGTTCTTAATGCTTAATCTGAAGTAGCTAATCAGAATTATGATGTTAGGTTGATTGATACAACGAGAGTTGGTTAATTAGCTAGAAAGAACCTAGATGAGCAATTTGATATACTCGCAAAGAGATTTGGTTTAGGGGAATTGTGAACATATCAAACCTGATCATTAATGCTAGTTTAATCTGTTAGTAATTGCAAAGAGATTTGGATTGCTGCACTTAGACTTAGAGAATTCTCGCAAAGAGATTTGGTGAATTATATATCCGTGTTTGAGTTCTAGAACAGTTATTGATTAGATCCTGATTGACTGATTGCTTGTGTTCGTGATTTCCTGAGAACTCCTGAAACCTAACGCTTCGCTTCCTTGCTTACAAACTCGCCTGCTACTGATTTACTTTTCTGCTCTGCTTTTAGTTTAATCGCCTTTGCTTTCTCCTAGTTTAATCTTTTATGTTCTTATCTATCGTTGACCGGAGTCCCTGTGGATTCGATACCCTAAGTACTACAACTACATCACTGTGCACTTGCAGTTAGTAAAGGGATTAAAACTACACCTATCAATGGAGCAGTTATTGAAAAAGCAGGAAGAAGATTTGAACTACATCAGTGGCTCTGGATTCCAAGGAAACAGGTTTGGTAATCAGCAAGGTAATTATTATCAGAGAACCTATGGATCATATTCTTATCAGACACCTCCTGCTGCTAATGCTTATGAAAGCAAGATGGAAGCCATGATGGAGCAGTTGCTAGAGGATCAGACTAAGACTGCTATAGATTTCGACAGGAAGCTGGATACTATGCATGAAAATCTTAATGGAAAGTTTGAATCTTTGAGCACACATGTGAAAAAGCTAGATGTCCGAGTTCAACAAACAGCTGGAGCAATACAAAGGCATAATGAAGCTGGGAAAGCTGAACAGAGGCTGTACATCAATGCTGTGACCATAAGAGATGGGATTGACTTGCTGGGAAAAGAAGAGAGCATAATCTCGGATTTTCTGGATGAATATTGTATGTCTGAGACATGCGTCGATCGACACACTCTCGATGTCGATCGATGCATCCCCGATACGTCTGATGGATCTGTTGGGATTGTGTCCTGAAATCACACTTGTACTCACTCCTAATGATAGTTGTGTGTCGAGATCAGACATTTGTATAATACTGGGTGGTTGCAATGTTTTGCTAGAAGCCTCTTGCAGTCTGTAAGTTGTATACTTACTGCCAGTATTATATGATCCTATAGGGTCCCACACCTAAGCAAACTGGAAGCATAAATATGGGAATGGTCATTATGGTAATGATCATGTTGATGTGTATTGGATACACATTGATATTGAGTTTTATAGTGGTGTGTCGATCGACACAGATCGGGTTTCGAAACTAACGTTTCGATTTCATGACTTAAACGAATTGGATTAGTCCAATGATCGGTTTAATCATCCCAGGTCTATATAAAGGCTTATATGGTCGACCTGGAACCTTAGCCGTTCAGTTTTCTATTGCAGAGAAAGCCGAGCCACCTAAACTCAGTGTTCCCAAGATCCGGCACTAGCATCCCGGCTTTCCAGCTTTGTGTGCGTGTGTATCTGGTAGAGGCGAAGCACTTGAGTCGCTGCTGATCTCGATTACCTTTCATTCCGCTGCCATCTCTGAGGTAAACACGACATCCATGATTCAATACCTTAACCCTTAGATCCTAGGCTTTCCAACAGTGGTTTCAGAGCCTTAGGGTTTTAATCATTGAATCTGAAGCATGTAATTCGAATAATGATGTATTTGAATAGATTTATGCTTGCTAAATCATGTTTTGAACAAGTAAAACTCGGTTTAAGTCTGTGATTCAAAACGATGAACTTGTGTTTTCGCACGGTGTCGATCGACACTAATCTTGTGTCGGTCGACACGCCGCAAAACACATTTAAAAATTTTAGGGTTTCGATCTTAGAGATCGAGTTTCTATTACCCTACTGTGTCGATCGACACACTGAATTGTATCGGACGACATAGGCTATGCGAAAGGGTGAATCGGTTCAATTGGATTGAACCGGTTATCTCGCATGGTTATGTCGGTTAAATCGGTTAAATTAGATGAACTGGTTCAGTTAGATTGGACTGGTTATCTCAATTAGTTTAGAACCGATTTAATTGGTTGATTTCAGTTAAATTAGATTTACCGGTTATCGACCCGGTTCAATTGGATTGAACCGGAAAAACCAATTTGGTTCTGGTTTGGTCATGTCGACTGACACAGTGATGTGTGTCGATTGACATGGATCATTAAACCGGACCGGTTCAATTAGATTGAACCGGTTAAGGAAATTTGATCCGGTTTGACCAGCTATCGAAGTCCGGTTTTAATTGGGCTGTGTCGACCGACACCAATGGTTGGTGTCGATCGACACCCCACTCGCATATATGGTTATTGAACATAAATTTGCAAATACCAGACAAAATTTAATCCTATGTTCTAGATTAACTTAAACTTAATAAATCTAGTTGTTTAATAACAATTAAAACACTTCTTGGATGCATATTGGATATGTATCAAAATTAAAAGTTCCTTTTCTCAACTAAATATCAAGTGATCTTGATGTCTTGCCCAACCTTGTCTACTATCAAGACTCGTTTCGTTGTTGGATAGTCTTGGAGTCCTTGGTATCCACAACTACATGAGTAAGGCAGGTGATCATTGATAGACTTGCAGTGCGACTGTCAATAATCACAAGACTGAAGAGATTGGTTTACTTGACTGGGCTATCTGAAGTTCTGGGCCCAGAGACATCAGAGTGGGTAAGACATGTATTGTCTTATCTGCGACCAAGAGTTGTACTGGGTACAATTAGCAATGATTTGCTTACCTAGATAACTAAAGTTTGGGTGATGGCGAGTTGCCCACTTAAATTTTGGTGAAGTAAGGATCTTGGTTCATTGTATTCATCTGAGGAAACATAGTTTTGAATACAATGCGAGTTTTCTTATTAGATAAGAATTCTCATTTCCTTGAACATCGTAACTAAAACCTCTACCTCTTTTAATTACAGCTATGTCTGTCCCAACTCACATCAACACTTTCTCGCTAAGATCCGTCCTTGAGAAGGACAAGCTTAATGGATCAAATTTCTTGGAATGGTATCGGAACCTGAGAATAGTTCTCAGGCAGGAGAACAAGGAATATGTCCTTACAAGAGTTCTCCCCGAGAGGCCACGTTCCAATGCCACGCAGGCAGACAAGAATGATTGGGATAAACATTCTGCTGATGTCAAAGACGTTAATTGTCTAATGCTGGTGACTATGAACTCTGAGCTGCAGAAGCAATATGAGAACGTGATGTCACCGATTGAGATGATTAACAGCCTGAAAGCCTTGTTTCAGGAGCAAGCTCGCACAGAGAGATACCAGACGGTTAAATCTCTCATGGATTGCAAGCTGGCTAAGGACAGTCCAGTAAGTCCTCATGTCCTTAAAATGATGGTTTACATTGATAACCTGGGGAAACTGGACTGTGCCATTAGCCAGGAGCTAGCCACTGACATGATTCTGCAGTCTCTGCCGTCGTGTTTTGATCAGTTCATCATGAACTACAACATGCAAAACATGACTAAGACATTGACTGAGTTGCACGGCATGCTACAGACAGCAGAGCCGAACCTCAAGAAGGCAACTCCTAATGTACTGATAGTACAAGGGGGTAAAAGGTTTGAGAAACCTAGTAAGGATAAGGGAAAGGCTAAAGCTGTCCAGACTGAGAGTCAAGACATGCCCAAGTCCAAGCCCAAATCCGTGCCTTCTCCTGAGGACAAATGCAACTACTGCAAGCGGCTAGGGCATTGGAAGAGAAGCTGCAAGAAGTTCATGGAAGATTATGCGAAGCTGAAGAAGACGTATGATGTGTCTGATTCAGGTATTTATGTTATCGAACTTAATGTTATGACTCCTAGTTCTACTTCGAGGGTATTAGATACCGGCTGCGGTGCTCATATTTGTACTAATATGCAGGCACTAAGAAACAGTAGAACGCTGAAGAAAGGACAAGTGGAGCTACGGGTCGGGAATGGAGCTAAGGTTGCTGCACTGGCTGTAGGCACTTATGATTTGTCTTTACCTTCTGGCATGATTTTAGAATTGAATAATTGCTACTTTGTACCTGCGATTAGCAGAAACATAATTTCAGTTTCCGTTTTGGATTTGGAAGATTTTGATTTTGCTATTAAGAATAAAGTTTGTTCTTTTCATCGTAATGGTACATTTTATGGTAGCGCCCCATTAGATAATGGGTTATATGTCTTAAACCAAGAAATGCCTGTCTTTAACATAAATACAAAGCGGTTTAAGTCAAATGACGAAAATCCGACTTTCTTATGGCATTGTCGTTTGGGCCACATCAATGAGAAACGCATTCAAAGGCTCCATCGTAATGGGCTTCTGGGCTCATTTGATTTTGAATCATGTGAGAAATGTGAATCTTGCTTAATGGGCAAAATGGCTAGGGCCCCTTTCAACAAACCAAATGAAAGGGCCAGTGATTTATTGGGCCTTATTCATACTGATGTATGTGGGCCAATGAGAACTGTTGCCAGAGGAAATTACAAGTACTTCATTACCTTTACTGATGACTTCAGTAGGTATGGCTACGACTATTTGATGAGACATAAGTCTGAATCCTTTGATAGATTCAAGGAGTTCAAGAATGAAGTACAGAACCAACTTGGCAAAAGTATCAAAATTCTGCGGTCGGATCGCGAAGGAGAATACTTGAGTCAAGAGTTCAGTGACTATCTGAGCGAGTGTGGAATTGTTTCACAACTCACTCCTCCTGGAACACCCCAATGGAATGGAGTATCAGAGAGGAGGAATCAAACTTTATTGGATATGGTTCGGTCTATGATGAGTCATTCAGATCTTCCATTATCCTGGGGATACGCTCTAGAAACGTCTGCGTTTACACTAAATAGGGTGCCATCTAAATCAGTTGAAAAGACACCACATGAATTGTGGACTGGGAATGTTCCAAGTCTGTCTTTCCTGAAGATTTGGGGTTGTGAGGCTTATGTCAAACATTTAATCTCTGACAAGCTCGCACCGAAATCAGATAAATGCTACTTCGTTGGTTATCCTAAGGAAACCAAGACATACTACTTTTACAACCGATCTGAGAACAAAGTCTTTGTTGCTCGGGACTGTTCTTTTCTTGAGAGGGAATTTCTTTCTAAGAAAAGCAGTGGGAGTAAAGTACATCTAGAAGAAATTCAAGACGCACAGGAGACTGATCAACCTGCTGAGGAAGAGCAGCAGTTGGATCCACAAAGTTCTGTGGAGGCCACACATGTGGAGCCTGAAGTTCGCAGATCCGGAAGGATCCGTCATGAACCCGAGAGATATTATGGATTTCTCGTGACCAACTGCAATGATCTGATGATCATTGAAAGTGACGAACCGGCGACCTTCGCGGAAGCTATGATGGGCCTGGACTCCGAAAAGTGGCTTCGAGCCTCTAAATCCGAAATGGGATCCATGTCAGAAAACCAAGTATGGTCCTTGGTTGATTTACCTAATGGTGCAAAAGCCATTGAGTGTAAATGGATCTTCAAGAAGAAGATTGACGTGGATGGTAATGTCCAAATTTATAAAGCTAGGTTGGTGGCTAAAAGTTTCAAACAGATTCATGGTATTGACTATGATGAAACCTATTCCCCAGTCGCTATGCTTAAATCCATTTGGATTCTTCTAGCAACTGCTGCTTATTATGATTATGAGATTTGGCAGATGGATGTCAAAACCGCCTTTTTGAATGGAATTCTAGAAGAGGATGTGTATATGACACATCCTGAGGGTTTTGTAGATCCTAAGAATGATGGGAAGGTATGCAAGCTTCATAAATCCATTTATGGATTGAAGCAAGCATCACGGAGTTGGAATCTTTGTTTTGATGAAGCAGTAAAACAATTTGGTTTCATCAAGAACGAAGAAGAACCATGTGTATACAAGAAGACTAGTGGGAGCGGAATTGCGTTTCTCGTACTGTATGTCGATGACATACTTATTCTCGGTAATGACGTTATGTTGCTTCAGTCTGTTAAGACTTGGCTCGGAAGTTGTTTTTCCATGAAAGACATGGGAGAAGCCGCGTACATCCTTGGAATCAGAATCTACAGAGATAGAGCGAGCAGGCTGATTGGATTATGCCAGGACACTTATATTGATAAGGTGTTGCACAGATTCAAGATGCATGATTCCAAGAAGGGCTTCATACCGATGTCCCATGGCATTAGTCTCAGCAAGAAGCAGTGTCCGGCGACACATGCTGAGCGAGAACGCATGGATAGGATTCCATATGCTTCTGCAATATGATATATCATGTATGTCATGCTCTGCACTCGTCCAGATGTAGCTTACGCGTTAAGCATGACGAGCAGATACCAATCTGATCCAGGTGAAGATCACTGGACAGCTGTCAAGAATATTCTCAAATATTTGAGAAATTCCAAGGATAAGTTCTTGGTATATGGAGGAAGTGAAGAGCTTGTGGTGAATGGATTCACTGATGCGAGTTTTCAGACGGACAGAGACGATTTCCGATCATAGTCTGGATACGTCTTCTGTCTAAATGGCGGTGCAGTGAGCTGGAAGAGCTCTAAGAAGAATACCATAGCTGATTCCACGACGGAAGCTGAATATGTTGTTGCTTCAGAAGCGGCAAAGGAAGCTGTTTGGATCAAGAAGTTCAGACTGAACTTGGTGTGGTTCCTAGTATCTTGGAGCCAGTGGCTTTGTTTTGTGACAACAATGGAGCCATTGCTCAGGCGAAAGAACCCAGGTCACACCAGAAGTCCAAACACATAGAGAGGAGATATCACCTGATTCGTGATATCGTAAATAGAGGCGAAGTGAAGATCAGCCGAGTTCCGACGGACGAGAATGTCGCTGATCCTCTGACTAAGCCACTCCCAAGGCCTAAGCATGAGAGTCATACTACTGCTGTAGGCATTAGATATCTTAAGATGTAATCTTGATTCTAGTGGGAGTTCTTGTGGTTTTATTTTAGTTATATTAAGATGTTCTTGTAAACATACTTTTGGATATGTTTAATGAAATTTGATTTCAGCATTATTTATTGTGATCTAAATAATGGTCCCAAAATAAGTTTATGCCATATTATAGGTCATCAAGTTGAGGACCTGATCATGAAACTCTATAAGTTATAGATGACATAAATTATGATTTGTCCCTAGTCGAGGTTGTCAAAGTGGGACACTGACAACCGCGAGAGACTAGCTTGTGAGGTGACTGTTGACTAAGTTTCATGGAGTCAGTGATATGAGTATCACAGTCTGTCACATAGATATATATTGATGAACATAGATATATCTGTGTCATGAGAGGTTCTCATTACGACTATAGAGTATAGTCCTTAGACCTGAGTTCATCATGCTTTCTTGCATATGAATTGGTACACTTTGACCTTGTCAAACGTCGACCCGTAACTGGCGGCTATAAAGGAATTGATTAGGTATATCATGAAGTGTGTATAGGAACAGGGATGGAACAAGATGGGATTTGTCCCTCCTGTATAACGGGAGATAAATGTCTCAGGGCCTATCGAAGATTTCATACTGAGAAAATGTGTGGCCGCACTCAAACGAATAGTAGTTCAGTTGTTTGTCTTGTTCAGTATAGATCAGGAGTTCGATAAACACGATATTGGCTTAATAAGGATGACACTAATCTTGCCTTATGCTAAATCGAGATATAGAGACAAAAGGATTATAGGAATTGATGATTCCAGTACAAGTGGGAAATTGTTGGGATTGTGTCCTGAAATCACACTTGTACTCACTCCTAATGATAGTTGTGTGTCGAGATCAGACATTTGTATAATACTGGGTGGTTGCAATGTTTTGCTAGAAGCCTCTTGCAGTCTGTAAGTTGTATACTTACTGCCAGTATTATATGATCCTATAGGGTCACACACCTAAGCAAACTGGAAGCATAAATATGGGAATGATCATTATGGTAATGATCATGTTGATGTGTATTGGATACACATTGATATTGAGTTTTATAGTGGTGTGTCGATCAACACAGTGAGTGTGTCGATCGACACAGATCGGGTTTCGAAACTAACGTTTCGATTTCATGACTTAAACGAATTGGATTAGTCCAATGATCGGTTTAATCATCCCAGGTCTATATAAAGGCTTATATGGTCGACCTGGAACCCTAGCCGTTCAGTTTTCTATTGCAGAGAAAGCCGAGCCACCTAAACTCAGTGTTCCCAAGATCCGGCACTAGCATCCCGGCTTTCCAGCTTTGTGTGCGTGTGTATCTGGTAGAGGCGAAGCACTTGAGTCGCTGCTGATCTCGATTACCATTCATTCTGCTGCCATCTCTGAGGTAAACACGAGATCCATGATTCAATACCTTAACCCTTAGATCCTAGGCTTTCCAACAGGATCTGAACATAATCGCCTTGTGTCGATCGACACATCTGGTGCATCGATCGACACAGATCGCAGACAGGACCAGAAGCCTGCAACAATCCTGGAACGAGTCTATAAGCCATTTGTGCCATATCCTAAGGTTCCTAAACCGTCTAAACAGGAGCTAAAAGTGGCTAACTGCATGAAAGTGCTAGATAAGGAGCTGAATGAAACTCCACCAGCTGAAGCTTTGCGAGTTCATCCTTGTGTGTTGAGAGATGCAAAGAAGATGATATCCTCTGATGGTCATTTGAAAGAAGAAGCTCATATTTGTGGAACTACAGTATCTGATAGTGGAGAGAAGAAGATGGCCGTTCCTCTTGAACCTGCTCTAACATCCTCAGAGCCTGCAACTGCTCATAAGCAGAAAGCTCCAAACATCAGATCTCCACCAAAGGTAAGATATAAATCACCTAAGCTTAAACCTCCTGACCGCATTGCTTTGAATGCAGGAAAATGCAGTATCCCACCCAAGCTTCGCTCCCGCCCTGACTCCATTTATTCATTCCTTGGGAGACATCATGATCCGACAGCCTATACACCACCTTGGATGAAGAGATATTCACAGAGACATTCAAAGTCTCTGTTGAAACCGCCATGAGTCTAATCTCTATCCAATAGTCAAGCTAATGACTAAAAACAAGCGCTGAGTGGGAGGCAACCCACTATAGAGTCAGTTTTCGTTTTTGTTTTTCATTTTTCAAATCTTTGTTATTTTAATTATTTGTTTTAGTGTTTTCAGCCGAGAGAACAGTCAAAAATCGCCTACCATCGATCGATGCGGTCCTGAGCATCGATCGACACAGTGCGACGAGAGGTACGTAACTCTGGATTTTTCAGACTCTTTTCAATTTGATTATTCTTTCACCGAACTCATGCTTTTATTACACTGGGGACAGTGTAGTTCAAGTGTGGGAGAGGTAGCTACTGACGCACGCTTTTGTTTTCTTAGAGTCAGATCAAAATTTTTTTGTTTTATAGAGTCAAAACTAGTTTAAGTAGGAAACAGTGAATTTTTGAGAAGTTAACAACATCTTGCAGGAACTTAAGTAACCATTGGGATGAAGCTGAAAGATCAATCTATGACTATTAGAAAACCCAACACGGATCAACCTACTGAGGACACCCATATCAATTCAGGTATTCAGAGGATCCTTTTACTGGCTTCACCCTTAACCTGACTTTAATTTTCTCACCTAAGGGCTTGGTATACCTTGAGTCGGACTCCTCTGTTAGTTCTGACACATCTTGTAAACCTGTCCGAGTATGGTTCCCTTCTCCCCTTCTCTAAGTAAAGTAAAAAAATAATAGTAATAAACTGAGGATGAGTTAGTAACTCCGAAGTGGTCACGGGAGTAGTAGCTACCACTATTACCTCCTGTGCGATCCATGGAATGTGTCCAAAGTACACCCCATAACGGGAAGAGCACTGATAAAAAATAAATAAAATGAAACCCAATGGGGAAAAATCAGTTGCTGAGAAGGGAAAAGAGAAGAAAGGAACCAGAAAAAGATAGTTTGGTGGTCTAGAGCTAACAGAGTAAGAATCCATGTGCCCTTTGATCGATAATCCTTAGGTGAGACCGCACTTAATATTTTTAAGAAGTCAGTAGGGTGAATTTGAATTGCTTTGGATTGATTGCGGAGTTTACTTAGGACAGTTGCTAAGTGTGGAGGAAGTACATGTTGGTCTTGATGTCTTGCAGGTGATTCTTTCAGTGGCTTGCTAAGGGGAATATGAGTGTTGTTGCTTCTAGGATGAAAAGAGTTTCTGAAAGTTTTCAAACCTCTTCACCATGGGTTTAGTTCTCTGTTTTGCTTGAGGTCAAGCAAGAGCTAAGTGTGGGGGAGTTGATATACCATGGATTTTAGGGATTTTAGCCATGGTATATGTCTTATTTATCGAGTCTTTTATTATGTTTTGGAGTCTTTTTAGTATGTTTTCAGGTCTAGACACGTTTGGAGCGGAATTGGACATTATGTAGCATTCTGGAGCATTTTGGAGATTAAACCCGAGAGGAAGAGTTCACTGTCCGTTTCACAGATCTGTGTCGATCGACACAGAAGGTGCATCAATCGACACAAGGTCGACGTAGACGAATTCTCGGCGTTTAATGAGAAGAATATGGAAATTGCACTAAAGCCCAGAAGTTCCTTATAATATCAAAGAAGCCCCAGCGGACTTTAGACCATTATATTAGGTTTTTAAGCCATTGTTTAGGCTACACTTTATTTTTACATTCAGAGAGAGTTAGGGGCTGATCTTGTTCTTGAAAGAGAGAGGATTTCGAACTCCAGTTCTTTATTTTATTATATGCTATTTGGTTTTCTATTGATGATGTCTTCTGTTTCGATGATCATGTCTGAGTAGTTTACCAGTTAGGTTTAGGGATTCTCACAAGGGATTTCATGGAATTATAGGTTAATAAATCTGTAGGGATTCATATATGTTAGTTCTTCATCTAGGATTGTTCTTACTGCTTAATCTGAATTAGCTACCCAGATTTATGATGTTAGGTTGATTGATACAACGACAGTTGGTTAATTAGCTAGAAAGAACCTAGATGAGCAATTTAATTACTCGCAAAAGAATTTGGTTTAATTAGATTGTGAACATATCGAACTTGGAATTAAAGTTGGTTTAATCTGTTAGTAATTACAAAGGAATTTGGATTGCTGCACTTAGACTTAGAGAATTCTCGCAACGACAGTTGGTTAATTCTATATCTGTGTTTGAGTTCTAGATATGTTCTTAATTAGATCCCGATTGATTGATTGCTTGTGTTCCTGATTTCCTGAGAACTCCCTAGACTTAACGCTTCGCCTTCTGATTTACAAACTCGCTTGATTTAATTTCTGCTGCTCTGATTTACTGCTTTCTCACATACTTTCTCCTAGTTTAATCTTGACCGTTCTAAATCTATCGTTGCCCAGAGTCCTTGTGGATTTCGATACCCTAAGTACTACATCTACATCACTGTGCACTTGCAGTTAGTATAGGGATTAAAATTCTTGACCTATCACGGGACCCAGTCGCAGAGACCCCGAGCCCAGTCAGCCACCCGTTGTTCAGTTGCCAGTCGTTCAGCCGACTAGACCCGAGCCAGTGAGGACGTTCCAGTTGTGCAGAGGTCAGGGACATCTTGCACCTGATTGCTTTATGGATCCCCCGTCAGCGCCGACAGAGCCGAATTCTCCCTGCCAGTTGTGTGGAGGTTATGGGCACCAGGCATCCGCGTGTTACCGTGGAACGCACTCAGCAGCTACCCCAGTTTGTCAGGTTTGTATCCGCGCAGGTCATGAGGCTTATCTTTGTCCGATAGCCGAGCCGCAGCATGTCAGAGCACCATCTCGAGAGGTACACCCACCACACCCTCTCGGCGCACCTGCCAGCGGATACTTCCGCGAGCCGTTTTGCCAGTGGTGTTGGGCATTTCGGTCTTGCTGGAGGCGTTAGGTTAGGATAGGTGTAGTTAGGCCAGGTAAGTTGGGGGCACTAACTCTATTTTTGTCTTGTAGATAGATCGGCGGATAGGCGACTTTGCATATCGTCTTTGACTTTTCTGATGTACAGCGGCGTCGTATGGGTTTTTGGATATGATGACGGCTTTATGTACGGACTCTGATCGTAACCATGTACTGAAAACCTTATTATGTATGATATATCGTTTTATGTATGTAATGGATGCATAGTGTTTAGCTGATCGTTTTGATTAACATAGTAACTATTTGCATGATTGAGATGGTTCTGAAAGCAAATGGATTACTGTGTGAAATCAAATGATGAGCGGAACTGACGACCGTTCAACATGACCTGAACCCGGACTGACGACGCATCCGACCGATCATTAGATTGCGTGAATATGTGTGTGGTAATTGCTTGTTTTCTTTTTTCTGTTGATAGATTGTTGTTCGGAATCTGAGTAATGAATTGATCGCTTTTCTTCAGTTTTGTTAGAAAGGTAAGGTGTTGATTTTGTTTTTTAATTTTATTTCAAGTTTTGAGCCGACTGAGAACGGTTGTGTTCAACCGTCAATTCACGAGAGAACGGACTTATAGTGTATTGTTATTTAATCACGAGTAACCGTCGGGTACGTGATTAAGTAACCATATTTCTATGGGTAAGTGATATCGGGGATAGATCGGGATGAAACTAATTGTTTCAGTGAGTTGTTGAATTGAATGTAGGACGGAATGGCGATGCGATGTGAATCCGAGACCGAACCCGAACCCAAAAGCGAGATGAAGTGACAGGACGTCGTGAGACAAGTAGACTGGACTGTGAAGCAATGGTAGACATCATCAGTGGAAAATGTATCAGCTTATCGAGTGACCGACCAAGTGAAGCCGAGAAGTATGATGAGTTAGCAAAGCGATTTGGGAAAGAAGATCAGTGATGTTGTTGGGAGCAGTCAGAGGGAAGCAGATGATCAGATTCTTGAAGAGTGTCCCAAAAAGAAAGAAAGAAGTTACAATCCGAAGGATGTGGAGGTCGAGGCAAAGTGGGGAAGCCAGAAGTAGGAATCAGAGCAGAGAAGGCAACCAGAGTTAAGTTAAGGATCGAGACCGATGGAGTCAGTTAAGAGTGAAGCGGATTTGGGTGTTGTGGCAGCTAGTGGTATGCAGCAGTGTTCGAGTACAGAAGCGTCGAAGTGGAGTGATGAAGTGACTTACAGGGTTCGGAGCCGATTTGAAGTCTGTCAGTGACGGAGAATTCGGGGACCGAATTCCTGTAAGTGGGGAAGAATGTGATACTCCGTATCCAAAATACGGTCAACGGGCAGCAGAAAGTCAACCAATGGCAAAATTGTCATTTTTGCCAAGTGAGGGGCAAAATGGTAATTTTGCCAAAGTTTAAAACGGAAGCCGAGACGGGCCAAATAATCTTATGTTTCAACATAAAGAATATTTAGAAGACCAGATTTGGAAGAAACGAGGCAGAAACAAGTTTTACGGCTTGTCGGGATGGAAACCGACAAACCCGAAGAAACTTCAAAACTTCATATCCGGAGCTACGTAAGTCCGAACGGACTGATTAAAAATTCTAAATTCATAAAATAGCATGGAGAATCTGATTGTGGAGGTTTGAGGATTTATGGGAACGTCTAGAGGATTTCTAAAATATTAAACGCATAAGTCATCTAAACGAGCCATCGGGACAAATCGGAGTATGAGCGGGATTGTGGTTCATTGGATCCAAGAGAGAAGGAGCAGATGTGCCCTGGACTGCCAAGTGTTGCTCTCCACACTCCCCCTGGCGCCACTTGTTAGTGGAAGAGTGTGATGACTAATCCATTCAATGGATTTGGTGCATGCAATTAATCCATGCACCTACCTTAATCTACCTCATGCATGCAATTAATCACATGCAAGAATCTCTCCAGAACTCTCTCAGCTCTCTATTCTTTCCCAAACCGTCGATCTCCTCTCTCACTCTCCTTCCACAATCATCTTCTTTAATCAAACACTCAAGAATGTTCTTGTGATTCATCTTTGCTTGGAATACAAGTTCAAGATGATCCCCTTTAGAAGCTGAAGTTGCCTGAGCTAGAGCTGGATCTGGAACTCTTTCTTGTTGGGAATGTCCTGAAATCTACTGTACTATCTCTAGAAAGTATGATAAATGTCGAGATCAGACATAAGTCATAAATACTGGGTGATCATGATGACTTGCTAGAGCCCGCTCATGATCTATAAGTTTAGGACTTATTACCAGTATTGTATGATCCCAAAGGGTCACACACCATAGCTAACGGGAAAGTTAAATGGAATAAATACGGTAAGATGCAGTGGCATTTACTGTATTGGATCAGAGAATTGGGCCAGACAAAATGCAGGCTTTTGCCTGATTTGTGTCTTGGGCCCAAAAGATTAATGAGCCATTAGTCTAATGACTTGGGCCCATTAATGAGAGGTTAATAATTTCGAAACCCTAAGGAAGCAATCATCCTTGCGATTTCTTTCAGTGGCCGAAAACAAACTCTCTCTCTAACTCTCTTTCTGATCTGATCCATCTCTTTGGTCTAGCAGCCATCCCGGCTTGTAAGAGTGTGGATACCAAAGGAGGAGCAGGTTATTTATCTGTTCGTTGATCTCGACATTACAATCATTCCGCTACAAAAGGTAATGTCCAGGTTTGATTTATGATTCGTTTTACAAGAACCTAGATCTGTTTAAGATTATGTGTTAGGTTGTAATTTGGGAATTAAACCTTGAACAAACACTATAATCCTTCAGTGGTATCAGAGCCAGGTCATTAGGTTGCTTGTAATTTGGATCATAACTGAATCAAATGTCGATTATGAATCGTGATGTTAACTTTGATGGTTAAGTTGACTTTGTCTTTGATTGAGAAACGATTTATTAGGTTTGACAATGATCAATTTCGTTTTGTTTTCTTGTGTAAAATTCAAAATCGTTATTGTTCATGATCGTAAGAAGTGTTTGTTGAACTTGTTGTTTTCAATCGTTATTGTTCAAAATATGTTTTGTCCATAAGCGAAACATGAAAGACGTGTTGTGTTTGATAATTAATCATATGATGATCGTTTTGTCCTTTAGTGAAAAGCATTATCGAATTGGTTATCATCAATCGAATTGTATGTGGTTCACTAGTTATCTTTAGGGTTTGCCATCGATCGTTAATTAATTATCTAGGGTCGGTTGATGAATCGATCTCATCATGCGATCGATTCACGATCATGATGTGATCAAATTCATGTTGATCGATCGTTAATGGGCCGCAAGTGTTAGTCGATCTTGTTATGATCGATTGCTTGATCCGCAAGAGATGACCGATCGAGCAATGATCGATCATGTTGATCGTGAGCTTGTGATCGATCGGCTCTCGAGAGTGCGGGATGGCCGTGTGATCGTGGATCACGGATGGGCGAGGATCGATCGGCCATGGCTGGACGTAACGATCGTGGATCGATTGTGAGGTTCGTGGGCCGTGGTCGATCGTTTGGCCCGTTAAATTTTACGTCCCGCGAATAGTCAATCGGTTAAACCGAGCTTCGCGGTTCGTTGCCCAAAACCACACCGATTAAACCGGTCCATTTATTGGCGGTTAATTGTGTGTTTAAAAGCCTTAAACCGCAAGTTAAATCAAATTGGCTAAAACACTAGGTGTTTCTTCCCGGTTTCGGATTTAACTGAACCGATCCAATTTAATTGGTGGTTCAAGCGGTTAACCCGAATCGCGGTTTGCTGGAAATAATTTAATACATGGTATTATTTAATTTCTGGTTAAACCGGATTGAAATTCAAAATTGAATTTTAACCTAAACCGAAGGCTGGTCTAAGTTTGATTTGGTTGGACCAAATAATTTAGAGCTGGTCTGGTTTAGTAAATAACCGATGGTTTTGATAGTTAATTTGGTCTTGGACCAGAATTAATAAACCGAATCGGTTATGTCAAATTATTGGGCCAACTGGAATTCTATGGTCTTGGGCCAAGAATTGGGCCTATAATTTGTGACCCATCCCAAAATATTTATAAAATATTAAATTAGAAATTTCTAATTTTAGTATGTTACTAATTTTAGAAAGTTTCTAAAAGAAGTAAGTTTCCCAAAATAGTAATCTTCTATTTTTTGGAAATAAAACTTAAAAATCCTCAAAAAAACAATATCAAGCTTGGATGTCTTTCCAATCTTGTCAGCTACTTAACGCTTATTCGATTACAGATATGGCTTACAGTGTGAGGTGTCTGTTTTCGCGTAAGTAAAGTAGTATATAGTCACTAATTTCATTGGGAGTCCCAGACTTTAGTGATTATTTGGCTGTAAGAGATTGGTTTCCTTGACTGGGCCATCGGGAGTCCCGGGCCTTGAGACATCTGGTGTATTGGGCCTTGGGCCCAATTCACAACCGAGAGTTATTGGTTATAACTAGCTGTGTGTATGCTTACCAAGTAAAGCTAATTCCGGGTGACGGCCAGTGGCCCACTTTGGTTTTAGCTGAACATGGGTCTCGGAATCATTGCATTCTTATGAGGTTAAACAAAGAAATTTTGAATGCAATGCGAGTTTTCTTATAAGTTATTAAGATTACTCTTTTATGAACTAAATAACTAAAACTCTTTTTATCTCTAAATTTCAGCTATGACGAGCACAAACAATCAAAACACTTTCTCGATTCGGTCTGTCCTTGAGATGGACAAACTGAACGGATCAAATTTCTTGACTTGGTCGCGGAACCTGAGGCTAGTCCTCAGGCAGGAGAGAAAGGACTATGTCCTTGAGAGAGCTCTCCCCGTGAGGATCGGGTCCAATGCCTCTCATGCAGTATATAATGCTTGGAATAAGCATTATAATGATGCGGTAGATGTGCGTGGTCTGATGTTGGCTACCGTGGACTCAGATTTGCTGAAGCAATATGAGAACATGGAGTCGCCAATAGAGATGATCAGCAGCCTGAAATTGAAATTTCAGGAGCAGGTAAGAGTGGAGAGATACCAGTTGGTTAAATCTCTCACTAACTGCAAGCTACCAAATGATCATCCAGTAAGTCCTCATGTCAGTAAAATGATGGGTTACATTGATAACCTGAGGAAACTGGATTATCCAGTTAGCCAGGAATTGGCAACTGAGATCATTCTGCAGTCAGTGCCGTCAAGCTATGATAAGTTCGTAAGGAACTATATCAAGAAAGTCTTAACGAAGACGTTGACTGAACTGCATGATATGCTCAAGACAGTTGAGCTAAACGTGAAGAGTACCCTGTACAATCTCATGAATGAGAAGGGTAGGTTTACTAAACCCAATGCTGACAAGGGTGAAGACAAAGTTGTCCAGATTTTGAATCATGGCAAGCGTGTGTCTTCTGAGCCCAAGTCAGATACCTCTTACGTTGGTAAGTGCTACTACTGTAAAGAGACTGGGCATTGGAAGAGAGATTGCATTAAATTCATGGAAGATTATGAGGAGTTGAAGTTGATGTATGAGACTACTTCCTCAGGTATTCATGTCATTACTTCAAGTTATACCTTATAGGTATTGAATACTGGTTGTGGCACTGATATTTGTTATAATATGCAGAGCCTGAGCAACAGTAAAACGTTGAAGGAAGGGCAAGTGGAACTGCGTGTCTGGAAGGAGCTATGGATGCTGCCTCAGCCGTAGGGTTTTCACTTGTAGATGCCTTTAAGGCTTGGTTTTGTATTAAGTAATTGCTACAATGTACCTGCTTTAAGCAGAGTTGTCTTTCATTTTCTTGTAAAGAATTTGAATGTTTTTCATTTTGATAAAGACAAGTTTTGTTCTTTTGACCTTAATGAAATGTTAATTGTAGCACCCTATTCAAGGAATGGGTTTTATATCTTAAACCAAAGAGTGCCTAAGTGTAACATAAATACCGAATTGGTTTAAATCTGATGAATTAAACCTGTTTTTCTTGGCATAAATGTTTTGGTCAAATAGAGTAAGTCGGATTCAGAAACCCCATAGTCATGGACTTTTGGGCTCAATTGAATGGATATCTTATGAGACTTGAATTCTTTTTACTGGACCAAAACACAAAGGGCCCATCTTAGCCGAGCTAGAGAAAGGCCCAAAGGCTTATTGGACATTGGACATACTCATGTATGTGGTCCGATGAGCAGTAATGCCAGAGAAAATTTTCTGTACTTCATTGTCTCTACTGATTACTTCAGTGAGTGTGACTGTGTTCATTTGATGAGACACAAGTCGGAATCTTTGATATGATCGAAAGAGTTCCAAAATGAGGTATAGAATCTGAGTGACAGAAGTATTGAGACTCTGATTAGATCACGAGTGAGAATACTTAAGTCATTGATGGTGTGATCATCTAAATGAGTGTGAAGTCGCTTCACAGCTCATTTCTCCTGAAAAACCTAGAGGTGTTTCTGTGAGAAAGAATCAGATCTTATTAGAAATGATTAAAGATGAGTCACACGAATCTTCCAAGATATTCTTTAAGAATAACGCTCTAGAAATATCTAAGTTTACGCTGAAATAGTTCCACCAATATCAGTTGAAAGACACCACGTAAATGTTGATTGGAAATGATCCAAATTCGTCTTTACTGAGTATTTGTAGTTGAGCTACTTCGCTGGTTGTCCTAGGGAAACCAAGGCTTGTTACTTTTACGTCCATTCTGTTTTCTAAGAAGGGAAGTTACTTTCCAAGAAGAACGGTGGGAGTAAAAGTATAACTCGAAGAAATTCGAGAAATACAGGAGGCTGCTCAACCTGTTGAGGGAGAGCAGCGGATGGATTTACAGATTTCTGTAGAATCTACACCTGTAGAGCCTGAAGTTCGCAGATATGAATGAATCAGTCACTAATCCGAGAGTGATTTCTCGTCATTAGTTGAACCTGATGATCATTGAAATTTCGCATGATCTGATGATCATTGAAAGCGACGAATCTGCGAAATTCAAAGAAGCGAAAGTGAGCCCGAACTCCGAAAAATTACATTTTATGTAAGTTAGCCTCATCGATTCATTCATGGATGAAAGCAAACGTATCGGAGTTGGAATCTTCGTTCTGTTGAAGTAGTCAAGGTTTTGACTTGAACATGAACGAAGTGGAACTGGCGTTTACTAATAGATAAATGGGAGCAATGTTGCATTTCTCATAGTGTATGTCGATGACATACTGATTCTCGGAAATAACGTCCCAATGCTGCAGTCGGTAAAGGACTTGCTTGGGAGTTGGTTTTTGTGATTGACATGGGTAAAACCACGTATGTTCTTGGATTTTGGATCTAAAGATAGAGATCCAAAAGAGCTGGTAGGACAAAGTCAGGATTCTTAAATTGACAAAGTCCTACACCTAATCAGCAATCCAAGAAGGGCTTTATGCCAATGTCACATGGCAATACGTTAAGCAAGAAGCAGTGTCCTACGATAACTGCTGAGCTTGAATGCATGGATAGGATTCCATATGCGTCGGCAATTGGATCTATCATGTATGCCATGACACGTACTTGTTTTGATGTTGCTTTAATGTTAAGCAAGACAAGTAAAGACCAGTCAAATCCAGTAAAGAATCACTGGATTGCCGTAAAGAATATCCTAAAGTAATTTGAGGAATACTAAGGATAAGTTCTTGGTTTACGGAGAAAGTGAGGTGCTACAAGTCGATAGAGTCTGATAAGCAAGTTTCCAATAGACAAAGATAATTCCTGGTCACAGTCCGGCTATATCTTGTGTCTGTATGGCGGTGCAAGGCACTGTTGCTGACTCCATGACTTAAGCTGAACATTTCGCAGCTTGTAAAGCGGCGAAAGAGGTTGTTTGGAAAGAAAAGTTCATCACTGAACTTGATGTGATTCCCAGCGTAGTTGAGACTAGCTGCACATCAGAGGTCCAAACACCTTGAGGGTAGGTATAACCTATTCTGTGAGATAAATGACAGAGGTGTTAAGTAGATAAGCAAGTTTCATCGAATGAGAACGTTGCTAATCTATTAACAAAGCCACTCCTTAGGCCTAAGCACGAGTCGCGGACTGTAGCTGTAGGATGAGTGAAATTAAGATGTAGTCTTAATTTCAGTGGGAGTTTGTAAAGGGCTTTTCTAGTTGTTTTGAAAGGTTCATGTAAACATAATGTTTTATGTTTATGAAATCTATGATTTCTGGATTATTTTAACTGTGATATAAATAATCGTTCCAAAATGATTCATATCATTATATATGGGCCATCGAAGTACATGAGTAGACTTGATCCTGAAACCCCATATTTAACGAAATGACATAAATCATAGTGTCCATAGTCGAAGGTTGTTGAATTGGAACACCAACAACCACTTGAGACTAGATTGTGTTGAGACTTATGACCAAGTTTCGAGGGGTCATAGATGCGCGGCATCAAAGTCGACACATAGGTATATGTAGGGGAGCATATGACCGGACATGGCCCGCTGATGAGAACTCTACAAGATATTAATATCTGTGTCATAAGAGGTTCTCATATACGACTATAGAGTATAGTCCTTAGACCTGAGTTCGCATGCATGTGGCTGCACATGGAGTGATACGCTTTGATCATTGTCTAACGCTGTTTCGTAACTGGGAGCTATACGGACCTTGGTTGGGTGTATTATGAATTGTGTAGTTCATAGTGATGGAACAAGATGGGATTTGTCCCTGCCGTTTAACGGAGGTAATATCTCTAGGCCAATCGGAGATTTGATAGCTGGTAAGAGAATGGCCATTCCCAAACGGACTTGCCCAAGTCGTTTGCATTGTCAGTATCAAATCTGGTCCGATGAACATGGTCTGGCTATATAAGGATGACACGCATCTTGCCTTATGCCAGATCGAGATATTGAGACAAAAGGACTAGGGAATGTAGGATTCCAGTACAAGTGGGAGATTGTTGGGAATGTCCTGAAATCTACTGTACTATCTCTAGAAAGTATGATAAATGTCGAGATCAGACATAAGTCATAAATACTGGGTGATCATGATGACTTGCTAGAGCCCGCTCATGATCTATAAGTTTAGGACTTATTACCAGTATTGTATGATACCAAAGGGTCACACACCATAGCTAACGGGAAAGTTAAATGGAATAAATACGGTAAGATGCAGTGGCATTTACTGTATTGGATCAGAGAATTGGGCCAGACAAAATGCAGGCTTTTGCCTGATTTGTGTCTTGGGCCCAAAAGATTAATGAGCCATTAGTCTAATGACTTGGGCCCATTAATGAGAGGTTAATAATTTCGAAACCCTAAGGAAGCAATCATCCTTGCGATTTCTTTCAGTGGCCGAAAACAAACTCTCTCTCTAACTCTCTTTCTGATCTGATCCATCTCTTTGGTCTAGCAGCCATCCCGGCTTGTAACAGTGTGGATACCAAAGGAGGAGCAGGTTATTTATCTGTTCGTTGATCTCGACATTACAATCATTCCGCTGCAAAAGGTAATATCCAGGTTTGATTTATGATTCGTTTTACAAGAACCTAGATCTGTTTAAGATTATGTGTTAGGTTGTAATTTGGGAATTAAACCTTGAACAAACACTATAATCCTTCATTTCTCTCTGTCCAAAATCCCCAGAAAACTCAACCAATTTCTTTACATATTCAAAGAGAGCTCAAGAACCCTAACTTGTTCTTCATGACTTGAAGAACAAGAAAGTCCATATCTTTTGATCTAAATACCCAAATCACTCTCTTTCAAGCCCAGTAGATCCCTTTATTCCTCAGCTACAACCGCCATTTTTCCTTTGCCGTCGCCGTCGCCGTCGCCGGAATCTCGCTGGAGCCGCCGTGAGAAGAAGGCCGCCGGTTAGATCTCCTCTCCTCTCTCTCTCTCCTCGCCGGTTCTTGGACTTTTGAAGCTATGGGAAGATAGATCTTGGATTTGAGCAGTTTGGTGGGTGGTTCACCGTCAGAAGTCGCCGGAAAAGTCGTCTCCGCCGCGGTCAACTCTTCTCCGCCGCCGGTCAACGCCGGAGAAGCTCACCGGAGAAGCCTCGCCGTCATCAGTTGGAAGCCGGTTCTGCAAGGATCGGTTTGGGTGGATTGGATCTGGACTTAGAGTTGGTTTTGGGTTGGTTAAGCCGTGGTCAACGTTGAGTTAAACCGGTTAACGGTTTAGTCTCAACCGGTTTAACTCAACCGGTTCGATTGGGGTTGGTTCGATTGGTTCAACCGGTTTTGTAAGTCAACAGGTTCAATTTGGACGGTCAACCGGTTCAAGTCAACGGTCAACGGTCAACGTCGCCGGTCAACGCCGCCGGTCAACGCGGTCAGCGCCGGTCAACGCCGGAGATCAAGCCGGTCAACGCTTGGTCCACGGCCATTCCGAGGTTTCAGGGCATTCGGGGTTCGGAGTTCGAGATTTGGGAGTTCAGGGTTGGTGTCGGACATCTCGGGATTCGCACTCGCATCGAGCCGTCATTCCGCGTCTACCTCACTGTGAGTTGGCTCACAAACCTTTTCATTACATATAGACCGGGAATTAATAAACCGTAGCACTAGGATGCATACCCGTTAATTAACCTGATTAGTAATTAATAATTAATTGGACGTTTATTGTTAAACCGGATAAGATTAATTAAGCATGTTAGGGTTTTATAATAAAAAAGGTTAATCGATTGTGTGCCGCTAGGTTGTTAGTAATGATTGGGTGATGCATTCATATAGACCGTTGTTTAGGACCGTATATGCATCTATACATATATAAGGACGATAATTAATGAATCTATATACGGGAATTAAGACGACACTAAAATACGTGTTAAACCTAAACGGGCTTATAGGATATTATATCGGGATCAGGGTTTAGGTTAATAGCGGGGTTGGGTAATGAATAAAGTCAATTAATAATGAGACGTCGGGGAGTTAGTAAGTTTACTAACTCCAAACCGACATATCGAGGAGTTAATAAAAGATATCTAAAATGGTTTAAATAAGGAAGTGGTGTGTGTTGTATCCCGTGTACGGGTTAGCAATCCGCTAACCCAAAGTAGCAGATGAGAATGGATTAAAAGACTTAGAAACCCTAATAGGCCTGCTTGTATGGTGTTGTTGTGATTGATTGTGTTTGCGTGTTTGATTGTTGTGATTATTGTGCTGTGTTGAGCTTTGTGTGCAGGTTTGTTAGATTGCTCGGTGTTGGGCCGAGCAATCATTGTGGACACTTACTCCGGTCATGGGACCGGGTAGGTTAGTGGTGCTGACTAGGTATCTTACCTAGTCAGAGCGGTGGTGTTGGTAGTATAGTGGCTTGCGGAATGGTTGGGGATTTAGTATTGTTATTGTTGACTGCGTGATTTGTGCTAGAGTCCCAGCGAGTCTGCGTGTTTATATTTCCGCACTAGGACTCTAGGGTGCGTTAGATTCCGCAAGCCTAGGTTTTGTTTACGTTCCGGTACTTCCGACCCTATTGGATCCTCGGGTTTTACCTAACCGGATCACGGTGATTCTGGTTATGGTGTTAACCTATCGGGTGACGACGGTAGGTGTGTGATTCGGAGAATACGAGGTCATGTCCTAGGGCCGAATCACATGGAAACTCTTGCTATCTAGGGGTAGTCCTGTTGGGATAGTGTCCTGAAATCACACTTGTACTCACTCCTGTGATAGTTGTGTGTCGAGATCAGACATTCGTATAATACTGGGCGTTTGCAATGCTTTGCTAGAAGCCTCTTGCATTCTGTAGGTCGTGGACTTACTGCCAGTATTGTATGATCCTATAGGGTCACACACCTAAGCGAACTGGAAGCTACGACATGGAAATGATCATTGTGGCAATGATCATATTATGTGTATTGAAATACACATAAGAATCGATATAATGGTGTTGTGTCGATCGACACAGCTTGTGTGTCGGTCGACACAGTTCGGATTTTCCGAACAGGCTTTTCGGGTTATGGCTTAATTGAGTCTGGCCCGTTAAGCACGTTTAGGTCGAATAAAAGCTGATTAGTTTCGACCTAAACAAGAGAGCCGTCCAGTTTTCTTGACAGAAACACTTGACACACCAGACACCATCGATCCCCATTGATCCGGCACTAGCATCCCGTTTCCAGCGAGCGTGCGTGTGTATCTGGTAGAGGCAAAGCGTTGCGTTGCTCCACTGATCTCGTTCACCATCTTCTTCCGCTGCCAAAGGTAAGAACGAGGTTGGTTCTAAATTTCAATATATCAAACCCTAGATCCATAGGGATCCAACAGTGGTATCAGAGCATGTTAGGGTTTAGCTATTGAATTGGTTGCAAAATAATTCGAATCTTGATGTTGTTGAGTTGGTTTTGCATGTTCAAATCGTGTTTCAAAGGAATAATCTCGGATTTTGTCTCTGTTGAAAACGATGGTATTGCTGAAATCGCACTGTGTCGATCGACACAAAGCGTGTGTCGGTCGACACGCCGCGGCGCAAAATATAAAATTTTAGAGTTTGTCGCAGTGTGTCGATCGACACAAAGCGTGCGTCGGTCGACACAGAGCGAAAACTCGCGAATAAAATTTAGGGTTTGTCGCACAGTATCGATCGACACAAAGCGTGTGTCTGTCGATACAGAGCGAAAATCCGCAAATAATCTTTAGGGTTTCGATCTGAGATCGAGTACCCGTAATCGTGCTGCGTCGATCGATACACTGGGTGTGTCGGTCGACACAGGCAATACAATTAGATAGATCGGTTCAATTGGATTGAACTGGTTATCTAGTTCGGTTAATTTTATTAACCAAAATTGGTTCTGGTTTGGTAATGTCGATCGATACACAGTGTGTGACGATCGACACAGACCATTAAACCGAACTGGTTCAATTGGATTGAATCGGTTAAGTAAATTCGATCCGGTTTGACCGGTTATCGAAGAACGGTTTAAATATAGTTGCATCGATCGATACCAATAGTTGGCGTCGATCGACACAACGTCCGCAGATGTGCTGGTTTGACCACAAATCTGCATAAACCAGAATAGTCTAATCCTAAAAGTTTTAGATGAATATGAACTTATTAAGACTGAATGTTTTGATTAAAATTTATAATTTCTTAGATATATATATTGGATATAAATCAAGATAAGATTAGTTCTTTTCCTCAACTAAATATCAAGTGATCTTGATGTCTTGCTCGATCTTGTCTACTGTCAAGACTCGTGTCGTTTGTTGGATATCTTAGAGTCCTTGATATCCACTGCAACATGGGTAAGGCAGGTGGTCAATGACAGACTTGCAGTGCAACTGTCAGTGATCACAAGACAGATAAAAGATTGGTTATACTTGACTGGGCTGTCAGAAGTTCTGGGCCCAGAGACATCAGAGTGGATTGGACATAGTTTGTCTTATTCACGACCAAGAGTTGTACTGAGTACAATTAGCAATGATTTGCTTACCTAGATAACTAAAGCTTGAGTAACGGCGAGTCGCCCACTCGAATTTTAGTAATCTGAGGATCTTGGCGCATTGTACTCATATGAGGAAACATAGTTTGAATACAATGGGAGTTTTCTTATTAGATAAGAATTCTCATTTCTTGTGCTTAATAACTAAAATCTACCTCCTTTTGAATTACAGCTATGTCTGTCTCAAATCACATCAACACTTTCTCACTAAGATCCGTCCTTGAGAAGGACAAGTTAAATGGATCTAATTTCTTGGAATGGTATCGGAACCTGAGAATAGTTCTCAGGCAAGAGAACAAGGAATATGTCCTTGAAAGAGTTCTCACCAAGAGGCCACGTTCCAATGCTCCGCAGACAGAAAAGAATGCTTGGGATAAGCATTCAGCGGATGTCAAAGATGTTACTTGTCTAATGCTGGTGACCATGAACTCTGAGCTGCAGAAGCAATATGAGAACGTGTTGTCACCCATTGAGATGATTAACAGCCTGAAAGCTTTGTTTCAGGAGCAAGCTCGCACAGAGAGATACCAGACGGTTAAATCTCTCATGGATTGCAAGCTGGCTAAGGACAGTCCAGTAAGTCCTCATGTCCTTAAAATGATGGGTTACATTGATAACCTGGGGAAACTGGACTGTGCCATTAGCCAGGAGCTGGCCACTGACATGATTCTGCAGTCTTTGCCGTCATGCTTTGATCAGTTCATCATGAACTACAATATGCAAAACATGACTAAGACATTGACTGAGTTGCACGGTATGCTGAAGACAGCAGAACCGAATCTCAAGAAGGCTACTCCCAATGTCCTGATGGTACAAGGGGGTAAAAGGTTTAAGAAACCTAAGAAGGGTAAGGGTAAGGCCCAGGTTGTCCAGGCTGAAAGTCAGGACAAGCCCAAGCCGAAGCCCAAATCCGGGCCTTCTCCTGAGGATAAGTGCAACTACTGCAAGCAGTTGGGGCACTGGAAGAAAGACTGCAAGAAGTTCATGGAAGATTACAAGAAGCTGAAGAAGACGTATGATGCGTCTGACTCAGGTATTTATGTTATCGAACTTAATGTTATGTCTTCTAGTCCTACTTCGTGGGTATTGGATACCGGCTGCGGTGCTCATATTTGTACTGATGTGCAGGCACTAAGAAACAGTAGGACGCTGAAGAAAGGACAAGTAGAGCTACGAGTCGGGAATGGAGCTAAGGTTGCTGCACTGGCCGTAGGCACCTACGAGTTGTCTTTACCTTCGGGCATGGTTTTAATTTTGAATAATTGCTACTATGTACCTGCGATTAGCAGAAACATAATTTCAGTTTCCGTTTTGGATTTGGAAGGTTTTGATTTTGCTGTTAAGAATAAAGTTTGTTCTTTTAATCGTGATGGTAATTATTATGGTAGCGCCCCATTAGATAATGGGTTATATATATTAAACCAAGAAATGCCTGTCTTTAACATAAATACAAAGAGGTTTAAGTCCAATGACGAAAACCCGACTTTCTTATGGCATTGTCGTTTGGGCCATATCAATGAGAAACGCATCCAGAGGCTCCTTCGAAATGGGCTTCTGGGCTCATTTGATTTTGAATCATGTGAGAAATGCGAGTCTTGTTTGGTGGGCAAAATGGCTAGAGCCCCTTTCAACAAACCAAATAAAAGGGCCAGTGATTTATTGGGCCTTGTTCATACTGATGTATGTGGACCAATGAGTACTGCTGCCAGAGGAAATTTCAAGTACTTCATTACCTTTACTGATGACTTCCGTAGGTATGGCTATGTCTATTTGATGAGACACAAGTCAGAATCCTTTGATAGATTCAAGGAATTCAAGAATGAAGTACAGAATCAACTTGGCAAGAGTATTAAGATTCTGCGATCGGATCGCGGAGGAGAATACTTGAGCCAAGAATTCAGCGACCATCTGAGCGAGTGTGGAATCGTTTCACAACTCACTCCTCCTGGTACACCACAATGGAATGGAGTGTCGGAGAGGAGAAATCGAACTTTATTGGATATGGTCCGGTCTATGATGAGTCATTCTAATCTTCCACTATCCTTTTGGGGATATGCTCTAGAAACGTCTGCGTTTACACTGAATAGAGTGCCATCTAAATCAGTAGAAAAGACACCACATGAACTGTGGACTGGGAACGTTCCTAGTCTGTCTTTCCTAAGGATTTGGGGTTGCGAGGCTTATGTCAAACGTTTAATCTCCGACAAGCTTGCACCCAGATCAGATAAATGCTACTTTGTTGGTTATCCTAGGGAAACCAAGGCATACTACTTTTACAACCAATCTGAGAACAAAGTATTTGTTGCTCGGGACTGTTCTTTTCTTGAGAGGGAGTTTCTCTCTAAGAAAAACAGTGGGAGTAAAGTACATCTTGAAGAAATTCTAGATGCATAGGATACTGCTCAACCTGCTGAGGAGGAGCAGCAGTTGGAACCACAAAGTTCTGTGGAACCGGCGCCTGTGGAGCCTGAAGTTCGCAGATCCGGAAGGATCCGTCACGAACCCGAGAGATACTATGGATTTCTCGTAACCAATTCAAATGATCTGATGATCATTGAAGGTGACGAACCAGTGACCTTTGCGAAAGCAATGATGGGCCCAGACTCCGAAAAATGGCTTGGAGCCTCTAAATCCGAAATGACATCCATGTCAGAAAACCAAGTATGGTCCTTGGTCGATTTACCTAATGGTGTAAAAGCCATTAAGTGTAAATGGATCTTCAAGAAGAAGATTGACGTGGATGGCAATGTACAGATTTACAAAGCAAGGTTGGTGGCTAAAGGTTTCAAACAAATTCATGGTATTGACTATGATGAAACCTATTCCCCAGTCGCTATGCTTAAATCTATTCGGATTCTTTTAGCAATTGCTGCTCATTATGACTATGAGATTTGGCAAATGGATGTCAAAACCGCATTCCTGAATGGCATTCTGGAAGAGGATGTGTACATGACACAACCTGAAGGTTTTGTCGATCCTAAGAACGCTAAGAAGGTATGCAAGCTTCATAAATCCATTTATGGGTTGAAGCAAGCATCACGGAGTTGGAATCTTCGTTTTGATGAAGCAGTAAAACAATTCGGTTTCATCAAGAACGAAGAAGAATCATGTGTATACAAGAAGACAAGTGGGAGCAAAATTGCATTTCTTGTACTGTATGTCGATGACATACTCCTCCTCGGTAATGACATTCCGTTGCTTCAGTCTATTAAGACTTGGCTAGGAAGTTGTTTTTCCATGAAAGACATGGGAGAAGCCGCATACATTCTTGGAATCAGAATCTACAGAGATAGAACTAACAGCTGATTGGATTGTGCCAAGACACTTATATTGATAAGGTGTTGCACAGATTCAGGATGCATGATTCCAAGAAAGGCTTCATACCAATGTCTCATGGCAAGAGTCTCTGCAAGAAGCAGTGTCCAGCGACACCTGCTGAGCGAGAACGCATGAATAGGATTCCTTATGCCTCTGCAATAGGATCTATTATGTATGCCATGCTCTGCACTCGTCCAGATATAGCTTACGCGTTAAGCATGACGAGTAGATACCAATATGATCCAGGTGAAGCTCACTGGACAGCTGTCAAGAATATTCTCAAGTATTTAAGACATACTAAGGATAAGTTCCTTGTGTATGGAATTAGTGATGAACTTGTGGTGAATGGATTCACCGATGCGAGTTTTCAGACGGACAGAGACGATTTCCGATCACAGTCTGGATATGTCTTCTGTCTAAATGGCGGTGCGGTGAGCTGGAAGAGCTCTAAGCAGAATACCGTAGCTGACTCCACAACGGAAGCTGAATATGTTGCTGCTTCAGAAGCGGCAAAGGAAGCTGTTTGGATCAAGAAGTTCATGACTGAACTTGGTGTGGTTCCTAGTATCTTGGAGCCAGTGGCTTTGTTCTGCGATAACAATGGAGCCATTGCTCAGGCGAAAGAACCCAGGTCACACCAGAAGTCCAAACACGTTGAGAGGAAATATCATCTGATTCGTGATATTGTCAATAGAGGTGATGTGAAGATTAGCCGAGTTCCGACAAACGAGAATGTCGCTGATCCTCTAACCAAGTCACTCCCAAGGCCTAAGCATGAGAGTCATACGACTGCTGTAGGCATTAGAGATCTTAAGATGTAATCTTGATTCTAGTGGGAGTTTTGGATTTTGTTTTAGTTATAATAAGACGCCCTTGTAAACATTCTTTTAAAAGTGTTTAATGAAATTTGATTTCAGCATTATTTATTGTGATCTAAATAATGGTCCCGAAATAAGTTTATGACATATTATAGGTCATCAAGTTGAGAACTTGATCATGAAACCCTATAAGTTAATAAATTATTTTGTCCCTAGTCAAGGTTGTAGAATTGGGACACTGACAACCGTTAGAGACTAGATTGTGAGGTGACTGTTGGCTAAGTTTCATGGAGCCAATGATATGATTATCACAGTCAGTCACATAGATATATGTTGATGAACATATGATCGGACATGACCCGCTAATGAGAAGTCTACAAGATAGTAATATCTGTGTCATAAGAGGTTCTCATTACGACTATAGAGTATAGTCCTAAGACCTGAGTTCATCATGCGTTCTTGCATATGAATTGGTACATTTTGACCTTGTCAAACGTCGATCCGTAACTGGCGGCTATAACGACACTGTTCAAGTTTATCATGAAGTGTGCGTTGAAACAGGGATGGAACAAGATGGAATTTGTCCCTCCTGAAAAACGGGAGATAAATATCTCAGGGCCTATCGAAGATTGAATACTGAGAGAATGTGTGGCCGCACTCAAACGAACTGTAGTTCAGTTGTTTGTAATGTTCAGTATGAGATCAGGAGTTCGATAAACACGATGTTGGCTTAATAAGGATGACACAGATCTTGCCTTATGCCAAATCGAGATATAGAGACAAAAGGATTATAGGAATTGATGATTCCAGTACAAGTGGGAGATTGTTGGGATAGTGTCCTGAAATCACACTTGTACTCACTCCTGTGATAGTTGTGTGTCGAGATCAGACATTCGTATAATACTGGGCGTTTGCAATGCTTTGCTAGAAGCCTCTTGCATTCTGTAGGTCGTGGACTTACTGCCAGTATTGTATGATCCTATAGGGTCACACACCTAAGCGAACTGGAAGCTACGACATGGGAATGATCATTGTGGCAATGATCATATTATGTGTATTGAAATACACATAAGAATCGATATAATGGTGTTGTGTCGATCGACACAGCTTGTGTGTCGGTCGACACAGTTCGGATTTTCCGAACAGGCTTTTCGGGTTATGGCTTAATTGAGTCTGGCCCGTTAAGCACGTTTAGGTCGAATAAAAGCTGATTAGTTTCGACCTAAACAAGAGAGCCGTCCAGTTTTCTTGACAGAAACACTTGACACACCAGACACCATCGATCCCCATTGATCCGACACTAGCATCCCGTTTCCAGCGAGCGTGCGTGTGTATCTGGTAGAGGCAAAGCGTTGCGTTGCTCCACTGATCTCGTTCACCATCTTCTTCCGCTGCCAAAGGTAAGAACGAGGTTGGTTCTAAATTTCAATATATCAAACCCTAGATCCATAGGGATCCAACAAGTCCGAGTCACCGCGTATCGATGGACGGAGAACGGTGTCCTACTCGTGGGACCTCGTGTACACGTGTAGGAGTCGTGGGTTAGTTACCATATAGGTGACGATGTAAACCTGTGGAAGTTACCGAGATCGTAGGGCACAGTGTTGTTTTGTTATTCCTTTACTGCGCGATAGATAGATCGAGTCCAGTCGAGGACATGTGCCGCAGTGCCTTCGATTTCCTTATCTCTCTTTATCTTTGGCATTGATTGTGTGTGTGGGTTTATCACGACGTGGTAGTGCGTGATCGACCATTTATTCCTGCTGATTGTTATTTTGGGTTTTGGGGCGGGAATATGTAGTTCTAGATAGACTATAAGCCATTAGTGGGGAGCCGATTCACTGGGTGATCTTAGATCGCTCATTAGACTCTTTTTGTGTTTTTCAGGTTTAGCAGTGACGGACACGGGATGTCCTCGGTGTGGTTTCGGGTTGCTTGTGATGGGATTTGATTCAGGATTTTTGGGTGTTTTCTCGGTTCGGCGTTATTGTTATTCGTGTGTTGATTTCTTTTTATATTTGACTTGACGATTGTTTGTGAAATTCTATTAAACGTTGTACTCAACGTTGATTACTCAGAAATAAAATTGTTTCCCTGATATGAGGTTTTAGTCCAAACCGACACAACTCATTGAAGTAGTGCAAGTAGTACTGCTTGTACTATGGATATGAGGATAGCGGAGTCGAAGATAGGTCGGTGCGAGCCTTTTGTCTCAAACCGGACTAACTTTGGCTTCATCCTGTGGCGAACTTTTCCCGTTCGACTTGCTCGGGTTCGATCGGTCATGTTCTTGTTTGATTGTTGACCGGTCAGCTCGACGGTCATCGGAGAATGGGAAAGGGGCGTTACATGCGGGGTCTAAAACTTGTGGAGGTATAATGTAATTGTCTATCACGTATGAAATATATTCGTTCACATACTGAGCTACTATCGACTATCCAATTCGAGCCTTGTTTTTAACCTTTTATCAGGTGATACATGTACCGTTTGAAAGGATACATCCACCTATATTGGAATGGCCAACGCAGCTTTATCTCGTAGATGTTCCATCACATCAAAAAAGGCCGGTGGGAAGATTTTAAAAAAAATTCAAAGCTATATAGAAGTATTTTCTTTCAGTGTGGCAATATCTTCGATCCTTAATATTTTGGTAGATATATCTCGAAAGAAAACTGCAACATCTACAAAAAAAATGAAAATAGATGATTAATATCAGTAAGACATTAATATGTTAAATAAAAATTATTAATTTCAGTATATAATATTTAGTACCAGAAATTGGCACATGAACAACTGTAACGCCCCTTTCCCGATATCCGCTGACCGACGAGCTGACCCGTCAATAATCAAATAAGAACTTGACAGATCGAACTCGAGCAGGCCAAACGAGCAAAGTTCGTCACAATACAAAGCCAGAGACAGTCCGGTTTGAGACAATGGCTCTCACCAAACCGTCCTAGACCCCGTTTACCTCGTTTCTACTATACAAAGATTTTCAACTTGTATTACTTCCACGAGTTGTGTCGGTTCGGACTAAACCAAATATCAGGGATGCAATTTCATTTCTAAGTAATTTAAGTCTTTACTAACAATTTGCCAATTTAAAATTAATTACAAACAATAATAGGCGCCATGAAAACCCGAACCGAAATGAATCACATAAAACATCGAATCAAGAATCTCTGGCCCGCAAGCAATCCAGAAACTACACCGAGGACCTCCCACGTCCGTCGCTGCTAAACCTGAAAACAACAAAAATAGTCTAATGAGTGATCTAGAATCACCTAGCGAGTAACCCAAAATAACAATCATTTATAAGGAAATAGCTTATCACATGCCACCGTGACGTGATAAGCCCACAACGCACAAGCATTCACTACCAAAAAGAAAGGCTACGGAAATCGAAGTCACTGCGGCACATGCCCTCGATTAGACTCGATCTATCTATCGCGAAAAGCAACACGAACACCATTGGGCCCACTATGCAAACTCAGAAACTTCCACGGGAACACTTAGCTACCGCCATGGTAAACACTAAGTCCTATGAGCTAGGACACTGTTCTCAGTCCATCGATACACAGCGACTCAGGCTACCCCTAGATAGCCTAAGCTTCCATGCATTCCGGCCCTAGGACATGACCCTGTATTCTCAGTACCAGAACGCTTTCAATCCTAGACTTGCGGGATCTAACGCACCCTAGAGTCCTAGAGATATAATATAAACACGCAGACTCACTGAGACTCTAAAACGGAACACAAGACCATCAAGGTCAGCAGAAGTACATACAACACCCAATTTATCCCGCAATTCCTATTCAATCACCATCACCAACCTTATCTGGTTCTATACCGGATTAGGAAACTACTGAACTTACCCGGCCCCGTAGACGGCTCATTTACTTAACCCTTTACATTACTTTCCTAAATATCTTTTAATAATCTCCTCGATCTGTCGGTTTAGGATTAGTAAACTTACTAATCCCCGACATCTCAGTGTTATTAACTTGAAGTTAATTAACCCTTTTAACCCAGCTATTATTACTAACCCACTCGTTATTATATTCTATAAAGTTTATTAAGTGTTTTAATCCTTATTTTAATTCCGTCTTAATTCTTGCATATAGGTTCATTTAATATTGTTCTTAATAGGATATATATCCATATATGATATAAACATGACAATGTATATGAATGCAACAATCAATGAGAAATTAACGGATTAACAAGTAATAATGACTAATCATCTATCATGAATATATAACACTAATCAATTCAATCATTAAAACGATCTCAATCAATAAATATCCAATTAAGGGCATGTAACCTAATGCTACGCTTTAAGCGTTTCCCGGTCTATATGATATAATCTATAATGCAATAACCGACTCACAGTGCGTATGTGCGACGGATGACGGATGTGACAGAATCCCAAACCTCCTGAACCGAACTGAACAAAGGCGAAACCCGAACCTTTCCCAAACCCACGAATCGAACCGAAGTAGACGCGAAAAAAAATCGGACGTTGACTACGCGGTGACCGGCGTTGACCACAACATTCACCAGCGTCGACCACATCATTGACCGGCCGTTGACCGTTGACTTCCTTAACCGAGTTGACCATTCTTGAACCGAACCAACCACTGCTGAACCGAACAAGACAAAACAAAACTGGCTTGAACCAACTCCAATTTGAACCGGGTTTAGCTGAACCGAACTAAACCGACTATTGACCAATTAAACTGGTTAACCAATTGAACCAAAGCTTAAACTGGACACAGTCAACACTGAGCCAGAGGGCATTGACCGGCAAGAAAGAGGGCTCTTCAGTGACTGTCCGGCGAGAGTAACCAACTCCGGTGATGGAGAACCCGCGGAAGAGAGTCACGACAAGAGGAGAAGCTAAAGACAAGCTTCTCCGGTCAAGAACTTCGACGTTGACCGGCAGCAGAGAGGCATTGACCGGCTGTTTAAGAGCTTCTCCGATGGCTAGGAAGGATTCTACGGCGATTGAGAAGATCACTGGAGGATGAGGAAGCCACTGATGATAGGAGGAAAAGCTGAGAGCCGGCAGAGAAAGAAGAAGAGCAACGGAGGTCGCCGGCGGCGACTTCTCCAACGATCTCCGGCGGCTGCGGAGGAAGCTGATAGGCCGAAATTCAAGAGGAGGGAGAGAGGAGTCCACTGGTACAAGTACTTTCAAGATTTTTGGCTTGGTTCGTGAGTTACACGAGTAACTTATTCTTCAAGTCATGAAGAGCATGAAGAACACTAAGAAGATATTCATGGTTTTATTTGAAGATATGAAGATGGGGGATGAATGTATGAATGAAGTGAGATAGAGAGAGAGGAGATTTTGGTGGTGGAGGTGAGAGGAGAGAAGCTATAGAATTTGGTGGTTCAATGTTTTGGTGAAATGAATGATGGATTGAAGTTATTTGAATGGGAGATGCATGGAATCCTATTGGATTCTTTGAATCCACACATGAGCAGGTGGCGCCAGGAGAAGAAGCAAGGGACAAGTGTCACTTCTGCTCCCCATCCATAAAATCCAATAGCCTTAAACCAACCGAAAACTCCGTTCATTCCCGCTTGATCCGATTAGCCAATTCCGCTCTTGATTCATAAAAACCCCGTAGCTTCTGCCATAAATCCTCCAAGCTTCTTTATCAAATACTAGATTATTTTAGAAATAATTAGCAGTTTGATTCACTCCGTCTGGACACCTGTAGCTCCTGCAATGAATTTTACAACTTTTATCGGTTATATTGGTTCTATCAGTTTCCTTTCCCGATAGTTCGAAAAAACTCGTTTAAAGTCCGTTTCCACCATTTATTGTCTTATAAATGTTTTGTTTACATAAAAATAGAACCATTTGGCCCGTCTCGGCTTTCGTTTCACCTTTTCGTCAAATTACCAAAATGCCCCTCATCTTCTGAAAATTATGAAACTGCCCCGATTAACTTTTCTGCTGCCCGTTGACCCAATTTGTGAAACAGGGTATTACATTCTTCCCCACTTACAGGAATTAGGTCCTCGAATTCTCCGTTACTGACAAAATTTGAATCGGTACCGAACCCTGCAAGTAGCCATTCTGAAACTGATTCCACTGCTCCAGTGCTCAAACTCTGAACCAACTGAACTGCATTCCTGATACTCACTGACTCTGAAACACTAACTTGCACAAGGCTTCACCGCAATGATATTTACGCTGACCGCTCGTCCACTGATCTTGAGTGAACCACTCCACTCTGAATTTCTGATTCCATCCACGCCAACTGACACTGCTCTGATTCACACCTCGACCTTCACGATAATACAACACTGGCTTGCCATACTTGCACACGCCTCACACTGCTCCGATACCAATACTGATATCTTCCAAATCTCTTTGCTAACTCATCATGCTTGACTACCCTCTCGTTTCCCGGTGTCACTGATATCCACACTGACTTGCACACGGCTCGTGTCAACTACTCCACGGCTTTTCTTGAACTTGACTTGTCTTTCGGATTCGGCCTCATGTTAGTGTCACATCGTCCTTCACGTCCTGCACTATAACTTAACAACACAACACTGGAGTGGTTAGATTCTTTCTAACTTATTCTCGATATCGCTTCCTCATAGAGATATGGTTACTTAGTCATGTACCCAACTGTCACACATGGCTAAATAATAACAATCTATAATTCCGCTTCCTCGTGAATAAGTCTCCTATTAAAATTGCTTATCAATTCTGAGCTTAGTTCTTTCTAACAGGTTCACTAACTATTACTCATACCAAGAATCTATCCGATAACCTAGCTCTTCCGTCTACAACGCTTTCTTGGTCTACCGACCTACTGCAACCTCTACTACACAACCCACTAAATCGTTACGGTTCGCTAACCATAGTCTGAAAACTACCAACAACCTAGCAAATCTACTCAACAAGGCTTATAATTCCCACTAGCAATTCTAACACATAATAAATGCACTGATAGAAAATGATGAGTCTACCAACTTAACAATTGTCAATGGCGATCTAACAACCAATTGATCGAGCAAATGCATATCTAACAACCTAGTGATCAAACAAACGCAATGCCATCAACCGAGCTGCCAACTAAATGCATTGCTAACGTTTCTATCAATTAAACAATGCAATGCATCAAACAAGCTAACACCCTAGCGATCAAATAGATGTGGCGATTCAGAATGATAAACTAGCAATCTAGCGAGCAATGCAATGCAGAAATCAAACACGCAAGAAATCAAGTCAAAACCAAACAAAACATCACACAACACACAATCAAGCACCCCATGGGTCACAGTGAGTGATCGCTTATTCCGATCATCATTTATTTTCACATCGTAATTAGATTGCATTCACCAAACATCGGATGCATGCAAAAAATTACTTTGTTACTCAAAAAGATAATCGAAATACTCGGCATCCACTATACACATAAAACGTCCATATCCATACATCCGAGTTTTTAGTACATAGTTTAAGCTGAAGTCTACTACAAAGCGGTCGCCAATCATACCCAAAAACGAAATCAAGCGCCGCTACATATTTGAAAGTCGCCAGTGACGAATAATACGCCGATCTATATACAATCAAAATGAGTTAGAGCCTTACTTACCTGGGCCTACTCTAACCCCTAACCTAATGCCTCCAACAAGACCGGTATGCCTTGCAAAGGCGACAATATGGCTCGTGGAAGAAACCGCTGGCAGGTGTGCCTGGGGGATAACCGTCATGGCCGCAGATGAGGCAGGTGATCGGTGGTGGCATGGGCTGATAGGGCTCGCGGTAGCGAGGATCAGACGGAATGGGGCACCAGTGAAAGTGAAACCCTGGGGCTCCACAAGCATTACACTGCGGTTACTGAGATGACTCTGTGGATAGAGGTACAAGCAAGTCAGCCTGTATTAATGGCTGATAAGGAGAACCAACATGCTGCTCTAAAACATCTGCGAGCACGGCAGTCTGCTCGGCTATACGCGCCTCCCAATCCTGACGCTGAGTCGGGTCGATGAGCTCCATCGAGAAATCAAAATCTGCGGGAAGGGAACTGAACAGAATATCTCCCGGACTGTACGGCTCATGGAAATCAGGTACCTCCAAGATAGGCACCAGCTGCACGGGCTGCACGGGCGAGAGAGGTGGCAATGGTGGCAGTCCGATACCTGAAGCCACAAGAGCCTCAAAATAGCCGATATAGGGATCAGCAGAGTCGGCGTCATCTCTAAGTGATGCAGGAAGAGGTGATGGAAGATTCACGGTGACCAGCGCTGCTGCAGATGCACCAACTGGTGTGCATAGTGGAACTGGGGCGCGAGTAGAAGGACACGAACCCCGTTCTGAAGAGAGGGCATACTGCCCCGAATGAGCTCGGCCAGATCCAGCTGATCCATGACTACTTATGCTGACGAGTTCAATCCACTCTACACACGACACACTCCAACCCATCTGGGGCACGCTGCTACGGGTCTGCAACCAAAAACATAAAAATGTGAGTACAATTCTAATAAAATTTCTACTTCCCATCCCCCCCCCCCCGGTTTGACCGATGCGGCTTGGTTTCCTAATGGATGCTTGGGCGAGTCATTTTAACTCGATAAAACACCTTAGAAAATGAAACGTTTCAAAACTCACGAAGAACCATGCTTTGATACCACCTTTTTGTAATGCCCCTTTCCCATTATCCGCTGGCGGACGAGCTAACTGGTCAACAATCAAACAAGAACATGACCGATCGAATCCGAGCAATACGAAGCCAAAGAGAGTCCGGTTTGAGATAATGACTCGCACCAAACCGCCCTTGACCATGTTTACCTCGTTTCCAAAATACAAAGCTTTTCAGCATGTATTGCTTCAACGAGTTGTGTAAGTTCGGACTAAACCAAATATCAGGGAAGCGATTTCATTTCTAAGTAATTTAAGTCTTTTACAAACAATTTGCCTATTTCAAAATTAATTACAAAAATCAAAAATAATAGGCGCCATGAAAAACCTAACCAAAATGAATCACACAAAACATCGAATAAAAAATCTCTGGCCCGCAAGCAATCCCGAAACTACACTGAGGACCTCGCACGTCCGTCGCTGCTTAACCTGAAAACAGCAAAAATAGTCTAATGAGTGATCTTGAATCACCCAACGAGTCGGTCCCCACTAAAAGCTTCTAGTCTGACCTACAAATACAAATTCCAATCCCAAAACCCAAAATAACAATCATTTAGAAGGAAATAGCTTATCACATGCCACCGTGACGTGATAAGCCCGTAACACAGAAACATTCTCTACCAAAAAGAAAGGCTACGGAAATCAAAGTCATTGCAGCACATACCCTCGATTAGACTCGATCTGTCTATCGTGAAAACCAACATGATTACCATCGGGCCCACTATGCAAACTCGGTAACTTACACGGCAACACTTAGCTAGCGCCATGGTAACTAAAACCACCCACGACTCCTAAACGTAAACACGAAGTCTTACGACCTAGGACAATTTTCTTAATCCATCAATACACATCGCCTCGGGCTACCCCTAGATAGCCTAAGCATCCATGCAGTCCGGCCCTAGGATATGACCCCGTATTCTCTGGACCACACACCTACAGGCGTCACTCAGTAGGTTAACACCATAACCAGATTCACCACGTGAACCGGTCAGGAAACTACCCGAGAATCCAATCGGGTCGGAAGTACCGGAACGCTTTCAATCCTAGACTTGCGGGATCTAATGCACCTTAGAGTTCCAGAGAAATAATGTAAACACTCAGACTCCAGGGACTCTAACACGGAACACAAGACCGTCAAGGTTAGCAGAAGTAAATACAACACCCAATTTATCCCGCAAGTCCTATTCATTCACCACCACCAATCTTATCCGGTTCTATACCGGATTAGGGAACTACCGAACTTACTCGGCCCCATGGGCGAGGTAAGTATCACACAACAATGTCTATCCGGCCCAACATTGGAATAGACCAACAGGCAAGCATGCACAGAACAACATCAGTCTAACACACAATGATTGATAAACAAACAAGTCTTTAAGTTTATTATTAATTTTCCATTCACTTAGTCCTCTACCTTGGGATTAGTGGATTGCTAACCCCGTAGATGGCTCATTTACTTAACCCTTTAAATAACTTTCCTAAATGTCTTTTAATAATCTCCTCGATCTGTCGGTTTAAGATTAGTAAACTTACTAATCCTCCGACATTTCATCGTTATTAACTTGAAGTTAATTAACCCTTTTATACCACCTATTATTACTAACCCACCCGTTATTATATTATATAAAGTTTGTTAAGTGTTTTAATCGTGTTTTAATTCCATCTTAAATCCCGTATGTAGGTTCATTTAATATTGTTCTTAATAGAATATATATGCTTATACGATCTAAACATGACAGTCTATATGAATACAACAATCAACGAGCAATAACGGATTAACACGTATTAATGACTAATCATCTATCATGCATATATAACTCTAATCAATTCAATCATTGAACCGATCTCAATCAATTAATATCCAATTACGGGCATGCAACCTAATACTACGGTTTAAGGGTTTCCCGGTCTATATGATATAATCTATAATGCAATAACCGACTTACAGTGCGTATGCACGACGGATGACGGATGTGACGGAATACCGAACCTCCTAAACCGAACCGACCTGAGGCTAAACCCAAACCTTTCCCGAACCCACGAGTCGAACCGAAGTAGACCCGAACAAGAACCAGCCATTGATTATGCGCTGACCGGCATTGACCATGGCGTTGACCGGTCGTTGACCATTCACCGTTGACCGTTGACTTCCTTAACCAATTTGACTACTCTTGAACCAAACCAACCACTGCTGAACCAAACCAAACCAAACAAAACTGGCTTGAACCAACTCAAATTTGAACCAGGTTTAGCTAAACCTAACTAAACTGGCCGTTGACCAATTAAACCGGTTGACCAATTGAACCAAAGCTTAAACTGGACCCAATCAACACTGAACCATCTTGGACCAAACCACCATTGAACCGGCTGAGAAAATGGTGGTGGAGGAGGCTTTTCCGGTGACAACTCCGGCGTTGACTAGCGAGAAAGAGGGCTCTCCGGTTACTGTCCGGCGAGAGTAACCAACTCTGGTGATGGAGAACCGGCATTGCTTCACGGCAAGAGAAGGAGTTCACGGCAAGTTTCTCCGGTCAAGAATTCCAGCGGTTACCGGCGGCGGAGAGGCGTTTACCGGCGGTTTAAGAGCTTCCCCGGTGGCTAGGAGGATTCTCCGGCGACTGGGAAGATCACTGGAGGATGAGGAAGTCACTTATGAGAGGAGGAAAAGCTGAGAACTGGAATAGAAAGAATAAGAGCAGCGGAGATATCCGCCGGCAACTTCTTCACCGAGATTCCAGCGAGCTCCGGTGGCGGCGGAGGAGAATGAACGGCGGCGTTTCAAGAGGAGGGAGAGAGGAGTTCGCTGGTGCAAGTACGGCGATCTCCTCCAAGATTTCGGCGAGCTCCGGTGGCGGCAGAGGAAGCTGACCGTCGGCGCTTCAAGAGGAGGGAGAGAGGAGTTCATTGGTGCAAGTACTTTAAAGATTTGTGGCTTGGTTGGTGAGTTACAAGAGTAACGTATTCTACAAGTCATGAAGAACATGAAGAACACTAAGAACATATTCATGGTTTTCTTTGAAGATATGAAGATGGGGGATGAATGTATGAATGAGGTGAGAGAGAGAGAGGAGATTCGGTGGTGGAGGTGAGAGGAGAGAAGCTAGAGAATTTGGTGGTTCAATGTTTTGGTGAAATTAATGATGGAGTGAAGTGATTTGCATGGGAGATGCATGGAATCCTATTGGATTCTTTGAGTCCAAACATGTGTCACTCCAGGGTCACTTCTTCTCCCCATCCATAGAATCCAATAGCCTTAATTCGACCCAGAACTCCGTTCATTCCCGCTTGATCCGATTAGCCAATTCCGCTCTTGATTCAGAAATACCCCATACTTCTGCTATAAATACTCCAATCTTATTTATCAAATACTAGATTATTTTAGAAATAATTAGAGATTTGATTCACTCCGTCTTGACATCCGTGGCTCCTGCAATGAATTTTCCAAGTTTTATCGGTTCTTTCGGTTTCCTTTCTCGATAGTCCGATAAACTCGTTTAAAGTCCACTTCCACCAATTATTATCTTCTAAAAGTTTTTCACTTAAAAATAGAAACATTTTGCCCGTCTCGGCTTCCGGCTCGCATTTTGGTATAATTACCATAATGCCCCTCATCTTCTGAAAATTACGAAACTGCCCCAATTGACTTTTCTTCTGCCCGTTGACCCAATTTGTGATACATGGTATTACAACAACTTTCGGAAATAGTTCCAAAAGTGATAATGGGAGAAGTTGTTACATGATGACATGGCAGTCGTGACTTTTTAGACCGGATATCTTTCCACTTTCCTCGGTATAGCGGTGAAGGTTAATATTAACTCGGCCCGTGTCTTCAGTATTCAAGCCGGACTGAATAGGAAGTCGCGAGTTCGACTTCTTTTTCTCGATTCCAATTTACTTGGTCGGAGATCCCAAGTAGCCTCCAAGGAAAAATTTAAAATTTTATCGAGATAAAGTATAAGAATGAAAGGGACATGCGGGTAAATAACCAGCGTCTATACGAAAATTTCTCCTATTTTTCTCTGCGTGAACTTCGGGCCACCTGAGAACGCCAAGGTAACAAACAGAATGACAAATCCAACTATACCATAAATAATATTTCATATTGTCTTATATCGCCTATTCACGTATGGTAATGACACCCCATTGATTTTCGCATACAAATATTGATCATGCCAGCCAGTTATTGGTCTCGTCGTCCCGGTGACATAACATTTCCAGGTAATCGCTGTGAGAGTCGAAACTCACACGGTCAAAAATTGTAGAGCAAACTTTTAAGGAACATAAACTTTCAAGGATACCCACGAAACTAGCAAACCCGGAGGACGTTTAATTGATTAGAAGTCGAAAAGGTACAAAGATCGTAAAAGAAAGTAAAGGAATCGAAAAAGAAATGCAAAAGAACTCGGAAATTGGCTAAGATAAACTGCTAAGTTCTTAAGTCTAAGTCTAGGGTTATTCGCTCTGCCTTTCTCGTCTGGCTTCTCCCTCCTTTTATAGCGTCGGCTTTTGAGAATATTTCTGCAAGATTTGCGGAAATCTTCCTGTTCTTATCTTTTTCCTTTTTTCGCTAAAATGTACATTTCTATCTCGGATTTTCCTTTTCCCAATCTCTTTCTTTACTTCTTCGTCTTTCCGCGGCTCGAATCATTTTCCGGATGGGCCGAGATTTGGACGTTCCGAGTCCGTTAACGTATCAACTTACTTATTTTGTTTAGAGTTTGTCGTATGCTTGGGCCTAAGTTCCTATTTCTCTCGATCTCAATCCATCAGCCCAAGTCATCGGTCCAAGAAAGTATGGGCTGATGTTTCCGAAGGTGGGTTGCGACAAGTTATGTGTATCGGCAAATGTTTGGTTATCCGTTCAGAAAGCTCAGCTTGGAAAACCAGAAACGGTTAAGCTCGGAAATCCGAGATGGTTCAGCTCAAAGGTTCACTCAACTCGGGATTTCTGCAATGGCAACTCATGATCAAGATCGAGACGGGATGGGTTTAGATCCGAGCTGGTTCAGCTCGGAAAACCCGAGCTGGTTTAGCTTGGATTTTCGAGCTGGTTCAGCTCAGTTTTCCGAGCTGTTTTAGCTTGGAATTCCGAGCTGGTTCAGCTCAGATTTCTGAGCTGGTTTAGCTCGGTTTTCCGAGCTGGTTCAGCTCGGATTTCCGAGCTGGTTTAGCTCGGAATTCCGAGCTGGTTAAGTTCGGTTTTCCGAGCTGGTTCAGCTCAGAATATCGAGCTGATTCTGCTCGGTTTTTTGACCTGGTTCAGCTTGTCCTTTGCTTTGTTTGGATGTTCTGTCTATCCGTAGTTCCTGTTGGAAGACATGTTTGTCCGATTACGATGTCGTCTGTTTTGCCGAAACCATTTTTTCGATAAATCGTTTAGGTGACATTGTCGGCATCTCGTACAACTTTGTCACTTATACGAGACCTTGAACGTCTAATGCAAACAATCGCTCGTACCCGACTGCTTGATCCTGTCTTCGGCTATTGTTTTCGTCGAGGGTTTTTTGACCCCAACAATTAGCCCCCCAGCTCGTCAGACTCGAATGCGATGATGGCGAGGTTATTTTGTATTCGAGGCGAAAGAAATTATCCGAAAGACTTGGTTCGGTCCTTTCTATTTTTGTTGCTCTTATGTTTGCGATGAAGGATTGTCTGAATCGTTTGTCGCATTTGGGTCTTCGTCTTGTACATCAAGTTTAGACGAATGTTTTGAAATAGTATTTTTGAGTTGGATTTGTTTCGGCCCTTCGAGTAAGTCGATTCACATCCATTGGCGTGTATATGGTGACCCTTTTGGATCTTTCGGCCGTAGTTGATTTTTATGTGCAGAGTCTTCCGAGCAATTCCGTATGTTGGTGAAATTTTCTTCGTAACCATTGGTCGTTCCTGGTGTATGACCTTAATGCTACTTTACTTCAAGCGAAAAAAATTTGTTTACAGCTGAACCTTATTGTAACACCCCTTTCCCATTCTCCACTGATCGTCGAGCTGACCGACCAACAATCAAACAAGAACATGACCAATCGAACCCGAGCAAGTCGAACAGGAAAAGTTCGTCATAGGACGAAGCCAAAGACATATCGGTTTGAGACAAAGGCTCGCACTAACCCGTCCTTGACTCCGCTATCCTCACTTCCATAGTACAAGTCGTACGCCTTGAACCACTTCCGTGAGTTGTGTCGGTTTGGACTAAACACAATATCAGGAAAGCATATTCATTTCTGAGTAACTAAACGTTCAGCACAACGTTTAATCGTCATTTTTACAAATCATTTCGCCAATCAACAAACAACACTCAAATCTCAATACAAAATTGGCGACAAGCCGAACCGAGAGAAAAATCCCGAAAACATCGAATCAAAATCCCGCCCCAAGCCATCCCGAAACTACACCGAGGTCCTCCCGCGCCCGTCGCTGGTAAACCTGAAAAACACAAAAAGAGTCTAATGAGTGATCTAAGATCACCCAGCGAGTCGGCTCCCCACTAAGGTTTCTAATCTATCTATCATCTATAGATTCCCGCCTGAAACCCCAAAATAACAAGCAATCAAAACAAATAGCCGATCACGCACTACCACGTCGTGTCGAGCCCACACACAATCAATTGCCACCAAAAATAACAAGAAGGCGATTAGAGGAAATCGGGAGCACTGCGGCACATGTCCCCGATTGAGACTCGATCTATCTACAGCGCACTACCAACTACACCAACACACCACTGGGCCCCTACGATCTCGGTAACTTCCACGGGTTTCCACTGTTACCGATATGGTAACTAACCCACGACTCCTAGATGTTGACACCAAGTCCAACGGCTAGGACACCGTTCTCCGTCCATCGATACGCGGTGACTCAGGCTACCCCTAGATAACCCAAGCTTCCATGCAGTCCGGCCCTAGGACATGACCCCGTATTCTCCGGACCACACACCTACCCGCATCACTCAGTAGGTTAACGTCATAACCGGAATCACCACGGCCCGGTTAGGCAACTACCCGAGGATCCAATCGGGTCGGAAGTACCGGAACGTATCCAAACACCTATACTTGCGGGATCTAACGCACCCTAGAGTCCTAGTACATAAATGTAAACACGCAGACTCGCTTGGACTCTAACAATCAATCTCAATCAATAACAACAATCAACTCAACCTCGCATCCCGCAAGTCTACTCACGCACACCACCGCTCTGACATGGCACCGTACCGAGTCAGCACCACAACTTAACCGTCCTGTGACCGAGTTAAGTAACAACACGGATCGCTCGGCCCAACACCGAGTCGATCTAACAGGCCTGCACAGAAAGCTCAACAACAAGCACACAACAACACAATCACACAATCAACAGTCTACTCGGCCCAACACCGAAGTAGACACACAATCACACAATCAGGCCTATTAGGGTTTCTAACGTCTTTTAACCAATTTACGCCCGCTACCTTGGTTTAGCAGCTTGCTAACCCGTAGACGGTTCTGCAACCACAACACTTCTCATTTCTTAACATTTCCTAAACATATTTTAATCAACTCCCCGATCCGTCGGTTTAGAGCTAGTAGCTTACTAGACTCCCCGACGTCTCATCTTTCATTAACTTAATTCATTTAATCTCGGGAATCTCCGATACCATTCCATATGCTATACGTTCGTTAGGTTTAATTTTGTATTTTAACTCGTCTTAATTCCCGTACTTATATTCATTCAATACCGTTCTTTACATACGTATATCTGCATATATATACGGCCCTAACATGCAACGACTATATGAATGCATCATTCAATATTACTATCAACCTAACGGCACACAATAGGTTTAATCCGTTTAATTCTCATAATCCAAACATGCGTCTTAAACCTAACCGGTTTATTATTAAGTCAATCATTCAATTCTCAAACACAAACAATCGCATCCGGGTATGCAATCCTAATTCTAAGGTTTCCCATTTCTCGATCTATATGCATCTAACTACGGTGTTTGAGCCGACTCACAGTGATTTATGACGAAACGAATGGCACGGATGCAGATACGGCTTCCCGAGACCCCGAACTAAACCCGAACCTCTCGAACACACGAACACGAAATCCGAAGCTTCCCGAACGCCCGTACATGAACCGCAAACACAGAACCGGCCAGAGTCAACACGTTGACCGCGGCGTTGACCGTTGACCACTGACCGTTGACCCAGCTGAACCGGTTGACCAATGAATCAATAATTGACCGGTTTAGGTAAACCAGGTCAAAATCACCCATTGATCGAGAGTTGACCGGTTAACCTAAACCGATCCAAAACTACCCAAACCAACTTCAATCTTGCAATAACCCATCTGAACCAACTCCTTGAAGAACCGGCTGAAGACACGGCGGCGAGGAAGCTTCTCCGGCGACTTCTCTGGACCATCTTCTCTCTCCTCATTTTCTCTTCTTCTGGTTCTCTCTCTTCCGGCTCTCTCTCTCCTTCAAGTTTCTCTCTCACTCAAGGTTCTCTCTCTCTCTCCCTTCCTCTTCTTCACACTTCTCTCTCTTCTCCACGCCTCTCTCTCTCTCTATTCCGGCTTTCTCTCTCCTCCGGATATTCTTCTCCTTCCTCCGGTCTTCCTCCTCCGCCGGCTTCTCCTCCTCCGGTCTTCTTCTCCTTCTCCTCCTTCTTCTCCTCCTCCTCCTTCTCCTTTTTCTTCTTCTTCTTCTTCTCCTCCTCTCCCTCACGCTTCTTCTCTTCCTCTTTCTTTTTCTTTGTGTGATGAATAAAAATGAAGAGCTAAGCACTTCTTATATAGTCACCTTGGGTTAACAAAATGGAGACAAGTGTCTCATGACACATCTCTTCCCCTTCTTGACACATCAACACCCATGCATGTGAAAACCTTGGAGAGCAAGCCTCCTCTTCTCTAAATGACACCACATCATGTGAGTTGTTGACACAAAATCTTGATAGCTCTTCCTCCTCTCTCTTAGCCACGAAACCACTCCATGCAGGGCCAAAAACAACTCTTTTTATCATCCTTCTCATGTATAGAAAGCCCACTTAGAAGCCCTTTGGATTTGGACTTAAAACCTTCTTGTAGATTCATTGAATCATGACTTCACAAAGGCTCTTCTTCTCTCTTGCATAATTTCGTGGCACAAGCTTGTAAATGGGCTTGCATTAGGTCCATAATGAATTCAGACATCCGCTCTAATCATCCCAAACCAAGTCCAAGCTCCCTTGAATTTATTTTGGAATTTTAGTCATTAATCACCCATTAATGATCTAAAATATATAACTTAATATAGGCACTGAATCTTGATGAATATTTTCAACCATGTCTTCTATATCTTCTCCTGAAGCTGTGGTAAACATTTCATGATTTTTGGTGGCCTTTAGAGGGTCTTCTTGCTTCCCGAACATTGTATCGGTTTCTCGAAAAACCGGTTTTACGTTGAATATTTTAAAAACCCTTTAGTTGCTTCTATAAATCCACCAAGTCTCACTTTCAGTTTCCAGATGCTCTTAGATGAATTTAAAATTTTGAATCGCCTCAAACGGACACCCGTAGCTCCTGTTATGGATTTTACAAGTTTTATCGGTTCTATCGGTTTCCTTTCCCGATAGTCCGTAAAACTCGTTTAATCTCCGTTTCTTCCACGTCTGGTCTTCTAAATGTTCTTTATGGTTTAGAAAGAGAACATTTGGCCCATCTTGGCTTTCGTCTCGAACTTTGGAAAAATTACCATTTTGCCCCTAGGTTTGGCAAAATTACAATTTTGCCCCTGTTGACTTTTCTTCTGCCCGTTGACCATATTTTTGGATACGGGGTATCACATTCTTCCCCACTTACAAGAATTTGGTCCATGAATTCTCCGTCACTACCAGACTTTGAAACGGACCCAAACCCCCGCAAGTTGCTCCGTCACTTGATTTCAACGCTTCCTTACTCGAACACTGCTTCATATTTCTGACTTCTGACATTCCTGCGTTCCTTCCAAACCTTCCGTCTAACTGATCTTTGCACTGATTCCCCAACGACCATTCCTTGCCCAGGCTCTTAGTCTTGTCTACCTTACTTCGCTTCCTTCTTAACTGACTCCATCTGTCTTGAACTTCAGACTCACTCGATGCTAGCTTCTTTGCTTGCTCTCCCACTTCTGACTTCCCCACTTCGCTTCGTCTTCCACGTATTTCACGGTACTGGTTTGTCTCCCCGAGACACTCTTCAAGAATCTGTATTTCATACCTGATGCTCTTATGACTCTAACTCCTTCCACCCTGATAACTCCACTCCAATTTTGAACACTCTTCAAAATTTTTGATTTCTGATTCCGACGTGGCTAAACCTCCATTCCATTCACAATGTCCGCTTTTCTCTAGTTTCCACACTGTCGCTGACATTACTTCAAATCTTTTCGCTAACTCATCATACTAACCGCTTCGCTCTTCTGGTTGCCCTGTACTGACACATTCCCCACTGACGATCCTTTTGCAACTGCTTCACTTCCCGGGTCAACCTGTCTCGCTGTCTCTTTACATTCCACCTTGCTTTCGGGTTCGGGTTCGGTCTCGTATTCTTATCGCATCGTCCATTCCGTCCTACATTCAACACAACATTTTTCACTGGAGCGGTGAAATTCAAACCAATCTATCCTTCGATATCACTTCCCCATAGAGATATAGTTAGTTAATCATGTACCCGACGGTTAACCATGATTAATTAACGATAATCTATAATTCCGCTCTCTCGTGAATCGACAGTCGAATACAACCATTCTCAAGTTAGCTCAACACCTTAAACGAAAAGGTTCTAACACTTTTATTTCTAACAACTTAACGATTGCGATAAAAAAAATTAAACTACTCAATCCCACCCAACACAACTAGCAATCGAATGGCTTACCGCTGCCATTCACACTTCTCACACGCTATACCACGAATGAAACACAATCCTAACTATCCAATGCACCACTCAAGCATTAGATAAAACACGCAAGCAATAAACACAAAAGCAAGCAATTACCACATACAACCAAGCAATCACCAGTTCGCTCCGGATATGTCGTCAGTCTGGGTTTAGGTTATGATGAACGGTTCCTCAGTTCTGCTCATCATTAGACTTCACATGGTAACTCATTTGCATCCCAAAACCATCACACGCATGCAAACAATTACTACGTAAGCCATAATGATAAGTAAAACATCATGCATCACATACATACATAAAACGACAACACACATGTTTCGAGGTTTTTACATACATAAATAAAACAGAAGTACAACCACAAGACGTCCGTCATCCATACCCTAACCCCCAAACTGCACCGTCATACCCCGGAGATGTCAGAACAACATACGAAGATCGCCGATCTAGATACACACAAAAGCAACATAGTTAGTGCCCAACTTACCTGGCCTAACTATCCTAGTCCTAACAGCCCCAACATGGCCGAAATGCCCAACACAGACGGCATCGCGGCTCGCGGTGGTAACCACTGGCAGGTGCGCCGGGAGGGTGTGGTGGGTGTGCATCTCTAGTCGGCGCTCCAACGTGCTGCGGCTCTGCTATCATACAACCGGTGCAAGATGACCGTCCATACCACACACCTGACAACAGTAAGGGATCGGCACCGGCTGATACGTCTCACGATAACGCGGATCGACTGGTCGTGGACACCAATACAGATGTAAATCCTGAACTCCGCAGGCGCTACACGTGCGGTATACAGGCATAGGCGGCACTGAATCTGGCGTGTATGCTGGTGGAATCTCTTGCGATGCGACTGGCTCGGCCGGTGGTGCCTCTGGTGATGTAACTGTCTCAAACTGCGCATCCGACCCTGACGTCGACATCGGCTCAACCCCTGATGATGGCTCCATCATAGAGAATCTACTGCTCTAAAACGTCCCCGAGTATCGCCATCGGCTCATCCATGTGCTGCTCCCACTGCAACTGCTGCTCTGGGTCTATCAGCTCCATATCCATGTCGACTGCTGCATGCAACTGATCCATTCTAAACTTTCCCCGATGAGCTTAATGAAATCTGACTCGTGTAAGTTAAAAGGTAACGGCACGTCATGGGCCTCTAACATCGGTGGCTGAATAACTGGCGGTACCATAGGCGCCTCCAACTGTGGCGGAAATGGTGGCAACCCATAGTCTGCGTATCCCATATATCCCATCGCTCCTGCGATTGGGTCTGGAGTACCTGCATCGTCCCGTAAGGATGGAGGTAATGGGTCAGGCAATGGTCTCCAATCTACAGCGGCGGCCCTCGCTCCCTGCTGCACTCGCGGAACAACTGGTGGTCGATCAAATATCCAGGAACCCTGTGACTGTCACGACTGTGCTGCTCTCAAACCTGCCTGATGCTGCTCTAACAGAGCTCGATACTCTGCCCATATCATCCGGCGATGACTCATACTGCTCACTGTAATCTCTCACACGATGCACACACACCCACACACAATCCGTCCAGGGCCACTCTGCTGCTGTCTGCAATCAAAAACACAATAAACATCAGTACAAATAACACAATTTCCTATCCCATCCCAACCCCGGATTTACGGACGCGGCTCGGTTTCCTAATGGATGCTTGGGTAAGACACAATTTTGACTCGATAAAACACGGAAAACACTCAGAAATGAATAGCTTTGAAACCCATGCAGAACCATGCTCTGATACCACCTTTCTGTAACGCCCCTTTCCCATTCTCCGCTGACCGTCGAGCTGACCGACCAACAATCAAACAAGAACATGACCGATCGAACCCGAGCAAGTCGAACTGGAAAAGTTCGTCACAGGACGAAGCCAGAGACATATCGGTTTGAGACAAATGCTCGCACTAACCCGTCCTTGACTCCGCTATCCTCACTTTCATAGTACAAGTCGTACGCCTTGCACCACTTCCGTGAGTTGTGTCGGTTCGGACTAAACACAATATCAGGAAAGCATATTCATTTCTGAGTAACTAAACGTTCAGCACAACGTTTAATCGTCATTTTACAAATCATTTTGCCAATCAACAAACAACACTCAAAGCTCAATACAAAATTGGCGACAAGACGAACCGAGAGAAAAATCCCGAAAACATCGAATCAAAATCCTGCCACAAGCCATCCCGAAACTACACCGAGGTCCTCCCGCGTCCGTCGCTGCTAAACCTGAAAAACACAAAAGAGTCTAATGAGTGATCTAAGATCACCCAGCGAGTCGGCTCTCCCACTAAGACTTCTAATCTATCTATCATCTGTAGATTCCGGCCCGAAACCCCAAAATAACAAGCAATCAAAACAAATATCCGAGCACGCACTACCACGTCGTGTCGAGCCCACACACAATCAATTGCCACCAAAAATAACGAGAAGGCGATTAGAGGAAATCGGGAGCACTGCGGCACATGTCCCCGATTAAGACTCGATCTATCTACCGCGCACTACCAACTACACCAACACACCACTAGGCCCCTACGATCTCGGTAACTTCCACGGGTTTCCACTGTTACCGATATGGTAACTAACCCACGACTCCTAGATGTCGACACCAAGTCCAACGGCTAGGACACCGTTCTCCGTCCATCGATACGCGGTGACTCAGGCTACCCCTAGATAACCCAAGCTTCCATGCAGTCCGGCCCTAGGACATGACCCCGTATTCTTCGGACCACACACCTACCGGCGTCACTCAGTAGGTTAACGCCATAACCGGAATCACCACGGCCCGGTTAGGCAACTACCCGAGGATCCAATCGGGTCGGAAGTACTGAAACGTATCCAAACACCTAGACTTGCGGGATCTAACGCACCCTAGAGTCCTAGTACATAAATGTAAACACGCAGACTCGCTTGGACTCTAACAATCAATCTCAATCAATAACAACAATCAACTCAACCCCGCATCCCGCAAGTCTACTCACGCACACCACCGCTCTGACTCGGCACCGTACCGAGTTAGCACCACAACTTAACCGGTCCCGTGACCGAGTTAAGTAACAACACGGATCGCTCGGCCCAACACCGAGTCGATCTAACAGGCCTGCACAAAAATCTCAACACAACCACACAACAACACAATCACACAATCAATAGTCTACTCGGCCCAACACCGAAGTAGACACACAATCACACAATCAGGCCTATTAGGGTTACTAACATCTTTTAACCAATTTACGCCCGCTACCTTGGATTAACAGCTTGCTAACCCGTAGACGGTTCACCAACCACAACACTTCTCATTTCTTAACCTTTCCTAAACATATTTTAATCATCTCCCCGATCCGTCGGTTTAGAGCTAGTAGCTTACTAGACTCCCCGACGTCTCATCTTTCATTAACTTAATTCATTTAATCTCGGGAATCCCCGATACCATTCCATATGCTATACGTTCGTTAGGTTTAATTTCGTATTTTAACTCGTCTTAATTCCCGTACTTAGATTCATTCAATACCGTTCTTTACATACGTATATATGCATATACGGCCCTAACATGCAACGACTATATGAATGCATCACACAATATTACTATCAACCTAACGGCACACAACAGGTTTAATCCGTTTAATTCTCATAATCCTAACATGCGTCTTAAACCTAATCGGTTTGTTGTTAAGTCAATCATTCAATTCTCAAACACAAACAATCGCATCCGGGTATGCAATCCTAATTCTACGTATTCCCATTTCTCGATCTATATGCATATAACTATGGTGTTTGAGCCGACTCACAGTGATTTATGACGGAACGAACGGCACGGATGCAGATACAGCTTCCCGAGACCCCAAACTAAACCCGAACCTCCCGAACACACGAACACGAACTCCGAAGCTTCCCGAACGCCCGTACATGACCGCAAACACAGAACCAGCCGGAGTCAACACGTTTACCGGCGTTGACCACGGCGTTGACCGTTGACCACTGACCGTTGACCCAGCTGAACCGGTTGACCAATGAATCAATAACCCAATTGACCGGTTTAGGTAAACCGGGTCAAAATTATCCATTGACCGAGAGTTGACCGGTTAACCTAAACCGATCCAAAACCACCCAAACCAACTTCAATCTTGCAATAACCCATCTGAACCAACTCCTTGAAGAACCGGCTGAAGACACGGCGGCGAGGAAGCTTCTCCGGCGACTTCTCCGGACCATCTTCTCTCTCCTCATTTTCTCTTCTTCCGGTTCTCTCTCTCCTTCAAGTTTCTCTCTCACTCAAGATTATCTCTCTCTCCCTTCCTCTTCTTCACACTTCTCTCTCTTCTCCACGGCTCTCTCTCTCTATTCCGTCATTCTCTCTCCTCCGGATCTTCTTCTCCTTCCTCCGGTCTTCCTCCTCCGCCGGCTTATCCTCCTCCGGATTCCCTCCTCTGGTCTTCTTCTCCTTCTCCTCCTTCTTCTCCTCCTCCTCCTTCTTCTTTTTCTTCTTCTTCTTCTTCTCCTCCTCTCCCTCACGCTTCTTCTCTTCCTCTTTCTTTTTCTTTGTGTGATGAATAAAAATGAAGAGCTAAGCTCTTCTTATATAGTCACCTTGGGTTAAAAAAATGGCCACAAGTGTCTCATGACACATCTCTTTCCCTTCTTGACACATCAACACCCATGCATGTGAAAACCTTGGAGAGCAAGCCTCCTCTTCTCTAAATGACACCACATCATATGAGTTGTTGACACAAAATCTTGAAAGCTCTTCCTCCTCTCTCTTAGCCACGAAACCACTCCATGCAGGGCCAGAAACAACTCTTTTATCATCCATCTCATGTATAGAAAGCCCACTTAGAAGCCCTTTGGATTTGGACTTAAAACCTTCTTGTAGATTCATTGCATCATGACTTCACAAAGGCTCTTCTTCTCTCTTGCATAATTTCGTGGCACAAGCTTGTACATGGGCTTGCATTAGGTCCATAATGACTTCAGACATCAGCTCTAATCATCCCATACCAAGTCCAAGCTCCCTTGAATTTATTTTGGAATTTTAGTCATTAATCACCCATTAATGATCTAAAATATATAACTTAATATAGGCACTGAATATTTATGAATCCTTTCAACCATGTCTTCTATATCTTCTCCTGAAGCTGTGGTAAACATTTCATGATTTTTGGTGGCCTTTAGAGGGTCTTCTTGCTTGCCCGAACATTGTATCGGTTTCTCAAAAAACCGGTTTTACGTTGAATATTTTAAAAACCCTTTAGCTGCTTCTATAAATCCACCAAGTCTCACTTTCAGATTCCAGATGCTCTTAGATGAATTTAAAAATTTGAATCGCCTCAAACGGACACCCGTAGCTCCTGTTATGGATTTTACAAGTTTTATCGGTTCTATCGGTTTCCTTTCCCGATAGTCCGTAAAACTCGTTTAATCTCCATTTCTTCCACGTCTGGTCTTCTAAATGTTCTTTATGGTTTAGAAATAGAACATTTGTCCCATCTCGGCTTCCGTCTCAAACTTTGGCAAAATTACCATTTTGCCCCTGGGTTTGGCAAAATTACAATTTTGCCCCTGTTGACTTTTCTTCTGCCCGTTGACCATATTTTTGGATACGGGGTATCACACTTATGAAAGGCTGCCTACGTACCCTTAAGAAAGGGATCAAGCCATCCGTAGTTCTCTTGAGTTAAGTTTGATGGTCAGCGAGATATACTCTACCTACAAACATGAGATGATTGAGACCAGTGTGCTCGGAAGCGTCTTACTGGGTTTCGAAATTGAGTCCGAGGAATAGTAAGATGTATTCCTCCCGCGGACATGTAATGATTATACCAGTGTTCTTGGAAGCGTCTTACTGGGTTTCGAAATTGATTCCGAGGAGTAGCAAGATGTACTCCTCTTGCGGACTTGTAATGTTTTGACCAGTGTGCTCGGAAGCGTCTTACTGGGTTTTGACATCGAGTCCGAGAAATAACAAAACGTACTTCTCTTGCGGACCTATAGTGATTTCGACCAGTGTGCTCGAAAGCGTTTTACTGGGTTTCGAGTCCGAGAAATAACAAAACATTTTTCTCTTGTGGACTTATAATGATCAGACCAGTGTGCTCGGAAGCGTTTACTGGGTTTCGATTCCGAGAAATAACAAATCGTTTTTCTCTTATGGACTTATAACGATTAGACCAGCGTGCTCGGAAGCGTCTTGCTGGGTTTCGAGGAGTTTTGCGGTTGACTTTAGTACTAGTGAGTTATTTTACTGGGTTTGATCTTACTTCGACCTCTAGACTTATGTTCCCTTCGGCGATAATAAACATAGATAGCGCGATGTTATCTATTGTTGGATGTAATATAGCCTCAATCCATATTGGACGTGTTGGCTTATATTCGTAAAGGATGTATGCGTTTGTCCGATGCGGCCGTCAGCGGACAAGATAAGTTATTCCTAACGACTATGCATGCGATGTAATAGTAGGCGGATTCTAAGTTGCAAAGTTCATATCCTAATTTCGATCTAAGAGAAATAAATTTTAATGGAAATGAGAAAAGGGAGTTTGTTTTCGTTACCGGATGTCCTCATGAGTATGGTTGGGGAGCTGAACTTTTGCGGGTGCGCCGTGCTTCCAACTGCGATCTGTTGTCCGGAGTTGTTTGGGTGAGTTGGATATATGAGTCGAGTGCCTTGAGAGTAGTCCGAATATACCTCGAAATTAGTTGGAAAAGTTTTGTCTTTGGTTGAGAGGAACATCTTGCTCGGAACTTCCGAGAAAAGTGGTCAGCTCGGAATTTCCGAGAAGAGAGGTCAGCTCGGAATTTCCGAGAAGAGAGTTCAGCTCGAAATTTCCGAGAAGAGAGGTCAACTCGGAATTTCCGAGAAGAGAGGTCAGCTCAGAATTTCTGAGAAGAGAGGTCAGCTCAGAATTCTCGAGAAGAGAGTTCGGCTCGTAATTCCCGAGAAGAGAGTTCGGCTCGTAATTCCCGAGAAGAGAGGTCAGCTCGGAATTTCCGAGAAGAGAGGTCATCTCGTAATTTCCGAGAAGAGAGGTCAGCTCAGAATTTCCAAGAAGAGAGGTCAGCTCGGAATTTCCGAGAAGAGAGATCAGCTCGGAATTTCCGAGAAGAGAGGTCAGCTCGGAATTCCCGAGAAGAGAGTTCAGCTCGAAATTCCCGAGAAGAGAGGTCAGCTCAGAATTTTCGAGAAGAGAGGCAAGCTCGGAATTTCCTAACTGGTTCGCTCGGAAGTTCGGACTTTCCTAGCTGATTTACTCGGAAGCTCCGAATTGACTGGTTTGATTAGCTCAGACTTTCCTAGCTGATTTTCTTGGAAGTGTTGAGCTGACTTGTTTGATTAACTCGGACTTTCCTAGCTGACTTGCTCGAAAGTTCCTAGCTGACTTGCTCGGAAGTTCCTAGCTCACTTTCTCGGAAGTTTCTAGCTCACTTTGTTTGAACAGATCGGACTTCGCTAACTGACTTTGGAAATTCCTAGCTGACTTGTTCGAACAGCTTGAACTTTCCTAGCTGACTTGCTTGGAAGTTCCTAGCTTACTTGCTCGGACAGCTCGGATTTTCCTAGCTGAATTGCTTGGAAGTTCCTATCTGACTTGCTCAGTCAGCTCGGATTTTCCAAGCTGACTTGCTTGGAAGTTCCTAGCTAACTTGCTCGGAATTTCCTAGCTGACTTGCTAAAAATTCCTAGCTGATTTGTTTGAATGTTCCGAGCAACTTTGTCCGAAAAGCTTTCGAGTTCGAAAATTGTTTTAAAATTTTTCGAATTCTGATGCGAGAGTATATATATATATATACTTTTTTTTTGAAAAGGAAGGATAATTGAACCGATCAAGATATCGGCTGCCTACGTCCCCCTTTCGGGGATCATTCGGAGCTTACGAGTCCGTTGAGCGTGAAGTTAGTTCATCTTTCTTGGAGCTTTGGTTTGTTTCTTCGAGCAACCGAGATGGTAGGATCTATGATTGTAAGCTGAACTCTATTGCTTTCCTTGATTTGATAGAACGTGCTGGAGCCTAGTCGGCTCAGGTAGAGTTGAGGGATCCTGCTTGCAATTTGAGATAGACTGATCTTCGATTAGTTGAGGCGTCGCGGACGTGTGTCCCCTCGGAAAAATTAGTGCTTAAAGGGATTTAGTCTGTCGGCCGCACTTTTTCTCGACAAGGATTCAGATTGAATATGGGTGAACGTCGAGCAGAATGTGCTTTAATCGTTGGCACATATTTCTTGTTGGGCTGCTCAGTGGTTCGTGCTCGTGCTCTGCTTGGATTACTGACGAGGCGAAATTCTGAGATATTTTGAGTAGTATGACTGCGTTGACGCTGAGTAGCATAATCGCGAAAATACCAAGCTAGACGTTTCATGATAGGTTAGTACGTCGCATAATCGATATTGTCCAACGTGATGCGTTCGGGCATGCTTGATCAAGTATTATCAAACTTATGTGAGATAAGGCAATTTTCGTCCTCCGCAAATTTTGTATCGTGTTCGGAAACTTTTTGCTTGGAAAATCTTTTTTTATATCTTTATATACGTCTATATATATATATACGTATATATATATATAACACGCATAATGACGAGCTTGGCACGTCCGAGGTGCTTCTCCCTTCCGTTTTTCTCTTCTTTTTTTTTTCCTTCTTCCTTTTCAGCTCGGAAGACGAGCTGAATTTTGTCTTTTTTCCCTTCCTTTTCAGCTCGGAAAACGAGCTGATTTTTTTTTAACTTTTATTTTTTTTCTTCCTTTTCAGATTTTCTTCAAACTTTTTTTTTTAAGTTTGGAACTTACGAGCTTGTTCAGCTCGGATTTGAGCTGGTTCAGCTCGGATTTCCGAGCTGGTTCAACTCAGATTTCCGAAAATTATGCGAGTTGGCGAGCATGCTGTGTGATTTGTCGAACAAGCTGCCGATCAAGCTGCGCGTATTGCCGAGCATGCTTTGCGAGTTGGCTAGCATGCTTTGTGAGTTGCCGTGCATGCTTTCGAGTTGCCGAGCACGCTTGCGAGTTGCCGAGCATGCTTTGCGAGTTGTTGAGCATGCTTTACGAGTTGCCGAACATGCTTTGCGAGTTTACGAGCACGCTTTGCGAGTTCTCGAGCACGCTTTGCTAGTTGCAGAGCATGCTTTGCGAGTTTCCGAGCACGCTTTGCGAGCTGCCGAGCAAGCTTGCGAGCTACCGAGCACGCTTTGCGAGTTGTCGAGCACGCTTTGCGAGTTGCCGAGCTTGCTTTGCGAGTTGCCGAGCAGGCTTTGCGAGTTTCCGAGCATGCTTGCGAGTTTCCGAGCACGCTCGCGAGTTTCCGAGCACGCTTTGCGAGTTGCCGAGCACGCTCTGCGAGTTGCCGAGCAGGCTCTGCGAGTTTCCGAGCACGCTCTGCGAGTTTCCGAGCACGCTTTGCGAGTTGCCGAGTACGCTTGCGAGTTGCCGAGCACGCTTGCGAGTTGCCGAGCACGCTTTGCGAGTTGCCGAGCACGCTTTGCGAGTTGCCGAGCACGCTTTCGAGTTGCCGAGCATGCTTTGTGAGTTGCCGACCATGCTTCGCGAGTTGCCGAGCACGGTTGCGAGGTTCCGAGCAAGCTTGCAAGGTGCCGAGCACGCTTTGCGAGTTGCCGAGCACGCTTGCGAGTTGCCGAGCACACTTGCGAGTTTCCGAGCACGCTTGCTGATATATCATGGTTTTTACCGGTTTTATGCCATGATATAAGTGTGTTTTAGAGTCTTTTTGTGTTCTTTTAGAGTCTATTACAGGTATAATCAGGTTTGGAGCAGAGTTGGAGATATTGGAGCATTTTGGGGATTTTTAGAGTGTTTGGCCAAGAGATTGAGCTCACTGTCCAGAAATCAGGATTGCATCGATCGACACACCTTTGGTGTCGATCGACACACTAGCGAGATGGGCCGATTCGGCGGTTTAATGAAGAATGAAGATTTTGCACTTTGGCCCAGAAGTTTCCAGTATTTACAAAGAAGCCCCAGCCGAGATTAAGCCTATATAATTAGGATTTTGGTGTTTATTTTACAAAACGCTTTCATACTTAGAGCTAAGGGATTTTTAGAGCTTTTGGGGCTGATCTAATCCTGTACTTCATCTATTTTGGAGAAGATTTCGAACCCCTTTATCTATTTAATTTTTTATATGCAATCTATTAATTCTATGATTTCTGTTTCATTAATCATGTCTGAGTAGATTCATAGTTAGGTTTAGGGTTTCTCATTAAGGATTTCATGACTTGCTAGACTTATTTTAATCAGTTAAGGATTCACATGAATAGAATGTTCTTCGATCTAAATTGTGTTTAATGCTAGTTCTAACCTGATCAATTAAAGTCTAGATCTTAGGTTGCTAAATACGACACGAAAGTGTGGTTTAGAATCTGAACTATTTAGGTTGAGCAATTGAACTTCTCGCAAAGGAATTTGGTTTAGTTTAATTGTGATCATATCGAACTTGAAATTAATGCTGGTTTAATATGTTAGTAATTGCAAAGGAATTTGGATTGCTGCACTTAGACTTAGAGAATTCTCGCAAAGGAATTTGGTTAATTCTATATCCGTGATTTGAGTTCTAGAACTGTGCTTAATTAGATCCTGACTGATTGATTTGTCTGCTTGTCTGATTTCCTGAGAACACCCTAGACTTAGCGCCTTTAATTAACTGCTTTCACCACCGATAATCTGCTACTTGTTTACTTTCTCGCTTTGCTATTTAGTTTACTACAAATTGCTTTCTTCTTAGTTTAAATCTCTACAGTTCTAATCTATCGAGACCAGAGTCTCTGTGGATTCGATACCCTATATACTACAATCACTTAACTGTGCACTTGCAGTAGAATAGGATTAATTCTTGACCCTATCAAGTTTCTGGCGCCGTTGCCGGGGACTCTTAGAGTCTTCGATAGGATCGAACATAGGGTTTTTACTAGGATTTTTATTTTCTTTGCTTTTTGTTTTCATTTTTTATTTTATTTACTAAATTTTTCTCTGTTTTCTCTCTGTCGCAGGTACCGATTTCGCTTTGCGTCGATCGTTGAACCTTTGTGTCGATCGTCACTAGGCGATTCTGAGATTAAATCGATCGTTGTACTGATAGCATCGATCGTTGCTTGACGATTACAGACAGTTATGAAGACGCGTGAAACTAGAAGTAATCAGTACTTGAACCTCGTTAATCTCGGACTTGAAGAACTTGGACGTCTAGAGAGGACTAACAGAAGAGAAAGAAGAGCAAGGATGGTGGTACAGAAGGTAATCATAATGCTTGATGCTCAAGGTACCCTAAGGGACCGAGATAACAATCCGTACAATGCTGCTGGGCATCGGATTGACGCTGAAGGGAATGTAATCCCTGATCCTCCTGAGCAACCGCAACAGGAGCAGAACCAAGGCCAAAGACAGGCCCAAAATAGACAGATGATAGTCCATGAGAGGACTTTAGCTGACTACAACAGACCGGATGAGTTTCATGCAAACCGGTCAGCTCTTGTGATGCCTGGTTTTGCGAGGAATGATTTTGAGATCAAAACCATCTACTACTCGCTGATGAGACAGAATGCCTTCCATGGTCATCCCACGGAGCAGCCTATGGATCACATTGATCAGTTTGAGGATATAATCACTGGCATGAAGTATGATGGAGTTTGCCAGGATTATCTGTTTCTCAAGCTCTTTCCATATAGCCTCGCTGAAGACGCTGCTGCATGGCTGAAGCAACTGCCACCTGGGCAGTTTGATACTTGGGCAGCTCTGAAGAGTGAGTTCTTGCGTCACTTCTACGATGATGCACGCTCTGATCAGTCCAGACAAGACATACTCACCTTTTCCCAAGGTCCTACCGAGCCTCTTAAGACTGCCTGGATGAGATTCAAGAAGTACCAGCGTGACTGCCCACACCATGGATTCACTGAGGTCACATTGCTAGGTATCTTCTTCAGACGCATAGATCTTCCATATCAGTATGCGCTGGATAACTCCAGCAATGCAAATTTCAACACCAGGACTCCTGCACAAGCTAAGCAGTTGATTGATAACTTAGTGAGCAGCAACAGTTGCAAGACTATGGATGAGAGGAGAAAGAAATCTGGTGGAAGTGTATAGAATTCGGAGATTGCTGATATTAGATCTAAGCTGGACACAGTTTGTAATCTTCTAGCTGGTAAGAAAGCTGTCCACTTTGCCCAAGATGTTGAGGTAATTCAGACTGAGGAGGACACTCAGGAAGAAGATGTGAATTACATTGGAGGATCTGGTTTCCAAGGTAATAGATTTGGTAATCAGCAGGGGAACAGGTTCTTCAATGGAGGATAGAAGAGCGCCTTCACAGGCAATCAGAACTCAGCTAGTTTTGGACAGACTAGTGATTTTCAGAAACCTTTTGGACAAGGTACTCAGAGAACCTATGGATCTTCATCTTATCAGACTCCTCCTGCAGCTACTGCTCATGAGAGTAAGATGGAGGCAATGATGGAACAGCTGCTGGAGAGTCAGACCAAGATTTCTGTGGACTGCAATAAGAAGTTGGATGCTGTCTATGAGGATCTCAATGGAAAGTTTGAGTCTTTGAACACTCATATGAAGCAGTTGGATACTCAGGTGAATCAGATTTCCAGTTCTATGAAGGGAAAAGGAGTGGCATACACCCATATTAAAGCCTGGTCTGTGTACATTGATGATGGATCTCACCTAGGTGAAGGATTTGAGCTAAGCACAGCTGAGTTGGTAGAAGAAGGTGAAATTTCGGATTTTGGAGAAAATCTCTCGGGTGGAAACTGTGAAAACAGTGTTGCATCGATCGACACACCACTAGTGTCGGTCGATGCAAGTCGTGAACAGACAGACTCGCCGAATGCTGATGGTATTGATGCAGATTTGGAGCTTGATCGCTTATTCCCTGGAGTTTCTGAGATTACTCAACAGGAGATTTATGCACAATTCATTAGATTATATCCCTCAGTGTCTGAAGTGATCAAGCAAGAGATTGAAGAGCTTAAGAAGTTGGAAGAGATTGGTGAAGAGTTGGAAGAAATTCCATCATCTGATGATCCACCTTATCACCCATGTGTGCAGAGGTACTTGAATAAGATGTTGCCTTTGGATGAAGAGCTGAAAGATTGGGTGATTGTAGTCCCTCAACAGATAAGTGATGTGTTGTTAACCAAGGTTCCCAAGAAGTTGCCTGATCCTGGGATTTTTGTGCTGAGTTATTCTATCTTCGAGGATAGATTTAGGCGCTCTCTTTGTGATCTAGGAGCTGCTGGAAGTCTTATGCCATATTATGTGGCAGAGAAGCTGGGTATGCTGGATTTTTCTCCTACTAGGACCTCTCTTGTCCTAGCTGATCAGTCTATACGAGTTCCAGAAGGACTCCTTGAGGACATCCCGGTGAGAGTTGAAAACTATTTAGTTCCAACAGACTTCTTAGTGCTGAAGTATGACAGAGATCCTGATGATGCGTTGATACTTGGGAGACCATTCTTGGCTACAGCGGGAGCAGTAATAGATGTTAGACACAGTCTGATAGACCTCCATCTGGGAGATGAGCCGCTGCACTTTGAGATGGACAAGCTGCGCAAGCCACTGATAGATGGGCAGACCTTCACCATTATGGATGGAGATGATGAGCAGTCAAGTCACACTACGGTTTTGGATCCTGGAGAGCAGTTTACTCCTTTTCTAGGACAGGATCATTATGATACAGCTTATTCTCCGCCATGGATGAGGAGGCTTGCACAGAGACAATCAAAGTCTCTGTCAGGATCTCCAAAAAACTGATCTTGTTCGTCCGGTCAAGCTAATGACCTTAAACAAGCGCTGAGTGGGAGGCAACCCACTGTTAGGTTTAAGTGTTTTTCTTTCTTATTTTTGGTGTTTTTCTAAGGATTTCACGTTTTTGTTTGTTTTTGCTAAGTTTCAGATACAGAACTCGAGTCTGGAGATGTGTGACGATCGATGCACTTGTGCACCGGTCGTTGCAAGGAGATTACGACGAGGAGATAGATCGCATTGTGACGATCGTTGGGGTCTTGTGCAACGGTCGTTGGAATTGGTTCAATTGCAAAATTAAGGTACGCGCGCTAAACCAGAATCGATTTGGTTCAACCAGCATCGATCGTTGCTCTCTAGCAATGGTCGTTGCACCCACGACCGAGGTAAGTGCCTTAAACCCTTCTCTTCTCTTTTCTTCTCCATTTTCGCCGTCCGTACGAACCGAAAACCTCATTCGCTAAAACTCTCATTTCTTCATCATTTTCTTCGATTCCAAGTGTTATTCTCTCGATTTTACACTCTTAATCCATTCCTATAACCCATATATCACGAATCCAAGGTAATGTGCCTCTATTTTATGATTTTCGGATTCAATTTTAGGGTTTTAGAAATTGAGAATTTTGGATTGAAATTGATGATTGCATGCTTAAATAGACTAGAATTTGGATGGTGGGTGATGATTTTAGGCTGATTAATGATAATGTGGAACGGATTTAGAACGATTTCAGGGATTTTGATTGCGGCTGAAATCGCCTTGCAACGGTCGTTGCTTTGAGATTTTGGGGATTTGTTCGATAATGCGAAATCGTCTTGCAACGATCGATTCCTTAGGTGCAACGGTCGATGCTTCGCGATTTCACAGAGAGATTGACGAGACTAATTGTTTTAATTTCTTGAATGCAGATGGCATCTCGCAGACAACCCCGCAAGCGCAGGGCCACAGCAGCAACAGCCACACGACAGTACATTCCACCACCAGGGTGGTTTCATAGAGAGTCACAGCCACCTGAGCCTTATGTGAGAGTTGGTCCAGCAGTAGCACTGCCTTGGCCCCAAGCAGATGAGACACCAATCCCAACAGCCAGACAGTGGCCACAGAATATAGCTGAGTTCCTCAAGACTGCTGAGTTTACAGAGAGGCCACTGCTTAACCAGTGGGACGAATTTGACACGCTGCTATACAACGGTTGGTGTGGGATGAATATTAAACCAACCAAGTTTGCAGACTACTCTACCTGTAAGAGTCTAAGGATAGATGAGCAGGTTCTTGCAGTATGTAAGGGCATTGGTCTAGGGACAATGCCTATGCGTCCTTATGATTTGTACCCAGAGCTGGTCAGACAGTTGCTAGCCACTTGCAGAGTGGTTTACTAGGATTCAGACAGCAGGATCGCTACAGGAGGCATCTTTACCTTCATGAGTTTAGGAGTCAGGTATCGGATTCCTTTACTAGATATCTGCAGGATCTACGGTTTCAGCACTGAGCCGAGACGCATTGGCATGCCACTTGAGTGGGATCCAGAGGAGGCTCGATCATTTTGGGAGTGTATTGGCAGTGGTCGATACAACTCGAGGACTACACCGGTGAAGCAGGTGAGGTATCCTGTACTGAGATATGTCTTGCGTGTCTTGTGTTGGAGTTTGTTGTGCAAGTATGAGGCCAACAAGATGCGCAAGTATGAGATGGAGATGCTGTTTATCGAGCTGCAAGATCAGTTTAAGGGTTCTGGCGTGAGAGATCCTACTAAGGGTCTCAACTTGGGAGCTGTTTTTACTCAGCACTTATGCGATCTGCAGTTGAAGCCATTTGATGGTGTTCTTATTGAGACAGTGGGGAGCCTGCTTACTCCCATCTTCATGCACTGCGGGATTCCCTTAGAGGGCACAGAGTGTAACAAAGCCAAGGAGTTCCTTGATTTCAGCCACTTGCAGAGCGCCACCTGGCTCAAGGAGGGGCGCATTTGGGTTTACCATGATCAGAGCTCTGAGAAGTGTGGTTTGGAACTTCCTGCTCCTGCACTTACACAGATTGATACACTGGAGGCCCTGAGATTTCAGCCTCCTGAGACCGAGTGATATATCATGGTTTTTACCCATTTTAGACCATGATATAGTTGTGTTTTAGTGTCTTTTGTCTTTGTTTAGAGTCTTTTACAGGTTTAATCAGGTTTGGAGCTAATTGGAGATATTTGGAGCATTTTGGGACTTTTGGGACGTTTTGGCCGAGAGCTTAACTCACTGTCCGATTTATTGATCATGCATCGACCGACACACCTTGTGCATCGGTCGACACACTAGCGAGATGGGCCGTACGCGTCGGTTTAACAAGTTATGAAGATTTGCAAAGAGGCCCAGAGTAGTTCCAGTATTTACACAGAAGCCCCATCCGAGATTATGCCTATATATACTAGTTTTTGGTGTTTATTTTACATACGCTTTACATTACGCTTTGATACTAATAGCTAAGAGATTTCTAGAGCTTTTGGGGCTGATCTATTTCCTGTATTCACTTATTTTGGAGAAGATTTCGAACCCCTTTATCTATTTAATTTCTTATATGCAATCTATTATTTCTTTGATTATGTTTTCATTAATCATGTCTGAGTAGATCCATAGTTGAGTTTAGGGTTTCTCACATAGGATTTCATGACTTGCTAGACTTGTTCAAATTCAGTTAAGGATTCATAACTATATATGTTCTTCAACTTAATTGTGCTTAAAGCTAGTTATAACCTGATCAATTAGAATCTAGATCTTAGGTTGCTAAATACGTCACGGAAGTGGGGTTTAGGAATCTGAACTAATTAAATTGGGCAATTAAACTTTGCACAAACGGAAGTTTGGTTTAGGATAATTGTGAACATATCAAACTTGGGGTTAATGCTAGTTTAATCTGTTAGTTCTCGCAAACGAAAGTTTGGTTTGCTGCACTTAGGCTTAGAGAATTATCGCAAAGGAATTTGGTTAATTCTATATCTGTGTTTTGAGTTCTAGAACTGTTCTTAATTAGATCCTTGCTGAATGAACTGTCTGCTTGTCTGATTTCCTGAGAATACCCTAGGCTTGACGCTTTTAGTTTATTGCTTCACAACCGTTAATCTCTGCTACTGTTTACTTTCTTGCTTCGCAATTTATTTACTTCACCATCTGCTTATTTCTAGTATTAATCTCTACGTTTCTGTTTCTATTGAGACCAAGTGTCCCTGTGGATTCGATAGCCCTATATACTACTTTGACATTGCTGTTCACTTGCAGTTTAGAATAGGGTAAAACTTAGAAACCTATCAAGTTTTTGGCGCCGTTGCCGGGGACTCTTTAAGTCTTCGATAGCTTAGAGCTTAGGGTTTTACTAGGATTTTTTGTTTTCTTTTCGTTTTTTGCTTTTTTTTATTATTTTTGCTGATTTATTTTTCTGTTTTCTCTGATTTCGCATTGCGTCGATCGACGCCCTGCTTGCATCGATCGACACACTTCGCTGAATCACCAAGAATACTAAGAGATCATCAGGACGATGTGTCGGAATGATATTTTCAGCTCAGGGATTGACAGTTCACAGATAGCTGGGTTGAAGAACCAAGTTGACTCTCTGCATAGTCTTCTACTTGGAAAGTATGCACAAGAAGCTAACCATTGCGTTGAAGGAACTGGATTCTATAGTCACAGATCTGCTTTTCAGAAACCCTTTACAAGGAGTTGTAGTGTTTCTTCTTACCAAGCACCGCCTGCACCTACAGCTCATAAGAGCATACTGGCAATCATGATGGAACAATATCTTGAGAGACAACAACAGATTAATATGTCCTTCAACTCAAAGATGGATGCGTTGTATGAAGACCTGAATGAGAAGTTCGAATCTTTGAGCACACATATGGAGGAGCTGGATGCAGCAATAGAGAGGCGGAATGAAGCTAAGAGAGCTGAACGAAAGCTGCACATCAATGCTGTGAACATAAGGGATGAGATTGAGTTGCTAGGTGAAGAAGAGAGCATAATCTCGGATTTTCTGGATGAATATTGTCTGCCTGATACATGCACCGATCGACACCCCCTTAGTGACGATCGACACGCCATTCTGACGGCAATTTCGAGTTCTTTCGAGAAACAGAATCGCCTTGCATCGATCGACACACATCATGCAACGATCGACACAGAACGCAGACATGTCCAGAAACCTGCAACAGTACCAGAACGAGTCTATAAGCCCCCAGTGCCATATCCTAAGGTTCCCAAACCTTCCAAACAAGAGCTAGAAGTGGCTAACTGCATAAAAGTGATGGATAAGAAGGTGAATAAAACACCACCAGTTGAAACTTCGCGAGTTCATGAAAAGAAGGTGATCTCCACTGATGGTCATCTGAAAGAAGAAGTTCAGATTGGTGGAACTACAGTATCTGATAGTGGAGAAAAGAAGATGGCGGTTCCTCTTGAACCTGCTCTAACATCTTCAGTACCTGCAACTGCTCATAAGCAGAAAGCTCCAGACATCAGATATACATCAAAGGTAAGGTACAAATCACCTAAGCTTAAACCTTCTGACCACATTATTTTGAATGCAGGACAACGCAGTAGACCGCCCAAGCTTCGCTCCCGCCCTGATTCTGATTACTCATTCCTTGGAAGATCTCATGATCTGAATGCTTATACGCCACCTTGGATGAGGAGACATTCACAGAGACATTCAAAGTCTCTGTTGAAACCGCCATGAGTCCGATCTCTTTCTGATAGGTCAAGCTATTGACCTTAAACAAGCGCTGGGTGGGAGGCAACCCACCATTAGGTACTGGTGTTTTTCTACTTAATTTTTGGTATTTTTGTTAGGATTTTACGTTTGTTTTTGTTTCTGGTGAGTTTATGTTTGCAGGTCTCGGTTAGATCGCAGTGCAACGATCGACGCACTTCTGTGTCGATCGTCACAACACGAAAGGAATCGCATTGCAGCGATCGTTGCGGTCCTGAGAAACGATCGACTATACACGAAAATCGCCAAGTAACGGTCGATGCACTTAGTGCAACGATCGATGCTCAGCGACAGAGGTAACCCGACAGACATAATTTCACCCTTTCAATTTTTATTTTCTTTTTACCGATCCTTCGCTGGACACTACTGGGGACAGTGTGTCTTAAGTGTGGGGGAGGTGCTACTGACTTTTGTTTTCTGTTTTCTTAAGAGTCAGTCCGTTTTTCAAAAATTTTTGTTTTATTGAGTCAAAATTGTTTAAGTAAGAAACTATGATTTTCTGAGAAGATTTACAAGACTTGCAGGAACTTAAGTAACCATTGGGATGAAGTTGCAGGATCTATCTATGACTGTTAGAAAACCCCATCACAGATCAACCTACTGGGAACACCCACATCACTTCAGGTATCAGAGGATCCTTTTACTGACTTCAACCTTAATACTGACTTAGATTTCTCACCTAAGGGCTTGGTATACTTTGTGTCGGATTCCCTTGTTAGTTCTGACACAGCCTGTAAACCTGTCCTATTTAGTTCCCTTCTCCCCTTCTGTAAAGTAAAAAAAAAATATAATAAACTGAGGATGAGTTAGTAACTCCGAAGTGGTCATGGGAATGGTAGCTGAAACTCTCATATCCTGTGTACCATGGAATGTGTCCAAAGTACACCCCATAACGGGAAGAACACTGATAAAAAAAATAAAATGATACCCAGTGGGGAAAAATCAGTTGTTAAAGAAGGGAAAGAGAAGAAAGGGACTAGAGAAAGATAGTATGGTGGTCTAGAGCTGATAAGGTAAGAATCCATGTGCCCTTTGATCGATAATCCTTAGGTGAGACCGCACTTAAATACTTGCAGAAGTCAGTAGGGAGAATTTGAATGCTTGAATGTGATTGTGGAGTTTACCTAGGACAGTTGCTAAGTGTGGGGGAAGTACATGTTGGTCTTGATATCCTGTAATTGATTCTTTCAGTGGTTTACTAAAGGGAATCTGAGTATTGTAGCTTCTAGGATGAAATGAGTTTCTGAAGAGTTTTCAAACCTCTTCACCATGTTTTAGTTCTATGTTTTGCTTGAGGGCAAGCAAAGGCTAAGTGTGGGGGAGTTGATATATCATGGTTTTTACCCATTTTAGACCATGATATAGTTGTGTTTTAGTGTCTTTTGTCTTTGTTTAGAGTCTTTTACAGGTTTAATCAGGTTTGGAGCTAATTGGAGATATTTGGAGCATTTTGGGACTTTTGGGACGTTTTGGCCGAGAGCTTAACTCACTGTCCGATTTATTGATCATGCATCGACCGACACACCTTGTGCATCGGTCGACACACTAGCGAGATGGGCCGTACGCGTCGGTTTAACAAGTTATGAAGATTTGCAAAGAGGCCCAGAGTAGTTCCAGTATTTACACAGAAGCCCCATCCGAGATTATGCCTATATATACTAGTTTTTGGTGTTTATTTTACATACGCTTTACATTACGCTTTGATACTAATAGCTAAGAGATTTCTAGAGCTTTTGGGGCTGATCTATTTCATGTATTCACTTATTTTGGAGAAGATTTCGAACCCCTTTATCTATTTAATTTCTTATATGCAATCTATTATTTCTTTGATTATGTTTCCATTAATCATGTCTGAGTAGATCCATAGTTGAGTTTAGGGTTTCTCACATAGGATTTCATGACTTGCTAGACTTGTTCAAATTCAGTTAAGGATTCATAACTATATATGTTCTTCAACTTAATTGTGCTTAAAGCTAGTTCTAACCTGATCAATTAGAATCTAGATCTTAGGTTGCTAAATACGTCACGGAAGTGGGGTTTAGGAATCTGAACTAATTAAATTGGGCAATTAAACTTTGCACAAACGGAAGTTTGGTTTAAGATAATTGTGAACATATCAAACTTGGGATTAATGCTAGTTTAATCTGTTAGTTCTCGCAAACGAAAGTTTGGTTTGCTGCACTTAGGCTTAGAGAATTATCGCAAAGGAATTTGGTTAATTCTATATCTGTGTTTTGAGTTCTAGAAATGTTCTTAATTAGATCCTTGTTGAATGAACTGTCTGCTTGTCTGATTTCCTGAGAATACCCTAGGCTTGACGCTTTTAGTTTATTGCTTCACAACCGTTAATCTCTGCTACTGTTTACTTTCTTGCTTCGCAATTTATTTACTTCACCATCTGCTTATTTCTAGTATTAATCTCTACGTTTCTGTTTCTATTGAGACCAAGTGTCCCTGTGGATTCGATAGCCCTATATACTACTTTGACATTGCTGTTCACTTGCAGTTTAGAATAGGGTAAAACTTAGAAACCTATCACCGAGCAACGTAGAGTCCCTTCTATGGCTCATCCGCTGGGAGAGCCTTCCACACGAGCTTCATCTTCCTCTGCCCCTGCGCCTGCTGCTGCCCCTGTTGATGACATTGGCCCTTTTCCTGTTCCTGTTGTTCCTTTGGGAGACATGTCTGTGGCTGAGTGGAGAGAGCGCAATGATGGGATACTGAAGACCATTTGGGAGTGGATGTGTGGCTGCACTTGCAGGAGACAGCCACAGATTCATCAGCCCGTCCCTGACAGACGTCGTAGACAGCGTTCTCCTGAGGACTCCGGTGGTACTGATCCATATGCTGGGATAGATGATGATAGCGAGTGAGCGTAGCCTCCATCTCTAGACATTCGGTTCTGTACTCTATTATCTTTTTCTTTTCTTTTGCACTTTTTCTTTTTGATTTGTAGGATGCTACTATGTTTGGATTGTTGTGCTTGATTTGATACATTAGTTGCCTTGATTTTACTCTGTTTTCAGTGTTTTCAGCTTGCAGGATTCGAAATTTGATAAAATCCAACGGACTAACCTGCTAACTTGCTGACTGATCGAGTTTACGCAGTGCGTCGATCGTCACAACACGATCGAAATCGCATTGCGGCGATCGTTGCGGTCCTGAGCAACGATCGATCATACACGAAAATCGCACAGCAACGGTCGGTGCACCTAGTGCAACGATCGATGCCTGAGCGATAGAGGTAAAACCCGACAGAACTCAACCAATCCTTTTAACAAATTTTTATTTCTTTTTACCAAACCTTCGCTTGACACTACTGGGGACAGTGTGTCTTAAGTGTGGGGGAGGTTCTACTAACTTCTTTCTTTCTGTTTTCTTAGAGTCAGTTAAATTTTTCAAAATTTGTTTTATTGAGTCAAAACTTTTAAGTAAGAAACAATGATTTTTTGAGAAGATTAGCAGCACTTGCAGGAACTTAAGTAACCATTGGGATGAAGCTGCAGATTATCTCAGACTATTAGAAAACCCAGACATGGATCAACCTACTGAGGACACCCACATCACTTCAGGTATCAGAGGATCCTTTTACTGACTTCACCTTAATAATGACTTAGATTTCTCACCTAAGGGCTTGGTATACTTTGTGTTGGATTCCCTTGTTAGTTCTGACACAGCCTGTAAACATGTCCTATTTAGTTCCCTTCTCCCCTTCCATAAAAAAAAAGATAATAAACTGAGGATGAGTTAGTAACTCCGAAGTGGTCATGGGAATGGTAGCTACAACTTTCATATCCTGTGCATCCATGGAATGTGTCCAAAGTACATCCCTTAACGGGAAGAGCACTGATAAAAAAAATAAAATGATACCCAATGGGGAAAAATCAGAATGCTAAGGAAGGGAAAAGAGAAGAAAGGGACTAGAGAAAGATAGTATGGTGGTCTAGAGCTGATAAGGTAAGAGTCCATGTGCCTTTGATCGATACTCCTTAGGTGAGACCGCACTTAAATACTTGCAGAAGTCAGTAGGGAGAATTTGAATGCGTGAATGTGATTGTGGAGTTTACTAAGGACAGTTGCTAAGTGTGGGGGAAGTATATGTTGTTCTTGATGTCTGCAGGTTGATTCTTTCATGTGGTTTACTAAGGGGAATCTGAGTGTTGCTGCTTCTAGGATGAAAAGAGTTTCTGAAGAGTTTTCAAACCTCTTCACTACATTCTAGTTCTCTGTTTTGCTTGAGGGCAAGCAAAGGCTAAGTGTGGAGGAGTTGATATATCATGGTTTTTACCGGTTTTATGCCATGATATAAGTGTGTTTTAGAGTCCTTTTGTGTTCTTTTAGAGTCTATTACAAGTATAATCAGGTTTGGAGCAGAGTTGGAGATATTGGAGCATATTGGGGATTTTTAGAGTGTTTGGCCGAGAGATTGAGCTCACTGTCCAGAAATCAGGATTGCATCGATCGACACACCTTTGGTGTCGATCGACACACTAGCAAGATGGGCCGATTTGGCGGTTTAATGAAGAATGAAGATTTTGCACTTTGGCCCAGAAGTTTTCAGTATTTACAAAGAAGCTCCAGCCGAGATTAAGCCTATATAATTAGGATTTTGGTGTTTATTTTACAAAACGCTTTCATACTTAGAGCTAAGGGATTTTTAGAGCTTTTGGGGCTGATCTAATCATGTACTTCATCTATTTTGGAGAAGATTTCGAACCCCTTTATCTATTTAATTTTTTTTATGCAATCTATTAATTCTATGATTTATGTTTCATTAATCATGTCTGAGTAGATTCATAGTTAGGTTTAGGGTTTCTCATTAAGGATTTCATGACTTGCTAGACTTATTTTAATCAGTTAAGGATTCACATGAATAGAATGTTCTTCGATCTAAATTGTGTTTAATGCTAGTTCTAACCTGATCAATTAGAGTCTAGATCTTAGGTTGCTAAATACGACACGAAAGTGTGGTTTAGAATCTGAACTATTTAGGTTGAGCAATTGAACTTCTCGCAAAAGAATTTGGTTTAGTTTAATTGTGAACATATCAAACTTGAAATTAATGGTGGTTTAATATGTTAGTAATTGCAAAGGAATTTTGATTGCTGCACTTAGACTTGGAGAATTCTCGCAAAGGAATTTGGTTAATTCTATATCCGTGATTTGAGTTCTAGAACTGTGCTTAATTAGATCCTGACTGATTGATTTGTCTGCTTGTCTGATTTCCTGAGAACACCCTAGACTTAGCGCCTTTAATTAACTGCTTTCACCACCGATAATCTGCTACTTGTTTACTTTCTCGCTTTGCTATTTAGTTTACTACAAATTTCTTTCTTCTTAGTTTAAATCTCTACAGTTCTAATCTATCGAGACCAGAGTCTCTGTGGATTCGATACCCTATATACTACAATCACTTAACTGTGAACTTGCAGTAGAATATGATTAATTCTTTACCATATCACTTGCGAGTTGCCGAGCATGCTTTTCGATTTGCCGAGCAGGCTTTGCGAGGTGCCGAGCACGCTCTGCGAGGTGCCGAGCACGCTCTGCGAATTGCGAGTTGCCGAGCCTGCTTGCGAGTTGCCGAGAATGCTTTGAGAGTTGCCGAGCACGCTTGCGAGTTGCCGAGCACGCTTGCGAGTTTCCGAGCACGCTTGCGAGTTCCGAGTACGCTTGCGAGTTGCCGAGTATGCTTTGCAAGTTGCCGAGCAGGCTTTCTGAGTTGCCGAGCACGCTCTGCGAGTTTCCGAACATGCTTTGCGAGTTGCCGAGCACTCTTGCTAGTTGCCGAGCACTCTTGCTAGTTGCCGAGCATGCTTTGCGAGTTCCCGAGCATGCTGCAAGCGTTTCCGTGCTCTGGTTTGCTTGGAATTTTTGTTCTGGTTTAGCTCGGAACTTCTGAGCTGGTTCAGCTCGGATTTCTGAGCTGGTTTCAGCTCGGTCCGAGATGGTTCAGCTCAGATTTCCGAGCTGGTTTGCTCGGAATTTTCGAGCGGTCTTATGTACTCGGATATATACGGTCAAGGAGCAAGATGGCTCGGAACTCCTGCTGGTGTGACGGCGGGGCATCGATGACGATTGGTTAAAGATTGTTCGACTCGGCGGTGGTGCGAAGGTGCATCAACATATTAAAACAGATTTTTCGAGTCGTTCGATTCCGGTACGATCATCGGTTGTTTGGCTTCTTGCATCGCGGATAGATCTGCAAACGAAGCAAAGTCGGAGACTCGATCGATGATAAAAATTGGTTAGGCTCTGATCATGACACATAACCGCAAAGTCTCAAACCAAGATGCTCAACATGTAAAACAAAATCAAAGAGAAATAGATTGTACGTTGAACACACGGAATGATTTGACAAGATATTTACAATTTCGATCAAGGGTTTATCAAGATAATTTTTAGGCAAGTTAGAGACATTAGTAATTCCTACAATCGTAAAGCATTGGAAGCGGAAAACTTGTAACAAGGCTAAAATCGATAAGTCACAAATAAGTTGAACAGATCGTCATAATTTGTTAAAGCAATTGATAACGAGAAGGCAAATTAGATTTTAGGTACTTATCTTGATATTCGGAGAGGTCATAAAGTTGGTTGCGACAAAGACGATCCTTGAACATCACAAAGTGTTGGTTTCGACGTATTACTATCCGATGTTGGTCTTCTGGTTAAGACTCTTTTTCATCTGAGGATGCGTCCATGCAATCTTCTCCTTCGACATCGATAGTTGCCGCGATCCTTTTTGGCCAGATTAGTGGTGATTGATTTGTTGTGTTAGAACTGACCGCAAGAGAGGTTTTCTTGTTTGCAAGTTGTGGATGGTGTATCATAAGGTTTCTCCTTGAGCCGTAAGGTGTTGAGAAGTTAAGTTGCCCATGCTCGGTCTTTGCAAAGTACATCATGTAAGTGCTCCTTTATCTTCTGTCTCGAGCCTTTTCGTTTGCTCGATAAACATGCTATTTGCCTTATCCCGATATTGAGTTTTTTGCATCAATACGGCTGTCGTCTCCTTTAAATCGGATAGTGCTACGCCGGCTGTCGCTGCATCAGTTGCGGTTGCGTCTGTTGCAGCGTTATCCTTCATGGTGTCGTGTGATGCGGCTGCGTCTTCTGCAGTGTTGATCGCTACTGGATGAATTGTTCTGTCTCCGTTGGAGGTCATATCTTCGGATCTGCTAACCGGTGGTTTTTAAGTGTCGAAAGTTTCTATGCCCCACGGTGGGCGCCAAACTGTGAGAGTCAAAACTCACACGGTCAAAAATTGTAGAGCAAAAATTTTAAGGAACATAAACTTTCAAAGATAACCACGAAACTAGCAAACCCGGAGGACGTTTTATTTATTAGAAGTCGAAAAGGTACAAAGATCGTAAAAGAAAGTAAAGGAATCGGAAAAGAAATGCAAAAGAACTCGGAAATCGGCTAAGATAAACTGCTAAGTTCTTAAGTCTAAGTCTAGGGTTTTTCGCTCTGCCTTTCTCGTCTGGCTTCTCCCTCCTTTTATAGCGTCGGCTTTTGAGAATATTTCCGCAAGATTTGCGGAAATCTTCCTGTTCTTATCTTTTTCCTTTTTTCGCTAAAATGTACATTTCTATCTCGGATTGTCTTTTTCCCAATCTCTTTCTTTACTTCTTCGTCTTTCCGCGGTTCGACTCATTTGCCGGATGGGCCGAGATTTGGACGTTCCGAATCCGTTAACGTATCAACTTACTTATTTTGTTTAGAGTTTGTCGTATGCTTGGGCCTAAGTTCCCATTTCTCTCGATCTCGATCCATCAACCCAAGTCATCAGTCCAAAAAAGTATGGGCTGATGTTTCCGAAGGTGGGTTGCGACAAGTTATGCGTATCGGAAAATGTTTAATTATCCGTTCGGAAAGCTCAGCTCGGAAAACCAGAAACGGTTTAGCTAGGAAATCCGAGATGGTTCAGCTCAAAGGTTCACTCAACTCGGGATTTCCGGAAGGGCAACTCATGATCAAGATCGAGACGGGATCGGTTTAGATCCGAGCTGGTTTAGCTCGGATTTCTGAGCTGGTTTAGCTCGGATTTTCGAGCTAGTTCAGCTCGGTTTTTCGAGCTGGTTTAGCTCGGAATTCTGAGCTGGTTCAGATCGGTTTTCCGAGCTGGTTCAGCTCGTCCTTTGCTTTGTTTGGATGTTCTGTCGATCTGTAGTTCCTGTCAGAAGACATGTTTGTCCGATTACGATGTCGTCTGTTTTGCCGAAACCATTTTTTCAGTAAATCGTTTAGGTGACATTGTCGGCATCTCGTACAACTTTGTCACTTATACGAGACCATGAACGTCTAATGCAAACACTCGCTTGTACCCGACTGCTTGATCCTATCTTCGGCTATTGTTTTTTGTCGAGGGTTTTTTGACCCCAACAATCGCTGGGATAGTCGAGATCGTCATCGCTTCTTCAAAGAAGTGAAGACTCATGTCGATATTTCCTTCACCCACGAGAAGCATGGCGCGGACTGATGAGCACATCAGCTTGGCCGACACTGAGTTGGACGAACAAGATGGACCAGGCTCTACCAAGAAGCTGACTGACATGTTCGCAACCATGCGAGATGTACCAAGGACGCGTTCGGGACAGCGACAAATACAGGCCGAATTCAACAATGCGATGGAGCAGCTGATCTTGAAGACAAGCTTAGAAGACCTCACGACCCAGCTAGGCCATATCGACCAAGGACAACCTGTCCTGAACCAGTTGGCCCGGAGGATGATCCATACCGAAGCTGACGGCCCATTTGAGCAGATCACACCCTGGCCCATACTCCGGATGCACGGACCGACCATGATCTTCCGCATCGAGCCAAATGATTCTCTGACCGGTCTGCCTCTGGGATAAAGATCATACTCTTTTTCCCTTGTGAAGTTTTGTCCCAGATGGGTTTTCTTCACAAGGTTTTCAACGAGGTGATCCGGGGCCCATTCATTAGAGAGACAGACCGGCCTCTTCACTAATTCGACCAAGACTTTCCTTTCTTGTTTTAAGTCTTATTTCTCTTGTTTTTGTTTGTTGTTTTCGTGGCCCAAGTGTTTTGGCCCATTTTCTTTTAGTTGCAAGTTGTTTAAAGCACTCTCTTTTTGTTTAATGAAAGTTACGCAAGATTAAACTAAGAAAATCCTAAGAATAGGTGATCTCCTTCTCTCCTTAGTGTGGCTGCCCCTTTGCTTGCTGTTCAGATTACTCTTAGTGCTCTCACTGCTCTCTAGTTCTTAGACCACCACCGATCATCCACCGATCAAGCTGAGAGTGCCTTCGGCCAGCAGCTTTGTCCCATCCGTTCATCTCTCACTCTACCATCAATCACCACGCCTCTCCATCTCACATCATCTGGTATCAGAGCATAGGCTCTCGACACCGACCGGTTACATCTAAAATTGCATCTTTTTATTTCTGTATTTATTTGTTTGCTTGCATTAAAATCAAAAAAAAAAAAAATAGCATTAGTTGCTTGAAATCAATCGGCCACCATTAAGCATCGCTAGGGTTTTTAAGACCAAACCGGATCATTCAATTGTGTGCGGTTCCTTTGATAGTCTGTGAGTTTTGTGTTTGTGTATGATCTATTTCTTGCTTTATTGTCCTTATTATATTTCTGTTGCATCATTAAAAAAAAAAAATTGTGTTTTGATTAAGAAGCGGCTGCATATAGGTTAACTAGGTATCATCGCATGTGCTCACTTTCTTTGAAAGCGACTAGTTTAATTCCTTTGTCTCTTTGTTGTCTCTGGTTCTCTTAAGTTGATTGGTTTATTCCTGTACCTGTAAGAAAACAAATAATCTGTGAGTCATATATAATAATTCGGCTGCACCACATCTCTTTCGCTAAGTGAAGACCATCGTTTGATTATGTGAGCTTATAATTTCCTTTTCTTTTTGGCTTGGTTTATTCTTGTTTTGTTTCTGCCATTAGTTGCGTTTTCCATTTTTTTTTTTTTGTTCTTCTTTTTTTTTTTTCCTTGGTACGTTGATTTGTTTGTTAAGTGCGCAAAGAAATGGCGGAAGAACAAGCCCAACAAGGTGGTCCAACCGAGTTCACTCAGCTCCTAGCTGCAATCCAAACGATCGGAGCTCGGCTAGACCGTTTGGAACGCCCTGGCGAACATCAGCCTCAGCCAGATAATCCACAGCCTCGACCTGGAGCTTATCAGCCTCGGCCAGGAGAGTATCAGTACCGACCAGAGGCGCAACAGCCTCGGTACAATCAGCAGCGCCGACTAGGCCTGCATTGCGGACGAGTTGAGCGACCCGGACGCTTCCAGGACGTCCGACTGGACGACACGGACGATGATACGGACGAATTTGAGGATGGACACCACTGGCCTCGACAACCATACCAGCGTGACCCTATTCACAGAGGACGCATACGAGAACAAGAGGTACAACGTCCTTATCCTAATGATATCAAGCTAAAGCCGCCTACTTTTGCAGGAAAAGTGGACCCGGAGGCATATCTAGATTGGGAGCGGAGGATGGAGCACATCTTCGACCATTACGGATATCCCGAAGCCAGGAAGATATCTTTAGCAGTGGCCCAGTTCACAGGACATGCACTATCATGGTGGGATCGGGACGCTGCAGAACGAAGGCGCCATCGGTACGAACCGATCGCTACGTGGACTGACATGAAGTTCCAGTTAAGGCGAAGGTATGTTCCTGCCCATTTCCACAGAGATTTGCAGAAACGTTTTCGTAAGTTGATGCAGGGAACTAAGACGGTGGAAGAGTACTTCGAGGAGTTCGAGCAATTGCGGAATAGGCTTGAGCTAGACGACTCAGAAGAGACTCTGATGGCCCAGTTTGTGGACGGACTGAACGAGAGGATCGCTAGAAAGGTAGAAATTCACCCTTATCACGATATGCCCGAGTTGTTGCACTTGTGTATACAGGTTGAGCATCACAACAAGCGGAAGTCCGCGACCACAACCCGGCCTAGGACCAACACGCCTTGGACTGCACCAGCTCCACGGCCCGTTGACAAAGGTAAGTCAGTTGAGGTCGAGTCCAGGTTCAAGAAGGCGACCATTGAGACGTCTAAGCCCAACCGACCAGACCCAGGTAAGCTTACTAGTACGTCCCGTTCTAGAGATATCACATGTTTTAAGTGTCAGGGTAAAGGACATATGTCTCAAGACTGTCCAAACCGGAGAGTCATGATCTTGATTGAAGCCGGTGAGTACGAGTCTCAGGATGAACAGGAGGATGAAGACATGGAGGAACTTGACACAGGGACGCCCATAGAGTATCCTGACTCTGGAGAGCTCTTAGTGATCAGGAGAGCTCTCAGTGCGCTTGTCGATCCCGAGACGGTTCAGCGCGAGAACATCTACCACACTCGCTGTACCGTGAACAACAAGGTATGTAGGCTTATTATTGATGGTGGTTCTTGCACTAACGTGGCCAGCAGGAACATGGTTGATAAACTCAGTCTGCAAGTGACTAAGCACCCGCGACCATACCGACTTCGGTGGCTGAACGATGACACGGAGATCCGGATCGCAGATCAAGTAACCGTACCTTTCAGCATTGGGCGATATCACGATCAGGTAGTATGCGACGTGGTTCCTATGCAGGTTGGACACTTGTTACTCGGCCGACCGTGGCAGTTTGACAAGGAGTCCTTGCACAACGGGCGGACCAATCACTACTCGTTCATGCACGACAAGCGAAAGTATCAGCTCGCGCCTCTTACACGGCAGGAAGTGCATGAGATGCAACTACACCTTTCCAAGGATAAGAAGAGCCATAAGACCAATTTAATTATTTCTTCACATTCTGTTTCTAGAGCTATTGATCATAACACGCAGTTGCTACTAATGGTCTTCAGGGAGACTTTACATTCGTGTTCAGACGATGTTGAGATTCCCCGGGAAGTTGTTTCTTTGTTGGACAGGTTTAAGGATGTCGTTCCGGACGAGATACCAGCCGGTCTACCGCCCATACGAGGCATTGAGCATCAGATCGATCTCGTGCCAGGAGCGGCTCTGCCCAACCGGCCTGCATATAGGGTGAACCCGACCGAGGCCAAGGAGCTGGAGAAACAAGTGCAGGACCTCATGTCCAAGGGTTACATTCGCGAGAGTCTCAGCCCATGTGCGGTACCAGTCTTGTTGGTTCCTAAGAAAGACGGGTCTTGGAGGATGTGTGTCGATTGTAGGGCCATCAACAACATCACCATCAAGTACCGACATCCCATACCACGGCTGGACGATATGTTGGACGAGGTACACGGAGCGACCGTGTTCTCTAAGATCGATCTACGCAGTGGGTACCATCAGGTTCGAATGAAGGAAGGCGACGAGTGGAAGACGGCTTTCAAGACTAAGCAGGGCCTCTACGAGTGGCTGGTCATGCCATTTGGCCTTACCAATGCGCCAAGTACGTTCATGCGCGTCATGAACCAGGTCTTGAGGGCCTACATCAGTAAGTTTGTCGTTGTTTACTTCGATGATATTTTGATCTATAGTCGCTGTTTTGCTGATCATCTGGTGCACCTTGAGAAAGTAATAGATACTCTTCGAAAGGAGGGTCTTTATGAGAACCTCAAGAAGTGCACCTTCTGCACTGATAAGCTTGTCTTTTTAGGTTTTGTTGTGAGTTCGCAGGGCTTACAGGTTGACCAAGAAAAGATCAAAGCTATTGAGGAATGGCCGACCCCGACCACGATCGTTCATGTCAGGAGTTTCCACGGATTAGCCAGCTTCTATAGACGGTTTGTGAAGGATTTTAGCACAGTGGCCACCCCACTCACAGCCGTGATCAAGAAGGACGTCCCATTCAAATGGGGCCAGTCGCAGGAGGCCGCATTTCAGAAACTCAAGGATTTGTTAACCCATGCTCCTATTTTGGTTTTGCCTAATTTTGATAAGACGTTTGAGATTGAGTGTGACGCTTCAGGTTTAGGGATTGGAGATGTTCTGACGCAAGGTGGGCGACCGGTCGCCTACTTGGAGCCACGCTCAACTATCCTACCTATGAAAAGGAGTTGTATGTGTTGGTTAGATCCTTGGAGACTTGGCAGCATTACTTGCTGGCCAAGGAGTTTGTTATTCACACCGACCACGAGACGCTCAAGCATCTGAGAGGACAGACAAATCTGAAGAGGAGGCACGCTAAGTGGCTTGAATTCGTGGAGACCTTTCCATACATCATCAAGTACAAGAAGGGAAAGTAGAACGTGGTAGCTGATGCATTGTCTAGGAGATACACACTGATCAGCACCATGGAGGCCAAAGTTTTGGGGTTTGAACTTATCAAAGAAGATTATGATACTGACCCTGATTTTGGTGAAATTTTTCAGGAATGTAGAAAAGGACCGAAAGGAGTTTTCTACTTGCATAACGGTTTCCTGTTCAGGGGCAAGGGGCTGTGCATTCCTCAGGGATCGATGAGGGAGCTCCTGATCCGATAATCCCATGGAGGAGGACTGATGGGACACTTTGGCGTGGACAAGACACTGAGTATCCTAGTAGAGCACTTCTATTGGCCACATCAGAAGCGAGACACGGAGCGTTTCTGCTCCAAGTGCATCACATGCCTTAAGTCCAAGTCCAGGTAACATCCTCACGGTCTTTACTTACCTTTGCCTATACCTAACCGACCATGGGTCGATATTTCTATGGATTTTGTGCTTGGTTTGCCTAAGATCAGGAAAAAGGATGCGATCTTCGTTGTCGTCGACCGGTTTTCAAAGATGGCTCACTTCATACCGTGTTCTAAGATGAAGGATACGACCCAGACAGCCGATCTCTTCTTCAAAGAAGTGGTCAAATTGCACGGACTGCCACGGACCATCGTCTCGGACCGTGACCCGACCTTCCTAAGTCACTTTTGGAGGACATTGTGGAGGAAGCTTGGTACCAAGCTACTGTTCTCGACCACTTGTCATCCACATACTGATGGACAGACCGAGGTCGTGAACCGGACTCTCTCAGCCCTCTTAAGGGCCACGGTTGGTAAAAATTTATCAAATTGGTTGGATTTCATTCCTTTTGTTGAGATTGCTTATAATGGTGCCAAACAATCTGCTACTAAGATGTCTCCTTTTGAGGTTGTTTATGGATTTCAGCCAGATACGCCACTTGAGCTGAAGCCACTACCAGCATTGGAGTTCATCAATCTTGATGGAGAGCGCAAGGCTGAGGCCGTCGCCAAGCTACACTAGGCGGTTAAGGAGAACATCGAGAAGAGGACGGAGCAGTACAAGAAGCAAGCCGACAAACACAGGAAGGAGATTGACATTAAGCCAGGCGACTGGGTTTGGGTTCACATGCGACCCGAACGGTTCAGGAACAAGAGGAAGTCCAAGCTTGCTCCACGAGGAGATGGACCATTCCGGGTCCTAAAGAAGATCAACGACAACGCCTACCAATTAGAACTCCCAGGTGAGATGAGCATATCGTCGAGTTTTAATGTTGCTGATTTGTCTCCTTATTGTGCAGGTGATACTGTTCTGAGGCCAGAACCTCTTCAAGAGGGAGGGAATGATGAGGACATCATCTTGGCCGACACTGAGTTGGACGAACAAGACGGACCAGGCTCTACCAAGAAGCTGACTGACCTATTCCCAACCATGCGAGATGTACCAAGGACGCGTTCGGGACAGCGACAGATACAGGCCGAATTCAACAATGCCATGGAGCAGCTGATCTCGAGGACAAGCTTAGAAGACCTCACGACCCAGCTAGGCCATCTCGACCAAGGACAACCTGTCATGAACCAGTTGGCCCGGAGGATGATCCATACCAAAGCCGACGGCCCATTTGAGCAGATCACACCCTGGCCCATACTCCGGACGCACGGACCGACCATGATCTTCCGCATCGAGCCAGATGATTCTCTGACCGGTCTGCCTCTGGGATAAAGATCATACTCTTTTTCCCTTGTGAAGTTTTGTCCCAGATGGGTTTTCTTCACAAGGTTTTTAACGAGGTGATCCGGGGCCCATTCATTAGAGAGACAGACCGGCCTCTTCTCTATTTCGACCAAGACTTTCCTTTCTCGTTTTAAGTCTTATTTCTCTTGTTTTTGTTTGTTATTTTTGTGGCCTAAGTGTTTTGGCCCATATTCTTTTAGTTGCAAGTTGTTTAAAACACTCTCTTTTTGTTTAATGAAAGTTACGCAAGATTAAACTAAGAAAACCCTAAGAATAGGTGATCTCCTTCTCTCCTTAGCGTGGCTGCCCCTTTGGAAGAACGACATCTCTTGGTTTTGCTTGCTGTTCAGATTACTCGTAGTGCTCTCACTGCTCTCTAGTTCTTAGACAACCACCGATCATCCACCGACCAAGCTGAGAGTGCCTTCGGCCAGCAGCTTTGTCCCATCCGTTCATCTCTCACTCTACCATCAATCACCACGCCTCTCCATCTCACATCACAGACCATATTCCGGACTGCAGCAGGGAAGAGCTGAGAAAGAGAAATCTTAAGCTGCTCACAGTAGCCAATAAGGAGCCTGGGAAGAAGAAACGAGGCATTGGATAAAGCCAAATCCATCCGTCTTGACCCGATCTTTCTTCCAACGTCGGAAGTTGAAGTTCGAGACTTGGATTACGAGCATAAGCTCACGCTATATTATCCAGTGTTTTCTTCTTACATGTGGACGCTCGACCTCTCGAATTTGCACAGTTTTCTTTGTCTTTTTTTGCATTCTTTGCCTTTTCCCCTTCCTCGGCTTCCCCGACTTTCTAGACGGAATATCCGATTCAGCGGATCCGATCTTGGGCCTCTTCAGCGGAAATCGGAGGATCCTCATCTCGATCGCCATCATCTGAGCCGTCTCGACCCCCCGTTTGAAACTCTATAACTTCATATCGAATACGACGGTTTATCGGTTTGGTAAAAGGTGGCCTCGGTGACCTTCTACCAACCAAATCATGAACAGTGAATCGGCGATTACACTCGGAGGTTTGAATTCTTAACCTACAGGTTTCGATAGAGATGAGCTCGTAATTGATGTGTAGTACGATTGAATGTTGTCGTCACTATCGTAAGATGACGAGCAACTAGACTAGGCACTCATCGACAGTACGAAAGAGGTAATAAAAATCGAAGGCAAAGCGGAAGAAACTAAAGAAGTGAGAGTAAAGAATCAGTACCTGCAAAGGAGAAAAGTAAAAAAATGGAAAAATGAAACTAAAAGAGGAATTTTATAAAAATATCAAAGGGAAATATCGAGGGAAAACATCATCATTGCCTCTACGCGACCCTTCAGATTCAACAGGTATTGGAAATCACGAGTTACAATTTTGACGGATGTAAATGCTTTTTGTCTTCCCAAGATATGATGTAACATGTGTAAAGAATCCAACGACCCAACAAAGTCGTACAAAACAGATTACATGACCAAATTCAACCAGGCTTAATATTCGAAACAATGCGATGACGGCAACAAAACACTGAAGATAGACGAACTGGGGTTGTGGATAATTATTGGGCATTAGTTTAGCACCAATCCATAAGCCTCATCAAAATCTGCTTAGCCTATCTAATATGTTCGGCTCAAGACAAAAGCTCATTAAGAAGTCAACAACCCACATAAAATTGACTATTTTTACTATAAATAACATGTTCAATGTTTATTAACAAATACATTGTAATATGCTTACTCTGAGCTACCACTAAATAACGACAAGCTTAATAGTTTTTAGGAAGATGTCACTTCGACGACCATCCTTTTTTCTATCATGTTCATTTGTCGGCATGGATCTAATTTTTAATATAAAGAATCTCCGACTTCACATTTAATTTTTTTTTTATTCAGCTTCTTTATTCTTTTCGTATAATTTGACCAAAAACTTGACTGATTTTGTACTTAGTCGAAATCCCACAACATTATCTACTTTTTCGAATGAAATACTTCGTAGCTTTCTTCGGTTCTGCATAGCTGAACTCTCACATTCTGATTCAAATAAAAATAGTTTTTTTGTCCAAATAAAAGTAGGTATTCAAATACCATACATAAAAAACAAGTAAAGGCATTTAAAAAAACAGAATTGAGAGGCTTGTAAGCAATTGAAGAAGAATTTGTTATTCTATTATCGGAATCCAAAATATCAAAAATTTTGGATCTGATTAGTTCGGATTAGGGATGTTAATATGGCTTCTGTTTGGTGGAGTTTTAATGGTTATGTGTTAAAATAAATACTTATTTAAACTCATTTATCATATATTTTCTTTGTTGCTTTAAATGGACTACCCTATTAAAACCCATTTACTAATACGGTTTTCATTTTAAATAAATTGGGACCTTATTAACCAACATTTAAAATTATATAAACTAATAAAAATAACTTTATTAATTTAACTAAAATATAAATAATTAAAACTATGATTAGTTTAAGTTTTTATGGAAAATCATAATTTTGACAGGAAAACACGGAATCACGTTTTAACGATAAAACATATAATTGTGTTTTTGAAGGGAAAACTCGTAGTGAAGGAAAAAAAAAACAGAATCCCATTTTTGACGGTAATACTCAGAATCACGTTTTTGGAGAAAAATGCGGAATCACGTTTTTGGAGGGAAAACACGATAGCGGGAAAAAGCGAAATCATGTTTTTGACGAAAAAAACGGAATCCCTTTTTGATGGAAAATTGGCGGGAAAATGCGGAATGTGTAGTAGCCCTATTAGGAACCAAAGATAAAGTGGGTATGGGCCAAAAGCCCAATGCCCAACTCACTAACTCCAAAAACTATAGCCTTTCCCCCTATAAAAAGGAGAGGAGCCTCCCTCATTTATCACAAAACACAAGGAGCGAAGCGCTGCTCGTATCGCCGCCGGCCGACCACCGCTTACTCACACCGTCCCGCCGTTTCCTGCCTTCGCCGTCCCGCTGTCTCCGAAATTCTCTGACCGATCCCATTTTCGTTCTCGAACCCCCAGTTGTCGTTTTATCGATTCTTTTGAGTGCATAATCCCCCATTCTTCGCGTTCTTAAGGTTAGATCTTTAGATCTTAGATCTACTCTGATATCTGCTTCTATATCTTAGATCTACTTCCGATCTCTGATCCTAGATCAGATTTGATCCATTAGAAGTGCAGATCTGATACGTTTTCCTTCGTCTCTCTCTTACCCCCATATCTGTTATCTGAAACCCCAATTTTGTTTGCACGATCTCCAAATTTGTCGTTGGAATCTCCAGATCTATCACCGTTTCTCAGGTCTAGACTAAAGTAAGTACCGGTCGTGAATCTCTCCCATCTATCTCAAAATCGGGACATGAGTCCTTGTTGGTACTGGATTTCCCACTAGGAAATCGGCCCATTAACAAATAAAATAAAGGCCCGTATTCATGGGCCCGTTCGAAAATCAAAGACAAAGAGACGAGCCGATTCCTTTGTTGGGCCCAGACGAACGATACCTTGATAAGGCCCAAACGAGGCCGAAGCGAGAGGTGATCGAGCTCGAGCTCGGCAGAAGATGACGTGGAGATAGAGAAACTCGGTCTTCGTCAGTTCAACTGATCCACGCAAATCTCGGAGATCGTTATGACGGCGAGGCCGAAATATCGGAACGAGAAGATCAAAATCGAGAGTATTTAAGGGAGAAGTGGCGATTCATTCAATACATTCCAACCATAGCTTAGAACACTTCGACTAGATAGCTCGATCATAAATCTTTGTACTCTCTTTTCGACTGTGTTTGTTCTTTCTCGACGATCAATCTCAATAAAGTCTTTGATCATAGGAAACTATACAATTTCTATATCCAAAAAGTCCAAATCCACGAATACAAATTCTTAGTGTGAATCCCAGATCTCACATTTGGCGCCGACTGTGGGGACTATCTATAGTTTTTCCTGTTTTAAGACTCAGATCCTAGATCCGATAGATCGAGATGAATCCCGACCAATCTGGCTCTCCCAGCGCCACACCACTAGTCGACCACCCTCAAACGGTTGACAACGTTCCTCAGAACACCACCGTGGTAAAAATCATGGGTGAGACTGACGGCGTGTTGACGAGCTCTGCCTCAGTCTCCACGACTTCGGCACCAACCGGCCCAGTCACTCAAACAGTCGCGACGAGCCAGACTCCGACAAATGTTTTGTCATGAACTAATGATCCAAGTAGAAACTGGGTGTGGATGAGGAATGATTCCATTTCCGCCCCTGCTTCAGGAGGTGGATCTGGAACAACCAGACCTAATTCGCCACTGCCTTCTGCTCCACAGCGACAAGGCCTAGACGATCTCGCTGAAATCCGTTCAATGTTAAGCCTGTTGGTAAACCGAACGAGAAACAACGAGGCAAGCGCACGGGCCCAAGAGATCGCGAACCGCTCTCTGGCCGCACAGCTCGATGAACAGGAAAGGCGCATTAACGCCCATCTTGAAGAGCTCGCTAGCCAAAACCAGGGAGGCAGATCAACACACGATCCACGAACCCCCATAAGTCCTCCACCGTGTACACGCTTGGACTTCTCTTAGGTAGTAACTCCCCCGGGAGCGTCGGGGAATTTCGCCAATACGTCAGGTAGCGGCTTCCGCCCTATAATGACGCCTATCGCGACTCCGACTCCATTCGGTTCTAATTCAATGGTCACAGATCCAACCGGATCGGGAAACCGACCATTACCCGGGACACCACCTTTCCCGAATAGTTCGAATATCCAACCGAGGCAACTAGGAGGCTCTGCTTTCGCCTCGAGCTCGGGACTCCTTAACGGGTCAAATACGGTACAGTTCCGAACGCCGCAAACCGACCAGACAAGATCGATCCAAACAATCGATCTCCTCGACCCCGTTTTCTCCGAACAAACGTCCAATCAAGCATAAGCCCAGTTCGCGCCAACGACAGGCGATGAACACGACATGCTTAGACAGTATATTGAACAAGCTAAGGCTCAGTTCGTCAGTCTGAGCTCCAAAGTTCACATGGCAACAAGCGCGTCACCCGACATCGATGGAGTGATCGAAGAAACGCGACAAACGCCGTTCACAGACAAGATCGCCTTTGCACGAATCCGGGAAATAAAGAAAACAAAGTTTTCGGAGTTCTCTGGAAAATCAGACCCGAAAGCCCATATCAGGGCGTTCCGACTGGCAATGGCGAGGGTATACCTTACCAATGAGGAGAGAGAGCCGGCTTTCTGCAGGCTCTTCGCCGAAAACCTATCAGGCTCCGCCCTAGAATGGTTTGCCGGACTATAGGAAAGGTTCATTGACAACTTCACCCAGTTCATGACGGCTTTCCTCAAACAATATTCCGTCTTTATCGAATAAAAGACTACTGAGGCAGCTCTATTCAGCGTCTCCCAGAAACCCGACGAGCCACTTCGCTCGTACATCGACCTATTTAAAGAAATAAAATCCAAAATCGCAAACCCGCGAGACGAAATAGCTATAGAAGCATTGAGACGCGGACAATGGTTTTCGACCAGATTTCGCGAGGAAATAACGGTCCGCGAACCACAAACACTCGATGACGCCCTTCATCGCGCATCGGCCTTCGCTCGCCTCGAGGACGAAACTACAACCCTCAGAGAAAAGCATCAAAAAGAAAAGAACCCGTCGGGCTCGCAGAACTCAAACTCGAAAAAGGATTCCCGTAAATCAGGAAACGTCAACGCGGTCGAGAGCCCGAAGAGCTCGAAGAAATTCGAGTTCGACAAAGAAAAATTCTGTGATTTTCACAACAAAAGAGGACACTCGACTGAAGATTGCTGTACTCGAGCTAAAGCTGAGGCTCAAAAGCGAGAGTCCGAGAGCAAACAAGAGTCAGAAGTCGAGGAGGAAACTCCATCCGACAAAAAGGAAAGTAAACAGACCAAAGAGTCGAACACCAAAAAGCCTTCTCAGAATAAACGAGAACGGTCAATGGAGCCGGAATCCCCCGAAACATTCCCTCAGGGGTCGCGAAAGCGAGTCGAGTTTATTCTCGGCGAGCTCAGCTTGAATGGCACCCCGGGAGGTTCGGCGTTATCTCCACCCCCGGCTCCCGTCAAGAGCTTATGTTCTCGGATCAATCTCCCTCGCCTCTGCGGGGGGGGGGGGGGGGGGGGGGTGGTGGGGTGTACGGGCTCCAAGATATGCCAATATATGCCATGAATCTTGGTACTGGATTCCCCTCTAGGAAATCCGGCCCATTGACAAATAAAACAAAGGCCCATATTCATGGGCCCGCTCCAAAATCAAAGACAAAGAGACGAGCCGATTCCTTTGTTGGGCCCAGACAAACGATACCGTGACAAGGCCCAAGCGATGCCGAAGCAAGAAGCGATCGAGCTCAGGCTCGACAAGAGACGACGTGGAGATAGAGCAACTCGGTCTTCGTCAGTTCAACTGATCCACGCAAATCTCGGAGATCGTTATGACGGCGAGGCCGAAATATCTGAACAAGAAGATCAAAGTCGAGACTATTTAAAGAAGAAGTGGCGATTCATTCAAGACATTCCAACCCTAACTTAGAACACTTCGACTAGATAGCTCGATCATAAATCTTTGTACTCTCTTTTCGACTGTGTTTGTTCTATCTCGTCGATCGATCTCAATAAAGTCTTTGATTCATACGAAACTATACCATTTCTGTATCCAAAAGACCAAATCAACGAATACAAATTCTTAGTGTGAATCCTGGATATCACACTTACCAGGTCACTGATGTTGTGAAGGACGGGGTCTACCGACTCAAATCGGTAGAAACCCAGAAGCCTGAACTACGACCTTGGAACATCATCAACCTCAAAAAGTACTTTCACTAAAAGTACACCAACATAATCAAACTACGAAATGGCTTGATCCCCTTAAAAGGGTACGTAGGCAGCTCGACTTCGAGCGCAGCCACCCCCCCAAACACAAGGCTCTTACTGAGCTCCACAACTTCAAACGAAGTCTTACTAGCTTATCTTTGTGAAATCAAAATAAATTTCTCGATCAATGTCTCTTTCTGTCTTAAAAGTCAGAGTCATCGCGAAATACTTCGCCGTTACAAAGTGATATGAAATTATCTCTTCAAAAATTAAAGTTATATGAAATTATCTCTTCAAAAGCTAAAGTGATATGAAATTATCTCCTCAAAACCAAGCGATATGAAATTATCCCTTCAAACCCAAGCGATCTGAAACGATCTCTCTAAAACCTAAAATTCTTCCAACCTTATACATCTCAGAAGAACTAAGGGGGGGGGGAGGGCTACCCTCTCCCTTTAAGCAAAAAAAATGACGAAGTCGAGGCAGCTACTCATACAAGAAGGCCTCCGCACACAAAATAAGTCTATGTAAGTCTACTTCGATTTATCATATACTTAAAAATTCTCATTTCAATTCGAGCCCGCACTGAAGTTGCGCCTCGAAGAACTCCCCAAGGCAGTTTAATCCAAGTTATTTATTCGACCCCTCGGGAGAGGTTCGAACTGCCATAACGGCAGAACTCTATGCTAACGCATCAAAACAGTAAAGTCTATGCTAAGGCATGAAAGACTCAAAAGAAATTCATTTGAAAAGAGGAAATGATGTCCTTGAGTTCGAATAAAAGTCGACTAAGGGCAACAATAAAATAAAACAAAGCCCCTTGGGCAAACAAAGGTTCAAAAAAAGAATTTAAAAGCCCGTCGGGCAACGAAAGAACAATCAAAAGTGCCGCGATCGTGAGGAGACTTCGTCCCCATCCTCCGCACGATCGCTGGTAGAACCAATCCCAGTCGGGAGATGTGATCCGTACTGATCAAGACAGGGAGCGGCTGGCGGCGGAGCATGCGCCAGGATCACCGAATCGCTCGACACCGCCGGCAGGTTTAACTTGCCAATGCTGAAGTCAGAGACCGCCACGGCATTCATCTCTTTCATGGCCGCCCTCTTCTTCTCAGCCAGCTTCAACACCTCCCGAGTCAAATCGAGCTCACCGGAATCGAACTCCGCAATGAGTTCGATATTGGCCAAGGTCTCCTGAAGGTGGATCTCAGCGCTGGTTTCGGCCTTCCGACCTTCGCTCTTCTCCTTGATCCCCTTAAGGATTTCCAAGTACTCCCCGCTCATCTTCTTCCTCGCCTCGTGAGCCGCGACCTTCATGTGAAAGTCCCTCCCCGTGAGGACCCCCTCCAGGTCAGCTCGATCTTGAGCGGCTTGCGCAGTTGCAACCCGACTCGCTTCTTCAGCGGCCAGGGTCCGCCCCTCAGCCGCCCGAAGCTTCAGAGAAAGATCTTCCTCACGATTCTCGAGAACCAATAACCGAGCTTCTATTCCCTCGAACCTAGCCAGTTTCCTCTCAAGCTCCCCCTCTCGAGCCAAGATCCTGCAGCTGTGCGGTCAAAACGCCCACCGATCTCCTGGTGGCCTCGAGCTCGCCCACTTGCAACCTCCCGCGAAGCTCGTGCTCAGACTGGGCCACGAGTCCATTCATGGCCTCCAGGAACTACATAAGCAAACAAATATTAAGTCTCTCGTACTAAAGAAAACGACGAAAATAAAGCGGTATGACTGCTACCTTCCCGGCGGCCGTCGCCATCTCGGTGTACAAGTCACCAAGGACCAAATCCCCAACGGCCGGAAGCCGAACACCCACAGGCCTAAAGTGCCTTAACAGACGGGCCACGCTCTCCGGCGCCCCAACATCCTCGCTCGATCCCCTCGAGCTCACCTCCGTGTCGATCCTCTGACGCTTCGGCGCGGGGGAAAGGTTTCCACCTCCTCTCTAGCTATTTGACCCTCTCAAACCGTTCGGGCAAGGGCCGCGCAAAGTCGGCTCCCGGGATGAGATCGGGTCCGCTTCCCCAACAATCAGAGAGGATGGAACTTCCCTCGTCTCTGCGGCCACGTCGAAAGCCTCGGAGCTCGGAAGAAGAATTGGGGGAGGGAGAGGAGAATCACACATGGCAAAAAAGATTGTGTTGCTTAGATTCCCGTCCCTCACCCTCTTCGCCAATTCCATAGGATCCTTCCCGTTTCGGTGACTCCTCGATCTCCGAGATAACTTCTCATGAGACGGAGTGCTAGCATCCGAACCCTCATCCAAAGGAGGACGACCTGCAGAATTATCAAGAAAAAGAAAAGGGTTTAGGCCATTCCGAATACTGACAAACAAAACGTCACGAACAAACAACTCACCTTCCCCTGCCCGCTCGATGATACGAAGCGGAGGTTGGACAGCTCGAACCGGGGAAGCCCGGGGAGGCGCAGGAGGAAGCGGTAAGTTCCGAGAAATCCGAGATCGATCCCGTGGAACCCCCCCCCCCCCCGAGATTGATCCTCAGAGCAGCCTGCACGCGCTCCACTGTAAAACTGTCCCAGTTGACGGTACGCCTCCTCAGTCGGGTTATTAAGGCCTCCGTAATAGGGTTGAGACCAAGCGATTCGGGAAACTCTGTGATACAGACTAAAACCGATCAGAAAGCAGCAACGAGAAAAAGAGGGGAGAGGATCGAGTAGAAAATCATGAATCTTACCAACAGTGGAAGCCCACCGCGAAGGGACAATCGAGCAATCGAACTCTCCGACCGAATGATGGTTCATCCTAAAGAAAAAAATACCGGTTCCTCCATCCATCCCTCGACGGATACCGTCAAGGATCCTCCCAAAGCGATGAGAAAGACGATACGTCCTTAGAAAGCGAGAATCTTGCTTCACCGAGCAAACCCGCATAAGCTCCTCGAGACCAAACTCGATCCCCTCCTCTGCGGCCCTGGCTCCAAGTCCGATAACGTATCGAACGAAGTTTGGCGTCATCTGATGAAACGCCAACTGGAGGTGGGCCAGCACTAAGAGAACAAGGCGAGGAATAGGGAAGAAGAGCCCACATTTTTCGAAATAAGTGTAGGAGGCACAGCAGTAGCCTTCTACAACCGTTTCCGGGGACACCGCCGGAAAAGGGATGACGATCTCGATTTCCGGCGGAATCCAGCAAAGCGTTCTCAACTGCTGAATATGGTTTACAGTTAAAGAAGACGGCGGATGCGGACCGAATGATCCCGCCGCCGCACTCGTACTTGCTCCCGTCGCATCTCTCAAAGCCATGAGGAAGGATGTACCAGGGTAAAGAAAACGGAAAATCTCCGGAAAGAACTTTTCTGACGACAGAGGAAATATGAAGGAAAAACCTTAAGCGAGAAAGAAACGGGGTAAAAGTGAGAAGTCAAAGAGTTACCTTCGACGATATGTATGATTATCTATAGTGGGAAGATATCGTCCGTACAACTTCCAAACTCGTATTAATTACCGAGAAAATCGAGACGGTTTGGACTCCTCGCTTTCCCTTTATTCTAACCATTGAGTTAAGATCAACGGTTACGAATGCACGCCGCGACTGCCGACGCGCTAAAAAGCAGTTCGGCTCGACCCACGCGCCCACCCTTGACCGTTAGATCGAAACAAGATCTACGGATGGGGCGGAAGTAATCATTAGGTTTTCGACACCCGAGACACGTCCGCGTCTTCCCAAGAACGTCCACCGCCCATTAACCTCGACTTGTCAAACTTAATGGGCTGGGGGGCTATTGTTGGTACTGGATTTCCCTCTAGGAAATCCGGCCCATTAACAAATAAAATAAAGGCCCGTATTCATGGGCCCGTTCCAAAATCAAAGACAAAGAGACGAGCCGATTCCTTTGTTGGGCCCAGACGAACAATACCTTGACAAGGCCCAAACAAGGCCGAAGCGAGAGGCGATCGAGCTCGAGCTCGGCAGAAGATGACGTGGAGATAGAGCAACTCGGTCTTCGTCAGTTCAACTGATCCACGCAAATCTCGGAGATCGTTATGACGGCGAGGACGAAATATCGGAACGAGAAGATTAAAATCGAGAGTATTTAAGGGAGAAGTGGCGATTCATTCAAGACATTCCAACCCTAGCTTAGAACACTTCGACTAGATAGCTCGATCATAAATCTTTGTACTCTCTTCTCGACTGTGTTTGTTCTATCTCGACGATCAATCTCAATAAAGTCGTTGATTCATAGGAAACTATACCATTTCTATATCCAAAAAGTCCAAATCCACGAATACAAATTCTTAGTGTGAATCCCAGATCTCACAGTCCTTTGTTAATAGTTTCTTTCCTAGGTAGTGTAGATCTAGCGGATGATTGTGTTGATGCGATTGAATGCACCTAGAATCTAGGTTTTCACTTAACCGAAAACATTACTTATGATTGATGACTTGTTTTAGTTAGATGTGATGGGTTTGTGAGGTGGGGCATGTGTCTGATACCCAGAAGGAATTCACGTTTCTGATACCGAGAAGGAATTCAAGTACTCGCTAAGTTCATGGGTGCATGCCAGTCGGTTGGAGCCGAGCGTGTACCTATGAACTAGCTAGTGTGTAGGTTGTGTGAGCCTTCGGGCGTGGGTGCAAAGTTTTATTAGCCTTGGACTTGTTTCTTTGATGTTGTGTTAGCTTGTGATGAGATCGTGGGTTCCTAGAGCCTGCACTCACATGGTATTTGTGTTGAACCAATTACTCAAGCCTCCTTCGTTGTTGTTTTGCAGGTAATCCCGGAGAGTTGTAGGGGTAGACGGATGGGTGTGGTGTATGTTTAGGGAGGCAGGCTCTTTTGGTGTTTCGTTTTATTTAATAAGACTTATGAATTTCTTTCGGTTTTCACTAAGACTATTTCGGTTCGGTTTGGTTTTACTTGAAAGACTCGGGTTTTGATTTTAATATAGTAATATGTTTAGATTAAGTGTTGGATTGTGGTTTATGACTTGGTTCACGTGTTTGTGGACTATGGCTTGAGAAGCCGATGAATCATTTATTGGATCTGACGGGAGGGGTGTTACAATTTTGGTATCAGAGCGAGGTTAAGTTTAACCGGTCCCATCCGGTTAGGAAGGGTAGTAGTAGTGTATTTATATTCGGATTTCAACATGATTTTCAAAGTGGTGATTTCTAAAATTTAGGTTCTAGAAGCGCCATCCCGATTGACTCCTTATATACTCGCCGGTAAGTGAGTTCAGTAGGAGCCGCAATGGGAGCTGCAGGAGAAGGAGCTCCCGAAGTTGTGCTGGGAATGCAAATGCGGTAGAAAATGCCACATGAGGAGCTGGAAATGCAGCAGGCGGAGCTGACTATGTTGTTGAAGGAGCAGGATTCGCTCCTATGGGATTTGGAGTTGCTCAGCATCCACCGGTAGTGGTTCAGCAACCACCAATGCCAGCACTACAGGTTCCAAGATTGGTGCAGGGGCTGTCCTACTGGAGTATGATAAAGCATCTACGGGAAATGCAAATGGATTATTTCCCCGGTGGAACAGATGCCATTGCAACTGAGAATTGGAGAAGGAAGTTGGAGCGAAACTTAGATACAGTTCGGTGTCCAATGGAGTTCTATGTTGAGGTTGCAGCTTTCAACCTAAAGGATGATGCACTGGTCTGGTGGGAAGCAGTAGTGGAGAACACGCAGGGTCGCCAGCTGACGTGGATGGAGTTCCGGGAAGCTTTCAACCGAAAGTACTTTCCGCAGGAGATCATGGATATGATGGAAGGAGAGTTTCATAACCTCCATCAAGGAAACAGGGGTGTACGAGAGTATGGAGAAGAGTTCAAACGTCTTAGGAGGTTCGCAGGCCAATTTTTGACTGAACGGGAGCCGATCCATCGGTTCCTCGTTGGACTGAAGATCGAGCTCAAGAACCGTTGCAAGATGAGGGATTACTTCGACATCAATGACATGATCGAGCAGGCAGCAGATGCAGAGATTGAATGGGACGAAGAGCAGAGGCATCAAAGGAATGCACAAAATAGAGGTGCCAAGAGGAACTGGGAAACCGCGAACGCCGCTGTGACAACAATTCCGTTGGAGCAGGCGCAACCTCATGGGTGTTTCGGATGTGGACAACCAGGACATATTTACAGGGATTGCCCGCATAACCTTGTCCAGACGGCAGCACACAGAGGATTAACGTGTTTCCGGTGCGGGCAAGTGGGACACTACGCGAGGGACTGCGCCATTCAAGTAGTGAGAGCAGGAGACGGAGTACATCCGTTGCAGACCCCGCCCCCAAGGGGTAAAGTAGGATCTGGAGTGCTACCTTTACCGCCACCACCACCAAGTGGCCAAGTGGGAGCGCCTCGGGTGTACGTTGCTGGAAATCATGAGGGAGCTGAACCAATCGAGGGTATGTATTTTTGTCTTCTTGCATGAATTCTTGTAAAGTTGTGATAGTCCAAGTCTAGTAGCTTAGTCTTAGCCATTTGTGTAGGATCGATTGTGGTTGGGGGAGTAGCCACCCACACCTTGTTCGATACGGGAGCTAAATATAGCTTTGTGAGCCCGAAGCTATCGAGCTGCTGGACATTTAAAGGGAAGTTTGTTGAAGGTGTCATGAAGGTTGAGACCTCCGGGTTGGAGAAAGTAGCACGCACGAGAATTTTTTATGATGTACCAGTAACGGTGGCCGGAGTAGAGGTACCCACATACCTTGCAAAGGTGGAGTTACGTCTATGAAGTCATCCTGGTAATGGATTTGTTAGTACAGAACCATGCCGTAATGGATTACGCCAAGCCGACAATCACTTTACCTCGCGGAGAGGAAAAGATCGTTTTCAAGGGAATGAAAACATGGACGGGGATATCAATCATATCCATGATGCAAGCGGAGGAGTTGATCAGCAAGGGAAATGAGGCTTTCTTGGCAACCATCTCGATGACCAAGGAAGATTAAGGTACAGGCTTGGACACCATTCTGGTAGCTGCGGAATAGGAGGATGTATTCGCACCACCGAAAGGACCTTCGCCGAAAAGGAATGACGCCTTTACGATAGAAATAGAGCCCGATACGGTGCTTGTGTCAAAGGCTCCCTATCATTTGGCACCCGCAGAGATGGCCGAGGTAAGAAGCAATTGGAGGATCTTGTGGAGAAGGGATTCGTTCGACCGAGCAGATCCCCATGGGGAGCACCAATCTTGTTTGTCAAGAAGAAGGACGAAAGTTTCAGACTCTGTATTGACTATCGAGTCCTGACAAAGGTTACCATTAAGAACATGTGCCCTCTGCCAAGGATCAATGAGTTGTTGGACCAACTGCAAGGAGCCTCGTTGTGATACCCCGTATCCAAAAATATGGTCAACGGGCAGAAGAAAAGTCAATAGGGGCAAAACCGTAATTTTTGCCAAACCCAGGGGCAAAATGGTAATTTTGCCAAAGTTCGAGACGAAAGACTTGACGGGCCAAATGTTCTCTTTATAAACCATAAAGAACATTTACAAGATCAGAATTCGAAGAAACGAAGCAGAAACGCATTTTTCGGAGTATCGGTCGGAAAACTGACTAAACCGAGGAAACTTCGTAAAATCATAACGGGAGCTAGGAAACTCCAAACGAGGTGATTCAAATTGCTAAATTCATCTAAAAGCGAGGAGAATCAGTTTATTGAAGTTTGGAGATTTATGGGAATCGTTTGGTATTTACTAAAACAATTATCGGGAAAACATGCAAACCGGGCAAAAGTAATTAAGGGGATTAAAGGGAAGATTAAGGGATTAAGAAGTGGATTACCTGGCTCAGACTCAACTCCAGAAGGACAAGTGTCTCTCCCCTGGAGGCGCCACCACCTATTGGTGAATGCATGCATGCAAACAAAAGTTCATGCACCAAAAGAACACTTTGTATCAAATCACACTTTTGTGCAAAGAATCTCACTCTCTCTCTCTACACTCTCTAGCTCTCTCCTCTCTCTTCCAGCTTCATCAGATTCATCCTTTATTTCCAGAAATTTCATCATAGTTCTGGAGTCTTCAAGGTGTTCTTCAAGGATTCAAGGTGTTCTTCAAAGCTTCTCTCACAAGAAAGTGTATAACTTTCTCATCCTAGATCAAAATCACACTCTGCAAAGCCCAGGAGATTCATCTCATCCTCCTCCACATCCTCCAGTTAGCCGCCGTCGTCGCCGTCGCCGGAGTTCGCCGAATCCGGCCAAGAAGCAGCCACGGTTGAGGTTGGGGAGGATATCTCTCCCTCTTCAACATATTTTTGTGATTCAAGGCTATGAGTGGTTAGATCTCGTCAAGAGAAGCAGTTTGGTGGGTGGTTCGCCGTCAGAAGTCGCCAGACAAGTCGCCTCCGCCGCGGTCAACGCCGTTGCCACCGCGGTCAACGCCGGAGCTCCGCAGCCGGTGAGCTCCTCCGTCTTCAAATCTCCAGCCGGTTCACCCAGGGGTTGGTTCAGATGTGTTGGTTCACGATTGGAGCTAAATTGGTTGGTTTTAGATCGGTTTAGGAAACCGATAATCTCTCGGTCAACATTTTGACTTTGACCCGGTTTACCTAAACCGGTCAATTGGATTCTTGGTTCGTGGTCAACCGGTTCAGAGAAGTGGTCAACCGGTTTAGCTTGGTCAACGGTCAGCGGTCAACGGTCAACGGGCAGCCTCGGTCAACGTCGGTCAACGACCGGTCAACGCCGTGGTCAACGCCGGTCAACGCGTTGACTCCGGCCGGTTCTTGGGTTGCGGTTTATGTTTGGGTATTCGGGAAGCTTCGGGAGTTTGAGTTCGGGTATTCGGAGAGGTTCGGGTTTAGTTCGGGGTCTCGGGAATCCGTATCCGTATCCGTGCCGTTCGTTCCGTCATATCACTGTGAGTCGGTTCAAACACCGTTGATGCATATAGAACGTTAAATGGGAAAACTGTAGAGATAGGAATGCATACCCGATCGTTTTGAATTAAATTGAATTGTGAATTGATTGATCGAATTAAAGTTAAACCGGCTAGGGTTAAAGAAGCATGTTAGACTTAAACGGATTAAACCTGTTGAGTGCCGTTAGGTTGTTAGTATCGTTGCGTGATGCATTCATATAGTCATTGCATGCTTAGGGCCGTATATGCATATATATGTAAGTAAAGGACGGTAATTAAATGAATCTATATACGGGAATTAAGACGAGCTAAAATACGGAAGTAAAACCTAAACGAACGTATAGAATATGAATGGTGTCGGGGTTTCCCGAGGTTAAATGAATTAAGTAATGAATGATGAGACGTCGGGAGTTTAGTAAGCTACTAGCTCTAAACCGACGGATCGAGGAGTTGTTAAAAGATGATTAGGATTGGTTAAGAAAAGAGAAGTGTTGTGATTGGTGAACCGTCTACGGGTTAGTAAGCGGCTAACCCAAGGTAGCGGGCGTAAATTGGTTAAAAGATGTTAGCAACCCTAATAGGCCTGTTGTGTGTTGATTGTGTGTGATTGTGTGTTTGTGTTGTGGTGTGGTTGTTGTTGAGCTTTCTGTGCAGGCCTGTTAGATCGTCTCGGTGTTGGGCCGAGCGATCCTTGTTGTTACTTAACTCGGTCATGGGACCGGTTAAGTTGTGGTGCTGACTCGGTACGGTGCCGAGTCAGAGCGGTGGTGTGTGTGAGTAGACTTGCGGGATGCGGGGTTGAGTTGATTGTTGTTATTGATTGAGATTGATTGTTAGAGTCCAAGCGAGTCTGCGTGTTTACATTTATGCACTAGGACTCTAGGGTGCGTTAGATCCCGCAAGTCTAGGTGTTTGATTACGTTCTGGTACTTCCGACCCGATTGGATCCTCGGGTATTTACCTAATCGGATCATGGTGATTCCGGTTATGGTGTTAACCTACTGAGTGACGTCGGTAGGTGTGTGGAACGGAGAACACGGGGTTGCGTACTAGGTCCGGACTGCATGGAAGCTTGGGTTATCTAGGGGTAGCCTGAGTCACCGCGTATCGATGGACAGAGAACGGTGTCCTAGTCGTTGTGTGGACGGCTAGGAATAGTGGGTTAGTTGCCATATCGGTAACGGTGAAAACCCGTGGAAGTTACCAAGATCGTAGGGGCCTAGCGTGTGGTTTTGGTGTAGTTGGTAGTGCGCGGTAGATAGATCGAGTCTCAATCGGGAACATGTGCCGCAGTGCTCCCGATTTCCACTAATAGCCTTCTCTTTCTTTTGGCAATTGATTGTGTTTGGGCTCGACACGACGTGGTAGTGCGTGATCGGCTATTTTGTTATGATTGATTGTTATTTTGGGGTTTCGGGCGGGAATCTATAGATGATAGATAGATTAGAAGCCTTAGTGGGGAGCCAATTCACTGGGTGATCTTAGATCGCTCATTAGACTCTTTTTGTGTTTTCACGTTAAGCAGCGACGGATGCGGGAGGTCCTCGGTGTAGCTTCGAGATGGCTTGGGGCGGGGTTTTTGATTCGATGGTTTTGGGGTTTTTCTCTCGGTTTGGCTTGACGCCACTTTTGTATTGATTTGCGTGTTGATTATTTATTGATGAAAACGATTTGTAAAGTGAAGATTAAACGTTGTGTTGAACGTTTAGTTTACTCAGAAATGAATATGCTTTCCTGATATTGTGTTTAGTCCGAACCGACACAAATCGCTGAAGTGGTGCAAGGTGATCAACTTGTACTATGGAAGTGAGGATAGCGGAGTCAAGAATGGGTTAGTGCGAGCCTTTGTCTCAAACCGATCCGTCTATGGCTTCCTCCTGTGGCGAACTTTTCCTGTTCGACTTGCTCGGGTTCGACCGGTCATGTTCTTGTTTGATTGTTGGCCGGTCAGCTCGACGGTCAGCGGAGAATGGGAAAGGGGCGTTACAGAAAGGTGGTATCAGAGCATGGTTCTGCATGGGTTTCGAAGCTGTTCATTTCTGAGTGTTTTCCATGGTTTTATCGAGTCAAATTGTGTCTTACCCAAGCATCCATTAGGAAACCGAGCCGCGTCCGTAAAATCCGGGGTTGGGATGGGTTAGAAAAATTTGTATTTTGTGTACTAATTTTTATTTGTGGCTTTTGATTGCAGACAGCAGCAGAGTGTCCCTGGACGGAGTGTGTGTGGGTGTGTGCATTGGGTGTGAGAGATAGTAGCGAGCAGTATGGGTGAGCGTTGGATGACCCGGGCAGAGTACCAGGCTTTGGTAGACCAGCATCAGGCAGGTGTGAGGATAGCACCGCAGGGTCAGTCGCAGGGTTCTCGGGTATCAGATCGACCGCCAGTTGTTCCCCGTGGGCGTCAGGGAGCGAGAGCAGCCGCTGTGGATTGGAGGCCGTTACCCGATCCGTTACCGCCTTCTCTACAGGATGACGCAGGTTCCGCAGACCTGACCGCAGGAGTGATGGGATATTTGGGATTCACAGACTATGGGTTTCCACCTCAGCTTGAGGCACCTACAGTACCATCGGGGATGCAGCTTGAGGCACATGATGTGCCACTACCTTTCAGTTTGCATGAGTCGGATTTTATTCCACTTGGTGGAGGGGATTTTCAGCTAGACCCGTTACACGCAGATTTCGACATGGACATGGAGCCAGTAGATACGGAGCAGCAGATGCAGTGGGCGCTGTACATGGACAAGCAGATGGCGATACTAGAGGACGTTTTGGAGCAGTATGTTGGGCCGCATCATCAGCCAGGATCGCCGCAGAGGTCAATAGTCCATCACCCGGTTCCACCGGGCCACATTCAGCGATGGAGTCAGCCACAGGAGTTGAGCCGATGTCGACGGAAGGGTCGGACTCGCAGTTTGAGTCAGTTACATCACCAGAGGCACCGCCGACTGAGCCGGTTGCGCCACAGGAGATTCTACTAGCCGACACGCCAGATTCAGTGCCGCCTATGCCTGTGTACCGGACATGTAGCGCATGCGGAGTTCAGGGCTTCTATTTGTATTGGTGTACCCGACCAGTTGATCCACGCTACCATGAGACATATCAGCCAGTGCCGACCCCGTATTATTGTCAGGTGTGTGGGATGGACGGCCATCTTGCACCTATTTTCCCGATCGCAGGGCCCGGACCTCGTATGTCAGACGCAGAGCCGCATCGTGGACTTATTCGACAGTCAGTTATTCAGCAGCCAGCCGCGCAGTCACCTGTAGCGCAACCACCATTGGAGCAGCCACCGAGACCATCGAGGAATTGCAGGAGGTGTGGAGACGAGGGACACAGAGCTTGTTGTCTGTCAGATTTGTGGAGATCAGGGACATCGAGCAGCCGAGTGTTTTCAGGAGCCTTCTTCGGGGTCTGTTTCTTCCTGTCAGCTGTGTGGAGCGACAGATCATCAGGCAGAAGCATGTTACCGTGGGCCACGCCTAGCGCCCGTACCGGTTTGTCAGATTTGTGGTCGCAGAGGTCATGTAGTGCAGTTGTGTCCGATGGAAGAGCCGCAGCAGGTCGGACCGCCGACTAGAGATGCGTACCCACCACACCCTCCCGGCAAACCTGCCAGTGGGTACCAGCGCGAGCCGCGATGCCGGTTGTGTATGGCATTCCGGTCATGTTGGGGCTGTTAGGGTTAGAATAGTTAGGCCAGGTAAGTTGGACACTAACTATGTTGTTGTTGTGTGTATCTAGATCGGCGATTCTCGCATGTTGTTTCGGACATCTCCGGGTTATGACGGTGCAGTTTGGGGGTTAGGGTATGGATGACGGACGTCTCGTGGTTGTATTTCTGTTTTACTTATGTATTTAAAAACCTCGAAACATGTGTGTGTTGTTGTTCTTATGTATGTATGTGATGCAGAATTGTTCTACTTATCGTTATGGCTTACGTAGTAATTGTTTGCATGCGTGTGATGGTTTTGGATGCAAACGAATTACCACGTGAAGTCTGATGATGCGCGGAACTGACGACCGTTCATCATAACCTAAACCCAGACTGACGACATATTCGGAGCGATCTAGTGATTGCTTGGCTGTGTGTGGTAATTGGTTGCTTTTATTTGATTGCTTTCGTGTTTTATTAAATGCTTGAGTGGTGGATCGGTTAATTAGGGTTGTGTTTCGTTGTGGTGTAGCACTGTGAACGTGCTAGTTTTTATGGCATGCTTAGCATGTGCGCAGTGTGAATGGTATTGGTAAGCCATTCGAGTGAGTAGTTTAAATTCGGTTGCAATCGTTAAGTTGTTAGAATTGAAAGTGTTAGAACCTTTTCGTTTAAGGTGTTGAGCTAACTCGAGTATGGTTGTAATCAACTGTCGATTCGCGAGAGAGTGGAATTATAGAATATCGTTACTTAATCATGAGTGACCAATAGGTACATGATTAACTAAGTATATATCTATGAGGAAGTGATATCGAGGAATGGATTAGTTTTAATTCACCGCTCCAGTGAAAGTTGTTGTGTTGAATGTAGGACGGAATGGACGATGTGATACGAATGCGAGACCGAACCCGAACCCGAAAGCGAGATGGAGTGGAAAGGAGCCGTGAGACGAGTTGACCCGGGAAGTGAAGCAGTCAGTATGGATGGTCAGCGGGAAAGTGTCAGTACAGAGCAGCGGAAAGAGCGAAGCGGTTGGGATTATGAGTTAGCAAAGAAATTTGAAGTAAGGTCAGCGATAGTGTGGAAACCAGGGTGAAGCAATCAGTGTGAATGGAATGGAAGGTTAGCAAAGTCGGATTCAGAAATCAAAATTCTGGAAGAGTGCTCGGAAAGGAAGAGGTCGTATCGGAATCAGAGTGGAGTTATTAGTACGGGGGATTGGAAGTCAGAAGAACGTCAGGTTTGGAATGCAGATTTTTGAAGAGTGTCTCGGGGACACAAACCAGTATAGTGAAGGACGTGGAAGTCGAAGCGAAGTGGGGAAGTCAGAAGTGAGAATCAGTCGAAAGTTAGATGGAAAGTTCGGGAGGAGCGCAGGAAAGCGAGAAGTCAGAGTTATGCAGCAGTGTTCGAGTAAGGAAGCGTTGAAATCGAATGACGGAGCAACTTGCAGGGTTTGGAACTGATTTGAAGTCTGGTAGTGACGGAGAATTCGGGGACCGAATTCCTGTAAGTGGGGAAGAATTTGATACCCCGTATCCAAAAATATGGTCAACGGGCAGAAGAAAAGTCAACAGGGGCAAAACCGTAATTTTTGCCGAACCCAGGGGCAAAATGGTAATTTTGCCAAAGTTCGAGACGGAAGACGTGACGGGCCAAATGTTCTATTTATAAACCATAAAGAACATTTACAAGATCATAATTCGAAGAAACGGAGCAGAAACGCATTTTTCGGAGTATCGGTCGGAAAACCGACTAAACCGAGGAAACTTCGGAAAATCATAACGGGAGCTAGGAAACTCCAAACGAGGTGATTCAAATTGCTAAATTCATCTAAAAGCTAGGAGAATCAGTTTATTGAAGTTTGGAGATTTATGGGAATCGTTTGGTATTTACTAAAACAATTATCGGGAAAACATGCAAACCGAGCAAAAGTAATTAAGGGGATTAAAGGGAAGATTAAGGGATTAAGAAGTGGATTACCTGGCTCAGACTCAACCCCAGAAGGACAAGTGTCTCTCCCCTGGAGGCTCCACCACCTATTGGTGAATGCATGCATGCAAAAAGAAGTTCATGCACCAAAAGAACACTTTGTATCAAATCACACTTTTGTGCAAAGAATCTCACTCTCTCTCTCTACACTCTCGAGCTCTCTCCTCTCTCTTCCAGCTTCATCAGATTCATCCTTTATTTCCAGAAAGTTCATCATAGTTATGGAGTCTTGAAGGTGTTCTTCAAGGATTCAAGGTGTTCTTCAAAGCTTCTCTCACAAGAAAGTGTATAACTTTCTCATCCTAGATCAAAATCACACTCTGCAAAGCCCAGGAGATTCATCTCATCCTCCTCCACATCCTCCAGCCAGCCGCTGTCGTCTCCGTCGCCGGAGTTCGCCGGAATCCAGCCAAGAAGCAGCTGCGGTTAGGGTTGGGGAGGATATCTCTCCCTCTTCAACATATTTTTGTGATTCAAGGCTATGAGTGGTTAGATCTCGTCAAGAGAAGCAGTTTGGTGGGTGGTTCGCCGTCAGAAGTCACCGTAAAAGTCGCCTCCGCCGCGGTCAACGCCGCCGCCACCACGGTCAACGCCGGAGCTCCGCCGCCGGTGAGCTCCTCCGTCTTTAAATCCTCAGCCGGTTCACCCAGGGGTTGGTTCAGATGTGTTGGTTCACGATTGGAGCTAAATTGGTTGGTTTTAGATCGGTTTAGGAAACCGATCAACTCTCGGTCAACATTTTGACTTTGACCCGATTTACCTAAACCGGTCAATTGGATTCTTGGTTCTTGGTCAACCGGTTCAGAGAAGTGGGCAACCGGTTTAGCTTTGTCAATGGTCAACGGGCAGCCTCGGTCAACGTCGGTCAACACCGGTCAACGCCATGGTCAACACCGGTCAACGCGTTGACTCCGGCCGGTTCTTGGGTTGCGGTTTGTGTTTGGGTATTCGAGTAGCTTCGGGAGTTCGAGTTCGGGTATTCGGAGAGGTTTGGGTTTAGTTCGGGGTCTCGGGAATCTGTATCCGCATCCGTGCCGTTCGTTCCGTCATATCACTGTGAGTCGGCTCAAACACCTTAGATGCATATAGAACGTTAAATGGGAAAACCGTAGAGATAGGAATGCATACCCGATCGTTTTGAATTAAATTGAATTGTGAATTGATTGACCGAATTAAAGCTAAACCGGCTAGGGTTAAAGAAGCATGTTAGACTTAAACGGATTAAACCTGTTGAGTGCCGTTAGGTTGTTAGTATCGTTGTGTGATGCATTCATATAGTCGTTGCATGCTTAGGGCCGTATATGCTTATATATGTAAGTAAAGGACAGTAATTAAATGAATCTATATACGGGAATTAAGACGAGCTAAAATACGGAAGTAAAACCTGAACGAACGTATAGAATATGAATGGTGTCGTGGTTTCCCGAGGTTAAATGAATTAAGTAATGAATGATGAGACGTCGGGATTTTAGTAAGCTACTAGCTCTAAACCGACGGATCGAGGAGTTGTTAAAAGATGATTAGGATTGGTTAAGAAAAGAGAAGTGTTGTGATTGGTGAACCGTCTACGGGTTAGCAAGCGGCTAACCCAAGGTAGCGGGCGTAAATTGGTTAAAAGATGTTAGCAACCCTAATAGGCCTAATGTGTGTTGATTGTGTGTGATTGTGTGTTTGTTTTGTGGTGTGGTTGTTGTTGAGCTTTCTGTGCAGGCCTGTTAGATCGTCTCGGTGTTGGGCTGAGCGATCCTTGTTGTTACTTAACTCGGTCACGGGACCGGTTAAGTTGTGCTGCTGACTTGGTACGGTGCCGAGTCAGAGCGGTGGTGTGTGTGAGTAGACATGCGGGATGCGGGATTGAGTTGATTGTTGTTATTGATTGAGATTAATTGTTAGAGTCCAAGCGAGTATGCGTGTTTACATTTATGCACTAGGACTCTAGGGTGCGTTAGATCCCGCAAGTCTAGGTGTTTGATTATGTTCTGGTACTTCCGACCCGATTGGATCCTCGGGTATTTACCTAATCGGATCATGGTGATTCCGGTTATGGTGTTAACCTACTGAGTGACGTCGGTAGGTGTGTGGTCCGGAGAACATGGGGTCGCGTCCTAGGGCCGGACTGCATGGAAGCTTGGGTTATCTAGGGGTAGCCTGAGTCACCGCGTATCGATGGACAGGGAACGGTGTCCTAGTCGTTGTGTGGACGGCTAGGAGTCGTGGGTTAGTTGCCAGATCGGTAACGGTGGAAACCCGTGGAAGTTACCAAGATCGTAGGGGCCTAGTGTGTGGTTTTGGTGTAGTTGGTAGTGCGCGGTAGATAGATCGAGTTTCAATCGGGAACATGTGCTGCAGTGCTCCCGATTTCCTCTAATCTCCTTCTCTTTCTTTTGGCAATTGATTGTGTGTGGGCTCGACACGACGTGGTAGCGCGTATTGTTATTTTGGGGTTTCGGGCGGGAATCTATAGATGATAGACAGATTAGAAGCCTTAGTGGGGAGCCGATTCACTGGGTGATCTTAGATCGCTCATTAGACTCTTTTTGTGTTTTCAGGTTAAGCAGCGACGGACGCGGGAGGTCCTCGGTGTAGCTTCGGGATGGCTTGGGGCGGGGTTTTTGATTCGATGGTTTTGGGGTTTTTCTCTCGGTTCGGCTTTACGCCACTTTTGTATTGATTTGCGTGTTGATTATTTATTGATGAAAACGATTTGTAAAGTGACGATTAAACGTTGTGTTGAACGTTTAGTTTACTCAGAAATGAATATGCTTTCCTGATATTGTGTTTAGTCCAAACCGACACAACTCGCTGAAGTGGTGCAAGATGATCAACTTGTACTATGGAAGTGAGGATAGCGGAGTCAAGTATGGGTTAGTGCGAGCCTTTGTCTCAAACCGATCTGTCTCTGGCTTCGTCATGTGGCGAACTTTTCCTGTTCGACTTGCTTGGGTTCGACCGGTCATATTCTTGTTTAATTGTTGGCCGGTCAGCTCGACGTCAGCGGAGAATGGGAAAGGGGCGTTACACTCGTGATTCTCAAAGATCAATCTTGCTTCGGGTACCATCAGATCCACATAGCATAGAAAGACATTCGGAAGACGGCATTCCGGACCCGCTATGGACATTACGAGTCTGTAGTAATGCCGTCCGGGTTGACCAACTCACCAGAAACTTTCATGAAGATGATGAACGACGTCTTCTGGGAGTACTTGGATAAATGCGATATTGTTTTCATCGACGATATCCTGGTCTACTCGAGTAGTAAGGAAGATCACGAGTGGCACCTCCGGATTGTTTTGGATACGCTCTGGAGACAGCAGCTCTATGCCAAGCTCAGCAAGTGCAGTTTTTGGCAGAGGAAGATTGGATTCCTAGGCCATGTGATCTCGGAAACCGAAGTAGCAGTGGATCCGGAAAATATCACTTATATCCCCAATTGGGCAGAACCGAAGAATGCAACCGATGTTAGTTGTTACTTGGGGCTAGAAGGGTACTACAGGAAGTTTGTGAAAGGATTTGCCAGCATAGATAAGCCATTGACAGTCTTGACAAGAAAGGACGTCAAGTTTGTATGGTCAGAGAAATACGCCCAGAGTTTTGATCGACTAAAGGAATTGTTGACTCAGACTCCAGTGTTAGTACTACCGCGGTCAGGAATACCATACGTAGTCTACACATAAGCATCCAAAATAGGATTGGGGTGTTTGATGCAAGAAGAAAAGGTGATAGATTATACATCAAGACAGTTGAGGAAGCACGAGGTTAACTACCCCACCCACGACTTAGAGTTGGCAGCAGTGGTCTTTGCGCTGAAGATATGGGGTGCCTATCTGTACGGGTAAAAGGTTCAGGTATTCACGGACAATAAGATTTTGAAGTGCATTTGCACCCAAGGAGATCTGAATTTGAGGCAGCGACGATGGATGGAGCTCTTAGCGGATTATGATCTTGAGATCGAGTATCACCCTGGGATGGCTAACCAGGTGGCTGATGCTTTAAGCAAAAGAAAGATTGTCGTGTCAGAAAATAAGGAAGTGCATGAATTGTCAGCTACCCTAGCAAACTTGCAATTGTGTGCCACCACAGTTAAAGAAGGTGTCACCGGATTGGAAGCCTTGGACCAAGCCGACTTGTTGGGTAGGATCAGAGAAGCTCAACCGCGGAATGGAACCCTACGAGCATGGTCTAGAAAGAAGTGATTGGGTACAACACCGCGGCCAATGGTATGTTCTTATTCAAGAACCGAATCTGTGTTCTGAAAGTCATGGAGTTGAGAGACGAAATCCTCAGGTAAACTCACCAGTCGCAGTTTTTGATTCACCCCAGGAACCACAAGATGTATCAGAATCTGAAGCGGTACTACAATTGGTAAGGAATGATGAGGGATGTAGCAACATGGATTTCGCAGTGTCAGAACTGTCAGCAAGTCAAGGCCGAAAGGACGCCAGTGGGCTATTACAAGGGTTTCCTATACCAGAATGGAAATGGGATATGGTGACAATGGACTTCGTTACTGGGCTACCAAGAACGACATGACAAAAGGATGCGATTTGGGTAATCGTGGACCAACTTACCAAATCTGCGCACTTTCTCGCGATAAAGAAAGCGGATGAAACCAAAGTTCTTGCTCGAAAGTACGTAGAGTGCATAGTGAAGTTTCACGGGTCACCAGTCAGCATCGTCTCAGACAGAAATCCGACGTTCAGCTCCAACTTCTGGCAAGTGTTTCGGAAAGCTATGGGTACGAAGGTGCTTCTTAGCCCGGCATACCATCCGCAGACCGATGGACAGTCTGAGCGGACAATTCAGATATTGGAGGATATGCTCAGAGCGTGTGTATTGGATTGGGAAGGAAATTGGGTCAAATTTCTATCGTTGGTCGAGTTTGCCTACTACAACTATTACCCCTCGAGCATATGGATGTCGCCATACGAGGCTATGTATGGTCGACCCTGCAGGACCCCCAATGCTGGACCGAGGTGGGGGAGAGGCTTGACTTAGAGCCGGAGATGATTTTGTACTATCCCCAAACCTGGATACTAACCCCACCCTAAACGTTTGGGCTTTCTATGGAACCAAAAGGACGAACACACGATAAAGTAAGATCAATAAGAGTGTTCCAAAGGCAGAAGAAGGTTAAGATCAGCTAGGAATAAGCTTGGCTTAAAGAAAAAAAGCTGAAAGGAAAGTGTTCAGCTCAAACGAGCTGAACAGTTGAGCTGGTCAGCTAGGTTAGCTGGCAACCAGCTCAACCCAGCTAGCTTGAATGTTCAAGTGTTGGGTCAGCTCACAATTGGCGAAAGGGTACCTTGGAAGGTTGCACCCTTTCGGCCAACCAACCCAACCCTTCACCATGGACAAAAATGGGGCTTATAAATACCCCATTTAGAAGCCATTTTCGTCACCTATCTTCCAGGAAATAATTCTCATGATTTCCTAAGGCAAAGGCCAACCAAAGCTATGAGAAAAATAGGGATTTTGGCCATAAAACCTAAGGGTAATGGCTGGCGGTTTTGAAGGTGTTTGGGATGGTTTTGCTAAGGCAAACAAGCCTGGGAAATAGTAGGAATTACCCAGGAATGATGGAAGATTGAAGGTTTGAAGATTGAAGAAAAATTCAGGCAACCGTCCGTGGGTCGCTCACGGACGACCACGGGTCGCACACTGTCGACCGCAGGTCATTCACGGACGACTGCGGGTCGCACACGGTCGACCGCGGATCGTTCACGGACGACCGTAACCATCACGGACGAACACGGTCATGCACGGACGTACGCGGATGGTGTTCGGACGAACGTGGGTCGCGTATGGACGACCGCGGGTCGATCACAGACGACCGCGGGTCACGTACGGACGACCGTGACCATTCACGTATGGTCGTGTCCGTTCACGGACAGTGACGTCCATTCACGGATGACCGCGGAACGATCACGGACGACCGCGGATCATGCACGTACGTCCGCAGGACGATACGGACGACCCTGGGTCATACACAGACGACCGCGGTGCGATCACGTACATCCACGGGACGATACGGACGACCGTGGGTCAATACGGACGACCACGGTTTGATCACGTACGTCCGCGGGATGATACGGACGACCGTGGGTCGTACACGGACAACCACGGTGCGATCACGTACGTCCGCGGGACGATACGGACGACCGTGGGTCGGTTACGGACGCACGCGGGTCGTGTACGGATGACCGCAACCGTTCACGGACAGTCGTGTCCATTCACGAACGGTCGTGTGTTCACGGACATTCGCGTCTGTTCACGGATGACCGTGACGGTCACACGGATGGCCGTACGGACGTCCGTGACGAACGTGCTGAAGATCATACGGACGAACACGTACGACCGCGGGTCACGATACGGTCGCGGATCCAGGAATGGTCTGGACGCGGTTCGCCTTTATGAACATGGATGAACAAGCAAAGGATCAAGGAGAATGGTGGTCAAAGGAAGAACAAGAAGACCTCTTTTGTGCTCGGTCATGTGGGGATGGTTGGTTGAATGACTAAGTACAAAGGGGGTGTGTTCTAGGAGTTGATGAACGAACGAGCTAAGCTGGACGTCGGAAATGACTTCACAAAGGCTTCGCTAAAAGGCTAAGGTACACGTTCGAATACTCTTCTATTGTTTAAAGGAATGAATAGAACGGAATAAGTTGAATGGAACAAACTAAGTAAAATACTTAGGTTGTTAGAATGATTAATTATGAACGGAACCTCGAAAGAGTTTTAAGAAAAATAAATAAGGTTATAAGAGGTTCACGGATGGATCGTGCTTTAGAAGAACGATAGAAATGTTAAGTAAGAATTTACGCTGCGTAGTATTAACTATGAAGGATCTAGGACTAGAAGTCAATAGAAAGATCCAAGGAATACTAGTTCCTAAGGGAAAATTTTAAATAGGACGTATTTTTGGAATGGGTATAATGAGAGGCATCCGTCTAGGCCCTATGGCCGGGATGGGTCTTTTCAAGTTGGTATCAGAGCGGAGTTGTTTCTAGGACGATGCTCTCGTAATTGGTGACTTGTAAAGACAAGTGCACCAAGGACGCACTTAGTCTTGGGCAGACTTTGAGAACAAGTCAAATGGGAAGTACTTTTCAGTTGAGTATGGGATCAGTTGGAAGGTCGTATGTTCCAACCGAGTATGGGATCGGTTGGGAGATTAGTTCCCGGATTTGGATCAAGGTCGCAAGACGGTGTGGAGGTGAACCGGAAGAGGGCACAATCACGGGAAGGAGGTTGGCCGAACCGGGAGGGACCTGGAGGTGAACCGGAAAGGGCGCAATCACGGGAAAGTGGTTGGCCTAACCGGGAGGGATCTGGAGGAGAACCGCGTTGGCTCTAAATACAAAGTGTCCTGCTGACCCGGGAAGGAACTAAAGAGGAAATGGAATAAGTTGGAGCTGATAACCAATCCTCTAGAAACTGCACCAAAAGTACCACTTGCAGAAACAATGGAAGAGCACTTTGGAAGTGTAGAAAGCAAGTAGAGTATGTGCGAAGTGCAACGGCTGGGACAAAGGAGCGTAAGCTATTTGCAAGATTAGGGGAAGGAAAGTGACAATGAAAGACCAATGATTTACTTCCATTGTAAAAAGCAGTAATCAGAAGTAAAACGTCGGAGTGAAAGTCGAACGGTAAAGGCTAAGCGCTAACCGAAGATGCAACGGGTTTACGAACTGGTTAGGGACATTGGCGTGGCCGAGTCCTATAGTGCAATTGCTGGTCAGTCACTGAACCCCACTTCTTTGAATGTATTCTGGGAATTACATTTGGGGAAAAGGGTTAGGTTGCTTGCATTTTGAATGCGTAAGGACCTTAACCGAGGTCGAGTCCTGGAGGGAACAAAGGCCTGAGGTCGAGTCCTACAAGGAACGAAAGACCGTATTAGGATCTAGTAAGAGAATTACTAAGATCGGGAAATTAAGATCAAGTCCTTAGAGGGCGAGGATCAAGTATGGATCAAGTCCGTAAGGATTGTGATCAGGATTTGACTAAGTCTAAGACAAGACAAAAATCAGGGAAATGATTAAGTCTTGACGGACCAAGGTCAATAGGAAATGGAAAGGTTCATAAAGTTCGAACGGGGTAAAAACCTTGAGTCGGATTCGGGGACGAATCCCTTTCAAGGGGGGTAGACTTGTAGTATCCCCAAACCTAGATACTAACCCCATTCTAAACGTTTGGGTTGTCTATGGAACCAAAAGGCCGAACACACGATCAAGTAAGATCAATAAGAGTCTTCCAAAGGCAGAAGTAGGTTAAGCTCATCTAGGAATAAGCTTGGCTTAATGAAAAGAAGCTAAAAGGGAAGTTTTCAGCTCAAACGAGCTGAACAGTTGATATATCATGGTTTTTACTAGTTTTAGACCATGATATAAGTATTTTTTAGAGTCTTTTTGTGTTCTTTTAGAGTCTACTACAGGTATAATCAGGTTTGGAGCAGAATTGGAGATATTGGAGCATTTTGGGGATTTTTGGAGTGTTTGGCCGAGAGATTGAGCTCACTGTCCAGAAAGCAGGACTGCATCGATCGACACATGATTGTGCATCGATCGACACACTAGCGAGATGGGCCGAACTCGGCGGTTTAATGAAGAATGAAGATATTACACTTTGGCCCAGAAGTTTCCAGTATTTGCAAAGAAGCTCCAGCCGAGATTTAGCCTATATAATTAGGATTTTGGTGTTTTATTTACTGACACTTACATACGCTTTTGAGACGCTTTCATACTTAGAGCTAAGGGATTTTTAGAGCTTTTGGGGCTGATCTGATCCTGTACTTCATCTATTTTGGAGAAGATTTTGAACCCCTTTATCTATTTAATTTCTTATATGCAATCTATTAATTCTATGATTTTTGTTTCATTAATCATGTCTGAGTAGATTCATAGTTAGGTTTAGGGTTTCTCATTAAGGATTTCATGACTTGCTAGACTTGTTTAAATCAGTTAAGGATTCACATGAATAGAATGTTCTTCGATCTAAATTGTGTTTAATGCTAGTTCTAACCTGATCAATTAGAATCTAGATCTTAGGTTGCTAAATACGACACGGAAGTGTGGTTTAGAATCTGAACTATTTAGGTTGAGCAATTAAATTATTCGCAAAGGAATTTGGTTTAGTTTAATTGTGAACATATCGAACTTGAAATTAATGTTGGTTTAATCTTTTAGTAATTGCAAAGGAATTTGGATTGCTGCACTTAGACTTAGAGAATTCTCGCAAAGGAATTTGGTTAATTCTATATCCGTGATTTGAGTTCTAGAACTGAGCTTAATTAGATCCTGACTGATTGATTTGTCTGCTTGTCTGATTTCCTGAGAACGCCCTAGACTTAGCGCCTTTAATTAACTGCTTTCACCACCGATAATCTTGCTATTTGTTTACTTTCTCGCACTGCTATTTAGTTTACCTCATATTGCTTTCTTCTTAGTTTAAATCTCTATAGTTCTTAATCTATCGAAACCGGAGTCTCTGTGGATTCTATACCTTATATACTACGATTGCATAACTGTGCACTTGCAGTAGAATAGGATTAATTCTTGACCCTATCAAGTTTTTGGCGCCGTTGCCGGGGACTCTTAGAGTCTTCGATAGGATCGAACTTACGGTTTTTACTATGATTTTTATTGTTTTTGTTTTGTTTTGTTTTTATTTTTGTTTTTAGTTACTAATTTTTCTCTGTTTTCTCTCTGTCGCAGGTACCGATTTCGCATAGCGTCGATCGTTGCACCTTTGTGTCGATCGTCACTAGGCGATTCTGAGATTGAATCGATCGTTGCACTGATAGCATCGATCGTTGCTTGACGATTGCAGACAGTTTATGTAGACGCGTGAAACTAGAAGTAATCAGAACTTGAACCTCGTTAATCTCGAACTTGACGAACTTGGACGACTAGAGAGGACTAACAGAAGAGAAAGAAGAGCAAGGATGGTGGTACAGAAGGTAATCATAATGCATGATGCTCAAGGTACCCTGAGGGACCGAGATAACAATCCATACAATGCTGCTGGGCATCAGATTGATGCTGAGGGACGTGTGATCCCTGAGGTTGAGGAACCTGAGCCACAGCCGCAGAACCAAGGCCAAGGACAGAACCGAAATAGACAGATAAACGTCCATGAGAGGACTTTAGCTGACTACAACAGACCGGATGAGTTTCATGCAAACCGGTCAGCTCTTGTGATGCTTGGTTTTGAGAGGAATGATTTTGAGATCAAAACCATCTACTACTCGCTGATGAGACAGAATGCCTTCCATGGTCATCCCACGGAGCAGCCTATGGATCACATTAATCAGTTTGAGGATATAATCACTGGCATGAAGTATGATGGAGTTTGCCAGGTTATCTGTTTCTCAAGCTCTTTCCATACAGTCTCGCTGGAGACGCCGCTGCATGGCTGAAGCAACTGCCACCTGGGCAGTTTGATACTTGGGCAGCCCTGAAGAGTAAGTTCATGCGTCACTTCTATGATGACGCTCGTTCTGATCAGCCCAGACAGGACATTCTGACATTTTCCAAAGGTCCTACTGAGCCTCTTAAGACTGCCTGGATGAGATTTAAGAAGTACCAGCGTGACTGCCCACACCATGGATTCACTGAGGTCACATTGCTAGGTATCTTCTTTAGAGGAATAGATCTTCCATATCAGTCTGCGCTGGATAACTCCAGCAATGCAAATTTCAACACCAGGACTCCTGCACAAGCTAAGCAGTTGATTGATAACTTAGTGAGCAGCAACAGTTGCAAGACTATGGATGAGAGGAGAGAGAAATCTGGTGGAAGTGTAGAGAATTCGGAGATTGCTGATATTAGATCTAAGCTGGACACAGTTTGTAATCTTCTAGCTGGTAAGAAAGCTGTCCACTTTGCCCAAGATGTTGAGGTAATTCAGACTGAGGAGGACACTCAGGAAGAAGATGTGAATTACATTGGAGGATCTGGTTTCCAAGGTAATAGATTTGGTAATCAGCAGGGAAACAGGTTCTTCAATGTAGGACAAAAGAGTGCCTTCACAGGAAATCAGAACTCCTCTGGTTTTGGACAGACTAGTGGTTTTCAGAAACCTTTTGGACAAGGTACTCAGAGAACCTATGGGTCTTCATCTTATCAGACTCCTCCTGCAGCTACTGCTCATGAGATCAAGTTGGAAGCAATGATGGAACAGCTGCTGGAGAGTCAGACCAAGATTTATGTGGACTGCAATAAGAAGTTGGATGCTGTCTATGAGGATCTCAATGGAAAGTTTGAGTCTCTGAACACTCATATGAAGCAGTTGGATACTCAGGTGAATCAGATTTCCAGTTCTATGAAGGGAAAAGGAGTGGCAGACACCCATATTAAGGCCTGGTCTGTGTACATTGATGATGGATCTCACCTAGGTGAAGGATTTGAGCTAAGCACAGCTGAGTTGGTAGAAGAGGTTGAATTTCGGATTTTGAGGAAAATCTCTCGGGTGGAAACTGTGAAAACAATGTTGCATCGATCGATGCACCCTTAGCATCGGTCGTTGCAGGTCGTGAACAGACAGACTTGCCGGATTCTGATGGCATTGATGCAGATTTAGAGCTTGATCGTTTATTCCCTGGAGTGTCTGAGATTACTCAACAGGAGATTTATGCACAATCCATTAGATTATATCCCTCAGTATCTGAAGTAATTAGGCAGGAGATTGAAGAGCTTAAGCGGCTGGAGGAGATTGGTGAAGAGTTGGAAGAAATTCCATCATCTGATGATCCACCTTATCACCCATGTGTGCAGAAGTACTTGAATAAAATGTTGCCTTTGGATGAATGATATACCATGGATTTTAGGGTTTTTAACCATGGTATATGTGTTATTTATCGAGTCTTTTACTATGTTTTGGAGTCTTTTAGTTATGTTTACAGGTCTAGACACGTTTGGAGCTAATTGGAGATAATTGGAGTATTTTGGGACTTTTGGAGCATTTTGGCCGAGAGATAGAGTTCACTGCCGATATTTCAGAGCTGCATCGATCGACACACCTTTGGTGTCGATCGTTGCATATGCGAGATGGGCCAGACTCGGCGGTTTAATGAAGAATGCTGATATTGCAGAAAAGCCCAGATATTTACACAAAGCCCAAAACGTGTTTTAGACTATATATTAGGGTTTTTAGCCACTTGTTTAGAAAAACGCTTTTCTTAAGTTTTATTTTATTTCAGAGAGCCTTAGGGGCTGATCTTGTTCTCGAAAGAGACTTGATTTCGAACCCCTGTCGATTATTCTGTTTTATGATATTTGGTTTTCTACTTATGATATTTTCTGTCTCGATGAACATGTCTGACTAGTTTACCTGTTAGGTTGAAGGATTCTCATTAGGGATTTCATGGAACTATAGTTTAAATCAATATGTAGGGACTCATATCTGCTAGTTCTTTGTTTAGGTTGTTCTTAATGCTTAATCTGAAGTAGCTAATCAGAATTATGATGTTAGGCTGATTAATGCAGCGGAAGTTGGTTAATTTAGCTAGAAAGAACATAGATGAGCAATTAAACTTCTCGCAAACGAAAGTTTGGTTTAGGTTAATTGTGAACATATCAAACTTGGAATTAATGCTGGTTTAATCTGTTAGTTCTCTCAAACGAAAGTTTGGTTTGCTGCACTTAGACTTAGAGAATTATCGCAAAGGAATTTGGTTAGTTCTATATCCGTGTTTGAGTTCTAGAACAGTTTCTGATTAGATCCAGATTTATTGATTGCTTGTGTTCCTGATTTCCTGAGAACTCCTGAAACCTAACGCTTTGCTTCCTTGCTTACAAACTTTCCTGCTACTGATTTACTTTTCTGCTTGCTTTAGTTTCTCATTGCTTTCCCCTAGTTTAATCTTAATAGTTCTAAATCTATCGTTGACCGGAGTCCCTGTGGATTCGATACCCTAAGTATTACAACTACATCACTGTGCACTTGCAGTTAGAATAGGGTTAAAACTACACCTATCAAGTTTTTGGCGCCGTTGCTGGGGACTCTTTTAAAGTCTTCGATAGATTTGAACTTAGGGTTTTGACTAAGTTTTTCGTTTTTATTTTTTGCTACTAATTTTTTTTTTCTCTTTTCTGTTCTTGCGTTTCAGGTACGCCTGTAATCGCACTGCATCGATCGACACGGTCCTGTGTGTCGATCGTCACATCATCGCGCTTGCATCGATCGACGCTTCCACTGCATCGATCGACACATATCGTAGGAAGATGTATGATTTCTTTAGTCCAGGGATTGATAATTCACAGATAGCTGAGTTGAAGAGTAAAGTTGACAATCTGCATAGCCTTCTACTTGGAAAGTATGCGCAAGAAGCTATCAACTGCGTTGGAGAGAATGAATTCTACACTCAGGAATCAGCTTTTCAGGGACCTTTCCAGCAACATGGCAATGCCTCCTCGAGGAACTATGGTGTTTCTTCTTACAAAGCACCGCCTGCACCTACACATAAGAGCAGATTAGAAGCTATGATGGAACAGTTTCTTGAGAGAGAACAACAGATCACTGTGTCCTTCAACTCAAGGATGGATGCATTGCATGAAGATCTGAATGAGAAGTTTGAATACTTCAGCACACATATGAAGAAGCTAGATGTCCGAGTTCAAACAGCTGAAACAATGCAAAGGCATAATGAAGCTAAGAGAGCTGAACGGAAGCTGCACATCAAAGATGTGACCTTAGGGGATGAGATTGAGTTGCTAGGTGAAGAAGAGAGCATAATCTCGGATTTTCTGGATGAATATTGTCTGCCTGATACATGCATCGATCGACACCCCCTTAGTGACGATCGACACGCCGTTCTGACGGCAATTTCGAGATCTTGCGACGAACAGAATCGTCTTGCATCGATCGACACATATCATGCAACGATCGACACAAACGCAGACATGACCAGAAACCTGCAACAGTACCAGAACGAGTCTATAAGCCCCATGTGCCATATCCTAAGGTTCCTAAACCTTCCAAACAAGAGCTAGAAGTGGCTAACTGCATGAAAGTGATAGATAAGAAGGTGAATAAAACACCACCAGTTGAAACTTCGCGAGTTCATGCGAAGAAGATGATCTCCACTGATGGTCATCTGAAAGAAGAAGTTCAGATTGGTGGAACTACAGTATCTGATAGTGGAAAGAAGAAGATGGCAGTTCCTCTTGAACCTGCTCTAACATCTTCAGTACCTGCAATTGCTCATAAGCAGAAAGCTCCAGACATCAGATATACATCAAAGGTAAGGTACAAATCACCTAAGCTTAAACCTTCTGATCACATTGTTTTGAATGCAGGAAAACGCAGTAGACCGCCCAAGCTTCACTCCCGCCCTGATTCTGATTTCTCTTTCCTTGGGAAGCCTCATGATCTGAAAGCCTATACACCTCCTTGGATGAAGAGATACTCACAGAGACATTCAAAGTCTCTGTTGAAACCACCTTGAATCAAATCTCTTCCAATAGTCAAGCTAATGACTAAAAACAAGCGATGAGTGGGAGGCAACCCACTGTTAGGTATGTTTTTATTTTCATTTTTCGTTTTGATTTTGGTATTTTTAATTTTTCTGTTTAAGTGTGTTCAAAGCCGAGAGAAACAGGCAAAATCGCATTGCATCGATCGACACACCTAGTGCATCGGTCGATGCAGTTGCGATGTATAGTTAACCGATTCGATTGCAGTTCAGACATCGGTTATCTACGTAACCGCGAGCATATTCGCCGTGCATCGATCGACACCCTTGTGGCATCGATCGACACATGGCGACATCAGGTAAGTAATCTGCAACTTTTCGGTTTGTTCTTCAATTTGATTATTCTTTCACCGAGCTCATGCTTTGATTACACTGGGGACAGTGTAGTTTAAGTGTGGGGGAGGAAGCTACTGACGCACGCTTTTGTTTTCTTAGTTTTTCAAAATTTGTTTTATTGAGTCAAAATTTGTATGAAACTATGATTTTTAGAGGAAACTTTTCGCTTGAACAGGAACTAAGTGACCATTGGACAGACTTGCAGAGCCTCTATGACTGTTAGAAAACTCATACACGGATCAACCTACTGAGGACACTTACATCACTTCAGGTATCAGAGGATCCTTTTACTGACTTCACCTTAATACTGACTTAGATTTCTCACCTAAGGGCTTGGTATACTTTGTGTCGGATTCCCTTGTTAGTTCTGACACAGCCTGTAAACCTGTCCTATTTAGTTCCCTTCTCCCCTTCCATAAAATAAAAAAAAAAGATAATAAACTGAGGATGAGTTAGTAACTCCGAAGTGGTCATGGGAATAGTAGCAAACACTATTATCTCTTATGCGATCCATGGAATATGTCCAAACTACACCCCTTAACGGGAAGAACACTGATAAAAAAAATAAAATGATACCCAGTGGGGAAAAATCAGTTGTTAAGGAAGGGAAAGAGAAGAAAGGGACTAGAGAAAGATAGTATGGTGGTCTAGATCTGATAAGGTAAGAATCCATGTGCCTTTGATCGATACTCCTTAGGTGAGACCGCACTTAAATACTTGCAGAAGTCAGTAGGGTGAATTTGAATGCTTGAATGTGATTGTGGAGTTTACTTAGGACAGTTGCTAAGTGTGGGGGAAGTACATTGTGGTCTTGAGTTCTGCAGGAAAGTTTTCAGTGGCTTACTAAGTGAATGTGATTGTGAAAGTTCCTAAGACGAAATGAGTTTCTGTGTTTTCAAACTTCTTTTCTTATGCTTTGGTTTTTTACTTACTTGAGGGCAAGCAAGAGCTAAGTGTGGGGGAGTTGATATACCATGGATTTTAGGGTTTTTAACCATGGTATATGTGTTATTTATCGAGTCTTTTACTATGTTTTGGAGTCTTTTAGTTATGTTTACATGTCTAGACACGTTTGGAGCTAATTGGAGATAATTGGAGTATTTTGGGACTTTTGGAGCATTTTGGCCGAGAGATAGAGTTCACTGCCGATATTTCAGAGCTGCATCGATCGACACACCTTTGGTGTCGATCGTTGCATATGCGAGATGGGCCAGACTCGGCGGTTTAATGAAGAATGCTGATATTGCAGAAAAGCCCAGATATTTACACAAAGCCCAAAACGTGTTTTAGACTATATATTAGGGTTTTTAGCCACTTGTTTAGAAAAACGCTTTTCTTAAGTTTTATTTTATTTCAGAGAGCCTTAGGGGCTGATCTTGTTCTCGAAAGAGACTTGATTTCGAACCCCTGTTGATTATTCTGTTTTATGATATTTGGTTTTATACTTATGATATTTTCTGTCTCGATGAACATGTCTGAGTAGTTTACCTGTTAGGTTGAAGGATTCTCATTAGGGATTTCATGGAACTATAGTTTAAATCAATCTGTAGGGATTCATATCTGCTAGTTCATTGTTTAGGTTGTTCTTAATGCTTAATCTGAAGTAGCTTATCAGAATTATGATGTTAGGCTGATTAATGCAGCGGAAGTTAGTTAATTTAGCTAGAAAGAACCTAGATGAGCAATTAAACTTCTCGCAAATGAAAGTTTGGTTTAGGTTAATTGTGAACATATCAAACTTGGAATTAATGCTGGTTTAATCTGTTAGTTCTCGCAAACGAAAGTTTGGTTTGCTGCACTTAGACTTAGAGAATTATCGCAAAGGAATTTGGTTAGTTCTATATCCGTGTTTGAGTTCTAGAACAGTTTCTGATTAGATCCAGATTTATTGATTGCTTGTGTTCCTGATTTCCTGAGAACTCCTGAAACCTAACGCTTCGCTTCCTTGCTTACAAACTTGCCTGCTACTGATTTACTTTTCTGCTTGCTTTAGTTTCTCATTGCTTTCCCCTAGTTTAATCTTAATAGTTCTAAATCTATCGTTGACCGGAGTCCCTGTGGATTCGATACCCTAAGTACTACAACTACATCACTGTGCACTTGCAGTTAGAATAGGGTTAAAACTACACCTATCAATGAAGAGCTGAAAGATTGGGTGATTGTAGTCCCTCAACAGATAAGTGATGTGCTGTTAACCAAGGTTCCCAAGAAGTTGCCTAATCCTGGGATTTTTGTGCTAAGTTGTTCTATCTTTGAGGATAGTTTTAGGCGCTCTCTTTGTGATCTGGGAGCTGCTGGAAGTCTTATGCCATACTCAGTGGCAGAGAAGCTGGGTATGCTGGATTTTTCTCCTACTAGGACCTCTCTTGTCCTAGCTGATCAGTCTATACGAGTTCCAGAATGACTCCTTGAGGACATCCCGGTGAGAGTTGGAAACTATTTAGTTCCAACAGACTTCTTAGTGCTTGTGAGATCCGGGATTCACACTAAGAATTTGTATTCGTGGATTTGGACTTTTGGATATAGAAATGGTATAGTTTCCTATGAATCAAAGACTTTATTGAGATTGATCGTCGAGATAGAACAAACACAGTCGAGAAGAGAGTACAAAGTATAAGATCGAGCTATCTAATCGAAGTGTTCTTAGCCTAGGTTGGAATATCTTTAATGAGTCGCCACTTCTCTTCTTAAATAGTCTCGACTCTGATCTCTTCGTCCCGATATTTCGGCCTCGTCATCGTAACGATCTCCGAGATTTATGTGGATCAGTTGAACTGGCGAAGACCGAGTTGCTCTATCTCCACGTCATCTTCTGCCGAGCTCGAGCTCGATCGTCTCCGGCTTCGGCATCGTCTGGGCCTTGCCAGGGCGTTTTTTTCGCTTGGGCCCATCAAAGGAGTCGGCTCCCTTGTTTGTCTTTGATTCTGGAATGGGCTCGTAATTACGGGCATCTGTCTTGTTTGTTAATGGGCCGGATTTCCTAGAGGGAAATCCAGTACCAACAATAGCCACCCAGCCTATTGACTTCGAGAAGTCGAGGTTAATGGGCGGTGGTCGTTCTTGGGAAGAGGCGCGTGCCTCGGATGTGACGAATCTAATGATTATTTTTGCCCCATCCGTTGATCTTGTTCCGATCTAATGGTGCGGAGCGAGCGCTTGAGACGGGCTGGACTGATTATCAGCGCGTCTGCAGTCATTGCGTGTGTAGGTTTTGAGAATCTTATCTTTCACCGTAGATCTGGTCGATCGTCAACGGCTCAGATTCGAAGATCGCGAAAAGTCTTCTCGGGCTCGTTCTTTTTGGTTAAATGACCTAATTACTGCGCATTTGTAGCCGTTGATCTCAGATCAGCGGCTGACGAGGAGGAAGCGAGGGGTCCGAACCACCTCGATTTTCTGGTAATTATTACGAGTTCGGAATCGTGCGGTTAAGATTTTACACGATTCCCACTATATAATTTTCTCGTATTTTACCGAGGGTGGTTTCTTCCCTTCCTACTTTATCTTCTTCTCTTACTTTTGCTCTGTTTTTTTTTACTTCTCGAAAAACTTCTTTCCAAGACTTTTCACTCTCTTTGTTACGATAAACCGTTGTTCATGGCTCTTAGAGACGCGACGGGGGCTAGCGTTAGCTCAGCGGCGGGCTCGTTTGGCCCACATCCGCCATCTTCCCTATCCGTAGACCAAATCGAACGGTTGCGGAGAGAGTGCAGGATTCCACCTGAGGTGGAAATAGTGATTCCGTCGCCGGCGATATCGCCGGAGACTGAGGTAGAGGGTTATTGCTGCGCCTCATACGCCTACTTCGATAAATGCGGTCTTTTCTTTCCTATTCCCCGCTTAATCTCTCTGGTGCTGGCCCAGATCCAATTGGCGTTTCATCAGATGACGCCGAACTTCGTTCGGTATGTCATCGGACTCGGAGCTAGGGCCGCGGATGAAGGAATCGAGTTCGGTCCTGAGGAACTCATGCGTATCTGCTCGGTAAAGCATAACGCTAAGTTCCGGGGGAATTACTATCTTTCGCCTCACTTCGGGAAGGTCCTTGAGGACGTTCCGACGAAAGATGTGTGGAAGGACCGATACTTCTTTTTCAGGATAACCCATCATTCGGTCGGGGATTTTGACTATTCGGTCATCCCGTCTCGATGGTCGTCCAGCGTTGGTAAGGCCTTGGTTTCAGTGTTTTTCTCTTTTTTTTTTTAGACCGTCCCTTACTAGATCCGGTTTTTGTCGCAGAAGCCCCGGAATCGCTTGCCACTAATCCGGTCACAGAGGCTCTGCTAGCTCGCCTGAGAAGGGGCGCTGTTAATTGGGGTAGTTTCACAGTTCGGCGCGTGCAAGCCGCTCTGCGAACCAACCCTGAACGAGGTCTGCCGGGTCTCGCGCCGGTCCCTCCGAGCCTTCTCGGGCTGCTCCGATCCGAAGTGCTCAGCCTCCGATCCGTATTACCGAGCGGGCGGAAGAGAGTAAGTCGTTTGGATTCGAGTTTTCTTTTTGTGGCGTCTTTTCGACTTGTCTAACTTTTTATTTTATTTACAGCTCGAACCATCCCGGGCAGCAGCTCGGCTGTCAATTCCTCTTCTCGCGAGGTGCCACCTCGCAGAGTGAGCGGCCGCCGGAATGGGAAGGACCCGATCGACCTGGTCGACAAGATAGGGGCGGGTGAGCTCGGCAATGCTATTCTCCTTGCCCTTGATCGGGCCCCTCCTCCGCCTCCGGCCTTCCCTCCTCCTCCTGCTCAGACCCCGCTCCTTCCGGTCCCAGAAGGAACGACCGTGGAAGGGGCCGGCACGATTCTCCCCTCGGTCGACCGAGAGGCGATATTACCTCAGTCTGGAGGTGTTTCTCTCTGCGACTCTCGACCGGACTTGTCCGGGGAGGATCGTCGGAGTCGAGGAGGTTCTCTTCCCCCTTCGCCGAAGCGTCGTAAAGTCGACGCCGGAAGGGATCCGGAGGGGTCGGAGGGAGAGGAGTGTTCGGTTGTGGACGATCCGGAAGGCGTGGTTCGTCTGCTGAGGCGCATTAGGCATGTTGGTTCCGAGCTCCCGGTTTCTGGGGAGACGGTCCTCGGGAAGGTGAGACGTTTCTGGCTTTGATCTTCTTTCTTCCTTTTATTCTTCCCTTTCCCTTTTTTATTTAAGCAACCGATGTTTTTTCGTACAGGCTGTTGAGGCCGTGAATGCGTACGCAGTCCGGTCTGAGAACGAGGTGTTGGATGCTCAGACTTATGAGCTCGAATCTGCCCGAGAGGCTGCTACCCAAATGAATGCCGAGCTCCAGGAGGCCTTGGCTAGGGAGGAGGGCTTGAAGAGGAGGGTCGCAGATCATACCGTTGCGGAGGCCAGGATTGCGCATCTCGAGAGGAGAGAGGCGGAGCTGTCTTGTCAGCTTAGGATCACCGAGGCTCGAATTCGGACTGTGGAGGAATCGAGCCGGGTCGAGCTTCGTAAGGCTCGAAAAGAGCTTCATGGCCAGTACCGGATGATTCTGGCCGGGGTCAAAACGAGAGCCGAGAAGAGGAAAATCCAGACTAGCGCCGAGATCCGTCTTCAAGAGACTTTGGCTAACATTGAGCTCATCGCCGAGATCGCAGCTGGAGAACTGGACATGACCCGAGAGGTGCTTAAGTTGGCTGAGCAAAAACGAGTTGCTCTAGCGGAGATGGAGGCCGCGGCGGTTTCCGATTTTAGCGTCGGCAAGCTTGCCTTGCCGGCGATGTCAGAGGATTCCGTGGCCATGGCAGGTTCTCCACCTGCTCCCTCAGCCGAGACCGACCCGAGGGCGATCGACGAGGCCGAATCCCGGCCGAGAGGAGAGACAGGCGATGGAGCGGAGGGCCAGGTCGGCGACTCCTCCTATGCGCCATTTTAATAAATGTTGTTGTTGTTGTCCGAGAGGGTTTTTAATTTCTTTTTCAAACTTTGGTTGCCCAAGGGGGCTTTAATTTTTGTTCAAACTCGAGGACATAATGTCCTTTCTTTTTTTATGAATTGCTTTTTTTTTAAAAAAAATCTTTCATGCCTTAGCATAGATTTTATTGTTTTCGTGCTTTAACACAAATATCGAGCCATTGCGGCGGTTCGAACTTTTCCGGGGGAGCCGAGCAGATAACTTATCTTAAGTCGCCTTAGGTAGTTCTTTCGGCTTCTCTTTTAAGTTAATTGTGTTTGAGCTCAAGCTCTTTTCCAGGAATAGTCTTAGGTGAAGCTACTTCGTAATGTAAGATTCAGGCTTGATTGCTGAACTGAGAAGAGAAGCATTAAGTATGAAAACGAATCGTAGTAAACTTACAAAGATCCGATTTGGAGTGTGTGTAGAGGTTGCATGCTTGAGTAGCCGTCTTGTCCTCGTAATTTTGCTTGAGGGGTGGGGCAGCCCCCCCCCCCCCCCGATTCTTTTAATCCGTATAATGTTTAGAAGAATTGTTTTTTTTTTTGGAGAGATCATTCTGGATCTCTTTCTTTGGGATGATCATTTCAGTTCGTTCGAAGCGGGAGGACCGTTCTAGGTCGCTTGTTTTTGGGACGATCATTTCAGTTCGTTCGAAGCGGGAGGACCGTTCTAGGTCGCTTGTTTTTGGGACGATCATTTCAGTTCGTTCGGTTTGGAGGGACCGTTTTAGGCCGCTTTGTTTGAAGGGATAATTTCATATCACTTTGATTTTGGGGGAGACCGTTTGAGGTCTCTTGGAAAGGATAATTTCATATCGCTTGATTTTAGGAGAGATAATTTCATATCACTTTAGCTTTTGGAGAGGCCGTTTCAGGTCGCTCTGAAGGGATACTTTCATATCGCTTGATTTTGGGAGAGATAATTTCATATCACTTTAGCTTTTAGAGAGGCCATTTCAGGTTGCTCGGAAGGGATACTTTCGTATCGCCTTGATTTAGAAGAGATAATTTCATATCTTTTGTTTCGGAAGAGGTAATTTCATATCTTTTGTTTTGGGAATGTTATGACAAGGTATTTCGCAATGATTCTAACTTTTACGACAGAAAGAAGCATTGGATTAAGGGACTTATTTTGATTTCACAAAGATAAGTCGGTGTAACTTCGTCAGAAGCTGTTGAGCTCGGCGTGAGCTTTGTTTTTGGGGAGCGGCTGCGCTCGAAGTTGAGCTGCCTACGTACCCTTTTTAAGGGGATCAAGCCATTTCGTAGTTCGATTATGTGGATGTACTCCTAGTGGAAATACTTTTTGAGGTTGATGATGTTCCAAGGTCGTAGTTCGGGCTTCTGGGTTTCTACCGACTTGAGTCGGTAGACCCCGTCCTTCACGACGTCGGTGACCTGGTAAGGACATTCCCACTTCGCTCCTAATTTTCCAGCGTGTTCTTCCTTTTTATGGTCGAACACTTTCCGCAAGACGAGCTCTCCTACTTGAAACCTTCGAGTTTTGATTCGGGAATCATAGTAGCGAGCTGCGGCTTGTTGGTAATTCTGGAGTCGAGCTAATGCGAGGTTCCTTCTTTCGTCGACGAGGTCGAGCTCGTCAGTTATCATCTTGTTATTAAGTTCCTCTTGTCGTGGGCATTCTTCCTTGCAAATGCTTGACACGAGAATTTCAGCTGGTACTACCGCCTCGATCCCGTAAGCCAGCGAGAAGGGAGTCTCGCCAGTGGATTTGCGGGGGGTAGTCCGGTAGGTCCAGAGTACGGCTGGGAGTTCGTCACTCCAGGTTGTTTTGCACTCGTTGAGCCTTTTCTTGAGACCGTTCATAATCGCTTTGTTAACCGCTTCTGCTAGCCCGTTCCCTTGGGGGTAGCGTGGCGTTGAGTAAGTCAGCTTTATGTTCCAAGTTCTGCAGAACTCTTTAAACGTGTTTGATATGAACTGAGATCCGTTATCGGTGACGATCTCGTGGGGTAGTCCATGTCGGCAAACGATGTTTCGCCAGACGAACTCCTTAACGTGAACGTCCTTAATTTTCTGGTATGACTCTGCTTCAATCCACTTGGTGAAGTAGTCCGTCATCACCAACAGGTGTGTGGCTTTCTTTTTGCCAGATGCGACCAGCGGTCCCACGATGTCCATTCCCCACCGCATGAATGGGTATGGTGATGAGATAGAGGAGAGTTTCTCCGACGCTTGGTGGATAATTGGGGCATGCTTTTGGCATTTATCGCACTTGTTGGAGAAAGATTCGCATTCGGTGGCCATTGTCGGCCAATAGTACCCTTGCCTTTTGATTCGCACGGCCAATGCTCGTCCTCCGGAATGGCTTCCGCAGGATCCGTCATGTGTTTGTGTAATCACGGCTAGGGCTTGCTTTTTGTCAAGGCATTTAAGGTAAGGTCCGGAGAGGCTCCTTTTAAAGAGCTCTCCTTGTGTGACACAGTACCTTGCACTCTGTGTTTTAAGTTTCCGCGCCTCCCATTTGTCGTCGGGAACTTCGCCGTTTGTGATGTATCGAATGATCGGAGTTCTCCAATCTTCGTCGTTGTTAGGCTCAGGTCCCTGACTAGTGGATGCGGTTTGAATTGGTCCGTCGGGGACATTCGCGACGTATACAGTGTTTCTAGGATCGGGATCATCATCAATCTCGATGATGTCGCTACTAGTGCTCCGGGACACTCTTTGTGTTTGACATCGTCCTTCACAGCGGGCCCGTCCTCTTTCAAGGACAGAGCTTTGAGAGCTATGTCGATGCTTGGTTTTTCTATCCCTTCGACTGGTATGATCCTTTTGAGGTTAGGATCTGATGTCGATGCTAATGCAGCTAGCGCATCGGCTGCGGTGTTTTCACCTCGTGGGATTCGTGTTAGATCTAAGAATTCGATCTGTTCGGCCAATGTATGGACTACCCGTAGGTATGCTTCCATTCGTTCGTCTTTGGCCTCGTAGTTGCCATGATATTGGCTCGTGACTAGTTGAGAATCGCTGAAGGCGTTTACTTCCCGGGCTCCTATGGCTATCGCGAGTCTGAGTCCGGCTATTAACGCTTCATATTCTGCCTCGTTATTCGATGCGGCGAAGCCCAATCTAAATGATTGTTCTAGTACTTCACCCGTTGGGGAGACTAATTTCACTCCGACTCCGGACCCTTGCCTTGAGGAAGCTCCATCGACGTAGAGTTTCCATCTTTGGGCCGAAGTCGGGTAGAGTTCTATAGTCGGAGGGAGCTCGATTATGAAATCTGCCAGTACTTGTGCTTTTAGGCATGTTCGAGCTTTGTATTCAATGTCGTACTCGCTAAGTTCGATAGCCCATTTGACCAATCGGCCTGATTGGCTCGGACTGTGAAGGATGGTTCTCAGTGGCTGAGAGGTCATCACTATGATCGAGTGCGATTGAAAATACGGTCGGAGTTTCCGAGCCGATGTTACTAGCGCTAAGGCGAGTTTTTCCATGGCGGGGTATCTGGTTTCAGCGTCGATCAAGGTCTTACTGATGTAATACACCGGCCGTTGTTCGTTTTGTTCCTCGCGAACCAGGACTCCGCTCACCGCTGCTGTCGAGACGGCTAAATAGAGGTAGAGGGGTTCTCCTTCTACTGGTTTTGCCAGTATGGGTGGTTCGCTTAAGTAAGCTTTGAGCTGAATGAATGCCTCTTCGCACTTTTCGTCCCAGAGGAACTTTTTGTTTGCTTTTAATAAGTGATAGAAGGGGTAGACATTTATTAGTCGACCTTGAGATGAAGCGATTCAGAGCAGCTATTTTGCCGGTTAGGCGTTGGACGTCTCGCGTTGTTCTGGGAGATTTCATCTCTATGAACGTTGCGATCTGTTTGGGGTTCGCTTCGATCCCTCTTTCGGTCACCAAGTAACCGAGGAACTCTCCTGAAGGGACCCCGAAGGTACATTTAGCTGGGTTGAGTTTCATCCCATACTTATTAAGAATGGTAAAGCATTCTTTTAGTTGGGGGATGTGATCCTCGTACGTGGAAGATTTTACCAGCATATCATCGATGTAGACTTCCATGGTTTTGCCTAGGAGTCCTGAAAACATCTTGTTGACGAGGCGCTGGTAAGTCGCTCCTGCGTTTTTCAGTCCGAAGGGCATGACTTTGTAGCAGTATGTGCCTCGATCTGTTATGAACGAAGTCTTTTCTTGGTCTTCAGGGTTCATCAATATTTGATTGTACCCTGAGAACGCGTCCATAAAAGATAGTAGCTGATGTCCGGCGGTAGCTTCAACCAGTCGGTCGATGTGCGGGAGTGGGAAGCTGTCCTTTGGACATGCTTTGTTGAGATCCGTGAAGTCTACACATACCCTCCACTTTCCGTTCTTTTTCTTAACCACCATGGGGTTCGCGAGCCAGTCGGGGTACTTGACCTATCTGATCGATCCGATTTTTAATAACCGATTGACCTCGTCATTGACGGCTTTGGCCCGCTCAGGACCTAGTTTTCGACGCTTTTGTCTTACCGGTTTGTAGGTTGGGTCGATATTCAGCTCGTGGCTGGTTACGTCGATATTGATCCCTTTCATGTCTGCTGAAGACCAGGCGAAGGAGTCGACGTTCTTTTTGAGAAAAGAGACCAGTTCGTTCTTAACCGGCTCTGATAGGTCGATTCCGATGCCAACGAGTCTTTCGGGATGAGCCTCGTCTATGCAGACCTGAGTCGTGAGGTCCTTTGGGGGTCCTATTTGACTGGGGTCGTTCGACCTTTTGGTCTGAATGGTGGCGAGCTCCTCCTCTTTCTGTAATTGCTACGCAGGGGATTTCTCGATCTGCTTGTATCCGTTCATGTACCAATGACGGGAAATCTTTTGACTTCCGTAAATGGTTTTGATCCCTTTGGGAGTCGGGAACTTTACGCATTGGTGGTAGGTCGATGGTACCGCTTTCATGTCGTATATCCATGGTCGACCTAGGATTGCGTTATAGGGAGCTGGTCGATCTACTATGACGAACTCTGTCATTCTCCGAACTCCTCTAGCAATTACTGGGGCGAAGACAGAGCCCATCGAGTATGTCGTCTCGCCAGCGAAACCTACTAGTGGTGTCTTTTCTTCCACAATCTCGGAGTCGTTGAAGTCCATCTTTTTGAACGCGTCGTAGAAGAGGACATCTACCGAACTTCCTGTGTCAATCATTATCCTTGAGAGTTCGACATCTCCCACTACTAGACAAACAAGGAGGGCGTCGTCGTGTGGTTTGTCGAGATTACTTGTCTCGCTCTCGTAGAAAATGATTTCGTGGTCTGGACCCAACATTGGGGTTTTCCCACCTCTGTCGGTCTCGACTCTTCTTTGAAGAGCTTTGATCGAATTGACCGAGTCGCGGCAAAGCTTGGAGCCACCGAAGATGAAGTCGATTCTTTTAGGGGGTATAGCCCGTACACCCCCCCCCCCCGCAGAGACGAGGAAGATTGATTCTTGAGCGTAAACTTTTGGCAGGAGCCGGAGGTGGGGATAGCGCCGAACCTCCCGGAGTGCCGCTCAGGTTAAGCTCGCCGAGGATGAACTCGACTCGCTTCCGCGACCCTTGAGGGAGTGTTTCGGGAGATTCCGGCTCTTTTGACCGTTCCCGTTTGTTCTGAGAGTGCTTTTTGGAGTTCGACTCCTTGGTCTGTTTGTTTTCCTTTTTGTCGGACAGAGTCTCCTCCTCGACTTCGGAGTCTTTTTTGCTTTCGGACTCTTGTTTTTTAGCCTCTGCTTTAGCTCGAGTATAGCAATCCTCGGTCGAGTGTCCTCTTTTATTGTGGAAATCACAGAATTTTTCCTTGTCAAACTCGAATTTCTTCGAGCTCTTTGGGCTCTCGACCGCGTTGACGTTCCCTGATTTACGGGAATCCTTTTTCGAGTTCGAATTCTGCGAGCCCGACGGGTTCCTTTCTTTCCGGTGTTTTTCCCTGAGGGCCGTGGTTTCGTCCTCGAGGCGAGCAAAGGCTGATGCGCGATGAAGGGCGTCATCGAGCGTTTGAGGTTCGCGGACTGTTATTTCCTCGCGGAATCTAGTTGAGAACCATAGTCCTCGTCTCAATGCTTCTATAGCTACCTCGTCTCGTGGGTTCGCGATTTTGGATTTTATTTCCTTAAATCGGTCGATGTACGAGCGAAGTGTTTCGTCGGGTTTTTGAGAGACGCCAAATAGGGCTGCCTCAGTAGTCTTTTCCTCGATGAAAACGGAGTATTGCTTGAGGAAAGCCGTCATGAACTGGGTGAAGTTGTCAATGGACCTTTCTTCCAGTCCGGCAAACCATTCTAGGGCAGAGCCTGATAGGTTTTCTATGAAGAGCCTGCAGAAGGCTGGCTCCCTCTCCTCATCGGTAAGGTACACCCTTGCCATTCATCCGGTAGGAATGCCCTGATGTGGGCTTTCGGGTCTGATTTCCCAGAGAATTCTGGAAACTTAGTTTTCTTGATCTCTCGGATCCTTGCAAACGCAATCCGATCTGTGAACGGCGTTTGTTGTGTTTCTTCGATCACTCGATCGATGTCAGGAGCCGCGCTCGTCGCCATGTGAACTTTCGAGCTCAGACTGTTGAACTGGGCTTTAGCCTGCTCAATGTATTGTCTAAACATATCGTGTTCATCGCCCTCTGCAGGTGCGAACTGGACTTGTGCCTGACCTGACGTTTGTTCCAGAAAAATGGGGTCGAGGAGATCGATCGTTGGGATCGACCTCGTCTGATCGACCTGGGGCGTTCGGAACTGAACTGAGTTTGATCCGTTAAGGAGTCCCGAGCTCGAGGCGAAGGCAGAACCTCCTAGTTGCCTCGGTCGGATGTTAGAGTTACTCGGGAAAGGTGGTGGCCCGGGTAATGGTCGGTTTCTTGATCCGGTTGGATCTGTGACCATTGAACTCGAACCAAATGGGGTCGGTATCGCGATAGGGGTCATTGTAGGGCGGAAGCCGCTATTTGACGTATTACCAAAATTTCCCGACGTTCCCGGAGGAGTTACTACCTGGGAGAAGTCCAAGCGGGTACACGGTGGAGGACTTATGGGAGTTCGCGTTGGTCTGCCCCCTTGGCTTTAACTGGCGAGCTCTTCAAGACGGGCGTTCAGGCGCCGCTCTTGTTCCTCGAGCTGCGCTGCCAGAGAACGGTTCGCGATCTCTTGGGCCCTTGCGCTTGCCTCGTTGTTTCTCGTTCGATCTACCAACAGGCTTAACATCGAACGGATCTCGGTAAGATCGCTTGGCCCTTGTCTCTGTGGAGCAGAAGGTAGTGGCGAATTGGGTCTGGTTACTCCAGATCCCCCTCCTGGGGTGGGTATTGAGTCATTTCTCATCCACACCCAGTTTCTGCTCGGATCATTAGTTCCTGACAAAACATTTGTCGGAGTCTGGCTCGTCGCGATTGTTTGAGCGACGGAGCCGGCTGGTGCCGAGGTCGTGGAGACTGAGGCAGAGCTCGTCAACACGCCGTCGTTCTGACCCATGTTTCTTACCCCGGTAGTGTTATGAGGAACGTTGTCGACCGTTTGAGGGCGGTCAACTGGTGGTGTGGCGCTGGGAGAGCCAGTTTGGTCGGGATTCATCTCGATCTATCGGATCTAGGATCTGATTCTTAAGATAGGAAAGGCTATAGATAGTCCCCACAGTCGGCGCTAAATGTGAGATCCGGGATTCACACTAAGAATTTGTATTCGTGGATTTGGACTTTTGGATATATAAATGGTATAGTTTCCTATGAATCAAAGACTTTATTGAGATTGATCGTCGAGATAGAACAAACACAGTCGAGAAGAGAGTACAAAGTATAAGATCGAGCTATCTAATCGAAGTGTTCTTAGCCTAGGTTGGAATATCTTTAATGAGTCGCCACTTCTCTTCTTAAATAGTCTCGAATCTGATCTCTTCGTCCCGATATTTCGGCCTCGTCATCGTAACGATCTCCGAGATTTATGCGGATCAGTTGAACTGGCGAAGACCGAGTTGCTCTATCTCCACGTCATCTTCTGCCGAGCTCGAGCTCGATCGTCTCCGGCTTCGGCATCGTCTGGGCCTTGTGATATATCATGGTTTTTACCGGTTTTATGCCATGATATAGTTGTGTTTTTAGTGTCTTTTGTGTTCTTTTAGAGTCTTTTACAGGTATAATCAGGTTTGGAGCTAAATTGGAGATAATGGAGCTTTTTGGAGATTTTTGGAGTGTTTGGCCGAGAGATAGAGTTCACTGTCCGAAACAGAGAAAGGTGTCGATCGTTGCACACCTGCAACGGTCGTTGCACCAGCGAGATGGGCCAAAACTCGGCGGTTTAGAAGAATCAAGATATTGCACTTTGATCCAGAAGTTCCTGATATTTACAAAGAAGCCCCTGGCCGAGATTATACCTATATAATTAAGTTTTAGCTGTTTTTATTGGATACGCTTTCATAATTAAGAGCAGAGGATTTTTAGAGCTTTTGGGGCTGATCTGAACCTGTTACATCATCTTTATTTGGAGAAGATTTCGAACCCCTTTAATCTTTTATCTTTTATGCAATCTATTATTTCTATGATTATGTTTTCATCAATCATGTCTGAGTAGATTCCTTGTTAGGTTTAGGGTTTCTCACATAGGATTTCATGACCTGCTAGACTTGTTCAATTTCAGTTAAGGATTCAAACTATATCTGTTCTTCAATTTAATTGTGCTTAAAGCTAGTTCTAACCTGATCAATTAGAATCTAGATCTTAGGTTGCTAAATACGTCACGGAAGTGGGGTTTAGGAATCTGAACTAATTAAATTAGGCAATTAAACTTTGCGCAAACGGAAGTTTGGTTTAGGATAATTGTGAACATATCAAACTTGGAATTAAAGCTGGTTTAATCTGTTAGTTCTCGCAAACGAAAGTTTGGTTTGCTGCACTTAGACTTTGAGAATTATCGCAAATGAATTTGGTTAATTCTATATCTGTGTTTTGAGTTCTAGAACTGTGCTTAATTAGATCCTTGCTGAATGAACTGTATGCTTGTCTGATTTCCTGAGAACGCCCTAGACCTAGCGCTCTTAATAACTTGCTTTCACAACCAACAATCTTTGTTATCTGCTTACTTTCTTGCATTGCTTTTAATTCAATTACATTGCTTTCTTCCTAGTTAAATTCCTGTTCTTGAGCTATTGAACACCGGAGTCTCTGTGGATTTCGATACCCTATATACTACATTGATATTGCTGTGCACTTGCAGTTTAGTATAGGGATTAATTCTTGACCTATCAAGTTTTTGGCGCCGTTGCCGGGGACTCTTTGAGTCTTCGATAGCTTCGAGCCTAGGGTTTTACTAGGATTTTTTCTTTTTCTTTTCGTTTTTGCTTTTATTTTATTTTCGGTTTTATTAATTTTCGTTTTTCTCTCTGTCGCAGGTACCGATTTCGCACTGCGTCGATCGTTGCACCCTTGCATCGTTCGTCACTAGGCGATTTGAGATTGAATCGATCGTTGCACTGATAGCATCGATCGTTGCTGGACGATTACAGACAGTTTATGCCAACGCAGAAAACTAGAAGTAATCCGAACTCGAGCTTGGTTAATCTCGATCTTGAGGAGCTTGGACGTTTAGAGAGAGCTAACAGAAGAGAAAAGAGAGAGAGAATGGTACGAGAACGTCTGATCTTGATACGAGATGTTGAAGGTGTCCTGAGGGATCCGGAAAACAATCCTTACAATGCTGCTGGGCAGAGGATTGATGATGATGGACGAGTGATCCCTGACCCTCCTGAGCAACAGCAACAGGAGCAGAACCAAAACCAGGGTCAGGAACGGGCCCAAGGTAGAGAGATGGTGGTTCATGAGAGGACACTAGCTGACTACAACAGACCTGATGAGTTTCATGCAAACCGAGCAGCTCTAGTGCTTCCTGCTTTTGAGAGGAATGATTTTGAGGTCAAGACCATCTACTACCAGCTGATGAGGCAGATTGCTTTTCATGGTCTTCAAGCAGAGCAGCCTATGGATCACATTGACAAGTTTGAGGACATAGTCACTGGCATGAAGTATGAAGGAGTATGCCCGGACTATCTGTTCCTTAAGCTATTTCCGCACAGTCTTGCTGGAGACGCTAGTGCATGGCTGAGACAATTGGCACCTGGTCAGTATACTACTTGGGCAGCCTTAAAGAGTGAGTTCCTGCGTCACTTTTATGATGATGCGCGCTCAGATCAGTCCAGACAGGACATACTCACTTTTTCCCAAGGAGCTGTGGAGCCCTTGAAGACTGCCTGGATGAGGTTTAAGCAGTATCAGCGTGACTGTCCACACCATGGATTCACAGAAGTACAGCTGATTGGTATCTTCTTCAGAGGCATAGATCTCCCTTATCAGACTGCGCTGGATAATTCCAGTAATGCTAATTTCAACACCAGGACTCCTACACAAGCTAAGCAGTTGATTGAGAACCTGATTGGCAGCAACAGTTGCAAGACAATGGATGAAAGGAGGAAGAAATCTGGTGGAACTGTAGAGAATTCTGATATAGCTAATATAAGATCCAGATTGGACACAGTTTACAATCTCCTGACAAGTAAGAAAGCTGTCCACTTTTCCCAAGATGTAGAGGTGATTCAGAATGAGGAGGACACTCAGGAAGAAGATGTGAATTTCATAGGAGGTTCTGGTTTCCAAGGTAATAGATTTAGTAATCAACAGGGGAACAGATTCTCCAATGGAGGACAGACTGGTGGTTTTCAGAAGACCTATGGACAAGGTACTCAGAGAACCTATGGATCTACATCCTATCAGACTCCTCCTGCACCTACAGCCCATGAGAGCAGAATAGAGGCTATGATGGAACAACTGATGGAGAGTCAGACCAAGATTTCTGTGGACTGCAACAAGAAGTTGGACGCTGTCTATGAAGACCTCAATGGGAAGTTTGAGTCTCTGAGCACTCACATGAAGCAGTTGGACACTCAGGTGAACCAGATGTCCAGCTCACTGAAGGGAAAAGGAGTGGCAGACACTCATGTTAAGGCCTGGTCTGTGTACATTAATGATGGATCTCACCTAGGTGAAAGATTTGAGCTAAGTACAGCTGAGTTGGTGACAGAACAAGAATTTTCGGATATTTGTGAAAAACTCTCGGGTGAAATCTGCTGCAGTGCGTCGATCGATGCAACTCCTGCGACGATCGATGCACCCATCGGGAGGAAAACGATCGATACTCCCATAGTAACGATCGGTGCAGGGCGAGAACAGACATATTCTCTGAGCGATGCTGGTATTGATGCAGATTTAGATTCTGATGACTTATGCTCCAGAACCTCTGAGATTTCTCAACAGGAGATTTATGCTCAGATCCTTAAGCAACGTACCTCAATTTCTGAAGTGATTAAGCAAGAGATTGAAGAGCTGAAGAAATTAGAAGAGATTGGTGAAGAATTGGAAGAAATTCCACCTTCTGAAGATCCACCTTATCATCCTTGTGTGCAGAGGTACCTGAACAAGATGTTGCCCCTGGATGATGATCTGAAAGACTGGGTGATAATAGTTCTCTCATGTGATCCATGGAATATGACCAATGATTTACTTCCATTGTAAAAAGCAGGAATCAGAAGTAAAACGTCGGAGTGAAAGTCGAACGGTAAAGGCTAAGCTCTAACCGAAGATGCAACGGGTTTACGAACTGGTTAGGGACATTGGCGTGGCCGAGTCCTATAGTGCAATTGATGGTCAGTAACTGAACCCCACTTCTTTGAATGTATTCTGGGAATTACATTTGGGGAAAAGGGTTAGGTTGCTTGCATTTTAAATGCGTAAGGACCTTAACCGAGGTCGAGTCCTGGAGGGAACAAAGGCCTGAGGTCGACTCCTACAAGGAACAAAAGACCGTATTAGGATCTAGTAAGAAAATTACTAAGATCGGAAAATTAAGATCAATTCCTTAGAGGGCGAGGATCAAGTATGGATCAAGTCCGTAAGGATTGTGATCAGGATTTGACTAAGTCTAAGACAAGACAAAAATCAGGGAAATGATTAAGTCTTGACGGACCAAGGTCAATAGGAAATGGAAAGGTTCATAAAGTTCGAACGGGGTAAAAACCTTGAGTCGAATTCGGGGACGAATCCCTTTCAAGGGGGGTAGACTTGTAGTATCCCCAAACCTGGATACTGACCCCATTCTAAACGTTTGGGTTGTCTATGGAACCAAAATTCCGAACACACGATCAAGTAAGATCAATAAGAGTGTTCCAAAGGTAGATGAAGGCTAAGCTCAGCTATGAATAAGCTTGGCTTAAAGAAAAGAAGCTAAACGGGAAGTTTTCAGCTTAAACGAGCTGATCAGTTGAGCTAGTCAGCTAGGTCAGCTGGCAACCAGCTCAACCCAGCTAGCTTGAGTGTTCAAGTGTTGGGTCAGCTGGCAACCAGCTCAACCCAGCTAGCTTGAGTGTTCAAGTGTTGGGTCAGCTGGTCAGCTAGTGACACTAGCTGACCAAGGGGCACAATTGGCGAATGGGTACCTTGGAAGGTTGCACCCTTTCGGCCAACCAACCCAACCCTTCACTATTGACGAAAATGGGGCTTATAAATACCCCATTTAGAAGCCATTTTCGTCACTTATCTTCCAGGGAAGAATTCCCATGATTTCCTAAGGCAAAGGCCAACCAAAACTATGAGAAAAAGAGGGATTTTGGCCATAAAACCTAAGGGTAATGGTTGGCAGTTTTGAAGGTGTTTGGGATGGTTTTGCTAAGGCAAACAAGCCTGGGAAATAGGAGGAATTATCCAGGAATGAGGGAAGATTGAAGGTTTGAAGATTGAAGAAAAATCCGGGCAACCGTCCGTGGGTCGCTCACGGACGATCGCGGGTCGCACACGGTCGACCGCGGGTCGTTCAAGGACGACCGCGGGTCGCACACGGTTGACCGCGGATCGTTCAGGGACGACCGCGGGTCGTACACGGTCGACCGCGGATCGTTCACGGACGACCGTAACCGTCACGGACGAACACGGTCGTGCACGGACGAACGTGGATGGTGCTCGGACGAACGCGGGTCGCGTATGGACGACCGCGGGTCAATCACGGATGACCGCGGGTCACGTACGGACGACTGTGATCATTCACGTACGGTCGTGTCTGTTCACGGACAGTCACATCCATTCACGGACGACCGCGGAATGATCACGGACTACCGCGGGTCGTGCACGTATGTCCGCAGGACGATACGGACGACCGTGGGTCGTACACAGACGACCACGGTGCGATCACGTACGTCCGCGGGATGATACGGACGACCGTGGGTCGATACGGATAACCACGGTTTGATCACGTACGTCCGCGGGATGATACGGACGACCGTGGGTCGTACACGGACGACCATGGTGCGATCACGTACGTCCACGGGATGATACGGATGACCGTGGGTCGATTACGGACGCACGCGGGTCGTGTAAGGACGATCGTAACCATTCACGGACAGTCTTGTCCGTTCACGAACGGTCGTGTCTGTTCACGGACAGTCGCGTCTGTTCACGGATGACCGTGACGGTCACACGGATGGCCTTACGGACGTCCGTGACGAACGTGCTGAAGATCATACGGACGAACACGTACGACCGCGGGTCGCGATACGGTCGCGGATCCAGAAACGGTCTGAACACGGTTCGCCCTTATGAACATGGATGAACGAGCAAAGGATCAAGGAGAATGGTGGTCAAAGGAAGAACAAGAAGACCTCTTTTGTACTCGGTCATGTGGGGATGGTTGGTTGAATGACTAAATACAAAGGGGGTGTGTTCTAGGAGTTTATGAACGAACGAGCTAAGCTGGACGTCGGAAATGACTTCACAAAGGCTTCGCTAAAAGGCTAAGGTACACGTTCGAATACTCTTCTATTGTTAAAAGGAATGAATAGAACGGAATAAGTTAAATGGAACAAACTAAGTAAAATACTTAGGTTGTTAGAATGATTAATTATGAACGGAACCTCGAAAGAGTTTTAAGAAAACTAAATAAGGTTATAAGAGGTTCACGGATGGATCGTTCTTTAGAAGAACGATAGAAATGTTAAGTAAGAATTTACGCTGCGTAGTATTAAGTATGAAGGATCTAGGACTAGAAGTCAATAGAAAGATCCGAGGAATACTAGTTCCTAAAGGAAAATTTTAAATAGGACGTATTTTTGGAATGGGTATAATGAGAGGAATCCGTCTAGGCCCTATGGCCGGGATAGGTCTTTTCAAGTTGGTATCAGAGCGGAGTTGTTTCTAGGACGATGCTCTCGTAATTGGTGACTTGTAAAGACAAGTGCACCAAGGACGCACTTAGTCTTGGGCAGACTTTGAGAACAAGTCCAATGGGAAGTACTTTTCAGCTGAGTATGGGATCAGTTGGAAGGTCGTATGTTCCAACCGAGTATGGGATCGGTTGGGAGATTAGTTCCCGGATTTGGATCAAGGTCGCAAGACGGTGTGGAGATGAACCGGAAGAGGGCACAATCACGGGAAGGTGGTTGGCCGAACCGGGAGGGACCTGGAGGTGAACCAGAAAGGGCGCAATCACGGGAAAGTGGTTGGCCTAACCGGGAGGGACCTGGAGGAGAACCGCGTTGGCTCAAAAGACAAAGTGTCTTGCTGACCCGGGATGGACCTAAAGAGGAAATGGAATCAGTTGGAGCTGATAACCAATCCTCTAGAAACCGCACCAAAAGTACCACTTGCAGAAACAATGGAAGAGAACTTTGGAAGTGTAGAAAGCAAGTAGAGTATGTGCGAAGTGCAACGGCAGGGACAAAGGAGCCTAAGCTGTTTGCAAGATGAGGGGAAGGAAAGTGACAATGAAAGACCAATGATTTACTTCCATTGTAAAAAGCAGGAATCAGAAGTAAAACGTCGGAGTGAAAGTCGAAAGGTAAAGGCTAAGCTCTAACCGAAGATGCAACGGGTTTACGAACTGGTTAGGGACATTGGCGTGGCCGAGTCCTATAGTGCAATTGCTGGTCAGTAACTGAACCCCACTTCTTTGAATGTATTCTGGGAATTACATTTGGGGAAAAGGGTTAGTTTGCTTGCATTTTGAATGCGTAAGGACCTTAACCGAGGTCGAGTCCTGGAGGGAACAAAGGCCTGAGGTCGAGTCCTACAAGGAAAAAAAGACCGTATTAGGATCTAGTAAGAGAATTACTAAGATCGGGAAATTAAGATCAAGTCCTTAGAGGGCGAGGATCAAGTATGGATCAAGTCCGTAAGGATTATGATCAGGATTTGACTAAGTCTAAGACAAGACAAAAATCAGGGAAATGATTAAGTCTTGACGGACCAAGGTCAATAGGAAATGGAAAGGTTCATAAAGTTCGAACGGGGTAAAAACCTTGAGTCGAATTCGGAGACGAATCCCTTTCAAGGGGGGTAGACTTGTAGTATCCCCAAACCTGGATACTGACCCCATTCTAAACGTTTGGGTTGTCTATGGAACCAAAAGGCCGAACACACAATCAAGTAAGAACAATAAGAGTGTTCCAAAGGCAGATGAAGGCTAAGCTCAGCTAGGAATAAGCTTGGCTTAAAGAAAAGAAGCTAAAAGGGAATTTTTCAGCTCAAACGAGCTGAACAGTTGAGCTAGTCAGCTAGGTCAGCTGGCAACCAGCTCAACCCAGCTAGCTTGAGTGTTCAAGTGTTGGGTCAGCTGGTCAGCTAGTGACACTAGCTGACCAAGGGGCACAATTGGCGAATGGGTACCTTGGAAGGTTGCACCCTTTCGGCCAACCAACCCAACCCTTCACCATTGACGAAAATGGGGCTTATAAATACCCCATTTAGAAGCCATTTTCGTCACCTATCTTCCAGGGAAGAATTCCCATGATTTCCTAAGGCAAAGGCCAACCAAAACTATGAGAAAAAGAGGGATTTTGGCCATAAAACCTAAGGGTAATGGTTGGCGGTGTTAAAGGTGTTTGGGATGGTTTTGCTAAGGCAAACAAGCCTGGGAAATAGGAGGAATTACCCAGGAATGATGGAAGATTGAAGGTTGGAAGATTGAAGAAAATTCGGGCAACCGTCCGTGGGTCGCTCACGGACGACCGCGGGTCGCACACGTTCGACCGCAGGTCGTTCACGGACGACCGCGGGTCGCTCACGGATGACTGCGGGTCGCACACGTTCGACCGCGGGTCGTTCACGGACAACCGCGGGTCACACACGGTCGACCGCGGGTCATTCACGGACGACCGCGGGTCGCACACGGTCGACCGCGGATCGTTCACGGACGACCGTAACCATCTCGGACGAAGACGGTCGTGCACGGACGAACGCGGATGGTGCTCGGATGAACGCAGGTCGCGTACGGACGACCGCAGGTCGATCGCGGACGACTGCAGGTCTCTCGCGGACGACCACGGGTCACGTACGGACGACCTTGACCGTTCACGTACGGTCGTGTCCGTTCACGGACAGTCACGTCCATCCACGGACGACTGCGAAACGATCACGGACGATCGCGGGTCGTGCACTTACGTCCGCAGGACGATACGGACGACCGCGGTGCGATCACGTAGGACGATACGGACGACCATGGGTCGTACACGGATGACCACAGTGCGATCACGTACGTCCACGGGACGATACGGACGACCATGGGTCGATTACGGACGCACGCGGGTCGTGTACGGACGACCGTAACCGTTCACGGACAGTCGTGTCCATTCACGAACGGTCGTGTCCATTCTCGGACAGTCGCGTCTGTTCACGGACGACCGTGACGGTCACACAGATTGCCTTACGGACGTCCGTGACGAACGTGCTGAAGATCATACAGACAAACGCGTACGACCGCGGGTCGCGATACGGTCGCGGATCCATGAACGGTCTGGACGTGGTTCGCCCTTATGAAAATGGATGAACAAGCAAAGGATCAAGGAGAATGGTGGTCAAAGGAAGAACAAGAAGACCTCTTTTGTACTCGGTCATGTGGGGATGGTTGGTTGAATGACTAAGTACAAAGGGGGTGTGTTCTGGGAGTTGATGAACGAACAAGCTAAGCTGGACGTCGGAAATGACTTCACAACGGCTTCGCTAAAAGGCTAAGGTACACGTTCGAATACTCTTCTATTGTTAAAAGGAATGAATAGAACGGAATAAGTTAAATGGAACAAACTAAGTAAAATACTTAGGTTGTTAGAATGATTAATTATGAACGGAACCTCGAAAGAGTTTTAAGAAAACTAAATAAGGTTATAAGAGGTTCACGGATGGATCGTTCTTTAGAAGAACGATAGAAATGTTAAGTAAGAATTTACGCTGCGTAGTATTAAGTATGAAGGATCTAGGACTAGAAGTCAATAGAAAGATCCGAGGAATACTAGTTCCTAAAGGAAAATTTTAAATAGGACGTATTTTTGGAATGGCTATAATGAGAGGCATCCGTCTAGGCCCTATGGCCGGGATGGGTCTTTTCAGATTTAAGAAATTGTCCAGTAAGTGGCGTTACTCAAGGAAAGTCTAAAGCAAGCTCATGATCGTCAGAAGAGTTATGCAGAAAAGCGTCGTAAGTATCTGGAGTTCGTTGTGGGCGATTCGGTATATGATGACTAAAAAGTTGAAAAGTTGAGGCCAAGGTATATGGGACCGTTTGTGGTAGTCGAGAGGATTGGTGTGGTGGTGTATAGGTTAGAGTTACCGTAAGAGTTGTCTGACTTTCACAATGTATTTAATGTGTATGTTCTGCGCAAGATTTTTCGTGAACTGGAATTGATTATGCCAAAGCCGCCATCAGATATTAACCGTAATTGATCAGTGACTAGCAAGCCGGTCGCGATTGTGGATTGCTGGGAGTCAGATTTTAATGAAAAGAGGACCAAAATGGTACTGGTTCGGTGGGAGAGAGACGAAATTCAAGATGAAGTTTGGGAACCTGAGCTGCACTCTAAGTTGAGTCATCCAAAGTTGTTTGTGGAATCCAGCAGCGGAACGAATTCTGTGGCAAATTCTCGTTTGTTGGGGTAGAATTGTAATAGCCTTAATCTAGGGCCTAAAGATAAAGTGTGTATGGGCCAAAATCTGAAGGCCCAACTCACTAATCCCAAAAACCCTAGCCTTTCCCCCTATAAAACGGAGAGGAGCCTCCCTCATTTGTCACAAAAACACAAGGAGCGAAGCCCTGCTCGTGACCGGAAACAGCCAGCCGCCGCCAAGGACCTGACCAGCATTCGCCGCCGCCTCCCGCCATCACTGGACCGTCGTCACCGCCGACATTATTCACCGGAAAAGTCACTGGAATTCTCCGATCGATCCTGTTTTGGATCCCGAACCCCCAATCGTCGTCTTCTCGATTCTTTTGAGTGCGTAATCCTCCATTCTTCGGGTTATTAAGGTTAGATCTCTAGATCTCGAATCTACTCTGATCTCTAGTTCTAGATCTTAGATCTACTTCCGATCTATGATCCAATATCAGATTTGATTCGTTAGAAGTGCAGATCTGATCTGTTTTCCTTCGTCTCTCTCTCTACCCCCACATTTGTTATCTGAAAGCCTTAGATTTGTTTGCAGGATTTCCAGATCTGTCGTTGAAATCTCCAGATCTATCACCGTACCTCAGATATAGACTAAAGTGAGGACCGGTCGTGATCTCTCTCTCAATCTATCTCAATATTGGGATATGAGTTTTTTGTTAATAGTATCTTTCGTAGGTAGTGTAGATTTAGCAAATAATTGTGTTGATGCGATTAAATGCACCTAGAATCTAGGTTATCACTTAACCAAAAACGTTGCTTGTGATTGATGGCTTGTTTGAGTTGGATGTGATAGGTGCATGTGATGGGTTTGTGTGGTGGGGTACGTGTCTCATACCAAGAAGGAATTCACGTGTCCTGATTGAATGAAAGCAGTCGGAGGGGGGGGGGGGGGGGGCTGAGGCGCCTCCCCATTGTTGCGAGGTGGTTGTGTGGCCGGTTAGACCGGTGGTTGTTGTGGGGCATACTCGCTCAGTTCATGGGTGCGTGTCAGTCGGTTGGAGCCGAGCGCGTACCTATGAATTAGCTAGTGTGTAGATTCTGTGAGCCTTCATGAGTGAGTGCAAGGTGTTATTAGCATTGGACTTGTTTCTTTGATGTTGTGTTAGCTTGTGATGAGATTTTTGGGTTCCTAGAGCTTGCACTCACTGGGTATTGGTGTTGAACCAATTATTCATGCCTCATTCGTTGTTGTTTTATAGGTAATCCCGAAGAGTTGCAGGGGTAGACGAACGGTTGTGGTGCCATTTTTTGGGAAACGCGTTCTTCTGGTGTTTCGGTTTATTTAATAAAGCTTATGCATTTTTTTTTTTTTTCGTTAAGGCTATTTCGGTTCGGTTTTACTTGTAAGACTCGGGTTTTGATTTTAATAAAGTAGACCGTTTAAATTAAGTGTTGGATTGTTGTTTATGACTTAGTTCACGGATGTTACAAAATGCCTAGAACTTGAAAGCCAGCGGATATTGACAAGTAAAAATCAGTAGGAGAAAAAGGTTTTTGAGGAGAGAGGCATAGCCGAGGTACGGTTTTGGGCATCTTACTGATTGAATCGTAAGCTTTCAGTTGTTTCCTACTAACTACAGTTTATAAAATTATTCTCACCTGGTTTGACGGTTGGGTATGTTAATTTAATTAGCCAGGTGAGTCATTAGAAAAATGAATTGGAATATTGGTTGTTGATATAGTTTGAAAGAGGTTGTGTGTATACTTATTAGCTAACCATAATACCATTGCAATTTGTTGCGTTTCTTATGCACTCAATTCTCTAAATCTTCTAACTCAACCCTCTCACACGAATTAACTTCAAAACGCCTTTGAAATGCAACAACAGAGAAATAACTAAGTTCAGGTCTCGTAGTTAGAACTCTAATCTTGGCCAGACGTCTTCTGCTAATACACTACATCACATCAGAAGAAATCAATCAGTTTCTTAAGAAGAACAAAAAAAAAGCTTTGTTTATTCAAACTCAGGTGACTTAACCGACATTAGGCCGAGATTACAAATGACTTAAAATTGAACCAGCTCTATTTCCAATTAAACCATTGTTTTTATCAAACCAACCCCGGTTCGGATCCTTCGCTCATTTAAACCATTGTTCTTTGAATCATTCGCCATTTATATGCGTGATACCACCTCATTTAATGCGATTGCAATAACATTGGTTTCTTTCAACCGCAAACGTGATAATTGGTGCTTCTGTCTGACGTATTGAGTTATAAAGTTGGATATCATTTTCGTAATCAATGATAAACATTTGACGCGAAGTTTTGAATCTCATTCAAACAGATGAGAGTGGAGCATGTGCGCATTATGGAGGTGGGTGGGGGTGGGGGAGGGAGTAAGGAGTATAATGAAGATGCAATGAGCTGGAGCATGAGTTACGACAGATGTTGAATCAAGCAACGTGTGTATCAACGACTAAGTCAACGATAGAGAGCGTGAGCTGGAACTGAAAATTAGGAAAGTATGGATACAAGGAGCTTAACAAGGATGAACTAAAGGAAGAGTAGCTGAGCTGGACGTGTAGAACAGTGAAGATACCCATGGAATATGCACTTAAAAGAATTTAGAAAAATATGATTTTCTCTAAATAAAGAAAAATGGAAATATACCTAAGAGAGTTTAGGAAATATGTCAAAAAGAAATTAGGAAATTGTACGATGATCTATGGGTATAAATAGATCATCTAGGGCATCTGTGCTTGGTGCGCCTTTAGAGAGAGAGATTGCTTTTAGCAAAAGTGATGAGTTCTCAAGAGAGAATCATACTTGGTGTTAAGGGTTTGTTAGATCGAAAAGCAAGAGAGACAAGGTTGTTAAGGTGAAACGTGTAAGTTTGCTTTGCAATAAAAAGTCTTGTGAAAAAACCCTTGTGTTACTTTGTGTTCTAGTTCCTGTGTCAAGTAGTCCTTGCGCTTTCAATTGGTATCAGAGCGGGCACTTGTGAGTATTGCAAACAGGTGAGATCCTGTGTAAAAGATGGGGGACTACTCATTAGAGATTCTGAATGAATGGAACTATGGATGTTGGAAGTCAAGGTTGAAATCGATCATAAAAGGCATAGACGCTCGTGCTTGGGGAGCTGTTATATCCGGATGGAAGGAGCCAAAAACCAAAACTCAATCAGGAGATGAAATTAATAAGCCAGAAGAGGAATGGACCGAGGATGAAAGAAGACAGTCAAAGTTCAACGCTAGGGCACTCACGGCTATTCATGAAAGTGTATCAAGGATACAATTTGAGTTGATTCAAGGATGTGATAGTGCAAAGGAAGCATGGGACATTCTGCAAATACACTTTGAAGGAACTGATAAGGTACAAAATTCAAGAAAAGATCTATTGGCTTCTAGATTTGAAAATCTTAAGATGGATGAATATGAGTCAATCTCTGAGTATAGTTCGAAAATATGCTCTCTAGCTCAGGAGGCTTTGACTCTTGGAAAGAAATACAAAGATAAGAAGTTAGTCAAGAAGCTGTTGAGAGGTTTACCTCAGAGATTTCATGTAATAAAGACTGTGATGGAAGTTTTCCTTGACACAAATAATATGACTTTTGATGAGTTAGTTGGAAGGTTACAAGTTCATGAATTGGGGTTACCATCTATTGTATCAGACGACTGTGGGATCGATGTCAACTCAGTTAGTGACAATGGAGAGAACGTGGGGTCCTATAAAATAGAAGATCTTCAGGATATTGTGGAGAAGAAAGTCGAAGAAGTACTGAAAAGAAAAAGAAGAATCAAGTGTGATACTTTCAAAGGAGATGACAACACCAAATATAAGGGTGTTAAGTTAAAAGGGAGGAATAAGGATGTTCTTAATCATTCCAACAATGAAGAGTCAGAAAGAGAGACACATAAAGAGGGGATTTCTAACATTGTGGCGTTATTTGGATCAGCTAAAGTTACACCTGACTCTGTTGTCGCACATTCGAATAATACAGAAGCTAGCTCAACAAGTAGCTCAAGACGTGAGGATTCTGATCTTCAATATGCGGATCTTCTGGAAACCTGCAAAGCTCTAGTAGAAGAAAGGAAGAGATGGCAAATCAAGGTTGAAAAGCTTGAAGAAGAACTTGACTATGAGAAGAAGCATTCAAAGGCTTTAGAGAATGCATTAAACAATAACAAGAAGAGTATGAGAAGAAAGGAGAATGCTCACATGGATTGCAGAAGAAACAAATCAGGACTTGAAGCAACTCAGAAATCTACTGCAAAAGAAGTGATAACAACAACTGAATCTGAGGAACGCTTGCTAACAAAGGCAAACACAGAAACTGTAACAAACACTGCTACAGGTGGTAATACACGATTTGGATCAGGAGGAAGTGTCAAGAAGATGATCAAGCATCATTCACATACAAAGTGCAGAGCAAATCTTGTTGATACATGTGGTGATACAACAAGAGTTGAGTCAAACATAAGAAGTACAAGATCAAATTGGCATCGATCTACTCAATGTTACTACTGTGGTAAATATGGTCATATCAAAGCACATTGTTACAGATTTCTACATCATACACATCAGATTTGGAGGAGAAATAGATATATTTCCAATTGTGTGATGTTCAGAAAGGCGTGGATAAAGAAGCCTAAAGTTTATGGTGAATATTCAAGGCATGTGGGACAAAATCAAGGATTGATCAAGAAGGAGAACCACATAAGAGGTATCAATGTGAAATATGATGATTCAGGTCAATGGAAGAATCGATCAGTACATAGATATTGATCTGGGTGAAGTCGTCAACAGACAAGAATACAAACATGGGAGAAAAGAAAGAAACTTGTCTGTTTTGACGACTGTTGCAGGTCTTGTGCTAAAGGCTGTAGTAGATCCTGCAACAACATGGAAACCCGAGTTATTTTGAAGAGAACGTTAGTTGTGGTATGTTTTTAACTTAGTTGTGCACTCAAGCAGGGGGAGAGGTCAGCACAGGGCGAAGCTTAACTCATGGGGGAGTTTTCTGATTTTGAAGATGTGATATGAAGAATTGCTCTATTTGGTATATGTTCGTAAGGGATTGAAGTTTATCAAGAACCAACAATGCTTGAGTTCAAACTAAGCTAAAAAGGGGGAGATTGAAGATGCAATGAGCTGGAGCATGAGTTACGACAGATGTTGAATCAAGCAACGTGTGCATCAACGACTAAGTCAACGATAGAGAGCGTGAGCTGGAACTGAAAATTAGGAAAGTATGGATACAAGGAGCTTAACAAGGATGAACTAAAGGAAGAGTAGCTGAGCTGGACGTGTAGAACAGTGAAGATACCCATGGAATATGCACTTAAAAGAATTTAGGAAAATATGCTTTTCTCTAAATAAAGAAAAATGGAAATATACCTAAGAGAGTTTAGGAAATATGTCAAAAAAAAATTAGGAAATTGTACGATGATCTATGGGTATAAATAGATCATCTAGGGCATCTGTGCTTGGTGCGCCTTTAGAGAGAGAGAGATTGCTTTTAGCAAAAGTGATGAGTTCTCAAGAGAGAATCATACTTGGTGTTAAGGGTGAATCTAGAAGGCTTTGAGATCATTGTTAGATCGAAAAGCAAGAGAGACAAGGTTGTTAAGGTGAAACGTGTAAGTTTGCTTTGCAATAAAAAGTCTTGTGAAAAAACCCTTGTGTTACTTTGTGTTCTAGTTCCTGTGTCAAGTAGTCCTTGCGCTTTCATATAAACGATGTCTTATCTTTTGGTTGAACAAAATTCTCATATTTTATGATCATTATACCAACGACACATATTAATCCCGTCTTATCGTCCTAATATATTGCCTGACACCTTCACTTCGAAGGAACTTGTTAGAGTGTCTCACACTAGACATTGACTGAACATATTATTTATGATGAAATGTATACATTGTTGCTAAATATAACATGTTTTGCTTTGTGCATGTCACAAACCTTAACTTACACTAATATTTCCAACAAATCCATTAATAAAAATCAACCAGTAATCCATTAATGTGTATAACCGAAATAATCTGAAATGAAATCATAAAAACAAGATGCGGAAAACGGTAAAACAATCCCAAAGGCACTTGATACCGTAAGGCATCAATCTAGTCATTATGCTCACTTGAAAAGGTAAGAAATTAAGAAACAAGTGTGAGTAATAGAGGAGTTACTCAGTAAGCTATGTGATGCTAAACACGCAAGTTCACCGACTTGATCCTAGAACACCAAATATAGAAGTATAGCCTAAATTTCAAACAATCACGACACCTAAAAACTCAAGCATAGTAAACAATGTTCCTATACGAATTAAGTGATCTCTCACACTCTCCAAAGAGCCTTAATGGTGGATGTCGTGTCCACCGCACTATCCAGTGGATGCTTTCTCGATTTTAGTGTCCCAACAACATATCGACTTACGCTGCAGTGCCCCTCACACAATTTTCCGCTAGTACACTCTATACCCCGCAATCTCACCTACACAAACAACTACACATCTATTTTTATATAACAAGCAATTCAAATTTAACAAGCAACACAAAAAAGGGTAGAATCACATATATTCTTATCTCCAGTTTAAATAAGCAAACCTAACTATACTCAATCAAAGAAATGGATCACGTCCAGGTACTAAACTAACCACACATGAGGTTATAGACAAAGTAATGGAGTCTTCAGAATAGCCCTCACCTTAATCTAATAGAACATAGAAAACGACGAATGAAGAAATAACGGTAAAAGAGGTTGTGGATGAGGAACACCATTTCAGAAATCTGCGATTTGAAATAGATTTTCCATAAATATATTTTTCATGAATGAACTTGCCATAAATGGATTTACTATAAATGAAAATTTGCGGAAAATTAAACCTTTTTAAAAATGGAATTAGAGTTTTTGATGGGCATAAAACTTATCTGGAAAGAAACAGCAAACACTTTCCGACCATACCTAAGAATGGAGATCATGAAACAAATATATAAAAATAGGTTCAATAGCTTCGCATCAGTAGGTAAATCACTATCTGGTTCCTCCTGGTTCATCTGTAAAATGTTCTCCAAATTGGTTACTCGCAGATCTGACCTACACAAATCTGTCTCGGAAAAACACACATAACTTTCAAACGAAAAATCCAAATGAAAAACCGCGTGCGGCTATAGCTAGATATGAGAGTCGCATACACCCATACTAAATTTCATCATTATCTGATTCGAGTTTCTCATTCGTTTCTCTATTTTTTTAAAACAGGTCTGATCACAAATCTACACTGCATATACACGATTTAGAAATTTGGATTTAAATTTCAAGTCTTACCTCAGATTAGAACAAACTTTTACTTTCTAGAAACAGGATACTCGGTGCTTTTCAATTTTATTTTACTCGTCCCATGGCTACATACAATTCTCCAGAAAATTGCTTCACAAGTTGACAACAAATTAGGTGACGGGAATCCGACTGGCTTCACGGGTCCCTTCTTGTGTCTCCAACACAAAGGGAGCTCCTCCTTTACACGGAAAAGAAGGGATACCCTAGGGTTAGACCTAATTATAACGGGCCGAAATTGGATTTGAGAAGGTTTGTGACGAGATTTTAATATGGCATGGGTTACGGTTGTTACAATTATCTCCCACTTGATGGAATATATTCTCGAATTCCAAGACGAATGACCTCCGGAGTAAGCCCCAAAACCCATATGGAACAAGGAAGGCATATGGGAAGTTAGAGGAAAACACTTACAGAGGATTATTGGTTAAATACCTTTAGTGGAATCAAAATAAATACATCATATGACTACCATAGTTCAAATAAGAAAGGCATGAAGAATGAAAGCTCAATTTGCAGAATCCGGAAAACAAGAAAATAATAATAGCTCAAATAAACAGGAACATATAACTAGGAATAACTCCGAACAAGGTCCTACGAAAGGGAAAGTAGGAACTTGGGCTCAGAAATAGAGTTTAGAAACGTCAGAAGCATATCCCAGAAGAATAACAGTCCTATTTGAAGCTCTGATACCATGAGATTGGGTAACTCTCATCGGTGGCATCTAAAACACAAGTTGTTTAGACATCAGCTGAAACTGAGAATTAATGATTGGTAGACTAATATCAAACAAAAGGGGTGATATTTCTTTAAAAAAGATTCCCCAACACTAGAAAACCGTGAAAACCATTGAAAACCGAATCCTAACCAAACTATCTACTACCCTCTTCTCGGGTCAAAACCAGGACTGCCAACCCGCTCTGATACTAAAATGTAACACCCGTCTCATCCTCTCTCGAGACAGTGTGCCACAAACCCTAACTTACACCTTAAGTGTGTCCAGTAAATCCATTAACCAAAATAAACCAATAGATTTAACAATGTCTATAATCGAAATATTACGAAATGAAATCATAAAACAATATTTAAAAACAAGATGTAAAAACGGTAAAACAATCCCAAAAGCACCCAATCCAACAATGCATCCATCTATTCATCAGTCTCACATGGAAGGGTAATAAAGAAGGGTGAGTAACAGAGGAGTCACTCATTGGGTTATCTGATGCTAAACACGCAAGTACAAAGACTCGGTCCTATGACGCCAAATATAGAAGTCTAGCTTAAACACGAACAATCATGACACCTAAATCACTCAAGCATACCAAAAAATGTCCCTATGCGAATTAAGTGGTCGCCCACTCCCTCTGAAGAGGCTTAATTATATATGTCATGTCCACCACACCGCCCAGTGAACGCTTTATCGAACCTAGGGCCCCATCAAAAGATTGCCTTACGGTGACATGCCCCCTCACACAATGTGACACTAGTACAGATGTCCGTCTCTGTACCCCGCAATATCACCTACTCAAACAACTAAATATCTATCGATATATAACAACTAATGAACATTTTAACAAGAATTGCAAACAAGGGGTTGAATCATATATATATATATATATATTCTTATCTCCAATTTAAACAAGAAAAACTAACTAGAATCGAATAGATATACGAATCACATTCAAGTACTAAAATAGCCATAGATGAGATCATAGACAAGTACTGGAGTTTTCGGAATAGCCCTCGATTTAATATAATAGAAATTAGAAAACTATGTTTTAAGAAATAGCAGTTAAAGAGGTTGCGGTTGAGGAACGCCACTTCAGAAAACTGCGATTAAAAAATGTTTTCATAAAAAGATTTGCTATAAATTTACTTTACATAAATATAATTTATAGTTTTCGATGTGCCTAACACTTATCTGGAAAGAACCAACCACAACTTTCCGACCATACCTAAAAATGGAGATCTGAAAGTAGATATGGAAATATGGGTTCAAGAGCTTCGCATCGGATTTAAATCGCACCATCTTTCCTTCTGGTTCATCAGCAAAAAACTCTCCAAGTCAATTGCTCGCTGATCCGACCAACAAAGATCTTCCTCAGACAAAAAACACACATAACTTTCAAAAGGAAACTTCAAATGATAAACCGCCTAAGGTTATAGCTAGATATGAGAGTCATCGATCTCCTTCTAAAATTTCAGATTTATCTGATTCAATTTTTTTTATTTGTTTCTCTTTTCTCTTAAAATGGATTTGATCACAGATCCGCACTGCACATACACGATTTTCAAAACTGCCTATAACTTTCGACGCTTACCTAGGATGTGAAAGTACTTGGCCTTTCTGAAAAGTGGAGAACCGTGTATTTCCAATTATATGTTACTCGTCATGTAGCTTCATATGGTTCTCCGGAAGATTTTCTTTACAAGTTGACGGCATATTAGGTGATGGGAATCCAACAGGGCTTCGCGGGTCTCTTCTTTAATCTCCAACACAAAGGAAGCTCCTCCTTTATACAACAAGAAGAGATACCCTAGGGTTAGACCTAAATATAACATGCCAAAATTGGTTTTCAAAAGGTTTGGGCTGAGATTTTAATATGGCCAGGGTTAGGGTCGTTACCATTATCTCCCACTTGATGGGAGTTTGTCTCGAATTCGAAGATTAATGACCTCTAGAGTAAACCCCAAAACCCATATGGAACAAGGAAGGCACATGGAAAGTTAACAGAAAATACTTTCAAGGTATTACTGGTTAAACACCTCTTGTGGAATCCAAAGAATAAATAAAATAAATAAATATGGCATAGCACTTCAAATAAAAAGGAATGAGAATGAAAGTTCAACTCACAGAATCTGCAGAACAAAAACAGAATGAAAGCTTGGATAAGAAATGAATACGGATCTAGGAACAACTCAAGAACAATAACATATGAAAGGAAAACTAGGAACTTGGGCTCAAAAATAGGGTTTAAAACGACATAAGTTGATCCCTCTAAAATAACGGTCCTATTTGAAGCTATGATGCCCTAAGAATGGGTAACTATCCTCGGTGTCATCTGAAAAAGAAGTTAGTTTGACTTTAGCTAAAACCGAGAGCTAATGATTAATAGACTAATACCCAACAGAAGTGATGTTATTTTTCAAAATTCCTCAATCCCCAGAAAACTTTAAAAACCATTGAAAACTGTATCCTAATTGTACTATCTACTACCCGCCTCCCGAGTCAGAACCGGAACGGCCAACCTCCTATGATTCCAAAATGTAAAACCCATCTCATTCTCTCTCGAGATAGGATTCGAAAAATCTTAACTTACACTTTAAGTGTCTCCAACAAATCCATTAACTAAAATAAAACATTAAATTCATCAATGTCTATAACGAAAATAATCCGAAATGAAATCAAAAAAATTGTTGGGGTTGAAACTCCTCTGGATGAAATCAATAGTTGGAAATTATATGTGTTAAGTTTGGACTTAAGCGTGGAGACTATTCGTCTCGTATAGTCTAAATAACTCTGAAATTCCTTGTATGATAGGATGGATGAAACATAACCCAAATCGACCAGATCGCGTACGACCAATTGATCACTTGCTTGCTTAGATCGTTCGTACCAAGTATCACGACTCGTCTACGTATGAGGATCGAGCCCAAAGACGGCTCGAAAAGTCCTCTTCCGATCACCCAAGGCCGAGCAGAATGAAGACACAAATCGATGTGCATCATCCGAAGACGAGCATGATCTGTACGCAATTGTTACATATGTACTGCTCGGCATATGTTCTTCTCGGGAAATAAATGCGTCTGTTCTGCTCAGAAAAAATGCTTTTGCGTGTGTATTTTCCTGCTTGGTGAACTGATCTATTCGGTGGACTGATTTCCTCGTTGAAATTTTTTACCCAGCAGACTGACATCATTGGGGAACTTATCTGCTTGGCATACGATCTCCTCGGCATCCCGCAAGTATAACGACCTGCTCGAGAAAATTCCTCCCGATCGCGACTTTTCCGCGAGTGTGATTCTTGCTCGACAAAAGGATCCACACGACGTCATGAAATCATTTCAGCTCGGCTTGGAAGAGAAACTCGCAATACATTATTGCCTGGAACGAACATTAATATTGAGCAGATCGTTCACGATTGTGTAAACTCCTGATCACCAGAAGCCAAGCAGAGCATCCACGCGAGTATATCATGATTGGCACAAGAACCTCCACGTCGATATGCTTCTCAGCGAAGTAATCTACTTGGAACATTTTCTCTGCGTGCGACGTTCAAACCGACAGTATACGCAATCGATCGCATACCAAGCCGAGCAGTTTAATGTTTTTGCATATACCGAATAAGTTATACGAAACACGAGTTTGGCCCAAAATAAGAAATTTGTGGACTTGGACTATTCTTACCAGCTCACTCAAAAGATAAGATAAAACCACGGAAGATAACAACAAAACACGAGAAGATAAATCTGAGCGGAAAAGAAGTAAAATATGAAAAGGGGAAAAAGATAAAAAGAAATCTATGAGAATCATGCGGACGATTCTCTCCGAACCGACTAGGCACATCTATAAACGAAGAAAACTTCATCGATTAAAGGCACAACGTTTTTCCTAGTAGAATTATTGATGCGATTGTGCTCTTTCATGATCAATAAAATTATCTCTGGATCTCTTTTTCGTGTCTTGACTTTTGATATCTTCAAATCCCTAAAGGAATTAACCCAACAAGTTTCGATTGTGTGAGTTTCGACTCTTACAGTTTGGCGCAATCTATGGAGAAAAGAAGTATTCCTACACCTAATCACCACCAATTAATAGATCCGAAGAGGTGTCCACCGACGGAGACAGAGATACAAAAGATCGCCCATTGGCAACCAACATCACAAAAATCTGCCGCAAATCGACAACACCGCAATAGATGCAACCACAAAAACGAAACCTTGACTGAGCGAAAGGAGATGATTGCAACACTAATCCAAAAATCCCATGATCAAGAAAAGGTGAACAACATGCTCACCGATCAGGTAGAAATATTCAGAATAGAGAACCGAGCCAAAGGTACACACGCAGTACACTTTGACAACCGATCTTAGGCGACTCAACTTCTCAGCGCCACATGGCTCAACGCTAATTATGGGAGGACGACCTCCTTTGCAGCTCACAAACAAATAGAACCCTCAATAGTCAGATCAAATGCAACATAACTACCACCTTTAATTCAAGCTGCAAGAGTCGGGACAATTATTATCATATATGGAGAAGAGTGCGGGGTAAATATCAAACCCTACATAAGAACCAAACTGGAGATCAATTTGGAAACGAAGAGGAAGGGGTAAGGACGGATCGAATCGTTACATAATGGACTGGAGAAGAACTCATAGAATAAGAGGAGAATCTTTTATGGGTTCAGCGACATGAACTAGGTGAAAAACAAAGGGCGAAAAACTGTGACTAACTCAACGAGGTAAGAGCCACTTTAGCACAAGCCACCGTGGAAATAAAAGCCGAGAGATCAAAAGTTCACAAAGCAATCAGCACAGCACCAGAGATAGATCGCTTCTTGGAGGAAACTAAAAATACGCCATTCAAAACTCGTATCACTGAGACGAGAGTTTTTGTCTGATCCAAGAAAATATCAGGATCCATTTCGACAAAGTAACAACCGATCTGAAAGCTAATATGACGGTTTTCTGCATAGCGATGGGAAGTGGGTCGGCTGAGCGAGGTAGTGGGTATGTGCAACAAAAAAATTCCAAGCGGATTGAAAAACTATCAATTTGGCTCGGCTGAGAGAGGAATTGGGTCGGCTAGACAAGGAAGCACTTCAGTTGGACAAGGGAAAGGATCGTGGAACACATGGACAAGGAGCTCTAGCTCATACGACAAAAAGCATTTTGAGCAGCATCAAGCATACGGCCATCACACCGCCGAGTTTCTTAGATTATGAATTAAACTCGCAGCAAAGATCGTGTCTAGAGATCTTGGGAAAGCAGTTAGCCTCAAAGATTTCGAGGATAACAAAGCAAAAGACAGACTATACGAGGTAAATCGAGGTGTTGAGCCAAACCAATTTGACGAACAGGAAATCTCCTCAAGGAGGACGAGCATAAGGCGGAAATAACAGAAAAAGGATAAGAACTGATGAAGAGGCTTATGGAAATAATATACACAAGATAAACATGATTATCGGAGGATCACAATACTGATGAGATACGATATTCTCAATCAAAGCTTACCAGAGACGAGCATGAACAAGCGTCTATTGGTGAAAACCTTCTCAGTACCCAAAATACGCAATTACATTTGAGGAGTGCCAAATTATATGAATTGATCGAATGCACAATGATCCCCTTATCATCGAGTTGATCATGTAGGTTCATGATATGGCTAGGTTTCGGGTCGATACTGGAAGTTCTGTGGACATCATTTTCCAAGACACTCCAAGTAGAATGAATGTTAGCTTATCCGAAGTTATGATATTTCCAAAGCCATTGACGGGATTCTCTAGAGACACGATAATGACTTTAGGAAAGATTAGGCTACCCGTTCAAGCAGGATGGGTAACAAAATTTGTTGAATTTTCAGTAGCTGATCACCGAGAAATTTACACACTACAAAAAAAGTCTTCATTCATAGCATATTACTATAGCTCGGTTTTATGAACTGCTGTCGTAGATGTTTTTGAAAATTCCAAACTAGATGATAGCATTCGATAAATGTTATAATAAAGTTTCCATACGCGGGAAGCTAAAATTAGCTTTTCCACCAAACACTTAAGCAAAAATTTTAGCCTCATTTTGTTTTTTCTTTCATGCTTCATTTTTCCCTCTTTCAACTTTCACTTTTCCCTCTATTTAAATTTTTTTGAAGTGTCTTCATCATTTAGAAAAAAAAAACTTATTTCATTATGTTAGAAAAAAAAAATTCATCTGTGCTCTCGTCTCTGAAAAACTCTTCTCCTCCAATCTACACATCACCCTCTCCTATCTATCTCTACCATCACCGGCTGAATCGACCCTCCACACCATCCTTCCTCTCAGCCTCCTCTTCCACCTCCTCGGTTTCCTCGACCCATCTCACCCAAACCCTAATCTCTTCTTCTGATTTCCTCATCCCGCTCCTCCTCCTCTGCAAAACCTAGACGACGGCCTCCAACAACATCCTTCCATCTTTCAGCATCTCTTCCGCTTCCGCTTCTATGCATGTCTCTCTCCGACGCCTGCATTCTTGACTTGGTATGAAATATTCTATTGAATTGATTTTAAAAAAAAAAATATGTTGCTTCATCGATGCGTCTTTTCATGGACATTTTCGTGATTTCTGTTTCTTCTGGGTGTTATGATTAGTCTGAGTTATGTTGTGGTCATTGGTTTTGTTAATTTACGGTGTGGTTTTGGATGATGATGATGTTGATGAGATGTTTTGTTGTCTGAGGATTTGTCTTTCTATGAGAAACATATTTACTGATCAAAAATGTCCTAACAAGGTTTGTTCTATTTCTGGATTGCGTAATCTCTCTGCAAATCCGATATTATAGTTGTATGTTTCTTCTTTCTTTTTGCCTCTTATAAACACACAAAGCTTTGCATATTCAGATCCAGTTTTTTTCCTTTTTGTAAAGCAGTTCAATAGATCTGGTTTCAGTAAATCTTAGAGAATTTCGGTCACCTTTTTTGGTTTCTATATTTGTCGTTTCCTTTTGAGAGATGTTGTTTCATGTATTGGTTTTTCCAGTGATGGAGGTGTACTGGTGTATTCAGACTCGAGTCCATTGAATTAAATTAATCTGTCTGTCGACTCTGCCCCTAATGTTGGCCCTTCACTCTCTTCCAGGTTTGACAAGAGGAACACTGCTTTTGGTGAGGAAAAGTTCCAGAGATATGTTATGGATTTGAAGACAAAGTCTATGGTTGTGGGAGTGACTGCTGGAAACCAAGGTGTTGTTACAGAAGCTACAAAAGCTAAACATCACTAAAAATATCTTCAGTGTTTGTCATATAAGTCTCAAAGACTTCTCTCTTCAAGGTTTATACTACATGTCGAGGATTACGAAGCATTCCAGCCTAGTCGTGCCTATGGTATGTCTCAATCTGATTTCTTACCCTAAAGTTTCAAGCTTTGAAATGGGTTTCTGATACCGTTGACTTTCTTAACCTTGCAATTACAGTTTTTGGTTATGAACCACATTCGGTGTGGCCGATTGGAGTGATTGCACTTGATGATCTTACAGGATTTATGCCTCTTCCTAACATCAAAGTTCTTGCAAGAACTGCTGTGAGTTCCTGCTCCTCAAGAGTTTATGTCGTTGTGTATCCTTAACCTTGTCCCTAAAGAATAAAAAATAAAAATTGATGTTAGGTTTTCTACACACCGTTTCTAAGGCACATATGGACATGGTTAGGGCTTGCCCCTGCTTCTAGGAAGAATTTATCTTCCCTTTTGGAGTCTGGCTATAGTTGTATCCTCGTACCTGGTGGTGTGCAGGAGACATTTCACATGAAACACGATGTTGAGGTAGCTACTTAGAAGGATTCAGTTGTGATCATATTGATTTGGATTACTTAGAAAGTTACAAGTTTGGAAAGTGTAATACTTGAAAACTGTTTCTGACATTGCAGAACGTCTTCCTTTCATCGAGAAGAGGATTTGTGCGCATAGCCATGGAACAAGGGACACCCCTGGTTCTAGTTTTCTGCTTTGGTCAAGTAAGGAAAAATAAAGAGTTGCTCATGATAATGTTGAGCTCTATGTAGTTGTCTTCACATAACTGAAACTCTCAAACTTAATTTAGTTTGTTAGATGCATGATTTAGATCTTGTGCCGTTTCTGCTTTTCTTGTTTTATTGTTTCATGTCTTTGTTTCTTTCGCAGTCACATGCGTACAAATGGTGGAAGCCGGATTAGGACATTTACCTCAAATTATCAAGAATGATTAAGTTTACTCCAATCATCTTCTGGGGAGTTTTTGGGTAAGAGTGTGTCACCGTATAGTTTTGTTGGGCTACGCTTTGTTTATGGAATCATGAAAGAGGTAAACTAGTATTCCCATTTCTTGTTGTAGATCCCCATTATCATATCGGCGCCCTCTGCATGTGGTGGTTGGTAAACCAATAGAAGTTACAAAATCTCTGCAGCCAAGTGATGAAGAGGTTAGTTCGTCTTCTTGCTATTCTGCTAGTAGACATTATTGTGTACAAGGGTTCTTGAATGTTGAGCATTTTCATTAACTTATAGTGTTTCTCAGATTGCTAAGTTACATGGGCAGTTTGTGGAAGCGCTTAAGGATCTGTTTGAGACGCACAAAGCTAGTCATGTTTTTGTCAAGAAGATGGACATAAAAGACATCGAGACTAAAAAACAAGTAGGTACAATTTTTGTGACTTCCTTGTAGTTATGTTAGGATTTGTTTCATCATCTCTGTTAGGATTTGTTTCTGAATTTACATGTATGTTTTTTGTATCATACACTTTTTTGTAGGCTCTTTTTACAGCTTGGTTCCTTACATGTATGTTTCAGGTTTGGTGTTTGTTTCCCTTATTCTTATGTAGGTATGTCAGTTTCAGAGTATAGAGACTCATGTAAGCAGATATGAAGTGTTTGAGGCAAATTATTGGGGATCTTAGAGAATAAAGACTTGCACTACAAGAAAAATTGTATTTAGCCACGAATTTTTTCGTGGCTAGAACCAAAAATCCGTGGCTAATTCGCCCTTAGCCACGAATAGCCACGAAAATGTTTCGTAGCTTCGAGCTCGTTGCTAATATTTAACCGTGGCTATTCGTGGCTATTCGTGGCTAGTCGTAGCGACCTTGCCACGGTATAGCCACGAACCTATTCGTGGCTAATAGCCACGAATAGCTACAAACGAGTTCGTGGCTATTTAGCTACGACTAACCACGATATATTCGTGGATATTAGCCACGAATAGACACGACCTTATTCGTGGATATTTACCACGTCTAGCCACGATATAGTCGTAGCTATATAGTTACAAAAAACAAAAACAAATATATAAAAATACAAAAAATAAAATCTTTATTTTTTTATTTATAACAAAATACAATACAAATACAAAATACAATACAAATACAATACAAATACAGTATATATACATATATATATATGTATGTAAGTATATTCCTGTATGAATCACCGGTGAACCACCACCACCTTCTCCTTTTACAGATCGCCACCACCACAGCCGAACCACCACCACCACCTTCTCCTTTTACAGACCGCCACCACCACAGCCGATCTGCCTCCGCCGTGCCGTCGAGTCGCCGTATGGAATCGTCGTCTTCAAGCCCGGATCTGTTGAAACAGAGAAGAAGAAACATGATTAGTTGAGTGAGATGAGCTAGGTTAATGAAGATACAGAGAAGCATCGAGACAGAGAAGCATCGGAGTAACCTTCGACCACCGCAGCTGGTTCTGTATAATCCGCGACCACCACCACCAGAAGAAAAGGTGAGCGACGAGAGAGAGAGAGAGAGAGAGAGAGAGAGAGAGAGAGAGAGAGAGAGAGAGAGAGAGAGAGAGAGAGAGAGAGAGAGAGAGAGAGAGAGAGAGAGAGAGAGAGAGAGAGAGAGAGAGATGTAGAAAGTTTAGAACAGAGGTTGAGATGAGCATCTGCGACGGAGGTGCGAGGCGTCTGAGAAGAGAGGCTGCGACGGAGGTGCCAGATCTTCGTCTCTTCCACTACCGTCGTCGGGCTCTGCTCCATCATCTGCTTCACTCCATCATCTCCATCATCTGCTTCATGGAACTCTATCACTTTCTGCAAAAGTAAAAAAAAAAATGAAGAGAAATAGGAATTTTAGTGGACGGCGGATGGGTTGAAGAAGGAGTAAGTGAGATTAGGTTAAAGCAAAATTAATTTATGACCCTTAGATCTAGAATTAATCAATGGTCAATATTAAAAGAGATCTCAATCCTTACCATTTTTTATCAACCAATAAGAATTAAGCTACTTATAATTTTATGTCTTAACATGAATTAAGCTACAATATTTAAAAAAAATTATACAATCAGTTTACAATCAATATAAATTAATTTTATGTCTTAAAGTTAAATTTAAGGATTAAAAGTTTATGATAAACTTTTCAAATAAAATATCAAACTAATTAATATATAAGTTAGAGTATTTTAGTTTATAAATATAAGGTTTACAATTTAAGGTTTAAAGTTTTGCTAGTTAGATTTTTGTTTGTAGTTTAGGGTTTTAGAATTTGTTTAAAGTTTAGGGTATAGAATTTGAAAAGTTGTATTTATTAGAAATAATAGTTTTAGAGTTTTTAGGTTTGATTTGGTTATAGTTTAAAGTTATATATATATATATATATATATATATATATATATATATATATATATATATATATATATATATAAAAGTTATAGGAATTAGAATTTTGTTAGTTATATTTTTGTTTATTTAGAGTTTAGGGTTTGTTTAGGGTTTATGAGTTGTTTAGGATATGAATATGTGGTATTTGTTTTGTTTACACTAATTAACAATATTAGTTTAGGATATGTTATAATAATTAGAATGTTATATTTTGTTTATATTTAGGGGTTTGGGGTTTATTTAGGGTTAGGGTTTAGGTTTAGGTTATATATATATATATATATACTTGTTATGTAATTGTAGTATTAAATTTGAAATAATAGTTTTATGTATATATAACTAATGGTTTGTATTTTGATTTTATAGTTTATGATTAGGAGTTTAAAATTTTGAGTTTGGGGTTTTAGGGTATATTTAGGGTTTAGGGTTTGAAATAGCTACGAATAAAATTCGTGGCTATTCGTGGCTATTTCGTGGCTAATCTCTTCCACGATAATATCATGGCTATTCGTGGCTAAATTAGCCACAAATAGCTACGATTTTAGATCGTGGCTAGGTAGCCACAAATATCTTCGTGGCTAGTTGTGGCTATGCTCTTCCACGACTAGTTTGTGGCTACTTGTGGCTAATTATCCACGGATAGCCACGAATATTTTTTCGTGGCTAAATAGCCACGAATATCTACGAATTAGCCACGATTTGCAGTCGTGGCTGTTTTGTAGCTATTCGTAGCTATTCGTAGCTGGAAAATTCTTAGCCACGAACTGTTCGTGGCTCGTTCGTGGCTAAAAACAGTTTTTCTTGTAGTGTTGGTAGATATTGCTAATGGCTATTGTTGCATAAGGCTGGACTGGTACAAGAGAATCAGATTGTTGAGGATGGAAGAGACCAAGTGTGAAGCAACTCTAAGTGTTGAAGAAACAATGGAACAATGTTATATCTTTGGTATTTGTAATATAATATTACATTTATGTAATTTTTGATCATTTATGAAATATATTTTTAATCAATATTAAATTTAAAATTATAATTAATTAATAATGTGTAAAAATATGATTCAAAATAATTGAATAATAGTACTTAAAAATATATAGCACGGATATAGAGTTATAATAAAATATATCACGACACAGATAATGTGCTACAATATGCCTACTAATAGCAAGAAGAAAATATCGTTATCATAGGTAAACGATATAATAGCACGGACGAAAACGCTATCATATATGACCCACCTATTATAGCTGGGGCAGACATAGCCATTTCAAAAACGCTATCAATCACGTAAGATAGCGTTTTTCGTGAGCTAAGAATAGACATTTTTCTTGTAGTGACAATGTTATCATGGGACTCCTTGGATAAATTCCATGAGAACAGTTTCATCAACGTACCATCTATGCTTGAAATTTTCGATACATGTGGGGTCATAATGATTTAGGGAACTTAGGAACAATCCCGGACATGTTTCTTAGCTGAGCACAAACTTAGAAGGCCCACGGTCGAACTGAACCGAAAAGCCAAGATATAGAGAACAATAACTAGTCAAGAAGTAGCGGAAGTATCCAAAATGCCTGCCAAAAATAAAGAAGGACCGGAATAGGAAGAGGACGGAGAACCTTGCTAACCGGTAGTGTCAGTATGCAAAAATGATGCTCACCCGGAGCGTTGTATAGAAGTGGGAGCCAATTTGGACGAGGCAACAAAAAACTATCTAATCTTATGCCTCAGGGGGAACGCAAACAGCTTTGCCTGGACCACAAAATACATGCCTGAAATCAATATCGATGACGCTAGCCATGAGCTGAACGTAGACCCGGCATTCAAACTGGTGAGGCAAAAAAGGAGAAAGTTAGGTTGAGAGCAAGCCAAAGAGGTCAACGAAAAATTTGAGCGATTACTCAAAGTCGGTTCAATCACCGAGGTAAAGTATCCAAACTAGCTCAAAAATCCTATCGTAGTGAAGAAGAAGAATGGAAAGTTTGGTGTTTGTGTCGACTTCACATATCTAAACAGGACATGCCCCATAAGACAGCCTCTCAATCCCGTATATCGATCAATTAGTAGAAGCAACAATAGAGAACAAACTTCTTACATTCATGGACGCTTTCTCTAGGTACAACCAAATCATGATGAATCCGGATGATCGAGACAAAACAGCATACATAACTGATAAAGGAATCTATTTCTACAAAGTCATGTCGTTTGGTCAAATAACGTCGGAGCAACTTACCAGCGACTAGTGAACACTATGTTCGCTAAATAGCTCAGAAAGACTATGGAGGTTTACATTGACATCATGTTGGTGAAATCTCTCGAAGAGAAAGATCACATGAAGTATTTGCAAGAATATGTTGAAAATAAACAAGCAAAGCATGAAACTCAACCCAACTAAATTCAGGTTCAAAGTAGCATCCGGAGAGTTCCTTGGTTACCTCTTACCTCACTAAGGCATCAAAGAGAACCCAAAGCAAATCAGTGCACTAATTCAAATATCTTCCCCAATGATAAAGCAGGAAGTTCAATGACTTACATTACGTGTAGCAGCTCTCAACCGATTCATATCGCGATAAACATACAAGTGCTTGCCTTTCTACGACACCTTGAGAGATAATAAAATGTTTGAGTGATCGGAGAAATGTGAAGAACTTTTCAGCAGCTAAGGAGTTATTTTGCGAATCCGCATGTACTCGCTAAGTCAGGAGAAGGAGAGCCGTTATGCTTTTACACAACATTCACGGCTACCGCACTAAGTGGAGCTCTTATCAGATAAGATCGAGGCTAACATGAACCTACTTTCTACGTAATTCAAACGCTAACACAAAAACTCGCAATACACAAATCAAGAAGCTCGCACTCGCAACAGTGATGTATTCCCGGAAATTAAGACCGTACTTCCACTCGCTTTCAGTCATAGTCTTGACGACATTTCTGTTGCATACAATCCTTCAAAATCCAAGCAAATCTTGAAGACAAGCAAAGTGGGCAGTGGAACGCAGTTCGATATCGAGTATCGAACCAGAACATGTGTGAAATCTCAAGTACTTATGGATTCCCTAGTCGAGTTATAACCATAATGAGTAGGAGATCTAACAGAATATTTTGAGTGGATGATTCACATTGGCGGCTCATCATTAAACAAGGCTCTAGAGTCGAGATTCGATTAACTTCCCCAACTGGAGAAATCTTGGAGAAATATTTTCGATTAACGTTTCACGCATCAAACAATCAAAACCAAACGTCATGGAAGAAGTTCACAGCATTTCTTGTGGAAACCACTCGTGCTGCAGAGCCTTAGCAATCAAAATCAAACATCAAGGCCGCATTTGGCCAACTATGATCAAGGACTACGAAATGTTTCCAAAGAAATGCGAAAAGGGCCACAGACACGCTCCGACGATTCAACAGCCAACCAAGCTACTTTAGCTATTTCCTCATCATACCCTTTCATGTGTTGGCCAATTGATATTGTGGGTCCTTTCCACAGATCTAAGCAAAAGATATTTATGCTCGTCCTAGCAGACTACTTCTCAAAGTGTATCGTAGCAGCCTCTCCAACATCAAACACACCTAGGTCAAGCATTTTGTCAGGAAGAATATCATATGCCGACATGGAGTTCTTTACGATATTGTCACATACAATGGCTCGCAGTTCATCTCGACATGATTTAAAGCTTTTTCAAGAAGTGTAAAATATGGTTGAGTAAGTCCACTCCGCGCTACCCCAAGGATTATGGACAAGCAGGAGCTGCAAACAAGACGATTCTCGATGGACTGAAGAAAAAACTCGACGAAAAGAAGGGTCGATGGACACACGAGCTGGAAGGAGTCCTTTGGTCCCATCAGACAAGACCCCGGCAAGCCACCGGAGAAACCCCATTGACACTTGTCTACAGAAAAAGCGTAATTCCATCATAAGTCAAATTTTTGGGAGTATACCGCAAACTGCTTCCGAGACAAGAAGGACTGAATAATCTGATGCTTCTCGATGAACTGGACCTAATAAACGAACGGCGCGATCAAGCACTCGTTCGGGTCTATAATTATCAACAAGTAACAGACAAGTACAATAAATTTAAACGTCCAGAATCGAAGGTTCCACGAAGGCGATTTTGTCTAATGAAAGTGTTCCAAAACAAGGCAGAACGTAATGCGAGCAAACTGGGAAGGACCGTACATAGCCACCAAAGTAGTTCGCCCAGGAGCATATGAATTTGTCAACATGGACAACATCAAAATTTCAAGATGTTGGAACGTAATGCATATGAATAAGTAATATCACTAAACCGAGAATTCAAAAAAAAACTTGAACAACAGGACGGATTGTTCCTCGAATGGGGTACATAGGCAGCCGATCTTCTGATAGGTTCAACTATTCCCCCTCTCAAAAAGGGGGAGGAGTGGTACATATACTTATATACTTCTGCAAATTTTTTAAGTATAAAATGTGGACTTAACACCACAGAGATTCATCTCTTGTTGATTACGGACAACTCAGAACCTTTTTTGAATCCAGTTACATTAAGACCAGGATGATATGATACCAACTACAATCCAACCCATAAATCATCGGGCATGATAGCTCAGCACGTGTACGTCTTTTATGCTCCAAAAATAATGACTCGGTCGCATTTTTGTTCGTTCAGTCAACTCGGCTCAAAAATCCAACCCGCGAATTGCCGTGCAAAACAACTCAGCATGCGTTCTTCTTTTCTGAAAATAACGACTCAGTAGGATTTACGTTCATCCTTTCAACCCAGCTCGAAAATTGGAAACTTTCCAGAAAACTCGCTCAACTGCTCGAAACCAAATTATGAGTTGGGCATACTGGTTTTTCACGTCACCCATGAAGTGATCAGTTCTTCCAAGCCAAAAGATCGTCAATCTCTTTATACACTCGGATAAACTTGGTCGGCCAATCATTTTGCAGGAGAAATTTTCTTCATCAACAGCTCGACGATCAGACCAAGCAATCTCCCTCCCACTACTTGAGCCAAACAAGTTTCCGCAAGATTTTTCAGGAAATACTACATAAACACAATTTATGCGGATCATGATCATCACCATGGGATACAAAGCAAGCCACTTCAAATCAAGGTTAGTACATTCATGACTCGTCAAGATATATTTTCAGCAAAAGGCGAACAATCACGTCCCTCTCGGACTTTAACCACTACATCATATACAAATGATGGTTCGTATATATCTTCTCGGATTTAAAGCACGCTAAACAAATTCCGACCAAGTATACCCTTGTCTTATAACTGCTAGGTATATCTTGGCTGATATTGACATAAGTACACTGTCCAAACGGGTCAGTAAGTCTAAAAAGTCTCATGAGCTCTTAAAATCGAACTGAAACTCCAAACCCTGTAAAACACTTCTAAGCACGCTGGTCTTAAAAAAAGTTAATTGTCGAAACAGGTATATTAGTCAAAAAATTCTGACAAGCCTTAAGCTCGAAATGAAACTACAAAACAAGTAAAACGCTTCTAAGTACATTGGTCTTAAGAAAATTTCACTAAATGGGTATGTAATTCTAGAAGTCTCGCGAGCCCTAAAAATCTATTTGAAACTCAAAACCCAGTAAAACACTTCTAAGCATACATGTCTTAAGAAAATTTCACTATTGAAATGGGTCCATAAGTCGCGAAAATATTTCGAGCCCTTGCGCTTGAAGTGAAACTCGAAAGCCAACGAACTCGTCTTGAATGTTGATAGAATGCTTCACCTCGATAGTCTTTACTCGAACAGTCAAACTCTTCATCAAATAAAAATGTATGAATCGAAACAATGACAAAAACTCTTCGTATTTTAACATCAAATATTTGAGACTTGGAAAACGAGTCTTGAAATTAAAAACGAGAATACTTCATTAAAAACATCAAAGGTTCAGTTCATAGAATGGAACCAATTATAAGTTACAAACAAAGGAATTCAAGACATACAAGATGAGAAAAGTCAAGAAAAAGATGCATAAAGTTACTACAAGAATCACATATCAAAAGATCGAGGTTGACCGAGATCATGGATCTTTGGCGTTTTGTTGTTTGAACCATTGGGATTCATAACGCCAACTGCTTCATCATCATTCTGCAGTAACGGATCCCAAGTTAAAGGATCGTATGAGTCATCCGAAATCAGTGAAAGAACAAAGATCCTTAAGCCTCGGCCTTTTTGCTACCAAACTCGCCAACATCATCTGCCTCGAGTTCAGCTTTACACGACGATAGCTTCTCCCACTCAGAATCGAACAGAAGAAGATCCTTCTTCTTCAGATCTTCGATTATACTCAGATTGCTCTTCGTCTCCCCATAATAGCACTCATTTTCCTTAGCCCTGGTATATTTGGAAACAATCCGCAAAGCTTTTTGAGAGATGAAACCCGATCTCTCTCTCTCTCTCTCTCTCTCTCTCTCTCTCTCTCTCTCTCTCTCTCTCTCTCCCTCTCTCTCTTTCTCTCTTCAAAGTTGCCTCGCGAAAAGATTTCTCTTCCTCTTATCAGAGTTTTGGCTTCAGCCCGCGCCGTCAATTTTTCTTCATGTGCCACTTCAAGCTCAGCTTTCATCTTCTTGGACCATGACTCCAACTCTGAAATGGTCTTCCTGTATTTCGGTTGTTAGCTATTTTCCTTGCGTGACCACCTTGCTTCTCGGATGTCTCTTTCAAAATCAGCTACTTGCTTGGTTATCGACGCCAACAATTGTGATCAGAGAAACTAGTTTAGTAAAATCGAAGGACAGAAATTCCACAAATAAAAGTAGAAAACACTTACCTTTAGGACATCTTGGCTTATGCCAGTTAGCGAAGCACCGTGAACCATGTTTTCATAGCTAACGAATGCATCTCCCATATGTCCAATTTGGGCACAAAGACTTCGCCGTCTTAGAAGCATTCACGTAATATGGATGCGTACTCGAATCAAGGTTGACCAATTCCGAAGGAGAAGAAGGAATTTCAGTATCCTTACTATTTCTCTTTGATGCTTGCCGCTTACGGCTAGGTTTGGGAACTGCGTCTTTTCCATCCCTTAATGCTAAGACAGTCCCTTGCGATACTTGAGGTACAGTCGCAGCTGGGGGAATTCCCTCCATATCGAGGAAACAAATCTCCCATTGTGCTGGTTCCTCTCCTTGAACCCAGTAATCACCCTAAACTGGACCAATGTCAGGACGCACATCCACTCCAATCAAATGACTCCACGCGCAAAGTGCCTTCATATCCACTTCTAGCTTTTATGTTTCATCTTCTTGCTTTGCGCCTCCTCTACTCGTTTTGCGCCTTCTCGGCATTTCTTTTCTCACGGAAAGACATCGGCAGTTCAGACATGGATCGCTTCCTCGATTCTCCTTAACAAAAAATCCTCAACCCAAAGAGTTCCTTCAGAAGCTAACTTCCGTGTAACCTTGACTAAAATCACTGTAAACGGTGGAAGGGGATCGAAAGCTACAAAAGAGAAAAACAAGGAAGAAGAGTTAGGGTTTATCAACCAAGAGAGGAAGGACGATCTGATCCAATCAACTGGGTCGGCTACCGGTTATCCCCATTTCAAATTTCATTAGGCTTAGACAATCACTCTCGTCTGATTCTTCATCAATCAAGACATAGAAGAAATGGTTCCTCCATTCAGATTCTTTCCTACCAAAGGACCTAATGACCGTCTGGTTCTTTTTGGGCTTGAGATAGTATATGTTTAGTAAGTGCCGAACACCGATATTTATATCACACTCGTAGCTCTGAACCAATATTCCAAGTGGTGAATGCCACGAGGAGACATTTTGCAAGAGCTCTCGCCCCCGTAGGAAGCATACTATCAACCCAAGAATCAGAAACCATATAAAACATGACTCGATGAAGCGTTTGTACAAGGTAAAATGATTTATTGGAGGAGAGTCAGCTCGGCCACTAGACAATGAGGCTACAATTTTGACTGCTTCAGATATTCGAATTTGTGTCCAAGCTTTTAGAGAGACTCTCTTGTAGACAAGTTCGAGCGAGGAGGGATCGAGGATCACTCTCTTCACTTTCTTCTTCTTCACCTGATCAGCGGTTTCCCCTTTCGTGAAGTCACCCCAGTACCGTCTAGCTTCCTCCGGATTAATAAAGATATCTTCAAACTCCTCTTTTACCATAGGCTCGTCAGCGGAAAAATGGCTCTTTGTTAGGATAAGGAGTGTTTCCTCCGAAGAATTACTCTCCGCTAGGAAAGGAAGTTTTTCCTTCAAAAAAACAGATCTCTTCCAACTCCCCTCGATAAACATGGCTGATCAACTAAATTCATATATCGTTGACATGATTCACTTACTCCCTCCGAAGAAGAAGAATCCTCTTAATTGAACCACGAAACATGACCGCTCGTGTTGTTTGATGCTTCCATCGAAAAAACGCAGTAAACATTAACCAAGAGGTGTGGAGAATCAAAACTTCAGAAGTTTACTAACAACACTTAAGAACACTCAAGAACGTTTAAGACATTAAATAACTTGGATAAAAGAAAAATAAAAAAAAAACTACAGAGAGAGAAGTCACCTTTAGAGAGTTTTTGAAGAAGTGGAAGTGTGAAGAAATGAATGATGGAAGAGGAGTACTTGTATATTTTTCAAGGCATGAATTTTTAACAATCTAGTTAATCATGATTACACATGATTATCTTAACACAAATATGCTTAAACTAGTCATGAGGAAAGTTATGATTAAGCATTACTTTGTAATCGATAACTTTTTGCGGGAAAGCCAGAACAGATTCATACAGCTAAATGGCTCGGAATATTCATCAAAATTCCTAGACATCCTCTGACGGCTAACGACAAGCTAGTTTTGTTAAGAGTTACCTTGACGGTAAATGCTTCGACAACCTCTGTCGAAAACTTTCTTCTTGGCAAAAGCAAAGTCCTGACGTTAACACAATTTTTTCATCACATATAAACAAACTTTGAAAGAGAAGAACGTCTAGGCAAAACTTTTATACATTGATTCCGTCTCAATTACTTCGAGCTCATCATCATCGTACTTGAATATAACAATCTGGGGGGCTAAATGTTGGGATCAAAACTCCCCTCGATGAAATCAATAGTTGAAAATTTTTTAAGCGCGGAAACTATTCATCTCGTATAGCCTATAAATAACTTGAAAATGCCTTGTGTGATGGGATGGATGAAACATAACCCAAAATCGATTAGATCATGTACCACCAATTGCGATCACACTTCTTGGATCGTTCGTACCATGTATTATGACCCGTCTGTGTATGAGGATGAAGCCCAAAAATGGATCATAAAGTCCTCTCTCGATCACCCGTAGCCTAGCATAATAAAAAAAAAAAAAAATTGATACGCATCACCCGGAGTCGAGCACGATCAATACATGATTGTTGTGTGTGTCCTGCTTGGAATATGTTCTGCTCCAGAGATTGATGTGTATGTTATGCTCGGTGAGTATGCTACCGTGCACGTACTGGCCTGCTCGGTGAACTGGTCTGCTCGGTGGACTGATTTCCATGGCAAACTGGTCTTCTTGGTGAACTTGTCTCCTCGGTGAACTTCTCAGATCGGCGAACTGCTCGGCTCGGCAGAATGATCTCCTCGGCGGCCCGATATCCTCGGCGTGCAAGACTGCTCAGCATCTTGCAGAGTAAGAACATGTTCGACAAAACTTCCTCATGATCGCGACTATCCCGCGAGTGTGATTCTTTCTTGGAAAAAGGATCCACGTGACGTTCTACGATCATTTCATCTCGATTTGGAAGAGAAACTCGCAATACACGTATCTCCCGAACCGAACATCAATGTCGAGTAGATTGTTTGCGATCCTGTCGACTCCCAATCACCAAAGCCGAGTAGACCATCCGCGCGAGTATATCATCCTCGGCACAAAAACCTCAACGTCGATGTCTTGCTCGGTGAAGTTATCTGCTCGAAACATTTTCTCAGCATGTGACGATCAAACCGACAGTACACGCGATCGATCATGTACTAAGCCGAGCAGTTTAATGTATTTCCATAAACTGAATAAGTTATATGAAACACGAATTTGGGCCGAAATAAGAAATTTGTGGACTTCAACTATTTTTACCAGCCCACTTGGAAGATAAGATCAAACCCCGGAAAGATAACAACAAAAGACGAGAAGATAAATCCAGGTGGAAAAAGAAAGGAAAATACAAAAAAAGAAGATAACAAGAAATATTCGAGAATCTTATGGACGATCCTCTCTGAACCGAATAGGCACAACTATAAAAGAAGAAGACTTCATCGATCAAAGGACACAACTTTTTACCGAACAGAGTTATTCATACTATTTTTATCTTTCATATTTGTACGCTTTTTAAACAAAGATCAATAAAATTATCTCCTGATCTCTTTCAATAAAACAATCCCGCAAAAGTGGACCTCGCAATCTTACCTACTCGAACAACTATATATATAACAAGCAATGAGAAGTTTAACAAGCAACATAAAAATGGTTTAAATCATATATATTCAGTTATTCATATTTCCAATTTAAACAAGCAAACCTAAATAAACTCGATCAGAGAGAGGGATCACATTCAGGTACTAAACTAGCCATATAGGAGGTTAAAGAAAAAATATTGGAGTTTGCGGAATAACCCTCACCATAATCTTAAAAAACTTGGAAAATGATGACTGAAGATATAGTGGTCAAAGTGTTTGTGTTTGAGGAACACCACTTCGGAAAATTGCAATTGTAAATAAAGGTTCCATAAATATATTTTCCATATATAGAATTGCCATAAATATACTTTATATAAATTGAAATTCATGGAAAACAAAACTTATTTACAATGGAATTAGGGTTTTCAATGGACATAAAACTTATATGGAAAGAAGCAACCACGACTTTACAACTATACTTCTCTATTGAGATCGAAAAGCAGATATCGAAAGATGTGTTCAAGAGATTCACATTGACATCTAAATCGCTCCTTGGTTCATCATGGTTCACCGGCAAAGCGCTTTTCAAACTGGCTTCTCGCGGATCCAACCTACACAAATCTACTTCGGAAAAACACAAATAACTTTTACACAAAAACTCCAAATGATGAACCGCTTACGGATATAACTATATATGAGATTCATGGACATCCTTTCCAAATTTCAGCTTAATACGATTCAAATTTCTCATTTTTCTCTTTTCTCAAAAACAGGTCTACACGATTTATAAAAATGGTTTCAACTTTCTACTCTTACCTCGGATTTGAATGAAATTGATGTTTTTGGAATTAGAAGACTCATGATTTTCTGATATGTTACTCTTCATGTGGCTTCATACGGTTATCTGTAAAATTACTTCACAATTCGAAGACAAATTAGGTGACGGAATTCCGAGAAGGCTTCTTGAGAAGTTATCTTCTTATGTCTCGAATACAAATGAAACTCTTTCTTTTATAAGGAAAAGAATTAATATCCTAGGGTTTGATCTAATTAAAATGGGTCACAATAAGATTTCAGAAGATTTGGACTGAGATTTCAATATGAGTTGGGATAGAGTTGTTACACCTTTTCTATATCTTTGTCCACAACACATAAGCTTGGAAATATTTCAACTATATTTTTGTCCACAACACATATAAGCTTGGAAAGATTTCAACTCGAAACCTACGATATAACCTCATCTCTTGATTTTCTTTGGAGCAGTTTAATTAGTTATAGAAACTAGGTCTGGGCGTTCGGGCATTTGGATTGAGTTTGGGTCGGTCTATTCCAGTACATGTATATTCGGGTAAGGAAGTTTTGAACTCATATAGGTTCCGACCAAGTTTTGGTTCAGGTTCGGGTCGGGTCTTTTCGGATCCGGTTCGGTTCGGGTCCTAAATTATTATACCTATAAAATATCAGAAATAAACGGGTATATTTCGGGTTCGGTTCTGGATATTTTCGGTTATTTATAGTAGGTACTTACCCAAAATATCTCGGGAAAAAAATTCAGTGAAATAAATTAAGCAAATAATCTCCATTTGTTGTTTCATCAGAGTCTTCACTAGCACTATGCATGAGGTTATCTATGCTATTTTATGTCATATGCATGTAAAAACATATTAATTAAATTTTATACAATTGACTATATATATAACATATAGTAACACAAGCTTTACTATGTCCAAAGAATAATCCCATACTTCAGGATGTAAAGTTCATGGATACGAATGATTAAACTAATTGATTAATCCTATTGACTAATAATGTTAAAGAATAAATTCTTTTAATGGATTAGTGTTTTTGATTCAGATCATCGGCTACTTGTTCGGGTCTCGGATAATACACATACCCATAACCATATATATACTAGCTAAATATTCAATAAAATAAAATGCTTATTTCGATTCGGTTACAGATTCATGTATTTTTTTTGAATCCAAATCCGGATATTCAGATCCATGTATTTTGCCAGACCTAATATAAACTCTTATGATTCATGGAATACTGAACACGTGGTGCGCATGTGAGTATACAGTATGTACCTACATATTGTATTGTATGGATAGATGATGGTTAATGGACGTTATTAATGAGTAGGAACCGGCTTTTAAAGGCAAAAGGCAATTTGCTCTCTCTTCTCTCTTCCTTTTCGCATTTATTACTTTTTTATTTCTCTCTTTCTAATATTAAGGATTACAAGCTCATATTACAAGTTTTGGGGACCTGTGAAAAGATGTCATATCTTAGGAGTTAGGGCAAGTTAAGAGCTACTCAAATTCAATATTTTTGGCAATTTCCATTAAATAATTAATTGCTCTTATGTCTTTTACATATACATGAAAATATGAATTTCTTCTTTGAGAAATTGCCTCTTCTTTGAGTTCTTCTTATGTGCTTAATTCTGAATTTCATTTGTAATTTACAAATAACTTAGGTTACAAAACTGATTTGAGTTAAATTTATGTATGTACGTAATTGCTAGAAAGTCATGACGTTTCTTCACTTTTCTTTGTTCATTTTTGACCGAGACGCTACACTAGTTCCTAGCAACAATAATTTCTCTCCGTAGTCTGAATACTAGCTTAACATCAATTCATTTTGTAAGTATACCATCGACATAACTTATGGATACAAAATAATTGTCAAAATTCACGTTAGATAATGAATACGATAGAACACAAAGTAAAGTGTGGCAGTTATACATCGACATAACTTGTGGTGTGAAATTATGCCACCGCATGTGAATACAATTGCAAATAGAATTTGGAAATTTTTAAGTTTATATAATTTAAAATTAGCCTTGTCATATATGATCAGTTTCTTTTTCTAATTTCTACTATTGAAAATCTACCGCATTAACCATATAAGATTATGGAAGTTATGAAAAATCAAGAAATATGTGAAAAAATCCAGAAAATATTTGTGAGTAAAAAACATATTTATATTTAATATATTATTGTAATATTAGTTTAGAAAATTAAATTAATTAATATCTATCTAAATTTATATATTCTTGTACCTTTACTCTTATAAAAGTAATAATAATTCTTGCAAAACAAATTTGTCTTCTTATTCTCATTAATTTATCATCCTAAAATTAAAAAAACGTTACAAATTTACGATCTTAAAAGCACTATATAGAAAAGAAAAAAACATGGGGCAGCATAGCTGTTATCACGTTGGTTTTGCTTATCTTTCTTCAACTCTATTTATAAAATTTGGTCCCCTTCGGCTCAGTGATGTATTGTTATTGGGATCTTTTGGCTTTGCTTCAGTGCCAAGCTATATTCAACCCTAGTTGCCATATTTATTTATGTCTTCGTTTCGTCCATGAAATTTGTGATTCGTTTTTCTCGTTGTGCCTGCTCCTGATATGGTATGTGTTTTGGTTTGGACTTCAATGCCTTTAGTCGTTTACAGCAATGGTATGTTAAACTATATGTCATGAACTTCTCCTTGCTGCTTGTTTTGACAGAGAAGATTCCTTTTCAAATTAGTCAAACTGTTATGCATGTTCATTATACTTCGGATAGGAGATTTTTAGCTCTGGCTATCATACTGAAAAGTATTTCGGCCCTTGTCTACTACATGGCATCTTCTAGTCTTTCCGTGTTTGGTACAAATTATTGGTTTCTTTTGTCATAAGTTTATAACTTGTTGTATTGTCTTTTCGGTGTGTGAGGATTTAGTTTTTAGAAATATTTGTATTTTCCAGATTTGTCTCCGTTCTTTTATTCGTCTTTGTATTTCATCGTTGATTAAAATCAATATAATTCATGAGATGGGAGGAAAAAATGGAGAACTAAGAGCAAGTCCATCCGTGAAACTCCCCTCTGGGGTTTTTAATTATTTTTTTAATGTTTTAAAAAAAAAATCAAAAATCAAAAAAAAAAAAGAACCAATCAGATTCTGCCACGTCACGTGAATAATTAAGAGACAGGTTCTTAATATTTCTTAACTAAAAGACTCTTGGGAGGGGGTTTCTTAATTTTGCTTAGATATTGGCGCTAAGAACCCCCTAAAAACCCCAATGTCGATGGTCTAATGTGAGAAAAAAGAATGGACTAAATTGGATAACGTAATTGTGTGGGTGGAGCCGTGAGGAAAGGTGCTTGGTCTTGGACTTTCATCACTACACGACGAAATCCAACTTTTTGTCTTGCGTTTGACTTGGCCTCTGGTAACTTTTGCAAACGGAAATTATCATTATTGTGTCACATGCTATCTTTTGGTTAGCTAATTATGGGAAATTTACCCAGAATGGCTAATTTATTGAGTTATTACTAGATTAACTCTCATCAAAATCCATTTAAACAAAAAAGTATAAAAAAACATATAAACTTGATAATATCAAATTATTTATGGTTATGCCCTTTCTAGAAAAAAACAGAATTTAAATAACTGCATTTTATGATAATAGATTTTATTAGACAAATTAAAAAAGAAACATTGTTAAACAAAAAAAAAAAGTTATTTCTCAAAAATAAAAATTAAAAAACCTTATACACCAAGAAAAAAACCTTATTTTCTGCCATTAGAAATCTCCGCCGTTGAATCAACAACTAGCTATTCGAGAAAATCAAACAGGAGACTAATACTCTCCAACCGTTAGACGAGCTTAATAAGGTATCACTACCCGATTTCTCCGTTTTCTATTCGAAAATTATTCGTGATTATTGTAATTTTCTATCTTTTATCATTGACTTTACTCTTATGGATCATGGGAAATCAGAGATCCAGCGTCGCTTATAGTTTTTGGAAGATTCCATGTGATGTTGAATTTGGGAGATCTAGTTTGTTTAGAAAGAAATCGTTATATTTTGTTGTTGCTTTGAAGCGGTTTATGTTGCGTCACAATGAAGATATAAAGATAGATTTATGTTGTTAAGCTGAAATTCATCGTTTTATTTTCTCTGTCTTTGTAGGTAATCTATGACAAAGTGACAGGACGAAGCATGGGTTTCGGGTTCGGGACTATGTCATCAGTTTATGAAGTTGAGTCAGTTGCTCAGCAGTTCAACAGCTATGTAAGAAGATATATCTCTACATATTTTACTACCAAACATACAATTATGCTTAGATATGAGTTTTCCTTTTGTATTATAGGTCTTTTGCATAATGGTTTTACATAAATATAATAAAATATGTATTTTTAAACAAATTGTCAACTATGAGAAACCCAATTTTTTCTAATAAATCGTAATTTAAATACATTCTATTGAATAACTAATAACAAAATATCATTGCTATTGTACAATATACAATTGCACTGAAAATGCCATATTAAATGAAGAGATATAATAGCATTATTAAAAACCGTTATTGAAAGTGACAGACCTACTATCACGGACGATGATAAAGTTTTTTGGTTTCATCATCTTGACATTCTCATCTTCTTTGTTTTTTGGAAGGCACACTTCTTCCTCTACACCTCCTTCTTTAAGTTCGATACATATGTGCATCGGCTCAGATATTAGTTGTTCCAAAACTCCTGCAAATTACCTTTGATTTCTAATATCTATAGGCAGTATGTTTTACGGTAATGTCACTAAAATCTTTTGGAAAAATGTATCACAGTTCCATCTCATAAGCTCACATATCAACCTTGTAGTCTATGATAACCATTTGAACAAATTCTTCACAAAAAAAAAAAAAATTCATTTACTTCTATAACTTTGGCTATTTTCTCTTTAGCAACACCAAATATTCATCTAATTTTCCAAAACAGCCATTTACCGAAAACAATATTTATCTGAACAATGTGAGAAAAAAGAAGAATCAAATCAATGGATTTTGGTCACAAAATGTGTGCTGGGAAGGAGAATAAAACCACTTGAGGTGAAGTGCACTTTTACCTTAGGGTTCTCTTTTTTCAGTTAATCGTAGTTTAATTAAAGAGTCAGTTTGGTTTAAATATTTACATGGTTTGTCTTTAAATTAAATTTTGGTATGTTGGTTAATTAAGTTTGGTTTGTTTGGTTAGGTAACATTTGGTCAAAAGAATAAACAAATATGTCTATCAATAAGTAAGTTTATCATCAAAGAATAAAACAAATATATGAAAACCTAATAAGTCTGTCAATTTTAGATAAATATGTGGTAAAAAAAAACAAATCCGTCAAAACCTCAATAAGTCAGTAAAATTCAAGTAAGTTTGTCGCAAAAAAAACAAATATGTTAAATCCTTAATAAGTCTGTCTAATTGGTATAAATTTGCCCTGGAGAAAACTAAATTTGTTAAACAAATAAAGTTTTTTTAAACAAATATATGGAAACCTACTTAAGTCTATAAAATTTAAATAAGTTTGTCGCTAAAGAAAAAAAAAAATATATGTGCTTAATAAGTTTAATGCTTTATGTAACGACGATTAAATAAGTCTGTGAAATGGCAATTTCGTAATATTTTGAGTTTTTCTGCTAAGTTGAAAAATATAATAATGACAATTTCGTAAATACGAGTTTCGAATACAAATAATGTAGGGACAAAATAGGTATCAAAATTAATTGTTAATTAAAATAAAATTAGAATTAATGTAGTAATTAAATGATAATTTAGGACCTAACTATATATATATATATATCACTTTAATGGGAGAAAATAAATTTTTAGATTCATACTTTTTCAAAATTTCTCCATTTTTTATAATGATGTTTATATTGTATATTGTTATCGTTTGTTCCTCGTAATCAAGATGAAGGTAATGTCAAACTAACCAATGTTTAAATATATTTTTAGAAAAACTAACAATATTTATTTATCAAATGTATGTATTTATGTTGTAATTTAAAAACGGAAATATGTAATACCGTGGTTTGTGATATATGCGGAAAAGATTACAAGAATTAATTTGGTTACTTATGTCACCAAAGTGCATTTATCTTTTCGGTCATTTTTTCAAAGAAAACTCTAAAGTTAATCGTGCTTATTTTGGAGTAACTGAAAGATGGATGAACTACCAGAAAGTGATTCGTGGTATCGTGCGAGTGAAGACAAAGCATGGAGAAAGATCATGTGGTGATTGCAGAGAAAGTAAACAAGTCTTTCTAGCCTCCTGAACAAATAAACCGATCATCGGACGAGGGTGGGTCCACAAGCCAAGAAAACGGTGAGGTCCATGGATGGTGGCGGTCGGAGCGTTACAAGTGGTATCAGAGCCGAATCCGAAAACATGTGTGGAGTCATGTGGATTCACACAGTGCAAAGATAACAACCGTAGTGTGCAACAAGGGTGTTGCGCTCTGTGAATGGAGTGATTGTAATTGAAACATCCCGACCCGGCCTTCCTAGGCCGCGGTCGATGCGTTCTAGTGGTTAGGTCGAACCCTGGCCTGAACCTCCCTAAATTCCGTCCTATTTAAAATTTCCCTTTAGGATTAAGTATTCCTCGGATCTACTATTTGACTTCTAGTCTTAGATCCTTCATACTTATTATTTACGCAGCGGAATACTACTTTAACCATTATATCGTTCTTCTAAAGAACGATCCATCCAAGAACCTCTCATGACTTCATTTAGTTTCCTTAAAACTATTTCGAGGTTCCAATTCCAATTCACCAATCTAACAACCTAAGTCTTGCTTAGATTGTTCCGTTCAAATTATTCAGATCTAACCAATCCTTAGATCACTCAAGTACTTGAACTCGTACCTTAGCCTTTTAGTGAATCCAGTGTGAAGCTAGCTCGACATCCAGCTTAACTCCTTTATTCGTCCAACTCCTAGAACATACCTCCCTTGTACCAAGTCATTCAACCAACCATCCCCACATGACAAGGCGCAAGAGAGGTCTTCTAGTTCTTTCCATTGACCACCTTTTCATCTCGATCATTCCTTAGCTCGTTTTCCCTTTCTCAATTGTTGCCTTGACTTAACCACGTTTTGCTTCCCGCACCTTTTACCCTTAGACCGACCCAAGTCCTTTAGGTATAACCAGTTTGTGAACCGGTTTTCCTTAGTATCGCCAGTCCAACGATCGGTACAAGGTTGGAATGATCCTCTCGATCATTTCCGTGGATGGTCTAATCCTTGGTTCGTACCGTCGGCCGTCGACCCAGTTCTTTTTACTGATCGACCAGTCCGCACGCGTTTCGACCACACAATTTTCCCGATCCTATCCACGGTCCAACTCATGCCTTCCCGTTAGCCCGAACTTAACCGCGATTGATTTTCTGATCAATCCCAACGGTATATTAGACATGGACCCGTCAAGTCTGATAATCCCGTCAATTGCAATGACCTTACGCGATCACTCAGGTCGTACCGAGTGTCTCTCGGTCGTACCGCGATCGTCGATCCATTAGCGAAATGGCTTGACGCAACGAGGATGCGGCAGCATCACCGAGCGTACTCGGCAACACTCGCGTGTTCCTGTTCGTCAGGCCATCCGCGTCCTGCCGTGATCGCTGCCCAACCGGACTGGCCGCACGTTCTGATCGTTGGCGATCTTTGAACCGTTGCGTCAGTCCACGAAGAGACGCGACTGTTCGGGTCGGGTGCGTCGATCAGCCAACAGGTACGTCCATCCGTAGATGATCCGCAATTGGCCGCACGACTGTATCGTCCAATCGTGTACCGCGAACCTGTCCGCGATCGTCCGACAGTGGTTACGTCAGACCGCGAGTAGACGCGACCTTTTGCGAACTGGCGCGACTGTCCGTGACAGTCACGACCATCCGCCTGGGCCGCGATCTAACTGCTGCGATCCTTTTGCCGTGATCAGTCTGCCGCGATCAGTCTGCCGCGATCGTTCTGTCGCGATCAGTCTGCCGCGTTCAGTCTGCCGTGATCGTTTTGTGAACTGATCGCTTGCGTACTATGGCCCATCCGCGTACGTTCAGTCCGTGCGTCCGTAAGGACCAGACGATCGTCCGCGTTGACACTCCGTGTACCGCGATCACGTGAGGCTATGCATTCACGACTACCAGCGCTTCGCGTCCGTGGTCGACCAGGGCGTACGTGCGATCGTCCGTAAGGACATCGCGTTCGTCCGTGCCAGCGTCCCGCGGTCGTAGCGCCTGTCCATGCACGAACGGTCGTGACCGTTTACCGCGAATGGATGCGATGGCCCGCGGACGGTTACCATCGATCCGCGACCGCGGTGTATGTCCGCGCCTCACGTCCATGACCCGATGCTCGTTGTTCCTAGCCCGACCGCGATCATCCCGGTTGCGCCCAACCGTTCACGCCGGTTAAACCCAAGAGCGGTTATGATCCGATCATCCATCCCATGGTGCACCGTGTGCAATCGCATGACCCGGCTGTGCCTTCCCAGCAAGCTGTCTGATCTCTCGCGACCCACGGTTCGTTTAACCCTTCGGCGTACATGATCCGATAGTGCAAGAAATAACCCGATCATGGCCTTTGGCCGATCGGTTGATCTAAACATGACCAAGCCTAAAACCGTTCAAGCCTAAGCCCGGTTCTAGTTCCAGAACTAGAAGGAGGAAGAGGAGTAATCCGGCCATAATCCTAACCGGCCATAGTCCAATGGTTTGGCCAAGGCCGAGAGAAGATAAGGGTCGGACTAACCTTAGATAAGTAGCGGTTTGGCCCTGGTCCCTAGCCGTGTCTTCGAGCCTTTGCTCCTCTTTGTTCACGCCATGAACCACCGACTAATCCGCCTCTTCATCCTCTTCTCACCGGCGACTTCTTAAAGCGGCCGGCCTCTCTTTCCCTCTCTTAAACTCTGGGTTTCATGGCCTGTGCCTTAGAGAGTTTCGGGGCTTTTTCCCAGACATGTTGTGTGCGCAAAAATGTCCCAAGATGCTTATTTATAGGCTTGGTTATCGCCCATAACCGCCCAAGGAAGGGCTGCCTCTTGTTTGGGTGAATGGACACAACTTGCCATTGATGTCCATTCGTTTATGGCCTCTTTGATCAGCTAGTGACACTAGCTGATCAGCTAATATCACACACGCACACTCCAGCCAGCTAAGTTCAGCTAGCTGCCAGTTACCCTAGCTGCCCAACTCGGCCGTCCAGCTCTTTTGAGCTAAACCCTTTGTGTTCAGCTTCTTCCTTTAGGTCAAACTCCCGCCCAGTTGAGTTTGACTTCATTCTGCCCATGGAACACTCTTTGAGATCCTTTGGATCGTGATTTTTCACCTTCTGGTTCCATGGACAGTCCAAACGTTTAGGGTGTGGTCAGACTCCCGGTTTCGGAATGTTACAAGTTCTCCCCCCCTTAAAATGGATTCGTCCCCGAATCCGACTTAAGGCGTTCATCCCGTTCGAACTTTAGGAACCTTTCCATTCCCTATTGACTTTCGTCCGTCAAGACTTAATCATTTCCCAGATTTTTGTCTTGTCTTAGACTTAGTCAATCCCGATCACAATCCTTACGGATTTGACCCGAAACTCGATCTTCGCCCTCCAAGGACTTGATCTTAGTTCCCCGAAACTTAATCTTCGCCCTCCAAGGACTTGATCTTAGTTCCCCGATCTTAGTAACTCTCTTACTAGACCATCATCAGGCCTTTGTTCCTCGTAGGACTCGACCTCGGTTAAGGTTTTTACGCATTCCAAATGCTAAGCAACCTAACCCTTTTCTCCAAATGTAATGCCCAGAGAACATTTGAAGAAGCGGAGTCCAGTGACAGACCAACGATCACATCGAAGGAGACGGCCATGCCTGAATCCTCCACGAGCTCATGGACTCGAGGTTCCCTAGCTGACCCTTGGCCGTAGCCGCGCGGTCACCCTGACCCCGATCCACTTTCGAAGCCCTCGACCGTCCGTCCCGTCCATTCCGACAATCCCGGACAAAATGTCCAGGCTGCCCACGACGGAAATATGTGCTTGGTTTTACAGTCACCTCTTTTCGACCCCCAGCCTGTGGACAGCTCGCGACCCCGGGTCCGTGCTTCCACCCTCACGCATGTCCTCCCTTTCTCCCAACATCTTACGGAGTGTTGCCATCCACAGGAGGTACATTCTGCACGGTCTGAGGAATGGTTATTGACACTTTGGCCCCATTTCCTCTTCAGGTCCCTCCCGAGCCAGCTGGACACTCTCACTTGTGACCTAGCTCCCACCCAGTTCACCTCGACACTGTCTTGCGACCTTGGTCCAAGACTAGGTGCCATCCACGTCCCAACCGTTCCTGGTCTGCGACCCTTTCGCGACCCGCGGTCGTATGCATTCGTCCGTGCGGTTTACGCAAACGGACACGACTGTTCCCGCGAACAGGTATGATGGTCCGCCCATGGCTACCACCATCCCGCAATCACGAGGAACGGCCTGCGACGCATGGTCATGACCCGATGGTGCTGACTTATGGTCTGGCCGCGATCAACTCGGTTTTTACTTAACCGCTTCACGCTTGGGCTCTTGCCGTGTGCGGTTCATGATCCGGCCAAAATCTCCAAGATGCGCCGTCCGACCATCCGCTTCCACGGGCACTTACCGTATGCGGTTCCATGACCCGGCCAACGTCTCCAAGACGTGCCGTCCGATTATCCGCATACTTCAGGCTCATCGTTCCCTTAGCGTGGCTGATCCGCCCAACCATTTACAGTCTATTCACACTCAAGGTCGAGACTAAGTGCGTCCTTGGTGCACTTGCCTTAGCAAGTCACCAATTATTCGATCATCGTCCTAGGAAATAACTCCGCTTTGATACCAACTTGAAACACCCCGACCCGGCCTTCCTAGGCCGCGGTCGATGCGTTCCAGTGGTCAGGCCGAACCCTGGCCTGAACCTCCCTAAATTCCGTCCTATTTAAAATTTCCCTTTAGGATTAAGTATTCCTTGGATCTACTATTTGACTTCTAGTCTTAGATCCTTCATACTTATTATTTACGCAGCGGAATACTACTTTAACCATTATATCGTTCTTCTAAAGAACGATCCATCCAAGAACCTCTCATGACTTCATTTAGTTTCCTTAAAACTATTTTGAGGTTCCAATTCCAATTAACCAATCTAACAACCTAAGTCTTGCTTAGATTGTTCCGTTCAACTTATTCAGATCTAACCAATCCTTAGATCACTCAAGTACTTGAACTCGTACCTTAGCCTTTTAGTGAATCCAGTGTGAAGCTAGCTCGACGTCCAGCTTAACTCCTTTATTCGTCCAACTCCTAGAACATACCTCCCTTGTACCAAGTCATTCAACCAACCATCCCCACATGACAAGGCGCAAGAGAGGTCTTCTAGTTCTTTCCTTTGACCACCTTTTCATCTCGATCATTCCTTAGCTCGTTTTCCCTTTCTCAATTGTTGCCTTGACTTAACCACGTTTTGCTTCCTGCACCTTTTACCCTTAGACCGACCCAAGTCCTTTAGGTATAACCAGTTTGTCAACCGGTTTTCCTTAGTATCGCCAGTCCAACGATCGGTAAAAGGTTGGAATGATCCTCTCGATCATTTCCGTGGATGGTCTAATCCTTGGTTCGTACCGTCGGCCGTCGACCCAGTTCTTTTGACTGATCGACCAGTCCGCACGCGTTTCGACCACACGATTTTCCCGATCCTATCCACGGTCCAACTCATGCCTTCCCGTTAGCCCGAACTTAACCGCGATTGATCTTCTGATCAATCCCAACGGTATATTGGACATGGACCCGTCAAGTCTGATAATCCCGTCAATTGCCATGACCTTACGCGATCACTCGGGTCGTACCGAGTGTCTCTCGGTCGTACCACGATCGTCAATCCATTAGCGCAATGGCTTGACGCAACGAGGATGCGGCAGCATCGCCGAGCGTACTCGGCAACACTCGCGTGTTCCTGTTCATCAGGCCATCCGCGTCCTGCCGTGATCGCTGCCCAACCGGACTGGCCGCACGTTCTGATCGTTGGCGATCTTTGAATCGTTGCGTCAGTCCGCGAAGAGACGCGACTGTTCGGGTCGGGTGCGTCGATCAGCCAACAGGCGCGTCTATCCGTAGATGATCCGCAACTGGCCGCACGACTGTACCGTCCAACCGTGTACCGCGAACCTGTCCGCGATCGTCCGACAGTGTTTACGTCAGACCGCGAGTAGACGCGACCTTTTGCGAACTGACGCGACTGTCCGTGACAGTCACGACCATCCGCCTGGGCCGCGATCTAACTGCCGCGATCGTTTTGCCGTGATCAGTCTGCCGCGATCAGTCTGCCGCGATCGTTCTGTCGCGATCAGTCTGCCGCGTTCAGTCTGCCGTGATCGTTCTGTGAACTGATCGCTTGCGTACTATAGCCCATCCGCGTACGTTCAGTCCGTGCGTCCGTAAGGACCAGACGATCGTCCGCGTTGACGCGCCATGTACCGCGATCACGTGAGGCTATGCATTCGCGACGTCCAGTGCTTCGCGTCCGTGGTCGACCAGCGCGTACGTGCGATCGTCCGTAAGGATATCGCGTTCGTCCGTGCCAGCGTCCCGCGGTCGTAGCGCCTGTCCATGCACGAACGGTCGTGACCGTTCACCGCGAACAGATGCGATGGCCCGCGGACGGTTACCATCGATCCGCGACCGCGGTGTATGTCCGCGCCTCACGTCTATGACCCGATGCTCGTTGTTCCTAGCCCGACCGCGATCATCCCGGTTGCGCCCAACCGTTCACGCCGGTTAAACCCATGAGCGGTTATGATCCGATCATGCCTCCAAGGCAAAAACCGTCTGATCATCCATCCCATGGTGCACCGTGTGCAATCGCATGACCCGGCTGTGCCTTCCCAGCAAGCCGTCCGATCTCTCGCGACCCACGGTTCGTTTAACCCTTCGGCGCGCATGATCCGATAGTGCAAGAAACAACCCGATCATGGCCTTTGGCCGATCGGTTGATCTCAACATGACCACGCCTAAAACCGTTCAAGCCTAAGCCCGGTTCTAGTTCCAGAATTAGAAGGAGGAAGAGGAGTAATCCGGCCATAATCCTAACCGGCCATAGTCCAATGGTTTGCCCAAGTCCGAGAGAAGATAAGGGTCGGAATAACCTTAGATAAGTAGTGGTTTGGCCCTGGTCCCTAGCCGTGTCTTCGAGCCTTTGCTCCTCTTTGTTCACGCCATGAACCACCGACTAATCCGCCTCTTCATCCTCTTCTCACCGGCGACTTCTTAAAGCGGCCGGCCTCTCTTTCCCTCTCTTAAACTCTGGGTTTCATGGCCTGTGCCTTAGAGAGTTTCGGGGCTTTTTCCCAGACATGTTGTGTGCGCAAAAATGTCCCAAGAGGCTTATTTATAGGCTTGGTTATCGCCCATAACCGCCCAAGGAAGGGCTGCCTCTTGTTTGGGCGAATGGACACAACTTGCCATTGATGTCCATTCGCTTATGGCCTCTTTGATCAGCTAGTGATACTAGCTGATCAGCTAATATCACACACGCACACTCCAGCTAGCTAAGTTCAGCTAGCTGCCAGTTACCCTAGCTGCCCAACTTGGCCGTCCAGCTCTTTTGAGCTAAACCCTTTGTGTTCAGCTTCTTCCCTTTAGGTCAAACTCCCGCCCAGCTGAGTTTGACTTCATTCTGCCCATTGAACACTCTTTGAGATCCTTTGGATCGTGATTTTTTACCTTTTGGTTCCATGGACAGTCCAAACGTTTAGGGTGTGGTCAGACTCCCGGTTCCGGGATGTTACAGTAATATCCTAGTTTGTAGTATATGGATTTATTTGGTTATCTATGTCACCAAATTGCACTTATCTTTTTGGTCACTTTTTCATAGAGAACTCTAAAGCTAATCTTATTTGAATTGGAGTAGTTGAAAAATGTGTGACTTACCGGAAAATGATTCGCGATATCATACGATTGAGAACAAAACACATGGAAATATCATGTGGTGATTACAGTGAAAGTAAACAAGTCTTTTAAATCTCCCATACTAGCAAACCAATCATCGAACGAGAATGGATCCACCGATCAAGAGAACAGACGTAGGACCCATAAACAGTGGCATTCAAAGCGTTACAAAACATAACAAATACAATAATGTATAATGTTTCTCATAAAATATGGGTAAATTGCATTGAGTGTATCTTTTACTCTTTTTGTACACTTCAATACCTTTTTATGTTTGCTAGCGATTTTGTATCTTTTTCATTATTTTTGTGCTCTTTGACGAATATGACCCTATCATATTCTTTTACTTTTAATTTTTTTATTTTCTTTAATTTTCTACTCATTGTTTTTCTTTATTTATCTATTATTTCACCCTTATTTTTTCACGGTGGATAGACGACGGATATGAGGTTTTCAGCCATAGAGACCGTCAGAATGGAGATATAATCGGTCGATAAACTGAAATTCAAAAAAAATTGGACTTAATAAGGAAGTTTTGAGTGGACAATCTAGACTAGGTGTCAATAATATTGGCTATTTGTGGCCACTAACACGATCATATCACATGCTAGACGCTTCCAATGGATAGCATGTGACCATATGAAAGTTCCTTTTGAGTGGATAATGGGGCCCGACGTACTATGTATCCACGGATTCACGATCATGTGAGATCTTTCCACCCCATGTTCATCAGAAGCGTCTATCATATGATATGATCGTGGTAGTGTCCACGAATATTCGATATTGTCCACATAAGCTCTTAAAACTGTGTTTACTAGGTATGTTTTCACAATTATGTGAACTCTTGGCCACCTTCTGTCCATCGGAAACGTCTAGCATGTGATAAGATCGTTGTAGTATCCATGAATAGTCGATATAGTCCACCAGATGCTTAGAACTGTGTTTACCAGAGCTCAGGTAGACAATATCGACTATATATGAACACTTAGTGTCTTGTTCATTGTTCTCTATACACGGATTCTTGATTATGTGGCGCTTGGCCACCTCATATCCATCGGTAGTATTTAGCATGTGATATTTATTATGTGGTTATAAATCACTAATTAATCTGGTCAACATGTTTAAATCTTACAAGAGAAGCTAACCAATCAAAAAATCTGTTTTTAATGTTCATCCATAGATAAAAAAACAAAACAAAAAACAAAAAGATACGAGGATAGCATGAGGTTCACCATCTATCCATTGTTGCATTTTATCAGCAAAGATAAAGTGGTCTTTTTAACACCGAAAATATACAAAAATACACATAAATTCTAAAAATATATGTATGCAATTATAAATTTTTAAAAATACATCCGATGCTATTAATCCTTTAAAATGTGCAATTTTATACAATGTACTAGTTGTTTGTCCCGATAAACAACTCTATCGTTCCATATAATAAGATCTTGATAAATAATATAACCATCTATCTTAAGTTATCTTAATTTTCTTTTTATCGAAAATCTTCGTTAAAATTAATTTAATTGAAATATTTATTGAAACAAAAATTTATTTATATAAAAAAACTTTGTCCATTGACATAAATTTATATAAAACTGAGTTTATCCTACTGAGTTAGCGATTAATTTAAAAAAGAACAAAAATGAAAATGAATAAACCAAAAAGGTTACAAAGTGTGACATTACCATGTTATCTATAAATTCAAGATTTTAACAGCTTTAAATAGTTTATACATCTTGAACTAGGGGTGGGCAAAATACTTAAGCTCAAAGATCCAAACTAAATCCGGCCCAAAAAATTGGTATGGAACCGAATCCGGAATCAGAAAAATATTCGAATGGATCCTAGACTCCTATATCTTGAAGAATCGAATCTTAATCCCAACCGAACCGAAAATCGAATGAAGATCCGAAATACCTAAAATATAAAAATATATCCAAAAATATTAATTATATTTAGATTTAAATAACTAAAATATCTAAAATTACAATTATAAATCCAAAATTATCAGTTATTTAAAAACTAAAATAATCAAAATATTCTAAATAACTTAAACCTCGTAAAATACTTAGTTTTAGCTGTCAAAATTTTAATCAAAATTTATTTTAATTTAACTATTTTTATTTTATTTTATTTTATTTTTATTTTTAGGATATCCGAACCCGGATGGAACTGAATCCAAACTGAAATTCTAATATACCTGAATGAATTTTATATTTTTGAACCCAAAAATCCGAAAAAATCTAAATCGTATCCGAATAAGTACCCGAACACTCATCCCTATCTTAAACAATACATGGGACATTGTCATAGACTCTGCATGTGGTGAACACCTTAATCTTCTCAAAGAAAAGTCTATTCCAAAAAGTTATTAAAATTTCTTCTTTAGTCAAACAATTGAGACAGTATCAATTTCCTTACATGAACACAAATATGAACTTGGTCAATTAGAAGGAAAATGATTAAGGTCTTATTTTTTTGGTAAAAATAACTTAAAACAAACTTTTTTTTGCCAACTGGTTCTGGACCACAATGGGCCGGTCTATTAGCCACATTCCTCAAATTAGGAGAAATTCCTCACATATGAAAAATAGGTGGAGTCAATCCTTTGACCTCCACAAAAGTGAGCATTGACATAAAGGTAGAGCACTACTAGCCCACATGTGTCGTTCCGTAAAACAAACTTTATAGATAAAAAGACAGTATTATTTTAAACCTAGGTCTTATTGCTAACAGAAAAAGTTACCATTTTTGTAAAATCCATATATGCAAGCACAAAAAAACTAAAAATGAATTGCATTCTAAAACATAATACTTACCCGAAGTCAGTTAGTTCTAAAATATAGTTAGAACTTTTGAGTTTAATCCTCACATTGACGTAGGGTTATAAAGCGTCCAAATTTGGAAGAAGAAAAAGACAAGGTATGGACAAAACCAAACTTTTGGGTCTGGTCCTTCAGATTCCTCATGTGCGGTTGTGTGCTTCTTGTCTTTTTTTTTTTTTTTAAACCAATCTAAACCTCATATTCACTTTGTAAAATTCAAGTTATAAGCGAAAAATATTGCTACCTTACACTTTGGTTTCAACGATTTTGATGCTTTGGACGCTTGTTCATTGTTTGTTTTTGTTTGAGTATATTTTTCTATTGCTAAATTATCATTACGTATTCTTCACAGATTGCCAAGCTACCCTTTATTTTATCTCAAAAATTGTAGCCATTAGAGTGAGTAATATTAATTAAAAATAGGAGTATGATATTGTTCACAAAAATGTTCAACTTTAACAATAACCACAATATATAATTTGGGTACATAAACACATAAACATAACAAACAAATAATCAAATCTTAAGACTCTTGTTACGTTCCATAAAAAGAGAGACTGGAAATCTTACTTAACTTATTCCAATGATCACTTGAAAAGAACATGGATTTGCAAATTACAACTCATAATCCGGACTAAAAAAATAAAATAAATAAGTAAAATTTACAAAACTTATGCAACTAATTATAATTTTTGTTTCTAGCTAAGAGAAGTCAAAAGAGAACAACTCTTCATCTCCATCTTTTTGGGTTCTTTTACACCATTTTTTCCCGGTTGGTGGTGAAATTGACTCCACCCACAGGCCGCAGCTACTATTTTTAAAATATCAAATATCTAAAGTAGATCATTGGTGTTATTTACTTCTTTTTTTAAAGGGTTTTCTATTAAAATATTTTTGGGATTTTTTGTTACATAATGCATAAATAAAATGAAAAATTAAAGACAAAAGGCTAAGGCCCATATAAAATCTTGAAATGGACTCGGTTTAGACAAAAATCCTAAAAAAACTAACAGCTCAAAAATGACCCAACTAGTGAAACCTTAGAAACTTTAGCAAAAAGTCGCCGCCTAGAAAAATCGCCGATCGAGCCTTGTACAAACTACCAGTAACCGCACCGCCACCGAGAAAGATGAAGACAGAGCGACCCCAAGACACCAAAAACGAGGGTGAGCCGGAGGAGCATGAAAGAGAGCAACCGCTGAAGAACCAAACAGGAAAGACCAAGCCTAGGAGGGGAGAAACAAAGGTGTCGGCTTGCCACTGCTATTTTCGGTTCATCCGCCGCGAAGCGGAACCTAAGAAAATGGCAAAAGCAACCCAAGCCTCCCGGACCATTGTCGATTCATGGCCCCCACCGCGAAACCACCACACCCGCAGACGCCGCCGTCCTCAAGCGCACAACCTGAAAGAGGGAGAAACTCAATGACACCTGCAAAAGAACCACCGCAAGCCACGACCCGTCCAGATCTGCTGGCGAAATTAGGCACCGCCACCCGAAGAAACTCTAATCGCCACACATCCAGAGCACTCGCAGAGGAAGACCGCCGGTAAACAAAAGAGAGGGGACGCCATGCACCGGATCTGGTCCCCACAGATCCGGCATCGCCACCGAAAAGACCACCGAGGAGCCGCTGCGACGAGGGCAGAAGTTAGCACCGCCACCAAACCAGCTCTTAGGAAGCCCAAAACGCGAATGAAGAGCGTGCTAAAAAAAAACGGGTCAGAACGAAGCCCTTTCCGACGAAGAAGAATCACCAGAGAAGCAAAGAAAGATCACCGGAAATCACTTCTAGAAAAAGAGAGGTGAGAGAAAGGGGTCACTCAGGCATAATTTTTTAAAGGAAATTGGTGTTATGTACTTCAGAAACTAAACAATTTAGTGACAATTAACATCGTATTCTTTTCATATCGATTACTCTGCATGTTTTTTTTGGTCAAACCGATTACTCTGCATATTTAACTCGAAAAACAAGAAGTCGCTTCCATACCTTTATTAAACAACACCATTATTAAATAAAAAGAAAATATGATGTAGAAGAAAGAAAAACCGATGTAAAGTGTTAAAATGTAAAAAGTGTATGTTGGAAAAACTTAACTAATGTACATAGTCTAAGGCAGAAGGTCATCTTTAACGTGTTCATAGATAGACTTCTATGATTAGCAAAGATTGTTGTTTGAAAAAAAAAAAATTGAGTTAATTAGTTTATTAATTCGCCGTTGTGCTTCGATTTCATTAACTAGAACATGATCAACCCTTACATCTATTAAAGATTAATGATAATTTTTAATGCGAGTGTAGTGTATTAAACACATGTTGATATCTATACGTCACAATAGTTAATGCATTTACACCTACAAAAAAAATGTAGTTTATGTAAGTTTATTTTCAGTCCAGATAACTATACCGTTTAAAACCAAAAAGTAAGGATTCGCTTTCACATACACTTTTTTATGTTGAATAATGATTTTTTACCTATAAGATGCTATGTAGATGGACAATGAATACAAATACAGCCATTGTTGAAAAGGCCATAAATGTTTGGATGTACCAAATGCGAGCCTAATAAAATCGGTGGTTGGATGTCAATTAAGAGCCATATATAGACCTAATCCATTTCTCTTCTCCCTTTATATATACGCACACAAAATAACAAAGCAAGCTCTCTTGTAGATAATCATGGTGGTTAACCAGAAGATATCCGGTTTAGCAGCTGCTATGAACGCCACGATCATTGGTTCTGGTGAGAGGTCAATGGTCTTGGCACACGGGTTTGGAGGCGACCAGTCGGTTTGGGACAAGATAATACCGGTTCTGTCACAATATTATAAAGTTTTGGTCTTTGACTGGCTTTTCTCTGGAGCTATCAATGATCAGACTCTTTACGACCCTTCAAAATATAACTCTTTGGACGCCTTCTCTGAAGAACTTATCGCTCTTATGGAGGAGTTGAAGTTTGGCCCCGTTGTGTTCGTAGGCCATTCCATGTCGGGCATGATCGGTTGTGCTGCTTCTATTAAAAGGCCCGACTTGTTTACAAATCTTGTCCTTATTGCCGCTTCTCCCAGGTAATCTCACTCTTACTACCCACTCATAATTAACGCTTCTCCTTAACTATAATTAGAAGTGAAAAAAATGTTTGTAGAAGCAAGAAAATCATAGAAAATCAAAGACAAGTCTGTAATCTAGTTCTGTGGATATAACATCATTTAGGTCAGTATACTGGATATAGTTAAAAACGAGGTAAATATATTCGTGTATATATATAAGATGAACAAAGATTATTGACAATTATAGAATAACGTTCGAAATAGATGTAAGTTTATGCAATCAAAATTTAAAAGTTTATACATCTCAGCGATCGTACAATATTCCTGATGAATACGTAGTTCATGAAAAAAGACGAAAAATATGCTTTACGCTAATATACTATATTAGCCGATAATTAATGGGCTTTCTGTGGACCGTATCTGCATATATTGAAGTTTAACTGTTGCCAAGTGTTGAACATGTGGTCAGGATCAGCTTATAGCTTGTTACATGGATACGACATATGATCACATGATTCACATCTTGTCTTATTTCCTTGTAGCCTATATATGCAAGCTACATATAGTTATGTATGAACTGTAGATTCATATAAAGAAACCAATCAGATATAAGACAGTAGATATGAATATCAATAAATTACGTGGACCATTTAGCCTTCAAACCGTCTACTCTCCGATCTACATATAGAAAACTATTAATCGGAATCAATTACTTAAATGATCAAATGTTTAATTTGTTTACTAACAAAAAAAATGAAACAAAATTCGATTAGTGTGTCATGCTAGAACCATGTTTTCGTTCCAATTTATCAAATATCCGCGAAAGGATGAACTATCAATTTTTGTTTGATAAGACTAAATATTAATTATATTTATAGGTGGGAAAGTCGGCCATAAATTAATGCAACTGTTGAGAATGTTTGACTATTTATATGTCTAATGCAACGTACTTATATATAAAAACAAACTATAATTAGATGATCAAATATAGTAAATTAGTAATGTTAATACTTAATAGATTGAAATGGAAATTATTATTATTATTATTATTTTCTTTGAAATGGAAATTATTTAGGTATATGTATTAACCCAAACAAATTATATAGGTATATAAACATCGAGAATTACAAAGGAGGGTTTGAGTCAAAAGACATTGACGCGATCATCTCCAACATTGGCTCCAACTATGAGGCTTGGGCAGTTGCTTTCGCCTCTGTAGTGGTCGACTCGAGGGACTCTCTCTCGGTCCAACGGTTCGAGAAATGCCTTAAGAAGATGAAGCCCGAGACAGCTCTTGCTTTAGCTAAAATAGTGTTTGGCAGCGACGAGAGAGAGCTCTTGGGCCAAGTATCAGTACCTTGCCACGTCATACAGTCAGGAAACGACGTCGTAGTGCCTGTCTCCGTTGCCTACTTCATGCAAGAGAAGATCAAAGCGAAATCGACGGTGGAGATCATCGAGGACGCGATGGGGCACTTTCCACAAATGACGTCACATGTGGAGCTTCTAGGCGTCATGAGGCGCCTCCTCGAGTTTTGAAACTTGAATATAAGATCTCTGCGTCGGTATTCTTCCTGTCTATAATATTGTATTACTAAGATAATGAAGTGGCTCCATTAGTAGTATATGTGTGTGTAATGTGAATGTGTATTATATTGGTAGCAAAAAAGTAATTCCCAATATTAGTTGAAAAGGTAAAAGATGGATCAGAGTGCGGGTTGCGGGTTAGAGTGAGAGTGAGAGTGAGAGTGAGAGTGAAAGTGAAAGTGAAAGTGTTTACTAAATTATATAGCTATCTCTATATGATCCTCCGATCTCCTGTTCCGATCGAGATCAATCACAAACTCTAGGTTGCTTTTGGTTCTCCAATCGCCAATCCAGAAGCATATCAGAGATTAGTCGGCCGCCTAATAGATCTTACTTTCACCAAGCTAGAGTTATGATACATGGTTCATATTCTTTCTCAGTTTATGAAAACACCTCTCCAAGCGCATTGGGATGCACCCCTACAAACTATTCGATACTTGAAAGGATCCCCGGGAAAAGGAATATTCTTACGAGCTGACTCTGATCTTCAGATTACTGCCTACTTTGATTATGATTGGAGTGCGTTTCCCCTTACTCGCACATCATTAAGCGCGAACATTATACTTCTGGGCCAATCACTTATCTCATGGAAAACAAAGAAACATGATACAGTCTCTCTGTCATCATCTGTAGCTGAGTATTGTTCTATGGCTGTTGCACTCAAAGAGCTTAAATGGATCAAGCAAATACTTCACTTGTTTGGTCTTACTCATGTGTCTCTTATGCATCTATTTTGTGATTGCAAATCCGCGATCTACATTGCAGCAAATCCAGTTTTCCATGAACGAACAAAGCATATCGAATGAGACTGTCATTATGTTCTTGAGGCAGTCCTAGACAAGCTGATTACTATTGAACATATCTCTACCAAAGAGCAACCGGCGGACATACTCACCAAAGCACTTCCCGGTCCTACGTTTGCTTAGATTCATGACCTCTCACCTCCGACATGAGGTGGGGGGGGCATAGAGATAAATATGATATAGATTTGATGTGATCCCAATATATGGTTTAGTAAAACCCTAGTCGGTTTAGGTATATAGCTTTGTATATATAATCTACCTCATATGTTAATAAGATGACATACACTTTCCATTATATTTCAGTATTCAACATTCTTATGGCACATGTTAGCAACTTGTAAATGACTAAGCTTATTTTAGCTAAGTGAGAGACTTTAAAATAAACAAATTTACAGTTGTATAGTTACAACTAATGAGAATTATAGTTTCATAACAAACTCTCTATTATGTGTACTCTCTTAATCTTTCTTCCATGGAGCTTTCACAGAGACATTTTCCATGGTTTTTATTACAATTTAAGGCACCTTTGCACAACTTAAATTTTGAAAGTCCGCAATGTCTAACTTTCTCAAGTATACCAAATCTTCTTGGTGATAGTAACTATCCATCTCTCTCTCTCTCTCTCTCTCTCTCTCTCTCTCTCTCTCTCTCTCTCTCTCTCTCTCTCTCTCTCTCTCTCTCTCTCTCTCTCTCTCTCTCTCTCTCTCTCTCTCTCTCTCTCTCTCTCTCACACACACACGCTTTTGTTTCTATTTAATTTTTCTTTCTTATTTCTTTCTCTTCTTCATTTTTAAAATTTTGAGGAAATAAATTATTATTTTTCTATTAATAAGTTATAATTTATTTTTCTTTACATTTTCACCCATTTTGATATATTTTAATTAATTTTAGATCAAATCTTGTGGACACTAAAAACTGTGATATAAGTTGTACATTGGAAGAGTGTCCACATACAAATGTACACATAAACATGTCGACATGGATGAAGGAAAAAAAATATATAGTAAATGTATATTATGTGAATATGGACTATGCATACACGGGGTGAACCCGAAGGAGCCTCACGTCGATATTTCCAACGGAAGATCACCTCATGTCGGAACCATATCTCTAGATGGAAGAAAAATCTACCAACAAATACAGCAAAACTCATCAAGGAACTAAAAACTCAGATTGATCTAGCTTAGGATGATGATAATTCAACGGTAGAAGAAATAAAGGATTTAAGAAGATAACTCTGCAAAGCATACATGGAAGAAGAAACCTTTTGGAGACAAAAAGTAGAGTTCAGATACAGAGAGACGGGGATAATAACACAAAAAATTTCCATTCTTTTACCAAACAGAGACGAGCTAGGAACCACATCATATGCCTCAAGGACGACAATGGACATTGGGTGGAGAACACAAAGGGGATCAAGAAAGTCGCTACCAACTACTTCAGTGATCTTTTCACTACATCGGACCCATCAGATTTTAGTGAGACACTCCGGTACATTTCCGAGAAAGTTCCAAAGACCGTTAACAGTAATTTGGTGAAAGATCCCTCAAATGAGGGAATTAAGAAAGCCCTTTTCGACATTAACCCAGACAAGGCCCCTGGACCAGATGGAATGACGAGTAGATTCTATCAACGATTCCGGCCAATCGTGGGCCAAGATATCATAAGATTAATCAAAGATTTCTTTAACACCGGAGAATTCGACCCTCAACTAAATCAAACCAACATTTTGTTGATTCCCAAGAAGGACAGACCACGAGCCATGACAGAATTCAGACCAATTAGTCTATGCAACGTTAGCTACAAGATTATTTCCAAAATTTTGTGCAAACAACTAAAGAGCATCCTCCCGGATTTGATTTTAGAGACACAATCAGCCTTCGTGGCTTCGACTTATTACTGATAACATTTTCCTGGCACAAGAGAATTCCACGCCCTTCGCACAAATCCGATGTGCAGATCAAAATTCATGGCCATCAAGATGGATATGATCAAAGCCTATGATAGGATCGAATGGAGCTTCCTTGAAGCTTTGCTTCTGAAGATGGGCTTTGCGGAAAAATATGTTAAAATCCTGATGTTTTATGTCTCCTCGGTTTCCTACCAAGTCTTGATAAACGGCAAATCAAGAGGAAGGATTCGACCTACACGAAGTCTCAGACAAGGAGACCCTCTATCACCATTCTTGTTTACCCTTTACACGAAGGCTCTCATCTCCCTCTTGAATGGAGCAGAAGCGTAAAAGCGTATCACTGGCCTACGAATAGCTCGGGCTAGCCCCACCGTGTCCCACCTTCTCTTCGCAGATGACAGCCTTTTCTTCTGCAAAGCTGAGGTCCTGCAATGTGCAGAGATAGTAAAAATCATCAAAACTTACGGGGACGCATCATGACAAAGACTAAATAACTCCAAATACTCAATTGTCGTTGGAGATAAAGTATATTTGAATATCCGACAAGACATTAGGAAAACTATCGAAATCACAAATGAAGGTGGAATGGGCATGTACCTAGGACTTCCTGAGCACATTTTCTGACCTAAGAAAAAGGTCTTTGCGTTTGTTAGAGATCGCCTAAATGGTCGAGTTAATAATTGTAATTCAAAACTCCTTTCCAAGGGAGGGAAAGAGGTTCCACAAGCAGTACCAACCTATACGATGTCATACTATCTCCTCCCCAAGGATATGACAAACAAATTGAAGAGTGCCATCTCCAATTTCTGGTGGAGCTCCAAACAAGATTCTAGGGGTCTTCACTGGATTACATGGGATAAGATATGCATTCCTCAAGAAATGGGAGGCTTGGGTTTCAGAGATCTCAGAGATCAAAACCTTGCGTTACTTGCAAAACAGTTATGGAGACTAATCCAGTACCCAAATTCCCTACTAGCCCGTGTATTACGTGGGAGATATTATAGACAATCGAACCCTTTGAGGACCGAGATGTATACTCCCCTTCCTTTGGGTGGTGTAGTATCACAGCCGCACATCAGACACTCAGGCAGGGGCTGCGGAAGACTATCGGCTCGGGGTATAATACGAGAGTCCGGTTGGAAGCGTGGGTCCCAGATACTCAAGCCAGACCACCAAGAGGACGAGATAACACGACTTATAGAGACCATTTACTTCTCTTCCATACTTTGATCATGCATGATACAAAAGAATGGAATGAAAAAGCCCCTTCGTGAGCTCTTCCACCCCGACGATATCCCACTTATTATGGGTATCCGGCCTAGCTGGGACGTTAAGCTAGATGGCTTTGCTTGGAATCACACCAAATCTGGGAAGTACACTGTGAAGCCGGGATACGAACTCATCAGATGTCGTAACCTGGAGGTTTTGAATCCAGAAATTTCAGAACCTAGTACTACTTGTCTGAAAAGACAAGTATGGAAGACCCAATCCCCAAGGAAGATCAAACATTTCATGTAGCATACAATCTCGGGATGTTTGGAAACTTGTCAATGCCTAGCCTTTAGACACCTAGGGACGGATCCATCATGTCCTAGGTGTGGAGCTCAGGAGGAAACGATAAATCACCTCTTGTTTAAATTCCCCACTTCTTTACAAGTTTAGGCTCTTTCGGACTTTTCGTCCATTCCGGGTTGCTTCCCGAGTACATCTTGATTTAGTAACATGGATTTCCTATTTTGGAGGACAAAATATGTGGGTCTCCCAGAGCCACAAAAAATAACTACCCTTGGATTTTATTGTATATTTGGAAGGCCCAAAATAGTAAATTTTTTGAAGCAAAGGAAGTTCCCCCTACGGAGACACTTCAATTAGCAATCATTGAGGCGGAGGAGTGGAGGGATGCAAACAAGAAAGAGAAGGGAGAAGAGGAGGAGAATGATTTTTTTATGCGACCTTTGGAAAACCACCGGCCCACTAGCATGCCTTCTTCAATCCCGGCGTGTCAAATTGATGCCTCGTGAGTGGATAATGGCACGACAAGTTGTCTAGGATGGTTCTTCAAGGACCCTTCCGGAAGGAAATACACGGGAGAACAAGGATGTAGATGAAGCCTATCACCGCTACACGCCGAGCTGGACGAACTACTTTGGGCAATGTCATGCATCCTAGAAGGGGGAATCTTCTCAGTGGTAATCGAGACAGACTGCTCAGACCTTTTAGCTTTGAAAGAGGATCCACTAGAATGGCTGGGTTTTAAGACAGAGTTGGAATTCTTGACTTCCTTAGATTTTATTTCTCTTTCTTTGTTATAATTTTAATTCCTAGGAAATCAAATGTTCGTGCTGACTGCCTCTTGCAAAAGGGGCGAGAGCACAGGGTACTATCTTTTCTCGTGTAAGTCATGACGAGTCGGATCGGTTTACTCTTTTGAGTGATAACCCGAACCGAACAACATTGATTTAATATATGGTGCTTTTGTTGACAAAAAGACTATGCTGAACATGGACATTTTTTACACATAACGTAAACATTATTTTATAAATCAATGTAGACACTATTAAGCAATAACTCTTTCTATTACTTAAAATTAGAAAATATCTCATATTTGGTGGAAAATACATCAGAAAACATATGTATCATTCATATCTGTAGAAAAAAATAGTACATGGGAAAACATATAAATATACACTGAAAAAATGTCCTCATACAAATGTATACAAAAACATGTCGACATGGAGAGAGAAAATAAATAAATATAGAGTGAATGTAGGTTATGTATACATGGACTATGCATACATAGACACCATTTTACTTATCGACGTTGAAAACAATTTATAAATCGATGGGGACACCATTTAGCAATAACTCATAGCGTTGTTTTGTCCACGTTCTCGTAAATACTCATTCCACAATATCATGAATATGTTTCCTAGATATGCATCAACTTTATATTTATCAATTGAATTTGAATAGTGTGTATCACTCATATATGTGAAAATAGTAAATTAGAAAATATACAAAAGCACACCAAAAGAATATCCATAAATAAATATACACAAAATGTGTCGGCGTCGACGAGATAAATAAACATTCAATTTATACTTATCCGCCAAAAAATGTATCAATCATATCCGTGAAGAAAAATAGTACATGAGAAAACATATAAATGTACACTAAAAGAGTGTCCATATACAACTGTACACAGAAACATGTCAACATGAGCGTTAAAAAACATATATAAAGTGAGGGTGGATTGTGTGAATATGGACAATGCAGACATGAACGCCATTTTACGATTGACATGGACACGTTGATGTGGACACCATTTAGCAATAACTTCCGGTATTGTTGTGTCCACGTTCTCGTAAATACTCATTCTAGAATATAAGATCCAACATAAGTACTAACTCGGTAAAGATAAGACTAATATCTTGAATATGTTTTATGAACTCATATAATGGAGGACAATTATTTATCATAATCTGTCTAAGATGAATACGTGTTGACATGTACATATAAAAAAAACATACACTTCATACTTATCCACCAGATCTTAATTATATGTACCATTCATGCTATAATTCTTTGACGTCCACAAGATATCCAAAAGTTACAAAATATATCTAAAAGAGTGTCATAATGTAGAAAAATGTATAGTTTATAATATAATTTTTTATTATTATTTTAAAACAACCAAAAAAAATGAGAGAGAAATAAGAGAGAAAATAGATAAAAGAGAGAAATATAATAAAGAAAAAGGAGAGGGAGAGGGAGAGATATAGAGAACGAGATAGAGAGAGAAAAAATAACTTATATGAATTAATATCATCCCATACATCTTTTTATCTTTATAATTGTAGAATTGTATATTTAGGAATCTACTTGCAGTTTTCTATTTTTTAATGTTTTAGTTAGTTAAAAAGGTCATCTTATCCCTACTAAAGAAAATGAGCCTATGTATGGATGGCGGAGCCATGCTATGCTATACATCCTCATATCCATTTAGATTTATTTTTTCCATCCTCTCTTCTACTTTAGAACTTTTTCACCCTTTATTTTTACGATAGTGGATGAGATGACGGATGTAAGGTTTCCGGCTACGCAAGCCATTACAATAAAGATATAATCGGTCGTTATACCGGAATTTAAAAACGCAGTTGGATATAATACATAAGATTTAGGTGGACAGTCTAGACTAGGTGTCCACTTTATCGGTTATTCGTGGACACCATCACGATTATATCACATGCTAGACGCTTCCCATAGATAGTAGGTGACCAAACGTCCACATTATCAAGAATCCGTGTACAGAGAACATATGAATAAGAGACTAAGTGTTCACATAGACAACTATTGGCGGATAATGATATATCATGGTTTTTACCGGTTTTATGCCATGATATAGTTGTGTTTTTAGTGTCTTTTGTGTTCTTTTAGAGTCTTTTACAGGTTTAATCAGGTTTGGAGCTAAAGTGAAGATTTTGGAGTATTTTGGGAGTTTTGGAGCATTTTGGCCGAGAGTTTAAACTCACTGCCCGATTTGATGATCATGCATCGATCGACACACCTTTGGTGTCGATCGACACACTAGCGAGATGGGCCGAAAGCGGCGGTTTAATGAAGTTATGAAAATTTGCAGAAAAGCCCATAAAAGTTCCAGTATTTACACAGAAGCCCCATCCGAGATTATGCCTATATATTTAGAGTTTTGGCTTTTATTTTAGAGACGCTTTGATACTTAGAGCTAAGAGATTTTTAGAGCTTTTGGGGCTGATCTAATCCTGTACTTCATCTATTTTGGAGAAGATTTCGAACCCCTTTATCTATTTAATTTCTTATATGCAATCTAGTATTTCTATGATTTCTGTTTCATTAATCATGTCTGAGTAGATTCATAGTTAGGTTTAGGGTTTCTCATAAAGGATTTCATGACTTGCTAGACTTGTTTAATTCAGTTAAGGATTCACATGAATAGAATGTTCTTCGATCTAAATTATGCTTAATGCTAGTTCTAACCTGATCAATTAGAATCTAGATCTTAGGTTGCTAAATACGACACGAGAGTGTGGTTTAGAATCTGAACTATTTAGGTTGAGCAATTAAATTATTCGCAAAGAGATTTGGCTTAGTTTAATTGTGAACATATCGAACTTGAAATTAATGCTGGTTTAATCTGTTAGTAATTGCAAAGAGATTTGGATTACTGCACTTAGACTTAGAGGATTTTCGCAAAGAGATTTGGTTAATCCTAATTCCGTGATTTGAGTTCTAGAACTGTGTTTAATTAGATCCTGACTGATTAACTTGTCTGCTTGACTGATTTCCTGAGAATTCCCTAGACTTAGCACTTTTAGTTAACTGCTTTTACAACCAATCTTGGTACTGATTTATTTTATTGCCTTACTTTTATTTCATTCACCACTTGCTTTATTCTTAGTATTAATCTTTACGGTTCTGATCTATCGAGACCAGAGTCTCTGTGGATTCGATACCCTATATACTACATTGACATTACTGTGCACTTGCAGTTAGTATAGGGATTAAAACTAGACCTATCAAGTTTTTGGCGCCGTTGCCGGGGACATCCAGTAGCAAGATCATTGCAGTTAGTATAGGGATTAAAACTAGACCTATCAAATTAAAACTAGACCTATCAAGTTCGATATGTTCACAATTAAACCTATCAAGTTTTTGGTTTAATCTGTTAGTAATTGCAAAGAGATTTGAATTGCTGCACTTAGACTTAGAGAATTCTCGCAACGAGAGTTGGTTAATTCTATATCTGTGTTTTGAGTTCTAGAACAGTTTCTGATTAGATCCCGATTGATTGATTGCTTGTGTTCCTGATTTCCTGAGAACTTCCTAGACTTAACGCTTCGTTTCCTTGCTCACAACTCGCTGCTATTTACTTTCTGCTTGCTGATTTACTGCTTTTCCATATTGCTTTCTCCTAGTTTAATCTCTTCTGTTTTAATTCTATCGTTGACCGGAGTCCCTGTGGATTCGATACCCTAAGTACTACAACTACATCACTGTGCACTTGCAGTTAGAATAGGGATTAAAACTAGACCTATCAAGTTTTTGGCGCCGTTGCCGGGGACTCTTTTGAGTCTTCGATAGATTTGAACTTAGGGTTTAGACTAGGTTTTTTCGTTTTTATTTTTTTGCTACTAATTTTTTCTTTTCTTTTCTGTTTTTGCGTTTCAGGTACGCCTGTAATCGCCCTGCATCGATCGACACGGTCCTGTGTGTCGATCGTTGCATTCTCGAGCTTGCATCGATCGACGCTACTATGCATCGATCGACACATTGCGAAAGAATGATGGGAATGATGGAACATATGTTGGAAAATCAGCAGAATAACTCGTTCTGCAGAAGCTATGTTTCCTATTCATTCCCCAGAGATTATGAATCTCCATCATGTCAGCATGTTCCTCCATACAATACACAGTCTAATAAGCTGATGAGCATGATGGAGCAGTTCTTGGAAAAGCAGGAAGAAGATTTGAACTACATCAATAGCTCTGGATTCCAAGGAAACAGGTTTGGTAATCAGCAAGGTAATAAAAGAACCTATGGATCGTCCTCATATCAGACACCTCCTGCTGCTAATGCTTATAAGAGCAAGATGGAATCTATGATGAAGCAGTTACTAGAGGATCAGACCAAGTTTGCTGTAGGCTTCGACAGGAAGTTGGAAGCTATACATGAAAATCTGAATGGGAAGTTTGAATACTTGATCACACATGTGAAGAAGCTAGATGTCCAAGTTCAACAAACAGCTGGAGCAATACAAAGGCATAATGAAGCTAGGAAAGCTGAACAGTACAAATCCATCAAAGCTGTGACCTTAAGAGATGAGATTGAGTTGCTAGGTGAAGAAGAGAGCATAATCTCGAATTTTCTGGATGAATATTGTTTGTCTGAGACATGCATCGATCGACACCCCCTTAGTGTCGGTCGACACGCAGTTCTGACGGCAATTTCTAGTTCTTACGACAAACATAATCGCCTTGTGTCGATCGACACACCTACTGCATCGATCGACACAGATCGCAGACGAGACCAGAAGCCTGCAACAGTCCCAGAACGAGTCTACAAGCCCATTGTGCCATATCCTAAGGTTCCTAAACCCTCTAAACAAGAGCTAGAAGTGGCTAACTGCATGAAAGTGATGAATAAGAAGATGAATGAAACTCTACCAGCTGAAGCTTTGCGAGTTCATGCAAAGAAGATGATCTCCACTGATGGTGATCTGAAAGAAGAATTTCAGATTGGTGGAACTACAGTATCTGATAGTGGAGAGAAGAAGATGGCGTTTCCTCTTGAACCTGCTCTAACATCTTCAGAGCCTGCAACTGTTCATAAGCAGAAAGCTCCAAACATCAGATCTCCACCAAAGGTAAGGCACAAATCATCTAAGCTTAAACCTCCTGACCGCATCACTTTGAATGCAGGAAAACGCAGTATTCCACCCAAGCTTCGCTCCCGCCCTGATGTTGTTTATTCATTCCTTGGGAAGCCTCATGATCCGAAAGCATATACACCACCTTGGATGAAGAGATATTCACAGAGACATTCAAAGTCTTTGTTGAAACCACCAAGAGTCCGATCTCCTTTCCACAGTCAAGCTATTGACTTTAAACAAGCGCTGAGTGGGAGGCAACCCACTGTTAGGTTTGCATAATTTATTTTTGGTGTTTTCATTAGCATTTTACGTTTTTGTTCTTGGTTTTTGGTGAATTTTGTCTGCAGGATTCGACAGATTCGCAGTGCGTTGATCGACACACCTTGTGTCGATCGTCACAACACGAAAGAAATCGCATTGCAGCGATCATTGCGGTCCTGAGCAACGATCGACACACGACGAAATATCGCCTAGCAACGGTCGATGCATCAATGCAGCGATCGATGCATGTGCGACAGAGGTAAAAACCCGACAGACATAATCTCATCTTTTATCTATTATTTTCTTTTTACCAATCCTTAGCTTGACACTACTGGGGACAGTGTGTCTTAAGTGTGGGGGAGGTTCTACTAACTTCTTTCTTTTTGTTTTCGTAGAGTCAGTTAAATTTTTCAAAATTTTTGTTTTATTGAGTCAAAATTTGTTTAAGTAAGAAAAATTGATTTTTTGAGAAAATTAGCAGCACTTGCAAGAACTTAAGTAACCATTGGGATGAAGTTGCAGATTATCTCTGACTATTAGAAAACCCAGACATGGATCAACCTACTAAGAACACCCACATCGCTTCAGGTATCAGAGGATCCTTTTACTGACTTCACCTTAATACTGACTTAGATTTCTCACCTAAGGGCTTGGTATACTTTGTGTCGGATTCCCTTGTTAGTTCTGACACAGCCTGTAAACCTGTCCTATTTAGTTCCCTTCTCCCCTTTCATAAAAAAAGGATAATAAACTGAGGATGAGTTAGTAACTCCGAAGTGGTCATGGGAATGGTAGTTACAACTTTCATATCCTGTGCATCCATGGAATGTGTCCAAAGTACACCCCTTAACGGGAAGAGCACTGATAAAAAAAAAAAAATGATACCCAAAGGGGAAAAATCAGAATGCTAAGGAAGGGAAAAGAGAAGAAAGGGACTAGAGAAAGATAGTATGGTGGTCTAGAGCTGATAAGGTAAGAGTCCATTTAGCCTTTGATCGATACTCCTTAGGTGAGACCGCACTTAAATACTTGCAGAAGTCAGTAGGGAGAATTTGAATGCGTGAATGTGATTGTGGAGTTTACTTAGGACAGTTGCTAAGTGTGGGGGAAGTATATGTTGGTCTTGATGTCTTGTGATTGATTCTTTCAATGGATTACTAAGGGGAATCTGAGTGTTGCTGCTTCTAGGATAAAAAGAGTTTTTGAAGAGTTTTCAAACCTCTTCACCATTCTAGTTCTTTGTTTTGCTTGAGGACAAGCAAAGGCTAAGTGTGGGGGAGTTGATATATCATGGTTTTTACTAGTTTTAGACCATGATATAAGTGTGTTTTAGAGTCTATTTGTGTTTCTTTAGAGTCTTTTACAGGTTTTATTAGGTACAAGCACATTTGGAGCAGAAGTGGAGATTTTGGAGCTTTTTGGTGCATTTTGGAGATTTGGTCCGAGAGACGGAGTTCACTGTCCAGATTTGAGGATTGCGTCAATCGTTGCACACCTGCATCGATCGATGCATAACGCGTATGGGCCAGACTCGGCGGTTTAATGAAGAATGCTGATATTGCAGAAAAGCCCAGATATTTACACAGAAGCCCAAAACGTGTTTTAGACTATATATTAGGGTTTTTAGCCACTTGTTTAGGCTACGCTTTTCTTAAGTCTTATTTTATTTTCAGAGAGAGTTAGGGGCTGATCCTGTTCTCGAAAGAGAGAGGATTTTGAACCCCAGATCTTTACTTTGTTTTATGCTATTTGGTTTTCTATTCAAGATGTTTTCTGTTTCGATGAACATGTCTGAGTAGATTACCTGTTAAGTTTAGGGATTCTCATTAGGGATTTCATGGAATTATAGTTTAATCAATCTGTAGGGATTCATATCTGCTAGTTCTTCTTCTAGGGTTGTTCTTAATGCTTAATCTGAAGTAGCTATCCAGATTTATGATGTTAGGTTGATTGATGCAACGACAGTTGGTTAATTAGCTAGAAAGAACCTAGATGAGCAATTAAATTACTCGCAAAGAGATTTGGTTTAGTTTAATTGTGAACATATCAAACTTGGAATTAAAGCTGGTTTAATCTGTTAGTAATTGCAAAGAGATTTGGATTGCTACACTTAGACTTAGAGAATTCTCGCAACGAGAGTTGGTTAACTCTCGTTGCACCTCTAGTGACGATCGACACAAGAGGTGCAACGATCGACGCAAGGCGAAATCGGTACCTGCGACAGAGAGAAAACAGAGAAAAATTCCTAGTAAAAACCCTAAAACTAGACCTATCAAGTTTTTGGCGCCGTTGCCGGGGACTCTTAGAGTCTTCGATAGGACCGAACTTAGGGTTTTTACTAGGAATTTTTCTTTTTTGTTTTTGTTTTCGTTTTTTATTTTTATTTTACTAAAACTTTTTCTCTGTTTTCTCTCTGTCGCAGGTACCGATTTCGCCTTGCGTCGATCGTTGCACCTCTTTTGTCGATCGTCACTAGGAGATTCTGAGATTGAATCGATCGTTGCACTGTTAGCATCGATCGTTTCTTGACGATTACAGACAGTTTATGTAGAAGCGTGAAACTCGAAGTAATCCGAACTCGAACCCAATCAATCTCGATCTTGAAGAACTTAGACGTCTAGAGAGGACTAACAGAAGAGAAAGAAGAGAAAGAATGGTAGTACAGAGGCTGATTCTAGTGCGCGATGCTCAAGGTACTCTGAGGGACAAAGATAACAACCCGTACAATGCTGCTTGGCAAAGGGTTGATGCTGAAGGGAATGTCATCCCTGATCCTCCTGAGCCACCGCAACAGGAGCAGAACCAGGGTCAAGGACAGGCCCGAGGTAGAGAGATGGTTGTACATGAGAGGACCTTAGCTGACTACAACAGACCGGATGAGTTTCATGCAAACCGGTCAGCTTTGGTGATTCCTGGCTTTGAGAGGAATGATTTTGAGATCAAGACTATCTACTACTCGCTGATGAGACAGAATGCATTCCATGGTCACCCAACAGAGCAGCCTGTGGATCACATTGATTCGTTTGAGGACATAGTCACTGGCATGAAGTATGATGGAGTTTGCCAGGATTATCTGTTCCTTAAACTCTTTCCGCACAGTCTCGCTGGAGACGCTGGTGCATGGCTGAAGCAACTACCACCTGAGCAGTTTGATACTTGAGCAGCCCTGAAAAGTGAGTTCCTGCGTCATTTTTATGATGATGCGTTCAGACCAGTCCAGACAGGACATTCTCACATTTTCCCAAGGAGCTGTGGAGCCTTTAAAAGCTGCCTGGATGAGATTCAAGAAGTACCAGCGTGACTGCCCACACCATGGATTCACTGAAGTCCAGTTGCTTGGTATCTTCTTCAGAGGCATAGATCTGCCATATCAGTCTGCGCTGGATAACTCCAGTAATGCAAACTTCAACACCAGGACTACTGCACAAGCTAAGTAGTTGATTGAGAACTTAGTGAGCAGCAACAGTTGCAAGACTATGGATGAGAGGAGGAAGAAATCTGGTGGAAGTGTAGAGAATTCAGAGATGGCTGAATTGAGATCTAGGATGGACACAATCTGCAATCTCCTAGCTAATAAGAAGGCTGTCCATTTTGCTCAAGATGTTGAGGTAATTCAGACTGAGGAGGACACTCAGGAAGAAGATGTGAATTACATTGGAGGATCTGGTTTCCAAGGGAACATATTTGGTAATCAGCAAGGTAACAGGTTCTTCAATGAAGGACAAAAGAGTGCCTTCACATGCAATCATAACTTTTTTTGGAAAGACTAGTGGTTTTCAGAAGCCTTTTGGACAGGGTACTCAGAGAACCTATGGATCTTCATCTTATCAGACTCCTCCTGCACCTACAGCTCATGAGAGTAGGATGGAAGCAATGATGGAACAGCTAATGGAGAGTCAGACCAAGAGTACTGTTGACAGCAATAAGAAGTTGGATGCTGTCTATGAAGACCTCAATGGGAAGTTTGAGTCCCTGAACACTCACATGAAGCAGTTGGACACTCAAGTGAATCAGATTTCCAGCTCTATGAAGGGAAAAGGAGTAGCGGACACTCATATTAAGGCATGGTATGTGTACATTAATGATGGATCTCACCTAGGTGAAAAATTTGAGCTAAGTACAGCTGAATTGGTGAAAGAAGAAGAAATCTCGGATTTTGGAGAAAATCTCTCGGGTGAAAACTGTGAAAACAGTGTTGCATCGATCGACACACATCTAGTGTCAGTCGATGCAGGTCGTGAACAGACAGACTCGCCGGATGATAACAATATTGATGCAGATTTGGAGCTTAATCGCTTGTTCCCTGGAGTGTCTGAGATTACTCAGGAGGAAATTTATGGACAATTAATTAGACAATATCCCTCAGTATCTGAAGTGATTAAGTAGGAAATTGAAGAGCCTAAGAAGCTAGAGGAGATTGGTGAAGAGTTGGAAGAAATTCCATCATCTGATGATCCACCATATCACCCATGTGTGCAGAGGTATTTGAACAAAATGTTGCCTTTGAATGAAGAGCTGAAAGATTGGGTGATTATAGTCCCTCAACAGATAAGTGATGTTCTGTTAACCAAGGTTCCAAAGAAGCTGCCTGATCCTGGGATTTTTGTGCTAAGTTGTTCTATCTTTGAGGATAGTTTTAGGCGCTCTCTTTGTGATCTGGGAGCTGCTGGAAGTCTTATGCCATATTATGTGGCAGAGAAGCTGGGTATGCTGGATTTTACTCCTACTAGGACCTCTCTTGTCCTAGCTGATCAGTCTATACGAGTTCCGGAAGGACTCCTTGAGGACGTCCCGGTGAGAGTTGGAAACTATTTGGTCCCAACAGACTTCCTAGTGCTGAAATATGACTGTGATCCGGATGAAGCGTTGCTACTTGGAAGACCATTCTTGGCTACAGCGGGAGCAGTGATAGATGTTAGACACAGTCTGATAGACCTCCATCTGGGAGATGAGCCGCTGCGTTATGAGATGGATAAGATGCGAAGACCACTGATAGATGGGCAGACATTCACCATCATGGAAGCAGATGATGAGCAACCGGATGACACTGTGGTTATAGATCCTGAGGCGCATTTTACTCCATCTTTTCTTGGACACGAGCATTCTACGACAGCCTACTCGCCACCCTGGATGAGGAGACTTGAACGGAGACAGAATAAGTCTCTGTCAGGTTCTCTTGGTGCCTGAAAGATCTTGTTCGTCTGGTCAAGCTAATGACCTTAAACAAGCGCTGAGTGGGAGGCAACCCACTGTTTTTGTTTTTTGCATTTTGATTTTAGTGTTTTTATAGGATTTTACGCTTGTTTCTGGTTTTGGTGAGTTTTTGTTTGCAGGTCTCGGATTAAATCGCAGTGCGTCGATCGACACACCATTGTGTCGATCGTCACAACACGATCAAAATCGCACTGCAGCGATCATTGAGGTCCTGAGCAATGATCGATCATATACGAAAAATCGCCTAGCAACGGTCGATGCACTTAGTGCAACGATCGATGCCTTAGTGCGACAGAGGTAAAACCCGAGAGAATTTAACCATTCCATAAACAAATTTTTATTTCTTTCTTTTGCCAATCCTTCGCTTGACACTACTGGGGACAGTGTGTCTTAAGTGTGGGGGAGGTTCTACTAACTTCTTTCTTTTGTTTTCTTAGAGTCAGTCTTGTTTTCTTAGAGTCAGTTAAAATTTTCAAAATTTTTGTTTTATTGAGTCAAAATTTGTTTAAGTAAGAAACAATGATTTTTTGAGAAGATTAGTAGCACTTTCAGGAACTTAAGTAACCATTGGGATGAAGCTGCAGATTATCTCTGACTATTAGAAAACCCAGACATGGATCAACCTACTGAGGACACCCACATCACTTCAGGTATCAGAGGATCTTTTACTGACTTCACCCTAATACTGATTTAGATTTTCTCACCTAAGGGCTTGGTATACTTTGTGTCGGATTCCCTTGTTAGTTCTGACACAGCCTGTAAACCTGTCCTATCTAGTTCCCTTCTCCCCTTCCATTAAAAAAAAAAAGGATAATAAACTGAGGATGAGTTAGTAACTCAGAAGTGGTCATGGGAATGGTAGCTAAAACTCTCATATCCTGTGCATCCATGGAATGTGTCCAAAGTACACCCCTTAACGGAAAGAGCACTGATAAAAAAAAAAAATATACACAAAGGGGAAAAATCAGAATGCTAAGGAAGGGAAAAGAGAAGAAAGGGACTAGAGAAAGATAGTATGGCGGTCTAGAGCTGATAAGGTAAGAGTCCATGTGCCTCTGATCGATACTCCTTAGGTGAGACCGCACTTAAATACTTGCAGAAGTCAGTAGGGAGAATTTGAATGCGTGAATGTGATTGTGGAGTTTACTTAGGACAGTTGCTAAGTGTGGGGGAAGTATATGTTGGTCTTGATGTCTGCAGGTTGATTCTTTCATGTGGATTACTAAGGGGAATCCGAGTGTTGTTGCTTCTAGGATGAAAAGAGTTTCTGAAGAGTTTTCAAAACTCTTCACTGCATTTTAGTTCTCTGTTTTGCTTGAGGGCAAGCAAAGGCTAAGTGTGGGGGAGTTGATATATCATGGTTTTTACCGGTTTTATGCCATGATATAGTTGTGTTTTTAGTGTCTTTTGTGTTCTTTTAGAGTCTTTTACAGGTTTAATCAGGTTTGGAGCTAAAGTGAAGATTTTGGAGTATTTTGGGAGTTTTGGAGCATTTTGGCCGAGAGTTTAAACTCACTGCCCGATTTGATGATCATGCATCGATCGACACACATTTGGTGTCGATCGACACACTAGCGAGATGGGCCGAACGCGGCGGTTTAATGAAGTTATGAAGATTTGCAGAAAAGCCCAGAAAAGTTCCAGTATTTACACAGAAGCCCCAGCCGAGATTATGCCTATATATTTAGAGTTTTGGCTTTTATTTTAGAGACGCTTTGATACTTAGAGCTAAGAGATTTTTAGAGCTTTTGGGGCTGATCTAATCATGTACTTCATCTATTTTGGAGAAGATTTTGAACCCCTTTATCTATTTAATTTCTTATATGCAATCTATTATTTCTATGATTTCTGTTTCATTAATCATGTCTGAGTAGATTCATAGTTAGGTTTAGGGTTTCTCATAAAGGATTTCATGACTTGCTAGACTTGTTTAATTCAGTTAAGGATTCACATGAATAGAATGTTCTTCGATCTAAATTGTGCTTAATGCTAGTTCTAACCTGATCAATTAGAATCTAGATCTTAGGTTGCTAAATACGACACGAGAGTGTGGTTTAGAATCTCAACTATTTAGGTTGGGCAATTAAATTATTCGCAAAGAGATTTGGCTTAGTTTAATTGTGAACATATCGAACTTGAAATTAATGCTGGTTTAATCTGTTAGTAATTGCAAAGAAATTTGGATTACTGCACTTAGACTTAGAGGATTTTCGCAAAGAGATTTGGTTAATCCTAATTCCGTGATTTGAGTTCTAGAACTGTGTTTAATTAGATCCTGACTGATTAACTTGTTTGCTTGTCTGATTTCCTGAGAATTCCCTAGACTTAGCGCTTTTAGTTAACTGCTTTTACAACCAATCTTGCTATTGATTTATTTTATTGCCTTGCTTTTATTTCATTCACCACTTGCTTTATTCTTAGTATTAATCTTTACGGTTCTGATCTATCGAGACCAGAGTCTCTGTGGATTCGATACCGTATATACTACATTGACATTACTGTGCACTTGCAGTTAGTATAGGGATTAAAACTAGACTTATCAGATAACGTACTTAGTAAATACAATTTTAAGAGCTCATGTGGACAATATCAATTATTCGTGTATAGTATCACGATCATATCACTTGCTAGATACTTCCGTTGGATAGCAGGTGGCGAAACATCCATAATATCAAGAATCCGTATATAGAAAACACATGAATAAGAGACTAAGTGTTTACATAGACACCTATTGGTGGATAACGTACCTAGTAAACACAGTATTAAGAGCTCAGGTGGACAATATCAGCTATTCATAATCACTATCAAGATCATATCATATGCTAGATGCTTCCGATGGATAGCAGGTTGCCAAACATTCACATTATCAAAAATCCGTATACATAGAACACATGAATAAGAGACTACGTGTACACATATACAAATATTGGTGGATAACGTACCTAGTAAACATAGTTCTAAGAGCTCAGGTGGACAATAACATCTATTCGTGGACACTATCACAATCATATCACATGATAGATGCTTCCTATGGATAGGAGGTCGCCAAGCATCTACATTTTCAAGAATTTGTGTACAAAGAACACATGAATAAGAGACTAAGTGTTCATATAGACAATTATTGGTGGATAATGTACCTAGTAAACACAGTTTTAAGAGCTCAGGTGGACAATATCGGCTATTCATGAACACTATCACCATCATATCACATGATAGATGCTTCCTATGGATAAGAGGTGGCCAAGCATCTACATTTTCAAGAATCTGTGTACAAAGAACACATGAATAAGAGACTAATTAAGTGTTCATATATACAACTATTGGCGGATAACTTACCTAGTAAACACAGTTTTAAAAGCTCAGGTGGATAGTGTCGGCTATTCGTAGACACCATCACGATAATATCACATGCTAGATGCTTCCGATGGAGAGCAGGTGGCGAAGAGTCCACATTATCAAGAATCCGTGGATAGAGAACACATGGATAAGAGACTAAATGTTCACATGGACAATTACTGGCGGATAGCATACCAAATAAACATAGTTTTAAGAGCTTAGTTGGACAATATCGGTTATTCGTGGACACTATCACGTTCTGATATATCATGGTTTTTAGGTTTTTTAAGCCATGATATAAGTATATATTCGAGTCTTTTGTAGTGTCTTTCGAGTCTTTTCAGATGTTTTATAGGTTTACACAAGTTTGGAGGACTTCGGAAGATTATGGAGCTTTTTGGGCACATATTGGAGCTGGAGCCATGATGAGCACAAATCACCTTATGGGATCGACCCGAGCATCGACCGATGCACTTATGCATCAATCAATGCAGCGTCCAAATCGCAAACTGCCAGCGAATTATTGAAGATTTGTGAATTTATAGTTTTGACCCAGAAGTTCTAGTATTTACAAAGAAGACCCAAGACGTGTTGTGCACTTTATATTAGGGTTTCAGTTGTTTTATTCTTGTTAGACATTCATACCTTTGGCTGGAGAGAGTTTAGAAGATTTGGGGCTGATTCGAACCTTGTACTGCTTTTGGAGAAGATTTCGAACCCCTTTTCTATTCTCTACTCTTCTTTAATGCAATATATTCAAATTATGTTGTTTGTTTCATTCAATATGTCTGAGTAGATTCATTGTTAGGTTTAAGGATTCTCATAGGGTTTTCATGGCATGTTAGATTGATTTAATCAGTAAAGGATTCATTACATGTTAGTTCTTCAACCTAAATTGCTCTTAATGCTAGTTTCTAACATGATCAATTGGAATCTAGATCTAGGGTTTATAATTTGACACGAAAGTGTAATTTGGAATCTGATCTATTTAGGTTGAGAAAATTAGTCATCTGCAAAGAAATTTGGTTTAGCTAATTTGTGAACTAATCGAACTTGCACTTAATGCTAGTCTAATTTGGAGTCGACGAAACCATCTTTGTAAAAGATATGTGCTAATCAAATGCGACCTTCGGTTTTGTGTTCAATTTTTGTTTTCAATTTCTCCGGGAAAAAAATTCCTCAGAACATTCATGATGGAGATTAGAGAGGTGGATGCTTGAAAGAGGAGGATGAGAAGATTTTTAGAGCTTGAATTTACGAGTCTTTGACGAGTTACTCAATCACGGTGACACGTGGATAGATCTAGAACATAATCATTTTAAATCGACTATTCAGAACAAGCAACACAATGGTTAAATCTTATATCCAACGGCTGAGGAAGACACGTTTTAGACCGTTAGATCATATATCCAACGGTTCATCAAGCATTGAATGAACACGTGGTGACACGTCCACAGCTTGTCCTCTCGTGTCCATGAAAACCATTGACCATAATAAAAATGCCAATGTTTTTTTTTTTTTTGTCAACAGAAATTTATTCACGGGCCAGTGTACAAAGACAAATGGGCCAAAGCCCAATTACAAGAAGCATATCCAAATGACTCGGAAGCATGACACGGAGAAGAAGAAGACACCACATGTCACCTCCACCGCAACAACGGCATGCAACGCGTGTCATCCATCTGAAGAGCCTCCGGGAAGAAGCGGCGAACACGGAGGAGAGCGAAGCCACCGCCGACCGGATCGATTTCTTGAATCAGCCAAGGACCATCCGCAGATCAAAACTTCCCGAGCCACCGTCTGCCGAAACCTGCATCAAAAAAACCCAATCACAGAAAAAGCACCGGAAACCGCTGGAACCGTGGAGGCGCCGTCGCCGTCAGGTGAGAAACCGAACAGGTGCCACCATATGCGCGTCCTCTAGCGCGGTGGCCACGAAGGAGATATTAATCCAAGCGTAACAGTGGGCCAGGGCAAATCCGTAACACTCATGGAACAAACGGCGAAGAGAGAGAAGAGAAGCCTGATCTGAAGCAAACAAGAACCGGGATAACCCGATACGCTCCGATTAGTCGGAATAGAAAGCCGGCCATAGAAGGAATTTCTGAGTTTATTAGAAACAAACCGGAAAGAAAGAACGATTGGGGAAAAAGATCTCGGACCCAAACCAAACAAAGATGAAGAACACCGAGATCAGAAAAAACCTCAAACACGAATTTGTACAACAAAAAGGACAAAGACGCGATTCAATCGATCTCGAGTCACTCTTCTGAAGGATAAAGTCTGAGAAGAAGAGGGATGAGAAACGAGAGAAAATTCTCTCTCTTCCAAGAGAGAGAAAGCGTCATGCTTTTCACCAAGTTTAAAAATGCCAATGTTTAGAGTTGGAGAGTGAAATGATGCCACAATTTTAATAAATTCTTACTCATGTGCAAATTTTCTATTAATAAATCAACTTGAGAACTGAAATAGATTATTCCATAAATGAGGGAAAGTAATGAAAATTTTAGGTTTATGGGGGAGAATGACATAACAATTAGTAGATGAACAGACTAAATGTGCATATACATACGGTTATATGTTTATCTACTTTGGGATTTCTATAAACATTAGATAAATATATGCATAATAACTTTGTTAACAAAAAAATATGCATAATAACATTAATTTGTGTTATATTATATATAAAAATATTTAAATTATATAAAAAATTCCGCCCCGCGTACTCCCCGAGTTTCTTCCGATTTTTTGTTAACTCGCTAGGCCCGGACCGGCCGCACGTATAGCGCCTAGCGAGTTTCCGAACAAGGGCTATAACATATTTGTGGCTATAATATTAAATAATTAAAAAATAAAAAATATTTATATGTATTAAAAATAAATTAAATTAATTATAAACTAAAATTAAAATCTAGAAAATAAATAAATTAAACAAATTTTTTTTATTTATGTATAACAGGAATTTAAATTATACAATAAACCATAATTAATTTTTTTATTACAATTCATTTGCCGAAAAAAGGCCCAGAACAAAAAGGTCCAGCAGCAAAAGTGGCCAAGCATCTGAAACCCTAACGCCTAGAATCTGCTCGCCGCCGCATAGCCACCTCCGAACAGGGCTCGCCGAGAAACAACAACAAATTGCTGAGGAAGAAGCTGCTCGCCTAGAAGTACTATGCCAGAAAGGTTGACCAGAGGAAGAGACGCCGAGAGAGAGACGAAGAGCCACAGCTCCGATCTAGGAAGACCGTCGCTGACCCAGCCGCGAAGAAGACTTCTTTCGAGAGCCTCCACCGTCCTCCATAGCAGAAGGCTTACGCACCGTGATAACAGTGCACGGTTTATGGTGGAGCTGTCTGCGCACGGAGAAACAATCACGAGACATTGATTCTTTGGAGGAGGAGAAGCAGATTTCTTCGAAATGGTCGGATGCTGAGTTGGTACGGCGGAGGAAATGGTTGAAGGCTATGTTATGGCCAGAGAACTGAAAAAATGAAGAAGATGATGAGAGGAGGAGACAAGGAGAACAGATTGTGAAGGATGAAAGCTGAGATATTGTTTATTTTTGATACCAAGACTCATCGAAGAAGAGAGACTTGAAGTAGATGAGGAGACAAAAAAAAAAAAAAATGGTTGAGATCTAATATGAGATGTAGATCTAACAGTTATAATGGTGATCCATGTAATTGATGCCTCAACCAATAAGAATATATCTGAATTTAACTAATATGTAGTAATTAAAAATGTTACAAAAATAAACAAAATGGTTAAAACTAATTTTTTAAAATGATAAATTTAAAATTGTAAGCCATTAAACTTTAAAAGTGTTAAAATTTTAAAATTTACTAAAACTAATAAAAATGTGCATATATAATAATATATAAAATGTAAATGTTAGTATCCAATACAAACATTCAAAGTTTAGGGTTTAGTAATTAATTATTTTTATTTGGATTGAGAAATTAAGTTTAAAGTTTGACAAGCCATTTCAAATGTATTGAAAATTTGGGATTAAAATTTAAAATTTAGAGTTTATGATTTATGTTTTGAGGTATAGGGTTTGAGAGGTTATTTTAAAGGTTTAATTTTATATTAACATTTGAAAAAGTTGGAAAATATAAATACCTTTTATAGGTGTTGAATATTAATTTTAGATATATTATAACAATTGGAATTTTAATTATTTAATTTTTGTTTATGATTAAAATCTTTGAGATTAAACTTTACGAGTTATAGTTTGAAGTATAGGGTTTGAAGGGTTATTTTTAAGGTTTTAAGTTAATGTTTGAAAATATTAGATTTGAAAAATAAGATTTTTTATAAGTGTGTAATCTTAAATTTAGTTTTGTTATAGTTATTGAAGTTTTAGTAATTAAGTTTTAGTTTATATTTTAGGGATTAGAGTTTAATGGGGTTTAGGGTTTTAGTGTTATTTAGGGTTTAAGGGTTATATATTAAAGGTTTCAAATTAATGTTTGAAAATAAAAAATATAAATTATTTATAAGTGTTGTATCTTAGATATGTTATAACAACTAAAATTTTAATTATTAGATCTTTGTTTATACTTTAGGGTTTTAGGGTTTATTTAGGGGTTAAAGGGTTATATTGAAATTTTATAAAATAGTATATTTGGTAAATATAATTTTTTATAAGTGTTGAATCTTAATTTTATTTTAGATATGTTATAATAATTAGAGTTTTGGTTATTAGATTTATGATTATATTCTTGGATTTTAGGGTTTATTTAGGGTTTAGAGAGTTATATTGGAATATTTTCATATTTGGAAAATATAATTTTTTATAAGTGTTGAATCTTAATTTTAGATATGTTATAACAATTAGAGTTTTGATTATTAGATTTTTGTTTATATTTTAGGGATTTAGGGTTTATTTAGGGTTTAGGGTTTATCGTAGCCACGAATAGCCACAAAAATGTTGTGGCTAATTTTTCACGAAAAGTTTTGTTGCTATCCGTAGAAAAATAGCCACGAAATACACTTCGTGGCTATTTGTGGCAAATATAGCCACGGATAGCCAAGAAGTGTATTTCGTGGCTGGTTTTTGTTAGCCACGAAAATTTCGTGGCTATTACACAGTTTTCTTGTAGTGAATAGGCCACCATTTCTTTCCAGATTGTGTCTGACATCCATGCAGGTCGCACACCTGAAAGGTGAGTTTTGTTGACCATATCCTTCATTCTTCTCTGATAAATCGCCTCAAAATGGCTTGAACGGTCCCTGTTATTAGGTAATCCCACCGGTGCGCTTTCTACAGTAAAAGTAGCATAATCATGTTAGTAAGATAATAATTAAAAGTAAAATAAAAGTCAGACTAATGTACTATACTAACGGCAAATTCAAGGAAGTATCGCTCTGCTCGCGGCCGAGGCACATGACTCAAACTATAGAATGCTCCATCAAACTAGTTTGTGAAGATCTTAGTAATTTTCCGGACCAAAACAGACTTGTCACGACCAAACCTACACAAAGAGAAAAAATAAGAATAAATTATGACTTAAGTACACAGAGAGCAAAACAAACAAGAAAATTGGAGAGAGAGGGGGAGAGAGAGAGAGAGAGAGAGAGAGAGAGAGAGAGAGAGAGAGAGAGAGAGAGAGAGAGAGAGAGAGAGAGAGAGAGAGAGAGAGAGAGAGAGAGAGAGAGAGAGAGAGAGAGAGAGAGAGATGCTTATACTAAGTGGTGTTTGGCGGCTGAGGAAGTAGTGGAGAGAGCACAGTCGTCCACTGATCACGGTTTGGCATGGCTAGAAGCCTCTCAAGATAGCGGAGACGGCTTTCCTCGAGATTTGGTTGAATATCAGCATTGTCATCAACCCCGTCAACACCATCTTCACCAGTTGGTTGGAATGATGAACTTCAGGCGCCTGATTACCGTGAGCTTCAGAGTTCTGATTCGGAGAGGACCTTGGTGGTTGATTCACTTGAACTGAATAAGCCGGAGAGACTTGTGGAGGAGTCATCTGACATGCAGCTGCAAAAAAAAAAACACATAAGTCAGACACAATATAAACACAATAATCATGATTTACAAACTCATACACTCAAACAATCAAACAGCTCTAAACTCTTACTATCAGACAAACTATATATTTGTCTCAATATCAAACGTCACAAGAGTTTAAATCAAACTAAAGTAATACTCTAAATCAGACTCAAATTCAGAATTAGACGACACAAGAGTTTAAAACAGACTCTCAATAAGAGTTAAAAACAGACGACACAAGAGTTTAAATCAAACTCAAAAAGACTCTAAATCAGACTTAGACGACACAAGAGTTTAAAACAGATTCTCAATCAGACACCAACTATTTCAAACAAAGACAATCAGATTATTACAAAAAGCAAAGCTTACAAACTAAAAACCAAACTCTTACATCAGACTCTTACATCAAACAAATTCAAACAAGCTACTAATCAAGAAAACAAACTCTATATCAGATTCGTACAAACTATACATATGTCACAAACAAATCCGACTCTCAAAATCAGACTTATAAACTATATATCAAAAGACACACTCAAAATCAGACTATTGTATCAGACGACACACTCAAAATCAGACTCTTTTTGCATGCAACTAAACACAAAAACTAAAAGCGATTTTTATCAGAGCCTTACATTGAGGATTCGTAGAGCTTGCCCTCTGAGTTTGAGGATTCGAAAAGCCTGCCCTCTGAAGTTGAGGATTTGTAGAGACTGCTCTCTGATTTTGCGAGTTTATAGAGCCTGCTCTCTGAGGTTGCAAGTTTGTAGAGGGACCGTGACCTAGTGACGTCCGTCGTGGAGAGGTTGAGGTGTTGTCGAAGAGATGAGGCGGCGGTGGATACTGGCTGACATGCAACTGAGTTTGTACAATGGGACGCGGTGGAGGAGAGTCGTTCGTCGCTGGAGTGAAGTTGTACTGTGTAGAAGAGGAAGGCTGAGTCTCGAAGGCGACATATACTCGCCCTCGACCTCATCCCCGCCCTCGACCTCATCCTCTTCCTCTTGCGGCGGCCATCGTAGACTAGTCGTCTTAGGGTTTGTGAGAGACTGAGACAGAGAGATTGAGAGAGAGGGATTTAGGATTTGTGAGAGATTGAGACAAAGAGATTGTGAGAGATATAGACAAAGAGATTGGGAGAGATCGATTTAGGGTTTGTGAGTGATCGATTGGGTTTGAGAGAGATTGACAGGGAGATCGATCGAGAGAGATTGATCAGAGAGATGCGGATAGCAATCGAGAAATGAAATTAGGGTTTGGGGTGGTCTCGAACCTTGTTCGATTTTTGAGAAAAAATCGAAAGAGGGAAAATTCCCGGTTCAGGAAATTTTCGCGGTTAAACGTCTTTTGCACCCAAATTAGGTCAATTATATTAGGCGGGTTAATGAAAAGTTGGCGGGCTCGGATGAAATTTAGGCCAGACCCTGATTAGTCACAAGATCCAACTGCATATCTTTTGTTCTTTGCTTTTCCTTTCAGCTTTTTCAAAAACCTTTCAAAAGGGTTCATCCACCGGTATTGAACAGGGCCTCCTATTTCATCTTCGTAGAGGAGATGTATAGGAAGGTGCTTCATCACGTCAAAAATGATGATGGAAAGATCTTCTCCAAATTACAAAGAATCAAAACTATGTTTTGCTTTAGAATTTGGACGCGACTCTTCTGCAAAGTTCTTGAACGTAAGTAACGAAAAAATCCTCCGATCACTACAACATAAAGAAATTAAAACAAAAAATGGTTAGTAAAAAATACAAACTCGAAACTACATATTCAAAATACTATGAATAATCAGTACCTGCTAACGCAAGGTGGACGTTCTTGTCTAGGAGTTCTGCAAAGATAAATGGAAGTAGCTGCTGCATAAAGACATGGCAGTCATGACTTTTCATCCCGGAAAACTGTGCATTGCCCATATCAGCCCAAGTTGCTAAGTCTGAAGCATAACCATCTGAGAATTTGACCTCATGCTTCACACATTCCAACAACTCAGTTCTGGCTTCATTTGTTAGTGAGTAGAATGGGAAAGGATCTCTACCAGCACTATCAACATGTAAGTGTGGCCGAGAACATAATTGACCAATATCCAATCTTGATGGGGTGTTGCCTTTTGATTTATCCTTCACACGCATAAGAGTTTTGATAATGTTGTCAAAAACATTCTTCTCTATATGCATCAAATCAAGATTATGCCGAAGATTGAGGTCCCTCCAGTACGGTAACTCCCATAATATGCTTTCTTTGTGCCAGTTATGCTTATTCCCATAGCCGGGCATCTTATTTTCGTGACCGTTTCCACCAACATCCTTAGTTTTTGGTGGATTTCCACGACGCAAATAGTAGGAATAGACTTGCTCACCGGTTAAAGAATCAGGAGGATACTCATTCCTAGCGTCCTTTCCCTTTCAAGAAGTCTTTTTATTTTTCCTCAGTGGATGACCATTAGGAAGAAATCTTCGGTGACAATCGAACCAACACGTCTTTCTTCCATTCGGCAGATAAAAATATTTTGTATCATCCATGCACCATGGACATGATAATTTGCCATGGGCTGTCCATCCTGATAACATGCTATACGCCGGAAAGTCGCTGATCGTTCACATCAGAACTGTTTTTAGATTGGAATTTTGATTCAAGGACACATCGTATGCATCGACTCCATTACACCACAATTCTTTTATAACTCCTCAACAAGAGGCTGGAGGAATATATCGAGACTACCTCGCGGATGATTTGGCCCAGAATTGATTACTGTAAGAAACAAGTACTCCGTATTCATGCACATATCTGGAGGTAAATTATATGGACTCAAGATCACAGGCCACATCGAATGATTATTAGACATGCCAAATGGATTGAACCCATATGTACATAGCCCAAGATAAACATTGCGGGTTTCTTGTGCAAACAGGGGATATAAATCTTGAAAATACTTCCACTATGCCGCATCAGACGGATGACACATTTCTCCCTCTTTTGCTTGGTGCTCGGCATGCTATCTCATTGCTGCTGCAGTCTTCTCACTCTGATATATTCTCTTTAATATGTCAGCAATAGGCATATACCACATATGGTTGTATGGTATACTGGTCCTACATCGTTGCTCATTAGGCTTCCATCTTGGTGAATTATAAAACCGGAACTTATCTAACCTTTCGTCATCTTTCCAGAATATCATATAAATGTTGAAGCAAACATCAGTCGGATGACATGGGAGGCCTAAATTGCGCATCAATTTTTCTAGTCGCGAAATGTGAATTGGTTGCCTGATTTCCTTCTGGTAGAAACTTTGTAAACATTTCACATATCGAATCCACTGCCCTTTCACTCATATTATGCTCTGCCTTCTTTTGCATGACTCGAGCAGCTAAGAATAACTGCGAGTGACCTTCACGACAACCATCGTACAATGGATTTTTCACTCCTTCTAACAAGTCATACAATTTTTTTGAATGATTGCGTACAAGTTCCTCCACATTCTGATAACTACCATACTGATGATAGTTATCAAAATCTACGTTATCATGAAATGCATCATTCACCATATCCACATATTTGTCTTCTACTAAATTACCCACTCCTTCACTCCCACTAACCCATGTCGTATCAACATAACCCGTTCCTAAACTCATATCAATTTCTTCTCCATGCTTATACCAAACATAATAATCAGGCATAAATCAATTCCTATACAAATGCTTTTGTATTCTTCCTCCTGGCACAATTGATTTATCGTTCTTGCAAATATCAGAAAGACAGAGAAACTTACCATCGTTGCCCTGCGCAATGGCTGACTATTTGCAAACGGGATGAATTGATTATCGACCCCCACCATGAACTCTACCGTGAAATTTCCCGTTGCTGTATCGATCTGGTTATACATCCACTCCCGACCTATAGTATGGTTATAATCTCTCGACATTTTTTCACTTAAAAATGTTTTCCCTCCGTTTTTCTCATTTTTTCTCAACATTTACGTCTTTCTTTGGTGTTAGTTTGACTGAGGAGAAGTGGAGACCGATGTTTGTATATATATATATATATATATATATACACACACTTTATTTGCAACTAATTCACGACTAATTTGCGACCATTTTAGCGACTACTAATAACAGTTACAAATTAGGTACACCAAGCTCGACACAACAAAAACATGGGTTTATACCAGTTTTTTGTGACTAAATGACAACTGGTTAGCAACCCGCCGAATTTGAATTTAGTCACTAAATAGTCGCTAAATTAGCGACTATATAGCGACGAATAAGTTGTGGTCGCAAATTAGCGACTAAAGAGCGACTATTCTCCATTAGTCGCAATATCAGAGGCAATTGAGTCGGTAAATAGTCGCAAAACTGAGCTGACTGTAAATTCAGTAGCAACTTGTAGTCGCAAAAAAAACCTGTTTTCTTGTAGTGAATTTGAATGCTACAAGAAATGTAAAAGACATTTGCTTCAAGATAATATAGATAATTTATATAGTTTTGTTTAGCATATATACACAAACGGTTATCTATTTATACAAACTCCAACATTAAGGTGTTTCAAAATTATACACAAAAATTAATGCGGTAAGGAAATCGATAAGTAATGTACGAAGCAAATGGAGTTGAAGTTGTATCTCTTGGGGGAAGAGGCTCTGTCTTTGCTGCATCCTTATAAGTTGGTAGGAAGTCCATAAACTGCGAATGATTTAGCCGCGTATACATTTCCACCAAGGAAAGGTGCTTGATCTTTTCCTACTGCTCAGTCGCAACTCGGGCGTGATCTGCTTCACAGGAAGCATGCTCTTCGATTTTACGTTGAGCTTCATTCGGTTTCTATTGCAGGGGCACAAACCCTGAAGAGTCTTCTTGATACGTACGCTTGCCCCTCAAAATATTCTCTTTGAGGCTTTCAACTCCATACGGATTTCCTTGTCCATCCTTATCAGTGGTATATTTTATTTGACGACAGTCAGAGAGAACAATTAAATAAAGAACATGACATAACTTTATAAATGTGAATTATGAAAAATATTACTTTACTTGAAGAAATATGTTGTTATGTTCATCTATTGAGAGGTCTCGAGGTCGCGAAGCAGCACCGTTTGAAACTTCCGAAGTTTCTACATCGAGCTCTGCTAACTTCTCTTGCACGTTCTTATCAAAATTTGTTGCGATTTTATCCGCCTTCCAATCAACATATCTACCATCTTGCTTTGTATGTGTTTTGATGAATACCTCACCAATATTCACCGGACTTCCCGTTTCCTCTTCTTGTACTGATATAAAACAAACAAGGATTATTACAAAAGTTTCAAGTTGCAATTCTATAACAAACATAAATAATAGATATATAATAAAAGTTACTTGCAATTTCTTGTTGGATTTGGTTGTACGACTTGGGCCCTGAAAAGTAGATGTGATGACCGAGACTTTCACGGTCAGATATACGACAACTGGAATAGGTCACACTCCTATCCTTTGCTTATGCAGTTTTCCAGTAGTCGGTCATCATTTCCGGAGAGTCTCCCCGATTCACTTAGGTTGCTCTCTACTAGTCCTCGTGTTGCTAACCACCTTTCAACCGTCGTTGACGAGTCTCCTCGAAATACCATTGAATTGTCCATGTTATCAAGGGATCCCAAGTGTGGGTTTTCTAGAATACAAAGAGAATAAACATAGCATTAGTGAAAACAACACAAGCAAGGTATATGTCAAGGGTATGGGAAATAATTGGCCAAAAGGTTTAGGTACAATGCAGATAAGCATGTCTTCATAATTCTCAGATGCTTTTTCGTCAAATATATAGATGAGAATGACTGCACTGGGCAGTAATTAAGTTTGTTCGTGATTATTTGTTTATTAGACTATACTTGGCTAAAAGGACAAGAAATGCTTTCAATGGTCATGTATTACCAATATGAGAATTCTGAATGGGTTGAATTCGTCAACATGTTGTGTTAATTTTCTTGAACAATTCATTAATTTATTATATTTATTTGTATATATATTGTGTGTAATTAATACATTATTTTGGCTTTCTTATGTTTCGCAAACCAATACCCCATGAATACGAGCCGGAATAAAATTTGATAACGTGGCTCTATTAACTAATTCACCTATCTCAATTGTTGGTTATTGAAAACTTTATCTATTGTTTATTATGGATCAATGATCTATATGAACTTGTAGATTGGTAGCTTTAAATTGATATTTTTACTTTCAGATTTAAGCATCGATATAATGTATGTTTGTTTTCTGATCTTAATGCAAACTATATTTGGTTAGTGTATTTTTGAAAGAAAATATTAATAAAGAAAAATTAATTATATTAAAGATTTGGAAATTTATATTTAGTTAAAAAAATTATTAGCTTTAATATTCAGTTAAGATTGTTAGCAAATATAATCAAACTATCTTATATTATTATTACTAAATCAAAAACATATTGTATCATACGACTCGTATTCGGGTACTTTGCGACCCGAATAATGAGTTGCATATTAGTCATAACACTAACGATAAATTACCGACTTTGTTACTACTATACACATCGTAGCAAATTAGTAGACCACATAGCGACTAATTTACAACTTTAACGATCATTCACATCACTCGCATTCTAGTTTCCAGTCTCAACTATAGTTAATTAGTCGTAAATCGGCTACTAAATTGACATCAACTATATTTGGTTGTAAATTAGCGATTAATAGACAACCATGTATATATAGTCGCAAAGTAGTCGTAATCATGTTGCTAAATAGTCGCAAAATGTTACGACTACAAGTATAATCGCAAGTTGTAGTTACAAAAGCACTATTTTTTTGTAGTGTAAGCATTGACTTTAAGATTTGCTCACTCTCTTGTATTCGATTGCTAACTTGTTAAGACTCTTTGATCAAAAAAAAAAAAATTGTTGAGACTTGGAGATAACATCTTTGTTGATTAGGTAATTAATGTAATTGCCAAAATTCTTTTACAATTTAAAAGCGATGTGTGAATAATTGGATAGAACAGGCACGACTATCGCTTATACGAGCACGTGAGGAAAGAATCTTTGAAGTTTTAGTTTATACAAAGCTGAACAATGAGTATGACCTAAAAAGATGGGCCGCATGGTTGCATGTGCTACAATTTGTGTTCGCCAGCTGCTCGCTGCAGACCTTGCATGAGCCAGGTTGATTATCTTTTGTTTTTAGGGGTGGGCATTTTTTTTTTTTAGAAATAAACATATGGGGCTAGAACCAAAATATATTTGTCATTCTATTCAATTTATGGCCCTGATTGAATACAAAAATTACCAAAATATAAATAAGGTATTAATTTCAATGAAAATTATTATATGTAGTATAGCCAAATTTATTTATGGTGTACTAAACTAAAAATATGACAGTTTTATTTGATAAAAAAATTTAGTTTTTGGGCCAATTCAGTTACACTAATTTCGTTTCTATTTTAGCTTCGGTTAATCCCTTAAAAAGGCAACTGCTCGATTTTGCTTTTGTTAATTTTGGTTTGGTCGATATATGGCTTTTGTTAATTTTGGTTTGGTTCACTATTATGCTAATTAGTCCTATATTTTGATAAATCTAAACAGCACCACTTTAATAAAAACGAACTTGATCTTGTAAGATGGGAAAATCCGGATTAAAAAATATGAGTAAAAAATAATTGAAATAAACAATATAAAATGAGAAAACGTTTGAAAACTGTTAAGGAAATAGAGGTTTCGAATGGAGAAAGCGGATCAAGCGGATCAGACGGATTAAGTGCGGATCTGGCGGATCTAACGGATCAAATGCGTATCAAATATAATAATAATATAATATACATATTTGCTATAATTTATAAAATTTAAACTGTTATTCTGTTTCTAAAAAAATCTATTTTAAAATACTAAACAAATATATTTTTCGACGACGGAAAAATTAATATTTTTAAATAATTTTAATTTTTAAGCTGTATTTATATTTAAAGTAATGAACACAACAATTTTTTTTCAAAATTTTCCATAATAAACACATCACAAAACAAAATATTATGGTAGTACATTTTTTTCATATATTTCAGTATATCAATGTATGAAATTAGTATGCATAGTGTTTTTTTAAATGAATTAACAAAAGAAAAGAGAAACGCTATTAGACCATTAAGACTACCACTAACATAGGTGTAAAAAGGAAACCTTCGTTAAGTAGAAAAATAAACACTTTTTATAACATTATTTTTGTTTGATTTCTTTCAGAAAAAATGCAGATCATCTTTGTATGCATCAATTATACGGTGTTTTTACTGTTACAAGTGGTTCATGTACTTTACTCATATTTTTAGTCCACTAGCGGAGGAAACACCTTCTTAATACGAAACCACTTATGCTATTCTTTGTTTGTTGAATGGGAAAGTAAAAGCGGCTCGCACACACTGCCGGATGAACCGTTCTTCCTCCGCCATTCCATTCAAAGCCAGAGAATCACAGAATCGAGAATTGTACTCTTTTCTTAATTTAATAAATTATTCATAGTGTGTGACTGTTCTGTTCGATTTATGAATGATATGATACAATTGTGTATGAAATTATTGTACAAGACCTGAAATAATTTGCGAACTTATTACTATGATATACTCTCAAGACACTTACTTTCAGAAAAGAAGATGAATGAGATGTGATGGAAGTTTTTGTTGCCTAAAACGTGAATGAAATGAAAAGAAGAGCCATATCTTTTGTGTGGCCTGAGTTAGGTTCTGAGTGTATGCAGCGGGATACAAGTTACGCACTGCGTATCAAAAAGCATGTTACCATTCAACTTATTTTCTATATACTTATTTCTGTAGAAAAATAAATAATAAATAAAAAAGTAAAAATGGTGTGGGTTCAAATTATACTTGAACCGCAGTTACAGCGGAAAGACGTGTGTAGGGTGTGTTCCAGACACTGTTACAAGTGTGTTTTGATTTACTTTACTTTTTACCTTTTTAAAACAAATATTTAATTTTATAAAATATACATTTTGTAAGTCGTACAATCTATTTCAGAAACAAATTCACAAAAAATTATCAATAAGGTTAGGCACAAACGTAAAAAAAAAACTGAAAAACCAAAAAAAAAACCATAGTTAAACCAAACAAAAATAATTAAAAATAATTGAATAGTTCCTACATTTCATATCTAAAATAATTAAACCGAACTAGAACCAAACAAAAAAATAGGTACATAACTATCTAAAATACAATTTTGTATTTAAAAGTATTAATTATATTTAGATTTAAAATAATTTAAAAATGATCAAATATTACTAAAAAATAAATTATCCAAAAATAACCAAATATTTTTATTTAAAATATCCAAAATTATTCAGTTTTTACTTAAGTATCTAAATTATCTGATACTTTTACTTAAATTACCCGAACTTTTATCAATAATATCCAAATGAATTAAAATCAAATTTTTAAAAATATTTATATTATTTTGTAAAATTTACGTGATCTTTTTGCGTTTTCTCCTCACTCGCATGGCACCACAAATCACTTTCCTGTAGGTCACCCATCAGTTATCTAATTTGGTTATTTCGATAGTTAAAAATTTAATTTCGGTTATTGATTTGGTTCGGTTTGATTTGACCGACCTGATCGGTTATTTAGTTTTTAATTTTAAATCAATTTATACTGGTTTTAAACCGGATATACCGAATTATACAAAAAATTTAGTAAATAACTGAACTGACTCGAAGTAATCAAATTTATCCAAAATTTAACCGAGTTAACCGAAATAAACAAAAATTAATCAAAATTCTTTCTAAAAACTGAAAATTTTAATTTATTTAGGCAAGATCTGAAATAACCGAAATAACTGAAATCTGAACCGAATTATAACAAAATCAATTTAAGTTTTCAACAAATCATTTTTTATTCAAATATTTATTTTAATATGTATCCCGCACCACCTTTTGTCATTTTTACCATTCAAACATTTATCTTGTACCGCAGACAGCTTATTTTCACCATTCAAACATTTTTACGTACCGCTTGTTCCGCAGTAACCACACTTATTCCGCATAGTGCGTTTCTTTCGTACAAACTGCACTTGAACGGTTCCGCACCGCCTGATCCGCTTATCTCGCACCGCTTGATCCACTGTCACCATTCGGAGTCTTAGTTGATTCGCAAGGGATAAGATTGTACAAAAAGGAAATAATATATTTTATTACTTTTTGTTCGGCGGCGACCGAGTGTATATTAATTCGCACATTCTGTTTCTTTTAATTCTTTGTACTGAACACGTTTCTCTGTAAATTGGTCCATTGAACCCGAATTAAAATATTTTATTAGTATTTTCAACTTTCTGTAAGTAGAAGAAAATAAAAATTTCCGGTAATTTTTTTGAATATTAACTTTATTCCACAAGAAAGAAAAACATAAATATTTTGTAATTATATAGACGCAGTTTTGTATGATTTAGATTTATCCGATTACGCGTATTTTGGATAGATGAGGGGCTCTCTCTCTTTCGTTTAGAAAGAGAAAATTCTCTCTAGCCCCTCTTCTTCTCCGGTTCAACTCCGCTTCCTTCTTCTCTCATCTAATCTTTCAGAAGGACGGATTGAGATCTGGAGATGGGTTTTTTTTTCCGATTTCTCTCTTTATTTTCGATTTCAATCTTGCGTGAGTGAAATTTTTTTTTCCCCACCTGTTTTACTTTCGATCGAGATCCGGTTCTGCACTTTCACCGTTTCTTTGTTTAATCTCCGATCGTCTTTTTGGTTTGAGAATCTCAATAAGTCCTGTTGATGTCTTCGGCTGGCTGAATCTTGCCGATAACGGCTTTCCCGGTCTACCGGGTTTCTCTCTTCGATCGAGTTCCCTTTATGCTGTTCGCCGTCTCGACCCTGATTTTGTCCTGACTTTGCTTCCGAACTTCCTTTCATCGGGAATAATATCGTCACCGTTTCCACCGCTTTGAGGAAAGCTTATGGTGGAGATTGATGAGATTTTTAATCTTATCTGCGGCGGCGCCTCCTTGAGCTAGGCGGTTTCCGGCGAGTTCAGGTTCTGTTTCTTTTGATTGCAGGTGTTCAACGGTGGTTTGGGATGCTTTTCGATCGGCGGATGGTTCTCTGTGTCTCCCAAGAATGTTCCGGATCTGTCGGCGACGACTTCCTCTCCGTTCTCCGGTGGCTGTCCGGCGGTGCGCTCTTTCTCTGGCACGTGTGCTGCATGCCCTCTTCACTCCCGAGATCGCCGTGTGTCGCAGTTGCGCGACGTGTCGCTCTCCTTTGCATGTGGGTTTTTTGGGCTTTGTTTTTTCATGTGTTGGACTGTTCTCGGTTGAGCCAGTGGCCCATTTGTAATTACGGCCTTTGGCCAAGAATCAATAGTTGACCAAAAAAAAAAAAGATTTATCCGATTTTATGCATTCGGTATTCAAGATCTATACTTTCCATTATGAAACAAACTTTTATAGAAATTTATCCCCAAAAAAATCTTTTGACTCCAAAAAAAACTCTCTTCACAATTGTCCAAATTTTACCCAGCCCAAAAGGCTTACAAAAGTGGTTCCAATATTCCCAACAATTAGAAACATTTCTTAAAATTAAGAGACTGAAAATATTTTTGTAATATTTTGTAAGATTTTATTATAACCGAAGAACATGTATTTATATCTAATAAAGAAAATATTAAAAAATATTATGAATAAATCAGTTAAAATTGTTTAACACTATTACTTTTTAATGAAATTGTAAAGCATTTTTTAATTTGTAATGATATATCTTATAAATGACACCTTTATATAAATGTTAATTTTATATTATGTTTCTAAATTAATAAAATATACTAGGTTTTAGTCCGTACCAAAGAAATGCGAATTTATATTTAAAAAGAAATATTTTTTTTTATCAAATATATATATATATATATATATATATATATATATATTTAAAATTAAGTTTGTTAACTATTCAATATAATCTATATTAAATGGAAAAATATCATGATGCTAAATGTGAGAAAAATTTAATAAGTTTTGGGATACCGATTCTAAAGGATTTTTGGATTTAAAATTCAAAAGGAAACCATTTTCCTTTCTTGTGACCGAAAATTCTAAATTTTTATTTTCTGTTAATCCAATCTAAGCCGGAGAGAACCAACTCGAATTAATCTTATATTAACTTCATCACTCAAAATACCATCAAAAGCACATAAAACGATTGATGAGAATTATAACTATAGTGAGTCTACTATATGTCATTGAAACACTGGATTTTTAGAAAAAAAATTGTACCTTTTTTCTTTGAACTCTCAAATCAGTGATGTGTGTTAGGAAATGACATTTCACATGACTCAGATCATACGCCTTGTTCAATTGATTCTTTGTATCTGGTCATCATTTTCCAGTGGCTACCTTTCACACTTTCATTCTTTATCATGTCTCGAACAGTTTTCAACCTTTATCTTTCGAGTGAGACCGTCCTTTTGTTTTTTTTTGTATGTGTCAGTAGATGAGCTACTACATGAGTTGATTACATCATGGGACTTATCAGGATTCAAGTGAGTTTTTGATTTCTGGCTTTGAGCCTCACTCAAAAACTTGTGATGATTATTAGACAAGATAACACGATAGACATGTATTTTCCACTAGTTATCATGACTTCAAATTAAATCAGAATGTGATGTACTTCTTGAATCAGCGCGTGTATTAGTCTTGTACACTCGATAACCCATTACATTTCACATACACCAATTGAGTTTTTTAGAGTGTCAAAACAATTAAAATCCATGGGTTTTGTAAGGAAATCAACCAGATGCAAGTCCGTGACAATGTATTCAACCATTACCTATTTTTCATCCACCAACTCACAAATGAAATGGTTCCTTATGTCAATGTTCTTGGTCCGAGAGTGTTGGACTGGATATTTTGAGATTCTTATAGCACTTGTTATCACAGTGAACAAGAAATGGTCCTGAGTCAATTTTATAGTCGGCTAACATCTTTTTCATCCAGAGCAATTGAGCACAACAACTTCCCATCACAATGTATTCATCTTTAGCTATAGAGAGTTACACAAAGTTATGCTTATTACTCATCCATGATATCATATTATTTCCAAGAAAAAGGTATCTTCCACTTGTGCTCTTTTTGTCGTCCATACTTCCTGCCCAATATGAATCACAATAACCAACCAAGTGTTTGTTTCAACCTTTTGAATACCAAATTCACAGGCTGACAGTTCCCTTGATAAAATTGATGACCCTCTTGACTGCCTCTAGATGAGACTGTTTTGACTTTGCTTGGTACCTTTCCCAAATTCCTATGCTTAAGCACAAATTTGGCTTGATGGCAGTCATATACAGTAGGCTGCCAATCATACCATGATATAATTTGACATCCACATCAGTTCTATCATCATCTCTTGATAGTTTGCTTGTGGTTCTCATCTAAGTCTTAGTTTCTTTACATTGATCCAACTTGAATCTGAATTGATTCAACATGTTTTAAGCATATGTGTTCTGAGATATGAACACACTATCATCACCATGAGTGATCTACACCCCATAAATTACATCAATTCTCCTACCATACTCATTTCAGACTCTTGAGTAATGTTCTGTACGAAGTCATGAACAAGAGTCTGAGAGGTTCCTCCAAAAATGATGTCATCAACATAAATTTGCACGATTATGATCTCATCCGAGTGTTGAAGAACAAAGAGGGTCTTATCCAAACTCCCTCTCACGTATCATTTGTCAAGGAGGAAGCTTGTGAGCCTTTCATATTATGCTCTAGGCGCCTTCTTCAGTCCATATAGAGCTTTCTTAAGCTTCTACACCTACTCTGGATTGACTGAATCTTCGAATCTTTTAGGTTGTTCTACATGCATTTCTTCCTATAGAAATCCATTCAAGAATGCACTTTTCATATCCATGTGATAGACTGTGAAGTTCATTATGCATGCCATACCAAGAAACACATGATTGACTTAAGACGTGCTACATGGGCGAAGGTCTCTTCAAAGTCAATCCCTTCAATCTGAGAGTACCATTGAGCAACAAGACGATCATTATTCTGAACTACCCCCCCCCCCCCATTATCATCAATCTTACTTTTGAAGATCCACTTAGTTCCCACAATGTTCAATCTTCATTTCGTGGCACAAGTTCTCATATATCATCCCAAACAAATTGTTAAAACTCTTGTTCCATTGCCACGATTCAAAACTCATCGTCCAAGGCATGAACATGTGTTTTTGACTCAATGACTGAGATAAAACAAGCAAAGAGAACCATTTTCTGAAGTTTACATAAACCTTTCTAGTCACTCATCCGTAATTCATATCCTCCAAAACACCATAGAGTGGATGATTCGGTTGTATCCTGCTGAGTTTTCCCTTTTCTTGTGACTGTGGTTCGTCTGGTGAGCTTGCCTCAGTGACTTCTTCTTGATCAACTTGTTCTGAGTCACTATCAGATGTTTTACCAACCCACTTCATAGGAAAATAGTCATCAAACACCATATTAACAGATTCAACAATTATCTGAGATCTCGTGTTGTACACTCTGAAGGTTGTACTAGTCCATGAGTAACTCAAAATATGCCTTCATCACTTAGTGAATCAAAATTTTCCAAGTTATCTTTGTCATTCAGTATGTAGCACTTTCCTCCAAAGACATGGAAGTAGCTCAGGTTCAAAGTCTCCCCTTTCCATAATTCATATGGTGTTTTGGTTGTTCCTTTCCTTATATACACACCATTTATGATGTAGCAAGTTGTATTCACTGCTTCAGCCTAAAATCTTACTGATCCATCATTTCCATATATCATACTTTGTGCTATTTCTTGAAGAGTGATTATTCCGTTTAACCATTCCATTTTTCTGTGGTTTTCTTGGTGCTGAGATCTGATGAGCAATGCCATGATTCTCACAAAACCTTCATGGTTTCATTCTGGAATTCACGACCATGATCACTTCTGATCCGTTTAATTCCTCCATTCTCATTGACCAGTAGAAGTGCCTAAATACTAAAAAACTCAGTTGTGTCAAACTTATCACATATTAACCTTACCCATCTGAATCTTGTATAGGCATCCACCAAGACAAACACATATCTTTTTCTGCAAGACTTTCAAATTTCATTAGCCCCATCAAGTCCATGTATACCAAATATACCCTCTCTTTTGATTGAATGTCTGGTACTTTGTTGTGTTAGACTTTAACTTGCTTAACTTTGTTACAATCTCCACATACCATCTTGTAACCTCCTTTGAATTGAGGAATCCCTCGCATAATCTCATTCTTAACTAGACTGGTTAGGTTTCTTTCATTCATGTGACCAACACGCTGATGCGAAATGTGCACATAAACTTTTGTAATGAGACATTTAGTGTTATTCTCCCACAAGTAACAATTGTTTCAAGATCTTTTTCCTTTCAATATAGTGTCACAAGCCTCATCTATTGCCTTGCAATATAGTGTCACAAGAATCATCTATTGCCTTGCAATCATAATTAATCAATAAAACCATCAATCCTTTGTCACATAGCTGACTTACACTGATCAGATTTGCTTTAAGCCCTTTTACTAGATAGACGTTCATCATCTTAGGTAGATCTCTATCATATATCTTACTCTTTCCTTGAATTCCCCTTGTCCTTCATCACCAAATGTAACCTTTCCTGATTTGTTGGTTTTTATGCTCTCAAGATGCGTCCTTATATCTATCATATGCCATGAGCAACCACTCTAAAAATACCGTTGACTAGTGTCGCTTATTCATCAGCCACAAATGCTGTGCTAAATTACACATTCTTTACTGTAAACGGTGTCAGTTTGGTAGTTGAGTGGTTAGCGTGATTATAAGCAAACTCAACAAATGGAATACAGTCTAACCAGCTAGATAATTTTTTCCCGACTGTGGCCCTTCGTAGGGCTGAGAGCGTCCGACTAATGACCTCGGTCTGTTCGTTTGTTTGCGGGTGACAGGTCGTGGAGAACAGAAGCTTGGTACCTAGCTTTCGCCAGAGTGTTCTCCAGAAGTGACCGAGGAAGGTCGGGTCACGGTCCGAAACGATGGTCCTGGGAAATCCGTGCAGCCTTATTACTTCCTTGAAGAACATGTCGGCCGTTTGGGTCGCGTTATTGGTCTTAGAACACGGTATAAAGTGGGCCATCTTAGAGAACCGATCGACCACCACAAAGATGGAATCCTTGTTCCTGAGTTTAGGGAGTCCAAGCACAAAATCCATAGAAATGTCGACCCAAGGTCGGTTAGGTATAGGCAATGGCTTATATAAACCGTAAGGATGTGACCTGGACTTGGCCTTAAGGCACATGATGTACTTGGAACAAAAGCGCTCCACGTCTCGTTTCTGGTGTGGCCAGAAGAAGTGGTCGGTCAGGACAATTAGTGTCTTGTCCACGCCAAAATCCCCCATCAGTCCGCCTCCATGGGCTTCTCGGATCAGCATGTCTCTCAGTGATCCTTATGGGATGGACAAACTCTTGCCTCTGAAGAGGAACACCTTGTATATATAAAACAATCCCTTAGTTTCTTGCTGACAATCTTGAAAAATCACACCAAAATCTAGGTCAGATTCATATTCATCTTTAATCAACTCAAAACCCAACACTTTGGCCTCTGTGGTGATCAGGGCGTGTCTCCTGGACAGAGCGTCGTCTACTACGTTCTCCTTTCCCTTTTTGTACTTTATGATGTACGGGAACGTCTCCACAAACTCAAGCCACTTTGGCGTGCCTCCTCATCAAGGTCAACTGTCCGCGCAAGTGTTTCAGGGTCTCGTGGTTGGTGTGGATCACAATCTCCTTGGCCAGGAGATAGTGCTGCCACGTCTTCAAGGATTGCACCAAAGCATACAACTCCTTGTCGTAGGTTAGGTAGTTAAAGGTGACACCGTTGAGCTTCTCACTGAAATAAGCCATGGGTCGGCCTCCTTGCGTCAAAACAACTTTGATCCCTAAACCTGATGCATCACATTCAACTTCAAAGGTTTTGTAAAAGTTATGTAAAACAAGTATAAGGCGTTGGTGAGGAGGTCCTTGAGTTTTTGGAACCCCTCGGCCTGTGCGGCTCCCCATTTAAACAGGATGTCCTTCTTGATCACAGCCGTAAGCGGTGCAGCCACGGTGCTAAAATCCTTCACAACCGTCGGTAGAAGCTGGCCAGTCTGTGGAAGCTCCTCACGTGACCAATGCTGGTCGGGGTCGGCCACTAATGGATGGCCTTGACCTTCTCCTGATCCACCTGTAATCCTTGTGAATTGACAACAAAACCTAAGAAGATAAGATGATCTGTGCAGAATGTGCACTTCTTGAGGTTCGCATAAAGACCTTATTGTCGAAGAGTCTCCATTTCTTGCACAAGTTGCAACAAATGGTCAGAAAAACATTGACTATAAATCAAAATGTCGTCAAAATAAACCACGAGGAACTTACTAATGTAGGCCCGTAGGACCTGGTTCATGAGTCGCATAAACGTGCTAGGGGCGTTGGTAAGGCCGAATGGCATCACCAGCCACTCATACAAGCCATACTTGGTCTTGAACGGGGTTTTCCACTCGTCCCCTTCTTTCATTCGGACCTGATGGTAGCCACTTTGTAGTTCTATCTTGGAGAAGACAGACGCTCCGTGTAGCTCGTCCAGCATGTCGTCCATGCGTGGTATGGGATGGCGTTACTTGATCGTGATATTGTTGGGCACCAACAGGACAAGAACAACGCACGGACTTAGGCTCTCTCGGATATAACCCTTGGCCATAAGGTCCTGAACCTGCTTCTCCAACTCTTTGGACTCGGTTGGATTCATATGGTAAGCTGGTCGGTTCGGTACGACGGATCCTGGTAAGAGGTCGATCTGATGTTCGGTGCCTCGGATGAGTGGCAGGCCGGCTGGGATTTATTTCGGGAAGACGTCCTTAAACTTTTTCAAAAAAGAAACCACTTCTCGGGGCAACTCTATGTCATCAGCACATCAGTGTAGAGCCTCCTTAAAGATCATTAGTAATACATGCATGTTCTGATTAATAGCTTTAGAAACAGAATGAGAAGAGTTAAGCAGGTTTGTATTACTGTTTTTGCAGTCCTTGGCAAGTTTCAGTTGCATTTCCTGGACCTCCATTGGCGTGAGTGGTGCAAATTGCTACTTACACTTGTCATGGAAAAACGAGTATTGGTTGTTGCATCCGTTGTGTAGTGCCTCCTTGTCAAATTTCCATGGTCGGCCTAGAAGTAGGTGTCCAACTTGCATTGGGACGACATCGCATAGCACTTGGTCGCAATACTTTCCAACACTGAATGGAACGGTGACCTGATCGTCTATCCGTATTTTGGTGTCATCGTTCAACCACTTAAGTCGGTATGGTCGAGGATTCATCGTGACTTGGAGACCTAGCTTATCGACCATGTACCTGCTAGCAACGTTAGCACAAGAACCACCGTCTATAATAAGACTACATACCTTGCTGTTAATGGTGCATCGAGTGTGGAAAATGTTCTCCCGTTGGACCGTCTCGGGGTTGACCTGGGCGCTGAGGGATCTCCGTCTAACCAATAATTTGCCCGAGTCTAGGTACTCTACGGGCGTCCCTGGGTCAGCCAACTCCTCATCACATTAGTCCTGCTTGTCCTTAGACTCGTACTCTCCAGCCTCGGTGAGGATCATGACTCGTCGGTTCGGACAGTCTCGAGCCATGTGTTCTTTTCCCTGACACTTGAAACATGTAATATCTCTCGAGCGTGATGTGCTAGGGAACTTACCTGGATGAGGACGGAGGATTTTGGAAACGTCTGTGGTCGGCTTCTTGTACCAGGATTCGATCTCGACCGCCTTTCCTTTGCCGACGGGTCAGGGCGACAGTGCCGACCAGGTCGGTTTCGTCCGGGCTCAGTTTGTGGTCGCGGACTTCCGCTTGTTATGCTGTTCAATCTGAATACTCAGATGCAGCAACTCCAACATGTCGTGGTACGGTTTGATCTCGACCTTTTGGGCGATCCGTTCATGCAGTCCGTCCACGAACTGGGCCATGAGGGTCTCCTCCGAGTAGTCCAACTCAAGTCGGTTCCGTAGTTGCTCGGATTCCTCGAAGTACTCTTCTACCGTACGGCTTCCCTGCATTAACTTACAAAAACATTTTTGTAAATCTCTAGGAAAATGGATCGGGACGTACCTTCGTCTCAGATGGTACTTCATATCGGCCCATGTGGCGATCTCGTGGTGGTGGTGGCGTCTACGCTCCAAGACGTCTCGATCGCACCAGGATACGGCATGTCCGTTGAACTGGGCAGCGGCTAGGGCTATCTTCCTACGGTCGTTGTAGGCGTAGTAGTCGAATATATGCTCCATTCGTCTTTCCCATTCGAGGTAAGCTTCCGGGTCTACCTTACCTGCAAAATTGGGAGGTTTAAGTTTTAACATCATTGAAACTGGGACGTGGTACCCCGTTGTCGCGCATGCGTCCACGATGGTTTGGATCACTTCGGTCGTGGGGTCGGTGATTCCTGTCCTCGTCCTCGAGGTCGGGGATCTCTTCGTCCGTATCGTCCACTTGGACGTCAGGGTTGTATGCTCCTCGTCCCGCTCGTCCATTCAGCCTGTCGGGTCGAGGTTGTGGCCCTTCGGGTCGAGGCTGCTGGTCGACCGGTCGTTCTAGACGGTCGAGTCGAGCGCCGATCGCTTGTATTGCGGTCAGAAGCTGTGTCAAGTCGGGCTGTACGGCCTGTTGGTTTTCTTGATGATCTCCCATGATTTAGCTCACTTACTACACACTTAATGAAAAGATCACGCGCAAGGGAAAAGGGAGCAAGGAAATATACCAAAAATGAAAGGAAACAATCGCAAGATCAAAGAAAGGAAAGTACTAGCACGTATAGTCAAAAAGGAAACAATGAAACACTAATGGCGATTTTCTTGTTATTTTTTTTTTTTTGAATATGCTAAATAAAAGAAAATATGTTCAATTAACTAAACCAATGGAGATGATTAATCAAAACCGAGACACACTAAACCCTACACAAACCGAACTCGCAAAAACCCTAACGAGCAACCTAGATGTGGCCATCTAAAACTTTCCTAAACAAGATGTTTTTTTTTTTTAAACTGATGAATGCAAGTAGGAATGAGCACACACGAATGCAAGAAACAACCAGAAATGAATCAGCAACAATCGCAAGCAAAGGACAACACGCGGCCGAGCTACTTAGCGAGAGCAAGGATGCGGTCGGTCCTTGTGTAATCTATCAAGTTCTATCTTCTTTTCAGTATGTATGCAACAAGGCAGAAACGAATAAAATACAACAGAGATAAATAACCTCACACACAAGAGCAAAGGACCAACAACAATCGCAAGCAAACCTAGCGGTAAGATTAACTAGCGGCCGGTTTGGTCTTATCAGCCTAACAAACAGATCTAACAACTTTTTCTTTTGATTTTCATTTTATAGCAGCAATAAAACAGAAACAGGAACGATGAACAGAAGCAAAACATGACCAAAATGAAATAAGACAGTTTTTATGATTTTCGATTTATAAAAGAGCAAATAAATAAAAGCAAAAGGAACAAAAGAGCAAGGCAATATATGTAACCAGATGTGTCACGAGCCTAAGCTTTGATACCAGATGATACACGATGGCGTATGGATAGTTGTTTGGGTCACCCAGCTAGTCGAAGACACTCTTTGGTCGAACCGTGGTCGATGGTCGGTGGTCGATGGTCGATGGTCGATGGGAAAGTGAGTGATGGTCGAGTGTTCAGTGAGCGATGGTCGAATGAGAAAAACTTACTGGCCGAAGGCGCTCTTAAGATTTTTAGTGGATGGTTTGATAGAGATAGAGATCAGAACACAAAAAAGTAAGAAAGGCTGTTCGTTCACAAGGGGAATCCGCGCGAGTGAAGGAGAGGCCACACCGTCTTAGGGCACACACACTTTAGGTTTTTAGATTTGAACTTGCTTAACATTAACAAAGGAAAAGAGAGGCTTTAAATAGCCTTGAGTTTTTGGTTACAAGGTGGACTAATGGGCCATCGAAAATGCAAAAGAAATAAAGGCAAAAGGCTTAAGAAAAATCGAAATGGAAAAAGTCTTGAAGGAATAAAACGGGCCTTCCTATGTCTTCTAATGGACGGGCATAGGATCACCTCATTAAAAACCTTGTAAGGAAAATCCAATTGGGACAAAACCTCACAAGGGAAAAAGAGTATGATCTTCGGTCAAATAGATAGTCCGGTCTAAGGCTCGTCAGACTCGATCCTGAAGATCATGGTCGATCGGACGGTCTTGAGTCATGGCCATGGGACGGTCGGGTCGAGTGGGTCGACGGCTTCTGTCTTGATCATGTTTTGAGCCAACTGGTTCAAAACAGGTTGGTCGTGGTCAAGCTGGCCCAACTGGGTCGTGATATCGTCTATGCTCGTCCTGAAGATTAGTTGGTCTATTGCCCGGTTGAAATTGTCCTAAAGCTGCCTCTATGCTGATCGCGTCCGCGGTACGTTCCACATGGTCGGGAACTGGTCGATGATCCGCATGGTTGAGGGTGGTAAGTCCTGCTTGGTCGAAGACGGTACGTCCGGTTTTTCCGGGTCGGGCTCAGATGATCCGATGTCCTCATCACAAAAGCAATGCTATTAGGATTCTTAACTCCATCAAGTTCTAGCTCATGAACTTGTAACATTCCAACAAGCTCGTCAAAGTTCATGCTTTTTGTATTCGCTGAGACACTTGGAGCTGCTTTGTAAGCCATATACCTTGGAGGCAGTCACTTCAGAAACTTTTTGACCAACTTTTTCTCCTTGTACTTATTTCCAAGAAAGGACGCCTCTTGAGCTATTGAGCTGAAATTAGAGCTAAAGTCTGGAATTGACTCATGCTTCTCCAATTTTAAAATTTCAAACTTAGTAGCCAGAAGATCTTTTCTTGAGTTCTGAACCTTTTTTGTCCCTTAAAATGAATTTAAAGAATATCCCATGCCTCTTTTGCAATCTCACAACTTTGATCAGCTCGAACTGCTTCTTAGCTACGTCACAGTGAATTGTAGTGAGTGCTATAGAGTTATATTTGGAGATCTTGAGTTCTACTTCTGTCTAGAGCTCTTCAGGTTGGTTTGGGTAAATTTGCTCCAACATAATTCTTGGCAGTGAGAGTAACACATGGTATTGTTTTCAGAACTTTTTATTGCAAAACAAACTTACAAGTTTTCACCTTAACAACTTTGCTCTCTTACTTTTTGATCTATACTTGATTTCAAAGCCACTCAAATTCACCATTAGCACCCATGTTTGATTCTCCGTACAAGAAAACTAAAATCTTTGCTCATTGCAATTTTTCTCTCAGAAAGCGCAACCCTCAGAGAAGCCCTAGCCAACCTATGTATACATAATATAATCTTTTCCAACTTTCCTAACTATCGAAAAAATATTTCCGTTTTGATAGATATCAATCATTTAGGAAAATATACAGTTTCCTAAATTTTCTCCTAGCAATATATCTTCTAGATATTTATGTTTATCTTCTCTAAGATACTTCTCCATCTCAGCCACTCTCCTTTCGCCTTTTCCTAGTCAGCCACAAGCCTCCTAAGATTCGGAACTCCAACTTTAAGTCAGTTCCAAGATGATCTTCATCGTTGATACATATGATGATCTACGCCATAATTGAATCATATGCTGTCGTAATTACTTACCTAGTTCGCGGCATCTTCATATATTGTGTAACACCCTGGGTTAGGTAAACCGTTAATATTTTTATTAAAGGAAGAAAAATGCCTCTTAAGGGATTTGGTATATTAGAGAAAGAGGATGAAGCCCATGTATCTAACTTTAATATCTTAGATACATGGGCTTCATCCTCCTTCTCTAATATACCAAATCCCTTAAGAGGCACAAAAGTTTTATTGTGTTGGAGACACAAAAGAAAATTTTCTGGCGAAGCCCTATCGGATTCCTATTATGAAATTTGCCGTTATTTTGTGAAGCGAATTTCTAGAAAACCGTAAGTAGTCATTGAACAATTTACCTATCGTTAAAAAATCTCGAGTCTTCTCTTCCTAGAAAGATCAAGAAAATGTTATCATTACAAAAAAACATGGTTATTATCACCATTAGTTTGGTCATATAGTTGATAAATATTTGGTCACAAATTCTCTATTGTGACAAATATGTGATAAGTTCTAAAAAAAATCACAATAAAATCGTATAATTCGATTTAAGTCTCAAAATTTCGTCACAAATTTAGTGACAATAAAAACGGTAACAGTTTTGTCACCAATTGACGACATATAATTATATAAATAAAAGTCATGACACCATTTGTTACGACTACCATTGTCACAAATACGTCACAAACTATAGCAAAAATTTGTCACATAATTCGTAATAGGTTGTTAATTACCACATCTGTGTCATCCGCTGGTCATAGATTTCGACCAAAGGAATGTCAGTCCGTCACAGTTTGCGATGAAAATATAGTTACGATATTGTGGCAAATTCCATTTATTTGTGGTATTTTATTGTTACTAATCTCGTAACACACTGTTAGTTACCAACAGAATTAAAAAGTTGTGGCAAATTAGACACTGATTGTGATTACATCGCCATTACAAAATCACGATGAAACATAAAAAGTGTTAAGCCACCATTAATATAACTAATAAAGTTAAACATCCAAAACAGAGAACAATAATCTCATGAACATAATCTTAACAAAAATAAATACTGAAAACACTAAGAATATATGGTGAATGAAGCAAGTAGATTCCATGGGAAGCAGACGGTCTTGGTGGTAGAGCTGGATCTAGACGTTTAGACTTGTGATAGACTGAAAAAATATTCTCCATATTTTCAGTTTTTCTGAAGTTGTAGATTCTTTACACGGATTTGTTTAGCTTTGTTTTCCACTTCTTGTGATCTTTGTATTTTCATTTCCACTTTTTTAGAAGTTTGGGGTGCACTCAACAAAGCATCAAAAGATGGTAAAATCTTATTGTGTAATGTTCCAAATCCAAAGACATGCCCATGTTTAGATAATCCCGTAGCCTAATACAAAAACCAAACATGTGAACAAAATTAAAACCACATTTAGTTTGTAAGAAACAAGTAAGCCACAACAACAAACCACGATGATTAAATATTATATTTATCACTACGCACGACAAATAAAACCATGTGTATCTACGCTCACCTACGTGCACCTAACGTTCGTAACGATTGATACAAAAAAAAAAAAAACTTCGAGTTACGAGACCATCTAACATATATACGGTATTGCTAACGTGGAGTATATAATTCCTTGAATAAATTATGGATAAAACCAGTCGTGATATTTTGTTTTTTTGACATATCATACAATTTTTCTACGTTTTTAACCATAATATATGTGTATATATAGAGTCTTTAACTTTTTATTTCGAGATTGACAAAAAAAAAAACTTTGTATTTCGAATTTATCGAGTCTTTTACATATTAGCACACTAGTGAAGCAAAGCCATAAGTTTTAGAGCGTTTCTGGAGCATTATGCAAGAAGTCAAAGTTAGAGCCGAGCATTGACCTTAGTGTCGACCGACGTTCACTCTTAGTGTCGGCTGACACTGAATCCCAACAAGATTTATGCGCGAGATTGAACTACATCTTTTGAAGAATTCCAAAGAAGTCCAGAAGTTTCACTATTTCTAATTTAGCCCCAAACGTGTTTAGACTATTAATTAGGGTTTTGAGAATTTATTCTCAAATATTTTGTTCTCGCTTTTGGCTTTTGGAGACTTGAAGAGATTATTGCTATTGGAGCTGATCTGCTACTCTGTAACATTTGAAAGAAGGATTCTGAATCCCGTTAATTCTATCTGTTTAGTCTTTGGTTTCCAATTCAATTATGTGTTATCCATCCAATATCATGTTTGAGTAGTAACCATTGTTAGATTTAGGGATTCTCATATGGTTTCATGCTTTGTTAGATCTCTGAATAATTATGATTCTAAATCATTCTGTTCATCACCTAAATTAGACTTAAGGCTAAATTCTGATAAGTTGATGAGAGTAGAGACACAAAAGTGTTTAGGAAGAATTGTATTATACTCTCATGAGAATAAAGTACAATACTACATAGACTTATATAGTGGTAGAATTAACATAATTCATAAACTAATAAGGAATATAATATATTAGAGATAATGGTAAATTTTCTATTCTCAGATATTCGTCTCTATCTTTTCAAATCCTTCTTGATTCTTCAAGATCTTTCCTGATATGGTCGATCTTTTTTAGATCTCTCAATATCCTCTCGCAAGCTCATACGTGGTAACACGTGTGAGATTGGACAAATTTTCAAAATATCAGCAATATACCTTGCCGTCAGGTCATCAAATTGACGTTTATACTCGGTCGAAGAGTTCTTCATTGACGTTTATACCAGGTCGTAGGGTCAAATCGGCTGTAATACCCGGCTATCGGGTCATCATCGATGTTTATACCCAGTCGTAGGGTTCTTCCAGTAGTAAGGGATAAAAATCGCGATTGCGACATCCAGAAGTAATTCGCGATTGCGAAGTAGAAAAACAATTCACGAAGGTGAGAAGTCAAAAAAAATGTCATCGCGAGGGCGAATAAAACATCATCCCCATCAAAATCTTGAACAAATCCACCTCAGGTCAATGTTCATAATTGCAAAGAAATTCAAACACACAAGAACTAAGTATGTCGACTCTCGTAATTCTCATTCTTAAGAAAAATAAAATAGGCTAATAGCCAAAGTTTTGGACAAACTCACAAGCCAATTTGGCTGCACCACGGCCACTTTTTCTTTTTCTTTTTCAAAATCAAAAGCAAACACGTAGTTCTGGCAAAGACGATAGATAATAATATTAAGTAAAACAAGCATAATCAAATGCTTAAAACATGCAAAATAAAACAAAAGAGAAAGAGACTTCTAAAACGAAGCACAATCGTGTGCTAAAAAAACCAAAATAAAGGAAAACTTTTTTTTTTTTAACCAACGAAAAACGTAAATCATAGATGCGGAACCATTAACTTCGATCCCAAAGAATCGTCTGCTCTGATACCATGATAAGTTGATGAGAGTAGAGACACAAAAATATTTAGGAAGAATTTTATTATAGTCTTATGAGAATAAAGTACAATACTACATAGACTTATATAGTAGTAGAATTAACATAATTCATAAACTAATAAGGAATATAATATATTAGAGATAATGGTAAATTTCTTATTCTTATATATTCGTCTCTATCTTTCCAAATCCTTCTTAATTCTTCAAGATCTTTCCTGATATGGTCGATCTTCTTTAGATCTCTCAATAAATTCTGAACTGATCCCTTAGAACTTAGATTTTAGATTAATAATTTGGCACGAGAGTGTGAACTAAAATCTGACAGAACCTAGTGTGACCAATTTGACTAGATACAAAGAGATTTGGTTTAGGAGAATTGTGAACTGAAGAACTTGCTATTAATGCCTGTCTAGAACTCTACGATTGCAAAGAGATTTGAATCGTTAGGTTGCTAGACATAGAGAACAAGTGCAGCGAGAGTTGAATTGTTTAACTTTTGTGATTCTAGTTCCTGAACCTGTGCTTAATCTGAATCCTAATTAATTAAGTGTCTGACATCGCATGATTTCCTGAGAACTTCCTAAGTCTAGCGTCTTTCTCACACCGAAACACAACTTTTATTTACTTGATATTTACTGCTTTCAACCTATTCGCACTTGCTTAGATATAGAGAACGAACAAATTTCATATTAATATTCTGAGTACCATTGTTCGATACCCTAGATACTACAACATCGACATTGTACACTTGCAGTTAGAGCTAGAGATAATTCTTTTCCTATCAAGTTTTTGGCGTCGTTGCTCTGGTTCTCTGTTTTTATTGATAGTATTCGTTCGATATCTTTTCTAAGCTTTTTATTTTAGTTACTTACATCTCTTTGTCTCCTTTGTCTTTGTAGTTGCAGGAAACCGCGACCAGGCCTACTTAGTGTCGACCGACATCCCATTAGTGTCGACCGACACTCGACTCAGAATCAGGTTTTGAGTTCAGTGTATGCCTAATCGTCACACCAGAAGCAACCCAAACAAGGAGCTTTTGAATCTCAGGAATCAGGAGTATGGTAGGCTAGAGAGAACGACCTGGAAAACGAAAACACAATCGAAAATGAACCGTGTTGTGATTGTTATTGCAGGTGAAGATGGTGTTCTTCATGATCGTGAGGGTCATGTCTACAATGGCCAAGGACAGAGGTTGGACGCTAATGGAAAAGTGATTCAGATACCTGTGAGATCCGGGATTCACACTAAGAATTTGTATTCGTGGATTTGGACTTTTGGATATAGAAATGGTATAGTTTCCTATGAATCAAAGACTTTATTGAGATTGTTCGTCGAGATAGAACACACACAGTCAAGAACAGAGTACAAAGTATAAGATCGAGCTATCTAATCGAAGTGTTCTTAGCCTAGGTTGGAATATCTTTAATGGGTCGCCACTTCTTTTCTTAAATAGTCTCGACTCTGATCTCTTCGTCCTGATATTTCGGCCTCGTCATCGTAACGATCTACGAGATTTATGCGGATCAGTTGAACTGGCGAAGACCGAGTCGCTCTATCTCCACGTCATCTTCTGCCGAGCTCGAGCTCGATTGTCTCCGGCTTCGGCATCGTCTGGGCCTTGCCAGGGCGTTTGTTTCGCTTGGGCCCATCGAAGGAGTCGGCTCTTTTGTCTGTCTTTGATTCTGGAATGGGCTCATAATTATGGGCCTCTGTCTTGTCTGTTAATGGGCCGGATTTCCTAGAGGGAAATCCAGTACCAACAATAGCCCCCCAGCCCATTGAATTTTGAGAAGTCGAGGTTAATGGGCGGTGGACGTTCTTGGGAAAAGGCGCGTACCTCGGATGTGACCAATCTAATGATTATTTTTGCCCCATCCGTTGATCTTGTTTCAATCCAATGGTGCGGAGCGAGCGCGTGAGACGGGCTGAACTGCTTATCAGCGCGTCTGCAGTCGTTGCGTGTACAGGTTTTGAGAATCTTATCTTTCACCGTAGATCTGGTCGATCGTCGACGGCTCAGATTCGAAGATCGCGAAGCGTCTTCTCGGGCTCGTTCTTTTTGGTGAAGTGACCTAATTACTGCGCATTTGTAGCCGTTGATCTTAGATCAACGGCTGGTGAGAGGGAAGCGAGGAGTCCGAGTCATCTCGATTTTCTCAGTAATTGATGCGAGTTGGAAGTCGTACGGACTATACTGCGCACAATCTTTGATATAAATAATCATTTGTATTGTTGAAGGAAATCCTTCGCTTCCGTACTTTTATTCTGCCTTTTCCTTGTTTGAACTTTTTCTCCATACTTCCTTTGTCGTCAGAGAAAAAGTTTCTTTTCAAGAACTTTCCATTTTATTTCATAGCTTTTAGGGATCATGCGGGAGCGAGTACGAGTGCGGCGGCGGGATCGTTCGGACCGCACCCGCCGTCTTCGTTAACCGTGGACCGTATCCAGCAATTGAGGGCGCTTTGCCGGATTCCAACGGAGGTTGAAATCGTCATCCCTTCTTCGGAGGTATCCCCCGAAACGGTCGTAGAGGGTTACTGCTGCGCCTCCTACACGTATTTCGAAAAATGTGGGCTCTTTTTTCCCATTCCCCGCCTCGTCTTCTTGGTGCTGGCCCAACTCCAGATGGCTTTCTATCAGATGACGCCGAACTTCGTTCGGTACGTTATCGGACTCGGAGTCAGGGCTGCGGAGGAAGGGATTGAGTTCGGTCCCGAGGAGTTAATGCGGGTTTGCTCGGTGAAGCAAGATTCCCGCTTTCCGGGGTCGTATCGTCTTTCCCCCCGGTTTGGGAGGATCTTGGACGGTCTCCCGCCGAGAGAAGGATGGAGGGACCAATACTTTTTCTTTAGGATGACCCACCACTCGGTTGGGGAGTTCGACTGCTCGGTCGTTCCCTCGCGGTGGGCTTCCGATGTTGGTAGGACTTTTGTCTATCCTTTTTACTGCTATTTTTATTATTATTTTTTTTTGCGTCAGTTCGATTCCTGACCGGTTTTGTTCCGTACTGCAGAGTTCCCTGAATCGCTCGACCTTAACCCTGTCACGGAGGCCCTAATAACCCGTCTGAGGAGAGGTTCCGTTAACTGGGACAGTTTCACGGTCGAGCGCGTACAAGCTGCCCTGAGGGTCGATCCAAGAGGGGTTCTGCAGGGTCGATCCCGGGTCTTTCGGGAACAGCCCTTTCCTCCTGTACCTCCTCGGACCTCTCCGAGTCAAACTGTGCGACCTCCGCTTCGTATATTCGAGCGGGCGAGAGAGGGTGAGTCTCCTGTTCGCGATGTTTTGCTCGTCATTATCTGGGAAAAAGTCTAAAAAAACTCCTCTCCCCCCTTTTTTTTATTCTACAGGTCATCCTTCTTCGGGTGTGGGTTCGGATGCCAGCACTCCATCTCACAAGAAGTTATCTCGTAGATCGAGAAGTCGCCAAAACGGAAAGGACCCCATGGATCTGGCAAAAAGGGTGGAGGACGGGAGTCTGAGCAATGCGCTCTTTTTTGCCATGTGTGATTCTCCTCTCCCTTCCACGGTTATCCCCCCGAGCTTCGGGGCCCGTGATGCGGCCGCGGAGACAGGGGGGATCCTCTTTTCTCCGGTTGTTTGGAGGGCGGACTCGGTCCCGTCCAGGGAGCCGGCTTTACGCGGCCCTCGTCCGAATGATCAGAGTGTGGGTGGGGACCGTTCCCCCGTACCGAAGCGTCGAAGGATCGATACGGAGGCGAGCTCGAGCAGTTCGAGCGAGAGTGTCAGGACGCCCGGGGGTGCGGCCCGTTCGTCAAGGCGTGTTGGACCCGCAGGGGCTCGGCTTCCAGTTGCCGGGGACACGGCCTTTGGCGATTTGTATGCCAAGATGGCTGAAGCTACTGGAAAGGTATCGACCGTAGTTCTTGTCTTTGTCTTTCTTTTGTAAGAAAGATTTTTGAGATTCGTGCGTTTATGTAGTTTCTGGAGACTGCGAACAGACTTATGGCCCAGTCCGAACGCGAGCTTCGTGAGAGATCGCGGGTAGATGAGCTCGAGGCCGCTAGGAGGTCGGCTCGTATTTTGACCGCAGAGCTGCAGGATTCCTTTGCTCGAGAGGAGGAGCTTGAAAGGAAACTGGCTAGGTACGAGGGGATAGAAGCCCGGCAATTGGCTCTCGAGAATCGTGAGGAGGACCTTTCTCAGAGGCTCCGGGCGGCCGAAGGTCGGGCGTTGGCTGCCGAAGAAACGAGTCGAGTTGCCACAATGCGAGCTGCCTAAGATCGAACCGACCTGGAGAGAGTTCTCGCGGGGAGGGACTTTGACATAAAGGTTGCGTCTCACGAGGCGAGGAAGAAGATGAGTGGGGAATACTTGGAGATCCTTAAAGGGGTCAAGGAGAAGAGCGAGAAGCGGAATCTTGAAACCAACGCTGAGATTCGCCTCCAAGAAACCCTGGCCAATATCGAACTCATCGCGGAGTTTGCTTCCGGCGAGCTTGACCTGACTCTGGAAGTTCTGAGGTTGGCCGACCAGAAGAGGGCGGCAATGGAAGAGATGAGCGCCGCAGCGGTCTCTGATTTTAGTGTTGGCAAGTTGAACTTGCCGGCCGTGTCGAGTGACTCGGTCATTTTGGCGCATGCTCCGCCACCGGTTGCTCCCCGCCCTGATCAATTTGGATCGAGTCTCCCGACTGTATCTACCGGCGATCAGGCGGAGGGTGGAGATGAGGCTTCTTCGCGCTCGCGGCAATTTTGATTGTTCTAATGCTGCCCTAAGGGGCTTTTTGATATGTCTTTTTTTAGCTAAAACATTTGTTTGCCCGAGGGGGCTTTGTTTTGGTGTCGGGACTCGAGGACACTGTGTCCTCCTTTTAATGAATTTCTTTTTGAGTCTTACATGCCTTAGCATAGACTTTACTATTTTAGTACCTTCACGACTCGGTCGTTCGTACTTGAGTTCGGGTTCTTTCGTAATGTGCAGTACAAGTGTAATATTTAACGGTAAAGATAAATTGGGGTAAACTTACAAAGGTTCGTTGTGCGCGGAGGTCTTTTCGTGTGGTCGGGTACCTCGACTTCGACGTTTTCGTTTAACGGGAGAGGGTGGCCCTATAGTTCTTCCGAGCTGTATAAGGTCGGGAGAATTTTATATCTTTTGACTTTGGGAGAGGCCATTTCAGGTCGCTCGGAAAGGATACTTTCATATCGCCTTGATTTAGAAGAGATAATTTCATATCCTTCGTTTCGGAAGAGATAATTTCATATCTTTCGTTTTGGGAATGTTATGACAAGGTATTTCGCGATGATTCTAACTTTTAAGACAGAAAGAAGCATTGGATTAAGGGACTTATTTTGATTTCACAAAGATAAGTCGGTGTAACTTCGTCGGAAGCTGTTGAGCTCGGTGTGAGCTTTGTTTTTGGGGGGCGGCTGCGCTCGAAGTCGAGCTGCCTACGTACCCTTTTTAAGGGGATCAAGCCATTTCGTTGTTCGATTATGTGGATGTACTCCTAGTGGAAATACTTTTTGAGGTTGATGATGTTCCAAGGTCGTAGTTCGGGCTTCTGGGTTTCTACCGACTTGAGTCGGTAGACCCCGTCCTTCACGACGTCGGTGACCTGGTAAGGACCTTCCCATTTCGCTCCTAATTTTCCAGCGTGTTCTTCCTTTTTATGGTCGAACACTTTCCGCAAGACGAGCTCTCCTACGTGAAACCTTCGAGTTTTGATTCGGGAATCATAGCAGCGAGCTGCGGCTTGTTGGTAATTCTGGAGTCGAGCTAATGCGAGGTTCCTTCTTTTGTCGACGAGGTCAGGCTCGTCAGTTATCATCTTGTTATTGAGTTCCTCTTATCATGGGCATTCTTCCTTGCGAATGCTTGACACGAGAATTTCAGATGGTACTACCGCCTCGATCCCGTAAGCCAGCGAGAAGGGAGTCTCGCCAGTGGATTTGCGGGGGGTAGTCCGGTAGGCCCAGAGTACGGCTGGGAGTTCGTCACTCCAGGTTGTTTTGCACTCGTTGAGCCTTTTCTTGAGACTGTTCATAATCGCTTTGTTAGCCGCTTCTGCTAGCCCGTTCCCTTGGGGGTAGCGTGGCGTTGAGTATGTCAGCTTTATGTTCCAAGTTCTGCAGAACTCTTTGAACGTGTTTGATATGAACTGAGATCCGTTATCGGTGACGATCTCGTGGGGTAGTCCATGTCGGCAAACGATGTTTCGCCAGACGAACTCCTTAACGTGAACGTCCTTAATTTTCTGGTATGACTCTGCTTCAATCCACTTGGTGAAGTAGTCCGTCATCACCAACAGGTGTGTGGCTTTCTTTTTGCCAGATGCGACCAGCGGTCCCACGATGTCCATTCCCCACCGCATGAATGGGTATGGTGATGAGATAGAGGAGAGTTTCTCCGACGCTTGGTGGATAATTGGGGCATGTTTTTGGCATTTATCGCACTTGTTGGAGAAAGATTCGCATTCGGTGGCCATTGTCGGCCAATAGTAGCCTTGCCTTTTGATTCGCACGGCCAATGCTCGTCCTCCGGAATGGCTTCCGCAGGATCCGTCATGTGTTTGTGTAATCACGGCTAGGGCTTGCTTTTTGTCAAGGCATTTAAGGTAAGGTCCGCAGAGGCTCCTTTTAAAGAGCTCTCCTTGTGTGACACAGTACCTTGCACTCTGTGTTTTAAGTTTCCGCGCCTCCCATTTGTCGTCGGGAACTTCGCCGTTTGTGATGTATCGAATGATCGGAGTTCTCCAATCTTCGTCGTTGTTAGGCTCAGGTCCCTGACTAGTGGATGCGGTTTGAATTGGTCCGTCGGGGACATTCGCGACGTATACAGTGTTTCTAGGATCGGGATCATCATCAATCTCGATGATGTCGCTACTAGTGTCTCCGGGACACTCTTTGTGTTTGACATCGTCCTTCACAGCGGGCCCGTCCTCTTTCAAGGACAGAGCTTTGAGAGCTATGTCGATGCTTGGTTTTTCTATCCCTTCGACTGGTATGATCCTTTTGAGGTTAGGATCTGATGTCGATGCTAATGCGGCTAGCGCATCGGCTGCGGTGTTTTCACCTCGTGGGATTCGTGTTAGATCGAAGAATTCGATCTGTTCGGCCAATGTATGGACTACCCGTAGGTATGCTTCCATTCGTTCGTCTTTGGCCTCGTAGTCGCCATGATATTGGCTCGTGACTAGTTGAGAATCGCTGAAGGCGTTTACTTCCCGGGCTCCTATGGCTATCGCGAGTCTGAGCCCGGCTATTAACGCTTCATATTCTGCCTCGTTATTCGATGCGGCGAAGCCCAATCTAAACGATTTTTCTAGTACTTCACCCGTTGGGGAGACTAATTTCACTCCGACTCCGGACCCTTGCCTTGAGGAAGCTCCATCGACGTAGAGTTTCCATCTTTGGGCCAAAGTCGGGTCGAGTTCTATAGTCGGAGGGAGCTCGATTATGAAATCTGCCAGTACTTGTGCTTTTAGGCATGTTCGAGCTTTGTATTCAATGTCGTACTCGCTAAGTTCGTTAGCCCATTTGACCAATCGGCCTGATTGGCTCGGACTGTGAAGGATGGTTCTCAGTGGCTGAGAGGTCATCACTATGATCGAGTGCGATTGAAAATACGGTCGGAGTTTCCGAGCCGATGTTACTAGCGCTAAGGCGAGTTTTTCCATGGCGGGGTATCTGGTTTCAGCGTCGATCAAGGTCTTACTAATGTAATACACCGGCCGTTGTTCGTTTTGTTCCTCGCGAACCAGGACTCCGCTCACCGCTGCTGTCGAGACGGCTAAATAGAGGTAGAGGGGTTCTCCTTCTACTGGTTTTGCTAGTCTGGGTGGTTCGCTTAAGTAAGCTTTGAGCTGAGTGAATGCCTCTTCGCACTTTTCGTCCCAGAGGAACTTTTTGTTTGCTTTTAACAAGTGATAGAAGGGTAGACATTTATCAGTCGACCTTGAGATGAAGCGATTCAGAGCAGCTATTTTGCCGGTTAGGCGCTGGACTTCTCGCGTTGTTCTGGGAGATTTCATCTCTATGAACGTTGCGATCTGTTTGGGGTTCGCTTCGATCCCTCTTTCGGTCACCAAGTAACCGAGGAACTCTCCTGAAGGGACCCCAAAGGTACATTTAGATGGGTTGAGTTTCATCCCATACTTATTAAGAATGGTAAAGCATTCTTTTAGTTGGGGGATGTGATCCTCGTACGTGGAAGATTTTACCAGAATATCATCGATGTAGACTTCCATGGTTTTGCCTAGGAGTCCTGAAAACATCTTGTTGACGAGGCGCTGGTAAATCGCTCCTGCGTTTTTCAGTCCGAAGGGCATGACTTTGTAGCAGTACGTGCCTCGATCTGTTATGAACGAAGTCTTTTCTTGGTCTTCAGGGTTCATCAATATTTGATTATACCCTGAGAACGCGTCCATAAAAGATTGTAGCTGATGTCTGGCGGTAGCTTTGACCAGTCGGTCGATGTGCGGGAGTGGGAAGCTGTCCTTTGGACATGCTTTGTTGAGATCCGTGAAGTCTACACAGACCCTCCACTTTCCGTTCTTTTTCTTAACCACCACGGGGTTCGCGAGCCAGTCGGGGTACTTGACCTCTCTGATCGATCCGATTTTTAATAACCGATCGACCTCGTCATTGACGGCTTTGGCCCGCTCAGGACCTAGTTTTCGACGCTTTTGTCTTACCGGTTTGTAGGTTGGGTCGACATTCAGCTCGTGGCTGGTTACGTCGATATTGATCCCTTTCATGTCTGCTGAAGACCAGGCGAAGGAGTCGACGTTCTTTTTGAGAAAAGAGACCAGTTCGTTCTTAACCGGCTCTGATAGGTCGATTCCGATGGCAACGAGTCTTTCGGGATGAGCCTCGTCTATGCAGACCTGAGTCGTGAGGTCCTTTGGGGGTCCTATTTGACTGGGGTCGTTCGACCTTTTGGTCTGCATGGTGGCGAGCTCCTCCTCTTTCTGTAATTACTACGCAGGGGATTTCTCGATCTGCTTGTATCCGTTCATGTAGCAATGACGGGAAATCTTTTGACTTCCGTAAATGGTTTTGATCCCTTTGGGAGTCGGGAACTTTACGCATTGGTGGTAGGTCGATGGTACCGCTTTCATGTCGTATATCCATGGTCGACCTAGGATTGCGTTATAGGGAGCTGGCCGATCTACTATGACGAACTCTGTCATTCTCCGAACTCCTACAGCAATTACTGGGGCGAAGACAGAGCCCATCGAGTATGTCGTCTCGCCAGCGAAACCTACTAGTGGTGTCTTTTCTTCCACAATCTCGGAGTCGTTGAAGTCCATCTTTTTGAACGCGTCGTAAAAGAGGACATCTACCGAACTTCCTGTGTCAATCATTATCCTTGAGAGTTCGACATCTCCCACTACTAGACAAACGAGGAGGGCGTCGCCGTGTGGTTTGTCGAGATTACTTGTCTCGCTCTCGTAGAAAATGATTTCGTGGTCTGGACCCAACATTGGGGTTTTCCCCCCTCTGTCGGTCTCGACTCTTCTTTGAAGAGCTTTGATCGAATTGACCGAGTCGCGGCAAAGCTTGGAGCCACCGAAGATGAAGTCGATTCGTTTAGGGGGTATATCCCGTACACCCCCCCCCCCCCCCCCGCGCAGAGACGAGGGAGATTGATTCTTGAGCGTAAACTTTTGGCAGGAGCCGGAGGCGGGGATAGCGCCGAACCTCCCGGAGTGCCGCTCAGGTTAAGCTCGCCGAGGATGAACTTGACTCGCTTCCACGACCCTTGAGGGAGTGTTTCGGGAGATTCCGGCTCTTTTGACCGTTCCCGTTTGTTCTGAGAGTGCTTTTTGGAGTTCGACTCCTTGGTCTGTTTGTTTTCCTTTTTGTCGGACAGAGTCTCCTCCTCGACTTCAGAGTCTTTTTTGCTTTCGGACTCTTGTTTTTAAGCCTCTGCTTTAACTCGAGTATAGCAATCCTCGGTCGAGTGTCCTCTTTTATTGTGGAAATCACAGAATTTTTCCTTGTCGAACTCGAATTTCTTCGAGCTCTTTGGGCTCTCGACCGCGTTGACATTCCCTGATTTAAGGGAATCCTTTTTCGAGTTCGAATTCTGTGAGCCCGACGGGTTCCTTTCTTTCCGGTGTTTTTCCCTGAGGGCCGTGGTTTCGTCCTCGAGGCGAGCAAAGGACGATGCGCGATGGAGGGCTTCATCGAGCGTTTGAGGTTCGCGGACTGTTATTTCCTCGCGGAATCTGGTTGAGAACCATAGTCCTCGTCTCAATGCTTCTATAGCTACCTTGTCTCGTGGGTTCGCGATTTTGGATTTTATTTTCTTAAATCGGTCGATGTACGAGTGAAGTGTTTCGTCGGGTTTTTGAGAGACGCCAAATAGGGCTGCCTCAGTAGTCTTTTCCTCGATGAAAACGGAGTGTTGCTTGAGGAAAGCCGTCATGAACTGGGTGAAGTTGTCAATGGACCTTTCTTCCAGTCCGGCAAACCATTCTAGGGCAGAGCCTGATAGGTTTTCTGCGAAGAGCCTGCAGAAGGCTGGCTCCCTCTCCTCATCGGTAAGGTACACCCTTGCCATCGCTAGTCGGAATGCCCTGATGTGGGCTTTCGGGTCTGATTTCCCAGAGAATTCTGGAAACTTAGTTTTCTTGATCTCTCGGATCCTTGCAAATGCAATCCGATCTGTGAACGGCGTTTGTTGTGTTTCTTCGATCACTCGATCGATGTCAGAAGCCGCGCTCGTCGCCATGTGAACTTTCGAGCTCAGACTGTTGAACTAGGCTTTAGCCTGCTCAATGTATTGTCTAAGCATATCGTGTTCATCGCCCTCTGCAGGTGCGAACTGGACTTGTGCCTGACCTGACGTTTGTTCCGGAAAAATGGGGTCGAGGAGATCGATCGTTGGGATCGACCTCGTCTGATCGACCTGGGGCGTTCAAAACTGAACTGAGTTTGATCCGTTAAGGAGTCCCGAGCTCGAGGCGAAGGCAGAACCTCCTAGTTGCCTCGGTCGGATGTTAGAGTTACTCGAGAAAGGTGGTGGCCCGGGTAATGGTCGGTTTCTTGATCCGGTTGGATCTGTGACCATTGAACTCGCACCAAATGGGGTCGGTATCGTGGTAGGGGTCATTGTAGGGCGGAAGCCGCTATTTGACGTATTACCGAAATTTCCCGACGTTGCCGGAGGAGTTACTACCTGGGAGAAGTCCAAGCGGCTACACGGTGGAGGACTTATGGGAGTTCGCGTTGGTCCGCCCCCTTGGCTTTGACTGGCGAGCTCTTCAAGACGGGCGTTCAGGCGCCGCTCTTGTTCCTCGAGCTGCGCTGCCAGAGAACGGTTCGCGATCTCTTGGGCCCTTACGCTTGCCTCGTTGTTTCTCGTTCGATCTACCAACAGGCTTAACATCGAACGGATCTCGGCAAGATCGCTTGGCCCTTGTCTCTGTGGAGCAGAAGGTAGTGGTGAATTGGGTCTGGTTACTCCAAATCCCCCTCCTGGGGTGGGTATTGAGTCATTTCTCATCCACACCCAGTTTCTGCTCGGATGATTAGTTCCTGACAAAACATTTGTCGGAGTCTTGCTCGTCGCGATTGTTTGAGCGACGGAGCCGGCTGGTGCCGAGGTCGTGGAGACTGAGGCAGAGCTCGTCAACACGCCGTCGGTCTGACCCATGTTTCTTACCCCGGTAGTGTTCTGAGGAACGTTGTCGACCGTTTGAGGGCGGTCAACTGGTGGTGTGGCGCTGGGAGAGCCAGTTTGGTCGGGATTCATCTCGATCTATCGGATCTAGGATCTGATTCTTAAGATAGGAAAGGCTATAGAATGTCCCCACAGTCAGCGCCAAATGTGAGATCCGGGATTCACACTAAGAATTTGTATTCGTGGATTTGGACTTTTGGATATAGAAATGGTATAGTTTCCTATGAATCAAAGACTTTATTGAGATTGATCGTCGAGATAGAACAAACACAGTCGAGAAGAGAGTACAAAATATAAGATCGAGCTATCTAATCGAAGTGTTCTTAGCCTAGGTTGGAATATCTTTAATGGGTCACCACTTCTCTTCTTAAATAGTCTCGACTCTGATCTCTTTGTCCCGATATTTCGGCCTCGTCATCGTAACGATCTCCGAGATTTATGTGGATCAGTTGAAGTGGCGAAGACCGAGTCGCTCTATCTCCACGTCATCTTCTGCCGAGCTCGAGCTCGATTGTCTCCGGCTTCGGCATCGTCTGGGCCTTGCCAGGGCGTTTGTTTCGCTTGGGCCCATCGAAGGAGTCGGCTCTTTTGTCTGTCTTTGATTCTGGAATGGGCTCGTAATTATGGGCCTCTGTCTTGTCTGTTAATGGGCCGGATTTCCTAGAGGGAAATCCAGTACCAACAATACCTATCAATGAAGCTCATGCAGGCCCATAGCTAAAACTTCAAGGGGGTGGTAATGCGCAACCTAATGCACCGCCGGTTGGGAGAACTCTTGCTGATTAAATAGCCTGATAAATTCTATGCTAACAGGTCTGCGATTGTACCTCCTCCCATCCAAAGGAATGAATTTGAGCTGAAGACTTCCTACTACACTCTTGTGGGACAACATCTTTCTCATGGACACGCACATGAGCATCCCATAGACCATATTGAGAAGTATGAGTCATTGCTCACAGGGGTGAAGTACAGTAGCGTGAGCTATGACTTCTTGCACTGTAATCTTTTCGAACACTCTCTTGGAGGAGAAGTTGCAAATTGGCTTAAGCTGATTCCACCTGGGACTCTGAATACCTGGGATGCAGTTAAGAGGAAGTTCCTCATACACTTTTATGATGATGCTAGATCTGATTAGCTAAGATAGGAGCTTCAAGAGTTCCATAAGGGACCTACAGAGCCTCTTAAGCCGCGTGGGTGAGGTTTAATGTACCAGAGATACTGCCCTCATCATGGTTTCTCTAAAGTACAGCTGCTAGGCATTTTCTCCAGAGGTGTTGTTTTGTGGTATCAGATGGCTTTGGATGCTGTTAGCAATGACAACTTAAATACCAAATCTCCAGAGCAAGCTAAGGAGCTGATTGAGAACTTGGTGTATAGCAGTAGCACTAAGAATGTTGATTTTGTGAGGAAGAAATCATGAGGAAAAGGTGATCGCTCGCATATAGCAGAGATGAGGAACAAGATTGATTTTGTCCACAGCCTTCTGATTGGGTAAAAGAATGTCCATTTTGCTCAAGATGTTGAGGTATTTGATGCTGAGGAATGTTGTGAAGAAGAAGATGTGAACTACATCATTGGGACTGGTTTTCAGGGTAACTGATTTGGAAATCAGCAGGGTAACAGCTCTACACTGGTAATGGTCAGAGGAGCTCTTTCAAAAGCAATCAAAACTCTTCTAGATTTGTCTAAAAAACCTGCTTTTCTAAAGCCTTTTCAGCAAAGGACTTATGGAGCTTCCTCCTACCAGACACTTCTTGCACCTACACATGCAAATATATTGGAAGTTATGATGGATCAATTACTTGAGGAACAAACAAAGACTACAGTGGACTTCAACATGAAGATAGATGCGCTTTGCACTAATCTGAATGGGAAGTTTGAGTCTTTGTGCACACATGTGAAACAGTTGGATACTCAGGTTGCACAGATTGCTGGAGCTGTTAAGAGGCAAGATGGATTCCTTCCTGGAAGGACATATGCCAATCCTAAGCATCGTGCAATGCGATAACATTAAGGAGTGGGACAGAGCTGCAAAATGTTTCAATAAAGCCCCTGAATTCTAAAGAACTCGTGGAGTTAGAAGAATTGGAAGAAGAATAGGATGTTCTCGAGAGGGTATTTTTGGGCGACGTTAACCCTCAGTGTCGACCGACACTAACTTCTTTGAGATCCCGTGACGAACAGAAATCGACTAACATCAAAGGAAAATCGGCCGATGTAGATCTACATCAAACAAACGTCGGTCGACATCAAGCTCGTACAGGGTTTGATGCTGTGAAAACAACCCTTGTTGCTGATGGGAAGGTTTATAAACCCAAGGTACCCTTCTCAAGGAACCACAAGAAGTCTAAGTTTGAGCGATATGAATCTAGATACAAATTTTTGCTGAAAAAGCTCACTCGTCCAGTGCCATTGATTGATGCTATCAACACTACTTCAATGGTGAAGAGATGCTTCAAACAGATGCTGTTTTCTGATATGGATGATGAGGAATTTGTAATGATGATCAGTGAGGTCTGTAGTGTTGTAATCCGGAACAGAATTCCACAGAAACTGAAGGACCCATGAAGCTTTGTCTTTAACTGTACTATCTTTATAGATAGGTTTGATAGATCGTTATGTGATCTGGGATTGAGCGTCAATCTGATGCCTTATTCTGTTGCTAAGCGGATGGGGATGACAGACTTTGCAGCTACTAGGATCTCTCTGATTCTAGCTGGTCTTTCTATCAGGATTCCAGAGGGTTTTTTGGAGGATGTAACAGTGAAGATTGGTGGATGTGTGATTCCTACAGATTTTATAGTCTTGCAGTACAATGATGAGCCTAAAAATCCTCTTATCCTGGACAGACCATTCCTGGCTACAGCTGGTGCAATCATTGATGTAAAACAAGGAAAGATTGGACTGAATGTGGTTTATCTGGTGATGAATTTCGACATGGATAAGCTGATGAGACACCCTACGATTGATGGACAGACGTTCTATGTGGACACATTGGACAATCTGGCTGCAGAGTTTTTGAATCAGATGCATCCGGCAGATCCTTTGGAGCGCGCTTTGATGGGTATTGATTAGGGTTTGGAGATTCAGGATAGAACTACTGTTGGGTATTTCAGACTGATGGACGCTGGTGAGCAGGTGATGCAGTTGATAGCTCAGGAGGATCTGGTTGGCACTTCACAGAAAGCTGCAACACTTGAAGATTTGAGTGAGGAAAAAACTCCAAATATTGAGCTGAAACAACTACCATCAGGCCTTAAATATGCATTTCTTGGTTAGAATTTTACTTATCCTGTTATTATTAATGCTTATTTGAATAACGCAGAACTCACCCTCATGCTAAGTAAGTTGCGCAAGCATCGCAAAGCTCTTGGCTATTCTCTTGATGATATTTCAGGTATCTCTTCAGACTTGTGCATGCATAGGATACACCTTGAGGGTGAGAGTATGTCATCAATTGAGAACCAGAGGCGTATGAATCCGAACCTGAAAGAAGTGTTGAAGAAGGAGATCATGAAGATGCTACATGTTGAGATCATCTATCTTTTTTCAGACAGTGATTGGGTCAGTCCAGTTCATGTGGTTCCTAAGAAAGGAGGAGTCACAGTGATGAAGAATGATAAGGATGATTTGATTCTTACACGGACAATCACTGGTCACATGATGTGCATTGAATACTAAAAGTTTAATGCAGCCACCTGAAAGGCTCCCTTTCTGCTACCTTTCGTTGACCAGATGCTGGAAAGGTTGGTAAATCATCCATAGTACTGCTTTTTGGATAGTTATTCTGGTTTCTTTCAGATCCCTATTCATCCAGGGGATCAGGAGAAGACCATTTTTACATGTCTCTATGGTACTTTTGCATATCGCACAAAGCCATTTAGATTGTGTAATGCTCATGCGACCTTCCAGAGATGCCTGGCGTCTATCTTCACAGACATGATTGAGGACTTCAGGGAGGTCCTTATGGAAGATTTCTCTGTCTACGGATCGTCCTACAACACTTGTATGAATAATCTGTGTAAAGTGCTGCCTAGATGCGAGGAAAATCACTTTGTTCTAAATTGGGAGAAGTGTCATTTTATGGTTAGAGATGGCATTGTACTTGGGCACAGAGTATCTGAGGCAGGGATTGAGGTTGATCGAGCTAAGATCGAGGTGATGACAGGGCTGCAGGCACCGGATTCAGTTAAGGGAGTGAAGAGTTTTCTTGGACATGCTAGATTTTACAGGAGGTTTATCATGGACTTTAGCAAGATAGATAGACCACTCACTGCACTTCTCTACAAAGATGTGAAGTTTGAGTTCACAGATGAGTGTTATTCTGCATTTCAGGAACTGAAACAGGCCTTTATCTCTGCTCCAATTGTGCAACCTCCAGACTAGGATTTACCATTCGAGGTAATATGTGATCCTAGTGACTACGTATTAGGAGTTGTACTTGGCCAGAGGAAAGATAAGAAGCTTCATGCTATCTACTATGCTAGTAGAACTCTTGATGATGCGCACAGAAACTATGAAACAACTGAGAAGGAGTTCCTAAAAATTGTCTTTGCCTTTGAGAAATTTCATCCATATCTGATTGGATCTAAGGTGATTGTGCACACAGACCATTCTGCACTTAAATATTTGATGCATAAGAAGGATGCTAAGCCAAGGTTGTTTCGATGGATTCTACTTCTCCAAGAGTTTGATATCGAAGTGAAAGATAAGAAAGGTGTGGAAAATGGTGTAGCTGATCATCTCTCACGGATCAGGATTGGTGAAGACGTTTCTTTAAGTGATTTTCTATCTAAAGAGAACATCTACATGGTTGAGACAGGTTTTCAGACGGAATATGCAGGAATCATGCATTCTGCATGAGTCTCAGAACTAGAGACGGTCGACATCCATTCAACGTCGGTCGACATTAGACTCGAAAGCACGGGCAGAAATCGACTACGGTCGACATCCATCGACCAATTGGGGTTGACGTCGACCGAAATTAACTCTAGTGTCGTCAACATCAACTGCAGATGAGCACAAAATTTTCAGATGGTCAACTTGACATGTTTATAGCTGAATTTTCCCTAGGTTATCTCTCTAATAGACCACAGTATGCTGATATAGCTAATTACCTTGCAGCAGAGGATGAGCCTGGAGTCTTTAAGGGTTATGCGAAGAAGAAATTTCTTCGAGAAATCAGGCGTTACTATTGGGATGAGCCCTATTTATACAAGCATTGCTCTAATGGTATCTATAGATGTTGAATCACCGAGTCTGAAGTTGAGAATGTGATGCATCACTGACATGGTTCTGAGTATGCTGGACACTTTGCTATATTCAAGAAAGAGTCCAAAGTCCTTTAAGCAGGCTTCTGGTGACCTACAATGTTTAAGGATGCTCAGTTATTTGTCTCGCAGTGTTATGTATGTCAGAGGAGAGGGAAGATTAGCAAGAGACTTGAGATGCCACATTATTTCATCTTGGAAGTTGAAGTCTTTGACTGTCGGGGCATCGATTTCATAGGACCATTCTCATCTTCCAATGGGAATAAGTATATCTTTGTTGCTTTGGATTATGTATCTAAGTGGGTTGAAGCGATTGTTAATCCAACCAATGACTCTTCGGTAATTCTTAAGTTGTTTAAGACTATCATCTTCCCCAGATTTGGAGTGCCTAGGATTGTGATAAGTGATGGTGGTTCTCACTTCATCGACAAGGTCTTCGAGAAGCTGCTGAAAAAGCATGGTGTAAATCATCGTGTGGCTACTCCAGATCACCCTCAGACTAGTGGACAGATTGAGGTATCCAATAGATATATCAAGGAGATTCTAAAAAAGAAAGTGGGAAAGACTACAATATAGGGTCTATTGCATCACTTAAATAGTATAAAAAAAATAAACGATACTAAATTACATTACTTATTTAAAAATTATGTAAAATATATAGTTTAACATCACTTATAATAATTGATATTGTTTTGACTTGTTAAACATCAAATCCATATAATTGATACAAATTTATATTAGTTTACATCATTTAAAAGAAATCAATACAAAATATGAATTCACATCAGTTAAATAATTGATGTATTTGAACATTTGAATTAACATTACTTAGAAAATGATACAAAATTTACTTTAATAAAAAAATCGATACTAATAACATTTTATTAATACAACACCTAATAGAAATTTTTATGAACTTATCATAAAAATTTACAGCAATAAAATAATCAATATTGGATTTCACAAAAGTAAATTTTATTTTTGAAACTTATTAATCTTTTTTGAAGTCTTTTATACAACATGTAGTCATATTTTACATTTGATTGCTTTATGTTGAAATGAGTATTTTAAGAAAGAATGAAATGTATACAAGGTGTTGTATACGTATGTTTATTAATACTGTTAATTCCTTTTTTAAAGTAAATATTGTAGGCGGGTTCATCGCCAAAATAAAATTATTGTGGTAAGTGGAGCTTTCTCCAAGAGATATTTAAAAATGTTTTCAAATATATATTTAATTTGGCAGGAGATCTTTTAATATCTTCATTTTATTCTCATAAAAACGAATTATATTTGTTTCCGAATTGTATCATTTTTTCTCGCACACAAACCTCCCACAATCTTCCTAAATAAATGCTACATTATCTTCAAGAAAGTTTTCAAAAGATCTTGTAGAAATAGTTTTGGAAACAATTATGTATTACTTAAAACCTCCACATTCCTTCTGAAGCATATCTCTATTACTCCTTATTTTTCTTTATATATGTATCTGATCCACAAATTCTTTAAAAACTCCAATCTCTATTACTCTTCAGATTTTTTATTTACTCTTTTTTTTTTATCTTGTTTTCAAAACTGACATTAGTGTTGGCTATTGATACATGTGGAGAATCCGTGAATCACAAGATCAATTTAGAGATGGTGATATTGAAAATCTTAAATCCTACTTACACTGTTTGGAAAAACAAAAGGAAAAGGTACTTAATATTTGTGCTACATACACTTGAAATTATTACATCTTTCCAACGATTTCTAAGCAATCTAACAGTTTACTTAGTCCAAATTTTGCAGAATAAATATTTTCTTTAACTAGGATGATTCAAAGGCTTCACAAACATAAAACAATTTACTATTTGTTCTACAAATGGAAGAGTTGAGATAACACAATTTTTTTTTTGAATTTTCCAAGATGAAGAAAATTGGAGTCCAAGAGAAGGAAATTGGAGAAGATCCTAAATCTACTTTATTGTTTTTTAATTCATACTACCTTGAACTTTTTATTATTATTTGTGTAAATAAAGATGATGTATTATCAAAATCTTCTGGAATATTTTGTAAATGAATATCGGATGAATAGACCCACCATCTTTTGCTACAAAAAAACAACTAATTGTGAAATGATAATTTTATTTATTGGTCATTTAATTTTTAAATATTAAATAGAAGAAAAATATTAATTAAATAAATTATTATTTAAAAATTACGACTATTTTTAGTATTAATTAGGATCAATTATTTATAAATGACATAAATATTTACCATCAATTATTACAATAGTAGCAAATACTAACATCAATTGTAGAAAGGGTTTTGTGCATAAAAACTCTTCACCTGGTCATTTTTTCATATTAAGTCCTCACCTGATTTCTATGCCAGTCAACCCTCATACCTCAGGTCAAACCGCAATATAGACCCTCAGTACTGATGACGTGGCTCCGTGAGAATGTTTAACAGAGATAGAAACGGCGTCGTTTTGATTCATTGTGAAACAATATGTTTTCTTTCTTTCATGTCGTTTTATGCACTTAAACAACACGTAATCTGCTTTCAAAATTATTGGGCTTAACAATTGAAATTGGGAAATTATGGTTCATTGCAGCTTCTTCTGGTTATTTTGGGGGAAAAAATATAGCGATGTTGAGCACATTGTGATCTTAATTGAGCATCGCTTTCATCTAGTCTAGGTAAGATTTTGTCTTCGACTTCTATTTCATTTTCATTTCTATTCCTCGGTTTCTATTAATCGAGCATCACTTTCATTTCTGTTCCTTACTTCGATTTGATATTGGCAGTCTGTATTTACGCTGCAAAATCGAATTCTCGGTTGAAGTTGAGATGGTTCCAAAGTAATTTCTTCGCCTTCGCGATAAATAACACTGAAGATTTTTGTCGTAACTGGTGTGATTGGTATTTTCTGTTTCAAATTTCAGTTTGGATCTGTTTATGTGGATTGGTGGCTATTGGTCTAGTGATGGGTCTTATTTGGGAGGTGAATCTTATCAGATTGGGAGAGTTGTAGTGGTTTTAATTTGGCTAATGTTGAGGCTATTATGGTAGAAAATCTCGAATTAGAGGATAGTCCGAAGAAGTTTGCTTTGGTTTCCACCAGAAAGTCCTGAAAAAGAGAAGATGTCGAAGATGACGAAATGTTAAAGAAAGCTTTATCTTATGGGGTGAAGGTTGGTGCTTTGATTTTGTTTGTTGTTTGGGAGGATGATCAATATTTGAATAGTGGTGGTCCAATGCTTGGCGATATATTGTCAGAAGATGAAAGTGAAGTTAATGAGAGCGGTTCAGAAGAAGATAGTGAAAGTAATTTGGGACAAAATAAAGAGAATGAGGTTGATGATGCTAATGATAATGAGTTGAAGATTGAAGAGGATTGAGGAAGCAGTGACAGTGATGGCCCTAGCCATGAGGTTATAGATGAGAGCAAGTATAAGAAGTTTGAAATTGGGCAGTCATATGTCCTTGGAAGATATATGGATCGATTAATAGTACAAGTTATCGGTGTGTGGTTAGGTCTCTATAAGAGGAGCATGACTGTACGTGGCAAGGCAAAGTTACACTGCTCAACAATGCACGCATTGCTGAGCTTTTTGAGGAAGAGTTTAGGTTGAATCCTCATATCTCAGCTACCCAACTACAAGCAAAATTACTCAAGCCTAACATCAACGTTACTTGGACAATATGCGAGAGGAGCAGACTTAGATGTCTTCATTCATTTGATGCTGAACAGGCTGAGTCCTTTGCTAAAATGTTTGACTATGTTGCACTAAAACATGGATGGAAGGCAGCTTGTAGGAGAATCATACATGTTGATGGTACATTTATGAAATTGCGTATGACATGCATGCTATTGGTGGTTTGTGGACGAGATCCTAATAAGCAAATGTATCCCATAGCTTTGGCCATTGTCGATGCTGAAACCAAAGAAAACTGGTTGTGGTTTTTTGAACACTTGATAGATGACATAAGATTGGAATCGGGGAATGGCTTGACTTTGATAAGTGACCAATGCAAGGGTCTGAATGGGTTGTAGGTTTGGTACTTCCGTTTGCTGAGCACAGGTTGTGTGCACGTCATGTCTACCACAACTGGAAGAAAGGGTACAGTGGTGCTTTGTATGAATATATTTTCTGGGGAGCAGCCAAAGCCTACCACGAAAGCATCCAAACACTATAACAGCCGCTCAAGCTGTTTCTTAGAATGCAATCGGCTCTCAAGCTTCACAAGCTTCTCAAGCTCCAGGAAGCATTTCAAAGGCCCTACCAAAACCAAAACCAGGCTGACCACGAAGAAGTTGGTTTGATCCTAGCACAAGCCAACAAGAAGCTCTTCCTCAGCCTCCACAACCAAATTACGATACCGGTCCTATACAACTATTCCGGGTAATTTGTTGACAACTAAACCTGATAGTCTTTGTTCTAATTTAATATTAACATCATTGACTTCCTAAGCAGGAGGGTTTTGGAGTCTTCACAAGTCCATACACAGGTCACGATTACATATTTATCGGATCGAGAGTTGTGGATACAAGTGACAACACGATCTTACCAACCAATTTTTATCGGGCAAGGGAATGCAAGAAGATGTCTACTCGTGGGAAAGGACAAATCAAGGGATGTGGTAAATGACTGTGTCAAACAATGCATGCATGCTTCATCATGTTTTTCTGTTATGCTTTCTGTCATACTATGTTTGTGCTTTGTTATGTTTTGTTATGGTTTTTCAACAAACAAGGTTTGTGACTCTGTTATGTTGAAACCATTTGTGTGTTTACGCTAAAATAATATGTGTATTTATGTTAAATACCATGATAGTATATAAGCATATTCAGTAATAACTAAACCCTTAAATAGCATTGAAAATCAAAGGGTAAAAACCGCATAAGTTCATTATATCTAAAAACTCACTTAGCTTAAGACAGACTGATAATACAAACCCATACAACACACCATAGTACCATATTCCATACACCATTTAAAATTCTAGACTCTCACTTACTAAGACCATAAGACAAACAAATTAAGACAAGGAGAAGGCAGAATGCGGCCAAGAAAAGCTTAGGATCGAAAGCAAGAAATGCAGTCTTCTTCGTCACAACAAGCATCTCTATCTTTGCAATACGCTCTTCATTCTCTGCTATCAGCTGCTTCAAACGACTTATTTCCTCACGACATTTCTTAATCTCTTCAGCCTCCAAATCATCAGTAGCAATGAAATCCACCTTAAGAGATAATGCAACAAAATCACTCTTCAAAGAAACTAAGTCCTCCGTCATTGCCTCATCCCACCATTTCCAGACATGACATTCTGCATTATCATGGTTTGAAAAAGTATAGTATCTTCTCCCAGGGTCCATTTCAGTACGAGCAGTGTCAATGATAGGTTTACGGCCGCAATAGCACATCTTCGGCATACCTTCATCAAACGTGTAATCCATCACCAATCGATTTCTCCAGCTACCACTCGAAGATGACATTGATGGCTGGCTGTAACTATAGTGACCCATCTTTGACAAAAACTCAAAACAATCAGAATCGAATACAAACAATGAACAGAGATGAAAGACAAGACATAGATGAAAAACAAAGATGAAATAAACGAAATTACAGAAGCATTTTACCTTTTTCGAGGCTGAGAATGAATCTGGATTTCGCCAATTAAAACCTTAGCTCCTCAAATCAGGAAAGATGAGATTGAGATCCCCTTTTAAGCTTCTTCATCAAAAAAGCGTCGTGTTGTTGAGTTGTTTCACGATGAATCAAAACGACGCCATTTTTATCTCTGTTAATTATTCTCACGGAGCCACGCCATCAATAGACGGAGGAACTATATTGCGGTTTGACCTGAGGTATGAGGGTTGACTGGCATAGAAATCAAGTGAGGGGTTAATCTGAAAAAAAAGACCAGGTGAAGGGTTTTTATGCAGAAAACCCTTGTAGAAATTGATGCGGAATTTGACATCACTTTTTTGCAAGTGATGCAAATATTTACAACAATTCTTTAAATTAATGTAAACTATTTGCTTCATCACTTTCAGAGTCGAGTCAGTTCTTTAAGTGATGTAAATTATTTTGCATCACTTATAACTAATGCAAATATACAAAATAAATGATACAACATACCTCTTTTTTGTAGTGACTAAGAAGGATGGTCTTCTAAGCTAGATGATGTGTTATGGGCCTACAGGACTAAGTTCAAGACGCCACGTGGGACTACACCGTTTCATCTCCTCTATGGGAAATCTTGCCACCTCCTAGTTGAGCTCGCGCACAAGGCTAAATAGGCTGTCAAACAGATGAATTTTGACCTAAAACCTGCAGCAGAGAGGCGTTTGATACACCCGAATGAGTTAGATGAAATTCTCCACCACGCATATGAGAACTCAAAGCTGTAAAAGGAGTGTACAAAGGAATATCATGATAAGAAGATCATCTCAGACCACTTGGAACCGAATGACCAGGTACTTCTATATAACTCACATTTACAATTGTTTCCTAGAAAGTTGCGTTCTTGTTGGTCAGATCCCTTTACCGTCAAGGTCAGACCACATGGTGCTATTATCTTTTTGAATTCCAAAGGCCACGAGTTTACTGTCAACATGCAAAGGGTGAAACACTATTGGGATAAAGCTAAGATTCCAAAAGGCGACATCGTTCATCTGGATGATCCACCCACTTCTTAGTCGCAGTTCAGTCAAGCTAATGGCATAAAACGAGCGCTTGGTGGGAGGCAACCCACTGGTAAGTTATAAATGTTAGGACTTTTGGTTTGGCATTTGATTTTTGGATTATTTTGTATTTTGTGTTAAGTTTCGTAGGACTAATGTCATTTTGGAACAAATGTCGACCGACGTTAACTCTAGTGTCGGTCGACATTGAGGTCGAAATTTTCGAGTGCGGACGATATTCGACCAAGTCGATTGGGGCATAAACAATCGATGTTAATCTCTGATGTCGGTCGACTTCGGCAATTTCGAGGTAAGTTTGCTTTTAAATATCACGACAGACATCATCTTCCCCATTATTTTCCATCGCGAAAAAGCTTCCAAAATCGCCACCTCCTTCTCTTATTAACCTATTTGAGTGATTCAAAGTGCTAGATTGCTTGATTTTTCGCCATCTATCTAGTTCTAGTCTCTGTTTACTCGATCTGCGAAGGTACGTCTCTCAATCTCCATATTTCCAATTTCGGCCCTAAGATGGAAAACTTCAAATTTTGCCTCAAATAGCTTGTTTCTATAGTTGATTCTTGCCTATTTAGGTTGTACTAGAGGAATTATAGGGCCCCATACAGATTTCATGGTTAATTAGAGAGTTCTGAAAGATTTTCAATTTGATGACGAATTCTATTTTTTGTTGATTCTGTTGCGATTTAGGACGAAATTGGGGTGGAATATTGTTGATTTCAATGTTGTGGATGATTATATAGACTCAATTTGATGATATCTTGACTTTGAAAATTTGGTATTTTTGAGTCTCATTCTCGGGTTGCTTGTTTCATCTTGTAGATGACTACACGACAGCAATCCAAGCGTGCGAGGACAGCTACCGAAGTTTCTACTTCAGGTTTCTCACCACAACGGGAAGGCACAGTAGCTGATTCTCATGCTCCTAACCCGCAGACACCCCCACATTGGCCAAGGGGGGAGAAATATAAGATTCCTTACAACCGGGTCAGGGAACATGATCTTGAGATCGAGTATAAGATGACTGCATGCACCAACATGCAAATTTCAGAGTAGTGGGATGACTATGATTCTCTGTTTTATAACGCCTCCATAGGCGTCAAAATAGTTCCCACCAGATTTGCTTGTCACATCACTTTGAAGAGGCTGAAAATTCGATCCAATGTTCTCTGCGCCTTGAGGACGATTGGTTTGGGTACCATCTGTACCACGCAGTACGACATGCACAAGGAGCTAGTCAGGCAGTTGATGGTGACAGTCAGGGTGTATTACACCAATGAGATGGTCCGTAAGGCTTCTGAGGGAACCCTGACATTCATGGCTAAGGGTGTGAGGTACAAGATTACTATTCTTGAGCTCTGTGACATCTATGAGTTCGACAAGACTCGAAAGAGAGTGAACCTTCCAGAGCAGTGGGGAGACGTACATATGTTTTGGTCACATTTTGGTAATGGGAAATACGACTCCCAGAAGACCAGACAATCCGCGGTGAGGCATCCTATTTTGAGGTATCTTGTACGCCTGTTTGCCAACACCATCTTATGCAAGATGGAGCCCGGGATGTTATTGCTTAATTTGGGATTGGTCACATCATAGACATAGACATAGAGGAGTATCAGGACGCCAATTTGACAGCTGATGTGAACATGGGACCGGTATTTTCACATCATTTGGAGGAACTTAAGATCAAGACATTCACAGGAAAAGGAACTACGTTAGTGTCTGTCGGGAGCCTCTTGACTATTATCTTTGACCACTTTGGCATCGACAGGAGTCAGCTCAGGTTCTGCACCGCACGCTCTACTATGGACATAACACATTTGAAGAGCACTCATTGGCTCAAGGTGACCTCACGAAGGGAGAGATGCTGTGGCAATTTGCTGACTCATATGGCGGGTTGCGCCTGTTTCCTCTTCATGACACTAGACTCACAGGGATTACAGACGAGCCTCTGATGCTGGCCTTCTGAGGATCTTTGTCGATCTGGTCCGCGTCGCTCCACTGTAGTTAGAGGCACAACTTTTGGAGCAGCTCCTTCTGCTGCTGAGCACGACGATGTTCCTGCTATTGATGATGATGACTATGGCTTCTCGGATCCTCCGATGCAACCAGAAGACATGCCATCTGGAGAATGGCAAAAGTGGATGACTTCTACAATTAATGAGCTCTGGAAGGGAGTCTTTGGCTGCTCTTGTCGTCGCGCATCGTGTATTTCCCACGCTTACCGACGTCTCCGCGAGCCAACAACACATGCACCTGATACTCCCGAGGATGAGGACATAGAGGAGGCTGTTGATTCCGATGAGATGGATGACGAGGACCTCATGAATTCTAGATCTTCCATTGCTGCTGGTTCTATATTTTTTCTTTTCTTTTCTTTTCCTTTTGTGTTCTTGAGTCGTTTCCATTTCTTTCTTTGAGTCAGTTTGTTAGTCTAATCGGCTTGGAACTTGGATTCTATGAGTTTATGCATTTTGTTGTTGCTTTTGAGATGATTTTTGAGTGATCCCACGCAGCTAACAAGTGAGAGTTTGAGTGCTAACTCATTAACCTGGCCATGCCACTTATACAGATTTTACCTAATTTTGTGACCCTACGAAATTAGTGTCGACTGATGTTAAACATTAGTGCCGGTTGTCATTAATCATGTTCAGGTACGATATTTTGACTCAATTATCCGGTTGTTCCAAATTGATTTCAACCAAACCCAAGTTGTTATTGCACTGAGGCCAGTGCGGTTTAAGTGTGGGGGTGGTTACTAACGACGTTTTTTCCTTTCTTAGTGTCAGTCCATCATTTTTAAAACTTGTTTTATTGAGTCAAAATTAGTTTGAAACTAGGATTTTTCGAGGAAATTTTCACTTTCACATGATCCTAAGTGACCATTGGACAGACTTGTCGTAGCTATATGACTATTAGAAAAGCACACACGGATCAACCTACCAAGGACACCCACATCTTTTCAAGTATTTAAAGGATCCATTACCAATGTCACCACTAATATTGACTTAATTTTATTACCCACGGGCTTGGTAGACATTAGATCGGACTCCTCTGCCAGTCCTAAAAGATCTGTAAATCTGTGTGAGTATGGTTCCCTTCTCAATTCCCTTCAGGCCAAGTAAAAAAAAAGTTATAAATTGCGGATAAGCTAGTAACTTCGAAGTGATCACAGGAGTGGTAGTTACCCCTATTACCTCATGTGCTTCATGTAATGTGTCCAAAGTAATACCCCAATGAGGGAAGAGTAGCTGGAAAAAAAATGATACCCAAACGAGAAAAATCAGCTGCTGAAGTGAGAAAAGTGAGAAGAAAGGAACCAGAAGTTGACAGTCTGCAATTAGGGAACTGCTGAGTAAGAGTCCATGTGTCCTTTGATCGATTCCCCCTCGGTGAGACCGCACTTAATTATTTACAGAAGTTAGTATGGTGAATTTGGATTTCTTGTGTTGATTGTGGAGTTTGATAGGGATAGTTGCTAAGTATGGGGGAAGTACATTGTGGTCTTTATCTCAATAGGAATAGTTTTCATGTGGGTTACTAAGTGAATGTGAATGTTATGTTCTTAGGACGAAAGGAGTTTCTATGTTTTCAAACCTCTTTCTCTGATCTTAGTTTTCTGTTTGCTTGAAGGCAAGCAAAAGCTAATTGTGAGGGAGTTGATATATCATGCTTTTTAGGTTTTTAACCATGATATATGTGTATATATATAGTCACTAACCTTGTATTTTGAGTCTATCGAGTCTTTTACAGGTTAGCATACGAGTGGAGCAAATCTATGAGTTTTGGAGCGTTTTTGGAGCATTCTGCAAGAAGTCAAAGTTGGAGCAGAGCATTGACCTTAGTGTTGACCGACGTTCACTCTTAGTCTTGGTCATTTCTGAATCCCAACGAGACTTATGCGCGAGAATAAACTACATCTTCTGAAGAATTCCAAAGAAGACCAGAAGTTTCACTATTTCTAATTTAGGCCCAAATGTTTAGTCTATTAATTAGGTTTTGAGAGTTTATTCTCAAATATTTTGTTCTTGCTTTTAGCTTTTGGAGACTTGAAAAGATTATTGCTATTGGAGCTGATCTGTGTGAGATCCGGGATTCACACTAAGAATTTGTATTCGTGGATTTGGACTTTTGGATATAGAAATGGTATAGTTTCCTATGAATCAAAGACTTTATTGAGATTGATCGTCGAGATAGAACAAACACAGTCGAGAAGAGAGTACAAAGTATAAGATCGAGCTATCTAGTCGAAGTGTTCTTAGCCTAGGTTGGAATATCTTTACTGAGTCGCCATTTCTCTTCTTAAATAGTCTCGACTCTGATCTCTTCGTCCCGATATTTCGGCCTCGTCATCGTAACGATCTCCGAGATTTATGCGGATCAATTGAACTGGCGAAGACAGAGTTGCTCTATCTCCACGTCATCTTCTGCTCGAGCTCGATCGTCTCCGGCTTCGGCATCGTCTGGGCCTTGCCAGGGTGTTTGTTTCGCTTGGGCCCATCAAAGGAGTCGGCTCCCTTGTTTGTCTTTGATTCTGGAATGGGCTCGTAATTACGGGCCTCTGTCTTGTTTGTTAATGGGCCGGATTTCCTAGAGGGAAATCCTGTACCAACAATAGCCTCCCAGCCTATTGACTTCGAGAAGTCGAGGTTAATGGGCGGTGATCGTTCTTGGGAAGAGGCGCGTGCCTCGGTTGTGACAAATCTAATGATTATTTTTGCCCCATCTGTTGATCTTGTTCCGATCTAATGGTGCGGAGCGAGCGCGTGAGACGGGCTGGACTGCCTATCAGCGCGTCTGCAGTCGTTGCGTGTGTAGGTTTTGAGAATCTTATCTTTCACCGTAGATCTGGTCGATCGTCAACGGCTCAGATTCGAAGATCGCAAAGAGTCTTCTCGGGCTCGTTCTTTTTGGTGAAATGACCTAATTATTGCGCATTTGTAGCCGTTGATCTCAGATCAGCGGCTGACGAGGAGGAAGCGAGGGGTCCGAAGCACCTCGATTTTCTCGTAATTATTACGAGTTCGGAATCGTGCGGTTAAGATTTTGCACGATTCCCACTATATAATTTTCTCGTATTTTACCGAGGGTGGTTTCTTCCCTTTTTTTTTGCTTCTTCTCTTACTTTTGCTCTGTTTTTTTTTACTTCTCGAAAAACTTCTTTCCAAGACTTTTCACTCTCTTTGTTCCGATAAACCGTTGTTCATGGCTCTTAGAGACGCGACGGGGGCTAGCGTTAGCTCAGCGGCGGGCTCGTTTGGCCCACATCCGCCATCTTCCCTATCCGTAGACCAAATCGAACGGTTGCGGAGAGAGTGCAGGATTCCACCTGAGGTGGAAATAGTGATTCCGTCGCCGGCGGTATCGCCGGAGACTGAGGTAGAGGGTTATTGCTGCGCCTCGTACGCCTACTTCGATAAATGCGGTCTTTTCTTTCCTATTCCCCGCTTAATCTCTCTGGTGCTGGCCCAGCTCTATTTGGCATTTCATCAGATGACGCCGAACTTCGTTCGGTATGTCATCGGACTCGGAGTTAAGGCTGCGGAAGAAGGAATCGAGTTCGGTCCTGAGGAACTCATGCGTGTCTGCTCGGTAAAGCATAACGCTAAGTTCCGGGGGACTTACTATCTTTCGCCTCGCTTCGGGAAGGTCCTTGAGGACGTTCCGACGAAAGATGTGTGGAAGGACCGATACTTCTTTTTCAGGATAACCCATCATTCGGTCGAGGATTTTGACTATTCGGTCATCCCGTCTCGATGGTCGTCCAGCGTTGGTAAGGCCTTGGTTTCAGTGTTTTTCTCTTTTTTTTTTTAGACCGTCCCTTACTAGATCCGGTTTTTGTCGCAGAAGCCCCGGAATCGCTTGCCACTAATCCGGTCACAGAGGCTCTGCTAGCTCGCCTGAGAAGGGGCGCTGTTAATTGGGGTAATTTCACAGTTCGGCGCGTGCAAGCCGCTCTGCGAACCAACCCTGAACGGGGTCTGCCGGGTCTCGTGCCGGTCCCTCGAAATCCAGTACTTCCCTCCGAGCCTTCTCGGGCTGCTCCGATCCGAAGTGCTCAGCCTCCGATCCGTATTACCGAGCGGGCGAAAGAGAGTAAGTCGTTTGGATTCGAGTTTTCTTTTTGTGGCGTCGCTTCGACTTGTCTAACTTTTTATTTTATTTACAGCTCGAACAATCCCGGGCAGCAGCTCGGCTGTCAATTCCTCTTCTCGTGAGGTGCCACCTCGCAGAGTGAGCGGCCGCCGGAATGGGAAGGACCCGATCGACCTGGTCGACAAGATAGGGGCGGGCGAGCTCGGCAATGCTATTCTCCTTGCCCTCGATCGGGCCCCTCCTCCGCTTTCGGCCTTCCCTCCTCCTCCTGCTCAGACCCCGCTCCTTCCGGTCCCAGAAGGAACGACCGTGGAAGGGGCCGGCGCGATTCTCCCCTTGGTCGACCGAGAGGCGATATCACCTCAGTCTGGAGGTGTTGCTCTCTGCGACTCTCGACTGGACTTGTCCGGGGAGGATCGTCGGAGTCGAGGAGGTTCTCTTCCCCCTTCGCCGAAGCGTCGTAAAGTCGACGCCGGAAGGGATCCGGAGGGGTCGGAGGGAGAGGAGTGTTCGGTTGTGGACCATCCGGAAGGCGTGGTTCGTCTGCTGAGGCGCATTAGGCCTGTTGGTTCCGAGCTCCCGGTTTCTGGGGAGACGGTCCTCGGTAGTGAGTACTCCGAGATGATGGCGGCTGTCGGGAAGGTGAGACGTTTCTGGCTTTGATCTTCTTTCTTCCTTTTATTCTTCCCTTTCCCTTTTTTATTTAAACAACCGACGTCTTTTCGTACAGGCTGTTGAGGCCGTGAATGCGTACGCGGTCCGGTCTTAGAACGAGGTGTTGGATGCTCAGACTTATGAGCTCAAATCTGCCTGAGAGGCTGCTACCCAAATGAATGCCGAGCTCCAGGAGGCCTTGGCTAGGGAGGAGCGCTTGAAGAGGAGGGTCGCAGATCATACCGCTGCGGAGGCCAAGATTGCGCATCTCGAGAGGAGAGAGGCGGAGCTGTCTTGTCAGCTTAGCATCGCCGAGGCTCGAATTCAATCTGTGGAGGAATCGAGCCAGGTCGAGCTTCGTAAGGCTCAAAAAGAGCTTCATGGCCAGTACCGGATGATTCTGGTCGGGGTCAAAACGAGAGCCGAGAAGAGGAAAATCCAGACTAGCGCCGAGATCCGTCTTCAAGAGACTTTGGCTAACATTGAGCTCATCGCCGAGATCGCAGCTGGAGAACTGGACATGACCCGAGAGGTGCTTAAGTTGGCTGAGCAAAAACGAGTTGCTCTAGCGGAGATGGAGGCCGCGGCGGTTTCCGATTTTAGCGTCGGCAAGCTTGCCTTGCCGGCGATGTCAGAGGATTCCGTGGCCATGGCAGGTTCTCCACCTTCTCCCCCAGCCGAGACCGACCCGAGGGCGATCGACGAGGCCGAATCCCGGCCGAGAGGAGAGACAGGCGATGGAGCGGAGGGCCAGGTCGGCGACTCCTCCTATGCGCCGTTTTAATAACTGTTGTTGTTGTTGCCCGAGAGGGTTTTTAATTTCTTTTTCAAACTTTGGTTTCCCAAGGGGGCTTTAATTTTTGTTCGAACTCGAGGACATAATGTCCTTTCTTTTTTTATGAATTGCTTTTTTTTAAAAAAAAATCATTCATGCCTTAGCATAGATTTTATTGTTTTCGTGCTTTAACACAAAATTCGAGCCGTTGCGGCGGTTCGAACTTTTCCGGGGGAGCCGAGCAGATAACTTATCTTAAGTCGCCTTAGGTAGTTCTTTCGGCTTCTCTTTTAAGTTAATTGCGTTTGAGCTCGAGCTCTTTTCCAGGAATAGTCTTAGGTGAAGCTACTTCGTAATGTAAGATTCAGGCTTGATTGTTGAACTGAGAAGAGAAGCATTAAGTATGAAAACGAATCGTAGTAAATTTACAAAGATCCGATTTGGAGTGTGTGTAGAGGTTGCATGCTTGAGTAGCCGTCTTGTCCTCGTAATTTTGCTTGAGGGGTGGGGCAGCCCCCCGATTCTTTTAATCCCTATAAGGTTTAGAAGAATTTTTTTTTTTTTTTAGAGATCATTCTGGATCTCTTTCTTTGGGACGATCATTTCAGTTCGTTCGAAGCGGGAGGACCGTTCTAGGTCGCTTGTTTTTGGGACGATCATTTCAGTTCATTCGAAGCGGGAGGACCGTTCTAGGTCGCTTGTTTTTGGGACGATCATTTCAGTTCGTTCGGTTTGGAGGGACCGTTTTAGGCCGCTTTGTTTGAAGGGATAATTTCATATCACTTTGATTTTGGGGGAGACCGTTTGAGGTCTCTTGGAAAGGATAATTTCATATCGCTTGATTTTATGAGAGATAATTTCATATCACTTTAGCTTTTGGAGAGGCCGTTTCAGGTCGCTTTGAAGGGATACTTTCATATCGCTTGATTTTGGGAGATATAATTTCATATCACTTTAGCTATTAGAGAGGCCATTTCAGGTTGCTCGGAAGGGATACTTTCGTATCGCCTTGATTTAGAAGAGATAATTTCATATCTTTCATTTCGGAAGAGATATTTTCATATCTTTTGTTTTGGGAATGTTATGACAAGGTATTTCGCAATGATTCTAACTTTTACGACAGAAAGAAGCATTGGATTAAGGGACTTATTTTGATTTCACAAAGATAAGTCGGTGTAACTTCGTCAGAAGTTGTTGAGCTCGGCGTGAGCTTTGTTTTTGGGGGGCGGCTGCGCTCGAAGTCGAGCTACCTACGTACCCTTTTTAAGGGGATCAAGCCATTTCGTAGTTCGATTATGTGGATGTACTCCTAATGGAAATACTTTTTGAGGTTGATGATGTTCCAAGGTCGTAGTTCGGGCTTCTTGGTTTCTACCGACTTGAGTCGGTAGACTCCGTCCTTCACGACGTCGGTGACCTGGTAAGGACCTTCCCACTTCGCTCCTAATTTTCCAGCGTGTTCTTCCTTTTTATGGTCAAACACTTTCCGCAAGACGAGCTCTCCTACTTGAAACCTTCGAGTTTTGATTCGGGAATCATAGTAGCGAGCTGCGGCTTGTTGGTAATTCTGGAGTCGAGCTAATGCGAGGTTCCTTATTTCGTCGACGAGGTCGAGCTCGTCAGTTATCATCTTGTTATTGAGTTCCTCTTGTCGTGGGCATTCTTCCTTGCGAATGCTTGACACGAGAATTTCAGCTGGTACTACCGCCTCGATCCCGTAAGCCAGCGAGAAGGGAGTCTCGCCAGTGGATTTGCGGGGGGTAGTCCGGTAGGCCCAGAGTACGGCTGGGAGTTCGTCACTCCAGGTTGTTTTGCAATCGTTGAGCCTTTTCTTGAGACCGTTCATAATCGCTTTGTTAGCCGCTTCTGCTAGCCCGTTCCCTTGGGGGTAGCGTGGCGTTGAGTAAGTCAGCTTTATGTTCCAAGTTCTGCAGAACTCTTTGAACGTGTTTGATATGAACTGAGATCCGTTATCGGTGACGATCTCGTGGGGTAGTCCATGTCGGCAAACGATGTTTCGCCAGATGAACTCCTTAACGTGAACGTCCTTAATTTTCTGGTATGACTCTGCTTCAATCCACTTGGTGAAGTAGTCCATCATCACCAACAGGTGTGTGGCTTTCTTTTTGCCAGATGCGACCAGCGGTCCCACGATGTCCATTCCCCACCGCATGAATGGGTATGGTGATGAGATAGAGGAGAGTTTCTCCGACGCTTGGTGGATAATTGGGGCATGCTTTTGGCATTTATCGCACTTGTTGGAGAAAGATTCGCATTCGGTGGCCATTGTCGGCCAATAGTAGCCTTGCCTTTTGATTCGCACGGCCAATGCTCGTCCTCCAGAATGGCTTCCGCAGGATCCGTCATGTGTTTGTGTAATCACGGCTAGGGCTTGCTTTTTGTCAAGGCATTTAAGGTAAGGTCCGGAGAGGCTCCTTTTAAAGCGCTCTCCTTGTGTGACACAGTACCTTGCACTCTGTGTTTTAAGTTTCCGCGCCTCCCATTTGTCGTCGGGAACTTCGCCGTTTGTGATGTATCGAATGATCGGAGTTCTCCAATCTTCGTCGTTGTTAGGCTCAGGTCCCTGACTAGTGGATGCGGTTTGAATTGGTCCGTCGGGGACATTCACGACGTATACGGTGTTTCTAGGATCGGGATCATCATCAATCTCGATGATGTCGCTACTAGTGTCTCCGGGACACTCTTTGTGTTTGACATCGTCCTTCACAGCAGGCCCGTCCTCTTTCAAGGACAGAGCTTTGAGAGCTATGTCGATGCTTGGTTTTTCTATCCCTTCGACTGGTATGATCCTTTTGAGGTTAGGATCTGATGTCGATGCTAATGCGGCTAGCGCATCGGCTGCGGTGTTTTCACCTCGTGGGATTCATGTTAGATCGAAGAATTCGATCTTTTCGGCCAATGTATGGACTACCCGTAGGTATGCTTCCATTCGTTCGTCTTTGGCCTCGTAGTCGCCATGATATTGGCTCGTGACTAGTTGAGAATCGCTGAAGGCGTTTACTTCCCGGGCTCCTATGGCTATCGCGAGTCTGAGCCCGGCTATTAACGCTTCATATTCTGCCTCGTTATTCGAAGCGGCGAAGCCCAATCTAAACGATTGTTCTAGTACTTCACCCGTTGGGGAGACTAATTTCACTCCGACTCCAGACCCTTGCCTTGAGGAAGCTCCATCGACGTAGAGTTTCCATCTTTGGGCCGAAGTCGGGTCGAGTTCTATAGTCGGAGGGAGCTCGATTATGAAATCTGCCAGTACTTGTGCTTTTAGGCATGTTCGAGCTTTGTATTCAATGTCGTACTCGCTAAGTTTGATAGCCCATTTGACCAATCGGCCTGATTGGCTCGGACTGTGAAGGATGGTTCTCAGTGGCTGAGAGGTCATCACTATGATCGAGTGCGATTGAAAATACGGTCGGAGTTTCCGAGCCGATGTTACTAGCGCTAAGACGAGTTTTTCCATGGCGGGGTATCTGGTTTCAGCGTCGATCAAGGTCTTACTGATGTAATACACCGGCCGTTGTTCGTTTTGTTCCCCGCGAACCAGGACTCCGCTCACCGCTGCTGTCGAGGCGGCTAAATAGAGGTAGAGGGGTTCTCCTTCTACTGGTTTTGCCAGTATGGGTGGTTCGCTTAAGTAAGCTTTAAGCTGAGTGAATGCCTCTTCGCACTTTTCGTCCCAGAGGAACTTTTTGTTTGCTTTTAACAAGTGATAGAAGGGTAGACATTTATCAGTCGACCTTGAGATGAAGCGATTCAGAGCAGCTATTTTGCCGGTTAGGCGCTGGACTTCTCGCGTTGTTCTAGGAGATTTCATCTCTATGAACGTTGCGATCTGTTTGGGGTTCGCTTCGATCCCTCTTTCGGTCACCAAGTAACCGAGGAACTCTCCTGAAGGGACCCCGAAGGTACATTTAGCTGGGTTGAGTTTCATCCCATACTTATTAAGAATGGTAAAGCATTCTTTTAGTTGGGGGATGTGATCCTCGTACGTGAAAGATTTTACCAGAATATCATCGATGTAGACTTCCATGGTTTTGCCTAGGAGTCTTGAAAACATCTTGTTGACGAGGCGCTGGTAAATCGCTCCTGCGTTTTTCAGTCCGAAGGGCATGACTTTGTAGCAGTACGTGCCTCGATCTGTTATGAACGAAGTCTTTTCTTGGTCTTCAGGGTTCATCAATATTTGATTGTACCCTGAGAACGCGTCCATAAAAGATAGTAGCTGATGTCCGGCGGTAGCTTCGACCAGTCGGTCGATGTGCGGGAGTGGGAAGCTGTCCTTTGGACATGCTTTGTTGAGATCCGTGAAGTCTACACAGACCCTCCACTTTCCGTTCTTTTTCTTAACCACCACGGGGTTCGCGAGCCAGTCGGGGTACTTGACCTCTCTGATCGATCCGATTTTTAATAACCGATCGACCTCGTCATTGACGGCTTTGGCCCGCTCAGGACCTAGTTTTCGACGCTTTTGTCTTACCGGTTTGTAGGTTGGGTCGACATTCAGCTCGTGGCTGGTTACGTAGATATTGATCCCTTTCATGTCTGCTGAAGACCAGGCGAAGGAGTCGACGTTCTTTTTGAGAAAAGAGACCAGTTCGTTCTTAACCGGCTCTGATAGGTCGATTCTGATGCCAACAAGTCTTTCGGGATGAGCCTCGTCTATGCAGACCTGAGTCGTGAGGTCCTTTGGGGGTCCTATTTGACTGGGGTCGTTCGACCTTTTGGTCTGCATGGTGGCGAGCTCCTCCTCTTTCTGTAATTGCTACGCAGGGGATTTCTCGATCTGCTTGTATCCGTTCATGTAGCAATGACGGGAAATCTTTTGACTTCCGTAAATGGTTTTGATCCCTTTGGGAGTCGGGAACTTTACGCATTGGTGGTAGGTCGATGGTACCGCTTTCATGTCGTATATCCATGGTCGACCTAGGATTGCGTTATAGGGAGCTAGCCGATCTACTATGACGAACTCTGTCATTCTCCGAACTCCTCCAGCAATTTCTGGGGCGAAGACAGAGCCCATCGAGTATGTCGTCTCGCCAGCGAAACCTACTAGTGGTGTCCTTTCTTCCACAACCTCGGAGTCGTTGAAGTCCATCTTTTTGAACGCATCGTAAAAGAGGACATCTACCGAACTTCCTGTGTCAATCATTATCCTTGAGAGTTCGACATCTCCCACTACTAGACAAACGAGGAGGGCGTCGTCGTGTGGTTTGTCGAGATTACTTGTCTCGCTCTCGTAGAAAATAATTTCGTGGTCTGGACCCAACATTGGGGTTTTCCCCCCTCTGTCGGTCTCGACTCTTCTTTGAAGAGCTTTGATCGAAATGACCGAGTCGCGGCAAAGCTTGGAGCCACCGAAGATGAAGTCGATTCGTTTAGGGGGTATAGCCCGTACACCCCCCCCCCCACAGAGACGAGGGAGATTGATTCTTGAGCGAAACATTTTGGCAGGAGCCAGAGGCGAGGATAGCGCCGAACCTCCCGGAGTGCCGCTCAGGTTAAGCTCGCCGAGGATGAACTCGACTCGCTTCCGCGACCCTTGAGGGAGTGTTTCGGGAGATTCTGGCTCTTTTGACCGTTCCCGTTTGTTCTGAGAGTGCTTTTTGGAGTTCGACTCCTTGGTCTGTTTGTTTTCCTTTTTGTCGGACAGAGTCTCCTCCTCGACTTCAGAGTCTTTTTTGCTTTCGGACTCTTGTTTTTGAGCCTCTGCTTTAGCTCGAGTATAGCAATCCTCGGTCGAGTGTCCTCTTTTATTGTGGAAATCACAGAATTTTTCCTTGTCGAACTCAAATTTCTTCGAGCTCTTTGGGCTCTCGACCGCGTTGACATTCCCTGATTTACGGGAATCCTTTTTCGAGTTCGAATTCTGTGAGCCCGACGGGTTCCTTTCTTTCAGGTGTTTTTCCCTGAGGGCCGTGGTTTCGTCCTCGAGGCGAGCAAAGGACGATGCGCGATGGAGGGCGTCATCGAGCGTTTGAGGTTCGCGGACTGTTATTTCCTTGCGGAATCTGGTTGAGAACCATAGTCCTCGTCTCAATGCTTCTATAGCTACCTCGTCTCGTGGGTTCGCGATTTTGGATTTTATTTCCTTAAATCGGTCGATGTACGAGCGAAGTGTTTCGTCGGGTTTTTGAGAGACGCCAAATAGGGCTGCCTCAGTAGTCTTTTCCTCGATGAAAACGGAGTATTGCTTGAGGAAAGCCGTCATGAACTGGGTGAAGTTGCCAATGGACCTTTCTTCCAGTCCGACAAACCATTCTAGGGCAGAGCCTGATAGGTTTTCTGCGAAGAGCCTGCAGAAGACTGGCTCCCTCTCCTCATCGGTAAGGTACACCCTTGCCATCGCTAGTCGGAATGCCCTGATGTGGGCTTTCGGGTCTGATTTCCCAGAGAATTCTGGAAACTTAGTTTTCTTGATCTCTCGGATCCTTGCAAACGCAATCCGATCTGTGAACGGCGTTTGTTGTGTTTCTTCGATCACTCGATCGATGTCAGGAGCCGCGCTCGTCGCCATGTGAACTTTCGAGCTCAGACTGTTGAACTGGGCTTTAGCCTGCTCAATGTATTGTCTAAGCATATCGTGTTCATCGCCCTCTGCGGGTGCGAACTGGACTTGTGCCTGACCTGACGTTTGTTCCGGAAAAATGGGGTCGAGGAGATCGATCGTTGGGATCGACCTCGTCTGATCGACCTGGGGCGTTCGGAACTGAACTGAGTTTGATCCGTTAAGGAGTCCCGAGCTCGAGGCAAAGGCAGAACCTCCTAGTTGCCTCGGTCGGATGTTAGAGTTACTCGGGAAAGGTGGTGGCCCGGGTAATGGTCGGTTTCTTGATCCGGTTGGATCTGTGACCATTGAACTCGAACCAAATGGGGTCGGTATCGCGATAGGGGTCATTGTAGGGCGGAAGCCGCTATTTGACGTATTACCGAAATTTCCCGACGTTCCCGGAGGAGTTACTACCTGGGAGAAGTCCAAGCGGGTACACGGTGGAGGACTTATGGGAGTTCGCGTTGGTCTGCCCCCTTGGCTTTGACTGGCGAGCTCTTCAAGACGGGCGTTCAGGCGCCGCTCTTGTTCCTCGAGCTGCGCTGCCAGAGAACGGTTCGCGATCTCTTGGGCCCTTGCGCTTGCCTCGTTGTTTCTCGTTCGATCTACCAACAGGCTTAACATCGAACGGATCTCGGCAAGATCGCTTGGCCCTTGTCTCTGTGGAGCAGAAGGTAGTGGCGAATTGGGTCTGGTTACTCCAGATCCCCCTCCTGGGGTGGGTATTGAGTCATTTCTCATCCACACCCAGTTTCTGCTCGGATCATTAGTTCCTGACAAAACATTTGTCGGAGTCTGGCTCCTCGCGATTGTTTGAGCGACGGAGCCGGCTGGTGCCGAGGTCGTGGAGACTGAGGCAGAGCTCGTCAACACGCCGTCGGTCTGACCCATGTTTCTTACCCCGGTAGTGTTCTGAGGAACGTTGTCGACCGTTTGAGGGCGGTCAACTGGTGGTGTGGCGCTGGGAGAGCCAGTTTGGTCGGGATTCATCTCGATCTATCGGATCTAGGATCTGATTCTTAAGATAGGAAAGGCTATAGAATGTCCCCACAGTCGGCGCCAAATGTGAGATCCGGGATTCACACTAAGAATTTGTATTCGTGGATTTGGACTTTTGGATATAGAAATGGTATAGTTTCCTATGAATCAAAGACATTATTGAGATTGATCGTCGAGATAGAACAAACACAGTCGAGAAGAGAGTACAAAGTATAAGATCGAGCTATCTAATCGAAGTGTTCTTGGCCTAGGTTGGAATATCTTTAATGAGTCGCCACTTCTCTTCTTAAATAGTCTCGACTCTGATCTCTTCGTCCCGATATTTCAGCCTCGTCATCGTAACGATCTCCGAGATTTATGCGGATCAGTTGAACTGGCGAAGGCCGAGTTGCTCTATCTCCACGTCATCTTCTGCCGAGCTCGAGCTCGATCGTCTCCGGCTTCGGCATCGTCTGGGCCTTGCCAGGGCGTTTGTTTCGCTTGGGCCCATCAAAGGAGTCGGCTCCCTTGTTTGTCTTTGATTCTAGAATGGGCTCGTAATTACGGGCCTCTGTCTTGTTTGTTAATGGGCCGGATTTCCTAGAGGGAAATCCAGTACCAACAATTTGCTACTTTGTAACCTTTGAGAGAAGGATTTCGAACCCCGTTAATTTTATCTATACAGTCTTTGGTTTTCTATTCGATTATGTGTTATCCATTCAATATCATGTATGAGTAGTAACATTTGTTAGATTTAGGGATTCTCATATGGTTTTCATGCTTTATTTGATCTCTGAATAATTAGGATTCTAAATCAATATGTTCATCACCTAAGTTAGACTTAAGGATAAATTATGAACTGATCACTTAGAACTTAGATCTTAGATTAATAATTTGGCACGAGAGTGTGAACTATAATCTGACAGAACATAGTGTGAGCAATTTGACTAGATACAAAAAGATTTGGTTTAGGAGAATTGTGAACTTAAGAACTTGCTATTAATGCATGTCGAAAACTCTAAGATTGCAAAGAGATTTGAATCGTTAGGTTGCTAGACATAGAGAACAATTGCAGCGAGAGTTGAATTGTTTGACTATTATGATTCTAGTTTTTGAACATATGCTTAATCTGAATCCTGATTAAGTGTCTGACATCGCATGATTTCCTGAGAACTTCCTAAGTCCAGCGTCTTTCTCACATCGAACACAAACTTTTATTTACTTGCTATTTACTGCTTTCAACCTATTCGCACCTCCTTAGTTATAAAAAACGAACGAATTTCATATTAACATTATGAGTATCATTGTTCGATACCCTAAATACTACAACATCGATATTGTACACTTGCACTTAGAGCTAGGGATAATTTTTGTCCTATCAGTTTATCCTTTCAGTTTCAATAAGAACACACCAAGATATAATAGAGTGGACTGGATACCACATAATCTATCCCGAATTTGGAATATTTTCCGACTAATGTTAAAGATAATCTCATCGCCTGTTATTGAATTACTAGATAAAGTGTTTGGGCAAAAGTGAGCCCAACCCCAAAATTGTTACATATTGTGTTTTTGTGTTTAGAAAAAACCGAACCTGAGGTGGGGTGTTATCAATAAATTCCCAAGTTTTATCTACCACTAAACCACAGCCATGTGGGCTTTTCTTTCTTTAAGGTTTAGACTCTGTCTAAAAAAACTGAAACCATTTCTTTCATTTTTTCAATAACACTAGATAGACCATCTAACATACATACGGTATTTACCAGTACGCACAACAAAATAAAACCATGTGTATCATATATTTGAATTATCTAATAGGTTCCACACCCTAAAAAGCATGTTAAGTAAGCTTGAATCTAAATGAACATCAATTGTGGAAAGAAGATAGGCAAACACCTACTTAATCTAATGTCTTCTAGTATGTGTAATCGTAAAAGGAAAAATCTCCATTAATCTTTGTCCCTTTTTCAGATTGTTCTCGTTCTAGAAGTTCTTTGCTTATTCAATGGAATTTTCGTTTTCCTTTTCACTTTTATGCTTTTCTGTTCATCTTAAAAATTGCTTTTCTCGAGAGTTCAAAATGACCTTTTGGGGTGGCATTATAATAAAACTGGCATCTATATAGTGAAATCTTCTTATTGGTTATCTCTCATCTCCCTCAAAAACAAAAGGTATATCCACCTAACGGCAATACCAGCCTAAAGCAAGCAATATGAAAATCCAAAACAGCTCCAAGAATCCAACATTTTCCAAGGAAATTTGTCTCACAAGCTTTACCAACGGGAGATACTCTGAAGAAGAGGCACATCAGTAGAGATACTCCTTGACTCTTTGTAATCGATGTTCCCACGCAGATGAAACAATCAAACAACTGTTTTTTATTGTTCTTATGCTCGGGCTATATGGAGGGGATCAGGATTCCCAAATCCAATCATTTATAATTGTACTGTACCGTTGGAAGCCAAATTGGAAGGCATCTTTTGCCATATCAACAATATATCACAACCGGTTCACCAAACTGCTTTTGGATCTTATGGCGAATATGGAAAAGTCAGAATCTACTAATATTACAAAAGATACAGGTCCATTGGTATAAATATTTACTTATAGAACATAAGGATGCGAAAAAGTGGCAAAATTCACATGAATATTTGTTAGTTATCCGACGGTCCCCACACAAAAATGTGACCATTTGATATATCATAGTTTATACGGGGTTTAAAGTCATGATATAAGTCTTTATCATGAGTATATTAGGTTTTTGGAGTTTTTCGAGTCTTTTATAGGTTAGGTACGTTTGGAGTATATTTGGAGATTATGCCGCATTCTGGAGCATTTGGAGAACTCGTTCTGAAAAAGAGAAGTTGGAGACGACTTTCAGACATGGTGTCCATCGACACCACTCTGGTGTCGGTCGACACCACGCTCAAATGGAAGTTCTCGGGAGAGTTTAATAAAGTTTTGAGAATTACAAGCTGGTCCATAAGTTTCATATTACTGAGAAACCCCAAATCGTGTTTTAGAATTTAAATTAGGTTTTCTAAGTCATTGTTTAAACTTACGCTTTATTTTACATTCAGAGGGATTTAAGCTTTTTAGAGCTGATTTTGTATCTCGACAGAGAAGATTTTGAACCCTTTTTTCTTTCACTCTTTTATTCTATTGAGTATTCTATCCATCATGTTTATTGTTATGATTTCTATATCTGAATAGTCTACTTGTAAGGTTTAGAGATTCTCATTAGGGATATCATGGAATTTTAGGTTGACTGATTAATTGGGATTCATAACTTTTAGTTCTTTGTCTAGGTTGTTCTTAAAGCTAAATATGAACTGGCCCCTTAGATTATTGATATTAGGTTGATTAGCGCAGCGAGAGTTGGTTAATCTGATTTAAAAAAATACTAAGTGAGCAATTTGTCTATTCCGAAAGAGATTTGGAATAGGGAAATTGTGAACGAACAAACCTGAAATTTATGCATGTTTAGAACTCTAGGATCGCAAAGAGATTTGGATTTCTAGGTTTCTAGACATATTTAATATTCGCAACGAGAGTTGGTTTGTTATAATATTGTGTTTCGAGTTCTAGAACATTGATTTGCATCATGATAGATTGATTGATTTATATTCATGATTTCCTGAGAACTTCTCTTGACCTGACGTTTTCTCTGACTAATCTTAGACATGTTTATTTACTTGCGTTGCTATTTGTTTTACCACGCTATACTTATCTTAATTTGATAACAAATAATCTATTGAGTAATTTGAAGTCCTTTGTTCGATAACCCTAAGTACTACAATTGACACACTGTGCACTTGCGGTTGAGAATTAGGAAAAACTTGGACTTATCACCATCTAAAAGGACAACTTCATAGAGTAATTTGGAAAATCCGTCTAAGAGATTAATGAAATGTAATGTTGATGGATCTTACGTTCAAGAATAATTAAACTCAAAAGCATGATGGATCATAAGGTATGAGACGGTTTGACTTTTGGGTCCGGATTAGGCGGATAATAAGGGAGAACAAATTATCAGTTTGATGGGTGGCAAGACAAGTAAATCAACCAGCTGATGTCTTACTAGGAAAGAAGTCTCACACTATGTTTCAAACTATTTTCATTCAGCTCTTCCTAATGTAATAAGTGATATCTTCTGATATATCATGGTTTTCAACCATGATATAGTTGTATATATTGAGTCTTTAACCTGGTTTTTCGAGTCTACTGAGTCTTCTACAGGTAGGCTTACGTTTCGAGCAAAGAGTGGGATTATAGGATGTTTATGGCGATCTGTGCAATGAGCTGAAGTTGGAGTCTCGACAACGGTCGGATGTCGACCGACATCACCTTAGTGTCGGTCGACACTGAGGGCGACAGGACTTATACACCGAGTTGAAGACATCTTTTGAAGAATTGAAAAATTGCCTAGAAGTTTTTTCTAATTCTTATCAAGCCCCAAAACATGTTTAGGAGTTTAATTAGGTTTTTCATACTCAGTATCATTTATCTTGTTCTTACATTGTTCTTGCTTTGGCGATTGAGAGATTTGGTGCCAAGGGGATGTTCTTGCTACTTGTAACCTTTGAGAGAAGGATTTCGAACCCCTTTTTATCTATCTATTCAGTCTTTAAGTTTCTATTCAATGATGTGTTGTTTATCTGATAATATGTCTGAGTAGTAACCTAGTTAGATTTAGGAATTATCATAGGGTTTTATGCATGTTTAGACAACTGATTAAATAGGATTCTAAATCTATTTGTTCATCGCCTAAGTTGCACTTACTACTGAATTCTAGACTGATCACCTAGTATTTAGATCTGAGATAATTAACTTAGCACGAGAGTGTAAGTTATAATCTGAATAAACTTAGTGTGAGCAATTTGACTAGATGCAAAGAGATTTGGTTTTGGAGAATTGTGAACCGAAGAACCTGTTCCTAATGCTTGTTTAGAACTCTAGGATCACAAAGATAGTTGGATCGCTAGGTTGTTAAATATAGAAATAATCTCAGCGAGAGTTGGATTGTTTATCATTGTGTTTCTAGTTCTTGAAACTGAGCTTAATCTGAATCCGGTTAGTTAAGTGTCTAGCATTGTATAATTCCCGAGAACTTCCTAAGTCTGACGCCTTTCTCCCATTGAAAACTCACTTTAATTTACTTGCGTTCGTTTACTGCTTTCTCTTGGTTGGCCTAGCTTAACTGAAAGACATATAATCTGTCGTATGAAACTTGAGTCCTTGTGGATATGATACCTTGAATACTACATTCGCATAACTGTGCACTTGCAGTAGAATAGGGATATAACTTTGACTCTATCAAGTTCTTGGCGCCGTTTCCGGGGACTCAACTGAGTTCGCCGATAGATTTTGTTTTAAGGTTTAGTCTAAGTATTTTATTTCTTTTGTTACTCACGTTCTCTTGTTTGGCTAGTTTTTGTTGCTGCAGGAATCGACTGAAGCATTCAGTGTCGACCGACATCACTCTAGTGTCGCCCGACACCAAGCGCGGATTTCACCTCTGAAATCAGCTTATGCCAAGTCAACACACCCGAAGCAACCCAAGCGAAGAACTTGTTAACCTCAGACTTGAAGAGCTTGCTAGACTTGAGAGAACGAACAAATAGTCTCAGAGAACTTCAAGGATGATGAACAATCGTTTGATCTTGATACCAGATGTTGAAGGAGTTCTGAGAGACCAACAGAAGAACCCTTACAATGCTCAGGGGCAAAGGATTGATGCTCAAGGGAATGTGATCCCTGAACCTGAGCAGCCTCAAGGTGAGAGGCAGGTTGCTCATCCTGGAGCTAATGGACAGCCACCTAATCCTCCTGCTGCTGAGAGGACTCTTGCTGACTACAACCGACCCGATGACTTTTATGCTAACCAGTCAGCAATTGTACCTCCTCCTTTTGAGAGGAATGAGTTTGAGCTCAAGACTGCCTACTATGCACTTCTGAGGCAGCATCCTTTCCATGGTCTTCCGCATGAGCAACCCATGGACCACATTGAGGATTTTGAGGCCTTCGTCACTGGGATGAAGCACAATGGAGTGGGTTATGACTTCCTTTTCCTCAAGCTTTTCCCATATTCTCTTGCTGGAGAAGCTGCAGCTTGGCTTAAAGCAACTTCCACTTGGGAAGTTAACTACTTGGGATGCAGTGAAGAGAGAGTTCATGCGACATTTCTATGATGATGCTCGCTCCGATCAGCTCAGACAGGACCTTCTGACATTCACTCAGGGACCTACAGAGCCGCTTAAGTCTGCTTGGGTAAGGTTTAAGATGTACCAACGAGACTGTCCTCATCATAGATTCTATGAAGTTCAGCTGTTGTGCATTTTCTTCAGAGGTATGGATCTCTGGTACCAGTCTGCGTTAGATGCTGCCATCAATGAGAACTTCAACACAAAGACTCCTGAGCAAGCCAGGATATTGATTGAGAACTTGGTAAGCAGCAACAGTACTAAGACTGCAGATCAGAGGAGGAAAGAGTCTGGTGGAAAAGTTGATCACCTTAAGATAGATGAGATGAAGAACAAGCTGGATATTGTTCACATCTTGTTGACTGGCAAGAAGCATGTCTATTTTGTTCAAGAGGCTGAAGAGTTTGTACCTGAAGAAGGCTGCACAGAAGAAGATGTGAACTACATTGGTGGTTCTGGATTTCAAGGAAACATGTTTGGGAATCAGCAAAGCAACAAGTTCTTTACTGGTGGACAGAAGAGTGCTTTCACAAGCAATCAAAACTCTTCTGGATATGGTCAGAATGCTGGTTACCAGAAGCCTTTTCAGCAGAACAACTCTTATCAGAGGACCTATGGATCATCTTCCTATCAGACACCTCATGTTGCTAGTGCTCATGAGAGTAAATTGGAAGCTATGATGGAGCAGTTGCTAGTGGGTCAGACAAAGACTGTTGTGGACTTCAACAAGAAAATAGATGTTGTCTACACTGATTTGAATGAGAAGTTTGAATCCTTGAGAACACATATGAAGCAGTTGGACTTTCAAGTTGCTCAAACTGCTAGAGTTGTTAAGAGGCAATCCGGATTTCTTCCTGGAAGCACATATACCAATCCCAAGCATCACTGCAATGCAATATCACTGAGGAGTGGGAAAGAGCTGCAAACTATCCCCATCAGGCAGATCAGTGATGAAGAAATCAAGGAGATAGAGAAATTTGAGGAAGAGTTCGAAGCCGCAAGACGAGTGTCGGCCGACACTACCACTGAATGTCGGGCGACACCTACTTCTTCGAATTCTCGTGACGAACGGAAATCGACCGAGGTCGATTGTGAGGTCGATGACAGAACGAAATCAAGCGATGCAGACTGACACCAACAAGATGTCGCTCGACACCATCAACGTAGAGATTCTGATGCTGCGAAGAAAGCTCATGTAGCTGCTGGGAAGGTGTATAAACCCAATGTACCTTTCCCGAGAAACCCGAAGCAGTCCAAGTTTAAACGCTTCAAAGTTAAATACATGGCTATGCTGAGCAAGCTCACTCTTCCAATGCCATTGATGGATGCTATCAACAACAACCCAGTGTTGAAAAGATGTTTGAAGCAGATGTTGACTTCTGATATGGGAGATGAAGAGTGTGTGATGATGATCACTGAGGTCTGTAGTGCTGTCATTTTAAACAGAGTTCCCGAGAAGCAAAAGGATCCAGGGAGCTTTGTCTTGGACTGTACCATCTTCAGCGACAGATTTGAGAGGTCACTATGTGATTTAGGTTCAAGTGTCAATCTGATGCCGTATTCAGTTGTCAAGCAGATGGGAATGACATATTTCACGCCTACTAGGATCTCCTTGATTATGGCTGATCGCTCCATAAGGATTCATGAGGGTCTATTGGAGGATGTACTGGTAAAGATTAGTGAATGCGTTATCCCAACTGAATTCGTAGTCTTGCAGTACAATGATGAGCCTAAGGACCCTCTTATCCTGGCCAGGCCATTCTTGGCTACGGCTAGTGCCATCATTGATGTGAAAAGAGGGAAGATTGGACTCAATGTAGGTGATCTGGTGATGAATTTTGACATGGATAAGCTGATGAGACACCCCACCATTGATGGGCAGACCTTCTATGTTGATATGATTGAGAATCTAGCTGCAAATTTCTTCAATCAGATGCATCCTGATGACCCTTTGGAGAGAGCTTTGATGAGTTATGAGCATGATTTGAAGCTGGAGGATGATGCTGCAGCTGGGTACTCGAGACTACTGGATTCTACTGAGCAGGTGATAAACTTGGAAGCGACCGATGACACATTGTGTCAACCAACACTACATGCTAATCGGTCGACACCAACCGCGAGTGACTGTAGCGAGGAGAAAGCTCCAAAGATCGAGCTGAAGCATCTACCTGCAGGCCTCAAATATGCGTTCTTAGGTAACAATTCCACTTATCCTGTTATCGTCAATGCTGATTTGAATAACGCAGAACTCACTTTACTGCTATGCAAGCTGTGCAAGCATCGCAAAGCTCTTGGCTATTCTCTTGATGATATTTCAGGTATCTCTCCAGACTTGTGCATGCATAGGATACACCTTGAGGATGAGAGCATGTCATCAATTGAGAACCAGATGCGTTTGAATTCTAACCTGAAAGAGGTTGTGAAGAAAGAGATCATGAAGCTGCTGCAAGCTGGGATCATCTACCCTATCTCAGACAGTGATTGGGTCAGCCCAGTTCATGTGGTTCCTAAGAAAGGAGGAGTCACAGTGGTGAAGAATGACAAGAATGAGTTGATTCCTACGAGGACAATCATTGGTCACCGGATGTGCATAGACTACAGGAAGTTGAATGCAGCTACCAGAAAGGACCACTTTCCACTCCCTTTCATTGATCAGATGTTGGAAAGGTTGGCGAATCATCCTTACTACTGCTTTTTGGATGGTTATTCTGGTTACTTTCAGATCCATATCCACCCAGAGGACCAGGAGAAGACCACATTTACCTGTCCCTATGGCACCTTTGCATACCGCAGAATGCCATTCGGACTGTGTAATGCTCATGCGACGTTTCAGAGGTGCATGATGTCTATCTTCACATACATGATAGAGGATTTTATGGAGGTCTTCATGGATGATTTTTCTGTCTACGGACCGTCTTACCATGCTTGTCTGGATAATCTATGCAAGGTGCTAGCTCGCTGTGAGAAAAAGCACCTGGTTTTGAACTGGGAGAAATGTCATTTTATAGTCAGAAATGGCATTGTACTTGGGCATAGAGTTTCTGAGGCAGGAATTGAAGGGGACAGAGCTAAGATTGAGGTGATGACAGGGCTGCAGGCGCCAGATTTAGTCAAAGGAATCATGATTTTTCTTGGGCATGCTGGTTTTTATAGGAGATTTATTAAAGACTTTAGCAAGATAGCTAAACCACTCACTGCACTTCTCTGTAATGATGTGAAGTTTGAGTTCACTGATGAGTGTCATACTGCATTCAAGGAGCTGAAACAGGCCTTGATCTCGGCTCCAATTGTGCAACCACCAGACTGGAATCTGCCTTTTGAGGTAATGTGTGATGCTAGTGATTATGCGGTAGGAGTTGTGCTTGGGCAGAAGTAGGACAAGAAGCTCCATGCCATCTATTATGCCAGTAGAACTCTTGATGATGCTCAAAGAAATTACACAACTACTGAGAAGGAGTTGTTGGCAGTTGTGTTTGCATTCGAGAAGTTTCGTCCCTATCTGATTGGATCAAAAGTAGTTGTGTATACTAACCATTATGCGCTTAAGTATCTGATGCAGAAGAAAGATGCTAAGCCGAGGCTGCTGAGATGGATTTTGTTTCTCCAATAGTTTGACATAGAGGTGAGAGACAAGAAAGGAGTAGAGAATGGAGTTTCTGATCACTTATCACGGATTAGGATCGATGATGACGTTCCTATAGATGATTTTCTACCAGAGGAGAACATCTATAAGGTTGAGACAGGTTTTCAAGCATTTTATGCGAGTTCACTGCTTTCTACACGGGTTGCAGGGAAGGTGTTGGTCGACACTCAATTCATGTCGGTCGACACTCGACTCGAAACATCGGACGATAATCGATCAAACACGACACCGCTTGGCCGATTAGGGACGATGTCGGTCAACATCAACACTGGTGTCAGTCGACACCAGTCGCGGATGCAGGCTGCTATTCCGGATGATGAAGCTGACATGTTCATAGCTGCAGTCGCCCAAGGTTCTCTTTCCACTAGACCTTGGTACGCCGATATAGCCAATTACCTTGCTGCAGAGGATGAGCTTGAAGTGTTTAAAGGATATGCTAAGAAGAAGTTACTTAGGGAAGTCAAGCGCTATTATTGGGATGAACCTTACTTGTACAAGCACTGCTCTGATGGTATCTACAGACGTTGTATCGCAGAGTCTGAAGTCGATAATGTGTTGTAACACTGCCATGGTTCTGAGTATGCAAGACACTTTTCTACATTCAAGATAGTGTCCAAGGTTCTTCAAGTTGGCTTCTGGTGGCCTACGATGTTCAAGGATGCTCAGTTGTTTGTCTCGCAGTGTGATGTGTGTCAGAGGAGGGGGGAGATAAGCAAGAGACATGAGATGCCACAAAACTTCATCCTCGAGGTTGAAGTCCATGACTGCTGGGGAATCGATTTCATGGGCCCGTTTCCATCTTCTTATGGGAACAAGTATATATTGGTTGTTGTGGACTATGTATCCAAGTGCGTTGAAGCAATTGCAAGTCCGACCAATGACTCTTCGGTAGTTCTTAAGCTGTTTAAGACTATCATCTTCCCCAGATTTGGAGTTCCTAGGATTGTGATAAGTGATGGCGGTTCTCACTTCATCAACAAGTTGCTTAAGAAGCATGGTGTTAATCATCGTGTGGCTACTCCATATCACCCTCAGACTAGTGGACAGGTAGAGGTCTCCAACAGACAAATCAAGGAGATTCTGGAAAAGACAGTAGGAAAGACTAGGAAGGACTAGTCTGCTAAGCTTGGTGTTAATCATCGTGTGGCTACTTCAAGAAGTTGCTTACAGGACTGCGTTCAAGACGCCACTGGGAACTACACCATTCCATCTACTCTATGGAAAATCTTTTCACCTTCTAGTTGAGCTCGAGCACAAGGCTAGATGGGCTGTCAAACAGATGAACTATGACCTGAAACCTACAGTTGAGAGACATTTGATACAGCTTAACGAGTTAGATGAAATTCGTCACCATGCTTATGAGAACTCAAGGCTGTACAAGGAGCGTACAAAGGCGTATCATGATAAGAAGATCATCTCACGCAACTTTGAACCCAATGAACATGTACTCCTCTATAACTCTTGCTTAACACTGTTTCCTGGCAAGTTGCGTTCTCGTTGGTCAGGACCATTCACCATCAAGGAAGCTAGACCACACGGCTGTTATCTTGATGAATTCCAAAGGCGAGGAGTTCACAGCCAATGGGCAAAGGGTGAAACATTACTGGGCAAAAGTTGAAATTCCAGAAGGCAACATTGTCCATCTGGATAATCCACCCAATGCCTAATCGCAATACAGTCAAGCTATTGACGTTAAACGAGCGCTGAGTGGGAGGAAACCCACTGTAGGTTATTTTTCTTTTCTTCTTGGTTTTCGTTCTTGTGACTTTTGATTTTTCTGGTTTTTGTGTGCCAGAGCCGTATAGAACAGGTTTGCCGACAGCAGTGTCGGTCGACACTACATAGTGTCGGTCGACGCCAAACTCGAAAACACGATGGAAATCGATCATGCTCGATTAAGAGCAAATCGATGTCACCATAGCCTGATGTCGCTCGACACCGGCTGTGTGTCGGTCGACATCTACTGTGACCACATGTAAGGTTTCTGTTCTCCAAGTTCTCGGTTACTTATACCTTGTTCTTCCGAACCCAAGCTGCGATTGCACTGGGGAAAGTGCAGTCTAAGTGTGGGGAAGGTGGTTACTGACATTGTGTTTTGTTTTCTTAGAGTCAGTCCCTTATTTTCAATTGTTTTCAAAATGGTTATATTGAGTCAAAATGTGTATGAAACTATGATTTTTCGAGGAAATTTTTCGCTGGAACAGGAACTAAGTGACCGTTGGACAGACTTGCAGGAGCTCTATGACTATTAGAAAACACCACACGGATCAACTTACCAATGACACCCATATCTAACCAGGTATTCAGAGGATCCATCACTAGCCTCATCTCTAATCTTGATTCTAATTTCTTACTTAGGGGCTTGAGATCTCTGGATCAGATTCCTCTGATGTACTTGACACAGCATGTGATCCTGATTGAGTATGGTTCTTGATTTTTCCCTCCCTTGAAAGTAAAAAAAAAAGATTAAAACCGAGGATAAGCTAGTAGCTTCGAAGTGGTCACGGGAGTGGTAGAGACCCCTATTACCTCATGTGTATCCATGGAAAGATCCAAAGTTACACCCCGAATAAAAAGGGAAGAGCACTGATAGAAAAAATAAAATGATACCCAGTGGGGAAAAATCATTTGCTAAGGGAGAAAGGAAAAAGAAAGGAACCATAAACTAACAGTTTGGTGGTCAGTACTGACTGAGTTGAGTCCATGTATCCTCTGATCGATAATCCTTCTGTGCGACTGCACCTAATTGTATACAGAGGTTAGTGTGGTGAACTTGAATTTCCTAATCTGATTGTGGAATTTACTTGGGACAATTGCTGAGTGTGGGGGAAGTATATTGTGGTCTTGATATCTGTAGGAAAGTTTTCAGTGGTTTACTAAGTGAATGTGAATGCGAAAGTTCCTAGGACGAAATGAGTTTCTGTGTTTTCAAACCTCTTTCTTATGCTTTGGTTCTTTTACTTGCTTGATGGCAAGCAATAGCTAAGTGTGGGGGAGTTGATATATCATGGTTTTTCTAGGTTTTCAACCATGATATAGTTGTATATATTGAGTCTTTAACCTGGTTTTTCGAGTCTATTGAGTCTTCTACAGGTAGGCTTATGTTTGGAGCAAAGAGTGGGATTATAGGATGTTTCTGGCGATCTGTGCAATGAGCTGAAGTTGGAGTCTCGACCACGGTCGGATGTCGACCGACATCACCTTAGTGTCGGTCGACACTGAGGGCGACATGACTTATACACCGAGTTGAAGACATCTTTTGAAGAATTTCAAAGTTGCCCAGAAGTTTTCTCTAATTCTAATCTAGCCCCAAAACATGTTTAGGAGTTTAACTAGGTTTTTCAGACTCAATATCATTTATTTTGTTCTTACTTTGTTCTTGCTTTGGATATTGAGAGATTTGGTGCCAAGGGGCTGTTCTTGCTACTTGTAACCTTTGAGAGAAGGATTTCGAACCCCTTTTTATCTATCTATTCAGTCTTTGGTTTTCTATTCAATGATGTGTTGTTTATCTTATAATATGTTTGAGTAGTAACCTAGTTAGATTTAGGAATTCTCATAGGATTTTTATGCATGTTTAGACAACTGATTAACTAGGATTCTAAAGCTATTCGTTCATCGCCTAAGTTGCACTTAATACTGAATTCTGGACTGATCACCTAGGATTTAGATCTGAGATAATTAACTTAGCACGAGAGTGTGAGTTATAATTTGAATAAACTTAGTGTGAGCAATTTGACTAGATGCAGAGAGATTTGGTTTAGGAGAATTGTGAACCGAAGAACCTGTTCCTAATGCTTGTTTAGAACTTGATATATCATGGATTTTAGGTGTTTTAGGCCATGATATATGTACATAATCGAGTCTTCTTTAGAGTCTTTCGAGTCCTTTCAGGTACTTTACAGGTTTTACCGCGTTTGGAGTTTACTTAGACATTATGGCGTATTTTGGAGCTTTATAGAGCATTCATGCGATTGCAGAAGAGTTGATATGATCGTTTGGCTTTGGTGTCAATCGACACCACTCAGGTGACGGTCAACACGGTTCGCGAGCAGGAAGATTTGGCCGATTAATGAAGACTTTGAAGAATCTGCAAATTAGCCCAAAAGTTTTTCATAATTACAAAGTGACCCAAATCGTGTTTTAGCTTTTAATTAGGTCTTACAGCCATTGTTGAGGCTAGGTTTTATTCTAAGCTTTATTCTATCAGAGATTAAGAGATTTAGGGGCAGGTCTTGTACTCGAGAGAGACTTGATTTCGAACCCCTGTTCTTACTCTTTTGATTTATTTATGATATCTATTTTGACTATGTTTTCTGTTATGATTGCTATGTCTGAGTAGATCTCTTGTTAGGTTAGGGAATTCTCATTAGGGATTTAAAGAAATGCTAGATTAACTGATAAAATTGGATTCATCATCTAGTTCTTCATCTAAATCTTTCGTAACGCGTAATCTGAACTGGCCATTTAGATTATTGATATTAGGTTGATTTACACAACGAGAGTTGGTTAATTATCTAGAAAGGATTTAGGTGAGCAACTTATCTATTCGCAAAGATATTTGGTCTAGAGAAGTTGTGAACAAACGAACTTGGAATTAATGCATGTTTAGAACTCTAGGATTCGCAACGAGAGTTGGTTTGCTAGGTTGTTAGACATAGATAATTATCGCAACGAGAGCTGGTTAGTTTTACTTCTGTAATTCTAGTTCAAGAACGCTAATAGATTGAATCATGATTGTCTGTTATCTGATATCCTGATTTCCTGAGAACGTCCTGAAACCTGACGCCTTCGCTGATTGATTACATTCACCTCACTTCATTCGTTTACTTGCTATCTTGTTTACTGCTTTACAATCAGTTTTGCTTAGCTTAATTCGATTACTCATAATCTATCGTGTGAGCCGTGAGTCCTTGTGGATTCGATACCCTAAGTACTACATTCGCATATCTGTGCACTTGCAGTAGAATAGGATTAAAACTCTGAGCCTATCAAGTTTTTGGCGCCGTTGCCGGGGACTCAATTGAGTTCGCCAATAGATTCAGTATTAGAATTTAGACTAAGCAATTTTTTTTTTCTAGTTTACTCACGTTCTTATTTCTTGGGTGTTGCAGGAACTACTCCATGTCGATCGACACTAGTCGTGAATCGATCGACACCAGTCGCGACCAGGGACACCAAGAAACTAGAGCACTTAGCAGTTTTCTCTGTATGGCACCTGTGATTCTGATTCGCAGTGAAGACGGAACTTTACGAGGCCAAGAGGGTCATATATGCAACGCGAAGGGTCAGAAACTAGATGGGGAAGGAAACCCCATCGTGCCAGATGTTGCTGTAGGCGCGGAACATGCACAACAGGAAGCTGGTCACAAGAAGACATTTGCTGATTACAACAGACCGGATCAATTCTATGCTAATCGGTCTGCGATTCGACCACTTCCATTTACCAGAGTTGAGTTCAGGCTGAAACCAGAGTACTATGCATTGGTTGGGCAGCATCAGTTTCATGGTCTCTCTAGCGAGCATCCTATGGATCACATAGAGATTTTCGAGGAATTGGCTAGCAGTATTAAGGCTGAAGGAGTCTCATTTGATTATCTTTTCTGCAAGCTCTTCCCATTTTCTCTCAATGGAGAAGTAGCCCACTGGTTGAAACAGCTACCACCAGGATCTTTGACTACTTGGGATGCGGTTAAGAGAGAGTTCCTTAGACACTTTTATGATGATGCTAGATCCGACCAGCTTAGACAGGATCTTTTGACATTCAAGCAAGGACCTACAGAGCCTTTTAAGACTGCTTGGGTGAGGTTCAAGAGGTACCAAAGAGATTGTCCACACCATGGTTTCTCTGAAGTACAGCTGTTGTGTGTTTTCTTCAGAGGAGTTGATTTGTGGTATCAGACGGCTATGGATGCTGCAAGTAATGGGAACTTCTATACCAAGACACCATGCGAAGCTAAGGAGCTTATTGATAACTTGATAACTAGCAATAGTGTCAGAAATGCTGACAAGGAAAGGCATAGATCTGGTGGCAAAGAAGATAGCTTGCAGATATCCGAGATAAGGGACAAAATTGATTATGTCCACAGCGCCCTACTTAGGAAGAGGCAACCCCAATCTGATGCAGAAGCTGAAGAGTTTGCAGAGGTGAACTATATCGCTGGAACTGATTATTATGAGCAGACATATAGAAATCAGCAGAGACAAACTTCTGGTTACACACCAAGATCAAGGGACAATGGTTATTCATCTCACCAAGCTCCTCCCACTAATGAGCAGACAAAGATTGAGTCCATGCTTGAGCAGTTGCTTCTTGGGCAGAATAAGATGACAGGAGATCTGAATGGGAAGCTAGATTCCATGTATCAAGATCTAAGTGGGAAATTGGAGGCTTTGACAAGAAGAGTTGATGATCTGGATACTAGGATGACGCAAGCAGAGGCCGGTATTAAGGAAAGGATGACTCGATCTCAGAAAGAACATGTTAAAGCGGTTTTGGTAGAGGACGAAGCTGAGCAAAATTATGATGTAAAGACTTTGGAGCTGCAAAATTCGAGTGAAATTCGAAATAAAGATCATGTATCGATCGACACAAAGCCGTGTCGGTCGACACTTGTTTCGAATTTTCGTGACGGACCGAAATCGACCAACCTCAACATCAAGGTCGACTCGAATCGTGTCAATGTCGATCGACATCACTTCAGTGTAGATCGATACCATGAGCATCCAGTTTGTCCAAAGAAACCGAATGTGGCCATAGAGAGAGTCTACTAACCGAAAAGTCCATTCCCTAGGAAGTCCAAGCAATAGATTCAGTTGGAAAGATACAAGAAGATTATGAGAGATAAGCAAACTGAGCTCCCATTGATAGGTGCTACTAAGACCATTCATGTGGTGACGAGATGTGTTACAGACATCCTTTCTAGTAACATGACTGAAGAAGAAGATGTCTTGATGGTCTCTGAAGTGTGAGACGCCGTTATTCATGGCAGGATTCCTGAGAAACTAAAGGATCCGGGGAGTTTCATGATAGACTGTTCTATATACAAAGACAGATTTTAGAGGTCATTGTGTGATCTTGTCTCAAGTGTGAATCTCATATTATACTATGTGGCTATGAGACTAGGACTGTTGAACTTCCATCCCACTAGGATCTCTCTTGTCCTAGCTGATCGATCAAAGAGGTATCCAGAAGGAGTTCTTGAGAACATCCCTCTCAGAGTTGGAAACTACTTTATTCCAACGGACTTTGTGGTGCTGAAGTATGAGATTGAGCCTGATGATCCTCTACTACTTGGTAGATCCTTCTTAGCCACTGCTGGAGCTGTAATTGATGTGCGACATGGTCTGATTGATCTCCATATGGGAGATAAACCTTTGCAGTTCACGATGGATGAGTTGCAGAGATCCACTATTGATGGACAAAGCTTCAGTGTTGAGATAGAACCAGAGATTGAAAATGGAGAAGAGAAGATGGCAGTTCATACTGAACCTGCTCTAACATCTTCAAAGCAAATACCTGCTCTTAAGCAGGAAGCTCCAAACATCACACCTAAGCCACTTCTGGTCAAGCCAAGGTATGCATCTTCTGACCTTAAGTATGCAAACTCTGATGCTGATTTTGCAGGGAATAGAGTCAGGAAACGAAATGTTCTACCTGACCTTGCTGTAATTCCCAAGCTCCTCAGTAAGTCTCACGCACACGATGCATACACGCCGCCATGGATGAGAAGAATTTCACAAAGTCATGCCCCGCCTTTAGCGAAACCGCCTGACATCTGACCACGTGCCACAGTCAAGCTAATGACTTAAAACAAGCGCTGAGTGGGAGGCAACCCACTGGTGAGTCTGTACATATAAGTTTTCGTTCTAATCTTTCGTTTTAGTTTTCTTGAGTCTTTACAGGGAAATCTAGCGACGGGAATGTATTGTGTCGGTCGACCCAGGTTATGAATCGATCGACACGAAGGACAAAAGGATCGATCCAGCACTTTGTGTTGATCGATCCATTTTTTCGCGAAATCGAGGTTTGACCTCGGTTAGACCGCTCTGACCGATTCGATTTTCAAAGCACGTGTCGATCGACACAATTAATCCGGATCGATCGACACAAAGCGAATCGAGGTAAGTACTTCTTTTCTCTTTCGCGTATGTTCTTATTAACACCTGAAACCTCCATAGCCAAGAGCTCTCTAAAAACTCGTTCTCCCTCGTTTCATCACCGAATCCAATGATTCAAAAGCCTAACCTGAGCGGATTTTCGCCCTCTATCCATATCTATAATCCATTTGTGTCGATTCCAAGTTATGCTCCCTAAAATCCCAATTTTCAGATTCGGTTCTAAAGGGAAAGGTTCGATTTTTGCTTCCATTTCTTAATCATGTGATTAAATAGCACTGATTTAGGTTGTTTGGTAGTGGAATGGTGATGCCTAGGTAGTTTTCATGATTGATTTTGCAAGTTTTCGAAAATTTTGATTTTGGGATTGAACTTGTGAATTGGTGCGAAAATGACAGAAATAAATCATAAATGAACCACTACTACTGCTATGTTTGTTGCTGGTTTCGAAACTGATCATTCGGTTGTTGAGGATTTGATGAGTTGTTTCTGATTTTTCAACTAATATCAGTTTTTGTTCTGATTTTTGCTCACAGATGCCTCCAAGGAAGAAGAACCGAACGGACGGGGCGAGTTCATCTGGGTCAACACCAGCAGAGCCACCTCCACCTATGACTCCTCAATCTCCTTCGGGTTCTCCACAGCTGCCAGCAGATTTTCCTACACACCATGGCCCAGAGATGAAAGAGTGATGATATTCACAGAGAAAGTGTGGGATAAGCCAGCCAGGTTGGTCGTGTTCAGTAATGATTGTATGCACAGAGAGGTGTTGGACACCTGGGATGAGTATGACATCCTATTGTACAATGGGTGGTGCGATGTTGAGATTGAGCCTACGAAGGTGGTAAGCCCTGACTTTCTGAGGATGACTGGTATGCGAGACCAGGTTGTGCTGTGTTTGAATATTATGGGTTTAGGTACCATGCCTTATGTCCGGTATGCTCTGTATCCGGAGTTGGTACGTCAGTTTATGGCTACAGTGCGAGTTACGTACAGGGACTGGAACGCCAAGAATGCGCAGGAAAGGTCATTTGTGTTTCATGGTACATGACAGGAGATACAGACTGCCAATGCGAGACCTCTGTGCTATCTACGGGTTCAAGAAGGGCTACACACGAGCTACGATCCCAGAGGGCTTTCCTGACCTTGAGAAGTTTGAAGGATTATGTGTGTTCATGGTGTAATTGTCAGGTTACATCCTAGCACATAATCATCTAGGATCTAGGTGATTTGCAGTTGAATCATAAACAGATCAGGATCATTACCTTGTGATTGTAGCGGATTGATCAAAGGAATATCGAGATCTGCAAGAGCTGATGATAACCGGCTCCTCCTAGGTATCCACACTCTTACAAGCTACTGGATCAGGCTGCTTGACCAAGCTGGAATCAACAGAGAGAGAGAAGAAAAGAGAGGCAAAAATCGCAGAGGCATAAAGCCTTAGGGCTTCCTGCGCCTCTCCTCTTCCTTATATGGGCCCAAGTAATTAAACTAATGGCTCATTAGGATTTTGGGCCCAAGACACAAATCAGACAAAGGCCTGTATTTGTCTGGCCCAATTCTCTGTACAAATACAGTAAATGCCTTGCATCTTACTGTATTAATTCCATTTTAACTTTCCCGTTAGCTATGGTGTGTGACCCTTAGGGATCATACAATACTGGTAATAAGTCCTAAACTTATAGATCATGAGCGGGCTCTAGCAAGTCATCATGATCACCCAGTATTTATGACTTATGTCTGATCTCGACACTTATCATACTTTCTAGAGATAGTACGGTAGATTTCAGGACATTCCCAACAATCTCCCACTTGTACTGGAATCCTACATTCCCTAATCCTTTTGTCTCAATATCTCGATCTGGCATAAGGCAAGATGCGTGTCATCCTTATATAGCCAGACCATGTTCATCGGACCAGATTTGATACTGACAATGCAAACGACTTGGGCAAGTCCGTTTGGGAGTGGCCACTCTCTTACCAGCTATCAAGTCTCCGATTGGCCTAGAGATATTACCTCCGTTAAACGGCAGGGACAAATCCCATCTTGTTCCATCACTATGAACTACACACTTCATAATACACCCAACCAAGGTCCTTATAGCTCCCAGTTACGAAACAGCGTTAGACAATGATCAAAGCGCATCAATCCATGTGCAGCCACATGCATGCGAACTCAGGTCTAAGGACTATACTCTATAGTCGTATATGAGAACCTCTTATAACACAGATATTAATATCTTGTAGAGTTCTCATCAACGGGCCATGTCCGGTCATATGCTCCCCTACATATACCTATGTGTCGACTTTGATGCCGCGCATCTATGACCCCTCGAAACTTGGTCATAAGTCTCAACACAATCTAGTCTCAAGTGGTTGTTGGTGTTCCAATTTCAACAACCTTCGACTATGGACACTATGATTTATGTCATTTCGTTAAATATGGGGTTTCAGGATCAAGTCTACTCATGTACTTCGATGGCCCATATATAATGACATGAATCATTTTGGAACGATTATTTATATCACAGTTAAAATAATCCAGAAATCATAGATTTCATAAACATAAAATATTATGTTTACATGAACCTTTCAAAACAACTAAATTAAAGCCCTTTACAAACTCCCACTGAAATTAAGACTACATCTTAATTTCACTTATCCTACAGCAACAGTCCGCGACTCGTGCTTAGGCCTAAGGAGTGGCTTCGTTAATAGATTAGCAACGTTCTTATTCGTTGAAACTTGCTGATCTACTTAACACTTCTGTCATTTATCTCACGGAATAGGTTATACCTACCCTCAAGGTGTTTGGACCTCTGATGTGCAGCTAGTCTCATCTATGCTGGGAATCACATCAAGTTCAGTGATGAACTCTTCTTTCCAAACAACCTCTTTCGCCGCTTCCCAAGCTGCGAAATGTTCAGCTTAAGTCATAGAGTCAGCAACAGTGCCTTGCACCGCCAGACAGACACAAGATATAACCGGACTGTGACCGGAAATCATCTTTGTCTGTTGGTAACTTGCCTTTCAGACTCTACCGACTTGTAGCACCTTACTTTCTCCGTAAATCAAGAACTTATCCTAAGTATTTTCCAAATACTTGAGGATATTCATTACGTCTATCCAGTGATTCTTTGCTGGATTTGACTGGTCTTTACTTGTCTTGCTTAACATTAAAGCAACATCAAAACAAGTACGTGTCATGGCATACATGATAGATCCAATTGCCGACGCATATAGAATCTCATCCATGCATTCAAGCTCAGCAGTTATCGTAGGACACTGTTTCTTGCTTAACGTAATGCCATGTGACATTGGCATAAAACCCTTCTTGGAATGCTGAAAACGCGTAGGACTTTGTCAATATAAGAATCCTGACTTTGTCCTATCAGCTATTTTGGATCTCTATCTTTAGATCCAAAATCCAAGAACATACGTGGCTTTACCCATGTCAATCATAAAACCAACTCCCAAGCCAGTCCTTTCCCGACTGCAGCATTGGAACGTTATTTACGAGAATCAGTATGTCATCGACATACACTATGAGAAATGCAACATCGCTCCCACTTATCTATTAGTAAACGCACAGTTCCACTTCGTTCCTGTTCAAGTCAAAACCATGACTACTTCAACAGAACGAAGATTCCAACTCCGATATGTTTGCTTCCATCCATGAATGGATCGATGAAGCTAACTTACACACAGTGTAATTTTTCGGAGTCCGGGCTCACTTTCGCTTCTGTGAATTTCGCAGATTCGTCACTTTCAATGATCATCAGATCATGGCAACTAATCACGAGAAATCACTCTCGGATTAGTGACGGATTCATTCAGATCTGCGAACTTCAGGCTCTACAGGTGTAGATTCTACAGAAATCTGTAAATCCATCCGCTGCTCTCCCTCAACAGGTTGAGCAGCCTCCTGTATTTCTCGAATTTCTTCGAGTTATACTTTTACTCCCACTGTTCTTCTTGGAAAGCAACTTTCCTTTTAGAAAACAGAATTCCGAACAACCTAACTTCGTTTTCGGAATGGACGTAAAAAGTAACAAGCCTTGGTTTCCCTAGGACAACCAGCGAAGTAGCTCAACTACAAATACTCAGTAAAGACGAATTTGGATCATTTCCAGTCCACATTTATGTGGTGTCTTTCAACTGATATTGGTGGAACTATTTCAGCGTAAACTTAGATATTTCTAGAGCGTTATTCTTAAAGAATATCATGGAAGATTCGTGTGACTCATCTTTAATCATTTCTAATAAGATCTGATTCTTTCTCACAGAAACACCTCCAGGTTTTCAGGAGAAATGAGCTGTGACACGACTTCACACTCATTCAGATGATCACACCATCAATGACTTAAGTATTCTCACTCGTAATCTAATCCAGAGTCTCAATACTTCTGTCACTCAGATTCTATACCTCATTCTGAAACTCTTTCGACCATTTCAAAGAATTCTGACTCGTGTCTCATCAAATGAACACAGTCATACTCATTGAAGTAATCAGTAAAGATAATGAAGTACAGGAAATTTTCTCTGGCATTACTGCTCATCGGGCCACATACATGAGTATGTTCAAGGTCCAATAAGCCTTTGGGCCTTTCTCTAGCTCGGCTAAGATGGGCCCTTTGTCTTTTGGTCCAGTAAGCAGAATTCAAGTCTCATAAGATATCCGATCAAATGAGCCCAAAAGTCCATAACTATGGGGTTTCTGAATCCGACTTACTCCATGTGACCAAAACATTTACGCCAAGAAAAATCAGGTTTAATTCATCAGATTTAAACCAATTCGGTATTTATGTTACATTTAGGCACTCTTTGGTTTAAGATATAAAACCCATTCCTTGAATAGGGTGCTACAATCAATATATCATTGAGATCAAAAGAACAAAACTTGTCTTTTATCAAAATGAAAAACATTCAAATTCTTACAAGAAAATGAAAGACAACTCTGCTTAAAGCAGGTACATTGTAGCAATTACTTAATACAAAACCAAGCCTCAAAGGCATCTACAAGTGAAAACCCTACTGCTGAGGCAGCATCCATAGCTCCTTCCAGACATGCAGTTCCACTTGTCCTTCCTTCAACGTTCTACTGTTGCTTAGGCTCTGCATATTATAACAAATATCAGTGCCACAACTAGTATCCAATACCTATAAGGTAGAACTTGAAGTAACAACATGAATACCTGAGGAAGTAGTCTCATACATCAACTTCAACTCCTCATAATCTTCCATGAATTTAATGCAATCTCTCTTCCAATGCGCAGTCTCTTTACAGTAGCAGCACTTACCAACGTAAGATGTATCTGACTCGGGCTCAGAAGACACACGCTTGCCATGATTCAAAATCTGGAAAACTTTGTCTTCACCCTTGTCAGCATTAGGTTTAGTAAACCTACCCTTCTCCATTATGAGATTATACAGGGTACTCTTCACGTTTGGCTCAACTGTCTTGAGCATATCATGCAGTTCAGTCAGCGTCTTCGTTAAGCCTTTCTTGATATAGTTCCTTTTGAACTTATCATAGCTTGACGGCAGTGACTGCAGAATGATCTCAGTTGCCAATTCTTGGCTAACTGGATAATCCAGTTTCCTCAGGTTATCAATGTAACCCATCATTTTACTGACATGAGGACTCACTGGATGATCATTTGGTAGCTTGCAGCTAGTGAGAGACTTAACCAACTGGTATCTCTCCACTCTTACCTGCTCCTGAAATTTCAATTTCAGGCTGCTGATCATCTCTATTGGCGACTCCATGTTCTCATATTGCTTCAGCAAATCTGAGTCCATGGTAGCCAATATCAGACCACGCACATCTACCGCATCATTATAATGCTTATTCCAAGCATCATATACTGCATGAGAGGCATTGGACCCGATCCTCTCGGGGAGAGCTCTTTCAAGGACATAGTCCTTTCTCTCCTGCCTGAGGACTAGCCTCAGGTTCCGCGACCAAGTCAAGAAATTTGATCCGTTCAGTTTGTCCTTCTCAAGGACAGACCGGATCGAGAAAGTGTTTTGATTGTTTGTGCTAGTCATAACTGAAATTTAGAGATAAATAGAGTTTTAGTTATTCAGTTCATAAAAGAGTAATCTTAACAACTTATAAGAAAACTCGCATTGCATTCAAAATTTCTTTGTTTAACCTCATAAGAATGCAATGATTCCGAGACCCATGTTCAGCTAAATCCAAAGTGGGCCACTGGCCGTCACCCAGAAGTAGCTTTACTTAGTAAGCATACACACAGCTAGTTATATCCATATAACTCTCGGTTGTGGATTGGGCCCAAGGCCCAATACACCAGATGTCTCAAGGCCCGGGACTCCCGATGGCCCAGTCAAGGAAACCAATCTCTTACAGCCAAATAATCACTAAAGTCTGGGACTCCCAATGAAATTAGTGACTATATACTACTTTACTTACGTAAAAACAGACACCTCACACTGTAAGCCATATCTGTAATTGAATAAGCGTTAAGTAGCTGACAAGATTGGGCAAGACATCCAAGCTTGATATTGTTTTTGAGGATTTTAGGTTTCAATAGATTTCTTCCCAAAAATAGAAGATTACTATTTTGGGAAACTTTCCAATTTAGGTAACTTACTAAATATGGAAACTTTCTATTTTAGGAAACCTACTTATTTTAGAAGATTTCTAAATTCAGAAACTTACTATATTTAAAAATTTCTTAACATGCCAAAATTAGAAACTTCTAATCAAAGAAACTTTCTAATTTAATGTTTTATTAAAGTTTTCGGTTGGGTCATAAATTATAGGCCCAATTCTTGGCCCAAGACCACAGAATTTCAATTGGCCCAATAATTTGACATAACCGAGTCGGTTCATTAATTCTGGTCCAAGACCAAATTAACTACTAAATCCAACTGGTTATTTACTAAACCAGACCAGCTCTAAATTATTTGGTCCAACCAAATCAAACTTAGACCAGCCTTCGGTTTAGGTTAAAATTCAATTTTTTTTTGAATTTAAATCCGGTTTAACCAGAAATTAAATAATACCAATTGCATTAAATAATTTCCAGCAAACCGCGATTTGGGTTAACCGCTTAAACCATAATTATTCAAATTTTTGAAACGATTTTGTCTTTAACAACCTTAACAAATCGAATCATTATAAAATCTTCAATAAGAGATTTCGACTTTACCAAAACAAAATCGATCACGTTCTCTTAAACAAACCTAACATGATCGATTCATGATATACACAAGAAGACAAAAAAACGATTTTGACATTTTCTTATTCGTTTCATACAAACGATTCGATTGTTTTGATAACATTAATAATCGATTGATTTTGACCTTTTCCATAAACGATTTATAACATTCACAAAAGGACAAAAAACATTATCCTTAACAAGCGATTAATTCAATCATAATTAATTCAATCAACCTTGACTTTTTACAAATCGATTCTTTATTAATAAGCAAAGTCAACAAGCGATTGATGACCTAGTAAACAATCGATTTGCTTTATAATCATAAGACAATATTACGATTCAAACAAAGAAAACGATGTCGACTTTTATTATCGTTTTCTTATTTCTAGGTTATCAAAGTTTCAATCAATTTTACTCATTAAAATCGATTCATCAAACTAATAAACAACCTAGTATGATCCAAAAGGCAAAAACCTAACGACCTGGCTCTGATACCACTGAAGGATTATGTGTGTTCATGGTGTAATTGTCAGGTTACATCCTAGCACATAATCATCTAGGATCTAGGTGATTTGCAGTTGAATCATAAACAGATCAGGATCATTACCTTGTGATTGCAGCGGATTGATCAAAGGAATATCGAGATCTGCAAGAGCTGATGATAACCGGCTCCTCCTAGGTATCCACACTCTTACAAGCTACTGGATCAGGCTGCTAGACCAAGCTGGAATCAACAGAGAGAGAGAAGAAAAGAGAGGCAAAAATCGCAGAGGCATAAAGGCTTAGGGCTTCCTGCGCCTCTCCTCTTCCTTATATGGGCCCAAGTAATTAAACTAATGGCTCATTAGGATTTTGGGCCCAAGACACAAATCAGACAAAAGCCTGTATTTGTCTGGCCCAATTCTCTGTACAAATACAGTAAATGCCTTGCATCTTACTGTATTAATTCCATTTTAACTTTCCCGTTAGCTATGGTGTGTGACCCTTAGGGATCATACAATACTGGTAATAAGTCCTAAACTTATAGATCATGAGCGGGCTCTAGCAAGTCATCATGATCACCCAGTATTTATGACTTATGTCTGATCTCGACACTTATCATACTTTCTAGAGATAGTACGGTAGATTTCAGGACATTCCCAACAATGTTTTGGGTTAACTTCGGTTCTACGCCTTATTTCACCAAAGATACGAAGATGAAGGATCTATGACATCCGGTTCTGCGATACGTTGTACGCATTCTGGCCACTACACTATTGTGCAAGATGGAGCCAAACAAGATGAGGATGCAGGAGTTGGTATTACTTCATCCAGCAGTGGGACATTTGTGTTCCCATGAGTATGAGCACGACGGTCCCTACGAGAGGACCAACCTGGGTGCGGTGTTTGCAGAGCATTTAGTCACGCTATAGGCAAAGCCATTCAGAGGTTCTGGGAAGATCAAGACAGAGTCAGTGGGCAGTCTTTTGACACCTATTTTCCAGCATTTAAGGATTCCGTTACATGAGTATAGATGCGAGCAAACTTTCGCTGAAATCGATAAGTCACATTTGTTGAGCGCAAGCTGGCTGAAGCCAGATTTGGTTTGGTGCTACAGAGATGGCATGGAGGAGCTCACAGTTGACATACGACATGCACCACTACCGATAGACACGCAGGATATAACTTGCATTTCAGACCTGATCTGAGAGTTGAGAGGCGGGCACCTGCTGCTCGTTCCCGCAGAGGAGCTTCTTCCTAGGCTGCTCTTTCTCCTGATGAGAACGAGCCTGTTCATGACCCTGCTGGGGTCCACACCCACATCTGCATTGGGTTCTTCCACTGGATGCCCCTCCACCACTTCCTGGTTACGATGCGGATCCACACATGAAGTTCCTGACAGAAACAGTTCGATCACTTTGGGGTGGTATTGCTAGAGCTTTCAGCTGCACCTGCGCTTATCCTTCTCACGGTCGCAGACGTCAGAGATCACCCACACCACCGGGGGGACACGACGATGATTCTGATTCTTAGTTTCTCCATGATCCTAGCATTTCCCTGAGTTTGCTTTTCTTTTCCTTTTCACTTTTCTTGGGTCAGCTTTGATTTTGTTTGAGTCAGTTTGTCATGTTACTTTTGGGTTGAACTTTGTGGAACTCTTTTATATCTATCTTGTTGCTTTTGACTTGTTTCTGAGTGATCTGACAATGCTGACATTGAGGAAATTGTGTGACTAAACACAACTAATTCGGATCCTGTTCAAGTATGTGGCATTAGTATTGAAATACGCGCAGCGTGTCGGTCGACACAAGACAAATGTTGTGGCGATCGATCTGGTACACGCCAAACCCTGGGTCGACCTAAGCTTTGAATCGATCGATTCAAGCTATGTGTCGGTCGACACCATCTGCGACAGAAGGTAATAACGTTGTTTTCCTAAATTCTCACAAGTTTGACCCAATTTCACTTACTCTAGACTCGGTAACATTGGGGACAGTGTTATTCAAGTGTGGGGGAGGTGGTTACTGACATCGTTTTCTCCTTTCTTAGAGTCAGTCTTTATTTTTCAAAACTATTTTATTGAGTCAAAGTGTGTATGAAGCTATGATTTTTCTAGGAATTTTTTCGCTGGAACAGAACTAAGTGACCATTGGACAGACTTGCAGGAGCTCTATGACTATTAGAAAACACCACACGGATCAACTTACCAAGGACACCCATATCTAACCAGGTATTCAGAGGATCCATCACTAGCCTCATCTTTAATCTTGATTCTAATTTCTTACTTAGGGGCTTGAGATCTTTGGATCGGATTCCTCTGATGTACTTGACACAGCCTGTGATCCTGTTTGAGTATGGTTCTTGATTTTCCCCTCCCTTGAAAGTAACAAAAAAAAAGAGATTAAAACCGAGGATAAGCTAGTAGCTTCGAAGTGGTCACGGGAGTAGTAGAGACCCCTATTACCTCCTGTGTATCCATGGAAAGATCCAAAGTAACACCCCAAATAAAAAGGGAAGAGCAATGATAGAAAAAATAAAATGATACCCAGTTGGGAAAAATCAGTTGCTAAGGGAGAAAGGGAAAAGAAAGGAACCAGAAACTAACAGTTTGGTGGTCAGTACTAACTGAGTTGAGTCCATGTGTTCTCTGATCAAAGCTCCCTTTGTAAGACCGCACTTAAATATATACAGAGGTTAGTGTGGTGAATTTGAATATCCTAACTTGATTGTGGAGTTTACTTGGGACAGTTGCTAAGTGTGGGGGAAGTATATTGTGGTCTTGACATCTGCAAGAAAGTTTTCAGTGGTTTACTAAGTGAATGTAAATGCGAAAGTCCCTAGGACGAAATGAGTTTCTGAGTTTTCAAACCTTTTTCTTGTGCTTTAGTTCTTTTACTTGCTTGAGGGCAAGCAAGAGCTAAGTCTGGGGAGTTGATATATCATGATTTTTAGGTGTTTTAGGCCATGATATATGTACATAATCGAGTCTTCTTTAGAGTCTTTTGAGTCCTTTCAGGTACTTTACAGGTTTTACCGCGTTTGGAGTTTACTTAGACATTATGGTGCATTTCGAAGCTTTATAGAGCATTCATGCGATTGCAGAAGAGTTGATATGATCGTTTGGCTTTGGTGTCGATCGACACCACTCAGGTGTCGGTCGACACTGTTCGCGAGCAGGAAGATTTGGCCGATTAATGAAGACTTTGAAGAATCTACAAATTAGCCCAGAATTTTCTCATAATTACAAAGTGACCCAAATTGTGTTTTAGCTTTTAATTAGGTTTTACAGCCATTGTTGAGGCTAGGTTTTATTCTAAGCTTTATTCTATCAGAGATTAGGAGATTTAGGGGCTGGTCTTGTACTCGAGAGAGACTTGATTTCGAACCCATGTTCTTACTCTTTTGATTTATTTATGATATCTATTTTGACTATGTTTTCTGTTATGATTGCTATGTCTGAGTAGATCTCTTGTTAGGTTAGGGAATTCACATTAGGGATTTGAAGGAATGCTAGATTAACTTATTAAATTGGATTCATCATCTAGTTCTTCATCTAAATCGTTCGTAACCCTTAATCTGAACTGGCCATTTAGATTATTGATATTAGGTTGATTTACACAACGAGAGTTGGTTAATTATCTAGAAAGGATTTAGGTGAGCAACTTCTCTATTCGCAAAGAGATTTGGTCTAGAGAAGTTATGAACAAACGAACTTGGAATTAATGCATGTTTAGAACTCTAGGATTCGCAACGAGAGTTGGTTTGCTAGGTTGTTAGACATAGATAATTATCGCAGCGAGAGCTGGTTACTTTTACTTCTGTGATTCTAGTTCAAGAACGCTAATAGATTGAATCCTGATTGTCTGTTATCTGATATCCTGATTTTCTGAGAACTTCCTGAAACCTGACGCCTTCGTTGATTGATTACATTCACCTCACTTCATTCGTTTACTTGCTATCTTGTTTACTGCTTTACATTCTGTTTTCCTTAGCTTAATTCGATTACTCATAATCTATCGTGTGAGCCGTGAGTCCTTGTGGATTCGATACCCTAAGTACTACATTCGCATATCTGTGCACTTGCAGTAGAATAGGATTAAAACTCTGAGCCTATCAGAACTCTAGGATCACAAAGATATTTAGATCGCTAGGTTGCTAGATATAGAAATAATCTTAGCGAGAATTGGATTGTTTATCATTGTGTTTCTAGTTCTTGAACTGTAGCTTAATTTGAATCCGGTTAGTTAAGTGTCTAGTATTGTATAATTCCCGAGAACTTCCTAAGTCTGACGCCTTTCTCCCATTGAAAACTCACTTTAATTTACTTGCATTCGTTTACTGCTTTCTCTTGGTTGGCTTAGCTTAACTGAAAGACATATAATATGTCGTGTGAAACTTGAGTCCTTGTGGATACGATACCCTAAATACTACATTCGCATAACTGTGCACTTGCAGTAGAATAGGGATATAACTTTGACTCTATCAATACCGAAAAATCGAAAGTGGATATATGGGTTAAGTTTCAGAAACACCTATGAAAAGATTTCTTACCGCAGAAATACGACGTACTATGTACACAAAATTGTAAAATCTCTGATAGAGATCACGATCAGTGGAAGAGTATGCAGACGAATTTTTTCTCCTCATCATCAGGAATGAAATCTTTATCAGTTAAATTCAACTCGTTTCACGTTTTATAAGCGGCCTTTGTCCGCATATACAAACTGCGATGAATCAATTTGATTTAACTTCACTCGCATAGGCACAACACAGAGCCATCGCGTTTGAACAACAATAGAAGTCAAATTGGTCATCTGTTAATCATAACATAGGAACTAATATTGTTATTTTGGAAACATGGAAACATAATTCAACTATACATGACCGGTGATGACTCCGTGATCATGCGATCTCGAAAGGACAATCATGGAGACATTCAACCATTACGCCATTCAAATAGGCTTAATGTTCTTCGTTGTTTTGGTTGTGGTGATGGGTCAGTACTTATTTCACGCATCTATTTAGCTTCAATCGTCTGTGAGGAGCCGTGGTTGCGGTATAACATATTTCATTCCACTTGCACCGTCAAAGGGAAGGATTTTTCAATTCATTATAGATTATGGAAGCTTAAGAAACATCGTATCCCATGATGATTACCGAAAACACGGGTTACATCGTGAATATCATCATGTCCCAAGGAAACTGATGTGGATAAATGAGGGCATTGAGGTTCATATTACCCAGCTTGCATTGGTTTCATTCTCAATTTCCCTGAACTATAAAGATAGAACTTTATGTGATGTTGTTCCTATGGATGTGGGGAATATCTTACTTGGCAGGATGTGGCAGTATGATCAAGATGTGACACACAATGGCAAAAATGTCAACATATTTGTGTTCGACAATCCTCGTATTGTTCTCTTTCCTAGTGCTAACATTCCTCTTTCACTTTCCTGCTTAATCGACTCACTTAACCATCACGTGTTAGCAAAAAGATGATCTTATTTTTCTCAGTTTCATCCTTCAGAGTGTGAGTTTCGACATACATGGTTCACAGTGGTTCTCCTGGTTGTTCATGACAATTCTGACACACATCCACAAGTGTAACCGGACATTTCATCCATTGTGGAAAATTTGTATACGTGTTTCTGGAGAATATCCAGTGCGGTTTAAGGCCACTTCGTGAAATACTAGACAAAATAGACCTTGTTCACGGAGCTGCATTGCCAAAATGTCCCCACTACATGATGAGTCCCCCAGGAACATGAGAAATTGCGACAGAAGGTTGAGGAACTATTGGCTAAAGGGCACATCTGCGAGAGTCTTAGTCTGTGTGCGGTACTTGTTTTAACGCACCCTTCGCGTTTATATGCTGATCGACAAGCTGACCGGACAACAATAAAACAAGAACATGACCAGCCGACTGTGCAGGTCAAACAAGAAGGGTTCGCTACAACACGAAAGCCAGAGACGGTCCGATTTGAGTCAAAGGCTCGAACCAATCCATGCTCGAATCCTTGACCTCGGTTACACGATAAAAGGCTTTTCAACCACTACCGTTTCCACGGGTTGTGATCGGTTCGGACTAACCAGTCCTGATCAGCCATCAGATCCTCTCAATGAAGATTATAGGCTAGATCAATCATCTCCATCGGGAAATCAAACTCCGAGAGCGATGAGAAGAGTGGATCACTAAGGCTGTATGGAGGTGGTAGAGCATGGGTCTCTAGTGGAGGAAGAGGAGCTGGATGCGATGGCATCCCAAAGATGACAGAGCTGGGAATATGTTGTCAAATACCGGTAGCATGTACAATTTCACGAGATAGGGTACACCTGAAGTAGCAGTATTGTATGGAATCCAAGGAACTGGCAGAGGTGTTAGTGGACTCTCGCCTGTAAGAACATGTGTTGGAATCAGCAGAGAGATGCGGGAACACTCCACTGACAGAAAATGCAAGTTGGGGCTGGTCAGAACTTAACCGATGGATTCGCTGTACACCGATCCGTTACTCATACTGTCGAGGTCGAACACCCACACACACACACCTCCTGGGATAACTTTGCTGCAAAACTGCACAAAAAAAAAAACAAAACAGTCACCTTACACCCCTAACAAATTTCTAACTTTACTCTTTCTCTGTAGACGGACGCGGCTCCGATTCCTAATTTTTGCATTTGAGAGACATTTTTACTCTATAAAACATTGAAATTTTGGAATAAACCAGAATTTTCGAATTCATGATGAACCATGCTCTGATACCACATTTGTAACGCTTTCTTCTCGTTTATCCACTGATCAACGAGCTGACCGGCCAACAATCAAACAATAACATGATCGGCCGAACCTATGCAGGTCAACAAGAAGGTTTAATCACAATACGAAAGACGAAGACGGTCTGATTTTAGTCAAAGACTCGAACCAATCCATCCTGGACTCCTTTACCTCATTTCCACGATACAAGGTTTTTCAACCAGTACCGCTTACACGATTTTTGATCAGCTCGGACTAAACCGTATATTAGGGAATATTTATGCTTTGGTCTTTTAAATCTTTTAATCTTATTTTTATCTAATATATGGGTTTTATAAAATGTTTTAGCGGGATCCTAAAAATTTGAAACCGAAAATAAAGTTATAACGCTTTCGAAAACAAACTGTGGGCAAATGCAACCCGAATCTACTCTGAAGGGTCTACGTGTCCACCGAGCTACTCCAAAACATGAAAAAGATAGAAAAGAGTTGGATGAGCAATCTAAGATGACCCAGTGAGCTGGCTCCTAACTACAAAGGCGAAACTTCACCTGGAAAAACCCAAAATAACAAGCAATAACAATCAATGAAATAAATCAGCCAATCACGTACTACCATGACGTAATTGACTCTACACAACACACAAGCATTCTAAATCAACACAGATCATCATCGAAGGAAATCCAAAAAAATGCAGATGCCCTCGATTAGGCTCGACTACACTAAAAGCATATCTAACACAATAACAACACCTTAGGCCCTTAACGTGAACTCGGTAAACTTCCAAAGGAAAAATTAGCTACCCCTTTTTCATGATAACTAAAATCTCCCACGACTCCTAGACATAAACACGAAGTCCTATGACATGGGACATCGTTGTCTGTCCATCGATACGCGGTAACTCAAGCTACCCCACGATAGCTAAAGTTTCCATGCAGTCTGGTCCTAGGACATGAACCCATTCCTCCATACCACACACCTACTAGTATCAGCCGCATAGGTTAACGCATGCCAGAACCTGACCACGAGGGTATGTGAACTGACAAGGATCTCTCGAAGATCCAATCGGAAAGAAAGAAATTTATAAGAGGTGGTGGTGCTTACGTGAGGGAGAGAGGAGAGGTGAGAAATTAATGTGCTTTTTCTGTAGGATTTCATTTCTATTTATAGCCGAATATCAGCTTGCATGCATTACCAACAAGTGACACATGGAGTGTTAAGTGTCACTAAGCATGTTTAAAACATGTACATTGACATATAATGGGACATGTGTCATCTTCAAAAAAATAACCATGTGATTCAATTCATTTATCCTCGAGCAGTGCCATGTGTCCAATTCATTTAGCCTCCAGCAATGCCATGTGTCCAATTCTTTCCCAATCGCCATTTGCCAACTCACCTCGTGTTGTGATAAAGCCGATTTGCAATTCTAATAAATTCCCGAAAATCTGAAAAAACTTCAAACATCATTTTTATTGTATGTAACCTCAAAGAATAATTTTCCATAATTTATTAACTCCGTCTTGACCTTCTGTAGTTCCGAAAATTGCAAAAACAAGATTCTCGAGACTTCTTCGGTTTCTCGGTTTCAGTTGTTGATAAACCCTAAAAAACATTTAAAAATCCGTCTTGTGCAACTTTCATCTTTTAAATAATATTTAATAATTAATAATAAAATTATTTTGCTCTCCGTGGCTTCTCGATCTCATTTTCTATAAAACTACCAAAATGCTTTTTGACAAAATTATAGAAATGCCTTCCTGCGATTTCTCCGATCTCGAATCTGCCTGTTGATGATAATACGAGACAGGGTATTGCACATGCACTGCTCATACAAAAAATTGATGGATTGTGGCGTATGTGCATCAATAGCAGAGCCATCAACAAAATCACAGTTCAAGACAGATATCCAATCCAGAGGTTGGATTATCAACTAGCTAAGATTGGGAAAGCTTCGATATTTTCAAAATTGGACTTGAAAATCGGATACATTCAGATTCATCTTCGCCCAGGAGACGAGTGAAAACAGCATTTAATGTTTCTTCGAATGGATGGTTATGCCTTTTTGTTTGTATAACACTTCAAGTACTTTTATGCATGTGTTGAATCAGGCACTGCGACCGTTTATCTGAAATTTTTTGGTGGTTTATTTCAAAGACATTCTGATCTTCAGCTCATCGTTACCGACCAAATTCACCATATGCGATAAGTTCTATATGTCTTACGACAAGAGCTTTTTTGTTGCTAAGCAAAAGTACGAATTAGGGGTTTCGTAAGTTTTGTTTCTTGGCTATGTGGACTCATCTTCCGGGTTTTCCATGGACAACAGTGAGATGGAGGGGGTGCGTTCTTAGCCAAAACCAAAAATGGTGTCCGGGTACGAAGTTTTCATAGGTTGGCTTCCTTATATAGAATATTTTTGTCCCATTTCAGTACCATCATGGCACATTTAACATATTGTATGAAGATGTCAAAATTTGTATAGACTGACGAGGCAAGTAAGGTGTTTGCTTTAATCAAAGAGAATCTCACGATTGATCTTCCTTTTGAATTAAATTTTGATGCTTAAGCTTGGGATTGGTACGGTTTTAAGTCAGCAAACCCGCCATATCACTTTTTCAGAGAGAAATTGTTTGGATCCCAGAGTTGTTATAGTACGTATGATGTGGAATTTTATGTAGTAGTACAGCGATTAAGCACTGACATCATTATTTGATTCATCGCGATTCTATCTTGTTCACAGATCATGACGCTTTAAAGCATTTGTATAGTCATAACAGAGTATCAGCCAGATATATTTCCTATCTTAAGAAATTTACTTTTTCAATCCGCCATAAAGCAGGGAAGCTAAACCGAGTAGCTGATTCAGTAAGTCGCTGACATGTTTTGCTAAAAGCTATGCATATTTTTTTTCCTAGATTTGCGACATTTTCTGAAATATATTCCTCGGATTCTTTCTTTAGCTCCATTCTCGTCAAATCTCATGAAGGATCGAGTTCAGAATACTCGCTAGCTGATGGTTTTCTCTTTCGTGGCGTACAACTTTGTATTCCTTCTTGCAGTTTGCGATTGAATATCAATGAGGAGCTCCATTCCGAAGGACATCTCGGTCACGATCGAACATTATAATTGGTCGCCGTGATTTATTTATGGCCATGTTTGCGTAGAGATCTAGAGAGGTTTGTTGAGCGTTGTCGGGCGTGTCATCAGGCTAAGGGTGGCGCTTCAAATGCAGGGTTATATCTCTCATTACATATCCCTACACAGTCATGGACTGATGTTAGTATGAATTTCATTCTTGGCCTTTAGCGTACACAAAGGGGAAACGGTTCAATTTTCACCGTTGCAGACCATTTTAAAAATGGCATATTTCATAGCTTGTAAAGGCATAACGGATGTAGTACATGTGGCACAATATTTTTTCATGATGTATATCATCTACTTGGTTGCCTACTTCCATTATTCCATATCGTGATATACGTTTCTTGAGTCACTTTTGGCTCTCTCTCTCTTTGGAAGATGTTGAACACATGTCTTGACATGAATATTGTGTATCAAAAGGATGGCCAGACGGAATTCACTAATCTGGCGTTCGGTAATATGTTAAGATTGTTGGTTGGTGATAATCTTCGTTTTTGGTTGCAGTGGAGCAGAAACTGTGGCAGGTAGTATTCACTCATAATCACGCCACTAACAAGAGCTTAGGTTTCAGTCTTTTTCAGGTTGTTTTACTTTGTTGCCTCGAGGTCCTTTGGATCTCACACTCATTGTCGATGTCAAGTGTTTGCATGGCAAAGCAGTAGATTTTGTTGAGTCACTATGAAAAAATCATTTAGGTACGCACTCTCATTTAGAAGATTCGGCTGAAAAATATAAAGAGAAGGCAGATGCTAAACGACGTAAGTGATTTTGGAAGTGGATAAATTGGTCTGGGTTGTATTGACGAAGGATTGTTTTCCCTTACACGAATACAACAAGCTACGGTCTCGGAAGATTGGTACAGTCAAGGTGCTAGCTCGGATAAATGACAATGCTTATTGGGTCAACTTACTAGAGCACATTAAAACAGCCAATGTTTTTAATGTGAAGTACTTATCCAAATATCATGGCGACAAAAATGATCCAGATTCTGAGGTAAAATATTTTCCAACCAGGGGAGATCTGATATAGTTTCATATGTTCATTTCAAATCCATCACTTCTAGATTCTCTTTTATTATATTTTGTTTTTAATTAGGTTTCCTTTTATTATGTGTTAAGATAAATCTTAATAGGATAAGAATTTTTATTTAGTAGTTATCTATTAGGATATTTTGACTATATAAGTCATCACCTTCGATTGTAAGAGATCACATTATTATCAATTTAATTCAAAGAGCTTTCAAATTTATTCTCTTGTTTCTCGTCATTCTTAAGAATCAACGAGTTTTGAGTTTGTTTATGTTCGGCTATTTATTTCGAATCAACAAATAAAGAACTCTTGTCATGTTAAGACAGGAATTCGAGGGGAATTCAAACACGAAGGATTACTCCGTAGCTTCACTATCTTGATATTGGAAGTGCAAATACTTTTATATACTTTCAAGGAATGAGTGGAGGCTACTACTATATGCCACCAATGAGAATGAGTGGTTGTTACTATGCGCTACTACCGATAATGTCTCTGATGCCGCCATTGATATACATACCAGTACAACTAATGAAAATAAACGATTGAGTCATTGACTATATTTAATTATATTTTCATACCAAAACCATAAAATTTAGTTTTTTTACTAAAAGCACAAAATGATGTTCTCCCAAATTTAAAAAAAAAGTCATAAATGTTTTAGAAAATTTTGGGTTATTTGAGTGTCCATTTCATTTAGGCCAGATGATTATGGAAAAATTGGTCTTTAGTCCGATTGACAACTATATTGGCATGCAATCAATGAGAATAAACTATTGGCCATATTTAACTTTATGGATGCGGTTTTTATTTTGTTCTATATTTGGTCTCATATGTTCTTGTAATGTTTATCATCGCTGGTAAGAGATTGTCTACTGAGATTCCTAGTTGATCAGTACTAATGGTAGTGTGCTTAAATCGGAACCAGAAAGCTAATTTCGAAAAATATATAAATAAACCTTTTTAAAACATGAATATCTTTAAAGCAATGCACAAAAGAAATCTTTAATAAAGTTTAGAATTTTCGGTGTTGGTAATACATTCCAAAAGGTTCGCCGTTCGCCGCATCGTCAAGCCTTCCTTTCGCATTCACCGCAACATAATCAAAATTCAAAACCTAAGACCATAGCCTCTTCTCTCGTGAAGCCAACAAGCAGCTCTCCGTTTTGACAGCCATGGAAAGTGTTAGAATTTCAGAGTATGAAAGAACAATTAAGTGAGAATGGAAGATTAGAAGAGTTTTGAGAGAGCAAGATCAAGAGAGATTAAGCTTTAGGGAAGAATAAAATCCCAAAGTTAAAAGTATCATAATTGTTTACAAGAGTATATATATGCTATACAACTAGGGCAACAAAGTTCAGAATCTTCTTTTGACAGAAACCATGTCGCCGACACCATCAGTGACACATGAAGTTCAGAATCTTCTTCAGCGTCTATGTCGCCGACACCGTCGGTGACACATCAAGTTCAGACTCAATATTTATCTCATGATCAATACTCCCCCTCAAGCTTAGACTTTGGAATCACCCTAAAAGGCTAAGCTTGGAATGATCATGGCAACACCTCATTAAAAACCTTGATGTGAAAAACCACGTGGGACAAAACCACATCAAGGGAAAAAGAGTATGCTGCACATGAATCAAGAGAGTTCTAATCATGGATGGATACAAGTCCTAGTTTGGGAAAGATGTGATCACAAACCTTGAGACTTGCAGCCTTGGTGAAGATATCTGCTAATTGATCTTTACTTCTTGTATAGCAGGGTAGGACAGTTCCATCTTCAATCTTCTCCCTGACCTTGTGACAATCAATTTCTATGTGTTTAATCCTTTCATGAAACACAGAATTTGAGGCTATATGGATTGCAGCCTGATTGTCACAGTGGAAGGTAATGGGACTTAATTGCTCAATGCCAAAGTCCTTAAGGAGAGCCTTCAGCCATGTCAACTCGCTTGTGAGCTTCCTCATTGCTCTATACTCGGCTTCAGCACTCGAACATGAGACAACCTTCTGCTTCTTTGTCTTCCAAGTTACCAAATTTCCTCCAATGAAAGTGCAATAACCGGTAGTAGATTTCCTATCATTTTTATCACCAGCCCAATCTGCATCACAATATCCAACAATCTCAGTGTTATCATTCTTACCCATCCAAATGCCTTGTCCTTGGGAGCCCTTGAGATATCTGAGTATCCTTTCTATCATGCTCCAATGGTAGACAGTAGGTGTTTGCATGTGTTGTCTTACTTGATTCACAGCAAAGCAAAGATCTGGTCTAGTGAGAGTAAGGTAGATGAGCTTCCCAACCATTCTTCTGTATAAAGACACATCCCTGTAACTTATCATTATCCGATTTCTCCCCCTTTCTTTTGACTTGGTAGCCATCTTCAAGAGGAGTCTTAGCTATCTTGCTATCTTGCATTCTTGTTTCTGTCAACAAGTCATTCACATACTTTCTTTGAGATAGAAACAGCCCATCCTGAAATCGGCAAACTTCAATTCCCAAGAAGTATTTCAACTCACCAAGATCCTTGATGTCAAATGAACTCTTGAGGAAGGCTTTGGTGGATTTAATTCCTTCTTTATCACTTCCAGTAATGATAAGATCATCCACATATATCAGTACCACAACCACGCCTAAAGAGCTTTGAAGAGTGAACAAGGTATGGTGAGATTGAGATTTCCTGAACCCATGATCCATAAGAGTGTGGCTTAGCTTGTGATTCCAAGCTCTTGGTGACTGCTTCAGACCATAGATCGCTCTTCTCAGCCTCAGAGCTTCACCTGGTTTGCAAAGATGTTCAAGACCTGGTGGTGGTGTCATGTATACTTCTTCTTCAATTTCTCCTTGTAAGAAAGCATTTTTGACATCCATCTTCCATAGATCCCATGAAAGGTTGGTAGCCAAGGAGAGAGTGACTCTCACAGTGTGAAGCTTAGCTACTGGTGCAAAGGTATCAATGTTGTCTTCTCCATAAGTTTGATTGAATCCTCTCGCAACCAGCCTTGCCTTATACCTCTCTATATCCCCATTGCTCTTATACTTGATTGTGAATACCCACTTGGAGCTAACAGCTTTCTTTCCCTTTGGTAATGACTCCACATTCCAAGTGTGATTCCTATCCATAGCCTTTTTCTCATCAATCACAGCATCCATCCACACCTTGATGTCTTTAGCCTCTTCATATGTCTTAGGGACCCAATCAGCATCAAGAACTCCCATGAAGACTTTATGTTCTGTTGGAAAGTAAGCAAGAGTGCATGTTGCTTGGATTGGATGTGCAACAGCCTGACTGTTATAGTAGATGAAATCCTTCTTTCTCCATTCAGATGGGTCCTTCTTAACCCTCATACTTCTCCTAAAGGTTTCAACCGGTTGATCAGCCTCTCTTTCCTCATGATCAGACTCCATTTGAACTGGTTGATCAGCCTCTCTTTCCTCATGATCAGACTCCAATTCTTGTTCCACTTCTCCTCCTTGATCATGAATGGCAGAATTATCTTGTTGAGATTGTGATTCTTCATTGTCCCCCTCATGATCAAGGTGGGTATCATCAGCAACAACTAAAGGTTCCTCAGGAGTGTTTGCCTTCTGATCTTGCTGTTTCTGCCTTGGTTGACTGATCAAATCACAGGTTGGTTGACTAATTCCAAGGTTTTCCAAAATGATCCTCAAGTTTGTGGCACGATCAGATGGATTATTGGATAGATCCTTCAGACTATCCCAACTCTTCTCAACATAATAGCCTTTTGATTCCACAAACTTAACATCCCTGGATACCAAGACCTTCCTGGTTTCAGGTACATAACACTTGTAGCCTTTCTGAGATGTAGAGTAACCAATGAACATTGCCTTTGTGCTTTTTGCATCGAGCTTGTCCCTTTGTTCTCCTGGTACCAAAACAAAACACATACACCCAAACACCCGTAAGTGATTAATTGAGGGTTTGGTTTTGTTTAATACCTGAAATGGTGATTGATCATGCAGAACTTTGGTAGGTGTTCTGTTGATCAGATAGCAAGCTGTCATAACAGCATCTCCCCAATACCTTTTTGGAACATTTGTGTAGAACATCATAGACCTTGCTACCTCCATTAAGTGCCTATTCTTCCTTTCAGCAACTCCATTTTGTTGGGGAGTGTAAGGACAGCTGGTTTGATGAATGATTCCATGCTTGGCTAGATGATGTTTGAAGGCGTGGCTAGTATATTCTCCACCGTTGTCTGATCTGAAGATCTTGATCTTGGCATTGATATATCATGGTTTTTACCCATTTTAGACCATGATATAGATGTGTTTTAGTGTCTTTTGTCTTTGTTTAGAGTCTTTTACAGGTTAAATCAGGATTGGAGCTAATTGGAGATATTTGGAGCATTTTGGGACTTTTGGGACGTTTTGGCCGAGAGCTTAACTCACTGTTCGTATAATTGATCATGCGTCGATCGTTGCACTCAAAGCATCGATCGATGCAGTCGCGAGATGGGCCGTACACGTCGGTTTGACAAGTATTGAAGATTTACAAAGAAGCCCAAGATAGTTCCAGTATTTACACAGAAGCCCCATCCGAGATTATGCCTATATAATAGAGTTTTTAGAGTTTTTATTATAAGTTTTGACATACGCTTTATAGTTGGCTTTCATAATTAAGAGCAGAGGATTTTTAGAGCTTTTGGGGGCTGATCTGAACCTGATTTGGTTAAGGACGTCTTTACTTCTTTTTTTAAAGCTTTTTATGTCTAGTATTTTTTTTTCTTTGAAAAATTTGTTGCATATATTTAGTTTTTATGGGTTTTTATTTTTTTGACCATTTTGATAATTCCCTAATGGATCGGATTGATAGCTTAATTTAAAAAAAAAAAAACATTGCCAACTCTAAACATGAGACTCAAGTTCAAAAACTAGGAAACCAAAAAATTCGTAGTTGAAACTTCAAAATTGGAAGCTTTAACTCAGATGTTGCCGTTATCGGATAAAGAACACTGAAGCATTGACTGCCAAGAACCAAAAAATCTTTTTTGGCAACAGAAACAAAGAAACCGCCACCGAAACGCAGACAAAGATCTATCCTACACCATGCAAGAAAAAGCAGGGAAAATCACCAGAGCACTAAACGTCGAGAAACAGAAAACCTTCACGCGCGATAGAAACAAGGGAACTTCCACCGCCGAAATGCATACACGGATCCATCCCTTGCCACGCAAGACCAGAAAAGAGACGACGCAACATGGCCAAAGCCGAAGAGAGGAAGAAGAAGAACCAACACCTCTCGCCTGACCTACACCGATAGAGGACCAAGAGAAAACAAACACCAGAGGAGAGAAAACCACTACGGCAACAAAAAGGACGACAACAGGGGAAAGAACCCATCAACAGAAGATAACCAGAGAAACTCATCAAGGAGGCGTGCCACAGTCCCCAAGCGGCAGACTTCAAAGGAGCGACATCTTGACCAACTCACTGCGAGGACCCATGCACCACCACACCACAACTGTCATAGAAACCCTAACCGATTCGCCAGCACCGTAACCCATATACACTACACTGAAGAAACGCCTTGAGACAAAGGAGACCACTGCAAGATCTAGTCCTCAAAGATCTAATCGGAGATCTCAAGGATCGCTGTAACCACCGCGGAACGATAATGTCGGCGAGAACAGACACCATATAAATATTGTCAGAGAACACCAACCGCGAATGAAAAACAGAGCCATAAAAAGTAGGTTAAGCACCTCTCAATTCTCATACCGCCAGTAAAGATAAACAACAAAGAGGTGGAAGAGATGAGAAAAAACACTAATAGAAAAAAATTAGAGAGAAGACATAGAAAATTGTTTTTGTTTATATCTAGCTGCTTGGTTTTATATATTTATAATCTTTTGGTTTTTACTTTTTTGGATTTATCTCTTGAGAATTTTTTGTTGTTTACCGACTTCATCGTCGAAACCGTTTTTTATCTTGTAATTTTAAATATGATTAATGAAATCCTGTGGAAAAAAATCATATTTGCCTTTCTTTACCACTTAACAATAGCTTTTGTCCATATAGGTTACGATTTAAAAATAAACGAAAGGTACCTCTATTTTGTTTTTGTATAAGAGAGAAAAGAGCCAAACCAAGTGAAATTTTTTTCACATGGTCCACTTTGACATGAAATCAACAGTGCGATTGATTGATTGATTGACTCAACCTTTCTCCTTCTTTATTAAGTAACCATTCAAACACACTCCACTGCTCCTCTTTTTCCCTCTCTGTCCCTGTCCAGCTTTGTACCTCTGCCACAAGTTAACCCTTGCCGCTAACTTCTTTCAGGGGGTAATCTCGTCTATTCATTCCAGGTGTTGTCCACTCACACACCAAGAACCAAATATATATCGTCACTATATTCCCTCTGCCTAACCCTATTTTCCTCTAAATTGATAATCTATAGTGTTGATCACTACTAGATCTGTAGATTTGATTCCATCTTTCCCGTTGTTTTTAACTGTAAATTACTGTATTTGTCTATATTTGCGGTATTAAGCTACTAAAGATAAGAGCTTAATAATATGCTACAAACCATGTAACGTGTCAAACATGATTTTTAGAGTGATCACTCACAAGACAGCCGTAATTAATGCCGCTTTTGCTTTCATTAGTTCAGTTTAATGTGCATGTTAAAGGTTTTTTTGGTTGATACAGTTGAACATATAGGCAACTGAGATATGTATAGGCATATATCGATGTGGTGTGTGTTTGTTGGATGGATCATTTTGAGTCTTTGACGATCAGTTTATGGCTGTAACTGTATATATATATATATATATATATATATATATATATATATATATATATATATATATATATATATTTTAACTATGTATTCTATCGAGTAATTGTCAGCCAAAAGTAAAATCACTTACTTCCACGGGGAAACAATTACATAAAGAAGAAAATGCTAGAAAATATAATTTTGTTATATGATCAATTGCTAGCCGTTTTAGTCATATTCAAATCCGAATTCTAAAATTGAAGAAAATGATCATATATAAATTACGTAGACGTTAGAGAAGAGTAGCGGCATGACTCCTACAGTCTCCTATCCATATACGTAGGTCGGTTCCTTCTCATCCGGTCGAAAATAGAAGGAAGTGACCGAATCAAAATTTGTTGTTCAGAAATAATGAACTGGTAATTATGAAAATAGGTGTTGACGGAAAAAAAATGATAAGTGTGATAACCGAGTTCGTCACAAAGGTTAAATGCTCGTCTTTTTCGGGAGAGCTGACGTGTTTGAGTATCCGTGGTTTAAAATTTGTCTTAGAGAGGAACTGACTAAATTCGGGAATGAATAGGAGAGAGTGAGCTGCTCGGTAACGAGTGTGTTTTGTATTAGATGTGAAAGAGAGTCCGAGCAGGTTAAGAGACGAGTTCGGGCTATAATTTGGAAAATATTAACTCTAGAGAGAGAAAGTAGTGAGAAGTGCACAAATCCCAAAAAGTTACATTTATATACAGTGGCGACTCCAATTTATAGTAAAATACGGTCGTACTTTTTACAGGCTGTTGACTCCTTGTCGAGCTCGTGCGGATGGGCCGTACTTGGTGACGAGATGGGCCAAGCCGAGGTCATCTTTGTTTCTTACTGGAGCCGAGCCAATCCGAGATCGCAAGCCGAGCCGAGCTGTTTGACGATGAGTTCGGTTTCAGTGTGTTGTTCGGGCCTTTTCCTTGTGGGCCGAGTTTTGTTTCTATTGGGCCGACCTTTTGTCCATATAATAGGTATTGGGCCCTTCTAAAGAGATGGGTGCTAAACCCATATATAACAGTAACCCCCCTCCCCAGTTCGTCGATCTTCAAGGTCGTTGGAGTCGGCGGATTTGTCAAATGTTTTAGTTGGATTGATACATGTTCGGAGTGGGTTTGCTTGGCCCATTTGCATTGGTTCGTTTCATCGTTTTCTTCCTCGGGAAAGTCGAGAGTTTCTTGGGAAACTGCTGGAAGTTGAGGAGTCGCATAGGTGTAATGATGGTGCCTATAACCGATGGAAACTGAAGAGTCGCCCTAGGTGTAATGATTGCGCTCTCCTCGAGAACTTCCCGCTCCGCTTATAAATAGTTCTCTTCGCTTCTTTCATTCTTCATTTCTCTCCTTCCGCAGGTAATTCGCTCTCCCTTCTCTCTAGAATTCTCTCTCTATATTTGTTGTTGTATTAGTAATAGTTATGAGAATCTATTCTCACTCTCGATCGTCCTCCGACCGTGATCTTCACTCTGTAAGATTATCCGAGGGGAATTCTGCTCAGTCCAGCTCCTCTGTCGCACAATCTAGTTCGGAACGAATGGAGATTATTGCTCCGAACCCACAGAACGATCGAGATCGTTCTTCTCCGGCCGTAGACGATTGCCTGAGCATCCATGTCCCGTTTCTCGTAGACTCGGACGACGACGGGGTTCGGCCTTGGACAGTGTCATCAGAGCAGCTTTTGGGTCCTCTTCTATTAAAGGAGGAAGACGTGTATCTTGTCGGTAAGGCTTTGCTCGCTTCTCTCTCACCATTCCCGAGCCGATCCCAGAAGGCTCGAAAAAGGATGCGGCAACAAACCTCGGGTGGTGCCGAGGAGGCGAAGAAAACGAGCCCCTTGCGTCCGGTTCTTCAAACGAAGTGTACGGATGATGACTTGAGATGGCTTCCGGACAACTGCTTTACTGGTGGTGCTGGTCGGCTTGAGCTTCGCAAGCCCGAACCGAATGAAAGGCCCTGGCATTGCCCGAAGGGGTGGATATGCCTGTACGATTTTTGGTTTAGGCATATCCATATAAGGTTCCCTTTGCCAAGGCTGCTCGTTGCCTACTATGAGGAGAGAAGGATCGCGCTATCTCAGCTTTGTCCTGCGGCCGTTCAGAATTTGGTCGGTTTCAAGATATTGACTGCCGAATGTGGCGTCAATATGAGCCTTCGATTTTTCGAAGAAATTTTGTCGATTCGACGAATAGTACGTCAGTGGGGACTCAATATGTGAGTATGAGGGCTCGGGATGGTCTTAAGGTCGTCATCGGGAAACCGTCGAAAGTCGACGACTGGCAAGACCTGTATTTCTAGCTCGGGTTAATTCAGCATCGGTACCTGTAACACCCCTTTCCCATTATCCGCTGACCGCCGAGCTGACCGGTCAACAATCAAACAAGAACATGACCAAGTAAAACCCGAGCAAGTCAAACAGGAAAAGTTCGCCACAAGACGAAGCCAGAGATAGATCGGTTTGAGACAAAGGCTCGCACTAATCCGTCTTTGAACCCACTATCCTCACTTCCGTAGTACAAAGCTTTCCAACTTGTACCACTTCCGTGAGTTGTGTCGGTTCAGACTAAACAAAATATCAGGGAAGCATGTTCATTTCTGAGCAATCAAACGTTTACATAACGTTTAACAATCTTTACAAAACAGTTCGCCAATAAAAAAAAACAACAATCTCAATAAAAAAATTGGTGCCAAATCCGAACCGATAGAAAACCCAAAATCATCGAATCAAAACCCCTCCACAAGCGATCCCGAAACTACACCGAGGACCTCCCGCGTCCGTCGCTGCTAAACCTGAAAAACACAAAAAGAGTCTAATGAGCGATCTAAGATCATCCAGCGAGACGGCTCCCCACTACGGCTTCTATTCTATCTAGCATCTACAATTTCCCGCCCAAAGACCCCAAAATAACAAGCAACAAAGATAACAGTCGATCACGCACTACCACGTCGTGTCAAACCCACAACACACAAGCACTTGCCAAAAGAAAGAGAAAGCGATTAGAGGAAATCGGAAGCACTGCGGCACATGCTCTTGATTGAGACTCGATCTATCTATCGCGTAACACCAACAACAAAAACACAACACTGGGCCCTTACGATTCTTGGTAACTTCCACGGGTATACATCGTCACCGACATGGTAACTAACCCACGACTCCTAGACGTAAACACGAAGTCTCACGACCTAGGACACTGTTTTCAGCCCATCGATACGCAGTGACTCGGGCTACCCACGGTAACCTAAGTTTCCATGCGATCTGACCCTAGGACATGACCCCGTATTCTCCGAATCACACACCTACCGGCGTCACTCAGTAGGTTAACGCCATAACCGGAATCACCACCCGAAGGCCCACGATCCGATTAGGCAGCTACCCGAGGATCCAATCGGGTCAGAAGTACCGGAACGTAATAAAAAACCTAGACTTGCGGAATCTAACACACCTTAGTGTCCTAATTGCAGAAATGTAAACACGCAGACTCGCTTGGACTCTAGCAACGATATCACAACCAATCAATAAACAACCACGATCTTATTTCAAAATTCCGCAAGTCTAACACACACACACACTCCAATACCTCCACCCTGACTCGGTGCCGTACCGAGTCAGCAGCTACGAAATTAACCGGCCCTGTGACCGGATTAAGTACCCACAAGGATCGCCCATCCCAACACCGAGACGATCTAACATGCCTGCACAACAAAGCTTTAACAGCAACAACAAAATCAAACGAGCAACCACACAACAACCAATAACCACTCAAGCAAGCCTATTAAGTTTTTAACGTCTTTTAATCCGTTCTTATCCGCTACCTTGGATTAGCTGATTGCTAACCCGTAGACGGCTCATAACTCATTAACGTCTACTACCTTGGATTAGCGGATTGCTAATCCATAGATGGCTCATCCATAACACCACACTTTCTCAATTACTCTTTCCTTATGTGTCTTTTAACAATTCCTCAATCCGTCGGTTTAGAGCTAGTAGCTTACTAAAGTCCCCGACGTCTCATAATTCACTTAATTCAATCATTTAATAACCCAAAGCCTATAAATTATAAATAAACCGAATCCCCAAACCCGTTACATACTCTATCCGTTTGTTTAGGGTTACTTCTATCTTTTAAGTCGTATTAATTCCCGTACATAGATTCATTCAATACCGTTCTCTTAATATGTGTAGATGCATATACGGCCCTATCATGTAACGTCTATATGTATGCATCAATCAACATCTCTAAAAACCTAGCGGCACACAACGGTTTAATCATTTTAACCCTACGATCCTATCATGCATCTCAAAACCCTAATCCGGTTTACAATTAATCAGTCCGATCAATCAACAATCAATTAACCAATTCAACACGGGTATGCAATTCTAAGTATACGGTTTCTCAATTCCCGACTCACAGTAAATTGGTCGGAATGAACGGCACGGATGCGGATACCGAGACCCCGAACTAGAATCCGAACCTACCGAACACACGAACACGAACCCCGAAGCTTCCCGAATAACCGTAGAATCGCCTGAATCAGAACCGGCCAGAGTCAACGCGTTGACCGGCGTTGACCATCGTTGACCGACTGTCCGTTGACCGTTGACTTTGACCGGACCTGACTGTTGACCAAACTTGGACCGGTTGACCCAACTAAACCGCTGAACCGGCTGAATAACCGAACCAAATCTCCAATTGGTCGATTTAGGTAAACTGGTCTAGGGTTAACCGTTGACCAAGAGTTGACCGGTTAACCTAAACCAAACCAATTCATCCCAAACCAACATAGATCAACTCTAACCCACCACAAATGAACCGGCTTGAAGAGAGAGAGGCGGAGGAGCTTTCCGGCGGTGGTGCTCTGGCGTTGACCACCGGCGGCGAAACATTGACCGACCGGTACACCCTTTTTACGGCGGCTGAGAAGGTGATCTACCCACCAATGTGATCACCATGAGCATATCTAACCTTTGGTAGCAATAGAAGAGTAAGAACCGGTGAAGGAAGAGAGAGATGGAGGAAGAACGTAGCCGCTGCAGTTCTCCGGCCAGATTCCGGCGACCTCCGGCGACTGCGACGGTGAGAGATGGCCGGAGGTTGTAGAGGAGATCAGGAGGAGTTTAGTGGTCTTGGTAGGGAGTGATTTGGGTTTATAGTTTGAAAGTTATAAGGTTTCTTGTGTTGGAAGCTATGAAGAACACATAATTTTCTTGAGGTGTTTCTATGAATCTTCAAGTGGATTTCTGGGTTTGCATGAGTTTCTGGAGGGAGAGGAGATATGAGTCGACATAGAGAGGCTAGTGAGAGGTTCTGATGAGCAAAATGATTTTGTAGATGCATGAAAAGTTAATAAGATGTGATATTCCTTTGCATGTAACCAAAAACATGCACCTAATGTAGTCTTGACACCTAGAAAGAATGGTTGGCGCCATTGGGGTGAGACACCTGCCTCCAGAAGTGTCTTTGTTCCATAAAACCAGCAATTAGTCTCCTTAATCCTTCCATAATTCCCCTTAATCATCCATAGCTCGGTTTTCTCGGTTTGTCGTTTTACATTTTAGAAAATCCTTCCTTGTTCCCATAAATCCACAAACTTCTAAAAACTGATTCTCCTTGATTTTATATGAATTTAGAAAGTTGAATCATCTCGTTTGGAGTATAGTAGCTCCGGTTATGAATTTCCGAAGTTTTCTCGGTTTAATCGGTTTCCATTCCCGACAAGCCGAAAAACCCGTTTCTGCTCCGTTTCTTCCAATTCTGGTCTTGTAAATGTTCTTTATGTTGTAAAACTAGAACATTTGGCCCGTCCCGGCTTCCGTCTCAAACTTTGGCAAAATTTTTAATTTGTCCCTGAACTTTGCAAAATTACAATTTTGCCCTTGTTGACTTTTCTTCTGCCCGTTGACCGTATTTTTGAAAACAGGGTGTTACAGTACCCGACCCGAAGAGGCCGTATAGGACGAGATGGAACCACCTTCATGGTAATTCGTTTTTATTATGCTCGTTCCTTTTTATTGACTAACTCATATTCGGTGTTCCTTTTGCAGATCGTCATCCCATTACTCTCATGCTACCGGACGGTTTCTCCGAAGATCTAAAGAAACTTGTTGCTCGAAAAATTCAGAAGTGGCCAGAAGTCCACGCCGAGTGAGTAAAAATGGCTCTAGAGCGTCTTAACGAAGGTACTCTTCTTCTTCTTTCCCCTTTTTTTTGAGGTCGCACCTGTTTTTCTTCGTTCGATCGAACCATTGATCGAGTTGAACAACAAGCCACTTCTCCAATACACAAAGAAGAGTAGAAAAAAGAAAGATATGGGCCAGATGGATCTCGAAGTTCTGGATTACGTTAGGAGAATCTAACTGACGAGTAAGTCAATTCTGTCAATCCGGACCCTGATCGGGAAGATTCGCTCATGCCGCTTTCTCCAGGGATGGTTTTTGAGAATGAGCGTCATCGGGATATATATCGTCAAGTGAGTGTAGCGGTCGACGAAGCTGATTCTCGGAAAAAGAAGAAGAAAGAGAAGAAGAGGTCGCGGGCCGATGATGTGGCGACTACCGAGCTGGGGAGGACTTAGGTAGGAGACCAATGTCGGGAGGCCGAGGATACCTCCGAGGTGCCTCCCTTGAACAAAAAAAGAGGGTAGCTGCTGCTGCTATCGCAGGGGCTGTTGACCAAGCAAGTGGAGCTTTGGTCGAGACTTCCGAGCATCCTGGTGCTGAGGAAGTTGGAGAGTTAGCTGGTCATCCTGCGGGTATGGATGCTCGGGTTGCGACTTCTGAGCATGCTGGTGCTGAGGACGTTGGTGATTTAGCTGGTCAAACGGAGAATGAAGTTGCTGAGCTTCAAACTGAGGCGAGTAGGCCCAACTTCAACTTTTCTTTCAGGTTTGAAGGGTCGACGTCAATCGTCCGTGATGAGATGGCTTGTACGGATCTGTTCCGTTTGCTTCGGGACAGTCCGCCGAGAGATCTTCCCTCTGCCAACGAGTCCTTCATGCCGGAATTTCACAAACAAGCTGCGAATGAGATTGCTCGGGTATGTCCTTGTGTTTGGCGTTTGATTCGTGACTGTTTGCTTTATCTTAAATCTTCATTTCTCTTTTTTTCTTCTTTTTTAGGGCTTTTGCAACTACAACATGCTCTTCGATGGTTACGAGAAGGACCAGGTCAAGCTCAGGATAAGTATCAGGGAGCTGAAATAAACTCTCATATAAGCCCAAAGGACCATTGTTGAGCTCGACGGATTTCGTGAGCAGGTGATGGTTGTGGAGGAGATTCGCTCGTCTCTCAGGGTCGAAGTGGAGAGAGCATCGGCCTTGGAGAAGAAGGTTGAGGAGCTTTCTGCTGAAAATATCTGGCCGGATGCCGAGAATAAACAGTGCCTGGCGGATTGCTCGAATGCTCAGGCTGAAGTGGATGAGTTGGCTACTCGGGTATCTAAACTGGAGGGCAAGCTGAAGTCTGAGTGCGCTCGTCAGAAGGCCTCTCGTAAGCACGAGGTTTTGAAATAAAGGGAGGGCGTATCGAATAAGGCTCAGGCTCGGCTTTCCAAGATTAAAAAGGCCTGAGAGGAGCAAGCTCTCGGGAGGAGGCAACCGATCATGATGAATCAAGCCGCTGCGGTTGCCTCGATGCTGAAGGCGTTCGTTAAGGATGATTTTGACATCCCGGCCTCGAAGATAGCGAAGGCTGATACAAATTTTCCTATCTTAAGCTTGAGCTTAGCAAGATCCGGTTCACGGACTTGGTTGATGGCGATTTTATCATGACTCCCCTGGAGAGTCATGGTCGTCCTGAGGGAGGCTCGACCACGTTGGTCTTAGATCCCCATGGTTCTAATCATGCGGTCATGACTTCCGAGATGGCGGACGGCCTCCGAGATGCGGGGTTGGTTGGAGAGACTGAGAGTCCAGCCGAGGACCATGATTCCGATCAGCCCGAGGATGCATCAGATAGCCAAGTTGGGAACCGTTCTTTCGAGGCCCTTTAAGTTGTTTTTTTTTTTGCAATGTTGTTTCCATTTCCCCTTCTTGTATGTTCGGACTTGTGCTTCTTGTATGTTTCCGCTTTTCCTTGTACATTTTGGAATTTGTTCGGGCATTTCTGCGTATTTAATATTTTCATTTCCGCATACTTAGCTTTCATAATATTCGCATGTTCGGTTTTACGAGTGGTATGCTCGGGTTAAGTTAGAGTGTTAGGGAGGAGTGAGCAAAATGCTCGGATTATCTTGTAGGTTCGATCAGGACAGTTGTGCGAACTGGGTTCGGCTTATTTTTCTGTCAATCGTCCTTGTGCGGGGACTGGGCCCGGCTTACCTTATTGGAATGGGATTGAGGCTTTGCTCGTTATCCCACAAGTTAGGTGCGAGTAAGTGTTCGGCTTATCCTTAAAGTCTGATCGTGACAGTTGTGCGAAAACTAGGTTCGGCTTATTTCATGTCGATCAGCCTTGTGCGGGAAGTGGGCCCGGCTTGCGCGCTTTGGGCACGCTGTATCGAGCATTTGGCCAAAATGCTGATTTGTTCAGGTAACTGGAAATAAACAAGTATACTTGATAAATTTTATTTATTGATATAGCTGAGCCTCGTGAGAGGTTGCCTACGTACCCCGAAAGGGGATCAAGCCGATCGTAGTTCACATTACATATTGGAGTACTCCGAGCTCGTGAATAGCGAGCTCGGTTTTTTTTTTTTTTTGAGCGACTGCTCGGTAACGTCGTTCTTCTCTGTCTGTTCGGGCTAGTAGTAGTACCATTTAAGTTTGTTCGCATTCCACGAGCGTGGAATGGCTTCTCCCTTCATTGTGACGAGCTCGTATATGCCTGGCTTGACTACTTTGGAGATGATGTAAGGGCCTTCCGAATTGGCGCCGAGCTTGCCTGCTCGGTATTCACGGGTGTTTTCGAACACCTTGCGCTTCACGAGGTCTCCTTCGATGAAGCGTCGTTCCTTGACCTTCCTGTTGTAATGCCGAGTAATCTGCTGTTGATAATTTTGCAGGCGCAACAGCGCTCGGTCGCGTAGCTCTTCCACCTGATCAAGACGATCGACATTCAAGTTGTTGTTAAGTTCCTCGTGCTCGGGGGAGACGCTTAATCGGATCGTCGGGACGCTGAGCTCAGCAGGAGACATGGCTTCCATCCCATGAGAGAGGGAGAAAGGTGTCTATCCGGTTGAGTTCCTTGGTGTGGTTCGGTGTGACCAAAGGACTCCGTCGAGCTCGTCGGCCCAGAGGCCTTTCTTACCCTCCATTCGTTTTTTAAGCCCGTCTATGATCGTCTTGTTTGTTGTCTCGGCTTGTCTGTTTTCCTGCGGGTATCTCGGGGTGGACTTGCTCAGGCGGATCTTCCACCTTGCGCAGAATCCTTCAAGAGATTGGAAATGAATTGAGGTCTATTGTCGGTCACGATCTCGTATGGGACGCCGTGGCGGCAAATGATATATTTCCATATGAATTTCTGAACATCAAGGTCGTGGATCTTAGCATAAGATTCTGCCTCTACCCATTTGGTGAAGTAGTCGGTCATGATTAGGATGAATTTTTTTTGGTGCGAGGCTGGAAGCGGGCCCACAATATCCATCGCCCATCGCATGAAAGAGTAGGGCGTGGCTGCGGTTGTGAGAAGTTCAGATGGCTGGTGAATGCTCGGTGCGTGCCTTTGACATTTCTCGCATCGCTGGACGAAACTTTCGCAGTCAGCGATCATTGTCGGCCAAAAGTGGACTTGTCGCTTGGTTTTGGCTGCGAGAGATCGGCCACTTGGGTGATTTCCGCAAGATCCTTCATGGGTCTCCTCGGTTACCGAATTGATCTCCTGTCCATGTATGCACCGTAGAAGGGCCTTGGAAGCATTCCAACGAAACAATTGTCCTCCATTATCACGTATTGCGCGCATCGAGCCTTCAATCTGCGATCTCCCCAGCGGTCGTTGGGAAATTTTTCCGTTAAGAATGTATTGTTTGATCTCGTCTCTCCTGTCGCCTTGTTCGGGTTATGCTACCTTGGTGACTTCTTCATTGGTTTTGTATGCGTCGTCCATGCCTTCTTCTTCTTCGGTAACAATGAGTACCTCGTCGTCATTGGAGATGCTCGGTCGGGCTATGCATTCAATGGTAATGATCCTCCTGAGATTGGGGTCAGATGTTGATGCTAGCGCGGCCAAGGCGTCTGCGGATGAATTGTCGCTTCGGGGAATCTTGGTTAATGTGACAGAGCCAATTCTTGCGACGATCTTCTGGACAAGTTTCAGGTACGCATCCATGCGCTCGTTTTTTGCTTCATATTCACCGTTGTATTGATTCACAACGAGCTGGGAGTCGGCGAACACTTTTACTTGTTTGGCTCCTACCACCTCGGCTAACCGTAAGCCGGCTAGCAGTGCTTCATACTCGGCCTCGTTGTTGGAGGCTGGAAATGCGAGACGGAAGGATTGCTCGATTATTTCTCCGGTCGGGGATGTCAGTTTGACTCCTATCCCCGAACCATTTCTGGATGAAGAGTCGTCCACGAATAAAACCCACTTCTCCTTTTGGGTTTGATCTTCGCTTATCGTAAGCTCGGGTGGCAGCTCGATCAGGAAATCTGCTAGGTCCTGGGACTTGGCGCTGGTTCTTGGTTTATAATCGATGTCGTATTCGCTGAGTTCAACTGCCCACTTGGCGATCCTGCCCGATTGACTTGGGCTGTGTAGTATTGTTCTGACTGATTGGTTGGTGAGAACTATCACCGAATGCGACTGAAAATAGGGTCGAAGCTTTCTTGCCGAGACGACGACGGCGAGCGCGAGTTTTTCGAGTGTGTTGTAACGCGTCTCGGCGTCATCAAAAATTTTGCTTGTATAGAAGATGCGATTCTGTTCACCCCGATCGTCTCGAACGAGCACACTGCTTATTGCCAAAGTGGAGACGGAAATGTACAAGTATAACGTCTCTCCCTCCTCGGGCTTAGCCAGGATTGGCGGGGTGGATAAGTAGGTCTTCAATTGTTGAAACGCATCCTCGCACTTAGCGTCCCACTTGAACTTCTTGTTTGCTCGGAGGATGTTGTAGAATGGCAAGCATTTGTCGGTGGATCGAGAGGTGAACCTATTTAGAGCTGTGACTCGTCCAGTAAACCGTTGGACTTCTCGGGTGTTTTTCGGGGAAGGGATCTCGGTAATAGCTGTTATTTTCTTCGCATTTTCCTCGATCCCTCTCCTTGTGAATATGTAACCGAGGAACTCTCCTGATGTGATTTCGAAAGTACACTTGGTCGGGTTTAACTTCATGCCATACTTGTTTAAGCTCACGAAGCATGTTGCCAGATGATCAATGTGGTCATCAACCGAGGTGGACTTGACGAGCATGTCGTCGATATACACCTCCATCGTTTTGCCGAGTTGGTCGGCGAACATGCGGTTGACTAGACGTTGATATGCTGCCCTGCATTCTTGAGTCCAAATGGCATCACCTTGTAACAGTAGGTGCTACAGTCAGTAATAAATTAGGTCTTCTCGCGATCGTCGGGATGCATCATGATTTGGTTGTATCCTGCGAAGGCGTCCATGAACGACAATAGATCATGTCCGGCGGTTGCTTTGACGAGCCGGTCGATGTGCGGTAGAGGGAAGCTGTCCTTGGGGCATGCTTTGTTGAGATCGGTGAAGTCAACGCACACTCGCCATTTGCCATTCTTCTTTTACACTACTATTGGGTTTGCCAGCTAGTCTGGATACTTCACTTCGGTGATCGAGCCTGTCTTTGAGAGTCTCTCTACTTCGTCGTTCACAACTTTGGTACGTTCGGGGCTGAGATTCCTTCTTTTTTGCTTGATCGGTTTGGGCACTGGGTCGACGTACAGCTCGTGGCAATGCGATTGATGGGTCGACTCCAGTCATATCGCTGGTGGTCCAGGTGAAGGTTGTGGCGTTTTGCTTGAGGAATTCTACGAGCCTATCTCGCAGATCTTCGCGAAGGTCGGCTCCTATACCCACGCAATGTTCGGGATCGCTGATGTCGATGTTGATTTGAACGAAAGCATCCTTCTGTGGTCGGTCAGGCGGTGGCAGCTCGATCCGTGACTCGGCAACTAGGTATGCCTGTGACTTATGGCGTAGCTTATGCTCGATGCGGAAGCAGGTTCGGGAGATCCGCTGGTCGCCACATAAGGTAAAGACATCGAACGATGTAGGGAACTTGACGCATTGATGGTAGGTTGACGGGACCGCTTTCATCTCGTGTATCCATGGTGTGCCGAGGATGACGTTATATATTGCTGGTCGATCGACGACCACGAACTTGATGAGCTTGGATATTCGGTCGACGTAGACAGGGAGCTTGATTGTCCCGATTGTGGTGATCAAATCCCCGGATAACCCTGTTAACGGCTTTGCAGATGGCTTGATACGATAGTTACTGAGCTCCATGCGTTGTAACGTTTCTTTGAAGATTAGGCCAACCGAGCTTCCGGTGTCGACTAAGATCTTGGAGACTTCGCAGTCACCTATGCGTATTGCGATAACAAGTGGATCGCTGTGTGGTCGGTCTACCCCTTCTCCGTCTTGGTCGGTGAAGGTGATATCGCTACCGATCTTGAGATCGTCGCCATTGTTTCTTTGCCATTGTTTCTGAGTCGCTGCTCGGCGTTCATATTCCTTGATTGACCGTACCGAGTCGTTGACCAATGGTAATCCTCCCATTATCATGTTTATGCGCCTTCTCGGTGGGGGTGTTCCTTCCTTATCCTCCTCGTCACGAGCTCGCTTGTTTGCAGCCGCTGTGTTCGCGTCTATCTGCTCGATTTCCTCAGAAAAGGTTACTTGCTTCTTCCTCTCTTCTTGAACGAGTTTGAAGCGTTTGGCTTCATTCTTCGGCTGCGACACCTGATTGATCTGCTTCGGGGAAGGTTGGTTGCGGTTTAGCAGTAGCTTCTTGGCGTCCTTTTGATAATCAGTGTAAAGGAAAGCTTAAAGGTTTATGCACTCGGCAGTGCTGTGACCTGCTCGTTGATGATAGTCGCAAAAAATCTAGCTCTTGTCGCCCCGAACGAATTTATTGTTCCACGGCTTGCCTTGACTTTGACCTTGATAACCTTGGGGCGGGCGGTCTTGTTGATGGCCTTGAGGTGGGCGGTCTTGGCGACGGCTTGGAAGGGTCGCTCTTCTTCTTGCTGGTAGTTCTGCGATTGATTGCTGACATAGTAGGACAATTTTCCTTTTCTTGCGATATCCTCCTCCTTCGTCCTTTTGTAGTCTTGATCGTAGTGTTGGCGCGGCTCGTACTGTTCGATGCTTTTCTCTGCTTTTTCCTTCGTGTTGGAGTTTTTCGGTTCGAACTTCTTTGCTAAGGTTTCCTTTTCTTCTTCGAGGTCAATGAAGATTGTTGCTCGGTGGAGCGCGTCTTCGAGCCAGCTCGGCTTGTTTTTCTTTAACTCATCGTGGAAGTTTGATTCGTACCATAGACCGTTCCTGAGTGCGGGCAAACCTTCACTGTCGGTAATCGAGATCTTAGCGAGGATGCTCTTGAAGAGGGTGATGTACGACCGAAGACTCTCCTTCGGTCCTTGCGAGATGGCCCAAAGGTCGGCATTAGATACTTCTTCATGTATGTACATCGAGCAGTGCTTGAGGAATGCGTTCGTTAGATCTTGATAGCCATCGATTGAGTTCGGCTCTAAGCAAGAGAACCAATCTAAGGCGGAGCCGGTTAGATGTTCGACAAACAGTTGGCAGAATCCTAAATCGCGCTCTCCGAGACTGAACTTTGTTCGGCCCATTGCAATACGAAAGGCTGTCAGAAATTACCTTGGCTTGGATTTTCCGTCATATGTCATCATCTTGATCTTACTTGCTGAAGTTGGATGCTCGACTTGGATATCCATGAGCCGGTGAGTGAAAGGAGTGTTCGGGGTTTCTTCGAGCATGTGGTCGATCTCGGGTGCCAAGCTGATAGCTTGGTGGACCGTTGACGTCATATTCTTCAGCATGAACTTCAGGTCCTCGATCTCGATGTTTCTATGCGCGTCGTATGCTGAGATGTTCGGGATTTCAGTGATGGGATGTTGATCGTCGGTCTCTTCTGTTTTCTGACCCGAAGGATGGGAGAATGCTCGCCCTCCTTGTCCAGCGTTCATGGTCGGCGATTCCTCAAACAAGGTACGTTGAAGGCGTGGTATGGATTTCATGCGAGGCGCAGATGACTATTGGCCTGATGCTTGTAGGTCGCTAATTTGCCCTTGGCAAAGTGCTTGTGCTGTGACGAGCTGGTCAAAACGTGCGTTGCTTCCTCGGGACAATTCTTCCACTTGAGTAATTATAGCCTTTAGTAGGACGGACATGTCTTGCTCGTTGGATTGGTCATCTCTAAATTGTCGAGCTTGTTCGGTCCTTGGGGGTATTTATGTGTTCGTCGGTTGGACAATCGGGTTGGTTACTTGAGAAACGTGGTGAGTCTTGTCGTGTTGACCCTTTGCTTGCGAGGTCGTCCCCGAACCTGATTTGTCTGGTACGATGATGAAATCCTTGATCGGTGTGGGTCCTGTCATTGTCGAACTTGTCCGTTAGTGAAGAAAAACTTTAAGTCCACACAGACGGCACCAATTGTGATAACCGAGTTTGTCACAAATGTTAAACGCTCATCTTGCTCGGGAGAGCTGACGTGCTTGAGGATCCATGGGTCAACGTTTGTCTTAGAGAGGAACTGACTAAGTTCGAGAACGAATAGGAGAGAGTGAGCTGCTCGGTAACGAGCGTGTTTTGTATACGATGTGAAAGAGAGTCCGAGCAGGTCAAGAGACGAGCTCGGGTTACAATTCGGGAAGTATTAACTCTAGAAAGAGAAAGTAGTGAGAAGTGCACAAATCCCAAAAAGTTACATTTATGTACAGTGGCGACTCCTATTTATAGTAAAATACGGTCGTACTTTTTACAGGCCGTTGACTCCTTGTCGAGCTCGTGCGGATGGGTCGTACTTGGTGACGAGATGGGTCAAGCCAAGGTCATCTTTGTGTGTTAGTGGAGTCGAGCCGATCCGAGTTCGCAAACCGAGCAGAGCCGAGCTGTTTGACGATGAGTTCGGTTTCAGTGTGTTGTTCGGGCCTTTTCTTTGTGGGCCGAGTTTTGTTTCTGTTGGGCCGACCTTTTGTCCAGAGAATATGTATTAGGCCCTTCTAAAAAGATTGGTGCTAAACCCATATATAACAATGAGAGTAAATACATTGGTAATTTGTTTCATAATTTTATATTTGCAGATTCCAAAGATGATCGTTGTATATCGTTCTTTGTAAACTCTTCTTCGTTGGGTTGTAACATAAAAGGTTATCTTCCTCAGTTGAAAACAGAAAATCTATTATGTGAAAAAAATTTGGAATTCAGTGGTTCAATGCACAAGTTTTTTTATAACACACACACAACTCAAGTCCTACAAACCAAGTGGTAATGGGTGTTATACATGGGTTTAGTGAAGGAATGTTTAGTCAATCCTGATTCAATTCTCAGATTCAGATTAACCTAAACATGCTGATCTAGGTTCTCTTGAATAGAAACAATGATAGATCTCACCTTATACCTGTTTGCAGCGGAAAGAGATGGTATGTCAGAGATCAGAGAGCCACCGAGAGATAACTCCTCCAGAGGTTCACACACGCACACCAATCAGGAAGAAGGCTGCTAGGCCACTAGGGGAACTCGGCGCAGAGGGAGAGAGAGTTTTCGGCTAGGGTTTTTGGTTCTGAACTCGAGTTTTATTTATAAAACTTGTCCGGTTCCATTTGGGCCATTTGGCCCAAACACCAATTAACTCGACGGCATTCGCGCACTGTGTCGATCGACACACCTTGTGCATCGATCGACACACAGTGGCTAAACCGTTTTATTCTCTCTAAGTACAGTAAATGCCTAGCACTTTTACCGTACTTCTGCTAAACCGTTCCTACACATTTTCCTGTTAGCTTAGGCGTGTGACCCATATGGGATCATATAATAAAGGCAATAAGTCCAAGACTTATAGATCATGAGCGGACTCTAGCAAGCCATCATGACCCCCAGTATTATATGACTTATGTCTGATCATTGACATACTCTTACTTTCTAGAGACAGTACCGAGATTACTGGACACAATTCCAACAATCTCCCACTTGTACTGGAATCTTTGTATTCATAATCCCTTTTGTCTCAATATCTCGATTAGTCATAAGGCAAGATTAGTGTCATCCTCATAAAGCCTAATCTTGTTCATCGGACTCTGATTTGATACTGACAATCCAAACGACTCGGGACAGTCCGTTTGAGCATGGCCATGCATTTTCCAGTATTCAAATCTCCGATTGGCCTAGAGATATTCACTCCATTTATATTGGAGGGACAAATCCCGTCTTGTTCCATCACTGTAAACTACTCATTTCATAATGTACCCAAACAAGGTCCTTATAACTATCGCAGAACGACAGCGTTAGACAATGATCAAAGTGCATCAGTCCATGTGCAGTCACATGCATGCGAACTCAGGTCTAAGGACTATACTCTATAGTCGTAGTAAGAATCTCTTATGACACAGATATAAATATCCTGAAGAGTTCTTATAAGCGGGTCTTGTCCGGTCGTATGTTCCCCAACATACACCTATGTACTGACTTTGATGCCGCGCATCTATGACACACTGAGACTTTGTCATAAGTCACGTACCAATCCAGTCTCACACGGTTGTTGGTGTTCCAATTTCAACAACCTTCGACTAGGGACATAATGATATAAGTCATTTATCAAATATAGGGTCTCATGATCAAGCTAAATGACTTTGATAACTCAAGATCAAGTCATTTACTTCGATGACCTATAAAATGGTTTATATCACTTTGGAACGATTATTTCATCACAGTTAAAATAATCTTGAAATAATAATTTCATTAAACATCTTAAATGTTATTTCAAGAACATATCCAATAACTAAATAAAGCCCTTTAATAACTCCCACTGAAATTAAGACTACATCTTAATTTCACTTATCCTACAGCAACAGTCCGCGACTCGTGCTTAGGCCTAAGGAGTGGCTTCGTTAATAGATTAGCAACGTTCTCATTCGTTGAAACTTGCTGATCTACTTAACATCTCTGTCATTTATCTCACGGAATAGGTTATACCTATCCTCAAGGTGTTTGGACCTCTGATGTGCAGCTAGTCTCATCTATGCTGGAAATCACATCAAGTTCAGTGACGAACTCTTCTTTCCAAACATCCCCTTTCGCCGCTTTCAAAGCTGCGAAATGTTCAGCTTAAGTCATGGAGTCAGCAACAGTGCCTTGCACCGCCAGATAGACACAAGATATAACCGGACTGTGATCGGAAATCATCTTTGTCTATTGGAAACTTGCCTTTCAGACTCTACCGACTCGTAGCACCTCACTTTCTCCGTAACTCAAGAATTTATCCTTAGTATTCCTCAAATACTTTAGGATATTCTTTACGGCAATCCAGTGATTCTTTGCTGGATTTGACTGGTCTTTACTTGTCTTGCTTAACATTAAAGCAACATCAAACAAGTACGTTTCATGGCATACATGATAGATCCAATTGCCGACGCATATGGAATCTTATCCATGCATTTAAGCTCAGCAGTTATCGTAGGACACTGTGTCTTGCTTAACGTAATGCCATGTGACATTTGCATAAACCCCTTCTTGGAATGCTGAAAACCTGTAGGACTTTGTCGGGATCAGAATCCTGACTTTGTCTTACCAGCTCTTTCGGATCTCTATCTTTAGATCCAAAATCCAAGAACATACGTGGCTTTACTCATGTCAATCATTAGAACCAACTCCCAAGCCAGTCCTTTACTGACTGCAGCATTGGGACGTCATTTTCGAGAATCAGTATGTCATCGACATACAATATGAGAAATGCAATATCGCTCCCACTAATCTATTAGTAAACACACAGTTCCGCTTCGTTCCTGTTCAAGTCAAAACCTTGACTACTTCAACAGAACGAAGATTCCAACTCCGATATGTTTGCTTCCATCCATGAATGGATCGATGAAGCTAACTTACATAAAATGTAATTTTTCGGAGTCCGGGCTCACTTTCGCTTCTTTGAATTTCGCAGATTCGTCGCTTTCAATGATCATCAGATCATGCGAACTTTCAATGATTATCAGGTTCAACTAATGACGAGAAATCACTCTCGGATTAGTAACTGATTCATTCATATCTGCGAACTTCAGGCTCCACAGGTGCAGATTTCAATGATTATCAGGTTCAACTAATGACAAGAAATCACTCTCGGATTAGTAACTGATTCATTCATATCTGCGAACTTCAGGCTCCACAGGTGTAGATTCTACAGAAATCTGTAAATCCATCCGTTGCTCTCCCTCAACAGGTTGAGCAGCCTCCTGTATGTCTCGAATTTCTTCGAGTTATACTTTTACTCCCACTGTTCTTCTTGGAAAATAACTTCCCTTCTTAGAAAACAGATTGGACGTAAAAGTAACAAGCCTTAGTTTCTCTAGGACAACCAGCGAAGTAGCACAACTACAAATACTCAGTAAAGACAAATTTGGATCGATTCCAATCCACATTTACGTGGTGTCTTTCAACTGATATTGGTGGAACTATTTTAGCGTAAACTTAGATATTTCTAGAGCGTTATTCTTAAAATATCATGGAAGATTCGTGTGATTCATCTTTAATCATTTCTAATAAGATCTGATTCTTTCTCACAGAAACACCTTCAGGTTTTCAGGAGAAATGAGCTGTGAAACGATTTCACACTCATTCTGATGATCACATAATCAATGACTTAAGTATTCTCACTCGTGATTTTAATCCAGAGTCTTAATACTTTTGTCATTCAGATCCTATACTTCATTCTGGAACTCTTTCGACCACGTCAAAGAATTCCGACTTGTGTCTCATCAAATGAACACAGTCACACTCACTGAAGTAATCAGTAGAGACAATGAAGTACAGGAGTTTTTTCTCTGGCATTACTGCTCATTGGGCCACATACATGAGTATGTTCCAGGTCCAATAAGCCTTTGGGCCTTTCTCTAGCTCGGCTAAGATAGGCCCTTTACCTTTTGGTCTAGTAAACAGAATTCAAGTCTCATAAGATATTTTATCAAATGAGCCCAACAGTCCATGACTATGGGATTTCTGAATCCGACTTTACTCTATGTGACCAAGACTTTATGCCAAGAAAAATCAGGTTTAATTCATCAGATTTAAACCAATTCGGTATTTATGTTACATTTAGGCACTCTATGGTTTAAGATATAAAACCCATTCCATGAATAGGGTGCTACAATTAATATTTCATTAAGATCAAAAGAACAAAACTTGTCTTTTATCAAAATGAAAAACATTCAAATTCTTACAAGAAAATGAAAGACAACTCTGCTTAAAGCAGGTACATTGTAGCAATTACTTAATACAAAACCAAGCCTCAAAGGGATCTATAAGTGAAAAAACCCTACGGCTGAGGCAGCATCCCAAGCTCCTTCCAGACATGTAGTTTCACTTGCCCTTCCTTCAACGTTCTACTGTTGCTTAGGCTCTGCATATTATCACAAATATCAGTGCCACAACCAGTATCCAATACCTTTAAGGTAGAACTTGAAGTAATAACATGAATACCTGAGGAAGTAGTCTCATATATCAACTTCAACTCCTCATTATCTTCCATGAATTTAATGCAATTTCTCTTCCAATGCCCTGTCTCCTTACAGTAGCAGCACATACCAACGTAAGAGGTATCTGACTCGGGCTCAGAAGACACACGCTTGCCATGATTCAAAATCTGGACAACTTTGTCTTCACCCTTGTCAGCATTAGGTTTAGTAAACCTCCCCTTCTCATTCATGAGATTGTACAGGGTACTCTTCACGTTTGGCTCAACTGTCTTGAGCATATCATGCAGTTCAGTCAGCGTCTTCGTTAAGCCTTTCTTGATATAGTTCCTTCTGAACTTATCATAGCTTGACGGCAGTGACTGCAGAATGATCTCAGTTGCCAATTCTTGGCTAACTGGATAATCCAGTTTCCTCAGGTTATCAATGTAATCCATCATTTTACTGACATGAGGACTCACTGGATGATCATTTGGTAGCTTGCAGCTAGTGAGAGATTTAACCAACTGGTATCTCTCCACTCTTATCTGCTCCTGAAATTTCAATTTCAGGCTGCTGATCATCTCTATTGGCGACTCCATGTTCTCATATTGCTTCCGCAAGTCTGAGTCCATAGTAGCCAATATCAGACCACGCACATCTACCGCATCATTATAATGCTTATTCCAAGCATCATATACTGCATGAGAAGCATTGGACCCGATCCTCACGGGGAGAGCTCTCTCAAGAACATAGTCCTTTCTCTCCTGTCTGAGGACTAGCCTCAGGTTCCGCGACCAAGTCAAGAAATTTGATCCGTTCAGCTTGTCCATCTTAAGGACAGACCGGATCGAGAAAGTGTTTTGATTGTTTGTGCTAGTCATAACTGATAATTAAGATAAAAGGATTTTAGTTAATATGTTCAATATGATTAATCTTGTATTATACTTAATATGATTAATCACGCATTATATTCAATAACATAAGTTACCCTCAATAGAATATAATGATTCCAAGATCCACATATAACTAAGATTAAAGTGGGCCACTGGCCGTCACCAAAACTCATCTTATATCGGTAAGCCCTATGTCGGCTAATTATATCCGTGATATAACTCTTGGTTGTGAATCTGGGCCCGAGGCCCAATCCACTCTGATGTCTCAAGGCCCGGGACTCCCGATGGCCTAGTCAAGAAAACCAGACTATACAGTCATGTAATCATTAATGTCTGGGACTCCCAATGACATTTATGAATCACAAACCGTCTTATCCACGCAAAAGCAGACACCCTCACACTGTAAGGCCATGAATACAATTGAATGGGCTTCGACAGCTGACATAGAATGGACAAGACATCCAACGCTTGATATTATTTGAGGTTCGTAGGTTTATTTAAAAATTCATTCCCAAAATAGAAGATTACTATTTCGGGAAACTTTCCATTTTTGGAAACCTACTATTTTTTGGAAACTTTCTAAAATTGGAAACTTTCTAAAAACGGAAACTTTCTAACTTTAGAAATTTCTTTAAAATCCAAAACCCGCAAATCCAGAAACTTCTAATTTAAGAAACTTTCTAATTTCAAAATTTCGGAAACTTTAATTTAAAATCGACTTTATAATTTTATAAAATAAATTTTAAATTAATCTGAAGAAAGACTCAAATAATTGGCCCAATTGTTTTAACTTCTTGGCCCGAGGCCCAAGAATTGGTCCATGTCCAAGACATGACCCAATTGTCCAATTAAATGACATAACCGGTCTGGTTCATTAAAATTGGTCTAACCAAATTTTAATTACTACGATGACCACAATTGTCAACCGGTTATTTACTAAACCGGATTTTCTCAATTTATTTGGTCCAACCAAATCAAATTAGAAAATCCTGGTTTAGGCACTAAATCCAATAATTCTTTCGACATTGGATTTCTTGTCCCGGTTTAACCAGACTTAATAAAATTATTAAATCTGTTTATTAAACCAGGACGAATTAATTTTAATCAAAATATTAAACCGAGCCTTAAACCAACCATGTCGATCGATGAACCAACCGTGTCGATCGATCCATCAACCGCATCGGTCGATGCTCTTAGCATCGATCCTGCATCGATCGTGCATCGATCCTGTATCGATCGATGCTCTCACGCATGCACGGAACCGAGCCAAAACCCTAACCGTGTCGATCGATGCACCAACCGCATCGGTCGATGCACCAACATCGAACCTGCATCGATCCTGCATCGATCGATGCTTTCACGCGTTAACAGGGTTAGCCGATAGACTGTATCGACCGATCCATGCGATCGTATCGATCGATCCATGCGATCGCAGTCGATACTGACTTTTGAAAATCGCATTCTACCAAATCAATATAGCTTGGTTTCTGCGATTTTAAGTGTGTTTAGGTTTCAATTCCTTGTTGCTTAAGTGATTTCTCTTATCAGTAGTTGATTCAAAACACTTTTAAACAAGAAAAACAATCCTAAACTTGAATCTAAACAAGAAAAACCAGAACCAATAGCTCTGATACCACTGAAGGAATGTTTAGTCAGATCTAGGTTCTCTTGAATAGAAACAATGATAGATCTCACCTTATACCTGTTTGCAGCGGAAAGAGATGGTATGTCAGAGATCAGAGAGCCACCGAGAGATAACTCCTCCAGAGGTTCACACACGCACACCAATCAGGAAGAAGGCTGCTAGGCCACTAGGGGAACTCGGCGCAGAGGGAGAGAGAGTTTTCGGCTAGGGTTTTTGGTTCTGAACTCGAGTTTTATTTATAAAACTTGTCCGGTTCCATTTGGGCCATTTGGCCCAAACACCAATTAACTCGACGGCATTCGCGCACTGTGTCGATCGACACACCTTGTGCATCGATCGACACACAGTGGCTAAACCGTTTTATTCTCTCTAAGTACAGTAAATGCCTAGCACTTTTACCGTACTTCTGCTAAACCGTTCCTACACATTTTCCTGTTAGCTTAGGCGTGTGACCCATATGGGATCATATAATAAAGGCAATAAGTCCAAGACTTATAGATCATGAGCGGACTCTAGCAAGCCATCATGACCCCCAGTATTATATGACTTATGTCTGATCATTGACATACTCTTACTTTCTAGAGACAGTACCGAGATTACTGGACACAATTCCAACATTTAGCACCCATTTATTAATTCGTTCCATACTTATTTTCTGGAATGTGATCGGTCCAATAAGAACCTATCCAAGTCGGCTCATAATCAAAAATACCATCACTTGAAGAATGATCGGTTCAGCTCACAAACAGTCATGCTTGGCTCGGCTCACGAACAGACTTTTCCAGCTCGGCCAGCTCACATATTCATATCAGCTCGGCTCAACTAATAAATATGATGTGGTCGGCTTGGCCCACTTTTCATCTGAAGTACGGCTTATTCGTCACGAGCTCGACAAAGATCAATGGCCCTTACAAAAGTACGTCCATATTTTACTATAAATAGGTCGTTGCATTGTACATTAATGTAAGTTTTTGGGATTTGTACACATCATTATTTTTTCTCTCTAGAATTAAAGCACGTTTTGAATTGGAAGTAAACTCGTCCTTCGAGGACCTTGCATCTTTCCTTTACTTCTCATTGTAAGCATGCTCGTCTCTTGACAACCTTGCACCATCATGTTCTTCTGCCGACCTTAATCTGCTCTCTAATAAAGATAAACCTTGATCTATAGATTTCTACCAAACACATTTATTTTAACCTTGCAAAACGAGTATTTAACCTTTGTGAAGAATTCCATTATCACAATAGATTAATGTTTCCACTTCTTTGATGATTGACTCTATTGATATATGTTAAGGATTGATTTCCGTGAAATTATCTAACAATTATATTTAGTCATTCATGGATGTTTTAAATGGTAAAAAAACAGAGATTTTTATGGGTATCAAAAATTAGTATGGGTTTGGCCTATGATGACGTTGACTATTAAAAAAAGTTATTTCCCTATTTTCATTATGATCAGTTTATAAAGCAAATGTGATTCTTACTATTTTGTGTGTTGAATTCGAGATTCTGATTTTGGTTGTCAAAAACTACAATGACGATCAATCATGTTCATATCTGCATTTAGATTTATGAATTAACTTACTTAAAATTTGAGAATTTTATAATAATATTCAGTATATAACCAATGGGTGATGGCATCTAGTGAGGCAATGGTATAATGGTGAAAAGAATTTCCTTGTGAATTAAGGTCAATTTAATCCAACTCAATAATCATGACAAAACGGAAAGAAAAAGAGATAAATACACAAGAAAGTGATAAATCGACCTAATTGTTTTTTTCCTTGTCACAATTTCCAAGGCACCGCGTTGTCAAGATTTATGATCTGCCGTGAGATCCTCGGCTGTGGGTGTATTTTGCGGTCGTCGAGGAGCAGTTTTCCTTCGTCTTGATGTACAAATGTGGTGCTCCCTACTGCGTAGTTGTTTCGCCGGTCGTGTGTCGGTTGTTGTTGTTCTCTTGCTTTATTGCAAGAGTGTGGTCTATGTGGTAGCAATTCTCAAATCTTCACGATGGAGCTGTCTCGGCATCGTTTGTCGGCTTATCTCTATCAGAATTGTTTCTGCTTGGGTGGTTTGGTCTGGTTATTGGTATTTCGTCATTTCAAGTTTTTCTTGGTCTCGTCTTTGGTTATAGCTCCCGGTTTGGTTTGGTAGGAAGTACGGTTTAGGCCGGTTAGGTGGTGTTTTATGTATTTTTGTGTCTCGTATCCTCTCTCGGACGCGGTTTAGTTTAGTAGTTGTTTTTGTTGGGTGTGTCCTTAAACTTGGTTCTTTAAAGTAGTGTATTTTAGCAACATAATCTTTTTGATAGGGTATGCGCCGATTGTAATGTTTTCTCTGTTTTTTCTTTTGTTTATGGTGTTTTTTAATTCATTGATTGGCTCTTCTTTGTTGCTCTTTTGATGTTTGTTTTGGGATCCATTCTGATTATATTTTTGCTGCGGAAACATCTACTTTCTTTTCTTTGGCTCCTTTGGGTGACGAAGTTAGGTTTTTCTACGTCACATTGGTTTTGTTCTTCAGTTTTTTCTCTTGCGAGTAGGTAATCGCTCTTGGTTGGTAGATGGCTGGGATCAAGTTCATGAGTGTTCGCGTGTAAGAGGTGAAGATAAGATTTGCGGAATTATTCCATTTATAGTTCATGGTTTCTCTTTGTGCTTGGTCTTGCTTCGGCGGCAGGACTCTAGTTCGAACATAAAAGTTAATTTATGCTTAGGTCTTTTTGAGCTATGTCTTGTATCTGCTTGGAATATGACTTATTGTGCTGTATGGTCGTTCTTCTTAGTTTGGTTCGTCTCGTGCTTTTGGTTATAAACTTTTTTGACACCAACTGTTTCTATGGAAGCTTGTTAGAGTTCGTTTTAATTTTGTTTTCAGTTTAATTGTTTGGATCCTTAAATCATCAAAATATCCTTTTTATTTTAGTCTTTGTTTAAAGTTTATTTTATTTAGTTCTTATTTTACTCTCCTTTGGTTGGTTTATGTCTTTGAGATGTTTCATATGTGGACTCTCCGGTTTTATTTCTATAAAGATTTCGATCTTTACCGACTATGTATATTTCAGTTTTTAATTTTAATATAATCCATAAAAAAAAATCCAACTCAATATAGATCTCTATTGTTCTCCTCTTGGTTTGTCACTGAAAGCATTTTAATCGGAAATAACATATGGGTTTTCTACCGACAATAGAGATTAATTAGTGTGAAGTTTAATTCAAAATCTACCTCAACTAGAATATATAAATAATCGTTAAAAGTATTTCATACAAATGTTAAAATACCATTGTTCAAGTACAAAATAAGTATTTTGAATCATTATACGGTTTTGGAGTTTAGATACACCAGATTTGTTTATTATATGGTGCCAAATCATAAACAAATACTAGTTCGTTCTTTCGGCATTCGTGTCCGAACACTAAATTTTGTTTGTGCTTAACATTTGTGCATATGTATATTATATAAACCCAAAAAAAAATTGTTTTAATCATTCGATGTTCTAATTACAGAATTACTAAAACAAAGTTAGATAAGAGTTTATGTCTTATACTATGATATTTTTGTTGAATGCATGGAACTTAAAACAAAAATGATTGAGTACGTCTATTTGATAATTAATGTCGATAAATAATAAGAGAAAATTGCAAGGATATAATTTGAACATGAGTTAAATTCTAAAATTGTAAATACTACCATCTTAAAAAAAGAAAGCTGAGAATCTATTTGTTGTACTATTTGACATTTTAACTGCATTTCAATATGCATTAATCACAGCAACCATATATACCCGGCCCCTTTAACCTTCATCCGCCAAAACCAGTGTTCTAAAAATCGGTCTAGGCGGCCGCCTAGGCGGGGCCTAGGCGCTAGGCGGGGCCTAAGCGCTAGGCGGTCCTTGACCGTGGCGATTTCCTCCTAGGCGTTCGAATTAGGTGTTTATGTTATTGAGCGGATTTAAACGGTTCTAGGCGGTCCTAGGCGGGTCTAGACGGTCCTAGGCGGGTCTAGGCGGTCCTAGGCGGCTACACACAATCTTTAACCAATTATCATTTGATTTTTAATTTTTATGTTTGTTACGGTATAATTTTAAAAATTTATTACTTATAACTAAATTTATAAATTCTTACTTCATAAATTAATGGTTATCAATAAAAAATATTGTAAATTTAACAGATTTGATAGTAAATGTCGTGTGCTGATAAATTTAGCTAATATTTTTTTTGTTATTTCGATGTACTTTGAGTTTTAATCTATTTTTTTAGACTAAGAATATTTGAATTATATAACATATATTATATAATATATCTAATATATATCGTTTTCTTTTATAAATACATATACCGCCTAGGCGCCGACTAGACTCCGACTAAACGTTCTAGGCGCTAGGCGGTGGGTCACCGCCCGACTAGCGCCTAGCGCTTTCTTGAACAGTGGCCAAAACTATTCAAAGTCTTTCACACAACAATAATAACCACAGATATATGTAACATAGTAGTTATTCCAAGCTTAACTCAATCTCTACAGTGAAGATACAAGCTTGCATTATTGTTATTCCAACTGTTATTAGTCAAGCAAAATAATTAAATGAGATTTTTTTTATAGCATGAGTACATCCAAGTCCAACACTCTTTATAGCAATGACTATGATACCCTCTCTTCTTCTTTTTTTGTCTCCACCATCTTCCCTTATCAACTCAAGGCTCATAAAGCTCCTCTCATCTTCATCATAACCTAAAACGAAAACCACAAAGAGTTAATTAAAGAAGAAGAAAAGCTTAGTATATATCAGATCTTGATATTATGGACCCTATCCATGGCTTTATGGGCACAACAAACATCTCACACAACACAAACCTTATGATCGCCGCTGCAGCAGCCACCACCACTACCTCATCCTCCTCCTCGTCTTCCTCCGGCGGCTCGGCAACGAACCAGCTGAGTAGGTACGAGAATCAGAAGAGAAGAGATTGGAACACTTTTGGACAGTACCTACGCAACCACCGTCCGCCACTTTCTCTCTCCCGTTGCAGTGGTGCTCATGTTCTTGAGTTCCTCAGGTACCTCGACCAATTCGGCAAGACCAAGGTACACATATGTAACATACACGTACGTATATGTATATATCTCTCACATCAAAATGCTATTTGTGATATTGTTCCACTACTGAAGATATATAGATCCAAGTTATGAAACCCTATATGTCTAAATTGGGTTTCTTTTACCTACAAAATATATGTATTATTGTTCAATTGGATTCTTGTTAATGTTTGTAGATGTTATTATTATAATATATACTTCCAAAGAGCTGAGTCGCACTGATCTACGTTTATTTGATACTCTTTAACTTAGGTTTTATTTATCTCATTTATTTTGATCTCACCGACATATTGTATTTCAACATGATTGTTAATCCTATTTGTTCTCATAGTTGTAACATATTGTTCTATATATAGTATTTTTCTTTTTGATGGTTGTCTATATGCAAAATTTTAAATCAAATCATTATAATTCTATGATTCTTCCTAGCTATGATGGTTGTATATATTCAAAATGCAAACAAATTATATAATCTATGATGATTCTTCTTATTTTTTTGGGTAAAAAATCTATGATGATTCTTCTTATACCCGTTATTGAAAATGCTGATATTAAACGCTAATTTGATCTTGTATCTCTAGGTTCACACACAACTATGTCCGTTCTTTGGACACCCAAATCCACCAGCACCATGTGCCTGTCCACTACGACAAGCGTGGGGCAGCCTCGACGCACTCATTGGCCGGCTTCGAGCCGCTTTTGAAGAGAACGGTGGCTCACCAGAGACGAACCCTTTCGGTGCACGAGCCGTTCGACTCTACCTAAGGGAAGTGCGTGACTCGCAGGCTAAAGCGCGTGGGATCAGCTATGAAAAGAAGAAGCGTAAACGACCTCCTCCGGCGCCGCTACCACCGCCTCAGTAGGTGATTTGGAGTAGCCCTAATTAGCAATAAGTCATATCAACAAGATGTTTACAACTTTTTATAGTATTTGTCAGTTACGAACATGCACGGCTTGTCTAAAAGTTGCATGCCCTTCCTCTTCCTAATCCTTTTATTTGGCAACCGTAATTTATGAATTTTATGTTCTATTGAATAAATAATTAAATATGTTTCTTCTCGTTTGGCCTCCCATAATTTTTTGAAGTTCTGATTAATAATCCTATTATTTTGAAATTTTACCTCTATGAACTATTGTGTAATGAATGTATACATTTATTCAGTTTAACCATGTACTAATGTTTTTGTGAGATTAAATTTAGTTTTTTTCATATCATATAAAAGGATCCAAATGCCTTAATAGTAATATAGTAATTAGTTTTTTGTTTGTCTGATACTACTTTCTGGTGTATTATATATCATCATAGTCGGCCACTCTCTATTGGTCTAACCAACTAATTAATAATATCTGGAATGACATAAGTTGGAATATTATTGTAGTTTGATAAGACGTGACAAAAAAAAAAAGATTTGCAGAATCAAATGGTTGTTCATGTCTTTTCATGCTCTGTGTGTGCCTTCCTTTGTAGCGTCCTAATTTGGTAGGGAATTGGCAAATCATTCAGTTTCTTTGTCCTTCTTAGAAAAGTCTTTTCTTTCTTTTTTGTTATTATTTAAAAAGTTATTGTATCGGTAAATTCTTGATCTCATTTAGAATTTGACTGCGATTAACATTTAGATGCTGTCTTACATAAGTAGAACACTATACTTCGTGTTTTAAACATTAGACCAATGGGATTGGACACTTTGACAAAGAAAAAAACTACATAGTGCTTTTTGGTAATATTTTTTTTTTTAAATTAGTCGGTTTAGCTAAGAAATCATTAAATCGAAAACTATGTGAAAATTTCAGTGACCAACTTAAATCAAAACCAAATTAGTTGAAACATGCTAGACATTCATTTACCAATTTGATCAATGCGGATTGGTTAAACTACATAATGTTCTAGAGAAAGTGTTGATCGTTTGTTCATCTTACTTTCCAAATGTATAGATCGGACTGAAAGAACTTTCTTTCGCTACAAACAATTCAAATGCTCGGTTGATTAAACGTCATGCATCGTAGCTTTGCCTCAAAAATACTGTAAATTTTAAAGACTTTGAGCAAGTAATGATTTTAAACAATTAGTTACTATACAGTCTATACTCTTTCTATTTCAAATTAAATGTTGTTTTTAACATGTTTAATGCGTTTTAATAAAACAAGATTTCCAAACATCATTTTTTTTAAATGTAAACTAAATACCAAATTGGATCAGTTTGGTATACAATAGCTCGGAGAAGCAAAATATTTCGAAAACCCCCAAAAAGGAAAAAGGACTAATCGAAACATGTTGAGCCTTTGTGTTGAGTGTGCGACATGATGATGTCCTTAACACATCGATCGATTAACTTGAAGAGTGCCTAGTGAGAATTGCTTTGACCATTGTGAAGCCTCATGTTTCTCTCTTTCCAAATATAATATATTGTGGCATGAGTTGTCAAATTGCAGAGTTTAGCTTTCCATGTTGGGGTGACCTTACTTAGCCAATCAAAGAAGATATTTCATTTTGTAAAAGTTGTATTTCTATATCCTAGCCCTTCAAAAACTTTTCTTCATATTTGGCAGCTTAAATTATACTGCTAGGAAACATGATCTTTCGCCTAGTTATCTTGATCGCAAATGCAAAACGATTATGGTGTGTTCACTCCCCAAAATGTAAGATCAAAACGCAATGGAAGCCTGTTCAAGTGAGTTCAAAAATTGAAAGCATGCTTTGGAACATGTCCTTTGTACCATACTGTATTTGTCTAAGTCAAAGATGGTTTCCTAGTCCGAAAGATTTCCAATGTTTTTTTCGAGGGAAAACAATTTGATCCAGAGCCATCAGTAAACCAAGAGTAGTTGTCTGTTCCGATAGATAGAGTTGGCGAAAATTTTTGGAGCAGCTTTTCATACAAAATTGCTAGTGTCCGATTTTTGGTCTCAGTGAGGGCAATCTCCACTGTCGAAAGAGTTGCAAGCATCAATGACAGTACACTGGTCCGGAATGTCAATGAGGATCAGACCGTTAGATCCCACGTAATCGATAATATGACCAATTTCCAATCAGTGATCATGCCAATAGCTTGCCGATTCACCATCATTAACAGAACATCTCATGAATCATTTTGCAAGAGGTATGAGACTGATAATTTAATCTCCAAATCCATGATTAATGCGCAATCGGTTCAGAAATCCAGAATATATCGTGTTTGAGCATATGATTTCTCATCCAGGCCATCCAAAGAGAATCATAATTTAAAAAAGCATCCATATCAACATGACATTTAAATTTTTGTTCCAAATGCTAAAGTTTCGAAGGTTAAGACCTCCTTCCTCCTTTGGTAAGCAAAAATACTTTCAATTCCCCTTTATTTGTTATATATTCCGACCAAAGAAAATCTGTATCATGATTTCAATTTTTTTAGTGCATGCTTCTGGGAGAATGGAAGCTAATATCCAAAAATTAACAGTACTTTATATCACTGAAGATAAGAGTTGTGACCTACCAGCAAAGTATAAGGTTTTAGTTGTCCCGTATTAAAATCGAGCCATTGTGGAGTCAACAAGTGGTGGCTTCTTTTGCATCATCTACAAGCCTAAGTTTTGAAATGGGAATGTGCCTGAAGTGAAACCAAATCTTGTTAAATCACTTGATTCCTCCGCGTTTAAGCTTTCACAATACAAAGCTGATTTGTCTTTGTTCATCTTTAAACTTGAGAGACCGTGGAAAACCTCTAGTGTATTTGTTATATCTTGAATTGAGCTTAGTTGGCCATCAAATAAGATCACTACATCGTCCGCAAAAGCAATATTCGAAATAATATGATATTTAGACAACATGTGGAGACCTAATAGAGCTGCATTGAACTGAGAATCCAAGAGCTTTGCAAATAACTCCATGGAAATAAAAAAATGTTATGGAGAAAAGGGGGTTCCTTGTCTTAAATCTTTGAGATTCCCACTGAAATTGATTGAGAAGGTTGTGGTGGTAATGCATTGCTTTATTTAGTTCACAAAATTGCTCATCATGTTTGCTTCAAGCAACACTGTCATGATGAAATCTCACCTTAGTGAATTAAAGGATTTATGAAGATCGACTTTTAAAACACCCATTTGAGTGATATTTTTGTGATCGAATTTTTGAACAAGCTCAATTGCAAAGAGATCAATCTCAAAAAGAAGTCTACCTTTGACGAAGGCTGATTAACAAGGTGAGATCATCAAAGGGAGTACTTTCTCAAGTCTTCTAGCGAAGATTCCTGAGATAACCTTATACAGAACATTAGATAAAGAGATTGGCATGAGGTCAATTACTCTTGTCGCATTAAGTTTCTTCGGTATTATGGTGATTGATGTTGCATTCCATTGTTTGGGGATTTGGCCTGAGATGAAGAATTCCATAATAGCTTCAGTGACTTCACTATTTATAAAAGGCCAAGCTGCCTTTAGAAATTATGAGTTTCATCCATCAGACCATGGTGCTGAAACGGCCGATCCCGGCCATATGGCCTAGGAGGTTGTCTCATATTCTATATGTTCTTGAAATCTGTCCTATTTATTTTTTTTCTCTAGGACAAGTATTCCTCGGATCTTCCTATTGACTTCCTTATTTGTTTCTAGTCTAGATCCTTCATACTTAAAAATACGCAGCGAAAATCTTTATCTAACCTTGGTTCCATTTCTCTAAAGAACTATCAATCCATGAACCTCATGAGTTCTTAATTCGTTTCCTTAAAACTCTTTCTGAGGTTCCAATCCTATATATCCATTTTAACTACCTAAGTCTTACATAGATTATTCCATTCTAAACCATTACTTAGAACATTATTTGGTTACTTAACGTGTACCTTAGCATTTGTGGAGAAGTCGGTATGAAATCAATTCCACGTCCTGCTTCCATTGTCCTTGTGCCTACTTTTGCCAGCTTAGCTCATTTATTCATCAAACCCATATAACATGTCTCGCTTGTACTTAGTCCCTCAGCCAACCATCCTCACATGACCAGTACAAGTGATATTTTTAGTTCCTTCTTAGTCATTTTGTATTGCCAATCATAGTCAGACCATTTATTCGGTACCAAGACATTCAACCAACCAGCCCCACATGTCTAAGTAATGAGGAGAGATGACTCCAAGTCATCCATACCCCTTCAGGCCTGTCTGCACGCACATGACCCATTGTCATCTCATTCGCCCTTAAGAATATGTTACTATTGGCTTGTCTTCCCTTCGCGCCTTGAACCAAAAAAGATCAGTGATCGCATCGTTCCCCTTAAACCGATCCAATTCCATTGATTGGTCGGGATCAGAATACGGTCACAAACACGCACCATGACGTGTACCGCAAGCCATTGCCGCCATCGATGGATTATCCTGAGACCGTACGCGCATACAATCGTGGTCAGTTTGTCTATCGCACCGATTCGAAATGCAGACGAGTATGTCCATGGTTATGGTCCGTCGACCGCCGATACAGCCCCACATGCATATTGGCCGATTCACACACAACCAAACTCATGAAAATAACTCTCACCCGTCCGAGATACAACTACACGTCCGTCTTACGATTGTCCTCATCTCATCTGTAACCCCTTGTCGACCCATGGCTGGTATGACCATGCGGTTATGGCGACTGATTGGCTTAAGTCTTCCATCCTTCAAACTAGACACGATCCTTAAACACGATTGGATCCGTGGTTAACCCTTTTCATGCCTTTAGGCCTATTAATTTAACCGCGACCAATACTTCCCTAACCAAAAACATGTCGGCCAGTCCTTCTTATATTCCCCTCACTTCCTTCTTCATGTTTACCCTTGAGAATTGGGAATTTTCCTTATGTGTGTGTCCTGATGGACGATCAGTTTGTGACTGTTATGGCCATAACCGCTGCACGGCCTTGATAACAACACGTTCACGACAGCCGCTCCATCCGCATAATCGATCCATGCGTGTGATGCTTCTTGGCCTATAAGTCTATCCGTCTGATGATCCAGTTCATTTGTCACAGACTGATTCATAGGCAGATCACATGTTGATACTCCTCCATGTTCCGGTTTCACTCTTTTGAACTGTCGGTCCTCTCCCTTGAAGAAATCCGGCCAAAGACCTTTATTTCCTCCTTTTCCTTCATGAAGATATTTGTGTATTTTCTGTGCTTCATGGGCATGTGTGATCATGGATTGCCTTGAGAAACCGTCCGCAATTTGCCTTGGAAACCGCCGACCAATCCCCATAAGGATTCTGGCCGAATCGTTTGATCCTTTTTTTCAAGGCCTCATGGTTTTGATCAATGGTTTTCTGGGATTTTTTGTGTGTTCTCTTGCGTGTGGAGAGATGCTCAAATTCGCCCAGGCTTCATCCATTTATAAGCCTATCCCATAACCGCCTAATTGGTGAAGGGGTGTTGGTGATCCAAGGGAAAGGTTGCATCCTTCCCTTGTGTCCTTTGATTGGTAACCGCCCAACCACTCAGCTAGTATTACTATCTGACTCATCCCATTAGCTGACCCAACTAGCCAACACTCCTTCCAGCTGAGTTGAGCTGACCGTCAGCTGATACAACTGAGCCAGCTCGACCGTTCAGCTCATTTCAGCTGAACACTTCCTGTCCAACTCGACTAATCTTATTTCACACTGCGCTTAGCCAATTCCATACCAAGGAACACTTCTTCTTGGTATCTTAGACTGATTGTCCACGTTCTTGGTTCCATGGCACTTATCCTCGATCCTCCTAGGGTCAGGTATCGGAAGTGGGATGCTACATATGCCATATTGATTGGGGTACAAAAATCTTAGCTTTTATTTCCTCGAAAATGATAGGAGCAACAATCATGTACCAAAGTTCAAAGTTACATTGAAAATGAGATAAGGACCTGATAAGCTTTGTATCCTCAACCATAACTTGATGAGTTTCGCCCCAGAGTAAATTGATATAAATGTCGACGGAATGGTCAATAATCTCGAATTGGGTCTCAATTCTATAACCTTTGTCATCTAAGAAGTATTGAATCTGGTTATTAGCACGTCTAGAAGCAACCATCATCCTGACTAGAAATGTGAGTTATTGTCCTCATTCGTCAACCAGTTACCTCGTGATCGTTGGTTAAGAATCCTTTCTTCAGCTAGAGCAAGTTCAAGCCATTTTGAGTGAGCCATTTTTTCCATCGCAGCTAGATGTGGCGTAGGGTCTAAGTGGAATTTTGATTGACAAAAATAGAGCTGCTCTTGAGCTTTCAAGACTATCTTCTCATGATGTGAATAGCTTTCTTTATGGAAACTCTTTTTATGGGGTTTTATAAGCTCTAACTTTGAGATTAAAGTGAACATTGATGATCCTTGGATATGAAAGTTGCCCCACGCTTCAGAAACATGCGCAAGAAAATGTGGATTATGAATAAAAAAGTTTGCAAAACTTGAAATATATTTTCTTGATTTAGATCTGAACGCCGAGACTAACACAACTTGAAGAATGATATAGTAATTTTGGATCCTTGATAGACAAGAGTTTTAACCCCATTATCCTACTGCAAGCGCACAACAAATGAATTAGTACTTTATGGATCAAATCCACTAATACCAAGTGATAATTGCTTGTTTTTTTTTCAATAACTAAACTAGAAATTCAAAATATGTAAATTCAGATGATAAAGGCGCTAGGTCAAGGGATAATTCACAGGAATGATTGATAAATAATTAGATCAGGGAATGAATTAAGTTTCTTTCTTGAACTCAAACCAATGATAGGGTTAACCCTCTCCTGAAGTTTTAACCCTTATGATTAGATTTATGAAGACTAATTGCCGTTGAATTCAAAATTCCTAAGCATGCATTCTAGTCCTATTTGATATGTTCACAAAACACTTTAACATCAACTCTCATTGGCTAAAGATATGCTGCCCATCTATATTCGTTCATGCATTTAAACAATCACTTTTGGTGTCCTAAAATATCCTAGGCTCATGAACTAAGTGATCAATTCGGTCCAAACAATACAAACAATCTAGATGAAGAATCTAATAGATATTTTCATGATGTAAACAATTTTAACTATCAAATCATGAAATCCATTGAAAAACCCTAGACCTAGCTAGATATACTCATACATGAGAACAAGGAATAAGAAAAAGATGAATAAAATTTCATGACCAAATAAATAGAAATCCAAAGGGATTCAGAAATCTTCTCAAGAGATGTAGAGGGAGAGATTATTCTCTCCAGTTTTACAAACATGCTCTTTAAGGTCAGATGGAGAAAACTCACGTGAAAGAAAAGTGTGTATGCCTTCAAGGCTTAAAAACCCTAATAATAATAATAATAATAATAATAATAATAATAATAATAATAATAATAATAATAATTTATAAAAATGCTTTGGGCTTGTTTTGATATTTTTGGAAACTTCTGGGCCATTTTGTAAACTGAAGAAGATGGGGAGTGCGGACACATCAAAGGTGTACACTCAAGAGGATAAGAGGTGTACAGTAAAGATGAGCGTATATGCGCATTATGCTCAGCCGTACACTGATCAGTGGGGACTGAAACGATCAATGCATGTAACGTAAAACGGTCAATTTGGTGATGTAGGAAACAAGCAAAGTGTACACTCAAAGGAGTAAAATGACTCAACCGAGCTAGCTTTTTAAAACCTCTAATGTTCCAACGGAAGGTATTAATTTTTTTGGAGATTTTTCTCCTAGTAGTACTCTATTTGGGTTTGCCTTATTCCACATCTTAGCTTGCATCTTTTTTGGTTTCCTTAGAGATTACTGGTGTGAAGGTTTTTTCCTTTGGGGAGGTTTCTTCCTTTTGGGAGGAGGATTCATCATCAGAGGTAGCGGATTCATCTGAACCTTGCGAGGAATCAGAATAATTTGAAATATCCAGTGATTTGGTGCTACATGGAGAAGATGTTTTATTGTTTGCAGATTTAGAGGTTTCATTACCGTCACTTGCAAACACATTGTCTTCTGCATCGGAACCCATTTGATCTAACCGAGAGATTTATTATTTTTTCTTTCATTTGGTCTCTAGCTTCTTTCGGTTAAGCACCAATTTGTCCTTAACTTGCTTTCAAATTCGTGGACAGTATTCAGCTTTGTGATCCGGTGAGTTACAGTCAGAGCAAGTGATTGGTGCTAAAGCGAATATTCTGATGCTATGACCCACCTCTCGGTAGTGATCGCAGGTTGGATATAGCCAGAGACTTGAAACAAGCACATGTTAGGTATGACATGTTTCAAAACACACATTGATAGCTTCTAGGAGATATTTTTTCGGGTCAATAATCGTGAAAACTCTTGATACCTCCAAATTAGTCATGCTTGCAATCGCTCAATGTAGCACTATGGGGTCAGCATCTAACCCGAAAATATGCTCTAAACCTTCCTCTGAGTAGAAATGTGGAGGTACATTGTGAAAATCAACCTATATAGGTATCGACCTCAGCTTAAGGACGTTTGGTTCCGTAACCGGTTCACATTTAGCAACAAACATGGTTTGATTTTCTATTTGCCCCATACCTTGACCGAAGACTCTTTTTCACGTGAATGGGCAAGGAATTTTAATCAAAATAATTTTTCCTTTAGCTTAGAGACAATGATGTTTCGTAAGTTGCTGCTCCAAATGTTGTTAGTGATGGCTTGTAGAAAACCAAGAGAAGGTAGTTTTCCATGGAATTGAGCAATGATTCATGTTTCCCATTTAATGTTGTTCTTAGTTATCACTGAGTTTGAAATATCACGCAAAGCTCCCCGAATAAAGAGAAAAAGAGTCACCTATCTTGGACATTTTCTGCTAAGATCCATGTACTACATTTTTCTAAGATGGTTTCTCGTGTGATTCATTTGGCAGGTTCCGAAGTAAGAGCAAAGTATATTGCAGTTTGAGGCTCTAAAATGAGGCTCGAAGATGGAAATGGAGGGCTGAGAGAACCAACCTGCGTCTTGGATGTATTCAAAGCAACATCACTAGACATCGCAGAACTTGTAATGAGTTCTCTTACCCCATTGAAGTTGTCAGTAGAGAAGATGAAGCCGAAGCAGAGCCACAAGATTTTGACGAGAAACTCTTCAGTCGAAGGAGGGGGAGTAGCTTGTAATGGGGCGACATATTTCTTCTTAGGGGTTTGTTTTTCGTGGCCATGGTTTACGACTGACGACGGAGGCCAGGGCCCACTCCGGTGAACATGAAGTAGTTTGATCTGGGTTGGAGAGGAATCACGAAAAAATCTATTTTGATCGAGTTGTCCTAAGGTCTTGACGATATCCAACTTCGGTCAAACAAACAAACATTTGTCGGATACTCATCCATTGCCTAAACGAACATTTTTGGAACGGAGAATTCATAACATCATCAAGGAAATCCAAAAAAATTTCATGAGATACCAAAAAATTTATTTTACTTTTATCCGTAAATAAGAGAACCAACAAACTCATAATATTGCTCACAATATGTATTAGTTTCTTTCTGTCTTTTATTTTTATAGAAACAACTTTTGTATCACATTTTTCATTAGTAATGTAAAAAAATTGTCAGAAAAATGGATTAGTCTTTCCGTGCTCTTTTGTATAGCTAGATATCCTTTAAATCAGAATATCAAAAAGCTGTTTATGTATTCATAGAACATTATAAAAAGGCTTGAAACTCCTAAGATATTTAAAAAAATAACATGCCAGTTAATGAAAATGAGTTATGTTCTATTATGTCTATACAAAAGTAAAGTGTTACTAAATGTAGGTAGTTTACGATGTGTAGTCGTATAAATTTATTAACAAAAGTGGATTACATATATATTGTGAACGAAAGTATAACCAGTAACGATGACATTAGATTCTAAACAAACAAAGGAGGTTTCGAAACGAGTTATTTACATTAGTAGTTACTTTATCACTTTCTAATTACACCAATAGTCACATATGTGTTTCAAGGCACTTTACCTCTTGTAGAATACTAATTTGCCCCTCCTTCTTAACTACTTCTTAACTAAAGGTAACTTTTCCTATTTACACTATTTTACTTGTTTATTTTTGAAGAATTTTTGACTTTTTATTTTTTAGTTTAATATATTTCACACAAAAATTAAATCTTTTGAACCCTAAGACATTGACTCTCAAAGCTGTATAGACAGTAGTTCATGGACATCTACGAGTACTTTTCACATGTTTTATGTGGATGTTATATTCCTCTATTACATCTTTTAATGTATTGTTTCATGTTAACAGACATCTGTCTTTCTCAGAGATTGATTGCTACCGATAGATACTCTAACAAATGGTTAAACGTCTACTTAAAAATTGACCACCTCACATATTGTTCTGTGGATGCTATATTCCTTTATTACATCTATTAATGTATTGTTTCATGTTAACAGACATCCACTTTCTTCAGAGACTGTTTGACTAACATAATAAATGTCTGTGTGGACCCAATTATACGGACATTTAAACATGTGTTCTTGAATACAAGTTAGATTAATCATATATAACTTACTATAACTTGTCGTTTATCATTTTCCGTGTGGACAAGTTCAAATGGACAACTGATTTATAAAATGTTAGTCAAGATTAGTATGCATAAGTCCGTGTGGACATTATGTACTGGAAATTTGTATATTAACTTCATGGATATATGTTAATAGACAACATTTTACTTTTATTACCTTTAGATAGCCATTTAGGCACTTGTTATTCAATTGATACATGATACCTATATAACTTATCAAAGTGTTCATTTATTATGTTTGTATGGACACATGCAAATGGACATTTGATTTATATTTCGGTTACAAAGATTAGCATTTTAAAATCCATTATCGTGGACAAGTTCGAATGGACATATAAATCTATATATCACCATAATTCTTGGTTATTTCGTACAATCGTTTTCGTGTTCATCCTAAATTTCTGTGTGGACACGATTATATGGACATTTAAACATGTGTTCTTGAATAGAAATTAGATTAACCATATATAACTTACTAGAACTTATCATTATCATTTTCCGTGCGGACAAGTTCAAATGGACAACTGATTTCTAAAATGTTAGTCAAGATTAGTATGCATAAGTATGTGTGGACATTATGTAGTGGAAATTTGTATATCAACTTAATGGATATATGTTAATGGACACCGATTTACTTTTAATACGTTTAGATAGCCATTTAGGCACTTGTTATCCAATTGACACACAATACCTATATAGCTTATTTAAAGTGTTCCTTTATTATGTTTGTATTAGCACATGGAAATGACATGGAAATGGACACTTAATTTATATTCATTTAAAAGATTAGCATTTTAAAATCCATTATCGTGGACAAGTTCTAATGGACATATGAATCTATATATTCCAACATAGTTTTCGGATATTTCGTCCATGCAAACCATTTTAAATGAACATGTCTGTGAAATTAGTTAAGAAACAATAAGTTCCAAACCAAACCATTCACATGGACAAATACACAAAATGAATGACAGAGTTACCAAAACAATGTCCATGTCGATTTGTCCAAAAACTCTTGTCCATGATATTTTACGAATGCATTCGGGCTATATCTTTTTAACATCCACAAGTTTTTTTAATAAAAAATCTATAAAAGTATATCAAAATGAATGTCAAATTATAGAGAACATTTTTTCTAATATATAGTATCAATTAAAATAATTTTATGTTTTACAAAAACTAATAAATATCTAAATAACTATTATAAAGTTTGATGGTCCCACATTACATAAATAAATAAAAAGTACAGAACAAAACTCTTCCCCTCACATTTTGTTCTTTTTCTTAATTTAACTTTTGTTTCTTTTTCCTTCTTTTTTTAGTTAGATACAAACCAAAATCTAACTAATTCTAAGGGCAAGTTGGCCATTAAAAACAATGAACAGTTGAAAAAGCCCTCTCAATGGTCAATGTGACTTAATATGTTATTTTCAAAAGACAATGTGTCTTTTTATGTTAATCACTCTTTTGAAACTTAAAAAACTAAAACTATGTCGTATAAAAAAAGAATTCATGACGAATGACGATACATAAGAAACACTATGGGGGTATATTGAACTTGACATTTAGAGTGATTTGAATTTTAAAAAGAATTTAGATGATTTTAATGGTTTTGAGTGATTTTAAAGAAGTTATTATGATTTTGTATTAAAATCCCTTACAATCCCATCTAAAACCATGAGATTTGGATCTTTGTATTTTTAACTAAGAAAGTGTTCTAAAATCTTCTGAAATCCTCTGCACACATTAAAATCCCAATATTTAAAACATTTTCAATAACAATGGATTTGATATGATTTAAATAAATTGTTGTTTGAATAACAGAAGATTGTAAATGATTTTGAATGATTTTAAATAAATATCATGTTCAATAACACTGGATTTGGGAAGAGATTTTAAAATCATTAGTTGAATAACATGGAATTTTAAGAAAACCTCAAAATCTCTTAAAATCCATAGTTCAATACACCTCATATGAATGATGGATGATACACTATATTCCTAATCATTAAAAAAAACTCAGAGAAAAACACTAGATTTACAATTTTTCAGAACTAAACACCCTAATTATTTCAATTAAAAAGTCAATAATTCCTAAAAATTATTAAAAAAGTATAAACATAAGTGCAGTTTGATTGGTGGATAAAAAGGAGTGTGGGCTCTGTTTCATACGCTCTCACTGTCTCGTGTCATTTCATGTCAACTGAAAACAAAAGGCAGATAATGGACTGTTTCAGCGTCTTTGCTATTTTGAGACACATGGACATTATCTGCCATTAAATGTTCTCGTCTTTTCTTCCTCGGAGTTTAGTCTTGTTTTGTTCGTAAGAAAGTTATACATGTTTCATTCTCGCTACAGATGTTTAAGGCCCATTTTATAAGGGGCTTTAGCTCATTTTCTAATACATTCGCGATAGAAAACATCTACTATTTTCATTTTATTGTGTATTTTCAACTAATTTTATGATTTATAGTTTAAGGTGAGTTAGATAGCCTAATTCAGAGAATTATGTTTTTGCGAAATTATGCAAACTTCTGAAACAATATGATATAATGTTATTTAGTGGAATAGAAATAATTTGTTATGAATAAATACAAACGATATTGTGTTTCAGAACCATGTATAATGAATAAATATAATCAATGACTAACCAATAGATTACAAAACCAAACATAAATTGTTTGAAAAGCTTTATATGAAAAATCCAAATTTTTAGAAAATTAAAATATTTCATGTGACACATCGTGATGTCTAACAACTTGCCAAAGATTGACTTTCATATATTTAATGATATATGTTACTTGTCTTAGATGCGGTGTTTCAGAGGAAACAATTAACCATCTCTTTTTAATGCTCCCTGGTTTATAAGTATGTGTTCTCTCAGATTTTCCGTCCATTCCAGATTGCTTCCCGATTATATTTATATTTTACAATATGGATTTCCTCTTTTGGAGGACAAAATATATGAATCTCACCAACCCACAAAGGTGTAACTATCTATGAATCATTTGGTTTATTTGCAAGGCTATAAATAGCAAGGTTTTCGATGGAAATGATATATCCCCCATGAAAACTCTTCAACAAACTATTTTGGAGGTAGAAAACAGGAGAGAAGCAAACTAAAAAGAACCGATAGAAACAGAAGAAGACGGAACCCTCCCTCAACAAAGAAAAAACCTTAAAATTCTCCATAATTTTCCTCTGCCCCCTAACATGCCAAATCAATGCATCTTGGATTAATCATAGATTGACTAGTGGACTTGGATGGTAACTCGATCGATAAAACTTTGATTTAATATATGTAGTATATGTTGATAAAAATATATAATCTATATTATGTTTTATCATCTAATTATTAGATAAAATAACATGTATTTATTGAAATTACTTGCGAAATACGTACTCATTTAAATGTCAAATGGTAGCCAATCAAAAAGTTATTTACTTCACAAAACTGCCACTGTCATCTAGTATACACTAGCTAAACATTCCATATATGTTTTCATTTAAAGATATTAATTTAAAACAAAATAATTATTTTAATAAAGCGTTAAGTGTTACATGTAAAATGATCTACAAAAAAACTCTATTAATATTTGATAAAAAATAATAATAATTTTATTAATTAATAAATTTATTTGGTTCTAAATTTTGTTTTTAACTGAACTTTTTATATAAATTAATAATTTTCTAAACTAGTAAAATATTAATGTCTTAACGTTATTATTTTATAAAGTATATGTATAGTGTTATAGAAAATAAAATTATAATGAGTATACAAATTTATCTCTATTCAATAAAATAACTATATCAATAAAAAATCTAATATCTTATATTATTATTAAACAGTATATATATGGTACAATAAGTATACATGAGGAATATTAAAAAGTATGAATGCTTCCGAAGAAGAATGAGCACGTTTAGACAGATTATCAGCGACGTCATTCCTTTCTCTGATGATGAAGTTCAAAGAACATTCCGATAATTTTGAAATCCAATAGTTTATCTCGAAGACTAAGTTTTCCAGCTCTGTGATTTGCTGATGCTTCGTTGACATTAATTGACAATCTGTACCAGTTCTTTACAATCGTCTTCAAACCAAACATTTCACCATCTTTTTTCCCAAACGTGTTAAACCAGTTGAATAAATACAGATGCATGTAGAGGTGATCGAACTGGTTGGAACTTTGAATGGCTACACATAATGTGTTTTCCTCGGTGGTCTTGTACTATCTACCCAACTCCCACTTGTTCTGTTGACGAAGTGATAACCGTGTTCGTCACAAAGGTTGGATGTTCGCCTTATTCGGTATGAGTTAACGCGCTCGGTGGAATTTGGGGGTCAAAGTTCGTCTTTGTAAGAGAATAGACTAAGGTCCGAAAATGAACAGGGAAATGTAAGGTCGTCGAGAAATGAGCGTGTTTATAACCGTTGAAAGGAAGGTCCGAGCTGGTCGATAGGCGAGCTCAGGTTACAGTTCGGGACGTGTTAATTCTAGAGAGAGAAAGTAGTAAGTGCACAAATCCCAAAAAGTTACATTAATGTACGATGAACAGTCCTATTTATAGTAAAATACGGTCGTCATTTTTTACGGGCCGTTGACTCCTTATCGAGTTTGTGGCGAATGGTCTGTACTTCAGGTGAAAAATGGGCCGAGCCGAACTCGTCTTGTCTGTTAGCAAAGCGGAGCTGACTTGAGGCTGCGAGCCGAGCTGAGCTGGAATGATTTGTGCGAACCGAGCCGAGTAGAGCGTGGCGAGTTGGAGTCGGCCGAGCATGTTCGTGGTTAAACTATCTCTCAGTTTTAAGCCGAGTTTGTTTCTGTTGGGCTGACTAATGTCCAAAGAACAGGTATGTGCCGGGCTAAGTATATGGGTTCTAAACCCATATATAACAGTAAGCCCGCCCCCAGTTCGTCAATCTTTGAGTTTGCTGAAGTTGGCGGATTACCAAGTTTTTTTGTTGGGTCGATACATGTTCGGTAGGTCTTTGGTCGGCTTTGTTCATGTCTGTTTGTTGCTGAGTTGACTTTTTTCGATCTCCGAGAAGGTTTTCTAATATATCATGGTTTTTACTAGTTTTAGACCATGATATAAGTGTGTTTTAGAGTCTATTAGTGTTTCTTTAGAGTCTTTTGCAGGTCTTATTAGGTACACACATGTTTGGAGCAGAAGTGAAAATTATGGAGCTATTTGGAGAATTTTGGAGATCTGACCCGAGAGATAGACCTCACTGTCCAGAACAGAGGACTGCGTCGATCGTTGCACACCTGCATCGATCGATGCATAGCGCGAATGAGCCAGACTCGCGAGAGTTATGAAGTTATGAGATATTGCAGAATTGCCCAGAAGTTCCAGATATTTACACAGAAGCCCCAAGACGTGATTAGGCTATATTAATTAGGTTTTAGACTTTTATTTTGAAAAAGGGAGGAAGCATTTATACTTTGAGCTGAGAGTTTTAGAGAGATTTTGGGGCTGATCTGAACCTGTACTTCATCTTTATTTTGGAGAAGATTTCGAACCCCTTTACTTCTTTGATCTTTTATATGCAATTTATTCATCATATGACTATGTTTTCATTATCTATGTCTGAGTAGATTCCTAGTTAGGTTTAGGGTTTCTCACATAGGATTTCATGACTTGCTAGATTTAATTAATTCAGTTAAGGATTCATAACTTATTTGTTCTTCAATCTAAATTGTGTTTAATGCTAGTTTTAACCTGATCACTTAGAATCTAGATCTTAGGTTGCTAAATACGACACGACAGTGTGGTTTAGAATCTGAACTATTTAGGTTGAGCAATTAAATTACTCGCAAAGGAATTTGGTTTAGTTTAATTGTGAACATATCGAACTTGGAATTAATGCTGGTTTAATCTGTTAGTAATTGCAAAGGAATTTGGATTACTGCACTTAGACTTAGAGAATTCTCGCAACGACAGTTGGTTAATTCTATATCCGTGTTTTGAGTTCTAGAACTGTGCTTAATTAGATCCTGACTGAATGATTTATCTGCTTGTCTGATTTCCTGAGAACGCCCTAGACTTAGCGCTTTAAGTTAACTGTTTTCACAACCAATCCTGCTATCTGATTTACTTTCTTGCTTGCTTTTTAGTTACATCACATTGCTTTCATCTTAGTTTAAGCTCGACTGTTCTAATATCTATCGCTGACCGGAGTCTCTGTGGATTCGATACCTAAGTACTACATCTGCATATCTGTGCACTTGCAGTAGTATAGGATTAAAACTTCTAGAGCATATCAAGTTTTTGGCGCCGTTGCCGGGGACTCTTTTGAGTCTCCGGTAGATTTGAACTTAGGGTTTAGACTAGGATTTTTATTTTTTATTTTTTTGGCTACTGTTTTTTTTGTTTTCTGCGTTTCTGATAGCTAGGATTTTGCAATCCTTTGAGGTACCAATTCCTCAAGCTTATCGATGTAGCTTTGAGGTATCGAACCTATTATGGGATGGATAAAACCAATAAGCAAGCACTAAACCTTCAGAGTCAAATCAAACAATTTAATTTCAATTTCTAACAATCCTAACGAAAACAATTCAAACCGAAGTGAACAAAAAAGCAAATACACAGGGGATTCAATCAATGACAAGAATAAGGCCTAGGGGTTAAGGTCAACAGACAGGTGACTCGGGATGATCAAGGAATCCTAATTCAAACTTCTAAAAGCTAATCTCCTAGCAAGGAACACACAAAGTAAATCAGTTTAATCTCTTAATACCAATTCTTCACTTAATCTTAACTCAAGAACAAATCATCATTTGTGAATTAAAATCAAACGAGCATTCAAACAGGTTCCAAATAGCAAACAATCACTCTAGACATACATTTTCATGCGCTAGAATGTGAAAGTCCTAACAAAGCTAGATACTGGAATTTCATCGAACATGTTGTGAACAAGAAATTCTAAACATCCTAATCAATGTGATCAAGATTAATTAGGCATTAAGCACACTTTGCTAGATGAGATTTTAAACAATTAACCACTAGAAATCTATTGATCACCCCTAATCAACCTAATCCTACCTAACCCATAAGCCTAGGGAGAACTACTCACTAATCATAACTAGATCAACAAAACTCATAGAAATAGAGTTGATCATGGAGATTAGTGAGGGATTGAGAGATTTGTTGAAGGAGTAACAAGAGAAGTGCTAGATTAATCAAAGGAATTCAATTTGTTCTTACAAAAGAGTTTAGAACATCAAAAACAGCTTAAGAAACAATAAGAAATAGGTTTTTGGCTTAAATAGTCAATAGGGTGCGAGCCGGGTCAACCCGGAACAAACCGGGTGTTGACCCGAATCCAAGTGAAAATCTGGGGACTGTATCGGTTGGTGGACCGATATCCAGGCCGATATGGACTCTCGGTTTTTTATGGTCTGGAAGCGTATCGGTCCACCTGACCGATATGTAACCCGATACGGAATCCCGAAAATTAATCCGAGAGTCCATATCGGTTGGATGGACCTATACTCAAGCCGATATGGTTCTCTGGGACTTTGTCGAAGAGTCGTATCGGCCCGCCTGGCCGATACTCAGGCCGATATGAGTTTCTATTGGCTCTTCCTTGGTCCTCTGAGCTCAAGACTCCACTTCCAAGCTCACCAATGCTCCTAGACACCTCCATTCACCTGCAAAACACAAGAAACACTCCAAATGCAAGCCTAGAATGCCTACTCCTAGTCCTAAACAACTCTAGACTCTAGATGCGACAATGACTCGACAAAATGGTACGAATGATGGAGAAAAAAAGTCAAAACAAGAACTATATACAAGCCTAAATGCATGAAAATGTATGAATATCAATTCCCCCAAACTTGAATCTTGCTTGTCCACAAGCAAGCATAAGTCAATCACAACAAGTTGGGGAAAAGGATTGAAGGCGGGAGCTCATATCCAAAGACAAAACTGAGATCAACGAGTTCCAATTCGAGTCAACGTCACCAAGATGCAACCAAGTTAGGCTTACTCCAAAAATTTAGCCATGCTCATCAAGACAAAACTCTTAGCTCAATTCTCAACATAGACAAGCATTCCTATCAACTAGCTCTTTAACATTCATTAGGTTTTCAAGTGGATCTTACTCAATGCAAGGTGATCAAACTCATTTGGCAAAGGGACAAGGTTTTGAGATTAAAGTGATTTCAATCAAAAGAGGGGTTTATTCCAAAAGCATGAAGGTTCTCTCATAAAGAAGTGAATGAGCTATAGTAAAATGCTAAGAGTTAGAGGCAATTGGTGCATACTAGGTTGATTTCCATCTACCCATGCCCCAATTACTTCTTCTCCTAATCTAGCCCACCTAAATGGATACTACCCTTGACCAAGGCTATTTTTGCCTCATCCCCTTTTCTCAATCAGACACTTTCCAATCAAACTCCCCAAGGATCAATAAAGACTTTTCGAAACAGTGGCAAATCTTTTCTTTTTAACTTAGCTCAAATCTTTCTTTAGCAATGGTCTCTTTTCTTTCTTTAAGGTGAGCCTTTGGCTTCTTTTCATTTCAAAATATGAGACACTTTTCTTTTCTTTAAACACATAAGAGCTTTTCTTCTTTTAAACACTTTGCCAACAAACATAAGATCCCATGGAAATCCCTTTCATTCTTCCTTTTTTTTACTCTCTTTCTCCTTTCCCAACTCTTCCCCCAAACTTTGATCATAGCCTATTGCAAAGCCAAAGATGTTGAGCTTGCACTATATGGAAATTTCTCCTAGTCGCCTCATACTCAACACTTTTTACCTAGCTCATTCAAGAAAATATGCCTACCTCTCAACAAGAGTGTTTATGGTTTGAAAGAAGGGTGGTGAAAGGTGTGAAGTCTATTCAAGCAAGTGAGAGTGGTAAAAGGTATAAGAATGCTTGAATATTTTCAGAGTATCCATGAGTTTAGCACACAAAGCATGAGTAAGATAATTAGATGTCATCATTAAAGTTCTCACTTAGGTAAAGCTAGTGTCAATTCAAAGCCTATTTCAGTTTCAAATCAAGTTTCAAAGCAAGCAATCCGAGCATGGTTCGTCTTAACTTTCTAGCCTTTCTTGAATTTCAATCTTAGGACAATCAACTAGCTCAAACAACTAGCATAAAGAACAAGTCATCACTCAATCAGTCTTACAAGGACATTCAATCATTTCTCCCTATGCATGCGTCCTATATGATGCAACTAGACTCGATCCTATGATGCAAGTGCAACTACATGCTTTCTTTTTGAATTTTTTTTGAATTTTTTTGATTTTTTTTTGGATTTTTCTATGCCTTAGATGAATGCATGAGACTCAAGATTAGCAATTGGTCTCTCCCTCATCACACGGTCCCTTGTGTGATCTAGGCGAGGAAGAAAGACCGAAAACAAGCAAAAAGCAAGTAAAGAAAAGAAGGAAAAAAAAAAATATGTACAAAGGTGGAGTGTAACCTGGCTAGAAGTGGAGGTGTGGAGGTGATGAATCCCCCATGTAGTATGTCGGGTTTGAGGAAGAGCAAGACGGTGTCCTCATGGCTCTCCTCTTTTTTCTTCTGTCCTCGCGAGTGGAGTGGCGGTGAGGATCCTCATAGTAGGAGTCGTGAGCCATGCGCGCAGATCCTCCTGTCTCGTGTCCAGCAACCGAGTACCTTCCCTGCTCTAACTCAGTCTGCTCAACCAAATCATCGGCTTCAGCTATTACTTCCTCGGTTGCGGCCCGAAGCTCCTCGTCTACACCACCCTGAGCCTCTCGGGATGTGGAAGTCTGTCCCGTAGCACCACTCTTATCTTTCTTTCCCACGAACATCTTCAGAACCTTGGTCACTTTCTTCAAGCAGGTAGCCATCTTCTAGATGTTCCTCCCGTGCCATTTACTCTGCCTCTGAAGGTCCCGGTTCTGGTCCCTCAGCGCAGTAACTGTGTTGTTCGCGATCGGGTCATCCAGTGGCTCTATGTAGTACCTATGCAGCCCATACACCCCAGCAGGTGCATCGGGAGAATCTGAAGTGGCTGCAGGTGCTCTCCTCGGTATGTGCGGCTCAAACTGATGTGCCATTCCCGGCATAAACCTGATGTTGGCCCTGTTGGCGAAGCTCGTGATCGTGGGGTTTGGAAGCAGAAACTTCTCCTCATATTCTGTGTCAGAACACATTCTGTAAAGGTGACGCCCCGGAGGTGATTTGGAGTCTAGGTAATGGGTCCTGATTAACTGGGGCTCATCCAACCATGCCACCGGTGCAGGCTGGCCAAATGTCTTGTCCCTCAAACTGCCTTCAAGTTTGATCTTCTTTGCATTCAGGATAGGTGTGATCAAACCGCCCATAGTGAACTTGGGGTCAGCATCCTTAACAGAAGTTCCCCAATCTCTGTGAACTGCAAACTGCTCTACCAAAATGGAAGTGTAGCTCGAAAGGCGCTCAACTGGTGGTATTGGCTGACCGTTGGGATATGTGAGCAGGAGAGGCTGTAACCCAATGTAGAGAAGCTTCATCTACATCTCTGTGACTTGTTTCGCCTCCTTCCTAGCAAACAATGTCTGAGCTAGTGCCTTATGCACGTACCGAATAGCCGGGTGCCGGAGCCTTGCAGACTTCATGCCCCCTGCCTTGTACGACCCAGTGGCTATCATGAACCATAAGTCCTGGAGGTCCTCTTTGTCAATGGGAATGGAGGTGCCCAACATAGCACCATGTTCCTGAAAACCGAAGATGGAACTGATGTCTTCAAAGGTCATACTGTACTTCTTCCTGCCCATCGTCCACTCTATACACCCTCGGCTCACTTCTCCTCTTAATGCTGCCTTCCTCATGTTGATTGTCATCTTCAAGGTTGACAGGAACTGACAGGCTGAGCTCTGAATGCCATCACTGGAGATGGTGAAGAAGGTCTTGAGTCCCATGTTCTCCACAATCTGGTCGTAGTCCTCTAACAGTCCAAGAGCCGTGAGAGTTGGGACATGAGGGTACCGCGTTGGCCAAAACTGTATGCCCTCCAGCTTGTCAAAGATTTCAGTAGGGGTATATTTCATTGGACACGCCTCGATCACTTTCCCTGTAATCTTTGGATCTGCTTCCTCAGTTGCTATCCCTTTTCCTTTATCTTTTGAGGAAGTCCCCACATCTTGTTCCGTTGCCTTTGCCTTTGGTTTTGGGTTGGCGCGAGTTCTAGCCATCGTCCTACAAAAGAAAACTCAAAGAATGAATCAGTACATAGCACAATCTAACGGCACAATGAGTAATAGCTTGAGACATCCATGATCAACAATTGTGGGAGCTTAACAATTGCATAAATTTCGTTTTCAATGGAGCAAACAAGCGAAATGATCTTAACCATTTACCATTCAAGCTCATCAAAGGCACAATGTACCAACAAGTCAATCACATTCACAAGCAACTCACATTCTTGTCAAACAAAAGCTCTCAACATGCATTTTGAAAATTTTTGTGAACCGAAACTCAATTAAATCGAGTAGTATCACAAACTTAAGCCTTTAACAACTCAATGCATCATTAGAAACCATCCAAATAGAAAACCCCCAAAATTTTCGGAATTCAAAATTCTCAAGAACCCTAATTCACCAAAGATCAAATTCATTCACTCCTAGGGCGAAATTGGCTATGGGTATTCACTCAAACACATATTGGGGAGGAATTCAAGCAATATCAACCATCTTTAACCAAAAATTCGAGTTCAAAATTTCCGGGTTTTTCAATCCGAAAATCTTGAGAAAGTTTGAGAGCTTTACCTTGGTTTGTGATGAAGGATGGTGGTAGAGGGCGAGAGAAAGTGATAAAGCTAGTGAAATCGTGAGTTTAGAGCTTGGAATCACTTAAAACCGAGTTGGATTGAGAGAGATAAGGAGTTTCAAAGCTTTTGTGTTCTTGGTGAGAAAAAATGGATATGGAAAGCTTGAAGGCATGAAGAAGTCGATGGAGGAGGAGAAAACAAAGGGGAAAATTGGTCCAAACCGGTTTAATCTGGTTCATTAAATCAATTTTTGGTCGAAATCCGGTTTGAAATCGGTTTAGGGTCGAAAATACTTACCTGGGCGAAGGGGCGTATCGGCTTGGCCAACCGATACGCCAACCGATATCCACTCTCGGATTTTATTGTTGCATCCCGTATCGGTCCAGCCAACCGATACGGTGCCCGATATTCGTTCACTCCGAGGATCCGTATCGGCTTGGCCAACCGATACGGAGACCGATATTGGCTCTCGGTTTTAATTGTTGCATCCCGTATCGGCCTGGCCAACCGATACGGTGCCCGATATCGATCTTTCTGGGAAATCCGTATCGGCCTGGCCAGCCGATACGGTGCCCGATACTGAGCCTCAGATTATTTTTATCAGAACCGTATCTGCCTGGCCAGCCGATACGGAACCCGATATTGACTCCTGTATCATTTTTCTTCATTCCCGCGGCCTTTACTCAACACCAACTGGTATACAACCTCACCCGAAGACCAAAACCTGAATAAACTCAAAGCAAAACATCAAAAATAACAAACAAAAGACGTATGTACAAGGATAAACATGGGAATGTCTCCCAAGTGCGCTTTTGTTTAAAGTCGTTAAGCTCGACTTTGCAAACCGTGATCTTAAGCTGAGGGAGGGCTAGAGAGTGGAATCGAAGTCCCTTCCTCTATAGCTTCTTAGACGGAGTAATGCTTGAGTCTTTGGCCATTGACCGTGAACTCTTCATTAGATTTTCCCAAAAGTTCCACTGCTCCATATGGTCTCACCTCCTTCACTCTAAACGGTCCCGACCATCTAGACTTGAGCTTCCCGGGAAAGAGTTTCAACCGGGAGTTAAAGAGCAACACAAGATCTCCTTCTTTGAACTCCTTCTTCTGGATCAGCTTATCATGAAAAAGCTTGGTCCTCTCCTTATAGATCTTTGAGCTCTCAAAAGCCTCAAGCCGTATCTCGTCAAGTTCGTTCAGTTGGATCAATCTCCTCTCAGGTGCGGTCTTGATGTCAAAGTTCAGCAACTTGACAGCCCACATGGCCTTGTATTCCACCTCCACCGGTAAGTGACATGACTTACCATACAGCATGGTGAATGGTGTAGTGCCCAATGGAGTCTTGAAAGCAGTCCTATACGCCCACAGTGCGTCATCGAGTTTCCTAGCCCAATCCTTCCTTGAGGCTCCAACCGTCTTCTCCAAGATATCCTTGATTTGCCTATTGGACACTTCAACCTGCCCGCTTGTTTGAGGATGATATGGTGTTGCAACCTTATGATTCACTCCATAATTCTTCAAGAGACTCTCAAATAGCTTGTTGATGAAGTGTGAGCCTCAATCACTAATCACAATCCTCGGGATTCCAAATCTTGGGAAGATGATGCTCTTGAATAGCTTTATCACAACCTTGGCGTCATTCGTTGGACTCGCCACTGCTTCTACCCATTTGGAAACATAATCCACAGCTACTAAGATGTAGATATTCCCGTAGGAGGATGGGAAGGGTCCCATGAAGTCAATGCCCCACACATCAAACACTTCAACTTCAAGGATGGGGTTTTGAGGCATCTCATTCCTTCTACTGATGTTCCCCTTTCTTTGACAAGGATCACACTTAGTGATGAACTCTTGGGCATCTTTGAACATTGTAGGCCACCAAAACCCAGCTTGTAGAGCCTTTTGAACCGTTTTGAAGGTAGCAAAGTGACCACCATAATCTGACCCATGACAATGTAGGAGAATGCCTCCCACTTCTTCATCAGCTATGCACCTTCTATAGAGTTGATCCTTGCACAAAGTGTAGAGGTATGGCTCGTCCCAATAGTACCTGTTGACATCTCTAAAGAACTTCTTTCTTTGGTAGCTATCGAGGCTTGGTGGTTCCTTCCCAACAGCTAGGAAATTGACTATATCAGCATACCACGGTTCCTTGTCTTCAATAGAACTGACCTCCTCAATCCTCATTCTTGTATCATGAGCATCCTTGACAACCTTGCAAGCCATTATCTGTTCCTCAGGGAGAGAGTCATCTAGAGGAACACCATACTCAATTCTCAGTCTTGACAAGTGATCTGCTACTCCATTCTCAATGCCCTTCTTATCCTTGATCTCCAAATCAAACTCTTGTAGCAGCAGTATCCACCTCAGAAGCCTCGGCTTGGCATCTTTCTTGGCAAGTAGATACCTCAACGCAGCATGATCCGTGTACACCACAACCTTAGATCCAACCAAGTATGATCTGAACTTCTCAAAGGCAAACACCACAGCTAGAAGCTCTTTCTCAGTTGTTGCATACCTCACTTGAGCATCATCCAATGTCCTACTAGCATAGTATATGACATGGAGTTTCTTGTCTTTCCTCTGTCCAAGGACTGCTCCTACTGCGTAGTCACTTGCATCACACATGATCTCAAAAGGCAACTCCCAGTCGGGAGCTTGGACAATCGGGGCACTAATCAAAGCTTCTTTAATCCTGTGGAACGCTGCCAAACACCCATCATCAAACACAAAATCTGTCTCCTTACACAGCAGACGTGTAAGTGGTCTGGCGATCTTGGAAAAATCCTTGATAAACCGTCTGTAGAACCCTGCATGACCCAAAAAGCTTCGGATTCCTTTCACTGAGTTAGGTGGCTGAAGACTTGTCATCACCTCTATCTTAGTCTTATCCACTTCAATACCATTCTATGAAATCTTGTATCCCAACACAATCCCCTCCGTTACCATGAAGTGGCATTTTTCCCAATTGAGCACGAGGTTCGTCTCTTCACATCTCCTTAAGACCCTGCACAAGTTCAGCAAACAAGAGGAGAAAGAAGAACCATACACAGAAAAGTCATCCATGAAAACTTCCACAATATCCTCGATAAGATCTGAGAAAATAGACATCATGCACCGCTGAAAGGTAGCCGGTGCATTGCACAAGCCAAATGGCATCCTTCGATAAGCAAAGGTACCATAAGGACAAGTGAATGTCGTTTTCTCCTGATCATTAGGATGTATCGGGATCTGAAAGAATCCACTGTATCCATCAAGAAAGCAATAAAAAGGATGGTTAGCAAGGCGTTCTAGCATTTGATCAATGAACGGTAATGGAAAATGATCCTTCCTAGATGCGGCATTTAGCTTTCTATAATCAATACACATCCTATGCCCAGTGATAGTTCTAGTAGGAATCAATTCATTATTGTCATTTTTAACCACAGTAATCCCCCCTTTCTTCGGAACACAGTGCACGGGAGAAACCCAAGTGATGTCCGAGATAGGGTAGATTATCCCTGCATCAAGCAATTTTAGAATCTTTTTCTTGACTACCTCCTTAAGATTAGGATTCAATCTTCTTTGATGCTCAATAGAAGACATGGATTCATTTTCAAGGTGGATCCTATGAGTACACAAGCTAGGTGACAATCCTTTTATATCATCGAGTGAGTATCCTATTGCTTTTCTAAACTTTTTCAATTCAGTGGTCAAAGCATTCAATTCATCATCTTTCAGCAACTCATTCACAATGACAGGATAAGTAGAGTTAGGGCCAAGAAATGCATACTGAAGCCCCCGCGGAAGGGGCTTTAACTCAACCTTTGGAGCCTTAAGCTCGCTCCAATCATCAGCTACAAGCTGCTCCTTACACGGTTCCACTCCCTTGGCGCCATCAGCACTTATGTCCACAGCAAACACCTCCATCTCCTTACCCACTGAATCTGATCCCAGCTCAATGAATTCAACCTCTCCTAACAAAGGCTTGTGCGAATCAAGCGCTCTCATATAATCCCAGCTTTCCTCTTGAAGATACCCATACTCCCCACATTCCTTGGTCAAGGTAACCTCTAACGGATCATCCATGTTCAACTCCTCAAGGAGTTCATCAGCTAGCTCATCCATAGTCTCAATATAGAACATTTGACCTTGTATGGTTGGCTTCTTCATCACCTTGTTGATGTCAAATTTGAGCACTATGTCTTTACCAAGGTTGAGGTCTATCTTCCCTTTCCTGACATCTATGATCGCACCAGTTGTGGCAAGGAAAGGTCTCCCAAGGATTAGAGGATCCTTTGGTTCTTCATCCATCTCCAGTACAATAAAATCTGTTGGCACTTCAAATCCTCCTACTTTCACCGGAAGATCTTCTAGGAGACCAATTGGGTATCTCACTGATCTATCTGCTAGAACCAAGGAGATCCTACATGCCTTGTAGGTAGAGAATCCTAGCCTCTTGGCTACTGAGAAGGGAATCAAACTTGCGCTCGCTCCAAGATCACACAAACAACCCTCAAACTGATATGGACCGATATCACATGGAAGAGTAAAACTGCCTGGATCTTCAAGTTTCCTTGGAACAATGTTCCTTTGGATGATCGCACTACACTCATGAGACAACACAACCAGTCCTTGCACTTCCTTGGTTCTTTCCTTGATTGCGTCCTTGAGAAACTTGCTATACTGAGGAACTAGCAAGAAGGCATCAATCAAAGGCATGGTCAACTCAACATTCTTCATCTGCTTTTCAAAAAGAGCTTTGTACTTTTCTAGGAGTTGCTTCTTGAATCTGCCCGGAAAAGGTAGCTTGGGCTCATAAGGTGGTGGCACAAACACACCATCCTTCTTCTTGAGTGTATCATTCACTACTTCTTCAACTACAGCCTTTCCTTTCCTCTTGGCCATGTCACTATCACTCTCTTTGTTGAGAGCAGAATTTTCAGAATTCTCCTCCCCTTCTTGAACTTCAATGTCCTCATTGAGTGAAGGTACCAGCTTAGGCGTGGGCACTTGACGTTGTTGCAGCTCCTTACCACTTCTCAAGGTGATAGCGCTGATGTATTCCTTTGGGTTTTTCTCAGATTTTCCGGGTAGAGTGCCTTGAGTGCGGGATGTAGATGCATTCTTGTTTTCCATGTTTGTGACCCTTGAAGTCAAATTCTGAAGCTCAGTCTTAAGATCCCGTACTTCCATAGCTCCTGAGGCTTGCCCTTGAAGGAGTTGCTGCATCATACTTTTCAGCTCATTCTCAACTCCCGAGGAAGAAGAAGTTTGTTGTTGTTGACCAAAATCGGGTGGGTATTGTTGCTTGGGAGCATAGCCTTGTTTACCTTGAAACTGAGGCTTATTTCCAAACCCTTGTTGGTTGGTGTAAGGGACAAATGGCTTTTGCTGTTGAGGTTGTTGAAAGCTTTGTTGCCCTTGTTGTTGAGCTTGTCCTTGAGATGGAGCTTGAGGATAGACTTGGTCTTGAGGATTGGCGACATTGGGATTGCGGTATGAGAAGTTTGGGTGGTTCCTATAGTTTTGGTTGAAAACTTTGTTGAAACCACCTTGTCCCGCAATGAAGTTAATCTCCTCTTGTGTCATATCCTCATCCAAACTGTAGGGGAGTGGCTGAGAATCCTCATAGTTGCCTACAAAGCTGATGTTCTTTTGGCTAGAGGAGATCATCTTGTCCATCTTCTCATTCAAAGATTTGATCTCTTTCTCATACTTCTCATCTGATGAAGCTGATCCTCTATTAGTCCTCTCATAATCCTCATTGTAATTACCATCGCTTGTTGCAAGGTTTTCAATCAACTCCATAGCTGCATCTACTCCCTTGCCTAGGAAGTGTCCATTGCTAGAAGAGTCTAGCATAGCCCGCATTCTTGGAAGCCCACCGCGATAGAGGTTGCTGAGTAATATCTCCTTTGTGAAACCATGATGGGGGCACTGAGTAGTGAGCTTATTAAACCTCTCCCAAGCTTCAGCAAAGCTCTCATTGTTGCGTTGTACAAACCCGGAAAGCTCACTGCGAAAGCGGGCAGTCCTAGTAGTTGAGAAGAACTTCTTCAAGAAAGCCTTCTTGAGTTCTCTCCAAGTGGTGATGGTTCCCGGAGGGATGGTGCTTTCCCAATCCTTAGCTCTGCCTGCCAGTGAGAAGAAAAATAGACGCATCTTCAAACCATCGTCTGTCACACCATTGAGCCTTGTAGTGGCACAAATCTTGTCAAATGTGTCCAAGTGCTGCAATGGATCCTCAGATGCCAGCCCATGGAATTGGTTGTTTTGCACCATGTTCATCACCATAGCCCGAATCTAAAAGTTGTTATTGTTGACCGGTGGTGGAATGATTCCTTGCCGGTTTGCATTTGTATCCGGTGCATCTCCATCGCCAATGGCCCTAGCTGGCCTTTGCTGCTCTTGCTGTTGCTGTTGCTGCTGCTGTTGATCCTCATGGTTATCCATAACTGGTTGCTCAACACTTTCAAAGTTATGTAGATCTTCAACAGTTGGTTCCAACTCAAGTCTCTCAACGTGAACAGCTCGTTCTTGTGCTCGTCGTTCCCTTGTTAATCTCCTCTCGTGTGCTTTGATGTCGTCAACTCTTTCAACTAAGTTTGTAGTCCCTTTGCTGCGCAAGTTCATACACCTAACATCAAAAAGAGAGAAACTAGCAAATTAGTAACAATAACTTGAACTAAAAAGGAATAGAAAACGAATTGATATATCTTTTTTTTTTTGACATCAAACGAATTGATATATCCAGAATCCCAAAATGGCAACGGCGCCAAATTGATAGCTAGGATTTTGCAATCCTTTGAGGTACCAATTCCTCAAGCTTATCGATGTAGCTTTGAGGTATCGAACCTATTCTGGGATGGATAAAACCAATAAGCAAGCACTAAACCTTCAGAGTCAAATCAAACAATTTAATTTCAATTTCTAACAATCCTAACGAAAACAATTCAAACCGAAGTGAACAAAAAGCAAATAAACAGGGGATTCAATCAATGACAAGAATAAGGCCTAGGGGTTAAGGTCAACGGACAGGTGACTCGGGATGATCAAGGAATCCTAATTCAAACTTCTAAAAGCTAATCTCCTAGCAAGGAACACACAAAGTAAATCAGTTTAATCTCTTAATACCAATTCTTCACTTAATCTTAACTCAAGAACAAATCATCATTTGTGAATTAAAATCAAACGAGCATTCAAACAGGTTCCAAATAGCAAACAATCACTCTAGACATACATTTTCATGCGCTAGAATGTGAAAGTCCTAACAAAGCTAGATACTGGAATTTCATCGAACATGTTGTGAACAAGAAATTCTAAACATCCTAATCAATGTGATTAAGATTAATTAGGCATTAAGCACACTTTGCTAGATGAGATTTTAAACAATTAACCACTAGAAATCTATTGATCACCCCTAATCATCCTAATCCTACCTAACCCATAAGCCTATGGAGAACTACTCACTAATCATAACTAGATCAACAAAACTCATAGAAATAGAGTTGATCATGGAGATTAGTGAGGGATTGAGAGATTTGTTGAAGGAGTAACAAGAGAAGTGCTAGATTAATCAAAGGAATGCAATTTTTTCTTACAAAAGAGTTTAGAACATCAAAAACAGCTTAAGAAACAATAAGAAATATGTTTTTGGCTTAAATAGTCAATAGGGTGCGAGCCGGGTCAACCCGGAACAAACCGGGTGTTGACCCGGATCCAAGTGAAAATCTAGGGACGGTATCGGTTGGCTGGACCGATATCCAGGCCGATATGGACTCTCGGTTTTTTCTGGTCTGGAAGCGTATCAGTCCACCTGACCGATATGTAACCCGATACGGAATCCCGAAAATTAATCCGAGAGTCCATATCGGTTGGATGGACCGATACTCAAGCCGATATGGTTCTCTGGGACTTTGTCGAAGAGTCGTATCGGCCCGTCTGGCCGATACTCAGGCCGATATGAGTTTCTGCTGGCTCTTCCTTGGTCCTCTGAGCTCAAGACTCCACTTCCAAGCTCACCAATGCTCCTAGACACCTCCATTCACCTGCAAAACACAAGAAACACTCCAAATACAAGCCTAGAATGCCTACTCCTAGTCCTAAACAACTCTAGACTCTAGATGCGACAATGACTCGACAAAATGGTACGAATGATGGAGAAAAGAAGTCAAAACAAGAACTATATACAAGCCTAAATGCATGAAAATGTATGAATATCAGTTTCAGGTACGCCTGATCGCCCTGCATCGATCGACACAGTCCTGAGTGTCGATCGTCACATCTTCGAGCCTGCATCGATCGACGCTTCTCTTGCATCGATCGACACAAAGCGAAATCAGTGATACCGAGAGCTTGAGCATTTAGCAGGGTTTTTCCCTATGGAGCCTGTAATTCTGATTCGCGGCAAGAACGACATTTTACGAGACCAGGAGGGTCATATATGTAACGCGAAGGGTCAGAAACTGGATGGGGAAGGAAACCCCATCATACCAGAGGTTGCCGTGGGCGCGGAACCTACACAACAAGAGGCTGGTCAGAAGAAAACACTTGCTGATTATAATAGACCAGATATATTCTATGCTAATCGGTCAGCGATTCGACCACCTCCGTTCACCAGAGCTGAGTTTAGGCTGAAACCAGAGTACTACACATTGGTTGGACAGTATCAGTTCCATGGTTTTTCTAGCGAGCATCCTATGGATCACATAGACACATTTGAGGAATTGGCTAGCAGTATCAAGGCTGAGGGAGTTTCTTCTGATTATCTTTTCTGTAAGCTCTTCCCATTCTCTCTTAAAGGAGAAGCAGCTTACTGGCTGAGACAGCTGGCACCAGGATCTTTGACCACTTGGGATGCAGTCAAGAAGGAGTTCCTTAGACATTTTTATGATGATGCTATATCCGAGCAGCTTAGACATGACATCTTGACATTCAAGCAGCAACCTACAGAGTCTTTTAAGGCAGCTTGGATGAGATTCAAGAGGTGCCAGAGAGATTGTCCACACCATGGTTTCTCTGAGGTGCAGCTTTTATGTGCCTTTTTCAGGGGTTTGGACTTTTGGTATCAGAGAGCTATGGACACAGCAAGTGATGGGAACTTCTATACCAAGACTCCAGAGGAAGCTAAAGAGTTTATTGAGAACTTGACAACTAGCCATAGTATCAAGAATGCTGACAAGGAGAGGCAGAGATCTAGTAGCATAGATGATAGCTTGCAAATAGCTGATTTAAGGGACAAGGTGGATTCTGTCCACAACATGGTAGTTAAAAAGAGGCAAATCCGATCTGATGCAGTAGCTGAAAAATTTGCAGAGGTGAATTATATAGATGGAGCTGATTTTCATGAACATACATCTAGAAGTCAACAGAGACAAGCTCCGAGATCGAATGATTATGACTATTCATTTCACCAAGTTCCTCCCACTAATGAGCAGACAAAGATTGAGTCTATGCTTGAGCAGCTACTTCTTGGACAGAATAAGATGACGCAAGATCTGAATGGAAAAATGGACTTTATGTATCAGGATCTGAGTGGAAAATTGGAAACTTTGACAAGCAGAGTTGACAATCTGGATGCTAGGATAACGCAAGTGGAAACCGATATACAGACAGAACATGTTAAGGCAGCTTTGGCAGAAGAAGAAGCTGAGCAGAATCACGATACTAAAGTTTTGGAGCTGCAAAACCCGAGAAAAATTCAGAATATTCACCTTGCATCGATCGACACAGAGGTGTGTCGGTCCACACAACTTGCAAGTGTCAATAACGATCGACACCACTTTAGCGTCGATCGACACCATGGGCGTGAGCAGCCAGTTTGTCCAGAGAAGCCGAATGCTGATACAGAGAGAGTCTACAAACCGAAGATTCCTTTCCCTAAGAAGTCCAAGCGAGAGATTCAGTTAGAAAAGTTCATGGAGATAATGAGAGAAAGGCTAACTGAAACTCCATTGATTGATGCCACTAAAACCACTCCCATGATAAAGACATGTGTTACATACATCCTCTCTAGTGACATGACTGAAGAAGAAGGATGCTTGATGATCTCAGAAGTGTGTGTTGCTGTTGTTAATGATAGGATTCCTGAGAAGCTTAAGGATCCAAGAGGTTTTATGATAGACTGTTCTATCTATAGAGACAGCTTTCAGAGGGCGTTGTGTGATCTCGGCTCAAGTATAAATCTCATGCCGTACTCTGTGGCTATGAGATTGGGACTACTGAACTTCCAGCCTACTAGGATCTCTTTAGTCCTAGATGATCGGTCAAAGAGACATCCAGAAGGAGTTCTTGAGAACGTCCCTCTTAGAGTTGGAAATTACTTTATTCCAACGGACTTTGTGGTACTGAAGTATGAGATTGAGCCTGACGATCCTCTACTGCTTGGTAGATCCTTTTTAGCCACTGCTGGGGCTGTGATTGATGTACGACATGGATTGATTGATCTCCACCTGGGAGATAAGCCTCTGCAGTTCAAGATGGATAAGTTGAAGAGATCCACCATTGATGGACAGAGTTTCAGCATTGATATAAAACTAGAAGCTGAGATTGGAGAGAAGAAGATGGCGGTTCCTCTTGAACCTGTTCAAACATCTTTAGTGCCTGCAACTGCTCATAAGCAAAAAGCTCCAGAAATCTTATTTCCACCAAAGGTAAGGCACAAATCATCTAAGCTTAAACCTCCTAACCGCATTGCTTTGAATGCAGGACAACGCTGTTTCTACTCTTTGTTCCTTGGGAGATCTCATGATCCGACTGCTTACACACCACCTTGGATGAAGAGACATTCACAGAGACAATCCAAGTCTCTGTTGAATCCCCCATAAGTCTGATCTCCTTCGCATAGTCAAGCTAATGACTAAAAAAAGCGCTGAGTGGGAGGCAACCCACTGTTCGTTTTTGCATTTTAATTTTTAGTGTTTTTGTAGGATTTTACGTTTTGTTTCTGTTTTTGGTGAGTTTTGTCTGCAGGTCTCGGAGAATTCGCAGTGCGTCGATCGACACACCACTGTGTCGATCGTCACAACACGAAAGAAATCGCATTGCAGCGATCGTTGCGGTCCTAAACAACGATCGATCCTAAACGAAAATCGCCCAGTAACGATCGACGCACCTAGTGCAACGGTCGATGCATGTGCGACAGAGGTAAAAATCAGACAGAACTCAACACATCCATTAACTAATTTTTCTTTCTTTTTACCAATCCTTCGCTTGACACTACTGGGGACAGTGTGTCTTAAGTGTGGGGGAGGTGCTACTGACTTTATCTTTCTGTTTTCTTAGAGTCAGTCCGTTTTTAAAAATTTGTTTTATCAAGTCAAAACAGTTTAAGTAAGAAACAATGATTTTTTGAGAAGATTAACAACACTTGCAGGAACTTAAGTAACCATTGGGATGAAGTTGCAGATTATCTATGACTATTAGAAATCCCAAACACGGATCAGCCTACTGAGAACACCCACATCACTTCAGGTATCAGAGGATCCTTTTACTGACTTCACCTTAATATTGACTTAATTGTCTCATCTAAGGGCTTGGAATACCTTGAGTCGGATTCCTTTGTTAGTTCTGACACAGCCTGTAAACCTGTCCTATTTGGTTCCCTTCTCCCCTTCCATAAAGTAAAAGAAAAAAAGAGAATAATAAACTGAGGATGAGCTAGTAGCTCCGAAGTGGTCTCTGGGAGTGGTAGCTACAACTATCATATCCTGTGCATCCATGGAATGTGTCCAAAGTACACCCCAAAACGGGAAGAACACTGATAAAAAAAATGATACCCAGTGGGGAAAAATCAGTTGTTAAGGAAGGGAAAAGAGAAGAAAGTGACCAGAGAAAGATAGTATGGTGGTCTAGAGCTGACAAGGTAAGAGTCCATGTACCCTTTGATCGATACTCCTTAGGTGAGACCGCATTTAAATACTTGCAGAAGTCAGTAGGGTGAATTTGAATGCGTGAATGTGATTGTGGAGTTTACTTAGGACAGTTGCTATGTGTGGGGGAAGTATATGTTGGTCTTGATGTCTGCAGGTGAAATCTTTCATGTGGCTTACTAAGGGGAATCTGAGTGTTGTTGCTTCGAAGATGAAAAGAGTTTCTGAAAGTTTTCAAACCTCTTCACCATGTCTAGTTCTTTGTTTTGCTTGAGGACAAGCAAATGCTAAGTGTGGGGGAGTTGATATATCATGGTTTTTACTAGTTTTAGACCATGATATAAGTGTGTTTTAGAGTCTATTAGTGTTTCTTTAGAGTCTTTTGCAGGTCTTATTAGGTACACGCACGTTTGGAGCAGAAGTGAGGATTATGGAGCTATTTGGAGAATTTTGGAGATCTGACCCGAGAGATAGACCTCACTGTCCAGAACAGAGGACTGCGTCGATCGTTGCACACCTGCAACGATCGATGCATAGCGCGAATGGGCCAGACTCGCGAGAGTTATGAAGTTATGAGATATTGCATAATTGCCCAGAAGTTCCAGATATTTACACAGAAGCCCCAAGACGTGATTAGGCTATATTAATTAGGTTTTAGACTTTTATTTTGAAAAAGGGAGGAAGCATTCATACTTTGAACTGAGAGTTTTAGAGAGATTTTGGGGCTGATCTGAACATGTACTTCATCTTGATTTTGGAGAAGATTTCGAATCCCTTTACTTCTAGGATCTTTTATATGCAATTTATTCATCATATGACTATGTTTTCATTATCTATGTCTGAGTAGATTCCTAGTTAGGTTTAGGGTTTCTCACATAGGATTTCATGACTTGCTAGATTTAATTAATTCAGTTAAGGATTCATAACTTATTTGTTCTTCAATATAAATTGTGTTTAATGCTAGTTCTAACCTGATCACTTAGAATCTAGATCTTAGGTTGCTAAATACGACACGACAGTGTGGTTTAGAATCTGAACTATTTAGGTTGAGCAATTAAATTACTCGCAAAGGAATTTGGTTTAGTTTAATTGTGAACATATCGAACTTGGAATTAATGCTGGTTTAATCTGTTAGTAATTGCAAAGGAATTTGGATTGATGCACTTAGACTTAGAGAATTCTCGCAACGACAGTTGGTTAATTCTATATCCGTGTTTTGAGTTCTAGAACTGTGCTTAATTATGAAGGAATTTCTGGCAGTTCCTAATCCAATTAGGCAACCCTGGTCTGAATTCCAAGCCTAGGATCTAGGGTTCATGTAATCGAATCATTGGGATCTCAGAATTACCTGGTGATTAGCAGCGGAAGATTTGCAGATAATCGAGATCTAGAGCGCCTCAAATGCTGCGCCTCTACTGGTATCCACACGCACACAAACTGAACAGCAGGGATGCTAGTGCCTATAGAGATCCAATCTCTTCAGAGGTTTCTACTCAAGTTCCGGTGGCTGTGAATTAGGTTAGGGATCAGTTTAGGTCGACCATATATCTTATATATGTCGACTTAAACCACGACTGAATTAACTAACGATTAAACCGTATTAATCTGGTTAATCCGCGAGTGCATCGATCGTTGCACTATATGCATCGATCGATGCAGTCCCAGAACATTGATATCGAATGCATATCAAATATGCATTCTTTGATCATTACATTAATGATCAACCTCGTCTTTAACGCCCAGTTTGCTTAGGTGTGTGACCCTGGAGGATCATATAACACTAGCAATGAGTTCTAAACTCATTGATCATAAGTGGCTTCTAGCAAAGCATTATGACTACCCAGTATTATATGATTGTCTCATCTCGACAATACAACGATCACTTAGAGCTAGTACAATAGATTTCAGGACATTCCCAACAATCTCCCACTTGTACTAAAATCATCTATTCCCATAATCCCTTCGTCTCTATATCTCGATATGGCATAAGGAAAGATCTGTGTCACCCTTATTTAGCCAAGATCATGTTCATCGAATTCCGATTTATACTGACAAGACAAACGACTGACAATCACCTCGTTTGAGTGTGGCCACACATTTCTCAGTATCAAATCTTCGATGGGCCCTGAGATATTTATCTCAGGTCTAAGGACTATACTCTATAGTCGTAATGAAAACTCTCATGACACTTATATAACTATCCCGTAGAGTTCTCATCAGTGGGTCATGTCCGATCCTGTGTTCTCCAACACATATCTATGTGATTGACTTTAATACTCTTATTAATGACTCCATGAAACTTAGTCATCAGTCACCTCACATACTAGTCTCACGCGGTTGTTAATGTCCCACTTTAACAACCTCGACCAGGGACCAACATAATTTATGTCATTTATTACATATAGGGTTTCATGATCAAGTCACATACTTGATGACCTATAAAATGTCATAAATTACTTTGGGACTATTATTTAATAACCATTATTAAATAATACAGATGTCAGATTTCAATAACATAATCAATTTATGTTTATACGAACATCATATCATAACTAAAATTAATAACAATGACTCCCACTAAAATTAAGATCACATCTTAAGACATCTAATGCCTTTAGCAGTAGTCTGACCCTTATTCGCTCTTGCTCGGTGTGTGTCGAAAGACACTGCGTCTTGCTAAGAGTAATACCAAGAGTCATTTGCACGAAGCCCTTCTTGGAATCCTGCATATTGGACATGTGCAAGGCCTTATCACTATAAGTATCTTGACACAATCCAATTAGCTTATCCAATCTATCTCTATAGATTCTTATTCCAAGAATGTATACGGTTTCTCCCATAATTTTATCGAAAAACAACTTTCGAATCAAGTCTTAACAGACTGAAACAATGGAACTTCATTTCCGAGAAGTGGTATGTTATCAACATACAATACCAGAAATGCAACTGCGCTCCCACTAGTCATCTTGTAAACATTCGGTTCCTCTTCATTTCTGATAAAATCAAACCTTTTGATTACTTTATCAAAACGAAGATTCCAACTCCGAGATGCTCGCTTCAATCCATAAATGGATCGATGAAGCTTGCATATCTTCCTAGCCTCATTAGGATCAATGAAAAACTTCAGATTATGTCATGTACACATTCCTTTCCAGAATTCCATTAAGGAAAACTGTTTTCACATCCATCTGCCAGATCTCATAACCATTATGAGTGGCGGTTGCTAGGAGAATCCGAATGGACATAAGCATGGTGTCTGGGAATAGGTTTCTTCATAGTCAATACCATGAATTTACTTGAAAACTTTTGCCACCAACCTAGCTTAGTATATCTGAATATAACCATTTTCGGATTCAGCGGCTTTCAGCCATTTTCGGAGTCAAGACCCATCATTGCTTCTTCAAAATTCGCAGGCCCGTCACTTTCAATGATCAGTAGATCACGGCAATTGGTTACGAGAAATCCATATTTCTCAGGTTCGTGACGGATCCTTTCGGATCTGTGAGCTTCAGTTTTCTGTAAAAGTCGCGCACACATATCTCATATGTATACTTTTACCACGACCTAATTAACCAAGATTTAAACCGTAGTTAATTAAGTCGTAAACCAAAATCAATATTTTAGTTCGCGATCTGTGTCGATCGATGCAACTTTTGTGTCGATCGACACTTCTTCAGAAACTCGCCATTTAAATGTATATCGAATATACATTCACCAGATCCTTTACAAACTCTAGGCACCACAGGTGCAGGTTCTACAACTCTTTGTAGATCCAACTGCTGCTCTTCCTCATCAGGTTGAGCAGTCTCTTGTGATTTTCGAATTTCTTCGAGTTGTACTTTTACTCCCACTGTTCTTCTTGGAAAGAAAGTCTTTCTCAAGAAAACATAGTTCCGAGCAACAAACAATTTGTTCTCGAACTGGTTGTAAAAGTAACATGCCTTGGTTTTATTAGGACAACCAATGAAGTAGCACTTATCAGATTTGGGTGTGAGCTTATCAGAGATTAAACGTTTTATATAAGTCTCGCAACTCCAAATCTCCATGATGGATAAATCAGAAACATTTACATTCCACATCTTCAGTGGTATCTCTGTAACTGATTTTGATTGAACTCTATTTAAAATAAACTCAGACATTTCTAGAGCGTATTCTTAGAAGGATAATGGAAGATCTAAGTGACTCATCATTGATCGAACCATATCTAATAAAGTCCGATACAGGAGGAGTGAATTGTGAAACACTTTCACAATCTCTCAGATGATCACTAAATTCTTGACCTAAGTATTCACCTCCATGATCTCATCGTAGAGGTTTAATACCTTTGCCAAATTGATTATGTACTTCATTTTGGAACTCTTTGAACTTTTCAAAGATTCTGACTTATGCCTTATAAATAAGGCATAACCGTACCTTCTGAAAATATCAGTAAAGGTAATGAAGTACTGAAATTTTCTTCTAGCACTAGTGCTCATCGGCCCATATACATCCGTATGTATAAAGCCCAATAAGCCTCTGGCCCTTTCATTTATGTGCGTTCGTTCGCAACCTGTATCGATCGTTGCATACATGCATCGATCGACACTACCTTTGTTGAAAGGGGCCTCTGTCGTTTTTCAATAAACAAGATTCACTTTACTCATTTTGATTCATAATCAGATGAGCCCAAAAGCCTATCACTATGGAGCTTCTGAATCTGTTTCTCATTTATGTGGCTCAAAACGACTATGCCAGAGAAAAAGTTTGATTCGTATCTTTTGACTTGAATCTCTTGGTACTAATGTTATAGTTAGGCACATTCTGGTTTAGAACATAAAGTCCATTCTCTAATGGATTGCTACTATAAAATATATCACTGTAATCAAATGAATAACACTTATTCTTGATTTGAGAACTGATATCCTTCCATATCCAAACAAGGATTAGAAATAATCTGTCTGCTCATAGCAGTTACATAGTAGCAGTTTTAAGTTCAAAACATGCCATAAAAGAAAAACAAATGAAATACTCCTACAGTTAATGCAGCAACTCTTGCTCCATTCCCACTCATAGGTCCACTTGTCCTTTCTCCATAGTCCTACTTTTACTCAGGCCCTGCACATTTTCACAAAATATGAGTACCACAGCTGGTATCCAATACCCAATAAGTAGAATTATAAGAAGTAACATTTACTTCTATAACATAATACCTGAAGAAGAAGTCTCGTACGTCTTCTTCAGCTTCTCATAATCTTCCAAGAATTTATTGCAGTTTCTTTTCAAATGCCCATAACAATTACAATAACGGCACTTAACATCTTCAGAAGGACTGGTTTTAACCTTAGGAACATGGCCAGACTCGCTTGGATTCACAATCGAGCTCGTCTTGCCATCACCTTTGTTCTTACCAAGTTTCTTAATCTTTTTACCCTTTTGTACCATAAAGACATTTGGGGTGTCCTTCTTGATGTTAGGTTCAGCAGTCTTAAGCATCCCATGCAATTCAGTCAACGTCTTCGTCAAGTTGTTCATGTTATAGTTCATAACAAATTGATCATAGCTTGACGGCAGCGACTGGAGAATGATGTCAGTAGCCAACTCTTGGCTAATGGGACAATCCAGTTTCCCCAGGTTATCAATATAACCCATCATCTTAATGACATGAGGACTAACTGGTTCGCCCTTTGGTAGCTTGCACTCAATCAGAGATCTAACCGTCTGGTATCTCTCAGTTCGTGCCTGCTCCTGAAACATACTTTTCAGGCCAGTGATCATCTCTTTTGGCGACTCCACGTACTCATATTGCTTCTGCAATTCCGAGTTCATGGTAGCCAACATGAGATAACTCACATCCACCGCATCATTAGAATGCTTATCCCAAGCATCCTTATCTGACTGCCAGGCATTGGCTCGGTACTTCTTGGGGAGAACTTTCTCAAGGACATAGTCCTTTTTCTCCTGTTTGAGAACAATTCTCAAGTTCCGATACCATTCAAGAAAGTTGGATCCATTTAACTTGTCCTTCTCAAGGACGGATCGCAGGGAGAAATTGTTACGAAGGTTTGTGCTAGACATAGCTGGAAAAACAAGGGAGGTTTTAGTTATGATGTTCAAGGAATGAGAAGTCCTAGCTATTAAGAAAACTCGCATTATATTCAAACAATGTTTCCTCAGATGAATATAATGATCCAAGATCCATACTTCACTAAACTTGAGTGAGCCACTGGCTATCACCCAAATTTAGCTATCTAGGTAAGCAACAACTTTGCTAGTTATATCCAATATAACTCTTGGTTGTGGATTGACATCTCATGCCCAATCCACTTGATGTCTTTAGGCCCAAAATGATTTTGATAGCCCAGTCAAGTAAACCAATCTCTTAAGTCATGTAATTGTTGACGCCTTGCACTGCAAGCCCATCAACACGATTACTTCATGCCTTACTCATGTAATTGTGGATACCTTGCACTGCAAGCCTATCACTCAATGAAACGAGTCTTGACAGTTGACGAGATTGGAAAGACATCAAGTATCACTTGATATTTGGTTGAGGAACGGAACCTTAAAACGTTCAGTTTTATTATGTTTTAATTCTTCTAATTAATTGATTTATCTTGCTTCGGTTCTGTGATTTCAGGTTCAATAACCCAATCATCAAACCTGATGTCGACCGACACTACTATAGTGTCGATCGATGCAGGATAACCAAAAGCAATCCGCGATAACCGATCAATCCAATTGATCCGGTTTTGAATACCGGTCAGCGTCGATCGATGCTACGTTAGCATTGGTCGATGCCAACCTAATCAAAACAATCGCAATTAAACCATTCACAGTGTTCGACCATCTTTAACCAAGCTCGATAACCGGTCCAATCCAATTGAACCGATTCATCAATATCGCGAGGATTGTGTCGATCGATGCAACATTTGTGTCGATCGACACTAGGCGAAAACTGAGTTTTATTCGGGTTTTCGCCCTGTGTCGATCGATGCCGGATTGGCAACGATCGACACCATGCGAAAAAAACCCTAAATTTTATTTGGGTTTTCGCCCTGTGTCGATCGATGCCGGATTGGCATCGATCGACACCATGCGAAAAGACCCTAAACGTTTTCGAACAGAACCCTAAACTAGGTTTTCATGAAAACGAATTTTAGCAAGGTTGTATCAACCATACACAGATTCAGATTCAACCAATCTAATCAACATGCTACAGATTCAATGGAACCCTAAAGCTCTGATACCACTGAAGGAATTTCTGGCAGTTCCTAATCCAATTAGGCAACCCTGGTTTGAATTCCAAGCCTAGGATCTAGGGTTCATGTAATCGAATCATTGGGATCTCAGAATTACCTGGTGATTAGCAGCGGAAGATTTGCAGATAATCGAGATCTAGAGCGCCTCAAATGCTGCGCCTCTACTGGTATCCACACGCACACAAACTGAACAGCAGGGATGCTAGTGCCTATAGAGATCCAATCTCTTCAGAGGTTTCTACTCAAGTTCTGGTGGCTGTGAATTAGGTTAGGGATCAGTTTAGGTCGACCATATATCTTATATATGTCGACTTAAACCACGACGGAATTAACTAACGATTAAACCGTATTAATCTGGTTAATCCGCGAGTGCATCGATCGTTGCACTATATGCATCGATCGATGCAGTCCCAGAACATTGATATCGAATGCATATCAAATATGCATTTTTTGATCATTACATTAATGATCAACCTCGTCTTTAACGCCCAGTTTGCTTAGGTGTGTGACCCTGTAGGATCATATAACACTAGCAATGAGTTCTAAACTCATTGATCATAAGTGGCTTCTAGCAAAGCATTATGACTACCCAGTATTATATGATTGTCTCATCTCGACAATACAACTATCACTTAGAGCTAGTACAATAGATTTCAGGACATTCCCAACAAATTAGATCCTGACTGAATGATTTATCTGCTTGTCTGATTTCCTGAGAACGCCCTAGACTTAGCGCTTTAAGTTAACTGTTTTCACAACCAATCCTGCTATCTGATTTACTTTTTTGCTTGCTTTTTAGTTACATCACATTGCTTTCATCTTAGTTTAATCTCGACTGTTCTAATATCTATCGTTGACCTGAGTCTCTGTGGATTCGATACCTAAGTACTACATCTGCATATTTGTGGACTTGCAGTAGTATATGATTAAAACTTCTAGAGCATATCATTTTCCTGGGAAAGATTCTTGAAGCTGAAGGGCCGACTAGATGCAATGATTATACCTATAACCGTCAGAAAACGAAGAGTCGCTTAGGCGCAATGATGGCGCCTTCTTCGAAGAACTCCCGCTTCGCTTATAAATACTTCTCTCGTTGCTCTCCGTTCTTCATTTCTCTCCTTCCGCAGGTATTTCGCTCTCCCTTCTCTCTAGAATTCCCTTTATATCTCTAGATTTTGTTTGTTGTATACTTAGCGATGAGAATTTATTCTCACTCTGAGTCATCTTCTGAGCACTATGATCTTCGTTCGGTATGTTTGTCCAAAGGAATTTATGCTCAGACCAGCTCGACCGTTGGGCAGTCCGATTCGTCGGTAGGTCTGAAGCGGACATAAATAATTGATCCGAGCTCGCGAAGTGGTCGAGCTCGTTCATCCCCGGTTCTGGATCATCCCCCGAGCATCCAGGTTCCGTACGTCATAGATTCGGGTAATGATGACGAGGTGGTTTCTCGGACGTTTGTTCCGGTGAAAGAGGAGGGAGTTTACCTGCATGATCAGGTTATGCTTGCTTTCATTCCTTCAGTCCCGAGCAAGCCAAAAAAGGCTCGGAAGAGAAAGGGACAACAAGCCTCAGGTGATCCTGAGAAAGTGACGAAGTCTCGTCCTCTGCGTCCTCTTCTTCAGACGAAGTGCACTGATAATGACTTGAGATGGACCGCGAGAAACTGTGCTTGCGCTAGTGCTGGTTGGCTCGAGCTTCATCTTCCTGAACAGAATGAAAGGCCCTGACATTACCTTAAGGGGTGGATATGCTTGTACGAGTTTTGTTTCAGCGATACTCATTTGAGATTTCCCTTGCCGCAGTTGCTTATTGCCTACTGCGAGGAGAGAAGGATCGCGATCTCCCAACTCAGTCCTGCGGCGATTCGTAATCTGGTCGGCTCCATGGTCTTGGCTGCCGAGTGCGGTTTCGAAATGAACCTTCGATATTTTGAAAATATTTCGTCGATATCAACGAACAGTATGACCATAGGGACTCATTATGTCAGCATGAGAGCTCGAAATGGTATTAAGCTCGTCATCGAGAAACTCTCTAAGACCGATGACTGGCAGAGCCATTATTTCTATGTTCGGGTTAATGCGGTCTTGGTTCCTGATCCGGAGAGGCCATATAGGACGAAGTGGAATCACTTTCATGGTAATTCGTCTTTGTTTTGTTCGTTCCTTTTTATTGACTAACTCAAGTTCGTTTCTTTGTTTTTGCAGATCGTCATCCTTTCACTCTTCCGGGTCCATAAGGGTTATTTGAAGATTTGAAGAAGCTCGTCACGCTTGGAATTTAGAAGTGGCCAGAGGTTCACACCGAGCGTGTGTGAAGATCTCTTCAACATCGGGGTTCTGTTTTACAGGTTGCCATCTGTGTTTAGTCGAATCCTTGATAGAGTAGAACAACGAACCAGTTCGTTATTACCCAAAGAGAAGTAGAGCGAAGAAAGATATGGGTCGGAGGGAGGTTGAGATTGTTGACTATGTCGGGGAGAACCTTGGTGAAGCAAAAATCAACGCTGCTAGTCGAGATATTGATCGCGAGGACTCGCTCGGTCCGCTTCCTCCGGGGATGATTCTTCGGGATGAACACCATCGTCAGCAGTACCGCATAGTGAGCGAGGCGGTGGACAAGGCTGATTCTAAAAAGAAGAAAAAGAAGAATAGGGTGCAGCATGATGATGCGTCGATCACTGAGGTAGTAGGGACTCAGATAGAGGCCTAGGATCAGGGGCCCAGGATGCTTTAGAGGTGCCTCTTAAGAGAAGGAGGAAGAAGAAAAATACGGTGCATGATGCTGTCGTGGAAACCGAAGTCCAAGAAGTTGTAGGTGATACATCGGTTGGTCGGGTAGAGGTCGAGACTACCGAGCAGGCTAATGCTAGAGAAGTTGGAATTTCCGTTGGTCGGACTGAGGACGAGGATGCCTTGGCTGATAAAACTGGCGCTGATTTTAAGGTTGCTGGACCTCGAACCGAGGTGAACGAGCCCGACTATGCTTTCTCCTTCGATTATGATGAGGGAGAGCCAATCTTCCACAATGGAATGGCCTGCGCGGGTCTGTTCTGCAAGCTTAGGGAAAGTCCGCCCAGGGAGCTTCCTTCGGTCAATGACTCTTTTTGCCAGAATTTTACAAGCAGGCCGCATCTGACTTTTCTCGGTTATGATCTCTTCTAGCGCATGTGCTCGTCTTTAGTGATTTCATTTATTTTTCTAACTTGTTGCATTTTGCATGGATTCTGTAACTATAATATGCTTTTCAGGAAACTGATCAGGCTGCTAAAGTGGGACTTGGTAAAGCCCAGAGGGCTGCTGCCGAGCTCGAAGGCATTTGGGAGCAGGTGACGGTGGTTGATGAGCTTCGTTCGTCCCTTAAGGCTGAAGAGAAAAAGGTGGTGGCTCAAGAGAGAAAAAAGGAGGAGATTGTTGCTGAGAACGCTCGGTTGTATAACGAGAATAGACAATGCTTGGCGGATTTCTCGAACGCTCAAGCAGGAGCAGATGGTTCGGCCAAACGTGTAGCCGAGTTGGAGCAGAAACTGAAGTCCGAGTGCATTCGACTGAAGGCCTCTCGTAAGCATGAGGTTCTTAAAGAAAGGAAGCAGATGTTCGACAAAGCTCAGGCTCAGCTTTCTAAGATTAAGAAGGCAAGGGAGGAGGAGGCTCTTGGGAGGAAGCAGCATATAAAGATAAACCAGGATGCTGCTAATGCTTCGATGTTGAAGATGCTCGTCAAGGACGGCTTTGATATCCCGGTGTCCAAGATAGTGAAGGCAGAATCTGACGTGGTCACCCTCAAGCGCGAGCTTCTTCAGATCCAGTTCACGGATTTGAGCGAGAAGGATTTCGTTTTGACTCCTCTGGGAAAGCTCGACTGTGCTTGTCTCCAAACCTTATGGCTCCAATGTAGAGGTCATGAATTCCAAGGTAGCGAATTCCCTTCGTCTTGACAAGCGTGAAGGTGAGGATCGGGTTGGTTTTTGGGGTGATGGTCGTGATGAAAGTCAGACTAGAGACCAAGTCGTCGGTCAGGTTGGGAACCAGCCTGAAAACCTTGCTTGTGATCGACCTGAGGATCCAACCATTGATCAAGCTGAAGACAGTTCTGCCGATGCCTCCTAGTTTATGTTCTATTGTATTGTTGCTTTTTTGTACCTTCCTTTTTGTAAGTTCGGACTCGTGCTTCCTGCACTTTTTAATGGAAATTTAAATTGCCTTGGTCCTTTTGTGATCTTCTCTCTTTTGTTTTTTGAAAACAAAGCCAATATTTGCGTGTTCGGTTTTGTTACGAGTGACTTGATGGTTTTAGGTTGTTTAAGAGGAACGAGTGGTTTGCTCCGCTTACCCTGTAAGGCCGACCATGACAGTTGTGCGGAACTGGGTTTGGCTTATTTTATTGTCAGCCGTTCTTGTGCGGGAACTGGGCCCGGCTTTTTAATGGGGAGGAGGTTGTGCTCGTTGTCCTGAGAGGTCAGGTGCGAGTAAGTGCTCGGCTTATCCTTAAGGTCTGATCGGGATAGTTATGCGAAAACTAGGTTCGGCTTATTTCCTGTCGATCGGCCTTGTGCGGGAACTAGGCCCGGCTTGCGTGTTTGGAGGCACGCTGTATCGATCATTTGGCCAGATGTCGATTTGTTCAGATAACTGATAAAATAATAATAAGATAGTAAGATACTTAATAAAATTTATTTATTGATATAGTTGAGCCTCGTTAGAGTTTGCTTACATACCCCGAAAGGGGATCAAGCCGATCGTAGTTCACATTACATATTTAAGTAATCCGAGCTCGTGTATAGCGAACTCGGTTTTTTTTAGCACATGCTCGGTGTCTTCAGTCTTCAGCTTCGTTGCGTTGTCTGTTCAGCGTAGTAATAGTACCGCTTGAGTTTGTTCGCGTTCCACGAGCGTGGAATGGCTTCTCCCTTCATCGTGACGAGCTCGTATACGCCTGGTTTAACCACCTTTGAGATGATGTAGGAACCTTCCCAGTTAGCGCCAAGCTTTGCTGCTCGGTATTCACGCGTGTTTTCGAACACCTTGCGAAATACGAGGTCGCCTTCGACGAAACGTTGTCCTTTGACCTTTTTGTTGTAATGGCAAGTGATATGATGTTGGTAGTTTTGAAGACGTAGCAGTGCTCGGTCACGAAGTTCTTCCACTTGTTCGAGTCGATCGACGATCATGTTGTTGTTCAGCTCCTCGTGCTCGGGTGAGACACGTAATCGGATTGTCGGTACGCTTACTTCTGCGGGGGACATTGCCTCCATCCCGTGAGGACACAGTAAAGCTCATCGGCCCAGAGGCCTTTCTTTCTCTTTATTCATTTTTTGAGTCCATCGATTATGGTCTTTTTCGTTGCTTCAGCTTGCCCGTTCCCTTCTGGGTACCTCGGGGTTGACTTGCTCAGCCTGATCTTTCATCTCGCACAGAATCCTTCGAATAGGTTGGATATAAACTGAGATCCATTGTCGGTGACGATCTCATACGGGAGCCCGTGGCGGCAATTGATGTACTTCCACACAAATTTATGGACGTCGAAGTCGTGGATTTCAGCATACAACTCTGCTTCCACCCACTTCGTGAAGTAGTCGGTCATGATTAAGATGAGCTTCCTCTTATGCGGGGTCGGGTGGGGTCCAACGATTTCCATCACCCATCGCATGAATGGGTAGGGTGTGGCCACGGTCGTGAGAAGTTCAGATGGCTGATGAATGCTCGGTGCATGCCTTTGGCATTTCTCGCACCTTAACACATACTTTTCGCAGTCGACGATCATGGTTGGCCAAAAGTGCCCTTGCCGCTTGAATTTTGGCAGCGAGATCTCGGCCGCTTGTGTGATTTCCGCATGCTACCTCGTGGGTCTCTTCGGTAATCCATTTGATATCCTGTCCGTGCACGCACCGCATAAGAGCTTTGGATGCACTCCATCAAAACAACTCGTCCTTCATTATTACATATTGTGCGCATCGGGCTTTAGTCGATGAGCTGCCTATCGATCTTCGGGGACTTTTCCATCAAGAATGTATTGCTTTATCTCGTCCCTCCAATCGACTTCTTCGTCGGGCTCGGATGCTGTGACCTTGGTGATTTATTTGTTGCTTTTGTAAGCGTCGTCCATTCCTTCTTCAACTTCGGTGACGACGAGCACATCTTCGTCCTGGGAGATGATTGGTCGGGCAATGCATTCGAATGGTATGATTCTTCAGAGATCAGGGTCTGATGTCGATGCTAAGGCGACCAAGGCATCTGCTGACAAATTGTCACTTCGGGGGATCTTGGTCAGCGTAACTAAGCCGATCCTGGCCACAATTTTCTGGATAAACTTCATATATGCGTCTATGTGTTCGTTCTTTGCCTCGTACTCTCCGTTGTATTGGTTAACAACGAACTGGGAATCAACAAATACGTCCACTTTTTTTGCTCCGACCACTTCGGCTAATAGTAGACCTGGTATTAGCGCTTCGTACTCTGCTTCGTTGTTGGAAGAAAGGAAGGCGAGGCGGAATGACTGCTCGATTATTTCTCATTTTGGGGATGTCAGCTTGACTCCTACCCCCGAACCATTTTTTAATGAAGAGCCATCGACGAACAGGATCCACCTTTCCTAAGGAATTTGTTCGTTTCTGATTGTGAGCTCGGGAGGCAACTTGATCAGGAAGTCAGCTAGGACTTGAGACTTGGCACTAGTTATTGATTTGTACTCGATATCATACTCGCTTAGTTCGACCGCCCATTATGAAATCCTACCAGATTGAATTGGGATGTGCAAGATTGTCCTGATCGGCTTGTTTGCTAGTACCACCACCGAGTGTGATTGATAGTAAGGTCGGAGTTTCCTTGCCGAAACGACTATGGCTAATGCGAGCTTCTCGAGCGTGTTGTATCGTGTCTCAGCTTCATCGAAGATTTTACTTGTGTAAAATATGGGTTTATGGTCGCCTCAGTCGTCCCACACGAGTACAGTGCTGATTGTCGAGGTGGATATCGAGATGTATAAATAGAGTGTCTCTCCCTCCTCGGGCTTGGCCAGGATTGGCGGGGTGGACAAGTAGGTTTTCAGCTGCTGGAATGCGTCCTCGCATTTTGCGGACCATTCGAACTTTTTGTTTGCTCGGAGCAGGTTGTAGAAAGGAAGGCATTTGTCGGTTGACCGAGAAATGAATTTGTTTAGAGCTGTGACTCGTCTGGTCAATCACTGAACTTCCCGAGTATTCTTTGGTGAGGGGATTTCGGTGATCGCTGTTATCTTCTTAGGATTGGCTTCAATTCCCCTTCTCGTGACAATGTAGCAGAGGAATCGTCCTGATGTGACTGCGAACGTCCACTTGGTCGTGTTTTACTTCATTCCGTACTTGTTTAAACTTTCAAAGCAAGTGACTAAGTGATTGACGTGTTCATCGGCCGAGGTGGACTTGACAAGCATGTCATCGATATAAACTTCCATGGTTTTGCCTAGCTGATCAGCGAACATGCGATCGACGAGTCGTTGATATGTCTTCTGCATTTTTGAGTCTGAATGGCATCACTTTGCAGCAGTAGGTGCCGCGATCGGTGATGAATGAAGTCTTCTCGCGATCATCAGGGTGCATCATAATTTGGTTGTATTCAGCGAAGGCGTCCATGAAAGATAGCAGGTTGTGTCCGGCTGTTGCTTAAATGAGCCGGTCAATGTGTGGCCATGGGAAACTGTCCTTGGGACATGCTTTTTTTAGATCGGTGAAATCAACGCATACTCGCCATTTGCCCTTCTTGTTTTTCATGATTACGGGATTTGTCAACCAGTCTGTGTACTTGACTTCGGTGATCAACCCCGCTTTGGAAAGTCTTTCCACTTCGTCATTTACGGCGTTGGCGCGCTCGGGGCAGAGCTTCCTTCTCTTTTGCTTGATTGGTTTGAACACTGGATCGACGTGTAGCTCGTGGCAAGCGATTGATGGATCGACTACGGTCATGTCGCTGGTTGTCTAGTTGAAAGTTGTGGCGTTCTGTTTCAGGAATTCGACGAGCTTGTCTCGTAGATCTTCACGAAGATCGGCTCCTATTCCCACACAACTTTCAGGGTCGCTGATATGGATGTTGACTTGACCGACATCGTCTTTTTGCGGTCGGTCGAATGGTGGTAGCTCGATATGTGGTTCGGCGACCAGGTAAGCTTGTGACTTGTGGCGGAGTTTGTGCTCGATTCGGAAGTATGTTCACGAAATTCGTTGGTCTTCTCGGAGAGTGAAAATTCCGAATGGCGTAGGGAACTTAACGCACTGATGATAGGTGGAAGGGACCGCTTTCATCACTGTATCTATGGTGTGCCCAAAATGACATTGTAAAAGGCTTGTCGGTCGACGACCACGAACTTGATGAGTTTGGACATCTTGCCGACGTAGAAAGGGAGTTTAATTGTTCTGATCGTAGTTATTGAATCCCCGGAGAAGCCTATTAGGGGCTTCACAGATGGCTTTATACGATAGTTACTGAGCTCCATGCATTGCAGTGTTTCCTTGAAGATTAAGTCGACCGAGCTTCCGGTGTCGACCAAAATTTTGGAGACTTCAGATTCGCCTATTAGAAGTGCGATGACGAGTGGATCGTTATGCGGTCTTTCCAGTCCTTATCTGTTTTTCGGTGAAGGTAATATCGCTTCCGATTTTGAGCTCGTCATTGCTGTTTCTTTGCCACTGCTGCTGGGTCGCTGCTCGGCGCTCATACTATTTGATCGACCGTACCGAGTCATTGGCTAGCGGTAATCCTCCCATTATCATATTTATGTGCCTTCTCGGTGGAGGTGTTCCTTCCTTATCATGCTCTTCGCGGGCTCGTTTATAAGCCTCTTTGTTTGCATCGATCTGCTTGGCAAAACCATGGACGAGCTTGAAATGCTCGGATTCGTTCTTCGGCTGTGTCTCCTGGTTAACTTGTTTTGCGAGAGGTTGGTTGCGAGTTGACACCAATTTTTTGCCATCCTTTTGGTAATCAGCGTAAAGGAGAGCTTGTAAGTTTCTGCAGTCGGTTGTGCTATGACCTGCTCGTATGTGAAAATCGCAGAAGAGCTTGCTCTTATCACCACCCCGAACGTACTTATTGGTCCAAGGCTTGCCCTGGTTTTGATCTTGTTTATAACCTTGGGACAGACGATCTTGGCAATAATTTTGGGTGGATCGTTCTTCTTCCTGCTGGTAGTCTTGCAATTGGTCACTAACGTAGTATGCCGACTTGCCTTTTATTGCGATATCTTCCTCTTTTGTCCTTTTGTAATCTTGGTCAAAGTGTTGGTGTGGTTCGTGTTGTTCGGCGCTTTTCTCCGCCTTTTCTCTCGAGTTTGAGCTTTTTGGTCCGAACTTCTTCGCCATGGTTTCCTTTTCTTCTTCGAGATCGATGAAGATGGTTTCTCGGTGAAGAGCGTCTTCGAGCGAACTCGGCCTGTTTTTCTTTAGCTCTTTGCGGAAACTGAACTCGTACCATAGACCGTTCCGTAATGCGGGCATGCCTTCACTGTCGGTAATTGATATTTTCGCAAGGATGTTCTTGAAACGGGTAATACATGATCGGATGCTCTCCTTTTGTCCTTGCGGGATGGCCCAGCGGTCGGCGTTAGACACTTCTTCCTAGATATACATCGAGTAGGGTTTGAGGAACGCTAATGTTAGATCTTGGTATCCGTCGATCGAGTTCGGTTCTAAATGATAGAACCAATCCAAGGCGGATCCGGTCAGATGATCGAAGAATAGCTGGCAATAGCCTGCGTCGCGCTCCCCGAGGTTGAACTTTTTTCGGCCCATTGCGATGCGGAAGGCAGTCAGAAAATGCCTTGGATCGGAGTTTATGTCATATGTTATCATCTTGATCTTCCCGGGGTGTTGGAATTGGATGTCCGTGAGACGGCGGGAAAAAGGAGTGTTTTGGGTTTCTTCAAGTACGCGGTCAATCTCGAGGGCCGAGCTGATCGCCTGATGGACTTTCGATGTCATACTTCGCAGATTTAACTCAGATCCTCGATCTAGCTATCTCTATGAGTGTCTGCTGCCGAGACGCTCGGATTTCCAGTGATGAGAGGTTGATCGTTGGTTTCCTCGGTTTGCTGCGTTGAATAATGAGAGAGTATTCGTCTACCTTGTCCAATGTTCGGGGTCGGCGATCCATCAAATAAGACTCGTTGAAGACGCGGTGTGAAGTTGGTCAGCAGGGGCACAGTTGCCTGTTGGCCCGATGCTTGTAGATCGTTGATTTTCCTTTGACACAAAGCTTGTGTTGTGACGAGCTGGTCGAAACGAGCGTTACTCCCTCGAGAAAGCTCGTCTACTTGGGTCATGAGAGGTTTGAGTAAGTCGGACATGTTCGGCTCCTCGGATTGGCTGCTTTCCATTTGTTGAGTTTGCTTGGTACCTGGGGATACCTCTGCTTTAGAAGGTTGGATGATCGGGTTTGCGACCAGGGAGATGCGACGAGTCGTATCAAGTTGACCCTTCGCTTATGAGGTCGCTCCCGAGCCAGAGCTGTCTGGGAGTGTGATGACGTCCTTTCTGGGTGGAGGTCCTGTCATCGTCGAGCTTGCCTATTAGTGATAAAAAAACCTTGTTCCCCACAGACGGCGCCAATTGTGATAACCGTGTTCGTCACAAAGGTTGGATGCTCACCTTGCTCGGTATGAGTTAGCGCGCTCGGTGGAATCTGTGGGTCAAGGTTCATCTTTTTAAGGGAATAGACTAAGGTCGGAAAACAAACCGGGAAATGTAAGGTCGTCGAGAGACGAGCATGTTTATAACCATTGAAAGGAAGGTCCGAGCTGGTCGATAGACGAGCTCGGGTTACAGTTCTGGACGTGTTAATTCTAGAGGGAGAAAGTAGTAAGTGCACAAATCCCAAAAAGTTATATTAATGTACAATGAACAGTCCTATTTATAGTAAAATACGGTCGTCCTTTTGCACGGGCGGTTGACTCCTTGTCGAGTTCGTGGCGAATGGGCCGTACTTCAGGTGAAAAATGGGCTGAGCCGAACTCGTCTTGTCTGTTAGCAAAGTCGAGCTGACTTGAGGCTGCGAGCCGAGCCGAGCTGGAAGGATTTGTGCGAACCGAGCCGAGCCGAGCGTGGCGAGTTGGAGTCGGCCGAGCATGTTCGTGGTTGAACTATCTCTCAGTTTTGAGCCGAGTTTTTTTATATTGGACCGACTAATGTCCATAGAACAGGTATAGGCCAGATTAAATATATGGATGTTAAACCCATATATAACAGGTTTTAGCCCATTTTCTAATACATTCACGATAAAAAAAAACATCTACTATTTTTATTGTGTATTTTCAACTAATTTTATGATTTATTGTTTAAGGTGAGTAGATAGCCTATTTCAGAGAATTATGCTATTGCGAAATTATGCGAACTTCTGAAACAATATGATATAATGTTATTTAGTGGAATATAAATAGTTTATTATGAATAAATACAAACGATATTGTGTTTCAGAACCATGTATTATGAATAAATATAATCAATGACTGGCCAATAGATTACAAAACAAATTGTTTGAAGAGCTTTATATGAAAAATCCAAATTTTTAGAAAATTAAAATACTTCATGTGACATATTCTCGTGATGTCTAACAACTTTCCAATGATTAACTTTCAGACATTTTATGATATTTGCTTTAGATACGATGTTTCAGAGGAAACAATTAACCATCTCTTTTTTAATGCTCCATGGTTTATAAATCTGTATTCTCTCAGACTTTCCGTCCATTCCAGATTGCTTCCCAAGTATATTTATATTTTACAATATGGATTTCCTCTTTTAAAGGATAAAATATGTAAATCTCACCAACCCACAAAGGTGTAACTATCTATGAATCATTTGGTTTATTTGTAAGGCTATAAATAGCAAGGTTTTCGATGGAAATTATATATCCCCCATGAAAACTCTTCAACAAACTATTTTGGAGGTAGAAAGCTGGAGAGAGGCAAACAAAAAAGAACCGATAGAAGCAGAAGAAGATGGAACCCTCCCTCAACAAAGAACAAACCTTCAAATCCTCCATAATTTTCCTCTGCCCCCCGACATGCCAGATCAATGCATCTTGGATTGACTAGTGGACTTGGATGGTTTTCTAAAAATGAATTTGGAACAAGGGTGTAGAAAATGTCTATCTCCACTACATGAAATTTTTTATGGTATGATATGGACGATGTCCTACTTCCTAGAAGGTATGATTTATGAAGTGGTAATCGAAACCAATTGTTCGGATATGATCAATATGACGAAAGACCCTCAGGATTGATCGAGCTTCATGATAAAGTTGGATTTATTCAAATCTTGGAGAAAAGCTTTTGTATCTTTAAATCTAATTTTAATTTCTATGGTCTTTAATGTCCGTACTAATTCCTTTGCAAAAAAAGACATAATATGTAGTATCTTTTTCTCCCATGTAAATTACAATGAACCAAATCGATTAATCCCTCTAAATGATAACTCGATCGATGCAACTTTGATTTAATATATGTAATATATGTTGATAGAAAAAATATATAATCCATATTATGTTTTATAATCTAATTATTAGATAAAATAACATGTATTTATTGAAATTACTTGCGAAATACGTACTCATTTAAATGTCAAATGGTAGCCAATCAAAAAGTTATCTACTTCACAAAACTGCCACTGCCATCTAGTATACACTAGCTATACATTCCATATATGTTTTCATTTAAAGATATTAATTAAAAACAAAATAATTATTTTAATAAAACGTTAAGTGTTACATGTAAAATGATCTACAACAAAAACTCTATTAATATTTGATAAAAATAAAAATAATTTGATTAATTAGTAAATTTATTTGGTTCTAAATTTTGTTTTTAACTCAATTTTTTATATAAATTAATAATTTTATAAACTAATAAAATATTAATGTCTTAACGTTATTATTTTATAAAGTTTATATATATAGTGTTATAGAAAATAAAATTATAATGAGTATACAAATTTATCTCTATGTTAAATTGTTAAAGGTACTATTCAATAAAATAACTATATCAATAAAAAATCTATCATCTTACATTATTATTAAACAGTATATGGATGATACAATAAGTATACATAAGGAATATTAAAAAGTATGAATGCTTCAGAAGAAGAATGAGCACGTTTAGACAGATTATCATCGACCTCATTCCTTTTTCTGTTGATGAAGTTCAAAGAACATTCCGATAATTTTCAAATCCAATAGTTTATCTCGAAGACTAAGTTTTCCAGCTCTGTGACTCGCTGATGCTTCGTTAACATTAATTGACAATCTGTACCAGTTCTTTACAATCCTCTTCAAACCGAACATTTCACCATCCTTTTGCCCAAACGTGTTAAACCACTTGAATAAATACATATGCATGTAAAGGTGATCGTTCTGGTTGGAACTTTGAATGGCTACACATAATGTGTTTTCCTCGGTGGTCTTGTACTATCTACCCAACTCCCACTTGTTCTGTTGACGCCCTGAAACTGTATACTTAATTATAATAAAAAATATTTTTGTATTTTTGGAAACTTTCAGCTAGTGAAAATCCAACCTTAACTTTATTCTTAATTAAACCAAGTAACCAATTTTTCTTATCCTTTTACATCTTGTTCTTATCCTTTTACGTCTCTTTTCTTCATGAGAAATAGTGCATGTTCTTCATGTCTTCATGTTATTATTATTTTTTGGATCGATAACAAATCTTTTGTCCTCTCTCTCTCCTGTGCGACAAAAGAGACGATACACAGAAACCTTCGCATCCCTTCATCCTCTTGGCCGGCGTTGGCCTCTCCGACGTCGGTCACACCTTTTCTGCTTAGATCTGTTTTACTCTTTAAATTAGTTTGTACAAAGCTTTGATTTTATAATGGAAAATCACTGGGAGTTTTCACCAAGGATCATGGCCCTTCAATCAATGGTCTCTCCTTTGATTTCATTGACAATATGGATGTATCGTGACAGCCAGACGATCCATCAGTTTGGGATCTCGATTTTGGATCTGTATTCGTCATGGATCGAAGCATCAGATCATCGTCTCGGTTCGAGTCCGATCAGATTTCACCAATTTTTACATGTTTGTCGCGAGCGTGATTTCCGTGACGGTCGCAACCTCCTTCTCTCCTTATGGGAGAGTACTTTTCCGACCTTACTCCGGCCTAAAACCGTGTGTTCCTGTGTCGGTTTGTTTCCGTTGTCGAACGGTGTAACATATTCAGTTATTAAAATACGTTTACATCAATGTCAACAAATCATAAGAAACGTATTTCAAAACAAGATTTGGGATCCAGGAATATACGGTTGCGAATCTGATGGATCACAGGGATTACATTTGCATATCAGGCGCAAAGATCTTACAGTTATTTCCCGTCGACGTCACAAAATTTTCCGGTCAATGGAGTTTCAATACAAAAGGATTACAACAGAGAATGATCTTCTATCCCCACTTTATGATTCAGTGTGTCACGGCTCTTATGGAAATAAAGTGAAAGAAGATGATCTCTTCTTCAGGAATGACTCCTCTATATCCTCTTATTTTGATGGGTTCTCTGTTCCATGGATGTATCAATGTGTTTCTGATTTTGGATTTGTACGACTTAGGCGAATGCGATCCACTTTATCAAGTCATAGAAGATTATTTTCAGAAACATCTCCAACAACATCATCCTCACATTTATTTATCAAAGTCATGCCAAAGGCATTTTGGAGTCTCAGCAGCAAGCTGTTAGCCAATAAAATTATGAAAGGGGGACATAGCAGATTCCATCTGCTAGCCTATAAGCCTACCGTTCGGATAGCATGGTTACTCTCCACTCTTTCATTGAAATTGTTTCGATTTCTTATATTTGCGAATAACGTTTGTTTTGGAATGCATCTGTACTTTGTAAACATTACTTGATATTAATATATTGATTTGCCGGAAAAAATAATAATAATAATAGTGCATGCTCTAACTTTATCCTTCCTTTGGGCTTCTCTCTCTTCCTTAACCGTCTGGCATCGACTTTCGGTCATCCCCATCTGCGACACCACCAATCTCCAGATCTCTTCGCGAGCTCTTATAGTTGTCGTCATCAAAAACCCTAATCTGACGACCAACCTTTTCCGTCTCCATCCTAAAACACCTACCGGCTTCTATCTCTTCTTCGCCGAAGTCTAGGAACCTGTGACGGTGGCGGATGCGGAAGGTTTGGTGTTATTAATTGTAGGTGTAAAGTCAGACGAATGGAGTTGAAAGGTGCTTACATGGTCTTTGGTGAATGGGCAGAGAGCTTACGAACAGAGAAGATGAGCGGCAAGTTTGTAGGTGGTGGTGATGGGAGTGTCGGAGGCAGGAAAAGCTATAATAGGATTTATGATACCCCGTCTAAGTCGAGGAAGATGGTAGAGAGTTTGAACGAAATTGTCAACTGCCCTGAGGCAGAAGCCGTCAATCGCCTCCTCTCCCAAGGTTTCTCCTTGTCTTTTTCTCTTTGTTTTTTTGTCGTTTTCAGGTGTTGATGGGTAGATTCAGAGATAATTAGGGTTTAGACTTATTTCTATTGAGACCTTTTCATTGTTGAAAGTTTGTATTGATTAGGGTTTCACTGCTCATGGCTTTTGACATTTCATTTACAGTTAGTTAGATACATTTGGTAGTAAGGGCTGTATTGAGTTTCAGAAGTCGAACGTCTATCCATTTTGTTGTGACCTGCATCTTGAGTGAAATTGATGTCTCGTAAAACAGGTCCAAGTAAATCCGAAGGAGGAGGTGACAAACTACGCGCCCGAATTCCTAAAGACATGCGCCCCCAAACTTGCGACTCCAAAGGTGAAACCTAGCTGTTCTGGAAATATCGTGACGTCTCCGCCGGTGCGGAGTTGTCGCCGGCTGCTCCTCCGTTCATAGACGGAGAGCTCTCTTCGTTTCGTTCGTGCTCCCCCCTCACCACCTTCGCCGTTTCTCTGCCATGGATTCGAACTCAGATTCATTTCAAGCTTCACCGAAATCCATTGATGGTTCATATGCGAAGGTTGTAGTTGCAGACCCTCGTTGTCCATGGCTGAATCGATGGTCCTCTCCAATCTCGTCGAAGCCATCATCAATGGAGTCTCTTCCACTTGCTGATGTCCCTGCATCTCTCCCCTTGGAACCAGCATCTCTCCCCTTGGAACTAGATGCAAGGCATAAATCTGGAGCTTCTGCCGCTCTGTCCCTCGGCTAAGAACAACAAGATGTAAGCCATCAAAGTGGATCTCCTAGTTTGTTGTCTGAAGTTTTGTTGAAGAAAACGTCATCTCCGCAAGTGTCTGAGGCTCCTCCTCATTCGATTTACGTCTCTCCTTCGATAAAAGAACCTCTACCTGTTGTCTCTCATGTGTCTCCTGTCTCAATGTGTAAGGGAGCTTGGGAGAAACCTCTCCCATTTTTCTCAAATTCCTTGAGACAACCTTCTGAGCTTTTCCAACATTATATCCCTGTGAATTCTCAATGGCCAGAGTTGGTGAATGGAAGAAATGGGTTCAAAGACATTCTCTCTAAATTCTCTGCCCTGCCTTCGGAACAAGTCTCGGAATCAGATGCGGCAATCAAGGCTTGCTCCAAAGATTATCCTTGGGCAGCAAAGATGAACCAATCTCTTAGAAATCTGCAGAGAGTTACTATTCCTGAGTACATGGAAGATGGTACCCCTAAAGTTAGAATCCCAAGCCATGTTCTTCTAGGTGGTGTAGAGAATCAAAAAGAGTTTGTTGTGGGTCAATTTTATCGTTGTTCTGCCCCTTCTAGTGGTCAAATTCAAGCTGTAGTATCAAGGATATGGGGAAAGAAGTGTAGAATCTTCATCCGCAAATTAGGAGAGTCTAACTATCTCTTCCATGTCCCTGATGAATCTACCCGTAAATGGGTTTTACAGAGGGGGTTGTGGCATGTTGATGATTGCTTGATGTTCGTGTCTCCTTGGTCTACTAATGACATTATTTCTGTCCCTGAGATTACGACTGTTCCAGTATGGCTTACTCTTAATAACATCACGGATCAGCTTTACTCTTTTGTTGGAATCAAGTGGATTGCTTCAGGAATAGGGGAACCAATGTTGACTGAGAAACCTTGGCTTGATCCGACTCATATGGGAAAAGCTAAAATCCTAGTTGAGGTCAAGCTCGATAGACCTTTCCCTCAACGTGTGGCATTGATTGATAGGAGTGATGCGATCACAATGGTTGATGTTATTTATTCATGGTTACCTTCTACTTGTGGTGGCTGTGGACAGTTGGGACACAAAGTTTCTAGATGTTTGCTCAAATCAGGTATGTCAACTGCCTCGTCTGTTTTGAAGATTGCTGAAAAGCTAAGGGAATCTTCTCAGTTAAAAAAAGATAATGGGAAGGCTCCTATTGTCGCGGAGCTTCCTATTATTGAAGCAGAAAGTTTGAAGAAGGATAAATCTCTAAATAATGTTCCAATCACGACCTTTCTAGCTTGTGCTCAAGAAGATATTGCTCAGGTAACTACTTCTTCACCAGCTATTGCCACTTTACCTATAGGTTCTTCTTCGATTCAGAGTGTCAAATCAACTGCCATTGTGGCAAATGCTTGTTGTTCTCCTATAATCACCAGTTCTGTCCTGGCTCAAACCGTTGAGACTATCTCCACAGAGGAAACTTTTCTTCCAGCTATTCATGTTGAGCGACCTATTAGGAGGTCCTTATCTAGAGCAGCTATGAAGAATAATAGGTTCTTTTCCCTAGATTCTTCTGAGGATGAGGAAGATATTGTAGATGTTGACAATGATCCGGATCAAGCTGGTTTTCTCACCCCTGTCGGTAAGAGAATCCTCCGAGAACGACCTGTCAAGCCGTCTGCAAAAGCCAAAGAGATGAATTGGCATCAAGCTGCATCAGGCCGTGGAAATCGTGGTCGAGGTAATAGAGGCGGTCGTGGCTAGCTCTGTTAACTTTTTCCACTATCTTTTGTAGTCGAGGCGGAAGACACGATTAGTTTCTTTTCTTTTCTTGCCATTCTAGCTTTTTAAAGTTTAATGGTTATTATGGGTAAATCCCGAACGACTCATGCCACTTGGCTTGTAAACTCTTTTCTTCATGCAATTAAATACAAAAAAAAATCCGAAGAAGTTGTAGTGCTGGTGTTTGAGTTATCTTTCAGCTTATGGATTAATCTTGGAATCCAGAAGCTACTGAAAACTTCCAAGAACTGGTGGCTACTGGAATCGATGATGTACAACTTCCAAGAACTGGTTACACAGCCTCTTTCTAGGTTTAGTTTCATTGCTTTTGTTGTGGTCGTATGTGCTGTTGTTTGGTGACATTTATGAGAAGAGAAATTCTTACATGTACTTGCATTCTTCTCCGCTACGGAAGCTCTCTAGCTATGTATTTATATGGTCCTATTTCTGAGTTATGTTTTCGTGAATATCTTGCAGTCAAAGAGCTGTCACTACTTCACTTTGGTGGAAAATTTCTAGCCATATCATAATGGTTGAAGTAGTTCACTCCGTCACTGATTTTCATAACCAGGTTTGTTGCGGTTTGTAGCTTTCTTTTGATTTTGTGCCCAGTTTAGTGTATTGAGTAATAGGTGCATAGAAACTGATACATTTTGGTGTTGTAGGCACTTATTGCTTACTAGTGTTCGGTCCGTGCGTTTGCACGGGCTAATTTTTAAGTTTTAAATTTTTATGTGTGAAAGTAATGTCAAAAATTTATAAAACAATAAATAACAAACTGATGTTTATGAGGAATATTTATATGACTTTCTAATTAAAAAAAAGTAATTAGAGAAAAAATGATTAAGAACTGTAAATAACAAACTCAATAGATACTGTCAGTATCATACATAGAGAAAAGGAGAAGTTTTGAACCACAACGCGAGGCTTTTGAAAGCATGCGTCTTGAAATCATGCATCTTTATGTCACGTTTGCATCTACACCGTCCGAGAAAGAAATATTCAGGTATTTGATAATACAACCCATCAATTGTTACATAGCTTTTTTCAAACTTCGATACATTTTTAATCCGTGGAAAAAGTGGTGTTAACGATAGAAAGCATCATCGAACAATCACCATCCCCAAACCTCAAGAAAGCCAAGGTTTAGTATCGGTGAATGAGTTGCTTATATTCATCCGGGTTCTTTGAATAATACTCGACCTCATACTGTTAAAAAGTAGAAGAAAAAAAATATATGAGCTTTTGCAGTCGTTAATTACCATTGTGAATTCTATCCTTGTAACTAAAGAACAATAGTGTACCTTGCGGACTCCTGTTATGGCAACTACAAGCTTTTGTCCTACCAACTCGTGAAGGACTTCATCTTTCTCCAGAGCTTTAACAGCTTGTGAGAGTGATTCAGGAAGTCTCTTCAATGTAGCAGCCACATCAACCGGATTTGTATCTGATGTTTTCATCAAACGAAATGCAAAATAAATTGTGACATTTCATGATGTAAAAATAAATTGTGACATCAGCCGGATTTGTATCTGATGTAAGATGCATTTCATAACATATATATCAGAAGTGCATCTTAAAAATATTTGAGAGTGAAAATCAGAAGTTTTTACCTATAGGATCAGGAAGTTGAAGATGTTGCCGGAGACCATCAATTCCGGCAGCCATTATAATGGCCAAACTAAGGTGAGGATTTGCAGAGCCATCACAAGCTTTTATCTCAAAGTTTGTAGCTAAACCATCAGGATCCCCTGGTGGAGAAGCCGTTCTTATGGCCGCCTCTCGTTCTCCTTGCCCCAGCATTGGAATGCTCCACTCCATGTGTTAGGTTAGATTCGGTCATAGCTGAACATTTTAGCAAAGATATAACTTATTTATGATAACAATCCAAAAAAACTACTTGAAACAAAACTCCGGTTTTAATTAATTACCTGTTTGGAAGTGGAGCTATAACTGCTAAGATTGAAGGAAGGTGAAACAAAACTCAGGCCATGAACTCTTCTCCGATGGAAGACATTCCATTAGCAGAAGATCTATCAGATGCCGGGAAGATATTCTCCCCCATTTTTCCAAAGACTTATATGCACATGTGATCCAGAACCAATGTCACATAAATCATACATGTGAAAACACACACACACACACACACACACACAAATGCATTCTTTTAAAAATCTGAGGTTAAGGCTTTATAATTCAGTGGGGAAGAGACTGACATACTTTGGAACAAAGGTGGCGAGTAACCCATGTTTCCTAGCGACCGATCTTATAACTTCACGTGTGTAAACCAAATTGTCGGTAGCATGGGATGCAACAGTGTGACCCAGAGATACTTCAAACTGACTTTTCCCGGATTCAGCATGAAACTAAAAAAAGAAATGAATACTTCACACATGATGTAGTTGTGATATATAGCTGATCGTTCAGCTGATTTTTTTTGTAACCTGTTCAACTGTGATGTTCAAGGACTCAAGCGCTGGTACAAATTCATGGAAAATCGGAGATGCAGCATCGTATGAGGATGTGGAATTGTAGGGACCAAAGCCAAAAGGTACATACTCTTCTTTCCCTTCCCTTCACAAGTGTTAAGAATATTATGAAAATGATTGGATTGAACAAAAGAAACCAAGATTCAAGAAACATATGGCTGCATACCGCAGAACATTCTTGAGGAGATAAAACTCATTCTCATAACCACCGTTCATTACCTAAAAAGCTAAGTAAATTTGGAGTTTAAGCTACAAAAAGCCACAGAGAGAGTAGAAACAGGTATATGGAGAGCTTTACCAAGTCAAATGAGACTTGCGTTAGTACTTTTAGATCATGAATACAGTGAAAAATGAAAAAAAAAAATTAAACTTTTCTACATCGATAGTATATAAAACTTTGCTAAACTAAAAACAGAGTTGATGATAGTCGTCCTATAATGATTCGATCTGGATAAAACATGTATACAAACATAGAGATAAACATCTATAAGGATTGCGAAATCATTTTTCAAAAAGAGTAAAAGTTAAAGAGTAAAGGAGAAAAACTGGTTACATTTATGGAGGAATCAATCATTAAGCAAAAAAATGAAAAAACCTTGAGTAGAAAATAATAGTAAAATACATGGTACCTTATCATCTGGAGAAGATCAATTACAGAGAATTCTCCAGATTTATCTCTTTTGACAAATCCCCACATACGAACGAATCTCACTTTTATTTTACTCACTCCACTCGCCGGAGTTAGATCGGAAATAGGTATGCAATCACGCGGCATGATGCTTCAACCTTCAAAATCGATCGAGGGAAGAGATTTAAGCTAAATAAAAATTGCTTAAAAGTTAGAAATTAAAAGAGTTGAAATTACCTTTAATCAATTGAAGGGAAGCCATCCTTTTTGACAGTTTTTGAAGAAGAATGAAAGAATAGAAAGAAATCAGAAAACTGGGTAAGAGTTTACTAATGGTGTTCATTGTTTAGATAGATGAGGTTAGAGGTGATTGAGGGTTGATTTGAGGTCGTGGGTTGATGGAGGAAACGTTTTGGTTTTTTTTTTTAATTAGAAAATCAAAGAAATAAAGCTTCCCTCAGATGAGAAATCGCAGAACAAAAACGAAAAAAAAATTAAAAGGAAACAAAAACGCAAAATAAGGAAAGAATGACACATAGGATTTGTCCACGTGTCAACAGAAGAAAGCAGCAGTTATGTGGAATTTTGCTAGTGACTTATAAATAAAAGGATGGGCTCAGTAACTCAAGGCGTGCATTAGATGCACTTCATCTGTGAGACTTCATTGATCTTGTACATGAAGTGAAATCGTCTGGAGTAACAAGTTTAATTGTTGGTTCTTCTAAGAGAGAGAGGGAGAGAAAGAGCTTTGGCTTTGATTTGCCGAAAATTGGGAGATCCTACGACGACATAGACGGATCCGACGGTGACGGAGACATGGAGTCCAGAATCTCCGGTGATCAAAAACTACTCCATCCCACCTTTCTAAGCGCTCTGTCTCTTCTAATATCCTCCGATCCGTTTCCCATATCCGTGGCGATTCTACGGCGGCTGTCTCCTATTCCTCTCCATTCTTTGACCTTGTAGGTATTCACTCGCACCGAATTTTGAAACTTTCTCATCTCAATATTGATTCCCCTGGGCAATGACATGAATACAAAGATTCGAGCTTTTGTGTTCCTAGATAATTATTTATTGGGGTAGTTTTTTTCTTGATCAGCTACTTGTAACTGTTTATATACATGACATTTTAATCTGAATAGATTAGGGTTATTGATTTATCCAGATTCTTGATGTTGGATCTTATTGCTACACATGACAGAATATGAGCAGTTGTCAGTGGGATCAAGAGGCTGCATTCTCTATCAATAAATGTCATCTTATGGACAATTAATTAGAACGCTATGTAGCTCTACGGGAAGCTTTTGTGATTGACAACGAGTCTCGTTATATGTGTTAGGATGCTTCAGCGATGGTGGTGGTGATACTTCTCCCCGCTTAGATTAGAACGTTTTGGCTCAACTGTGGGTTTCAGATATGAAAACCCTAAAAAGAGGAAAAATCGATTTAGGAAAGCGTCTAAGTATAGGGATTATCCTGAGAATGAGAATTCATTTGATGAGCAATCTTCTTTAGCACAATCTGATGAAAACCATTATGTTCGTGCTAAGTTTATGACGCAGCGACCACCTGTTAGCCAGTCTATGACGCATCAACCACATGTTAGCCAGTCTGATGAAAACCATTATGTTTTTGTGTAGACTAACTCATGTCCACCTCGTTTTTATAGGAAGACTATAATTTGATCATTGTGTACACAAGTTATCTTACTCGTGTCTTATTTTTTCCTGTGGATATGACATATGTGAACATGATGTCGTTATGTATAAAAGGTCTATAATATGATAATATGTTTGTACAAGATTTACTTACTCTTGTCTTAGTCCTCTTTAGTTTTTCATGGATATGACTTGTGTGGACACGATATCGTAGACTTGTAATCCTGTTCACTTTAACATGTCAAGGATATTGTATAGATTTCTATATTTGTCATGTCACATGTACACTTCGCCTATTTCTGTTCTAATTATATACTCAGATTTTTTACACCCAAATGTTTTATGATTTTATAGATGTCCATTGTACCGTGTACATCAACTAAGATTAAGCCAATAGCGTTCACAAACCATTAACTCATATCCACGCTAGTATCGTCCACACACCATTAACTCATATCCACGCCAGTACCGTCCACAATATCCCTTACAATTAATATCGTCAATATGATATCCACTAGATTCTATCCACCATTTATAATTGTTTATATGTCCATGAAACAATTGTTATTTCCACACATTATACAATATTTTTTTTTGCATAGTGCATGTTCACACAATCTACATTCACTCTATATATATATTTATTTTTTTATGTCCATCTCGATACGTTTCTATGTACATTTGTATGTAGACACTCTTTCGTTGTACATTTGTATGGTTTCTCATATACTATTGTTTCCACCATTTTCTTTGCACATTTGTTTGTGTACACTCGTTTATTATACCACTCATATCACAATTTTCTTAACATTCACAAGATTTGATCTAAGATCAACACAATAATAGAACAAGTGTCTCTTCATGTGTTGACACATCAACATTTTAAAGTCATGAGGATGTTACACATTAATTAATGAAAAAGTTAAAAACCAATCAAAATAAAACAAAAGTACACATCACTTGACACGTCAATTAATGAAAAAAATCAAAAAGCCAATAAAAACATAACAAAAATACACATCCGACTTTAATATGACTCATAAGCTTAAGTGAATATGTTTAACGGTGGACATTCAATTATCGGGTTTGATTCGTTTAGACTTCGTTTTCAGGATTTAAAAATAGATCTTATTCAAGTTCGAACTATAATAGAAACCAATAATAAATTTGTATACGTCAATTATTTTATAAACAATAGGGATAAAAAGAAAAATGAAAAAGTAAAATAAATGAACAAACGAATTAAAGAAGATTTTTGTCAATGAACAAAATTGTTTCAAAAGCATAAATATAAAATATCACATCATGGATATTTATTTTTACCGGTTTAATTTGATAAAATATGACACCAGTAATAATAATTAAAAATAGAAGATATAAAAGATCAATTATATTCTAGTAAGTATATTGTGTCATAAAATAAAATTTTAATAAAAACAACTCGTGGAAATAACTAATTAGGAAACGGATAATCAAAACTGGCGTAAATAGAGAGGAATGGAACACAAAGGAAAAGAAGAAGCGGAAAAACCGACTAAATCAGAAAGTACATTTGGATGAGACTTTTACTTTTATTATGTATTTCAAAATAAAATGGTAGACAATATTGGTTTAATTTTTATTTCTAAGATATTCTACTCATCTAAGAATTTTTCTTGTCAAATATTTTACGAAATTATTCTTTGGTATGCATAAATTATAATCGTTCTACAATAACTATTAAAAAAAATTATTTTGTAAATACATATTTTTTAAGAAAATATTTACAATAAATCTACGGCGTAGCGCGGATTCTACCTAATAAATCGTAATATATTAAAATGAGTGTCATAGTATAAAGAAAAAAATTATAATTTATAATACCAAAAAAATTAATTTACGTTTTAAAAAAAAAACCTAAAACCTGAGAGAGAGAGAGAGAGAGAGAGAGAGAGAGAGAGAGAGAGAGAGAGAGAGAGAGAGAGAGAGAGAGAGAGAGAGAGAGAGAGAGAGAGAGATGAAAAAATAAATTTGGAAAAAAACATGAGAGAGTGAAAAAGCCAGAGACACTTTTAAAAACCTTGCCCAAAACACTTTTTCTTAGTTAGGCATTATGACCCTTGAAAAACATATTTCAAAGGCAAGATAGACATTATGGCCTTTGAGAAAATGTATAGTGCACAAGTGCCCTGAAAACCTCTATAAAAATCTATAAATAAATATAATTATAGTAATTGCCTTTTTAATTATAAAACAATAAATCTATAAACAATAGTGTGTACATATAAAAACTAGTATGATTTTGAATGTACCATGTGCACAAACATTAGTAAATATTTTTTTTAAATTATCAATTCAATTTAGCCATTATTATATTTATATTAAATAATAATTAAACATACATATATATACATTACTATATTAACTCTTATTAAAAAAATTATAGTTTATATATAAATTTAAAACTAATAGCAACAAAATAAATTATTATCTAAAATCATATATATAAATATCTAAATTTACTTTGTAAACATATCTTTATATTAATTATAATAAATTATAGTTATAAATATATATGTATAAACATCATTATATGTAATTTTTTAAATAAAAATATTTCATCGTTTATATTTATCCAAATTAAAATTTATATTAATAATATAAATTTACAATATATAATTGTATTATCTACAAAATCATATTTATCATTATTTAAATCTCATGCTTCAAAAATATTTTTTGTATTTATAATCTTACTTTTAATGAGATTATACTTATCTCTAAAAATAAAATTAAATAAAATCAATATAACAAATAAAAAATTATCAATATAAATAAACTAAGTTTAATATAGTAAAAACCTAATTTAGTTAAGGACAAATAAATAACAACTATTTTGAGAGTGGATGAAAGATCAAAATCACTTCTTAATAATATAAAGATAGATTCTTTTTGTCAAACATACAAAATTTAATATGAATATCATATTTATAAGGTAAATTTCTGATTAACAATAGTTATATGGTAAATTTATATATCGCAAAAAAAAAAATTATATATCTTTTTTTTTTTTTTTTTTTAAACTAGTGTACACAACAGAGGAATCTATACATTTAAACATGGGGCCACAATTTTTAAATAAAGAGAAAATTAGGTTATCATTTAGATTTAAAAAGAAGTTAAAGCTTTTGGAGATGATGTATAAGTTCGGGGGCAAATCAACCCAAACATTATTGGACAAGTGTAAACAAATTTTCATATCGAATATGTTCCTAGTAACTTACCGACTGTCACAAGATCGCGTAGATCCAGAGGCAATACATCACCAAAAAGTCAATAAAATCAATTAAATAAACATACTCATGTCACATAAACAAAAAGATCACCGACACACACAAAATTTAGGGGAAAAATAAGATAAATTAATTAAAAATAATTAAAATTCAACGCAAATCAGATTGTCCCTTAAATAAATTAACGACCTTTGACGCTTATCTTCACTCGCTCTCTCTTTCGCTGCCGCTTTGCTGCTTTGAATCCCATTTGCACCAAAAAGGAAGAGAAGTTAGTTCGTTTCCCAATATAGAGAAGAGAGAAGTAGTCTCTCTTTACATTCTTAGATCCGAATCTCGCTCTATTTCTTCTCTCTCTCTCTCTCTCTCTCTCTATTGAATGACCGACGATCTTGATTTGTCTGTCCCCTTTCTCTTCCAAATCTAAGAGCTTACTGGTGATTCCTTCCTTGGCCTGAATCCTCTCCGGAACTAGGTCTAATGAGTTTTTCGATTTGCTAATCGTTTGATGGGTTGATTGCGGAAAGTTACCAGCTTTGAAGTTTCTATTAGGATTTCATTAGATGGGTCTCTCGTTGATTTCATCTTTTGGTTGAGATGCGAATCGCTTCTGTGTTTTCATGTTTCAAGTTTGATACTTGTTCAGATCCATGATTAGCAACTTTTAGATTATTAATGGCGTTGATCAGAATCTAATAGTTAACACGCCATTTAGGGACCATGATGTTATTGCTAGAGTAAATTAAGTGCTACATTTGTTCTAGATTCATTGGCCAATATAGTACTGATCATCAAAACATCTCCATTTAGGAATGTTCACTTTCCGTTATGTTTTATGTGGCGTATTGCTGTGATTGGAAAACAAATCATTGGATACTGAAGTCTTCAACCTTGTTGTTTGGTAGAATCTCTCGTTTGAAGTCATCACTATACAACAAAGGCGATGAGGGGAAGATCAGATGGAGGGAAAAAGAAGCCAGTGATTGTTTTGGTCTGCGTTGCTGCGGTAGTACTTGTTTTTATATATCTCTTCTTTGGCTCTTCTAACCATGGGGCATCAGCTATTGAGTATGGGAGGAAACTTGGGTTGGGTGGTGATGATGATGATGATACTAACAAGGATGTCACTTCTAGCTCCTTTTATCCAGAAGATGAAGCCAACGGTTTCACACCAAGAAGCTTTCCTGTGAGTTTTTAGACCCCTTTTTTGTTTGTTTAATATTCCTCTTCGTTGTACAGTTGATGATTAGACGGTGTGGTTGAATATTGTTACTATACAAAGGTGTGTGATGACCGCCACTCGGAGCTTATTCCTTGCTTAGACAGGAATCTCATATACCAAATGAGACTAAAGCTGGACTTGTCTTTGATGGAGCATTATGAACGCCACTGTCCTCCTCCTGAAAGGCGATTTAACTGCTTGATTCCTCCTCCTCCAGGTTATAAGGTCGGTCATATCTCTAGCTCTGTTGATATGATCACTGTATTGACATGTTTTGAAGCTGTTTTCTCTGTCAAATGTCTAGATTCCAATCAAGTGGCCGAAAAGCAGAGATGAGGTTTGGAAAGTGAACATTCCTCATACTCACCTTGCGCATGAGAAGTCTGACCAAAACTGGATGGTTGTCAAAGGAGAAAAAATCAATTTCCCTGGTGGAGGCACACATTTTCATTATGGTGCTGATAAGTATATTGCATCAATGGCAAATGTAAGGCATATACTACTACATCTTATTCACAATAGAGATAAGCCCTCTGACACTTTTCTCGGAAATTGCAGATGCTTAAATTTCCAAACAACAAGTTGAACAATGGGGGAAGGCTGAGGACGTTTCTTGATGTCGGCTGTGGTGTTGCAAGTTTTGGAGGTTATCTCCTTGCATCAGATATTATGACGATGTCCTTGGCACCAAACGACGTGCATCAGAACCAAATCCAGTTTGCTCTTGAGAGAGGGATTCCTGCGTACCTCGGCGTTCTTGGGACAAAGAGGCTCCCATACCCAAGCAGATCCTTCGAACTTGCACATTGTTCACGTTGCAGAATAGACTGGCTTCAAAGAGACGGTATTCTTCTTCTCGAGCTAGACAGGGTGCTGAGACCTGGTGGCTATTTTGCGTATTCATCTCCAGAAGCATATGCACAAGATGAGGAGGATCTCAGAATATGGAGAGAAATGAGTGCTCTTGTGGAGCGTATGTGTTGGACGATAGCTGCTAAGAGGAATCAAACTGTAATCTGGCAAAAACCTTTGACAAACGATTGTTATCTGGAAAGAGAACCTGGAACCCAGCCTCCTCTATGCAATTCCGACAGTGACCCGGATGCTGTGTATGGTGTTAACATGGAAGCCTGCATTACTCAATACAGTGACCGTAAGTTTTCATTCGCCCTCTTGCTTTACAATAACTTCACATGTTTGTGATATAGCATATCTGAGAAATTTTTGTTCTCGTTTCCATTAGATGACCACAAATCCAAGGGAAGTGCATTGGCTCCATGGCCAGCTCGATTAACCTCTCCTCCTCCCCGGCTAGCTGATTTTGGATATTCCATTGACATGTTTGAGAAGGATACTGTATGTTTAAGCCCCATGATCTTATTTGTTGTTGCAGTGGAAACTCCAGTGATATAGAAACTGTAGTCACCTTTTATTATTGCTTCCCCATACAGGAAACTTGGAGGAAGAGGGTAGATACTTATTGGGATCTCTTGAGTCCGAAAATTCAATCAGACACTGTGAGGAACATAATGGACATGAAAGCAAACATAGGTTCCTTTGCTGCTGCTCTGAATGACAAAGATGTTTGGGTTATGAATGTTGTTCCCGAAGATGGACCTAACACGCTTAAGCTAATATACGACAGAGGCCTGATGGGTGCGGTTCATAGTTGGTCAGTTTCTCCCTTAACCTTCCACTTAATCAATATCTATTTGTATATTTGTTTCTTTATGATTTTATCATATGATAATATCGCAGGTGTGAAGCGTTCTCAACTTACCCTAGGACTTATGATTTACTCCATGCTTGGGACATCATTTCCGATATCAAGAAGAGAGGTTGCAGCGCAGAGGATGTACTGTTGGAGATGGACCGTATACTTCGTCCAAGCGGTTTCATACTCATAAGGGACAAACAATCTGTAGTCGATCTTGTGAAGAAGTATCTTAAGGCTTTGCATTGGGAAGCAGTTGAAACCAAAGCAGCCTCAGAGTCAGACCAAGACTCAGACAATGTCATACTCATTGTCCAGAAGAAGCTGTGGTTGACAAGTGAAAGCCTCAGAGATTTGGAGTGATGATTGATAATGATGATGAGGCCAAAAGTTCCCTCCAACATGAAGAACAATTATTCAAAACAGGTTTCCTTTCTTGGGAGAATCTAATCGAAACATACAACGAAAAGAAATTCGTTTTATAGTGGCAATTTAACGTTTTCTTTTATTTTTATATTTTCTTCACATATTCATATACGTTGTTTGTATGGTTCAGTAGAGAAAACTCAGTTTCCTATCAATTTAAACTTTTTGTGGGTGCAATTTATATATTAAATCATTGATTAATAGATTTACAAATCCATTGAATATTTATTCACTACTCAAGTCTAAACATACAATCTACTAAATTATGACATCCATAAACTAAAATTTTGTAAACTTGTAACTCAGCAAATTAATAGATTTTTTGTTTTAAATTAATTTTTTTGATTTGTTTAATTTTTTCAATAAATTTATTTCGTTAAATTAATAAAATATTATGGTTTTGACTTTACTAATTTATAAAAGTTTTACTGTACATTGAATGTTGAGAGTCATTCACTATTGCACTACATAAAACTCAAATCTAAAATCCTAGAAATCGTCCCCTTTAAACTCTTTAGAATATTTAGTGGTGTGATCAATGGAGAAAAGAAAGTAGACTTAAAGAAGCGTGATAGAAACAAAGGCATGCGTGTTATTTACTTAGCCCCATTATAACTCGGAAGTAACTTTACTGTTGTTGGAAGAAAGCTTTAGGTTATGTCCCAAGCAGAGCCGGAGCTAAGATTTTGGGGGCCCTATTCATAAAAAAATATAAATCATAATATTTTTAATATATAATAATTTTAAGATCATCTAATATCTATTATCACCAAAAAATTTATGTTTTCTATCAATCTTTTTTTGTTTTACAATTTTGACAACTTTTATTTCATATTTTTTTGTTAACTTTTATTATACATTTAATATTATATATGTATATACATATATTTTTGTAAAAATTGGGGGCCCTTATAAAGTGGGGGCCCCATTTAAAAACATCAAAAAAATGGGTTCAACGCCGGCTCTGGTCCCAAGCAAGATTGGTGATAATGATTGATAATTTTCAAGAGTAAAATAAAATAATTAAGTATAATTGCATTTGATGATTAGAAGATTTTATTGGTCCTAAAGGAAACTAAACATGTGAAAGTGTTCCACAATTTTTTGTCCCGTGAACACAAAGTCGAAGCTGTTGTCCACTTCTCTAAGTTAACTCCCATATTATATGCCCCCACTTTCGATATATTCTATCCAGATAATTGATATTGAAATTTATTAGACATGTGTCCATGACAATAACATCAATATTTTTTTTTGCATTTTATAGCTAGACTCAAACGACAATAAGTTTCCAATTTTATCTTAATTTCTACTTCTTTGAGTGTGAATGTATGACGTGGTTCTTGCAAACCACAGGTGGTCTGTTACGTCTGTAATAAGTGTCACCATTCAACATGTTACCACCATAAATGTTTTAATATAATAAGGAAAAATAAAATAAAAAATAAGTAGCGTGCGTTTCACTTTATTGCTGAACCCCCCCCTTAAAAAACTTACACCTCCAAAATGCAGTGGTTAGAGCATCTCCAACCCCACACTATTTTCTACACTAAACTCTATTTTAGTATAAATTCTTCTCCAATCCTACACTATATCTCACACTAAAATAGTGTAAACCTATTTTTTACATTATTTTTAGTGTAAACCTATTTCTTACTCTATTTTAGTGTTAAACTTTTTTATTTATACAATAGTCCTTTAACTTTTAAATCTTTTATTTATATCTATAATAAATAATAAATTTAATAATTACTTACTATAAAATCATTATTAAATTATTAAAAAACTGAAATATAAAAATACCAAAACTTAAAATAAACAACATGGAAAATACTCAAATTTTAAGATAAACAACACAAATAAATATAACACACCAAAATTATAATTTAAAAATCCGGTAAGTCTTTTTCGGGTCTTCCAAAATCGCTAAAGTATTGTCCGAACGAAGTAGATGAAGGATCTCTCTGTTGATTTCGTTGTTGATCATTCCGCTTTTGTAAAATCCGTGTTTGCTCGGATTGAATATATTCCCGAATATTTGGATCTTGTATGGAATTGAAATCACAAAAATAAAATTTTGTTTTCTTCTTGAGCTCTTTCAAAGCATAATTCCTATTTTGAATATCCAAATGATGTTGTCTTTGAGCACTTGTATTCTTTAATTGCTCCAAAAATTGCTTCCTTCTTTTAAAGTATTGATAACCGCGGTTGTTTGATCAACAAGTTTTCTTTTCATTTTGGATTTTTTTATCCCACTTGGTCGTGAAGACGATGACCCGCCAATAGTCTCATCGTTAACATCTAAGTTTTGAGTAAATGAGGATAGACCAAAAATATAGTAATGGTGATATTTAAACCAAAATCTATTAAGTTTTTTTTTATTTTCATATGATGTAATGTTTTTTTATTGAATAAATGTTTAATTTCAATAATTTTATAATATAGAAGTTTAAATATTATAAGTTATGGTAATTTTGCAAAGAATAAATAAATGGGGTTGAATTGTAAATTTTATAAATAAAAGGTATTAATAGTAAACAAAAAGATGGAATATACTTAGAATATTCTATTTTTAGTGTAGAAAATAGAGTTGTACATTGGAGAGAAATCCAACTCTATTTTAGTGTTACACTATTTTAGTGTAAAATATAGTGTTTTACATTGGAGATGGTCTTAGTGTGTTTTGTTAGTTTTTTTGCTGTAGAAAATCAGATAATTTGAAAAATATACAATATAGTGTGGTTTAAGAATACAAAACTGTACTTTTAACTCAAAATAAAATAATTTGGTGTTTAAAGTGTGATTTATAATAATTGAATATTTTATATTATTCTTTTAATGTTGATTTAAATAACCCATATGATATTTTCGGTTTTTGTTATGGTTCAGTTATCGATTTGGTTCAGTTTGGATTGATTGAACTGATCGGTTATTTAAAATTTTTTAATTTAAAATTAGTTTATACCGATTTTAAATCGGATATAACGAATCATACAAAAATAAATAAAAATGACGGAACCAAATCGAAATGATTCGAAATAATCTAATTTATCCAAAATTAACATAATTTATCTGAAATAAATCAAAATTAATTATTTTTTTTGAAAAATGAATAAATAATTTTAATTTAATTTTTCAATAACTTTAAATATTTTTATTTAAATATTTACTTTAATATGTCTTGCGCATCACATTTTGTCAATTATACCATTCAAATATTTATCTTGTACCGCATACAGCTTTTTTCACCATTCATCATTTTTACGTACCGCTTGTTCCGCAGTAACCGCACTTGTTCCGCATAGAGTGTTTCTTCCATATAAACCGCACTTGAACCATTCTGAAACGCTTGGTCCACTTATCCCGCACCTTCTGATCCGTTGTCACCATTCAGAGCCTTTGTATATATATAAGTAGTTTATCGAGAATCTAACTATATTAATTATATGAAGGAGGATGTGATTGCACAAAAAACTTAACAATCACACTAATTTGTGGAATAAAGAAAAAACACCAAATTCAAATATATGTTTTTGGCTAAAATATTACAAATAAATCATTAAGTAGAAAAGTGAAATGTATGTAAATTATTTGTAAAAATAATTATTTTATATATTGGTTTGATTGGTAACCTGCGAAAAAGCAGAATTAAGGTTAAACGTAATACTTATAAAATTATGTTTTTAAATGCAATTATTTTTTTTTCCAGTTTTTGAAAGCGACTAGTATATAGAGCGGCACTCTAAGGGTTTAGGAGAATTTTCGGCGATCAGCAGCCCATGAGATTCCTGCAACTCCGACGACCAAATCTGAGACCACCTCAGGCATCACGAGAGGAAGACTCACCACACTCCTCTCGGCAATTTTTTTTATTGACAGGTTCGGGTCAGATCTGTGATTGCTTTACCATCATGTTTCTTCTCAGGTTCTATTTAGCGTCGGTGTTTTGATCTTGAATCTCCTCATATCGGGTGTACCTCTCTATTGGTCTTGTGTTGTGTGAAGTATGAGTATATCAGTAGGCAATTGTTCCCGTGAAGAAGGATCCATGACGGTTGCATACTACATGAAGATGATAATATTGTAAAATGCTCTGATCTTATCGAGAAAACAAATTGACGCTCGTCGGAAGAATGTTTCACAAAGATGAGAGAAGTTTGGATGCTCTCATTAAGCACATGCCAAAACGTCGTATTTGGGATATAGAAGGAAGAGTCTGGGGCACAAATCTAAGAAAAAATAAGTTCCAGTTAGATTTTGATACGGAAGAGGACTTTTGAAAGTATTGCAAAGAAGACCTTGTCATTTCAACATATGGAGTTTTCCCCTTGAAAGGTGGATCCCCTGTATTTAAGAGGACTTCCCAAACACAATGATGTTTTGGGTTACTATTACGGGTTTCCCAATTAACTACAAAAGGACGCAGCTTTCCATAAGATTGGACGAGCCTTAGGGGTGGTGGATAAACTTGATGTGGATGGAGGTAGAGTAAGAGTTGTGGTGTGTGGAGATGAACCCTCAAAATTCGAAAGAAGGGCAGAATTTTACAATGGAGACATCATAAAAATGACTTTTAAGTACGAAGAATTACATAGACATTGTTACACCTGTAAGCGAATCTCGCATGAGGAAGCTACCTGTCCAAAAATTTCAGATAAGCAGAGAGAAGTGAATAGGCTGGCTTGCTTGGAGCAAGAGAAGAAGGAAGATGTCACTATTAAAGAAGCTTTCTCAATTCCACGGAATCTCGGTACAACCTTTCCTCGACTATCGCGTGGTCTGGAACGAAAATAACCATCATATTCTATCTCAAAAAGTCCAAGGAAAGAGGAATATAAACTTCAATACTTGAGAAGAACCATCCAAGAAAAGCGCAGATCAAGAAGTAAAATTTTCTGGAATCAACTTGATGACGGTCTATCAAGATATCATCCCCAAAATCGAGAGAAATATCATCCATATAAGAGAGATAACCGTGATGAGAACCGAGCTCGATATAGTAATGCAAACTCGTCCTCTGGCTGGAGAGAAAAGAATGCAATAGATAAAAGATGGGAGGGGTCAAAGGCGAACCTTGAGGCTTACTCCAGAAGAGAAGGTACCCAAACACGTCGAGTAATGTGTTAAAGCCCAGACTCCCAGGGAACTTTTACTGATCGTCGTTATCCCCATGATTTGGGTTATCGAAATCGATTCTCATATAAGGACAACAACACTCACATTAATCGCATGGAATGGCGACCAGTGAGAAAATCACATGAAATATATCTAGATATAGAGTCACGTCGAGAACCATGAACAAAGTCGCGTCGGGAACTAGAAACTAAAATAGAGGAGGAAAGAATTAGGCAGATAAAAGGGAAAAGCAATCATCTCTAAGATCCCGACACAAGTGAAGGAGCTCAGGATGATCGAGGGAGTCTTGCAAAACTCTTAAAGACTCACCAGATTAGTTATCTTGGACGGCTCTAAGAAGCAAGTGAGTCCGGATAAGAGAAACATTTCGAGCTCAAGGATCACTCCATCCCTACAATAAAAGTCTCCGAAACTTGTAGACATGATAATGGAAGTTCGTGATGACCGCGAAGCTATCAAAAGCATGGAGAAGACATGGACTAATGAAGAAATGCAAAAAAATGATGTTGATATGGACGCCGAGTTTGAACAACTTGCGGACAAGTATGCGAGCATGGAAGGGGATAAAGATCTTATGGAGAATGATGATCTCTTGGGGAAAGATCTCCATTTGTTCCCAGAAAAGTATGCTCAACAAATAGAGGAAATATCTCAACTAACACCTGAGAAAGAAGGAACTATAAATAAAACAAAGATTCCATCGAACAATTCTGCTGACAACCACCATGCTCGGATGACAAGCGATATTGTTCCGAAGAGGCTCGATACTACATGAATTGGTAAAAGGCATACCTCTCATGCAAGGAAAAAAGCCCATACCGTAAGGCTGCGTCAGCATCAAAGAATTCGGCCATGTGTGGTCGCAGCTCTCCTAAAAAAACCGCACGTCAGAGGAAAGGTTAGCGACTCGCAAGACTTCGTTGACAATGTCCCTCATACTGAAGTGTTACCTTCTGAAAAAAAACAGAAATCCTTCTTCTAAATCAGGTTCGGTGGGGTCCCAAAAACCACCCAATCTTCAGATATGAGTGCAATCGCTTGGAGCTATCAAGAAGCGGGAGAATACCTGACCAAGCAGCATCTCCGGGAGATACATCATTTTTTCATGCTAGATTTTTTTTTCTTTCTGAAAAAAAAATTTGCTTTTTTTTACAAGACTTGCAATTTGAGTTTGGTTATGATAGATTGTTCACCGTGGAACCAGCTGGGTGAAGCAATGGACTTGCTTTGGTATATTCTGATGATTATGAGGTTAAAATTCTGTTCTCAAACGACCATATGATTGATATAGGGGCCCACATAGAAGGACATAAGGTTTTCACAACCTTCGTGTATGAAGATCCGATAGTCGAATGTCGTGAGAATGTTTAGAAAAGATTGACACGAATGGGTCCATAGAGAGACATCGCTTGGATCATGATGGGAGGCTTTAACGGAATCGTGAGTAACGTCAAAAACGAGCGTATTCCTCGTTTATCCCTTTTAAACGATGATAGCTAATTGTGGCATGCTGGATTTCCCTTTTATGGGTAAGCCATTCTCTTGGGCAGGAAAAAGACGTAATGGAAGGATACAATGTATGCTCGATACAATAGTGGAGAATGAGGAATGACATTATATATTTTCCCATATTGATGTGGAGTACTTACTAAGATGGGGTTTAGATCATAGATTGATACTTACCAGATTTAAAACCCATGAACCACGAAGGAGAAAATGGTTTAAATTCGATAAAATATGGTTATCGAAGCAAGGCTTTGCGGAGTCGGTTAAATCCAGCCAGGGATCTTCTGATATGTCAGATCCCTACGACATGGTTGAAAAGACAGTAAAATGCCGGAAGGCGATATCCAAGTGGAAGATATTGAATCTCTCAAATAATGAGAAGTTAATCGTTAGCCTATAGGAAAAGCTGGATGAGGCACAAGGTAATGATCAAGTGTCCTCCGAAAAAGAATTGGAATTGAAATGCAAGTTATGTGCAGCGTATAGAGATGAAGAGCTCTTCTGGAGACAAAAAGCAAAGTTACGTATCAGAGAGAAGGCGACTGAAACATAAAATACTTCAAGCCATAACAAAACAGAGAAGAACAATAAATTGCATCATTAAACTACAAGACTCGCAAAATCGATGGACTGAGACACAAGAAGGGATTGAAAGGGTAGCCTCAAAATATTTTAACGAACTCTTCTCCAAATATTGACGAGTCTCTCCGGCACATTATGGCGGCTATAACAGACAAAATGAACCAGAGATTGATAAAACAACCCACATATGGAGAGATAAGGATGCGATAACCCTAATAAATCTCCATGACTTGAAGGAATGAAAAGCTTGTTTTATCAGCAATTATGGAATACTATCGAGAAAGATGTGATTAAAACCGTGAAGCTCTTCTTTGAGTCGGGCAAGTTCGATGAAAAGATGAATCAGAAAAATATTTTCCTTATCTTAAAGGTAGGAAAACCAATGAATATGGATGAATTCTGTTTGGTTAGCTTATGTAACGTTAGTTAAAAATAATCTCAAATGTTTTAGCAAGTATACTAAAGTAGATTCTGTCGAATCTGATTTCTAAAACCCAATCAGACTTTGTGGTTCGACGGCTGATTACAGATAACATACTTGTTGCCCAAGAGATGTTCCATGTCCTGAGAACAAACACGAGCTGCAAATCAAAGTATATGTGGCGATCAAGACGAATATGGGTAAAGCATATGACCGAGTGGAATGGAACTTCATGGAAGATATGATGCTCAAAATGGGGTTTGACGAAAAATGGTCTGATGGATAATGAGATGTATATCAATTGTCTCTTATAAGGTCATGATCATTGGGGAAGAAAAATGACATTGTTGATTCAGAAAATCAAACAATAATCAATTTGTTTAAATCCATTAGTGATTTAGGGACTTGGATATGAGATTAAGCTAGATTCAGAAACCAGAAACGGTTAGACCAGAAAATCTAGTCTTATTTAGAATATGAGCCGAAATCGATCACTGATCGCTAGCTCTTAGGGTTTTTGTGAGTACAAAGTATTAATTGTCAACTTAGTCTTTTCCCGCGCAGGGTAAAGATATTTATATCAGAGGATCTATGGTTCTTTTCTAGATTCTCTCTGATATTATTTACATAATAATTAGAAGAATATTTCCTAAAATATATTCTTTGCAGGTCGACGAACTTCCCGCCGAGCTCCGTCAATCGCTGCCAAACTCGTTCGATCTTGGCGGGCTTTGCCCTGCTGGGACTTTATTCCTTCCAGACCGAATCTCTGCTGGATCTCTCTGTTATTGGGCCGGGCCTTAGAGGGGTGCTAATCCCACCTCTAACAGTAAGCCCCCCCCCAGTTCGTTGCACCGGGTGATGCACAGGTCGACGAATTTGTTTATGACTTCGTCCCAATAACTGAGATATTGCGAACCGAGATTTGATCTGGATCGATTGCTTTAACGTGTTCCTTAATCAAGTCGCGTATTCAAGACGCTTCTCCTTCGTCCAATCGTTTAGGGACACGTGTTATGGGAAGCTACAGGGTCGCGCCTGTTGAGAGGTAAAGTTGCGTCCCTCGGAAGACTCCCATTTCCTCGTCTCTATAAATATTGTTCCTCTTCTTCACTTCTCGACATTTCGCTCATCAGAAGAAAACTTCAGGTATCCCCTCCTCTAAACCTTTATGATCTTCTCTTTTTATATCCTTTTTTCCTTTATCAAATTTTCCGCCGATATGCGCATCCGTGCCGAGTCAAGTGAGAATTCCGCCAGTATTGCGAGGGCGGGTGCCTTTGATGGGGAAAGCACCCCTTCGTCTTCTCCATGCAACTCAGGTTCCGTTAATCTTAGCCAAGAACTATCCTAGAGGCACTCTGCGTCTCTTCGTGATGCAGCTGATCATTGATATACCATGGTTTTTACCGGTTTTAGACCATGATATAAGTGTGTTTAGAGTCTTTTGGTGTTTCTTTAGAGTCTTTTACAGGTGTTATTAGATATATACACGTTTGGAGCGGAATTGGAGTTATTGGAGCTTTTTGGAGCATTTTGGTGCTTTGACCCGAGAGATAGAGTTCATTGTCCAAAACAGAGTAATGCATCGATCGACACACATCGTGCATCGATCGACACACGAGCGAGATGGGCCTTTCCTCGGCGGTTAATGAAGAATGAAGAAGTTGCAGTCTTGCCCAGAAGTTCCTGATAATTATAAAGAAGCCCCAAGATGTGATTAACTTATATAATTAGGTTTTTACATCAGTTTTGAGATACGCTTTCATACTTAGAGCTGAGAGTTTTTAGAGCTTGGGGCTGATCTAATCCTGTACTGCTTTCTGCTTTTTGGAGAATATTTCGAACCCCTTTACTTCTTTATTCTCTTTTATGCAATCTATTAATTCATTGATTATGTTTTCATATTCTATGTCTGAGTAGATTCATAGTTAGGTTTAGGGATTCTCATTAAGGATTTTATGACTTGCTAGATATAATTAATTCAGTTAAGGATTCATATCATAATTGTTCTTCAATCTAAATTGTGCTTAACACTAGTTTCTAACCTGATCACTTAGAATCTAGATCTTAGGTTGTTAAATTGACACGAAAGTGTGGTTTAGAATCTGAAACTATTTAGGTTGAGCAATTGAATTACTTGCAAAGAAATTTGGTTTAATTGAATTGTGAACATATCGAACGTAATCTTAAAGCTAGTTTAATCTGTTAGGAATTACAAAAAAATTTGGATTTCTGCAATTAGGCTTAGAGAATTCTCACAACGAAAGTTGGTTAATTCTATATCTGTGTTTGAGTTCTAGAACCGTACTTAATTTGATCTTGACTGAATGATTTATCTGTTTGTCTGATTTCCTGAGAACTCCCTAGACTTAGCGCTTTTAGTTAATTGCCTACAAACCGATCTTGCTACTGATTTACTTTCCTGCTTTGTTTTTAGTTTCTCACTACATTTGCTTTCTCTTAGTTTAATCTGTATTGTTCTAAATTTATTGTTGCCCAGAGTCCTTGTGGATTCGATACCCTAAGTAATACATTCACATTACTGTGCACTTGCAGTTAGTATAGGGATTAAAACTCGACCTATCAAGTTTTTTGGCGCCGTTGTCGGGGACTCTTTTGAGTCTTCGATAGATTTGAACTTAGGGTTTAGACTAGGATTTTTATTTTTTGTTTTTGGTTTTTAATTTTTTTCTCGGTTTCTTCTCTGTCGCAGGTTTGACATTCGCATACCATCGATCGTTGCATCCTTTTGTGTCGATCGTTACTAAGCAACTGGAGTTGAGTCGATCGTTGCACTCTTAGCATCGATCGTTGCACTGCGATTACAGACGGTTTATGCAGACGCGTGATACCAGAAGTAATCTGAATACTAACCTCGTTAATCTCCAACTTGAAGAGCTTTCTAGACTAGAGAGGACTAACAGGAAAGTTCAAAGAGCAAGGATGGTTCAAGAACGTCTGATTATAATGCCCGATGCTCAAGGTACCCTGAGGGACCGACAAAACAATCCGTACAATGCTGCTGGGCAACGGATTGATGTTGAAGGGAATGTTATCCCTGATCCTGAACCTGAACCTGAGCCTGAACCGCGACAAGCACAAGGCCAAGGACAAGGTCAAGGTAGAAAAATGGTTATTCATGAGAGGACCTTAGCTGACTATAACCGTCCAGATGAGTTTCATGCTAACCGGTCAGCTCTTGTACCTCCTGGTTTTGAGAGGAATGATTTCGAGATCAAGACCATCTACTACTCTCTTCTGAGGCAGAATGCCTTCCATGGTTTCCCTAATGAGCAGACAATGGATCATATAGATGAGTTTGAGGACATAGTCACTGGGATGAAGTATGATGGAGTGAACTATGACTATTTGTTTCTCAAACTTTTCCCCTACTCTCTCGCTGGAGATGCTGCTGCCGGGCTGAAACAGCTTCCACCTGGGAAGTTTAATACATGGGACGCTGTGAAGAGTGAGTTTCTGAGACACTTCTATGATGATGCTCGCTTTGATCAGTCGAGACAGGACATTCTCACTTTCTCCCAAGGTCCTATAGAGCCTCTTAAGACTGCCTGGATGAGGTTTAAGAAGTACCAACGTGACTGCCCGCATCATGGATTCACTGAGGTAACATTGTTGGGTATTTTCTTTAGAGGTATAGATCTCCCTTATCAGACTGCGTTGGATAATTCCAGCAATGAAAATTTCAACACTATGACTCCTGTGCAAGCTAAGCAACTGATAGATAACTTAGTAAGCAGTAATAGCTGCAAGACTACTGATAGAAGAAGGAAAGAGTCTGGTGGGAAGATAGAGAATCTGGAGATTGCTGATATTAGGAGTAAGTTGGACACTGTTTGCAATCTTCTAGCTGGGAAGAAAGCTGTCCATTTTGCTCAAGATGTTGAAGTGATCAATGCTGAAGAAGATGGTCAGGAAGAGGATGTGAACTACATTAAAGGATCTGGTTTCCAAGGAAACAGTTTGGAGGACAGCAAGGTAATAGATTCTTCAGTGGACAGAAGATGCTTTCACAAGCAACCAAAACTCTTCTGGCTTTGGACAGAATGCTGGTTTTCAGAAGCCTTTTCAACAAGGTAATCAGAGGACTTATGGATCTTCCTCTTACCAAACACCTCCTGCTGCTAATGCTCATGAGAGCAAGATGGAGAGTATGATGGAGCAGCTGCTGAAAGGTCAGACCAAGAATGCTGTAGACTTCGACAAGAAGTTAGGAGCTGTGTATGAGGATCTGAATGGGAAGTTTGAATCCTTGAGCACACATATGAAGGAGCTTGATGCTAAAGTTGCAAGGACTGCTGGATATGTTCAGAGGCCAAATGGATCTCTTTCGGGATAGACTGATGCTAATCCTAAGTATCAGTGCAATGCAGTGACATTGAGAAGTGGTAAGGAGCTGTTTCCTGCCCAGAAAAAGCAGTTGAGTGTTGAAGAGATCGTGGAAATTGAAGAAATGGAAGATGAGATCCGTGGAATTCGCAATGCATCGATCGACGCACCTCAGCAACGGTCGATGCAAAGCGAAAACAAAGATGATGAGCCGAAGCTCGACGCAGAGGTAGTGACACAGTCGCCCAGCAACGATCTATGCAACACTAGCAACGATCGACGCAAGGCGACTGCAGAGTGTTGGGAATGTCCTGAAATCTACTGTACTATCTCTAGAAAGTATGATAAGTGTCGAGATCAGACATAAGTCATAAATACTGGGTGATCATGATGACTTGCTAGAGCCCGCTCTTGATCTATAAGTTTAGGACTTATTACCAGTATTGTATGATCCCAAAGGGTCACACACCATAGCTAACGGGAAAGTTAAATGGAATTAATACGGTAAGATGCAAGGCATTTACTGTATTTGTACAGAGAATTGGGCCAGACAAAATACAGTCTTTTGTCTGATTTGGGTCTTGGGCCCAAAAGCCTAATAGGCCATTAGTTTAATAACTTGGGCCCATATAAGGGAAGAGGGTAGGCGCCAGTAAGACCAGGAGTCTGCGATTTTACTAGGTCTGGCCGTCCTCTCTCTCTCTGTTGTTCCAGCTTGGTCTAGCAACCTGATCCAGTAGCTTGTAAGCGTGTGGATACCTAGGAGGAGCCGGTTTCTATCAGCTCTCAGTGATCTCTTCATTACCAATCCGCTGCACTAATAACAAGGTAATGATTCTGATCTGGTTTATGATTCAACTGCAAATCACCTAGATCCTAGTTGATTATGTTAGGTTGTAATCTGATAATTACACCAATGAACACACATAATCCTTCACTGGTATCAGAGCCTAGGTCGTTAGGTTTTTGCTGTTTGGATCATATTTAGGTTGTTTTAATGTTTAGAATCGAATTTGGCTTAATTAATTTGATTAAAACTTGTAAAAACCCTAATATGAAAATCGCATGATCCGATTGAAACCCATCGGTATGCGATGTGATCGCCCGTGTCGATCGACGAGGGAGCGAGATATCGATCGATATGAATCGGATCGATTGCTTCTCGCTGTCCCGATGACCCGATCGCAACGAGATGATGCACGCCGGTATCGATCGACGCAGGAGCGTGATATCGATCGATACACTGGCGAGAGATACGGTCCGCGAGTAGCCAATCGGTTCAACCGAGCTTCGCGGTTCGTTCTTCCCAAACCCGCGACAATGAACCGATCAAACCGATTGTGGTTCATTGTCAGCTTTAGCTTAAACCGCAGGTTAGGTCAAAATTGGCTAAAACACAAGGTGTTTCTTCCTGATTTTGGACTTAACTGAACCGATCCAATTTAATTGGTGGTTCAAGCGGTTAACCCAAATCGCGGTTTGCTGGAAATTATTTAATACAATTGGTATTATTTAATTTCTGGTTAAACCGGATTTAAATTCAAAAATTGAATTTTAACCTAAACCGAAGGCTGGTCTAAGTTTGATTTGGTTGGACCAAATAATTTAGAGCTGGTCTGGTTTAGTAAATAACCAGTTGGATTTAGTAGTTAATTTGGTCTTGGACCAGAATTAATGAACCGACTCGGTTATGTCAAATTATTGGGCCAATTGGAATTTTGTGGTCTTGGGCCAAGAATTGGGCCTATAATTTGTGACCCAACCGAAAACTTTAATAAAATATTAAATTAGAAATTTATATTTTTAGCATGTTTCTAGATTTAGAAAGTTTCTAAAATAAGTAAGTTTCCCAAAATAGTAATCTTCTATTTTTGGAAAGAAAACCTAAAATCCTCAAAACCAATATCAAGCTTGGATGTCTTGCCCAATCTTGTCAGCTACTTAACGCTTATTCAATTACAGATATGGCTTACAGTGTGAGGTGTCTGTTTTTGCGTAAGTAAAGTAGTATATAGTCACTAATTTCATTGGGAGTCCCAGACTTTAGTGATTATTTGGCTGTAAGAGATTGGTTTCCTTGACTGGGCCATCGGGAGTCCCGGGCCTTGAGACATCTGGTGTATTGGGCCTTGGGCCCAATTCACAACCGAGAGTTATTGGATATAACTAGCTGTGTGTATGCTTACCAAGTAAAGCTACTTCTGGGTGACGGCCAGTGGCCCACTTTAGATTTAGCTGAACATGGGTCTCGGAATCATTGCATTCTTATGAGGTTAAACAAAGAAATTTTGAATGCAATGCGAGTTTTCTTATAAGTTATTAAGATTACTCTTTTATGAACTGAATAACTAAAACTCTATTTATCTCTTAATTTCAGTTAGGACTAGCACAAGAAATCAAAACACTTTCTCGATCCGGTCTGTCCTTGAGATGGACAAACTGAACGGATCAAATTTCTGTACTTGGTACCGGAACTTGAGAAATATTCTCAAGCATGAGAGCAAGGACTATGTCCTTGAAATTGCTCTCCCCGAGAAATTGAGATCAAGTGCCACACATGCAGAGTGTGATGCTTGGAACAAGCATTACACTGATGCGGTTGATGTGCGAAATCTTATGTTAACTACCATGAGAACTTGGAGTCACCCATGGAGATTGTCGCAGGGCTCAAGGCAAAGTACAAGGGACTTACACGAGTTGAGAGATGCCAGACTTTGAGGCGTCTTGTTGAGTGTAACCTCCCTGAGGGAAGTCCAGTTAGTTTTCATGTCAGTAAAATGATTAGTTACTTTGAAAACTTGGAAAGACTAGACTGTCCCATAAGTGTTGAGCAAGCCGTTTACCTCATCTTTCAGTCTTTGCCGCCGAGCTATAAACAGTTCATTACGAACTACAATATGAGCGGAATGTCTAAGACATTGACTGAGCTGCATGAAATGCTTAAAACAGCTGAGCTGAACATGAGAAAGGGTTCCCGAAAGGCACTTAGGGTGCAGAAGGATAAGGGTTTTAAAAAACCCGCAAAGGACAAGGGTAAGATTAAGGCCATGAAGATCTCGGATCAGAATGGGCCCAAGTCTTATTGGAAGCCCAAGTCCGACCCACTTGTGACATGTAGCTACTGTAAGGAGCAAGGGCACTTGACAAATGAGTGCAACAAATTCTTGGAAGATTTTGAAAGGTTGAAGATGGATTACAAGCCTTCATCTTCTGGTATTTATGATATTTCATTCATCTCTACATTGAGGCATTCAATACCGAATTCAATGCTGACATTTGTATAAATGTGCGGGTCGTTGATGGTAGATGAAGAATGAAGAAGGAACAAGTGGAAGTTCAAGTCGTGAATGGAGCTGATGTCTCTGCATTCCGAGTGGAACTTTATTTGATTGTTGCCTTCAAATTTGGTTTTCTTTTGGGAATTACTATTTGTGTAACTGCTTTGAGCAGATCTACATTATTCATTTCAGTTATGGATTTGGATATTTATCATTTTGATTAAAACATATTTTGAGTTTTTGAATCTTAATGATTGCTTAATAGTAACATTCCATTAAAGAATTGGTTTTATGAAATTAAACTAAACGAATAAACCAATAACATAAATATCAAATCAACATTCTCTGGCAATATTGTTTGGGCCGCATTGCTGAGAAACAAATTCGGAAACTCCATCCTAAAGGATTTTCTCAGAAGGCCTACTTTAATAGGCTTTTGAGATCAGTTGACTAAAGTCAAGTGATGAGTATGAATTTTGTTTGAATGGGCCAAATGATTGCTCTCACCTTGACGTTTTAAACATAGGGAAGGGGCTTATTGGGCCTAATTCATTTGAATTATGAAAGCCCAACGAGCATAATTGCTGCAAAGAAAAGTGGTCAGTACTTCATAATCTGGCTGATTCGAATCAGTAGATGATGGTTATGTCATGAAGACATGAACTGGAATTCTTGATGAAATTAAAGAAGTTCCAAAATGAAGTACAAGGACTAGTTGAAATATGGCTTTTCGAATGGTCGAATAAGCAGATCACTTGAGTCAAGTAAAATGTGATTATCTTTATGAGTGCGAAGTAAATTCGCGACTCAAATCTCCTGGAAACTCCATTGGAATGGTTTTTGTGACTGGAGAGATCAAATATGTAAGACATAGTTTGATTAAAAGATGAATCACAGTAAGATCTTCCAATAATACCCTGAAAATAAACGTTCTAATAGTCTCAGTGAAACAATAAATTAGTTCCACCAAAATCAGATAAAAGACATCACATTAAATGTGAACTGGCATTGAGCCAACTAGTCTTTTCTGGATGTTTGGGAATTGTGTCATGTAATTGACACTGATAAGATTTCAGCCAATTAAAACACAAGTGCTAATTCATTGGTTGTCCAAGGGAAACCAAGACTCACTACTGTTACAACCATTCTGAGGACAGTATCAGTGTCGCTTGGAATTATGTTTTCTGTAGAAAGATATACTTTCTAAGAAAATAGTGGGAGTAAAGTAGAACTCGAAGAAATTCGAGAGACACAAACATCTGCTCAATCTTTTGAAAGAGCAGAAGTTAGATCTACAAGAAACTGTAGAGTCTGACACTTGTGGAGTCTGTTTTTCGCAAGATCCGAAAGGATTTGTCACAAACCCTTAAGATATGGGTATATCATAAATGAAAGTCATGATCCGTTGATCAATGATTGTGACAAAGATGCGAATAAATGAAGAAGCAGTGTTTTGGGCTCCAACTCTGAGAGTAGTTTTAAAGAAACTACCAGGAATGAATGCTGGTTTAACAGATCCATGAATGGTTCAGATCCATGAATGGTTTTGTGCAATCATCTGGGAGTTGGAATCTTGGTTTTGACGAAGAAATCAAGGATTTGATTTTGTCAGAAACAGTAGGAACTGTAAGTTTTAAGAGATTACATACAAGATCTCGGAAATAACGCTCTGTTGTTGCAGTCTATATTGACTTGAACATGGAGGTTACTTTAAGAATAAAAGATTTGGAGAAAAGACCTGATAATTCTTGGAGCAATAATCTATAGAGATTATATGTGCTGAGTGGATTGTGTGAAATTACACGAATCCAGAGAGTGCAATTCCAAGAATGGCTTTATACCAAAGTCTTATGGTATGTGTCTCATAAGATGATGTGTCATGGACACATGCTGAGTGAGAACACATGGATGAGAAAGTAAGGTGCTACAAGTCGGTAGAGTCTGAAAGGCAATTTTCCAACAGACAAAGATGATTTCCGGTCACAGTCCGGTTATATCTTGTGTCTGTCTGGCGGTGCAAGGCACTGTTGCTGACTCCATGACTTAAGCTGAACATTTCGCAGCTTGGGTAGCGGCGAAAGAGGTTGTTTGAAAGAAGAGTTCATCACTGAACTTGATGTGATTCCTAGCATAGATGAGGCTAGCTGCACATCAGAGGTCCAAACACCTTGAGGGTAGGTATAACCTATTCCGAGAGATAAATGATAGAGGTGTTAAGTAGATCAGCAATTTTCAACAAATGAGAACGTTGCTAATCTATTAACAAAGCCACTCCTTAGGCCTAAGCACGAGTCGCGGACTGTAGCTGTAGGATAAGTGAAATTAAGATGTAGTCTTAATTTCAGTGGGAGTTAGTAAAGGGCTTTATTTAGTTATTTTGATTGGTTCATGTAAACATTTTTAAATGTTAATGAAATTTTTATTTCTGGATTATTTTTAACTGTGATATAAAATAATCGTTCCAAAATGATTCATGTCATTATATATGGGCCATCGAAGTACATGAGTAGACTTGATCCTGAAACCCCATATTTAACGAAATGACATAAATCATAGTGTCCATAGTCGAAGGTTGTTGAAATTGGAACACCAACAACCACTTGAGACTAGATTGTGTTGAGACTTATGACCAAGTTTCGAGGGGTCATAGATGCGCGGCATCAAAGTCGACACATAGGTATATGTAGGGGAGCATATGACCGGACATGGCCCGCTGATGAGAACTCTACAATATATTAATATCTGTGTCATGAGAGGTTCTCATATACGACTATAGAGTATAGTCCTTAGACCTGAGTTCGCATGCATGTGGCTGCACATGGATTGATGCGCTTTGATCATTGTCTAACGATGTTTCGTAACTGGGAGCTATAAGGACCTTGGTTGGGTGTATTATGAAGTGTGTAGTTCATAGTGATGGAACAAGATGGGATTTGTCCCTGCCGTTTAACGGAGGTAATATCTCTAGGCCAATCGGAGACTTGATAGCTGGTAAGAGAGTGGCCACTCCCAAACGGACTTGCCCAAGTCGTTTGAATTGTCAGCATCAAATCTGGTCTGATGAACATGGTCAGGCTATATAAGGATGACACGCATCTTGCCTTATGCCAGATCGAGATATTGAGACAAAAGGATTAGGGAATGTAGAATTCCAGTACAAGTGGGAGATTGTTGGGAATGTCCTGAAATCTACTGTACTATCTCTAGAAAGTATGATAAGTGTCGAGATCAGACATAAGTCATAAATACTGGGTGATCAGGATGACTTGCTAGAGCCCGCTCTTGATCTATAAGTTTAGGACTTATTACCAGTATTGTATGATCCCAAAGGGTCACACACCATAGCTAACGGGAAAGTTAAATGGAATTAATACGGTAAGATGCAAGGCATTTACTGTATTTGTACAGAGAATTGGGCCAGACAAAATACAGTCTTTTGTCTGATTTGGGTCTTGGGCCCAAAAGCCTAATAGGCCATTAGTTTAATTACTTGGGCCCATATAAGGGAAGAGGGTAGGCGCCAGTAAGACCAGGAGTCTGCGATTTTACTAGGTCTGGCCGTCCTCTCTCTCTCTGTTGTTCCAGCTTGGTCTAGCAACCTGATCCAGTAGCTTGTAAGCGTGTGGATACCTAGGAGGAGCCGGTTTCTATCAGCTCTCAGTGATCTCTTCATTACCAATCCGCTGCACTAATAACAAGGTAATGATTCTGATCTGGTTTATGATTCAATTGCAAATCACCTAGATCCTAGTTGATTATGTTAGGTTGTAATCTGATAATTACACCAATGAACACACATAATCCTTCACAGAGAGCTCAGACGTAGAAAAGCTGAAAAGGTCAAATGAAAGGGTCTACAAGCCTAAGGTACATTTTCCTAAGAACCCCAGGAAGGCTAAGAACGAGAAGCAGTATGCCAAATGCAAGGAGATCATTAAAAAGGTGAAGTTCGAAGTGCCTTTGATTGACTCTATGGAGACTACTCATGTGATGAAGAGATGTCTAAAGGACTTACTTGCTGGTAAATGGTCTAATGAGGAGAGTGCAATGATGATCACAGAGGTATGTAGTGCGGTGATTCAGGGCATAATTCTTGAGAAGTTGAAAGATCCAGGGAGCTTTGTGTTGGATTGTGCTATCTACAGGGAAAGATTTGAAAGATCTCTATGTGATCTTGGGTCTAGTGTGAACCTTATGCCCTTCTCTGTTGCTAAGAGACTTGGGATGACTGATTTCCTGCCCACTAGGATCTCATTGGTTTTAGCAGACAGAACAATCAGAATTCATGAAGGAATATTGGAGGATGTGCCTATAATGATTGGCCAATGTGTGATTCCTACTGATTTTGTGGTTCTGCAGTATGGAGAAGAACCAAAGGATCCACTGATTTTGGGTAGGCCTTTATTGGCTACTGCGGGTGCGATGATTGACTGCCAGAGAGGTAAGATAATTCTGAATGTGGGTGATCTGAAGATGAGCTTTGATATGGATAAACTGGTGAAGAGACCAACCATCGACGGACAGACCTTCTATGTTGACACACTCAGTGATTTGGCAGTAGAATACTTTCATAGGACACATGCTGAGGATCCACTGGAGAGAGCCTTACTGAGCTCTATAATGGAGCTGGAACACCTGCAAGACGAGCCCGCAATCTGCTATGCGAGGCTAATGGACTCTCCTGAGCAAGTGATGCAAGTGGATGTGTCTGACACGACATTGCATCGATCGACACCTTCAGGGCATTGATCGTTGCATGTCGACATAGACTGGACAGAGGAAAAGGCTCCGAAAATTGAGCTGAAACAACTTCCATCCGGGCTAAGGTACGCATTTCTTGGACCTAATTCAACTTATCCAGTGATTGTTAATGCTAGTTTGAACAACGCAGAGCTCACTTTACTGCTAAGAAAGCTGCGCAAGCATCACAAAGCTCTTGGCTATTCTCTTGATGACATTTCAGGTATCTCTCCGGAGCTGTGCATGCATCAGATATATCTTGAGGACGAGTCTAAGACATCAGTTGATCATCAGAGAAGGCTGAATCCTAATCTTAAGGATGTGGTTAAGAAGGAGATTATGAAACTCCTAGATTCTGGGATTATCTATCCAATTTCAGACAATGATTGGGTGAGTCCAGTCCATGTAGTGCCTAAGAAAGGCGGAGTTACAGTAGTGAAGAATGAGAAGAACGAGCTGATTCCTACAAGGACTGTGACTGTACACCGGATGTGCATAGATTACAGGAAGCTCAATGCTGCGACAAGGAAGGATCATTTCCCTTTACCCTTCATTGATCAGATGCTGGAGAGGTTAGCAAATCACCCTTATTATTGCTTCCTCGATGGATATTCAGGTTTCTTCCAGATTTCCATCCATCCAGAGGATCAGGGAAAGACCACCTTTACTTATCCATATGGCACATTTGCTTACCGTAGGATGCCTTTTGGACTCTGCAATGCACCTGCCACCTTCCAGAGATGCATGATGTCCATATTCACTGATATGATTGAGGACTTTATGGAGGTGTTTATGGATGACTTCTCAGTCTATGGGTCATCTTATAATGAGTGCTTAGATAATCTGTGCAAGGTACTGACTAGATGCGAGGAGAAGCACTTGGTTCTTAATTGGGAGAAGTGCCATTTCATGGTCAGAGATGGTATTGTACTTGGACATAAAGTGTCTGAAGCAGGGATCGAAGTAGACCGCGCTAAGATTTAGGTAATGACCAGCCTTCAGGCGCCTGATTCTGTGAGGTCTGTAAGGAGATTTCTTGGACACGCTGGTTTCTATAGACGGTTCATCAAGGACTTTAGTAAGATTTCTAGACCACTAATTGCTTTGCTGTGTAAGGATACCAAGTTTGAGTTTAATGAAGATTGTCAGACTGCATTTGAACAGATCAAGCAGGCATTAGTGAGTGCTCCTATAGTTCAGCCACCAGATTGGGATTTACCTTTTGAGGTTATGTGTGATGCGAGTGACTATGCTGTAGGAGCTGTTCTAGGGCAGAAGAAGGACAGAAAGCTTCATGCTATCTATTATGCCAGCAGAACACTAGTTGATGCGCAGAGAAACTATGCCACAACAGAGAAGGAGTTGTTGGCTGTTGTCTTTGCATTTGAGAAGTTCCGCCCCTATCTTGTTGGTTCCAAAGTGATTGTACACACTGATCATTCAGCCCTGAAGTATCTGATGCAGAAGAAAGATGCTAAACCAAGATTGTTGAGATGGATTATGTTGCTTCAGGAGTTTGACATTGAAGTAAGGGACAAGAAGGGAGTTGAGAATGGAGTTGCTGACCATCTTTCAAGGATGCTGGTTGAGGAAGACGTGCCCATTAATGATTTCTTGCCTGAGGAAAACGTCAATATGATTGGGACAGTGTTTCAGATGGATTTGGACAGAAACCTGCAAAACTGTCGGATTAATCGCACTGCGTCGATCGATGCCACATCTGTGGCGATCGATGCATGTGTCGAGACTGCGACGATCGATTCTTCCTTATGCGACGATCATTGCAGCATGGATACGAACGCAGAACCTTTCACGGTTCAAATTGGAGACTATGTCTTCAAAGTAGATGCTGTCGCAACCACCGATCGACCCTGGTACGCAGATATAGCTAATTACCTAGCTGCAGAGACTGAACCAGATGATTTGAAGGGGTATGCAAAGAAGAAGTTTTTCAGGGAGCTTAGACGATACTACTGGGATGAACCTTATCTCTACAAGCATTGTTCGGATGGTCTTTACAGGAGATGCGTTGCTGAATCAGAGGTTCCAGATATCCTATTCCATTGTCATGGATCAGATTATGCTGGACATTTTGCTACCTTCAAGACTGTGTCTAAGGTTTTGCAAGCATGTTTCTGGTGGCTTACAATGTTTGCAGATGCTCATTCCTTCGTTTCTCAGTGTGATGCCTGTCAGAGGAGAGGGAAAATCAGTAAGAAGCATGAGATGCCTCAGAATTTCATTCTTGAGGTTGAGGTTTTCGATTGCTGGGCATAGATTTCATGGGTCCTTTTCCCTCATCCTATGGGAATAAGTTTATCTTGGTTGTTGTGGACTATGTACTAAGTGGGTAGAAGCAATAGCTAGTCCAACCAATGATTCTTCAGTGGTTATTAAGCTGTTTAAAACCATCATATTCCCTAGATTTGGAGTGCCCCAGATAGTAATTAGTGATGGAGTATCTCATTTTATTAATAAGGTATTCGAGAAGTTGCTACAGAAACATGGAGTTCATCACCGAGTTGCTACTCCTTATCACCCTCAGACTAGTGGACAAGTTGAGGTTTCTAACAGACAGATCAAAGAGATCTTAGAGAAGGCAATTGGGAAGACATAGAAGGATTGGGCAGCAAAGCTAGATGATGTAATATGGGCTTACCGGACTGCATTCAAGACACCACTTGGAACTACTCCATTTCATTTGCTGTATGGAAAAGCATGTCATCTGCCAGTAGAGCTTGAACACAAAGCAGCATGGGCTGTAAAGCAGATGAACTTCGATCATAAGACTGCTGCAGAGAGGAGATTGGTGCAGCTTAATGAGTTGGATGAGATTAGACATTTTTCTTATGAGAACTCAAAGCTGTACAAGGAGAAGACTAAGGCTTACCATGACAAGAAGATTGTCTCTAGACAATTTGAGCCTAATGATCAGGTACTTTTGTATAACTCTCGTTTGCAATTGTTTCCAGGTAAGCTGAGATCAAGGTGGTCTGGTCCTTTCACAATCAAGGAGGTACGTCTTTATGGAGCTGTCGTTCTAATCAGCCAGGAAGGTAAGGAATTTACTGTAAATGGACATAGAGTAAAGCATTATTGGGCTAAGGCCGAGATTCCAGGAGATCAGATTTTGCCTCTGGATGTTGCACCCTCTGTCTGATTGAGCTAAAACGTCAAGCTATTGACGCTAAAAGAGCGCTGAGTGGGAGGCAACCCACTTTTTTGTTTTTGCTATTCATTTTTGGTGTTTTGTTAGGATTTTACGTTTGTTTTTGGTTTTGGTGAGTTTTGTCTGCAGGTTTCGACAGAATCGCAATGCAACGATCGACACGGTCCTGTGTGTCGATCGTCACAACACGAAAATTGCATTGCAGCGATCGTTGCGGTCATGAGCAACGATCGACACATGAAGCAAATCGCCTTGCAACGGTCGTTACATTTATGTATCGATCGATGCATAAGCGACAGAGGTAAAAATCAGACAGAACTTAACTCATCCATTAAAATTTTCTTTCTTTTTACCAAACCTTAGCTTGACACTACTGGGGACAGTGTGCTTCAAGTGTGGGGGAGGTGGTATCGATTACTATCTTTCTGTTTTCTTAGAGTCAGTCCGTTTTTTAAAAAAATTTGTTTTATTGAGTCAAAACAAGTTTAAGTAAGAAACAGTGAATTTTTGAGAAGTTAACAACATCTTGCAGGAACTTAAGTAACCATTGGGATGAAGTTGCAGGAACTATCTATGACTATTAGAAAACCCAACACGGATCAACCTACTGAGGACACCCATATCAATTCAGGTATTCAGAGGATCCTTTACTGGCTTCACCCTTAATTTGACTTAATTTTCTTACCTAAGGGTTTGGTATACCTTGAGTCGGATTCCTTTGTTAGTTCTGACACAGCTTGTAAACTTGTCCGAGTATGGTTCCCTTCTCCCCTTCCATAAAGTAAAAAAAAAAAAAATTAATAAACTGAGGATGAGCTAGTAGCTCCGAAGTGGTCACGGGAGTAGTAGCAAACACCATTACCTCCTGTGCATTCATGGAATGTGTCCAAAGTACACCCCTTAACGGGAAGAGCACTGATAAAAAAATAAAATGATACCCAATGGGGAAAAATCAGAATGCTAAGGAAGGGAAAAGAGAAGAAAAGGAACCAGAAAAAGATAGTATGGTGGTCTAGAGCTGACAAAGTAAGAATCCATGTGGGCAAGCAAAGGCTAAGTGTGGGGGCATTGATATATCATGGTTTTTACCGGTTTTAGACCATGATATAAGTGTGTTTTAGAGTCTTTTGGTGTTTCTTTAGAGTCTTTTACAGGTGTTATTAGATATATACACGTTTGGAGCGGAATTGAAGTTATTGGAGCTTTTTGGAGCATTTTGGTGCTTTGACCCGAGAGATAGAGTTCACTGTCCAAAACAGAGTAATGCATCGATCGACACACATCGTGCATCAATCGACACACGAGCGAGATGGACCTTTCCTCGGCGGTTAATGAAGAATGAAGAAATTGCAGTCTTGCCCAGAAGTTCCTGATAATTACAAAGAAGCCCCAAGACGTGATTAGCTTATATAATTAGGTTTTTACATCAGTTTTGAGATACGCTTTCATACTTAGAGCTGAGAGTTTTTAGAGCTTGGGCTGATCTAATCCTGTACTGCTTTCTGCTTTTTGGAGAAGATTTCGAACCCCTTTACTTCTTTATTCTCTTTTATGCAATCTATTAATTCATTGATTATGTTTTCATATTCTATGTCTGAGTAGATTCATAGTTAGGTTTAGGAATTCTCATTAAGGATTTTATGACTTGCTAAATATAATTAATTCAGTTAAGGATTCATATCATAATTGTTCTTCAATCTAAATTGTGCTTAACACTAGTTTCTAACCTGATCACTTAGAATCTAGATCTTAGGTTGTTAAATTGACACGAAAGTGTGGTTTAGAATCTGAACTATTTAGGTTGAGCAATTGAATTACTCGCAAAGAAATTTGGTTTAATTGAATTGTGAACATATCAAACGTAATCTTAAAGCTAGTTTAATCTATTAGGAATTACAAAGAAATTTGGATTTCTGCAATTAGGCTTAGAGAGTTGGTTAATTCTATATCTGTGTTTGAGTTCTAGAACCGTACTTAATTTGATCCTGACTGAATGATTTATCTGTTTGTCTGATTTCCTGAGAACTCCCTAGACTTAGCGCTTTTAGTTAATTGCCTACAAACCGATCTTGCTACTGATTTACTTTCCTGCTTTGTTTTTAGTTTCTCACTACATTTGCTTTCGCCTAGTTTAATCTTGACTGTTCTAAATCTATCATTGCCCAGAGTCCTTGTGGATTCGATACCCTAAGTACTACATTCACATTGCTGTGCACTTGCAGTTAGTATAGGGATTAAAACTCGACCTATCAATCATGCCGATGAGCACGTTCCTCTTGCGTTGAGGGTGACTTTGGGCCGAGATAAGGAAAAAGTCATTTCCAAGAAACAAGCGCAACGAGCGTCTTCCTCTCGTCCGTGGACGACTTTGGTGTTTTGCCGACCTCCTCTTCTGAAGAGTCTCTGTCTTCGTTGAAGGCTCTTCCCGAGTGTGGAGGCGTAGAGGTTCTTTTGCCTTTTGCTTCTCAGCATCCCTGGAATGCTCCTCCGAACTTCGCTTGTCTCTACGAGTCTTTCTTCCACGTCGGGAATATCCGATTTCCATTGCCGAAGGTGCTGGTCGACTTTTGCGCGAAATTCAAGATTGCTTTTACTCAGCTCAATCTTGTCGGTATCATTAATTTAACCGGTCTCCTTGAGCTCAGCGTGCTTCTTGGGATTCCGTTCACAGCCGAGTTATTTGAATGCTTCGGCCAACTAAATATTTAGAAGAAGAGGCCAGAGAGGATTCAAGTTAACCTTCGTTCTCAATATAAGTTGCGAACTGGCGTTAAGTCCAGTAAGATTCATGATTGGCAGAGGAGATATTTCTTTGTCAAGATCGACGAGCATTCGTTCCCTGATCCTGCGGCCTTAGTCGTTAACGAATGGAACCTCTCTGTTGGTAGTTGACCGATCGGTTAGACGTTTATCATTATTTTTTGTCATTGATGCTCATCGCGATATTTCTTATCTTTGCAGCTCATCTTAATCCGAAGATTCTCAATAAGGAGTATTTGGACGATGTTGGCAGAAGGTTTTCTGAGCTCGGCTGGTAGACTTGGCCCGAGATCGAAGGATCCAAGAAAACTAGTGAGTTTACCGATGTTTCGCGATTTAACTCATCTTTGTTGCTATTGTTCTTATGCATTAACTTTGCAGCGTCTCAAGCAGCAAATAGAATGGGGAAGACAAGGAAAGTTATCCCAAGTATAATGATTGATTCGAAGAAGACATCGAAATCTTCCGAAGTCAATCGTCCTTCGGCTGCTAAACCGGCTTCTCCGATATCGCAATCCATGAGAGGGGAGAAGCGGACCTCTGATGATTCCGATAAGAAAAAGGCTGAGGAGTCCAGAAAGCATTCATCCGAGCCGAGGTTGAAGAAGTCGGCCGACTGTGCCGATGCCTTCAAGAAGAAAGACAGTGCTCCCCATGCTGCGGATGAGACAGAGGAAGCGTTAACCCTGTTGATCCGGAGGAAATCGAAGTCAAGCAATGCTGCCGAGGTGCTTCCTTTATCCGATAAAGGGGGTCTTCCTTCTTCTCCCACTCTGCGGGTTTCGACTTCTGATCCTTCCGGGACATCGGCGTTTCCTGCTGGGGGGAAGAAAAGGACTTTTGAGGCGATCGGTTGTTCTGACGGTTCTGATCCGAGTAAGCGCCCGAGGGACGGGAGTACTTCGGAGAATTGGAAGAATATGTCCTTTCCTCTTCAGGGAGAGAAGCTGAAGAATCCAAACGAGTACTACTGCGGGGAAGTACTCCAGAATATCTCCTTCGAGGCTATCCCGCTCTGCCCGGTGAACGAGATGTATAAGTCGAACGTATACCACGGCATCTCGAAGTTTTTCGTCGATGTGAGTACCCATGTTTGACGTCTTGTCGTTGTTGTTTTTTTACTTTTTGTTTTAACTTTTATTGTCTTTTCAGGGAGTCTCGCTGATGAATTCATATTTCTTTGATATGAATCGTAAGCTGCACTCGCGCGCTGCTGAGCTTAGTAGAGAACTTGCTCAAAAGACGAAAGACTTTGAGAAGCTTAAAATTAAAGTCGAGCTCTTGCGATTGAGCGAGGAGAGTTTGAAGAGCAGGGTTGCTACTTCTTATGAGCACGCCAAGTTGCTCGAGAATCCCAACCAGGAGCTTGCGGCGTATAATGAGAGTCTCTCTGACAAGCTTGCGCAAGAAAAGCTTCGTCGCGTTGAGGAAGTTTCTAAGGAGAGGAATGTCTCGTCGACGGAGGTCTGCGAGCTCATAAACGGCCGCAAGGTTCTGACTGAGAAGTACGACTTTCGTCTCCAGGAGCTAAAGGAGGCGTTTGCCTTGAAATTTGAAAGAGGAGGAAAATGACACGTACATGAAACTCAGCCAGTATTCCGGGACTCTGGTTTATCTTAGGTCGCTTCGAGATGAGAGGGGAGTGGTTGTTACTTACGAGGCCTTTGAAGAGCTCGCGATGGAGAAGGAGAAGTGGGATAGGAAGATCGATGAGATCAATGCTCCCTATATTATCGAAGAGTTCTTTGTGATCTCCCCGGTTCCGATGAGGGTTCGCGACTGCAGTCCTCCTTCTCCTCGCCCCTTTCAACCTCCGTCCGTCGATCGACAAATAGATGATGTGGCCCTACTCGATGAGTTCGGCACTAACAAGAATGTAATGTCAGCGGAGGTGGTCGAGAGTCTGAAGAGTCCTGAGGGCGAGCGGCTAGTTGCGGCTGAGACTACCTCGTCGTTGCCAGGGGCGTTGCCTACCTCGGCGTCGGATGCTCCTCTGGTCGAGTTGGCCCAAAATCTTCCTCCGCCTGTTTAGGCTTGTATTTTTTTTTTGCTTTTTGGGGTGGTTTAGTCCCTCTTTTTTGATACTTGTTGTGGGATGTCGATGTCCTCTTTTTTGTAAGACTTTTGTCAGGACGTATCCCCTTTTTAATGAAGTTTACGTTCTTCTCTCTTTTTTTTGAGGCGAGGATTGCCTTTGATTTTGGCTTGTGTTAGCGCTGTCTGTTGAGACTGTTGCCGTGCCTTTTTATTCGAGTTGTCTTTCGTCTTCAAATCTCTTTTTAAGTATTTGGGAATTTTTTTGATTGTTGCATGTTGGAGCTTGGCTCCTTTTAATCGTTTGTTCTTTGACGATATAATTTGAACCTTAGCGAATAAGGGGGTATCAAGTGAAGATTCGATTTTGATTCGTCGAGCGGAATGGCCTCTTTATTCCTTGGATAAGGTTTTCATCGAGTGAGGACTCGGTTTTTGCTCGTCGAGCGTAACTCGGAGTTTTTGTACCTTGGATAAGGGTTTATTTTCATCGAGTGGAGACTCGGCTTAGATTCATCGAGCGGAGCTCGGAGTTTTTGTACCTTGGATAAGGTTTTATTTTCATCGAGTGGAGACTCGGATTAGATTCATCGAGCGGGGCTCGGAGCTTTTGTACCTTGGATAAGGTTTTATTTTCATCGAGTGGAGACTCAGCTTAGATTCATCGAGCGGGGCTCAGAGCTTTTGTACCTTGGATAAGGTTTTCATCGAATGAAGACTCGGTTTTTGTTTATCGAGCAGAGCTCGGAGTTTTTGTACCTTGGATAAGGTTTTCATCGAGTGAAGAATCGGTTTTTGTTCGTCGAGTGGAGCTCGGAATTTTTGTACCTTGAATAAGGTTTTCATCGAGTGAAGACTCGGTTTTTGTTCGTAGAGCGGAGCTCGGAGTTTTTTCCTAACTCGGGATCAGCTATGCGAGGCAGGTCGGCTTAATTAGTCTGTTTGAGTTAGGTTGCGAGTGTGATTTCCGACTTTTCCTTGTGCCAATTTGACTTTAAGATCGTAGTCTTTGTCGTTTGGGGAAGGCGATAGTTCTTGCACGTTTTGTTGTGCGGATAAGATTAAACTGATTGTCCTGTTAGGACGTCAGTGAGACAAGATTTTATTTTGACAAAAGTTTTTCTTTTATTGATTTACGACTGCACTCTAGGTGGAGTTGCCTACGTACCTCGAAGACGAGGATCAAGTCGTTCGTAGTTCATATTACATAGGGTAATATTTTTTTTTGAAAAAGAAAAATCGTAGCATAGTTCGGCCGTTTGAGTCTAGGCTCGACCTTGCCAAGGCATATCTCCTTCAGGTGCCTTTCCTCCGTTGGGTGGTCCTGGTATGATTCTTCTCTTTCAATTCGGTTCAGAGGGATGGCGAAGCTTTCGTTCGCTTATGAAGCATAGCCTTGACGTGGTCTGATCTCCCCTTAGCGTGTGTATTCTGTTTGGAGTCGGGAACTTGACGCATTGGTGGTACGTCGAGACGACTGCTTTCACGGCGTGTAGCCAGGGTGTTTCTAAGATGGCGTTGTAGATGGCTGGTTTATCAACTATGACGAACTTCATCATTCTATAGTCATAGTTTGGTCACCATTGAACCCGGTTAGCGGTTGCACCTTTGGTTTGACGCGTAGGTTTTTGAACTCTTCTTTTTCCAGGGCTTCTTTGAAGATTACGTCAACCGAGCTTCCTGTGTCTATGAGTACGCTGGAGATCTCGCAATCTCCGATCAGGATTTCAACTACCAAGGGATCGTTTTGCAGCGTGTCTACTCCGATTGTGTCGGCTTCGGTGAACGATAGTGGTATGCCTTCCTTGATCGGGGGCGGGTTACGCTTAGTTGTTGTATCTTTTCGACCGCACTCTTTTATAGATCTTACTGAATCCGAACAAAGATGTAGTCCGCCCATTATCATATTGATCCTTCGGCGAGGTTGGGGGGCAGCTCGCCCTTCATCGTCCTGGTCCCTGGGTCTCCTGTTGGGCTATATTTCATGAGCTCGCTCTTCTAGTTCTTCTCTGGGAGCTTCTTCTTGATTTTATTATCTGTTATTACCGCCCTTGGGTCGTCGGTCACCTCGCTCGAGATTGACTACCCTTGCTTTCCGGTACTGATCCAGCAAGTACTCAGCTAAGTTCCGACATTTCGCGGTATTATGAGAGTGTTTCTTGTGGTATTCGCAGTAGGGTCGGTCGTCATTAGTTTCTTCCGAGCGTGGTTGATTTCAGACAGGCTTATTCCACCCTTGGGAGGTGTTCGCAATGGCGAAAGCTTTGTTGCCCATGTCCTGAGAATCAATTTTTGGTTTATCTTTTGTCGTAGAGACTTTTTTAGCTGGTCCCGGATGCTTTTTAGAGAATATCGCATCTTCTTCTTCCAGTTCAATGAATGCCACCGCTATGTGCAACGCATCTTCCAGGGATGTGGGCTTGTTGAGTTTTAGATTCGTCCTGAAAGCCGATCGGTGGAGTAATCCTTTCCGAAGTACTCCTCTGGCTGCGCTGTCATCCACGTTTATTTTGGACATGACTTCCTTGAATCGACCGATAAAGTCTTTCAGGGGCTCGTCTTGTCTTTGTTCTAGGTTCCATAGGTCGGCATTTGACGACTCGGGTGGTATGAAGAGCGAGTAATGCTTTAGGAACAGTTCTGAAAGCTCCTGGAAACTGTCTATTGACCCTTTTGAGTCGCGAGAACCAGGTGAGAGTTATTCCTCTGAGATTTTCCACGAAGTGTTGGCAGTACCCGGTGTCTCGCTCCTCGTCAGTGAATCGGTTACGGCTCATCGCTATCATGAAGGCGGTCATGAACTGGCTGGGATCGGTTTTCCCTTCGTAGAGAGGAAACTTCACTTTCTCGATACACGGGATCCTAGCATTCATGATCCGAGCTGTGAAAGGCGTCAGTTGCGCTTGTTCCAGGACACGACCGAGTTCTGTGGCCGAGCTTGCCGCACGGTGAACTTTGGAGCTCAATTCCTGAATTTGGTTCAGTATAGCCGTGAGCTGATCAGTGGGCATTTGCGTCGAGTTGTTTGGGGTTGATTTGCTTCCGGTTGGATTGATCGCCGATCCCACGGTCCTTCGAGGTGCTTCCGGGAAAAGACGTCGGCTGATCGGTGGCGCTCCGTTTGGAGTCCGCTCTGCTGTCGGTGTGTTCTGGCGACTTTGCAGGCTGTCGCGGAGCAAGTTCTGCTAATCGGCGATCGCGGTGATATGCTCGTTTGCAGTTTTATCCAGGTTCTCGACTCGGCTTAATAACGTGCGAAGAAGATCCGTTGTGGTCGGGTTTCCGATCCTGCTGGTAGGTAGTGTTCATGCGCACCGACCTCGGTGGTGGATCTATGTCACCCGCTGTGCTCACCGGCCTCGCCATTGGTGCGACGGGGGCGTTTGAGCCTCCTGATAGTGGCGCGTCATCTTGCGGCACTGGGTTCGGCATGTTGCGCACTCCGTCATCTTGTTGGGGCGAACTGGGTTGGTTCACTTCTCCTCCCGTAGCGGTGTTGGTGACGTTGCCCACGCCGTTCGTCTCTCCTGTCTCTTGAGATGAAAGTGGTGATTTGTTCATTGCTAGCCTCTTCTTTGGTTAATCAAAATATCCAAAGTCCCCACAGACGGCGCCAATTGTTGATTTAGAAAATCAAACAATAATTAATTTGTTTAAATCGATTAGTGATTTAGGGACTTGGATATGAGATTAAACTAGAATCAGAAAGCAGAAACGGTTAGACCGGAAAATCTAGTCTTATTTAGAATATGAGCCGGAATCGATCAGTGATCGCTAGCTCTTAGGGTTTTGTGAGTACAAAGTATTAATTGTCAACTTAGTCTTTTCCCGCGCAGGGGAAGGATATTTATATCAGAGGATCTAGGGTTCTTTTCCTAGATTTTCTCTGATATTATTTACATAATAATTAGAAGAATATTTCCTAAAAGATATTCTTTCTTATCTCTTTCAAGATAAATGTTAAATTAACATTTATCTTCTTTCTTTTTGTAGGTCGACGAGCGTCCCGCCGAGCTCCGTCAATCGCTGCCGAACTCGTTCGATCTTGGCGGGCTTTGCCCTGCTGGGCCTTTATTCCTTTCAGACCGAATCTCTACTGGATCTCTCTGTTATTGGGCCGGGCCTCAGAGGGGTGCTAATCCCACCTCTACCAGACATATTATTCCTTCTCGAGGGCTGACACAAGGAGACTCGTTGTCCCCTTTCCAATTTATTATTTGCACGGAAGTGCTAATATCCGACATTAAAGAAGCTGAACACGCACAAAAGTTAACTTGTATGAAGATTGCATGAGAATGCCACCAGTTTCACATCTTCTCTTCGCACATGATAGTCTGTTCTTCTGTAGGGAAGAACATAATCAATGAGAGGAACTAATGCGAATCATTGATGTTTACGGATACGCTTTAGGACAACAATTGAATACATCAAAAGTTAAGTTATGTTTGAATCTAAGGTCAAGACGTCCATTAAAACATATCTGAGAAGGTGGTATGGGTATGTATTTAGGAATTCCAGAGAAGATTTGTGGATCCAAAAACAAGTGTTCTCCTTTGTTCAAGACCGCCTTAATGGGAAGATAAACTCATGGTCAGGGAAACTCTTATCGAAAGGAGGAAAATAAGTCCAAATTAAAGTTGTGGCGCAAGCGGAACCTACATATGTCATGTCATGCTATCTACTACCAAAGGAAATAACCAAGAAATTGTCGAGTGCAGTAGAACGTTTCTTGTGGAGTACAAGAGAAAATAATAGAGGATTACAATGGGTGGCTAAGGACAAGAAATGTGCACCTTTGTACAAATGAGGGCTCGACTTTAGAGACTTCGGAGATGTTAACCTCTCCTTACTTGCGAAACAATTATGGAGGTTGCTTATTTATCCAGACTCGCTTTTGGAAAGATTAATGAAAGGATGATACTACCGACACTCTAACCCAATGTTAGTAAATAACTGAAGAATCCCTATTTTGGCTGGAAAAGCATCTTAGCATCCAAACCAATTATTGAGGCTGGTCTGAAAAAGACAATCGGAAAAGGCTGGGTGACGTAAAATCCAGCTCGAGCCCCTGCGAGTAAATAGATTCAGCATGACAATGACCTATGTGTCCATCCTCTTTTTGATTTTGAATCAAAATAATGGAACATACTTCTCATATGGAACATCATAGTGGAGGAAGACATACCACATATAATGTCCATTAAGCCGAGTAAAACAAACATAAAAGATATCTTTAGCTAGGACTGCACAAACTCGGGAGATTACACTGTAAAATCAGGGTATTATGTTCCAAATGAACTACGCACTGCACTCATTCATCGACCAGTCTCAGAGCCAAGTACGGCGGATCTGAAGAAACAGGTCTGAAAAGTAAAAACTTTGAGGAAACTAAAGCATTTATTATGGCAAGTCAACTATGCATTTGTCATCTCATCATCCAAACTTTTGGATCGACATTATGGCTCGGACAGATCTTGCCAAAAGTGCGGAGCAGCGGAAAAATAAATAAACCACATTATTTTTGAATGTCCCCTATCTATCCAGTGTTAGGCCTTATCCAATATACCGTCATCTCATGGGCTGTTCACGAGCTCGTCTGTGTATTACAATATTAATTATTTTCTCTGGAGAGCACATGAACATGGAGCATCAGAACAAGCTTTGGAAGTTTTTCCATGTGTTGTTGATATATCATGGTTTTTAGGGATTTTAAGCCATATATATGTACATAATCGAGTCATTTTAAGTTTCTATCGATTATTTTTGAATCCTTTACAATTTTGCACACGTTTGGAAATATTCTGAAAGTATTGGAGCTATTTGGGATACTTTGGAAGCTTGTAGCCAAATCGATCAAGTCACCATCGATCTTGGAAGGGTGTGTCGACCAATGCACACCTTGCGTCGATCGACGCAAGACGTCAATCATGATTATATGCCAAGTTATGAAAACTTTTGAAGATTTATAAAGATGCCCATAAGTTTTATTATTTACAGAAGAGACGCAAAACGTGTTTTAACCTTTTAATTAGGTTTTTAGAGTTTTCATTCATTCATACTTTCATACTTTTGTGTGTTTTAAGAGAGATTAGAGCTTCGGGCTGATCCGATACTTTGTACTACTTTTGAGAGAAGATTTTGAACCCCTTTTCTTATTTATATGATATCTATTTCATCCATGTCTTTTGCTTCATCTGATATGTGTGAGTAGATAGTTAGGTTTAGGGATTCTCGATAGGGATTTCATGGAATGTTAGATTGATTTATATGTTAAGATTCATAACCTGATTAGTTCTTCACCTAAATTTGTTCTTAAGGCTAGTTCTAGATTGATCACCTAGAATCTAGATCATAGGTTGCTCAGTTGACACGAAAGTGTAATTTAGAATTTGACCGAACTTAGGTTGAGCAAATTAGATAATTACAAAGAAATTTGGATTAGATAATTTGTGAACAATCAAATAGGTGCTTAATGCTAGTTTAATCATTAGAAATCGCAAAGACATTTGGGTTTTTAGGATTTGGACTTAGTAAATTATCGCAACGAAAGTTGGTTTATTTTATCTCTATGATTTGAGTTCTAGAACCGTACTTAATTCGATCATGACTAATAATTGATATGCATTGCATGATTTCTTAAGAAGTTCACGAAACCTGACGCGTTATCATCTTGATAACAACCAAATTTAATTGTTTATGCTTGTTTGTTTGCATTACATCACTTCTGCTTAGCTTTATTCGATAATGAAAATCTATCGTGAGAGTCTTGAGTCTTTGTTGATTTGACCTCTATATACTATAATTGCATTCTATGCACTTGCAATGTAGCATAAAAATATTTTAGGGGGGTTGATATCTCCTCAAAAGACACAATCAACCTTGCAATGAATGAAGCAATTCACGCAACTACTACCTACAACAGAGGGAAAGTGCAGAGATGAATGCTCCACTGGCTTTAGATCATAGTCTTTCAGTCCCTGTGATCCAGCGGATGCGATGTAACATATACGCATCATAGGTCCAACAAGAATCGTGTACGGGGCTTGGTTTTGTGATATCATATGATAACAACACAATACTGGTAGGAATGCATGGGCATAGTGGAATCAACTGGGATTTTCACGCAGAATTCACTTCAATCAGATGGGTGATGGAGTGATGCTACAGCGAGAGTTTTTGGAGGTCCTCTTCGTTACTGATTATGAGAGACTTGTGAAAACGATTGAAAAGGGAGAGGTGTTGCCTTCCATTGAAATAAATATGAATTACTTTAACTAGCTTCATGGTCGAAACTTTGATATTTGTTATATGTCTAGATCTTTAAACATCTGTGCGGATAGCCTTGCCAAATGCACAATAACAAGTGATCAAAATCTCCCTTTTGTCTCTTCCGAAACCCTGGCTTGGTTAGATTTTGATATTAACCGTCTAGATCATACGTAATAAAATTTCTTGTTTGATGCCAAAAAATGTAATTGTCCGCACATTACCAATCAAACTATATTTCATCCATATACTATCTTGTCCGGGGTACTTCTATCTAAAACAACTTTGAACTTCCTCCTTTGTTTTGTCAGCTAGCTTGCACCTCTTCTTAAGTACAACTTTAGCTCAATTATAAGTTATCTAGAGATAGAAAGAATATTAGGGCTTCACTTAGGGATTCTAAAAAGCTTTCTTTAACGAGCACGGAAGATGACAACGAAGCTAGGCTTTAGACTAGGTTTCCAGGAGGAAACGAGTGGTGGAACAAAAGGATAAGGTCGTCGAAAATACGTTAAAAAATTGATCTCTCAAAAGCTTTCAGAAGACTCGAGTTTTGTATGAAAAGTGTATATTCTTGATCGTATCTTAGAACGACAAGCTTAAAGCTCTTCTATAAGGCTACAAGGTCGGCGTAAAAATATAAACTTCCGAAAAATAATTATAAAATATTCCTTTATGAAATGCGAGAATCTCTAAGCAATTCTCCATGCTTGGCATGTTCTCTACGTACATCATTATCTCTTTGTCTTCGTCATCCCTTAACGTGCCGGCCTAATCGATCCTCTTTCTATTTTGGACCGACGTAAATCCCTAAATGGACCTTTATTAGGGGTTGCTAAACCCCATCTCCAACTATAAGTCCCCCAGTGCGGCGATTCGAATTGGACTGAAGATCGTTGACACAAAGAATAACCCGGATGGTTCTTGAAACGGTTTAGATCGGCCGATTTAATTAGGAGTCCGGTTCAACCACCCCTATAGGTGAGGAAATCGAAGTGTCGTCGAGGTATAATCATGATGTCTTCTCTAGTACTGCACCATTTCCTCAAAAAAATCGACATCCTCATTTATGATTTCACACTTCTGCTCAAGAGGAAAAAGTACTTTTCTTCGCTCTCTACTGTCTTTTATTTTCTGATCACATTTTGTCGTCTCTGCACCGCACTTTATTTAGCATTTTATATCTAGGTTCCTATTTCTCAATTAGTTCTTCATTAGTTTATTAGAAAAAGAAGGGCTTAATCCGTTGTTCTAGATATAAGGGGAAGTCAGTTGTTACTGTGTTATCTTCATTTGAGAACGGCTCTTGAGGCCGTCTAAACTTTGGTAGTCACATTAGTCTCTCTTCTTCGTACTTGTCGTTATGACTTTTAGAATTCTTATATGGTTGTTATTTTCCTTGCAGTGCGTCATCCGATTCGAAGTCCTACCCAGATAATTTTTCCGATTGTTGAAATTATAAAAACTCTCTGTCACCGTCGTTGGCCGGATATCAATCGTATGCATGTTGAAAATCTCTTGCAAGAATCCGCAAATGTAAATTTTTATATATAATGTCGTTGTGTAGTGTGTAGCGCGCGCTTTTGACTTTTAGTTGTCATGCGGTCCACTTTTCTTCGGGAAGCTTTCCCTCAGCCAAGTACATCTGAATCCCGTCTCGCCAATCCTTTTCTTTTGTGTTATCGTCCAAATTACCTAGAGTGGTATCAAGGTTAGCTGGTTCTGCTAGATCATCGTCGAGAGTGTTGATCGCAAGAAGCATTTGTGACGAGGGATCTTCGTCATTTGAAAGATTATTTTTTTTTGTATAGAGATACTCGGCTTGTTGATTGTTTCTACCGGAATTCGTCGGCGTAGTTTTGGATTTGGAGTGGATGCCAGAGAAGCGTGAGAGTTTGCTGGTGCATTTTCATTCCTCATAATGTCGAACATCTCAAAGGTTTTTGTGAGTTCATGAGTGCCTTAAGATAGGTTTACATCCATTCATTCTTTGCCTCATATTCTCCTTTAACTTGATTTAGGACGAGCTGAGAGTCGCAGTGAGCTTGTAAGTTCTTTATGTGATCTCTTTGGCTAATCTGAGGCAGGAAAGGAGAGCCTCATATTTGGTCGTGTTGTTAGATTCCATGAATCCAAAGCAAAAATACTGCTTGAGGACTTCGCCAGTAGGTGATAGAAGTCGTACTCCTACTCCTGCCTAACGTTTTGAGGAAGCACCATCGGCGAATAAATCTCATTCTTGTCGACTTCTTGAACGCTAACTTTTAGTTCTGGTGACAATTTAACGAGGAAGTCCGCTAGGATTTGAGACTTGGCACTTGTTCTATTGCGGTAGTCGATGTCCTATTCGCTGAGTTCGACATCCCACTTGGCTAGTCGGTCTGATTGACTTGGACTATGTAAGATTTTCCGAAGTGGTTGATTGCTGAGAACGACGATAATGTGAGACCGAAAATAGGGTCTTAGTTTTTGTGCCAAGATAACAACTGCGAGATCAATTTTCTCCATATTCGGTTATCGCGCTTCATCCCCGTCTAGCATTTTTCTAATATAGAAGACCGGATTCTGTTCGCCACGATCGTCACAGAAGAGAACCCCACTTATCGCGGTGCCTGAAACTGCGATGTATATGAAGAGTGTCTTGGTGTCCTCTAGTTTTGACAAGACCAATGGTTTGGAAAGATAATCCTTGAGTTGGATAAAAGATTCATGACATTTGTCGTCCCAAATGAACCTCTTATAGTCGCGAAGAAGCTGATAGAACGGCAAACATTTATCAGTTGATCGTGAGATGATTCGACTGAGAGCGGCAATACAACATGTGAGGCGTTGTACTTCGCATTTGTTTTTTTGGTGACGATAGATCAACAACGGCCATTATCTTCTTTGTATTGTCTTCTATTCCTCTTTGAGTGACAAAATAACCAAGAAATTCTCCAGACGTGACATTGATATACCATGGATTTTAGGGTTTTTAACCATGGTTTATGTCTTATTTATCGAGTCTTTTATTATGTTTTGGAGTCTTTTAGGTATGTTTACAGGTCTAGGTACGTTTGGAGCAGATTTGGACATTATGGCGCATTCTGGAGCATTTTGGAGCATTTACCCGAGAGGAAGATTTCACTGTCCAAAACAGAGATTTGCATCGATCGACACATCTCGTGCATCGATCGACACACATGTGAATCAGACTTATTCTCGGCGGTTTAATGAAAGAATTGGAAATTGCACTTTAGCCCAGAAGTTTCTCATAATTACAAAAAAGCTCCAGCCATGATTAGATCATTATATTAGGGTTTTTGAGCCATTGTTTTAGGCTACGCTTTACTTACGCTTTCATACTTTGAGCATAGAGATTTTAGAGCTTTTGGGGCTGATCTGAACCAGTACTGCTTCCTGCTTTTAAAGAAGATTTCGAACCCCTTTTATTCTTTACTCTCTATTTATGCAATTTATTCATTCATTGATTTGTGTTTCATTGATCATGTCTGAGTAGATTCATAGTTAGGTTTAGGGATTCTCTTATAGGTTTTCATGACTTGTTAGATTAATTTATCAGTTTAGGATTCATAACTTATTTGTTCTTCAACCTGAATTGTGCTTAATACTAGTTTCTAACCTGATCACTTAGAATCTAGACTTTAGGTTATTAAATTTACACGAAAGTGTAATTTAGAATCTGAACTATTTAGGTTGAGCAATTGAATTATCCGCAAAGAAATTTGGTTTTATTGAATTGTGAACAAATCAAACTTGCACTTAAGGCTAGCTTAATCTGTTAGGAATTGCAAAGAAATTTGGGTTTCTGCTATTAGACTTAGAGAATTCTCGCAATGAAAGTTGGTTAGTTCTATATCTATGTTTGAGTTCTAGAACCGAACTTAATTTGATCCTGACTGATAGTTAATCTGCTTGTCTGATTTCATGAGAACTCCCTAGACTAGACGCTTTTAGTACCTGCTTTTAAAACCACTCTTGCTACTGATTTACTTTCTGCTTTGTTATTTACTTTCTGATTAGTCTCACCTAGCTTAACTTGACATTCTACAATCTATCGTAAGGTCTATAGTCTATGTGGATTTCGATACCCTATATACTACTGTCACGTCTGTGCACTTGCAGTGTAGATCTAGGGATTAAAACTCTGATCGTATCAAGTTTTTGCGCCGTTGCCGGAAACTCTTTTGAGTCTTTGATAGATTTTAATCTAAAGTTTAGACTAGGTTTTTCGTTTTTTGTTTTTGTTACTAAATTCAAGTCTGATATCGCTTTGCATCGATCGACGCATCTTTTGAATCGATCGACACAAGGCGAATCCCGAGTTGAATCGATCGTTGTAGTGAAATTACCGACGGTTTATGCATAAGCGTGTGACCCGAAGTGATTCGAACGTGAATCTTGTGAATCTCAGACTTGAGGATATTGCTAGACTAGAGAGAACAAATAGAAAAGGTCAACGAGCAAGGATGGTGCAAAATCGCTTGATTCTGAGACCTGATGCTCAGGGTGTTCTGAGGGACGACCAGAACAACCAGTACAATGATGTTATGCATATGATTGATGCTGAGGGACGTGTAATCCCTGAACCTGAACCTGAACCTGAACCTGAAGGTCAAAGGCAGATGATAAATCCTCCTGCTAATGAGAGGACTCTAGCTGACTACAACCGTCCCGATGAGTTCCATGCTAACCGGTCAGCAATTGTACCTCCTGGATTTGAGAGGAATGACTTCGAGATCAAGACTGTCTATTACTCTCTTTTTAGACAGAATCCTTTCCATGGTCTCCCACATGAGCAACCCATGGACCATATTGACGAGTTTGAGAACTTCATCACTGGAATGAAGTACAATGGGGTAAACTATGACTACTTGTTTCTCAAACTTTTCCCTTATTCTCTCGCTGGAGATGCTGCAGCTTGGCTGAAACAACTTCCATCTGGGAAGTTTACTACTTGGGATGATGTGAAGAGAGAGTTTTGAGGCACTTTTATGATGATGCTCGCTCTGATCAGTCGAGACAGGATATTCTCACCTTTACCCAAGGTCCTACAGAGCCTTTTAAGTCTGCTTGGATGAGGTTTAAGAAGTACCAACGTGACTGTCCTCACCATGGATTCTCTGAAGTGACGCTGCTGGGCTTATTCTTCAGAGGTATTGATCTCCACTATCAATCTGCATTGGACAATGCTAGCAATGGAAACTTCAATACAAGGACTCCTGAGCAGGCTAAGACATTGATTGATAACTTGGTGATCCGTAATAGCACCAAGACTGCTGATAGGAGAAGGAAAGAGTCTGGTGGGAAGATAGATAATCTGGAGATTGCTGATATTAGGAACAAGCTGGACACTGTTCACAGTTTGTTGACTGCAAAGAAGGCTGTCCACTTTGCTCAGGATGTTGAGGTGTTTGGAGCTGAAGAAGATCACCAGGAAGAGGATGTGAACTACATCAATGGCTCTAGATTCCAAGGGAACATGTTTGGTAATCAGCAAGGTAATAAGTTCTTTAATGGTGGACAGAAGAGTGCTTTCACAAGCAACCAGAACTCTTCTGGATATGGACAGGCTGCTGTTTATCAGAAACCTTTTCAGCAAGGTAATCAGAGGACTTATGGATCATCCTCATATCAGACACCTCCTGCTGCTAATGCTCATGAGAGCAAGATGGAAGCAATGATGGAACAGTTGCTGAAAGGTCGGACTAAGACTGCTGTAGACTTCAACAAGAAGCTGGATGCTGTGTATGAAGATCTGAATGGGAAGTTTGAATCCTTGAGCACACATGTGAAAGAGCTTGATGCTTGGGTTGCGCAGATTGCTGGATATGTTAAGAGGCCAGATGGATCTCTTCCGAGATGAACTGATACTAATCCTAAGTACCAGTGCAATGCAGTGACGTTGAGAAGTGGTAAGGAGCTGTTTCCTGCCCAGAAAAAGCAGTTGAGCTTAGAAGAAATCGTGGAAATTGAAGAGATGGAAGATGAGATCCGAGGAATTTGCAATGCATCGATCGATGAACCAGTGCAACGATCGACGCAAGGCAAGAATGAGGATGCTGAACCTAAGCTCGACGCATAGGTCGTAACAAAATCACCTAGCAATGATCGATGCACAACCAGAAACGATCGACGCAAGGCGACTGCCGAGAGTTCAAACGCAGAGAAGCTGAAGAAGTCGAATGAAAGGGTCTACAAGCCTAAAGTCCCTTTCCCTAAGGACCCCAGGAAGGCTAAGAACAATAGGCAGTATGCTAAATGAAAAAAAGATCATTAAAAAGGTGAAGATTGAAGTGCCTTTGATTGACTCTATGCAGACTACTCCTGTGATGAAAAGATGTCTTAAGGACTTACTAGCTGGTAAATGGTCTGGTGAGGAGAGTGTAATGATGATCACAGAGGTATGTAGTGCAGTGATTCAGGGCAGAATTCCTGAGAAGTTGAAAGATCCAGGAAGCTTTGTGTTGGATTGTGGTATCTACAGGGAAAGATTTGAGAGATCTCTATGTGATCTTGGTTATAGTGTGAACCTTATGCCCTTCTCTGTTGCCAAGAGACTTGGGATGACAGACTTCCTACCCACTAGGATCTCATTAGTCTTAGCAGACAGAACAATCAGAATTCCTGAAGGAATATTGGAAGATGTGCCTATAATGATTGGCCAATGTGTGATTCCTACTGATTTTGTAGTTCTGCAGTATGGAGAGGAACCAAAGGATCCACTGATTTTGGGTAGGCCTTTCTTGGCTACTGCTGGTGCGATGATTGACTGCCAGAGAGGTAAGATAATTCTGAATGTGGGTGATCTGAAGATGAGCTTTGATATGGACAAACTAGTGAAGAGACCAACCATCGACGGACAGACCTTTTATGTGGATACACTCAATGATTTGGCTGCAGATTACTTTCATAAGACACATGCTGAGGATCCGCTAGAAAGAGCTTTACTAATCTCTATAATGGAGCTGGAGCTTCTGCAAGACGAGCCCGCAATTTGCTATGCGAGGCTAATGGATTCTGCTGAGCAAGTGATGCAGGTAGATGTGTCTGATGCGACGCTGCATCGATCGACACCTTTAGTGCATCGATCGTTGCATGTCGACAGTGATTGGGCAGAGGAAAAAGCCCCAAAAATTGAGCTGAAACAACTTCCATCCGGGCTAAGGTACGCATTTCTTGGACCTAATTCGACATATCCAGTGATTGTTAATGCTAGTTTTAACAACGCAGAGCTCACTTTACTGCTAAGCAAGCTGCACAAGCATCGCAAAGCTCTTGGCTATTCTCTTGATGACATTTCAGGTATCTCTCTGGAGCTGTGCATGCATCAGATACATCTTGAGGACGAGTCTAAGACATCTGTTGAGCATCAGAGGAGGCTGAATCCTAATCTTATGGATGTGGTAAAGAAGACGATCATGAAGCTCCTAGATGCTAGGATCATCTATCCGATTTCAGACAGCGATTGGGTTAGTCCAGTCCATGTAGTGCCTAAGAAAGGTGGATTTACAGTAGTGAAGAATGAGAAGAACGAGCTGATTCCTACAAGGACTGTGACTGGACACCGGATGTGCATAGATTACAGGAAGCTCAATGCTACGACAAGGAAGGATCATTTCCCTTTACCTTTCATTGATCAGATGCTGGAGAGGTTAGCAAATCACCCTTACTATTGCTTCCTCGATGGATATTCAGGTTTCTTCCAGATTCCCATCCATCTAGAGGATCTTGGAAAGACTACATTTACTTGTCCATATGGCACATTTGCATACCGCAGGATGCCTTTTGGACTTTGTAATATACCAGCCACCTTCCAGAGATGCATAATGTCCATATTTACTGATATGATTGAGGACTTTATGGAGGAGTTTATGGATGACTTTTCAGTCTACGGGTTATCTTATAATGAGTGCTTGGATCCGTGTAAAGTGCTAACTAGATGTGAGGAGAAGCATTTGGTTCTTAATTGGGAGAAGTGTCATTTCATGGTCAGAGATGGCATTGTTCTTGGACATAGAGTGTCTGAAGCAGGGATCGAAGTAGACCGCGCTAAGATTGAGGTCATGACCAGCCTTCAGGCGCCTGATTCTGTGAAGTCTGTGAGGAGCTTTCTTGGACATGCTGGTTTTTATAGACGGTTCATCAAGGATTTTAGTATGATTGCTAGACCACTAACTGCTTTGCTGTGTAAGGATACCAAGTTTGAGTTCACTGCAGATTGTCAGACTGCATTTGAACAGATTAAGCAAGCATTAGTGAGTACTACTATAGTTCAGCCACCAGATTGGGATTTACCTTTTGAGGTTATGTGCGATGCGAGCGATTATGTTGTAGGAGCTGTTCTGGGGCAGAAAAAGGACAGAAAGCTTCATGCTATTTACTATGCCAGCAGGACATTAGATGATGCGCAAAGAAACTATGCCACTACAGAGAAGGAGTTGTTGGTTGTTGTCTTTGCATTTGAGAAGTTTCCCCCTATCTTGTTGTTTCCAAAGTGATTGTGCACACTGATCATTCAGCTCTGAAGTATCTAATGCAGAAGAAGGATGCTAAGCCAAGATTGTTGAGATGGATTCTGTTGCTTCAGGAGTTTGACATTGAAGTGAGGGACAAGAAGGGAGTTGAGAATGGAGTTGCTGACCATATGTCAAGGATTCTGGTTGAAGAAGACGTGCCCATTAATGATTTCTTGCCCGAGGAGAACGTCAATATGATCGGGACAGTATTTGAGATGGATTTGGACAGAAATTTGCAGAACTGTCGGATTAATCGCATTGCGTCGATCGATGAAACATCTGTGACGATCGATACATGTGACATGGACGCAACGATCGATGATGCCATACGCGACGATCGTTTCAGTGCGGATACGAGCCCATAACCTTTTAAGGTTCAAATTGGACAATACGACTTCGAAGTTGATGCTGTCACAACGACTAATCGCCCCTGGTATGCAGATATAGCTAATTACCTGGCTGCAGAGACTGAACCAGATGAGTTAAAGGGGTATGCCAAGAAGAGGTTCTTCAGAGAACTCAGACGATACTATTGGGATGAGCCTTATCTCTACAAGCACTGTTCGGATGGTCTTTACAGGAGATGTATTGCTGAATCAGAGGTTCCTGATATCTTATTCCATTGTCATGGATCAGATTATGCTGGATATTTTGCTACTTTCAAGACTGTGTCTAAGGTTCTGCAAGCAGGATTCTGGTGGCCTACGATGTTTGCAGACGCTCATTCTTTTGTCTCTCAGTGTGATGCCTGTCAGAGGAGAGGGAAAATCAGTAAGAAGCATGAGATGCCTCAGAATTTCATTCTTGTGGTTGAGGTTTTCGATTGCTGGGGCATAGATTTCATGGGTCCTTTTCCCTCGTCCTATAGGAATAAGTTTATATTGGTTGTTGTAGACTATGTGTTTAAGTGGGTGGAAGCAATAGCTAGTCCAACCAATGATTCTTCAGTGGTCATTAAGTTGTTTAAGACCATCATATTCCCTAGATTTGGAGTACCTCGGATAGTAATTAGTGATGAAGGATCTCATTTCATTAATAAGGTCTTCGAGAAGCTGCTACAGAAGCATGGAGTTCATCACCGAGTTGTTACTCCTTATCACCCTCAGACTAGTGGGCAAGTCGAGGTCTCTAACAGACAGATCAAGAAGATCTTGGAGAAGACAGTTGGGAAGACAAGGAAGGATTGGGCAGCAAAGTTGGATGATGCACTATGGGCTTACCGGACTTCATTCAAGACGCCCCTTGGGACTACTCCCTTTCATCTGCTGTATGGAAAGGCATGTCATCTGCCAGTAGAGCTTGCACATAGCAGCATGGGTTGTGAAGCAGATGAATTTCGATCTTAAGTCTACTGCAGAAAAGGAGATTGGTGCAGCTTAATGAGTTGGATGAGATTAGGCATTTTGCTTATGAGAACTCAAAGCTGTACAAGGAGAGGACTAAAGCTTATCATAACAAGAAGATTGTCTCAAGGCAATTTGAGCCTAATGATCAGGTACTTTTGTATAACTCTTGTTTGCAATTGTTTCCTGGTAAGCGGAGATCAAGGTGGTCTGGTCCTTTCCCGATCAAGGAGGTACGCCCTTATGGAGCTGTTGTTCTAGTCAGCCATGAAGGTAAGGAGTTTACTGTGAATGGACAGAGGGTGAAGCATTATTGGGCTAAAGCCGAGATTCCTAGAGGTCAGATTCTGCCTCTAGATGATGCACCCTTTGCCTTATTCAGCTAAAACGTCAAGCTAATGACGTAAAAAGAGTGCTGAGTGGGAGGCAACCCACTGTTAGGTTCGTTTTTGTTTTCATTTTTCGTTTTGATTTGGTGTTTTTAATTTTCTGTTTTTGTGTGTGTTCAAAGGCGTGAGCAAAACAGGCAGAATCGCACTGCATCGATCGACACACTTAGTGCATCGGTCGACGCAGTTGCGATTTTCGGTTTGCCGATTCAATTGCGGTTCAGACACTGGTTATCTACTTAACCGTGGGCATAATCGCCTTGTATCGATCGACACGTCTCGTGCATCGATCGACACAGGCCGACGACAGGTAAGTGTTCTGACCATTTTTCGGTTTGTTTTCATTCCGATTTCTTCTTTTACCGATCCTAGGCTTGACACCACTGGGGACAGTGTGTTTCAAGTGTGGGGGAGGTAGCTACTGACGCACGCTTTTGTTTTCTTAGAGTCAGTCCAAATTTTTTTTATCGAGTCAAAACAGTTTAAGTAGGAAACAATGAATTTTTGAGAAGACAACAACACTTGCAGGAACTTAAGTAACCATTGGGATGAGCTTGCGGGATCAATCTATGAATATTAGAAAACCCAATGCAGATCAGCCTACTGAGGACACCCATATCACTTCAGGTATCAGAGGATCCTTTACTGACTTCACCCTTAATTTTGACTTAATTTTCTCACCTAAGGGCTTGGTATACCTTGGGTCGGATTCCTCTGTTAGTTCTGACACAGCTTGTAAACCTGTCCAAGTAAGGTTCCCTTCTCCCCTTCCATAAAGTAAAAAAAAAAAGAGATAATAATAAACTGAGGATGAGCTAGTATCTCCAAAGTGGTCGCGGGAGTGGTAGAGACCCCTATTACATCCTGTGCATCCATGGAATGTGTCCAAAGTACACCCCATAACGGGAAGAGCACTGATAAAAAAATGATACCCAATTGGGAAAAATCAGTTGCTAAGGAAGGGAAAAGAGAAGAAAGGAACCAGAAAAAGATAGTATGGTGGTCTAGAGCTAACAGAGTAAGAATCCATGTGCCCTTTGATCGATAATCCTTAGATGAGACTGCACTTAATAGCTTATAGAAGTCAGTAGGGTGAATTTGAATGCTTTGGATTGAATGTGGAGTTTACGCAGGACAGTTGCAAAGTGTGGGGGAAGTATATGTTGGTCTTGATGTCTTGCAGGTGAATCTTTCAGTGGCTTACTAAGGGGAATCTGAGTGTTGTTGCTTCTAAGATGAAAAGAGTTTCTGAAAGTTTTCAAACCTCTTCACCATATTCTAGTTCTCTGTTTTGCTTGAGGGCAAGCAAAGGCTAAGTGTGGGGGAGTTGGTATACCATGGATTTTAGGGTTTTTAACCATGGTATATGTCTTATTTATCGAGTCTTTTATTATGTTTTGGAGTCTTTTAGGTATGTTTACAGGTCTAGGTACGTTTGGAGCGGATTTGGACATTATGGCGCATTCTGGAGCATTTTGGAGCATTTACTCGAGAGGAAGAGTTCACTGTCCAAAACAGAGATTTGCATCGATCGACACATCTCGTGCATCGATCAACACACATGCGAATCAGACTTATTCTCGGCGGTTTAATGAAAGAATTAGAAATTGCACTTTAGCCCAAAAGTTTCTCATAATTACAAAGAAGCCCCAGCCGTGATTAGATCATTATATTAGGGTTTTTGAGTCATTGTTTTAGGCTACACTTTACTTACGCTTTCATACTTTGAGCATAGAGATTTTAGAGCTTTTGGGGCTGATCTGAACATGTACTGCTTCCTGCTTTTGGAGAAGATTTCGAACCCCTTTTATTCTTTACTCTCTATTTATGCAATTTATTCATTCATTGATTTGTGTTTCATTGATCATGTCTGAGTAGATTCATAGTTAGGTTTAGGGGTTCTCTTAAAGGTTTTCATGAATTGTTAGATTAATTTATCAGTTTAGGATTCATAACTTATTTGTTCTTCAACCTGAATTGTGCTTAATACTAGTTTCTAACCTGATCACTTAGAATCTAGACTTTAGGTTATTAAATTGACACGAAAGTGTAATTTAGAATCTGAACTATTTAGGTTGAGCAATTGAATTATCCGCAAAGAAATTTGGTTTTATTGAATTGTGAACAAATCAAACTTGCACTTAAGGCTAGTTTAATCTGTTAGGAATTGCAAAGAAATTTGGGTTTCTGCTATTAGACTTAGAGAATTCTCGCAACGAAAGTTGGTTAGTTCTATATCTATGTTTGAGTTCTAGAACCGAACTTAATTTGATCCTGACTGATAGTTAATCTGCTTGTCTGATTTTCTGAGAACTCCCTAGACTTGACGCTTTTAGTACCTGCTTTCAAAACCACTCTTGCTACTGATTTACTTTATGCTTTGTTATTTACTTTCTGATTAGTCTCACCTAGCTTAACTTGACATTCTACAATCTATCGTAAGGTCTAGAGTCTCTATGGATTTCGATACCCTATATACTACTGTCACGTCTGTGCACTTGCAGTGTAGATCTAGGGATTAAAACTCTGATCGTATCAGACATCGAAGGTGAATTTGGTCGTATTTAGCTTCATGATATACTGATTAAGAATACGAAAGCATTCTCTGAGGTGTCTAACATTTTGTGACGCGATAATTGTCCTGACTAGCATATTGTCGATAAAAACCTTCATTGGTGTGATGAGCTGGTTTGCAAACATATGGTTGACCAAGCACTGATAGGTTACTCCTGAATTCTTAAGGCCAAAAGGCATAACCTTGTAGCAATATATGCCACGATCTGTGATGAAAGCCGTCTTTTCGCGATCATCGGGATTCATAAGGATCTAATTGTAGCTTGAGAAGGCGTCCATAAATGCGAGAAATTTATTTTCCGCTAATGATTCCACAAGGCGATCAATGTGCGGAAATGGAAAAATGTCTTTCAAACAGGCTTTGTTGAGGTCCATAAAACCAACTCAAACCCTCCACTTATTGTTCTTCTTCTTGACGAAAAAGAGATTTGTCAACCAATCAGGGTATTTGACTTCTTAAATAGATCCTGCGACTAAGAGTTTACTGACTTCATCGTTGACGGCTTTGGCTCTCTCGGAGCCGAGCTTGCGCCTTTTCTGTTTGATCGGCTTGTATGTATGATCGACGTTGAGTTCATGAGTCGTGATGGTGGCACTGGTGCCTTTCATATCTTTGACTGACCAAGCAAACGTGTGGACGTTCTGTCGCAGGAAGTTGACAAGCTCCTTTTTGATGTCCTTAGAAAGTTTTGTCCCAATGCCTACGCTCTTGTCGGCATCTTATTCATCGATGATGGACATCTGAATAAGCTCCTTTTTAGCCCTTTGTTGCATTGCTCGGCATCGATCATGCATGAAGTTGCTCAAATTTATGCTCCATGAGAAAACATGTTCGACTAATTCTTTGACTACCTCTGATCATCTGAATCATGTTTTGTGTTGGGAAGTTCAAACATTGATAAGTCGACGGTGCTGCGTTCATGACATCTATCCAAGGTATGCCTAGGATCACGTTATAGATTGCCGACTTGTCGATGACTAAGAACTTGACAAGCTTTGTGACTCCACCGACGTACACAAGCAACTTGATTGTACCAATTATATAGGTTGTTTCGCTCGTGAAAACTGTAAGCGGTTTGATGGTTTGTTTGATGTCGTCGTTTTTTATCTCCATTTTCTTCATAGTTTCTTTTAAGATAAAACTGATGAGGCTGCTAGTGTCCACTAGGATACGAGATTCCTCTCAAGTGCCGATGAAGAATTCAGTCACTAGGAGATTGTTGTAAGGCAGATGCGTACCCGCAAGATCGTCGTCAATGAAGATGACGGGTGGTTTGCTAGTGTTCGGTCGTGGAGCGCTTTGTGCGGCAATTGCCTTGCGTATGCCTTGTGTTTGTAATCCTTGATTGACTTAACTGAATCGTTGACAGTGAGCAATCCGCCCATAATCATGTTGATCGTTGTACGGCTCAAGGTGCCTGATCGTCGTTAACATGATCTTTGTTGTTGTGTTTCGTGGCATAAATGTACGAATAACGGCACTGCTTATTTATTTTCTTAGGCGATCGATCTTCGCGTCGGTCATCATTCTTTTCTTGCCGCTCATAGTCATCGCGTTGTGCGGCGATTCTAAGTTCTTCTATGGTGGTATGCAACTTGCCTTTCTGAAATTGAAGAACAATGTTTCTTGAGATGACGACATGATGCCGTGTTGTGTGACATTGTTTTGTGATAATCATAATAGCGTTGTGAGCTTTTGCGTTCCGAGGACAAAGGCCATGGTGGTGACAATTTTTCTTTCGCGTTGCAAGTCTACTTATTCCATGGTTTGGATGGCAGACGCTGAGTGTTGTCGTGGCTCGCAGTAGTTGCCACTTTGACGGTCGACTTAGAGGTCCCGTACTTCTTGGCCAAAGCCTCTTTCTCTTAATCAAAGTCTATGAACTTGTTTGCTCGGTGAAGGGCGTCTTCGAGCGTGTATGGTTAAATGAGATGGATTTCCTGGTGGAAGGGGGTCTCAAACCATCCAGTTTTGAAGAGCATTGACGGCGAGGTCGTCTGAGATCGTCACACATGAGACGACGTTCTTGAATCTTTTTATGAAAGTTTGTAAAGTCTCTTTTGGTCCATGAGACATTAGATAAGAGGGAAGAAAGGGATGCATCTCTCCATGTATATGAAGTGATGTTGACCCGTGACAACTGTTAGAAAATGTCGATTTGATTCCTCCTAAAGGTGTGAGAACCATGTGAAGGCGGCTCCTTCCAAACTTTCAACGAATAGCTAACGGTACCTTGCATCCCTTTATTCTGACGCGAATCGAGCTTTGTCTGCCGCTATTTTGAATGAGGTCAAATGACTAGTGGGATATGTGTTGTCGTTGTAAGTGGGCAGTTTGATCTTTTCGGGGGTGACGTACATGCGCATTAGTGATATGAAACGTGAACGGGGTCCTATGAGTTTCTTCAAGTACCCGATAGATCTTCGACACCGATCGTTTTATGTGGTGGACCACATTTTTCATGTCCTTGATATTGTCTTTTAATTCCATCAGCTGATGATGGTAGTCGTCGTCCTGGTCTGATTCTAGGGTAGATGTCGCCTGAACGGTGTTGTATTCTGGAGATCCATAACTTGTTTCCTGGTGACACCATCCTTTGTTCTATGAGGGATGGTCCGATGTGACTTGGATGGTTCCCTTGATCATTGTTCCGATTGCAGTTTATCTTCCTCGGCGTATAATTCATTGACTTGCGCGGTGGTTTCTCTTATCAATTCATGTTGAACGTCGATCTTTGCTAGAAGCGTTGCATAGATGGAGTCGGACTCGATATGTTTCTCCGTATCGTCTGTCGGTGGAATATTTTCCCCTTTCTTCGGACGTTGATTGGTCTTAGGATCTTTGGTCCGATCGTTCTCTTCATGGTCATTGGTTTCCTGATCGCTGCCGTCGTGATCGCTAGGTTCATGATCACTGAGTTCGACGTCGACCATTTATGTCCTTTTTAGATATGTGTTGTCGGTTATCTTTGAGCGTCGTGTTTTGAAGACTGAAGAAATCCCCACAGACGGCGCCAATTGTAAGATCTCAATTCTGCCTTTCTAAAGATAGAAAGAATTTTAGGGTTTTAATTAGAGATTTTATAAAGCTTTCTTTAACGAGCTCGACAGATGACAATGAAATTAGGGTTTAGACTAGTTTTCTAGGAGAAAACGAGCGGCAGAACAAAATGATTAGGTCGTCGAAAAGCCATTCAAAAATTAATCTTTCAAAAGATTTCAGAAGACTCTAGTTTTGTATGAAAAGTGTATATTGTTGACGTATCTTAGAACGACGAGCTTAAAACTCTTATATAAGCTACAAAGTCGGTGTAAAATGATAAAGTTCAAAAAGAATAATAAAATATTTCATTTATGAACGGTGAGAATTTTTAAGCGAATTTTATACACGGCTTGTCCTCTACGCATATTGTTCTCTCTTTGTTGTCGTCATCCGCGCCGACTTATCCGTTTTCTTTTTATTTTGGAACGACTTAAATCCCTAAATGAAAGACGATGCTTAACTTATTTCCGACAATAACCTAGAATTGTGAAATGATAGACATGAAGATTTATTTAGATTAGATGACAAATATTTAGGCATAAATGTAATGACTGATTTAATTTGTTGTATCATTTAACATCTATAATAGATATATGCGTATATGTGGTATATTAATGATTAAGATGTGAATATTTATATAGAATCCAAAATAATGGTCGCTGGATATAAAAATCATTTTCATGAATCCATAGAAAAACAAAATAATGTTATAGAGAAAATATTATATCTAGATAAAAATGATTGCCTTCAAGTGGATAAATTTTTCAAAACGTTTTTAAACTCACTTAACTTGGTACGATCCTGGACGTTATCTTAAATACCAACATAATCATTCTGATTAATTTGTCATAGACCCAAGTTCTTTTATAATTATACGACGATTAATCATATAGAAAACTAGATCATATGATCATAACATTGACAATAAAAATCAAGCTAAAGCTTTCGATATTGGTTTCTTATTTCTTTTTCGTAATAATTGTATTGTTTGGAACCATTGCATTTAATTAGACTCGTAATGTTGTGATAGATTTACATATTTTATATATAAATAGTTCAATACATTTAATTTACTTGGAAAAATATGAATGTGATGCATACCTATAAAGTTTGGCAACACACAAAATGGTCCCCCGTGTTACTCTTCCCCACCTCAAAGCCTTCAAAGATTGTGAAAATCAAACCCTTATCCTCTTAAATCTTTAGTTTTTTTTAAAGAGAAAATAAAGTTGTTTCTTTTTTTTCGAATTCACAATCTTTAAAGAGATTTTCACAAAGATGCCAAAAAAAAAAAGAAAAAAAAAGAAGAGATTTTCACAAAGCCGTGGCGCATAAAATTTTCAGGTGACCGGTACATTTATTTTCAAAGAGCAGTTCATTAGAAATATATAATCTTTATTTTTTAATTAGTCATGGTTCTGTATTTGGGAGATCTTATGAACGAAAAATCAATAAACAAGACTTTTCTGTATTTTATACATTTTACAATACGGATTTTTATCACTTATATAACTACTTACAAAATAACAAAACTTATTAATTATATATATTTTTATTTGTTTTTTTAAGTTATTAAAGCTGAGATATTAAGGAAAGATATATACATAAGAACATAAAAAAGAAGTTGGAATTTGGCCGGTAAAAAAGTGGTGTTTTTCAATAATTATAGTATAAAGCATTTTCGATGACAATAAAAGTTACATATTTTTCAAGAATTATCAGCTTATTGTATAATGTTTGTTATAATTATATTCATAAAATCTTGTTTCATAAATTTTAATATATTTTAATAAATTCTATAAATAAAGAAAAAGAAATCTTGTAAAAAAATCTTGAAAGACCAATACAAGATTACTTTTTTGAACTAAAGCTTTCATATAAGGATTTTTTGGACCAATACAAGATTATGGTAATGTCCCAATAACGACCTTATTTCAGTCATATTAAAATATTTGCAACAGAATTATCAGTATCACGGAATATCCGCAATGGCCTTATCACGAAATATCGACAATGGTTTTATTGCAGAATATTCGCAATGACCAAATCCATTCGCAGTAGCTTATCAATTCACAGAACATTACCAAATCCATTCGCAGAACATTATCAAGCAAAACCAAGAGCAATACAAACTCAATATCAATAATTCATGGTAGCTTATGAATTCGTAGAGTATTACCAAACCCATTCACATAACATTACCAACATACCTTTACTAATGTTGAGTGTTCATACTCTCAAACTCTGAAAAAGATAAACATTTAAATAGACCAATTAGACTTCGGATTATATACAAATAATGAAAATTTAAACCAAAAGAAGATCGAGAACACACATACCTTTTTCAAGTTTATCCATCATTTCAACTTCAGCTAGTATATGTTCATTTGTGAGGACATTTTCACCTAACTTGATGTCAGCCTGCAACCACTGTTCAGTACACATCAGAACCTCTATCATATAGTGAGTTACACAACTTCTATACGGTTTTAATATCCTACCACTAGTGCTAAAAGCACTTTCTGATGCCACATATGAGACTTGCATTGCAAAGAGATATCTTGCAATTTCTGCTAAGACATGATACTTTATTTTGTGTACCTTCCACCAAGAGAGTACATCATACTCAATCCCCATCAAAAGCTCAACCGGTTCCTTCAAATATATCTCCAACTCATCCCTTGTATCCTCTCCTGTTTCAGAAACAAGCTCCTTGTACATAAAATCCATGCTCTCATACCCACAATTTTCGGGAAAAAACTCCATTTTATCCACCACTTGATCTTGACTCTCTTGAGTTGCTGGACCACTCGAAGATGAAGCCTGATTTGACTGCGATGATTGTACACTTTCGGCTCTAGTGAAACAGTTGTTGTACTCCCTAAATATGCATGTCACACGATCACTAAACTGCCCTTCCCATACAACTTCTCAAACACACAGCTTTGCAAAACCCATCTTCTTCCTAGGATCAAACAAAGTGGCAATGATCAACATCTTATTCACGTTTTTGATGCCATCCCAGTACTTCATAAACTTCTGCAGCATATCCTCTGCTTTTAACTTCCAATTTGCATATAAGCTACTCGGCAATATGGTCAGATTCCTCTGAATTTTCACTATCTCGCCATAGCATTTCTATGAGTTAACTTTAGATGAAGCAGAAACAATCAATGTACTGTTGTAAAACATGACCAAGAATCTCAACAACTTCTCCACTGCATTCCAGTCACTGGTAGCAGGAGGTCCACACCTCTTAGTCCCATTTTCTACTTACAAGAAATAGTCATTGTACAACCTATCCTCTGCTTCCATCCTATTAAAATCCACCCTTAATTGTAAAGCTCTAGACAACATGAGAAATGTCTAATTCCACCTAGTATTTACATCCAGAGGCAAGCTACCACAAGTCATCTTCCCAGTATTAACTCTAAAATCGAATGCTTTCAACCGGTTAGTAGATGAGCTAACATACTGAACTGCATTGCGTATGGCCAACACATTATCACTTAATTCAATCAAACAATCCCTTGTTATCAAGTTGATTATATGTGCAACACATCTCAAATGCATGAAATTCCCATCTAACACCAACGCATCAGGAGAAAGCAAACTGAATTCATCATGAAATCTCTTAATAGCAGAAGTGTTAGCAGTTGCATTGTCTATTGTGATGCAGAACACTTTCTCAATTCCCCATTCAGCTAAACAGACTAAAAGGACAGCTGATATGGTCTGACTTTTATGATATGTAACATACTTGAAGCCAATGATTAGCTTATTCAGCTCGCAAGTTTCGTCCAGAAAATGTGCAGTGATTACCATATAACTTGAACCTGTCAAGAATGAAAGTTAGAACTATACAACAACGTGTAAGATATTACACGTTAAAAAGAAACTACTAATATTATAATTTACATGTAACTTGGGAAGCCCAAATATATGTGGTAAGGGAAACTTTCTGCTTGTTAGTGTAGAGCCACTTCTTTAGCATTTCTTTCTTCTTGACATACATCTCCACTATGTCTCTAGTCGCATTCCTTCTTGAATGAGGTTTATAAAGATTAACCTCGAATGAAAAAAGCAAGAGTATATCAGAAACATTAGAAAATCAGAAACAAATCATGACAAAATAGAGTAGCTTACCTTATTGTAAAAGTGTTTCCAGGCCACTTTCAATAAATTTAAGAGGCAGCTTAGCTAACACCAACAACTCATTTGAGGCTTTTCTGAAAGTAGGCTCTGACACTTTGGAATTCTTCAAATTTCCTGCTGAACTCACAGTAGGTTGAGTATTGTCTTGGCCAGCTAACCATGTTTTGTACTACTTGCAGATTACCAAATACTTATGAAGGTTCGAAGTTCCTGATTTTGAAGCACATGAGAATGTCTTCTGGCAGTAGTGGCAAATGCACCTATCACGACTCTCCTTTGTTCTAGTGTAGTGTGCCTACGCATCAGACCTTGTAGTAGGTGCTTTCATTACTTTGTTTAGCTTCTTACTAGCTCCACTTGGTACATCTGCTTCCTTTCTTTTTCATTTCCTATCGACTGTTTGTTGGTCTTGCCTTGGCTTCCCATTTATGCATCTTTGTCAACTTCATTGTTTTGTGGGTTTTGAGATGATGAAGAATCAATCTGCAAAAAACAAAGCAAACAAAGAGCCGTATTAGTTATGTTCATGTCAAATGGTGATTCAAAAAGTGTATTACCAAATAAGATCAAACACACGAAATTTAACTATTTAACAACAAAGCAAGCGTCTGAAACTAACAACAAATTAAAAACTATTGGTTATCAAACATGTTAGCTATGAGTGTGAAATTTAATAAGCCGTATTACTTAAGTTAACAACAATTAACCCTACTAACCAGTAAATCAAAAAGCATGTCGATGTCGTATTACATGTTAGCTACTGGTTAATGTATTACATGTTAAAAAACAAAGCAAACAAAGTTTAAAACAAGCTGTATTACATGTTAGCTACTGGTTAACGTTCATGTCGATGTTGATGTTTACAACCACTTGTCACGGACTAATTCTCGTGAACCCAATCCGTGCGGCCTTAGTAGATTTCTCTCTTGGAAGTGCTAAGTCAGCCTCACCCAAATTCGGACCTTGGTCTATAGAGAGAGAAATAGACGTTTTAGAGAGAGAAACTAGAAAAACTCTTTATTAGGAAAAGATTTGGATGATTACAAATGAGGGATCCCATCCTTATTTATACAAAATTGCCTCCACAATGGATGGCTAGGATTAATTTGATCTAAGGGTGGAGATTGATCATCTATATCCTTCCACATTATTCTCTACTTCTCTAAGACTCTCTTGGACATTCTAAGACCTTCTAGATCCTTCCACATTATTGTATACTTCTATAAGACTCTCTTGAACATTATAAGACCTTCTACCATGTTCTAAAGACTTCTAGAAACTTCCGGAGAACTCCAAAGAACTTAAGCTAAAGAAACAAGTTCAAAAATGGCTAAGTCTCGGAGCATGAACCTCCTGGATCGTCCTTATTCTGCAAAATTCTCCAAACGGAAATTCTGGGCGTGATATTCTCCCCCACCCATTTCGGCGACGTCCTCGTCGTCGTGGATGATCTGCTTCCGTTCCGCCCTTCCCATCTCCCGAGTCGTCCCACGAACCCAGCTCGATCCTTGACCCGGATGGTTCCATTTCATCCTTCCAGCTTTCCCACGTCCTGCTTGCTCCACTCTTGCTCCATCTTGGACGTGGTTGACTTGATCCTTCTTCATTTTCCCGGTAAGTATCGGCCTATCAATCACATTCATCGCCGTGACCCGCTGCGTTCCACCCATCTTCATACTTATTGTTGGGATCATGCATGCCGCACTCTTCTCAAGAATGCACAAAGTGTTCAGTGAAGACATTGGGACCGCCCCAACTTGGCCCATGAAGTCAAGCCCGATCATGACCTTGTAGTCGTCCATCGGAATCACCGAGAAGTCGGCTTTCCCCTTCCACGTTCCTACCCAAAGATCCACCCCTCGTGCAATCCCGGTTAATGGTCGTGCCTTCCCGATCACGTCTTTACCCAACGCTCATTCTTGATCCATGTTAACCCAAGCTTCTTGGCTTCTCCTTCGGATATGAAGTTGTGGGATGCTCCAGTGTCCACCATTGCCTCGGTCTTTTTCCCATTGATCCGAGCTTCCACATACATCAGCCCCTTGCTTGATTGTTTCGGCTCCGGCTTGGTCATTAAGGCGTTGAGCAGATGTAAGGACCCCAACATTGCCGGCTCATCCTCTTCTTCGTCCTTCTCATCCTCAACCCGTTGCTTCTCAAGTATCGCGCTCATCGACCCAAGCTTCGGACAGTCCTTGTACGAATGCGCCCCCTTGCATATGTAGCACCCTCCTCTAAGGGTGAATGCCTTCTTCTTTTCTTCCAACTCCTCCCGACTCGAGCTCTTCCCGAATCTTGAGTCAAACTTCCCCGGTTCACGATCATGTCCTCGTTCGTCCCTCCATGGACTGGTGGGTCTAGAACTTCGATCTTCTCCCCCACCTTTTACCGAATGTCCATCTTGCCTCTCATGGGTCTTGGACTGGCTATCATTGGAATAATCAACCAACGACTCGGCTGCTGCTATAGCCTCGTCGACCGTTTTGACTCCCCGCCTATGCAACTCTTGCGTGGCCCAATTTTGGAGTCCGTCCACAAAGTAGAACAGCGAATCCTTGTCTGACATGCTTGGAATCTGCAACATCAGTCCGGTGAACTCATTCACATAGTCTCGGATTTTACCTCTTTGTCGAAGCTCTCTTAGCTTCCTCCGGGCTTGATAAACGACGTTCTCCGGGTAGAACTGCTTCTTAAGATCCCGCTTGAACTCGACCCACGTCTTGATCTGGACAGTGCCCCGCTCGATCTCCGAGTGCCTTCTTCTCCACCATAGCATGGCAGTCTCGGTCATATAGGAAGTCGCAGTCTTGATCTTGGTCGACTTTTCCTTCATGCCAATATTCTCGAAATACGTCTCCATTTCCCACAAGATGTTCTCAACCCATTGAACTTGGACAGCCTAGGATACTCTATCCAAGCCAGGTTAACTTCAGGGAACGCGGTAAGCCCTTGAACGACGGCCCTTTTTCACAACGCCAAGTCTCCCTTCACTTGATCGAATTCATCCTTCATCGACTCGACCCCGTCAAGCCTTCCCAACATTGCTTCCACATCCCTATGCAATGTCTCGATGGCCACCGTCGTCTTCTCTTCAAATCTTGCGATCCGAGTGTCAGTCTCGATTGTGTAATCCTTAGCCCGTCCGAACTCTTCGAACGCGGTTTTCTCCAACTCGGAAACGACCCGCTCAAGTCGTTCCAACCTTGAACTCACGCCTTCCATGCCTTATCCCAACATTCCAACGGTCTCTCCCAATGACTCCAGGGTCAAAATCTCGTTCAACTCGTCCTCCTGGATTGATGACGTGTCGTTAGAACGGTCATCGGTAACGTTGGAGTTGTTGGCAGCCTTCCTAGATCCCTTAGCCATTCTCCTTACGTCACAACTCCTTCTTTGTACCCCTGGTCGAAACCAGGCTCTGATACTACTTGTGACAGACTAATTCCTTGTGAACCCAATCCGTGCGGCCTTAGCAGATTTCCCTCTTGGAAATGCTAAGTCAGCCTCACCCAAATTCGGACCTTGGTCTATAGAGAGAGAAATAGACGTTTTAGAGAGAGAAACTAGAAAGAACTCTTTATTAGGAAAATATTTGGATGATTACAAATGAGGAATCCCACCCTTATTTATACAAAATTGCCTCCACATGGATGGCTAAGATCAATTTGATCTAAGGGTGGAAATTGATCATCTATATCCTTCCACATTATTCTCTACTTCTCTAAGACTCTCTTGGACATTCTAAGACCTTCTACCACGTTCTAAACCTTCTAGAAAGTTCCGGAGAACTCCAGAGAACTTAAGCTAAAGAAACAAGTCCAAAAATGGCTAATTCTCGGAGCCCGAACCTCCCGGATCGTCCTTATTCCGAAAAATTCCCCGAAGGGAAAGTCTGGGAGTGACACACTGCTAAGTTCAAAAATCAAAATCAACATTTACAACAATCAACGTTCATGTCGATGGTGATTCAAAATTCAAAGAAAACGAAGATACGTTCACGTGAAATGGTGATTCAAAGAAACTACTAAGTTCTTAAACATCTATCAAGAATCTACTAAGTTCTTAAACATCTACCAAGAAAATACTAAGATCTGGACCAGTGTTTCAACGACCAAGCCAGTAATAGGAAAACCACTTTTCATAAAGTGTAAAACCGTTCATATCCTACTAACAATTAGTTAACAAAGACCCAGCAGACAAACAATAAATACAAAAAGACAACACTAAACCTGATAAAGTTAGTGGATACCTATTTGTTTACTTGATTTTGTGCAGTAGATTGAGGAACATAGCATAAACTTAGGCGAGAAAATGCAGAAAGGAAAATGGACTACGCAAGGTTCTCCTCATAAATCATAATATGCAATTACCGAAAACAGCATATAAGCATTCTCTATAAAAATAATAACAATAGCTATGGGGATAAGATATTTCATCCACAGCCGTTGAGGTGCTTCTGACTTGATAAAAAAATAGGAATTCGAACCCTAGAATCCCCCAAAATGCATATGTTCACTGGCTCCAATTCGAGCAAAATCTAAGTTTTCAATACAATCATTTGAGAAAAATCTAAGTTTTCAAAAAAAAAAAAATCACACTTACTCAACTGTCACATATGCCTTCAAATACGAATACAAACACACTAATCTTGTTCCATCAGTGTTCCACTTTCTCACAAAACAAATAGATGATACGAACCAGAGACTATAATTACCGTATTCAAAATCTTGTTCGGATGATTACATGCGATTGATTTCTTGAAGTATCCGGCGAAATAGGTTGAGATTCGACAGTTTAAAGGCTCGGATTTGACTAATAGGACCACGATTATATAGAAAATAGGCTAGGGAATCCATCACGAAGTATATGGGAAGTGGATTTGCTTGATTTTGGGAGGTGAAGATATGCCGAAGAAAATGGAAACCAAAAAGATTTAGGGATCGTGGGAACTAGGGTTAAAAACGGATTATCCATATATCTGAACGGGTTTTCGGTTTCCACCCGACCCGACACTCATAATACTTTATAAACAGTTCCATTTGGGTATTAGCTGAGATCCGAACCCGATCAGATTTTGGTATGGATTCGGTTCAGGTTTTCGAGTTCAGATAGTATGCCCTGGCCTATAAATGAGATTTAGAGCCAATACAATAGACCTAATAGAGATTACCAAGATCACGGGTACCAATTCCTGAATTCAGTTAGGATTCGTAGACCCTATCTTAATTCTTATATTAGCTATAGATATTTTGATTAATAAATAAATTACTCCATATATATTTTATGTGTGTTTACATAATACTTCAACAAACCAGTTATTTAATCCCAGAACACATATAAATCAATACACATAGCTAATAATTAATGAGATAAATAGTATACTAAAACTATCTTACAAGAATTAACTTTTAATTGTTTGTGTGTGTTTGTAACCAAAAATGTAGATTTTATAGGTTTTCAATAGTTGATCTTTTTTTTTTACAACAATATTAATAAAAAGAACCTAACTATCTATTTCCCATGATGGTGGTTCCGGTCCAATATGAAAGCTCCATGACTATGTGAGACGTGATCTTTTTATTTAATTTAAAAGCAGGTAAACAATGTTTGCTCTAAATACTTTTAGATGGTGTTATTTAATATGTGATTTAAAATTAATTTTTATCAATTTTATAATTTGCTGTTTTCAATTAATGATTGTAAATCATGTTTTAAAATTCAGTGTTATTTGATATTTTATTTATAAATTATAACTAAAAGATTTAAAATTTGGTATTATTCAATTAAAATTTTAAACATATTTTTAAAATTCAATGTTATTTTAAATTAAATAACTTTTAAAAGATTTATATTTAGAGTTTTTAAATTTTTGTAGAAATTCATCAGTAAATAATTAAAAACAAATTCTAAGCTATACTAGAAAGATTTTAGAATTTACATACATCAGTACTTAAAACTAATACCAAATTTTAAAATTATGATGATTATAAAACTTTAGAAAATTGAGTTTAAATCTATAATTGAATAACATCTTCTTAGTTTTTTTATAATTTTAATAATTTCGTGGAATGGACAAATTACATAAAAAACAAAAGTATTGCTCACAAATCACAACATAGCATCATTAGTTGGAAAGCTTAGGACCATGTTGTTCATAAATGCCACGTGGCTTAATGGCTGCATCTCCGGCGGACATCAAGGCTTTTGAACCCTTTTCATTTGGTGTGTTTTGATAAAAACAAAACATCAAGTTTTTTTTTGGTTAAATACAAAACATCAAGTTGAATTAATTGGTTAACCAATCCAGAACATAGGTGTGCTGCAGTAAGGTAAACACACTGTTGGAGATATAGATTTAACATCCTTTTATGGTTTGACCCAATAGTTAAACAACCCTTCAAATATTTGGTCCAAATAAAAAAAAATCGACCCAATACGAAATAGCATGGTGTTGATGAGGTAACTCGGAGATGACGACTTGGCCGACCTACACTAAAAAAGATAAATGTGTTAATGGAAAATACACATATTTATGCAAAAAAATACAAATTTTCTTAAAAAAGGAAAATCTATATTAGTTCGAATTTTAAAAATAATATTAAAGAAAATAAAAAAAAACTCTAGATTCTCTGATATAAATATTATTTCTCTGCGGATGAAAATACTAAATTGACAAATCACACATTTGTATTCAAATCCTAGAGCTAGCGAGTAATCTCGGTTTCAGCTTTTAACCTAATAAAACTAGATCTTCCGGTCCTCTTTTTTTCATCTAAATGATTTTCTATTTATTATACAAGGATGAGATACATCGGTCGGATACATGGATGGGATACAACACTGGAAAGGAACACAATCCTTCCAAAGACAAAGCCGGCAATATTCACAGAGCGAACATCCCGGAGACAAAGATGAAATACGAAAAAAACACAAGACTAAAGACACAAACAAGACTAGAAACAAGACAACCACAAAGACGAAAAACTAAGACCAATTGATACAGTCAAAATATTATTGGAAGCGAAAAACTAGCACGAATAACTTCTTGGCATGACTATCTACGAATAACTTTTTGGCATAACTTCTTGGCATAACCTAATAAAACTAGATCTTCCGGTCCTCTTTTGTTATTTGCTTTTCGATCATTTAATTCTTATTATTTAAATCTCTTATTTTAAAATCAGTTTATTTAATTAATTATTGTAATTCTCTGAATCAACACATACAAATCATAGATATAAAATGGACGGAACTGTGAATTATGTTTATCCATGTCTGCGAGACAAATCAGATAAAGGAAATTCACAGATTTCTCATATCTTCAGACAAAACTTGGCTTAATAAAATTGGCAGATGACAAAACGATGAACGAAGTTTAGGAATTAAACATATTGTTAAAATATTTATTTTTACTGTAACCGTAACTGCATAAATGGTATAGTTAAGATATTTTCAATGTAAAACTATATATTTTATTTTAGAATAGAGTTATTTCAAAATATAGTTAATTTATTTTGTTCAATTCTATTTTATTTTTTACTTCAAAATAGAATAATGAACAAACAAATAGAATAATTTTTTTTTTATTCTAAACATAAAATATATTTTTGTATTCCACTTTGCAATTAAAAATGAAACAGAGTTATATACCCACTAATATATATATATATATATATATATATATATATATATATATATATATATATATATATATATATATTATGGTCTTGCAGAAAAATATTTAATTTTTTCAGAAACATAATAAGATTAAACAGTGCTGCATAATGGAGTCACTGGAGTTGCTAATCTAGTCAGGGGACGATTTGGCCTTTTTTCTCTCTCCTTCTCCCTTGCTTCTCCCTAAGGTTTCGAAGACGATCCTCTGCCTCCGGCGGCGGCGAGCTTCTGACTACACCTAGCTCTTCGCCGGTGTGGTGTGGTGAGCTTGCTGCCTCTCCTCTCTGTACAGTTTTTTCTCTCTCTCCTTCGGCTTTGGTGCTCCTCTCGGCGGTAGCTGATTTTCTGCGACGTTGGTCTCGTGCGGTTCGTTCTCTCCGCTTCCAGCGTGATAGCTTCTCTCCGGTGGTGTTTAGTGTGTCGTCGTCTCGGTTGCTCGGGCTGCCGTTTCTTTTGGTTTGGGTCAAGGTTTTCGATTCAGCCATTGGAGTTTTGTAGCCGGCGTTCGTTCAGAGATGAAGCGGAGCCGGAAATCGTTGTCGGCGATTTGCTTATCTCCTCTTCGCAGGATGTAACACGTGGCACCTGGGTCCCACGTCCACGGGTCAAGTGGCTCTTTCTGCAAATCCAACATGTTTTCTCCTCGGTTGCCTCTTCAACTCATTGGGCGGTTTGATAATTGGGCCTATCTCTTAGCACAGTCCATTTGTCTCTTTTTGTCTGAGACTTGTCTATGCGGTGGTTTTAGGTGGTCATCGGTTAGTTGGGTATTATTGGGAGTCTAGCAGGCGGATTCCAAAACCTGTGTCAGGGTCATAGCGGTTTCCGAGAGGTCTGTGCTATTTTGTGTTCTCGTGGCTTCAATAGAGTGGAAGCATTATAATGAGACATCGTAGATAGTCATGCCAAGAAGTTATTCGTGCTATTTTTTCACTTCCAATAATATTTTGACTGTATCGATTGGTCTTAGTTTTTCGTCTTTGTGGTTGTCTTGTTTCTAGTCTTGTTTGTGTCTTTAGTCTTGTGTTTTTTTCGTATTTCATCTTTGTCTCCGAGATGTTCGCTCTGTGAATATTGCCGGCTTTGTCTTTGAAAGGATTGTGTTCTTTCCCAGTGTTGTATCCCATCCACGTATCCGACCGATGTATTTCATCCTTGTATAATAAATAGAAAATCGTTTAGATGAAAAAAAAAAAAAAGGAGTTGCTAATCTAGTAGTATATATATACGTCTGATACGTCTGCGTCCTAGATAAGGTAACATATGTTTTTTTTTAATAACTGAAATCTATACAATTAAACTCCTAATCCATTGTTTCTATGATTTGACATTTAAACCAATCCCCAAAAAGACCAAAGAGGCAGAGAAGAGCAGTTTTGTTTGTGCCTGTGCATAGTCTCTTTGTAATTTTACACATCAAAAGCAACGAAAGCTTCAAACTTTCCTTTCTCCTTTCTCTTTCACTGCAATTTTTTCCTAACCCATAAAAAAATTGAAGGAGCAAAGAGAAGAAATTGAGGAATCAATTCCCTGGGTTCGAGGTTTCTTTCCCTCTATTCTCACTTAAACTCTCACCACAAACTCGCGCTCCTTCTGTGTGGGTGTTCCAAATTCTCAGGAGGGTACATTGAGTATGTTCTCTTCTTTGCACATTCACTTTACTCTTTCAAATCGATTTGGTATCGCTTTACCTTCCACCGATCATCTTATTGAATGTTGTTTTGGGTTAAGTATTGGTGAGGAATTGTCGAAATTTGGTTTCATATATGTGTTTGATTTGGGAACATACTATTAGGGTTGGCTAGTGAATAAAGTTTAGGAAGTGAAAAAGGTGCCAACTTTTTGCTTGTTTTAGGTACCAACTTGGCTATTTGTTATGAATTTACTAGGCACTAGGCATTTGATTAACCAATTCAATGCGTAGAATTGATTTGAGTTTTGTCAGAGTTCAAGCTTCCAGTTTGCGTTTTCTTCGCTATTCTCCGACATACTTTTTTGTGTAACTGTAATACGTGTTCATGTAAGCACATTTGGTCAAACATTGTCTTGTTGCTTCCGAATATGCTCTTTTAGATGTGTCGTTGGAGTTACTGTTAGCTCATATATGTTATCTTGTTGAAGGTGCAAGGCGCTAGAGAAATCTGTCCGGTCGTGTGACATATGAATACTGTGGTACATAGCTGGAGTAACCGTCATTAGTCCGAGCATATCAAACTCTCTAAGGGAAGCTATGGATATCGCCAGAGCTTGGCTGAATAAGTTAAAATCTAAAGGGAAGGAGAAATCCTCGAAAAAGAAGGAAACTAGTCGAAGTAATGTGAAGGAGGGATCCAAAACAGATGGAGGTGAAGAAGCTGTATCAAATGCAACAAAGCAGAAGGCTGCAGCTGCCAAACAGTATATTGAAAATCATTACAAAAAACAAGTGCAAAGTCAGCAGCAAAGACAGGAGCGGTATGGTTTTGATACATATTTTCAAGGCATGATGTGGTATATGAGATCATTTTCTGCTGTTTATATGTGGACCTTTATTCATATCTTTTGCATTTGCTGCAGACGTAATATGCTGGAAAATAAGTTAGCTGCTGCAGAAGTCTCTGAGGAAGAGCAAAAGAATTTGCTTAAGGATTTAGATAAGAAGGAAACTGAATACATGCGCCGTCAGAGACATAAAATGGGAACTGATGACTTCGAGCCATTGACAATGATAGGAAAGGGCGCTTTTGGAGAGGTTCCATTACTCTTACTGCAAACTTTTTTGAGCTCTAGGTGTTGTGGATTATGTTTCTCTTAATTAATTATTTGGTTCTCTCTTGATGCAGGTTAGGATATGTAGGGAGAAGGGAACAGGCCATGTCTATGCGATGAAAAAGCTTAAGAAATCTGAGATGCTTCGAAGAGGCCAGGTATATCCTCCAAGGCCAAGCTGCCTTTATTTGATGTATCTTTGTTTGTTTCTATCAATGTGTTTGTTGAAATTTGATTTTGTTTTTTTTTCCAGGTGGAACATGTGAAAGCAGAGAGAAATTTACTTGCAGAGGTTGACAGCAATTGCATTGTGAAGCTGTATTGTTCTTTCCAAGATGAAGAGTATTTGTATTTGATTATGGAGTATCTACCTGGTGGAGATATGATGACGTTACTTATGAGGAAAGACACACTTACTGAAGATGAGGCAAGGTTTTATGTTGGTGAAACTGTCTTAGCTATCGAGTCCATTCATAAGCACAACTATATCCACAGGTCTAGTGAAGCAACAAATTTGTAGCTCTTGTGTTCTTTTTCTTTTTGATGTTCTGAGAATCCATTTATATTTGTTTACAGAGATATCAAGCCTGATAATCTGCTACTCGACAGAAGCGGTCACATGAAACTATCAGACTTTGGATTATGTAAGCCATTAGACTGTAGTATTCTCGAGGAAAAGGATTTCACATTTGCGCAGAACGTTAGTGGGGCTTTACAAAGCGATGGTCGCCCTGTGGCACCGAGACGCACCCGCTCCCAAATGGAACAGCTGCAAAACTGGCAAAGAAATAGGAGGATGCTTGTGAGTTTTATGTTATGAAAAATCAGCCATTTCTTGGAATCTTGTTCTGAGATGTCCACTTTATCGATTGCAGGCTTATTCCACAGTTGGAACTCCTGATTATATTGCTCCAGAGGTTTTGCTGAAGAAAGGATATGGAATGGAATGTGATTGGTAGGTGCAGCAAACCTGTTGGGTTTTGTTCTGTTTGGTATCTTTCATTCAAACTAGTTCTTGTTGATCATATATCTTGGTGGTTTTACTCCTTTAGGTGGTCTCTTGGTGCCATCATGTATGAAATGCTTGTGGGGTTTCCACCATTTTATTCAGATGATCCAATGACAACGTGTAGGAAGGTAACTATTCTTCCCTTTGTAATGTATTTTGCATTCGATTAGTTCTTGATCTTCTTTGGTGATACTCGTTTGCTATAACCTTTTTGTTTCTAATGCAGATAGTAAATTGGAGAAATTATTTGAAATTTCCGGAAGAGGTTAGATTATCACCAGAAGCAAAGGATCTCATTTGTAGGCTTTTATGCAATGTAGAACAAAGGCTTGGAACAAAAGGAGCATATGAAATTAAGGTGCTGAGGCCTCTAAACAACTTCAGGATTGAAGTTCCTTGTCTAAGGATTGAAATTAATAAACGCTTTTTTGATGGCTAGGATCATCCTTGGTTCATAGGTGTGGAATGGGGAAAATTATATCAAATGAAGGCTGCTTTTATTCCCCAAGTCAATGACGAGTTGGACACCCAAAACTTCGAAAAATTTGATGAGGTAAACAGAAATATGGTTTAAATATACAAATAGAATGATGCGTATAAGCTGTTAATATTCATCTTCGATTCCTTGTGTAACAGACTGACAAGCAAGTTCCAAAGGTGACAAAATCAGGTCCATGGAGAAAGGTAACAGATTGACAAGTACTGTTTATGAAATAAAAACTTATCGGTTATGTTGTCATTATGAGACTGTCTTTGTTTTCTTCTCCAGATGCTCTCATCGAAAGACATCAACTTTGTGGGTTATACTTACAAGAACGTTGAAATCGTAAATGATGATCAATTATCAGGGATAGGTAAATCACACTTACATAACGAACTCGACTTGTAATTTGCTCTGTTGTAACTTGTTGTTGTTGTGTTACTGTTTCAGCTGAGCTGAAGAAGAAGAGCACGAAGCCGAAGCGGCCATCAATTAAATCCCTCTTTGGTAAAAGCATTTCACATCCTACTTGGAATTGCTTGATGTTTTAGCTCTAACCAGATTGTTAAAAAATAAACATTTGACAGAGGATGAATCAGCGAGTGGCACCACAAGTTACCAAGGAAGCTTCTTGAAACTCTTGCCACCGCAGATAGAAGTTCCAGAGAAAGAAGGCAAATCCAGCTCATCCGGGTGACGATGGCACAAGCCTAGATACACATTCATGGTGGTCATCATATGGTAACATGTTTGAGTGCCAAGGTGGGAGATAGATTGTTTGATTTTGTGTGGATAAAGAGAGAGAGAGTTTTAAGGATTGTTCAAACAATTTCTACATAGGATGATACGATTTGGTTTATTGATATCTTATTGCTCAAAAGGTTTAGTTGGAGCAAAAAAAAAGTATATATTATTTTTTCATGTGTTGGTCTCTTTTTGAAAATGATTGTAAGTGAAACAATAGACGAGTACATTATTCATTCATAATAGTTTGCAAATACCAAAAGATGACACACATTGCAAATAAATGTATGACGCATTCATCAAAACGGTATCAGCAAGAGCCTTGACGAATGTAATATCATACATGAACTGTAAGTACATGATCAATGTGCGCCTTTCAAGCACTATCTCTGCCCACTAAATGGTGACCAAAGGAATGAGGAGGAACGATGAATTCTCTTTCATTCTTTAAAAAATACACTATTTACAAGTAATATTTTTTATACATAATTCCTTCTCGTTCTTTTTTTCGTAGAGAACTAAAGAGCAAAACTATTCCTCATCAAATTTGGGAAAGAACAATAATTCCTATTATTTTATTCCTTTTCGTTCTTTTCCTACTCATTTCCATTGTTCTTCAAATGGTCACCATTTAGAGCCTTAATCATCTTCTCGCCATTAGAGCATATTCTTGTCCCACAAGGCGACCATCTTGCCACCATAATCAGCCAATATAACAGAAACACCAGGAAAGAACTTGAAGTAATTGCATCCACTATATCATTTTTGAAAAGTAATAGCAATCTTGTATCTTTCAAAATATTATTGCAACTAGGAGAGAACCCGCGTAAATGCGCGGATTTTACTTGAATTTATTGATATTTAATATATTTTAATATTTGTTTTGAGTATCAATATTTTTATATGTTTTTAATTTACAAATTTGTATTTTTTTCTTTTTATATCTTATAATGATTTTAGAAGAGAATATGCGCTAACATACGATTATTAATTTAATTTATTTTATAAATAAATATATTTAATTATCCATTTTAATTAGCTTTTTAAAAACTTTTATTTCCTTCTTAAAAACTATTTAATATACATACTTGTTATTTATACATTTTTATTTTTTCTATGTTTTTATATTCTATATAATTTCTTGTTTTATTATCATTTTATTTCATTTTGAAATTTTTTATTTCTATTCTTAATAATAATTATTTCTATATTTTAATATTTTTATCATTTTAGATTTCTTTAATTTTTTATATATATGTCATTGATTTTATTTTATTTTATATGTTCTTATATTTTGTATACTTTTTATGATCATTGTATCTCATTTTTATAATATATTTATTTCTATTCGTGATAATTATTATTCTTATCATTTATATTTTTTTGTTTTATGGTTCTTTATTTATAGTTTTCAATTACTAAAAACTTTTTAATAATGTTATCTTTACTTTTAGTCTTATAAAATTAATTTTATTGAGATTTATTTATTTTTGTTTATATAATGCAAAAGGACGCGATAGTACAAATCAACATCGATATTCGCGATCCCGAACGCTGCGTCGGAATAGGAGCCGACCTCCGAGCTGACCTACGAGACAAGCTGATAGAATTCCTGAAGGAAAATGCCACGACCTTCGCCTGGACAACGACTGACATGACTGGAGTCGACCCGACCATCGCATGTCACGAACTGCACGTCGATCCGATCTTTAAGCCAGTCAAACAGAAAAGACGAAAGCTCGGCCCCGAACGCGCCAAAGCTGTCAATGATGAGGTAGAAAGACTTTCAAAGGCAGGATCGATCACCGAGGTTAAATTGTTGGAATTGTGTCCAGCAATCTCTGTACTGTCTCTATAACGTAAGAGTATGTCAGTGATCAGACATAAGTCATACAATACTGGGGGTCATGATGGCTTGCTAGAGTCCGCTCATGATCTATAAGTCTTGGACTTATTGCCTTTATTGTATGATCCCATATGGGTCACACGCTTAAGCTAGCAGGAAATAATGTTGGAACGGCATAGCAGAAGTACGACAAAAGTGCTAGGCATTTGTCGTACTAAGAGAGAGAATGAATAATGGGTCTGATTAAATGGAATTTAATCAGATTGGGCCCAAAAGCCCAAAAGGGAAAGAGAAGGCTTTTAATGACTAAAAAGCCAAAGTCTCTTCCTCTCTAACCCAACCCTAGCCGCGATTCTCCTCCTCTCTCTGCGCCTCTCTTCCTTGTGGTCTAGCAGCCAATTTCCGGTGATTGCGTGTGTGAGCCTTTGGAGGATCCATCTCTCGGTGTATCTCCCTGATCATTGACCTGTTCATCAATTCCGCTGCAAACAAACAGGTAAAAGGTGAGATCATATGTTTCTAAATAAGAACACCTAGATCTAATGCATGTTTAGGTTGATATCAATACGAGAATTGAATCAGGATCAACCGAAACTTCCAACAGTGGTATCAGAGCCATTGGTTCTTAGGTTTCTTGTTTTAGATTCATTGTTTAGGTTGTTTAATCTGCTTAGAATTGTTTTTGAATCAATTACTGATAAGATAAAACAGTTAAGAATCAGAATTGAACTCTAAACACACAAGAACAGATCGCAAACTGAGCTATATGACTCAGGTTTGTGATCGGCCGAGTGAAATCCGATCGGCTTGGCCGGTTGGATCGAATGGCCGAGATGTTGGCCGGCCGGATGGATCGATCCCGATCGCTTGGCGATCGTTGGACGTGATCGACCCGAGCATCCCGATCGTGAAGCTTGGCTTGGACGATCGCGGCTTGCTCGTCCCGGCTGTCCCGCGTGATCGAGGCCGAATGCCGTCCCGACCGTCCCGCCCGAACGTCCCGAGCTCGTCCCGTCCAGCTGCATCCCGATCACGTGAGGCTCGGCCGTCCGTGGATCGTGGATTGAACGCGGCTGGTCGGCTGTGATCGTGTGGATTAGGTCACGGCCATGGATGGTTCGTGACCGGTTCGATTTCGGTTTGGTGGCTCGGTTCAAAACTTGATTAAAATCTTCGTTCTGGTTTAATAAACAGATTAATAATTTTATTAAATCTGGTTAAACCGGAATAAGAAATCCAATGTCGAAAGAAATATTGGATTTAGTGCCTAAACCAGAGATTTCTAATTTGATTTGGTTGGACCAAATAAATTGAGAAATTCTGGTTTAGTAAATAACCGGTTGACAATTGTGGTCATCGTAGTAATTGAAACTTGGTTAGACCAGTTTTAATGAACCAGACCGGTTATGTCAATTAATTGGACAATTGGGTCATGTCTTGGACATGGACCAATTCTTGGGCCTCGGGCCAAGAAGTTAAAACAATTGGGCCATTAATTGAGTCATTCTTCAGATTTAAATTTAAAACTTATTTTATAAAATAAAATTATGAAATTCGATTTTAAATTTTATAAAGTTCCGAAATTTCGAAATTAGAAAGTTTCCAAAATTAGAAGTTTCTGAATTTGCGGGTTTTGGATTTTAAAGAAGTTTCTAAAGTTAGAAAGTTTCCGGTTTTAGAAAGTTTCCAATTTTAGAAAGTTTCCAAAAAATAGTAGGTTTCCATAAATAGAAAGTTTCCCGAAATAGTAATCTTCTATTTTGGGAATGATTTTAATAAACCTACAAACCTCAAATAATATCAAGCGTTGGATGTCTTGTCCGGGCTATGTCAGCTGTCAAAGCCCATTCAATTGCATTCATGGCCTTACAGTGTGAGGATGTCTGCTTTTGCGTGGGTAAGACGGTTTGTGATTCATAAATGTCATTGGGAGTCCCAGACATTATTGATTACATGACTGTATAGTCCGGTTTTCTTGACTAGGCCATCGGGAGTCCCGGGCCTTGAGACATCAGAGTGGATTGGGCCTCGGGCCCAGATTCACAACCAAGAGTTATATCACGGATATAATTAGCCGATATAGGGCTTACCGATATAAGCTAAGGTTGGGTGACGGCCAGTGGCCCACTTTAATCTTAGTTATATGTGGATCTTGGAATCATTATATTCTATTGAGGGTAACTTATGTTATTGAATATAATGCATGATTAATCATATTATACTTTAATACGAGATTAATCATTTTGAACATATAACTAATAACCTTTTTATTTATATATTTCAGATATGACTACTACAAGCACTCAAAACACATTCTAGATCCGGTCTGTTCTCGAGAAGGAGAAGCTGACTGGAACGAACTTCCTGACATGGTCAAGGAACTTGAGGCTGGTCCTCAAGCAGGAGAAGAAGGATTACGTCCTTCGAGATCCCCTCCCCGAGAGGCCTCTTGCCAATGCTGCCAGGACTCTGCACAATGCTTGGGAAAAGCATTCGTCAGATGAAAATGATGTTTATTGCCTGATGTTGGTGACAATGACTCCAGAGCTGCAAAAGCAGTTCGAAAGTGTATTGTCTCCAATCGAGATCATGGCAAGCCTGAAATCGCTTTTTCAGGAGCAGGCTAGGACCGAGAGGTTCCAGACAGTTAAGAACCTCTTGGACTGTAAGTTGGCTGCGAATGCGGCAGTGAGTCCTCATGTGTTGAAGATGATGGGTTATCTCGATCATCTTCACAAACTCGACTGCCCAATCAGCCAGGAACTTGCCTGCGACATCATTCTGCAGTCTTTACCTGCAAGCTATGATCAGTTCATTCTGAACTTTAACATGCATGGCTTGAGTAAGACACTGCCTGAGCTTCACGGAATGCTCAAGACTGCAGAGCCCAACTTGAAGAAACCCGCCAAGGACCCCAATGTACTTATGGTACAGAAGGGCAAGGGGTTTAAGAAGTCTTCTGCTAAGGATAAGGGAAAGGCCAAGGGTGTCCAAGTCGTGGACAAGGACACGCCAAAGCCCAAGCCCAAGTCCAAGGCTGGGCCTACTGACATGTGCAGGTTCTGCAAAGAACTGGGGCATTGGAGAAGAGATTGCAAGAAATTCCAGGAAGGTCTAAAGGAATTAAAGAAGAAGACTTTCGAGACTTCTTCATCAGGTATTTTTGTTATAGAAGTTAATACAACTACTTCTGATAATACCTCATGGGTCATGGATACTGGTTGTGGGGCTCATATTTGTACTAATATGCAGGCACTCAGCAACAGTAGAAGGCTGAAGCAAGGACAAGTGGAACTACGAGTTGGGAATGGAGCGAAAGTTTCAGCACTAGCTGTAGGAACTTACTTGTTGTCTTTACCTTCGGGATTGATTTTAGAACTTAATAATTGTTATTTTGTACCTGCCATAAGCAGAAATATTATTTCAATTTCTTTGTTGGATTTGGAAGGTTATGATTTTTCAGTTAAGAATAAATTATGTTCCTTCAATCGCAACAATTTGTTCTATGGTTCTGCCCCTCTTACGAATGGGCTTTACATACTCGATCAATCCGCGCCAATTTATAACATTAATACAAAACGGTTTAAACCTAATGAGGAAAACCGAACGTTTCTATGGCATTGTCGTTTAGGGCACATCAGCGAGAAACGCATCAAGAGGCTCCATTCGAATGGACTTCTTGGCTCATTTGACTTTGAGTCATGTGAGAAATACGAATCCTGCATGATGGGCAAAATGACACGGGCCCCCTTTAATAAACCTAACGAGAGGGCCAGTGACTTATTGGGCCTGATACACACTGATGTGTGTGGCCCAATGTCCACAAATGCAAGAGGAAACTATCAGTACTTCATTACCTTTACTGATGATTTCAGTAGGTATGGATATGTTTATTTAATGAAACATAAGTCTGAATCTTTTGAGAAGTTCAGAGAATTCCAAAATGAAGTACAGAACCAACTTGGCAAAAGCATTAAGGCTCTTCGGTCCGACCGAGGAGGAGAATACTTAAGCCAGGAATTCAGTGATCATCTAAGAGAGTGTGGGATCGTGTCCCAACTCACTCCTCCTGGAACCCCTCAATGGAATGGTGTATCTGAGAGGAGAAATCGGACCTTATTGGATATGGTTCGATCTATGATGAGTCACACAGACCTTCCAATATCCCTTTGGGGATATGCTCTGCTAACAGCAGTGTTCACTCTAAATAGAGCGCCATCAAAAGCAGTAGCAAAGACACCATATGAATTATGGACTGGAGAAGCTCCAGTGCTGTCTTATCTAAGAATTTGGGGTTGTGAAGCCTATGTTAAGAGATTAATCTCAGATAAGCTTACACCAAAATCTGATAAATGCTATTTCATTGGTTATCCACGGGAAACCAAGGCTTATTACTTCTATCTACGTTCCGAGAACAAGATTTTTGTTGCCCGGGATTGTAACTTTCTTGAAAGAGAGTTTCTCTCTAAGAAAGACAGTGGGAGTAAGGTACTGCTTGAAGAAATTCAAGATGAACAGGATACTGCTCAACCTAATGAGGAAGAGCAGCAGGAGGACCTACAAGAAATTGTAGAGCCTGAACCTGTAGTACCTGAAGTTCGAAGATCCGGGAGGATCCGTCACGAACCCGAGAGATATCAGGGATTCCTCGTGACTGACTGTCATGATCTTTTGATCATTGATGGTGATGAACCATCGAACTTCAATCAAGCCATGATGGGCCCAGATTCCTCTAAGTGGCGCAAGGCCACTGATTCCGAAATGGACTCCATGTCGGTCAACCAAGTCTTTTCGTTGGTTGACTTACCCGCTGGTGTAAAAGCCATCGAGTGCAAATGGATCTTCAAGAAGAAGATTGACGTGGATGGAAATGTCCAGATTTATAAAGCCAGGTTGGTGGCAAAAGGTTTCAGACAAGTTCACGGTGTGGACTACGATGAAACCTATTCACCGGTGGCAATGATGAAATCTATTCGGATTCTACTAGCAACTGCAGCTTTTCATGATTATGAAATTTGGCAGATGGACGTGAAAACCGCCTTCCTGAATGGTATTCTGGAAGAGGATGTGTATATGACGCAACCTGACGGTTACATAGATCCAAAGAATGCTGGGAAAGTATGCAAGCTTCATAAATCCATTTATGGATTGAAGCAAGCATCGAGGAGCTGGAATCTTCGTTTTGATGAAGCGATCAAGCAATTTGACTTCATCACAAACGAAGAAGAACAATGCGTGTATAAGAAAACTAGTGGGAGCAAAATCGTTTTTCTTATTCTGTATGTTGATGACATACTGCTTCTCGGAAACGACGTTCCAATGCTAAAGTCTGTAAAGGACTGGCTTGGAAGTTGTTTTTCCATGAAAGACATGGGTGAAGCCGCATACGTTCTTGGAATTAGGATCTATCGGGATAGACCTAAGAGGCTGATAGGCTTGTGTCAAGACTCATACATTGACAAAGTCCTACAAAGATTCAGCATGAAAGATTCCAAGAAGGGCTTCACGCCAATGGTACATGGCACAACGCTAAGCAAGAAGCAGAGCCCTACGACGGCTGCTGAGCTCGAGCGTATGAAGAACATTCCCTATGCATCTGCAATAGGATCTGTTATGTATGCCATGATCTGTACTCGTCCTGATGTTGCTTATGCATTGAGCATGACGAGTAGATACCAGTCAAATCCAGGTGAAAACCATTGGATTGCCGTAAAGAATATCTTGAAGTATCTAAGACATACTAAGGATAAGTTCTTAGTGTACGGTGGAAGTGATGTGCTTAAAGTCAGTGGATTCACGGACGCAAGTTTCCAGACAGACACAGATGATTTCCGGTCACAGTCCGGTTATGTCTTTTGTCTGAATAGCGGTGCAGTAAGTTGGAGAAGCTCCAAGCAGGACACCGTTGCTGATTCCACTACAGAAGCTGAATATATCGCCGCCTCAGAAGCAGCGAAGGAAGCTGTTTGGATACGAAAGTTCATTATGGAACTAGGTGTGATACCAGATGCGGCTGAGCCTCTGGCACTGTTTTGTGACAACAATGGTGCTATAGCTCAGGCAAAGGAACCAAGATCACACCAGAAATCCAAACATGTTCAAAGAAGATATCACTTGATACGTGACATCATTAATAGAAAGGAAGTCAAGATCAGCCGAGTTCCGACAGATGATAATGTCGCTGATCCGTTGACAAAGCCACTCCCAAGGCCTAAGCTCGAGTTACTGACTGAAGCTGTAGGCATTAGAAACATTGAAATGTAATCTAAATTTGAGTGGGAGTTTTGTGAGCTTTATTTTAGTTATTTGATATGTTCTTGTAAAACATTATTTATGTTTTAATGAAATTATTATTTCAAGATTATTTTAACTGTGATGAAATAATCGTTCCAAAATGATATGAACCATTTTATAGGTCATCGAAGTAAATGATTTGATCTTGAGTCATCGAAGTCATTTAGCTTGATCATGAGATCCTATATTTGATAAATGTTTTATATCATCCTGTCCCTAGTCGAAGGTTGTTGAAATTGGAACACCAACAACCGTGTAAGACTGGATTGGTACGTGACTTATGACAAAGTCTCAGTGTGTCATAGATGCTCGGCATCAAAGTCAGTACATAGGTGTATGTTGGGAACATACGACCGGACAAGACCCGCTAATAAGAACTCTTCAGGATATTTATATCTGTGTCATAAGAGATTCTTACTACGACTATAGAGTATAGTCCTTAGACCTGAGTTCGCATGCATGTGACTGCATATGGACTGATGCACTTTGATCATTGTCTAACGCTATCGTTCCGCGATATCTATAAGGACCTTGTTTGGGTACATCATGAAATGAGTAGTTTACAGTGATGGAACAAGATGGGATTTGTCCCTCCAATATAAATGGAGTGAATATCTCTAGGCCAATCGGAGATTTGAATACTGGAAAACGCATGGCCATGCTCAAACGGACTTTCCCGAGTCGTTTGGATTGTCAGTATCAAATCAGAGTCCGATGAACAAAATTAGGCTTTATAAGGATGACACTAATCTTGCCTTATGACTAATCGAGATATTGAGACGAAAGGGATTATGAATACAGAGATTCCAGTTCAAGTGGGAGATTGTTGGAATTGTGTCCAGCAATCTCTGTACTGTCTCTATAACGTAAGAGTATGTCAGTGATCAGACATAAGTCATACAATACTGGGGGTCATGATGGCTTGCTAGAGTCCGCTCATGATCTATAAGTCTTGGACTTATTGCCTTTATTGTATGATCCCATATGGGTCACACGCTTAAGCTAGCAGGAAATAATGTTGGAACGGCATAGCAGAAGTACGACAAAAGTGCTAGGCATTTGTCGTACTAAGAGAGAGAATGAATAATGGGTCTGATTAAATGGAATTTAATCAGATTGGGCCCAAAAGCCCAAAAGGGAAAGAGAAGGCTTTTAATGACTAAAAAGCCAAAGTCTCTTCCTCTCTAACCCAACCCTAGCCGCGATTCTCCTCCTCTCTCTGCGCCTCTCTTCCTTGTGGTCTAGCAGCCAATTTCCGGTGATTGCGTGTGTGAGCCTTTGGAGGATCCATCTCTCGGTGTATCTCCCTGATCATTGACCTGTTCATCAATTCCGCTGCAAACAAACAGGTAAAAGGTGAGATCATATGTTTCTAAATAAGAACACCTAGATCTAATGCATGTTTAGGTTGATATCAATACGAGAATTGAATCAGGATCAACCGAAACTTCCAACATAAATATCCGGACTGGTTGGCAAATCCCGTCGTAGTAAAAAAGAAGAACGGAAAATGGAGAGTATGCGTAGATTTCACCGACCTCAACAAGGCGTGCCCAAAGGATAGCTTCCCGCTTCCGCACATTGATCGACTCGTAGAAGCGACCACCGGCCACGAGCTACTATCATTCATGGACGCCTTCGCCGGGTACAATCAGATTATGATGCACCCAGACGACCGAGAAAAGACTTCCTTCATCACTGACCGAGGGACATATTGTTACAAGGTGATGCCCTTCGGGCTCAAGAATGCAGGAGCAACTTACCAGCGCCTCGTAAACCGAATGTTCGCCGACCAGCTCGGCAACACAATGGAAGTTTATATTGACGATATGCTCGTCAAATCCGCTCTAGCCGACGACCACATCAGTCACCTCGCAACATGTTTCGCGAGCCTGAACAAGTACGGAATGAAGTTGAATCCAGCAAAATGTACTTTTGCAGTCACATCGGGAGAATTCCTTGGTTACATCGTCACAAAGAGAGGCATCGAAGCAAATCCGAAGAAAATAACGGCGATCACCGAGCTCCCATCCCCAAGGAACACCAGAGAAGTCCAACGACTAACCGGACGTGTCGCAGCCCTGAATAGATTCATCTCCCGATCAACGGACAAGTGTCTCCCTTTCTACAATCTTCTTCGTGGCAACAAGAAATTCGAGTGGGACGCTAAGTGCGAGGACGCGTTTCAACAGCTAAAGACCTACCTCTCCACCCCACCAATTCTGGCCAAACCCGAGGAGGGAGAGACGTTGTACTTGTACATCTCCGTGTCAACATCGGCAGTCAGCAGTGTGCTCGTCCGCGACGACCGAGGCGACCAACGACCAATCTTCTACACCAGCAAGATATTTGACGACGCAGAAACACGCTACAACACACTTGAGAAACTCGCATTGGCAGTCGTCGTCTCAGCCCGGAAGCTCCGCCCCTATTTTCAGTCGCATTCAGTGGTCGTCCTAACAAATCAACTGATCCGAACAATATTGCACAGCCCGAGCCAATCAGGAAGGATCGCTAAGTGGGCAGTTGAGCTCAGCGAATACGATATTGAGTACAAGCCTAGGACCAGCGCCAAATCCCAGGTCCTCGCAGACTTCATCATCGAACTACCACCCGAGCTCACCATAGCCGAAGGACAAGAGCCAAAGGAGAAATGGACTCTGTTCGTAGACGGTTCATCATCAAGAAACGGTTCAGGAGTTCGAGTCAAACTAACCTCCCCGACCGGCGAACTGATCGAGCAATCCTTCCGTCTAGGATTTCCGGCCTCTAACAACGAAGCCGAATACGAAGCACTGCTCGCAGGATTGCGACTAGCCGAGGTAGTAGGGGCGAGGCAAGTAGACGCGTTCGCCGACTCTCAGCTCGTTGTGAACCAATTTAACGGGGAATATGAAGCAAAGAACGAGCGAATGGACGCATACTTAAAGCTCGTCCAAGAAATCACCGCGCGAATCGGCTCAGTCACGCTAACAAAGATTCCCCGAAGCGACAACTCCTCTGCCGACGCACTGGCCGCCCTAGCATCGACTTCAGACCCCGACCTTCGTCGAATCATTCCAGTCGAATGCATAGCCCGACCAAGCATTGCGTCAAATGAAGACGTACTTCTCATTACCGAGGAAGAAGGAGGATTGGACGATGCTCACAAAAGAAACAAGGAGGTAATTAAGGATACCGATCCCGAGCATACTATTACCACCGACTGGAGAGATGAAATCAAAGACTATATATTAACGGGGAAGGTCCCCGAGGATCGTTGGGCAGCTCGCCGTTTAAAAGCTCGCTGCGCTCAGTACGTAATGATGAAGGACGAACTATTTCGTTGGAGCACGTCCAAGGCACTCTTACGATGCATAAACGGGCAGGAGATCAAATGGGTCACCGAGCAAACTCACGAAGGAGCAGGCGGAAATCACACAAGCGGCCGAGCATTGGCCACAAAGATAAAGCGACACGGTCACTTCTGGCCAACCATGATCGCTGACTGTGAGAGCTATGTTGCCCGATGCGAGAAATGTCAGAGGCACGCCCCAAGCATACACCAGCCACCCGAGCTTCTCACCACTGCGGCCACACCCTACCCATTCATGAGATGGGCCATGGACATCGTCGGGCCCCTGCCAACCTCGCATCAAAAGAAATTCATCCTGATAATGACCGATTATTTCACCAAATGGGTTGAAGCCGAATCCTACTCGGAAATCAAAAACCTCGACGTTCAGAAGTTCGTCTGGAAATACATAATATGTCGCCACGGTGTCCCGTACGAGATTGTAACCGATAACGGGTCCCAATTCATCTCCAATTTGTTCGAAGGTTTCTGTGCAAGATGGAAGATCCGTCTAAGCAAGTCCACCCCGAGATACCCGCAAGGGAACGGGCAGGCCGAGGCAACAAACAAGACAATCATTGACGGACTGAAGAAACGGATGGAGAGCAAGAAAGGCCTCTGGGCCGACGAGCTCGACGGCGTCCTCTGGTCTCATCGAACCACACCAAGGACATCGACCGGTCAAACCCCTTTCTCACTTTCTCACGGAATGGAGGCAATGTCTCCGGCCGAGGTGTGCGTCCCGACAATACGCTTGAGTGTTGCGCCCGAGCACGAGGAGCTTAACAACAACATGATTATTGATTGCCTCGACCACGCAGAAGAATTACGAGATCGAGCACTCCTACGCCTCCAAAACTACCAGCAACAGATCACCCGACACTACAACAAGAAGGTTAAGGGTCGACGTTTTGTAGAAGGCGACCTCGTCCTCAGGAAAGTGTTCGAAAACACGCGAGAACACCGAGCAGGGAAGCTCGGCGCAAATTGGGAAGGTCCATACATCGTCTCGAAGGTAGTCAAACCCGGCGTCTATGAGCTCGTAACGATGAAGGGAGAAGCCATTCCACGATCCTGGAACGCAAATAAGCTCAAGAGGTACTACTACTAAAGCCGAGCATACCTCGCTCACAGAAAAACCGAGCATCGTGCACAAAAAAAAAAAAAAAAAAAAAAAAAAAAAAGCATCTCTCGCTCACAGAAAAGCCGAGCATCGCGCTCAAAAAAAAAAAAAAAAAAAAAAAAAAAAAAAAAAAAAACGAGCATCCCTCGCTCACAACAAACCGAGCTCGCTATACACGAGCTCGAGTAATATGTAAAGTGAACTACGATCGGCTTGATCCCCTTTCGGGGTACGTAGGCAACCTCTCACGAGGCTCAGCTATATCAATAATAAAAATTTATTAAGTTAAAAATTTTCGTTTCAACCAAACCGAACAGATCGACATCCTGGCCAGATGTTCGACACACTTTTAAGCCGGGCCAAGTTCCCGCACAAGGCTGATCGACAGCAAATAAGCCGAGCATAGCTCTCGCACACTGTCCCGACCAGACCTTAGGGGTAAGCCGAGCACTTACTCGCACCCGACCCGTGGTACAACGAGCATAGTCTCAAAACCCACAACTAAGTAAAAGCCGGGCCCAGTTCCCGCACAAGGACGACTGACAAAAAAAATAAGCCGAACACAGTTTCGCACAGCTGTCCCGGTCGGTCCTACGGGATAAGCCGAGCACCTCGCTCGCTCCTCGCCAAAATCAGTTATCTAACACGGACCGAGCATTTCTTTCTTTCATCTATTCCGACTCAAAACGTAAATAAAAGAGCGGGAACAAGAAGGAAAACAAGTTCATTAAAACGCACAAAGGCGAGAATCCGATTACAACGATATACTACAAAAGAAAAAAGAGAGAAACAACAAAATTTAAGGAGCCTCGGGAGCCCGATCCTCATTCTCGACCGAAGCTTGCTGGTCCGCGGCAGACACCGAAGAGTCCCCGGCGGCCCGACCCGGACTACCCGGAGGAGTCATAACATAATCCTCATCCTTCAGGTCGGTAAATTCAATCGAGACGAGGGCCTCCTTGAAACGAGCAGCATCAGAATGAGCCTTAGCTATCCTTTCAGGAGAAATAGCAAAACCCTCTTTGACCAGCGTCTCCAGCATAGACGCAACGACAGCGGCCTGATTCATCAAAATTTGGGTCCTCCGCCCGAGCTCTTTCTCCTCATTGGCCTTCTTGATCTTAGAAAGCCGAGCCTGCGCTTTCTCCGAGACTCGCTCCCGCTCTTTCAGGACCTCAAGGGTACGAGAAGACTTCAGCCGAACACGCTCGGATTTAAGCTTACCCTGCAGCTCGGAGACCCGAACTGACAACTCATCAGCCTCGGCCCGAGCGTTTGAGCAGTCAGCCAAACACTGAACGTTCTCAGTATTTAGCCGGTTGTTCTCGGTCGAAAGCCCAGCGACTCTCTCTTCCAAAGCAGACACCTTCTTCTGCTCATCTTCAAGGGTCGATCGAAGCGCCACCGCGTGCAGCGACACTTCACGATACCCCTCTAGCTCGGCAATAACCTTACCGGCCTTGGTAAGGTCCCGTTTCAACCCACTGATCGCCCTTTCAAGATCGACCTCCCTCTGTTCGTACGCATCGAACAGAAGGTTATAGTTAGCAAGCCCCTGAAACGAAAGACAGATTAGGAAGACGACGATCAACAAGATAAAAATCATAGGGAAAAGTAAATCTCACCCGAGCCATATCTTTGGCCGCCGCTTTCTTCCGATCAGGGAAGCGCGTATGCTCAACCGGAGGCAATGGACGCGGAGGACTTTCCCGAAACATCCGGAACAAGTCCGCGCAAGCCCCACCATCACGGACCATCGGCATCTCACCTTCATACCGAACGGAGAAGCCATAGTCCGTAAACGCCCCCTCGCCCGGTCCACCCAAGAAAGTGAGTCCGGCGATCTCGTCCAGATCTGGAATAGACTGGCGATCCTCCCGAAGATCAGCATCCCCATCTTCTTCCCGACCTTCAACCTCAGCATGGCCAGCGCCCGGGTCATCGGTCGAACGCTCCAGAAGGGCCGCATCATCAACATTTGGACCCTCGACGTCTCCGACCTGGGTACCCGTAGCACCCGGAAGAACCACCAGAGCCGATCGCTCGGAAGGCTCGAGCGCTTGACCCGCAGGATCAACGGCCCTCTTTTTCTTCTTCCTGATTAAGGAGAAGACGTCAACGTTCTCTTCGGTCTCTCGACCATCTTCGGGGACAAGGGGAGTTCCCGGTTCAGCTGCGGCCGCATCCTCGGTCCGCGACCTTTTCTTCTTCTTCCTTTTCTTCTTCTGAGCCTCGACTGCCTCAACCGCCTCGCACACCTGACGAAACAAATCTCGGTGAAATTCGTTCACGAAAATCATTCCACGGGGTACCTCCCCAACCCAAGGCGAGAATGGTCGGTTCGGATCCAGAGAGACAGGATTTACCTGTGGTTCAGAAGGGTTAGTCTGTTCCACAACCAGGTTTCCTTGCGGAGTAGCAAGATTCTCCTCGACATAATTTACAACCTCAAGATCCATTCGGCCCATCTCTTTCTTCCGGCTCTTCTTCGGGACAATTGCAACGAGGGGTCTGTTGTTATACTCGGCTAGGGACTCAACCGAGCGAAGATGACAACCTGCAAAGTATATATGTACATATTAAAGGAGCCCGAGCAAAAAAAAAAAAAGAAGAGGAGAAGGGAGGAAGAGAAGAAAAAGCAACAAGGAATACCTTCGTCTAAACACTCTATAGCTCGCTTGACCTGACCGGCGTGAACGTCCGGCCACCTTTGAATACTCCGAGCAACAAGCCTATGAAGTTTTGTTAAAAAACTGTCCGGTGCTGGGAGGTCAAAAGAATGACGATCTGCAAAAAAATATATAACGAGGATAAGTTAGTTTATTTAGAGGAACGAGCAAAGCAAAGCGTTTACCATGAAGATGATTCCAAAGAACTCTGTATGGCCTTTCCGGGTCAGGAACCGAGGCCGAATTAACCCGAACATAGAAGTAGCGGTCCTGCCAATCGTCGACTTTCGACGGCTTCCCGATGACAACTTTCTCCCCGTAACGGGTCCTCATACAAACATACCGGGTCCCGACGGTCGTGGGGTTCGTCGAAATTGTTGTAATCTCCTCGAAGAACCGAAGAGTCATCTCCACTCCACACTCGGAGGCCAGAATCATAGAGCCGACCATGTTCTGTACAGCAGCCGGACACAGCTGGGACATGGCGATCCTCCTTTCTTCACAATACGCCACGAGCAGCCTCGGCAAAGGAAACCTTAGATGGATATCCTTGAACCAAAAATCGTACAAGCATATCCATCCTTCCGGACAATTCCAAGGCCTCTCGTGTGGCTCGGGTAGGCGAAGCTCAAGCCGATCAACGCCCCCAGGATCGCAGTTATCCCTCAACCAATCCAAATCTTCATCCGAGCATTTCGTCGGAAGAACAGGACGAGGTGGACGCGTCTTCCTTTCCGAGCCCTCCACGCCCGTTCTTTTGGTGTTCTTCCGAGCCTTTTTGGACCTGCTCGGATCCGAGACCATCCTATCACACCGCGCCTGATCCACTAGGGCCACGGCCTCTGCCTTCACCGGAGCAGAACCCAAGGGTTGAACCAACGCAGGTAGCCAAGGCCGAATACCGTCGTCCTCCGAGTCTATCAGGTACGGAACCCGAAAACTCTGAATGCTACCCGAAACCGACTGAACCCGAGCACAAGTATCTTCAGAACCCCGAGCTATAACTTCCGTCCGCGCCGAGCCCGACAAAGAGTCCCGTCGAGCGGTAGACGAGCTGGACTGAGCAGAATTACCCTCGGATAGCCTTACCGAATAAAGATCCCGATCCGAGGACGATTCTGAATGGGAGTCGATTCTCATGATTTACAAAACAAATACAACAACAAAGCTAGAGAGAGAAAGTGAACGAAATTTTAGAGAGAAGGGAGAGCGAAATACCTGCAGGAGGAGAGAAATGAAATGAGAAGAAGCAACGCGATGTATATATAAGCAAGGTGGGAAGATTCCAAGACAAGCGCAATGATGACCCCTACACAACTCTTCGGCTTCCGGCGGTTATAGGTATCATCATTACACCAACACGGCTCTTCAGTATCTCGCCGTTTCCCAAGAAACCCTTGAACTCCCCAAGAAGAAAACAACAAAGCCAGCCGACCAGACCTATACCGAATAAATACCGGCCCAACTAAGACATCTTCAAATCCGCCGACTCCAAATATCATGAAGATCGACGAACTGGGGGGGGGCTTACTGTTATAGATGGGTTTAGCACCCCACCCACTTAGAAGGCCCAGGATTTATTCTTGATATAAAGGCCGGCCCAATAGAGCAATAGAAGCCCAATCAAACGCGCTTACATCGAGCCCATCATCATCGGCTCGATTCGGCTCAGCTGAACGACGGCAAGTCAGCTCGGCTAAGCCGAACAGCAGCAAATCAGCTCGGCTACGCTAGCATCCAAAAGAATGTACGGTTCGGCCCACTTCGTCATCAAGTACGGCCCAACTCGCACGAACTCGACAAGCGGTCAATGGCCTGTAGAAAGTACGACCGTATTTTACTATAAATAGGAGTCGTCACTGTACATTAATGTAACTTTTTTGGGATTTGTGCACTTCTTACTACTTTCTCTCTCTAGAGTCAATTTCCCGAATTATAAACCGAGCACGTCTTTCGGCCTGCTCGGGAATCTGAATACAAACTACGCTCGTCCCGAGCATATCACTCTCGACAAAGAACCCCGAACATAATCTTCTCTTCTTTCACCCCGAGCACTACTTTACTCTTGCTTATCTCTGAATCTAGTCGGTTCTCTCTCAAGAACAACTTAGTTCCTTCGGACCGAGCACGTCAACTCTCTAGCAAGACGCGCATCCCGACCTCGTGACAACCTCGGTTATTACAATTGGCGCCGTCTGTGGGGACTTTAAGTTTTTCTTCACTAACGGACAGATTCAGCGATGACAGGAGCTCCATCGAACAAGGATTACGTCCACATCGAAGACATAACAAGCTCGGAAACAGCCTCCCTAGCAAGAGGGCAACCCCAGCACGTTTCTCAGGTTGCAGATCCAATCATTCAGCCGGCCGGCGCCGAGCAGCAACCTCTAAACACCGAACGACCACAACAAGCAGCGGAAACTCAGACAAACGAGCAGGACATGTCCACCTTGCTCAAAACTCTCATGACTAAAATAGCCGAACTCTCTCAGGGAAGTAACGCACGCTTCGATCAGCTCGCCACGGCACATGCGGTATGCCAGGGACAAATCAATGATCTGCGAATGACAAGTCAACAAGGATCCGTTCCTCGGACTCATCTTCACCGAGCGTTATTTGAAGAAACGCCACCTCCAAATCCGAGAAACCGGACGGTAACGCAGCAGCAGACCGAGGACGAACAACCCCCCAACACGGATGTCCCGGGCGGCTCAGCGCCCGACGCGCACAGAGACAACGAAATTGAAGACATAAAGCTAATGTTGAAAAATATGACGTCCAAAGTCAATCAAGCGATCAGCTCGGCCCCCGAAATTGACCGTGTACTGGAAGAAACTCAGAACACTCCGTTCACTCGGCGCCTCACGTATATCCAGTTTGAGCATCCTATCTCTGCGGTCAAAATCAAGATGACGACCTACGACGGTAAATCCGACCCAAGGCAGTTTCTGACGGCATTCCGCATTGCAATGGGGAGGACAAAGTTCAGTATCGGGGAACGAGACGCAGGTTTCTGCCAACTGTTCGTCGAGCATTTGACCGGCTCGGCCCTGGATTGGTTCTCCCGCTTGGAACCGAACTCGATCGACGGATACAGCGACTTAACGCACGCCTTTCTCAAACATTACTCGATGTATATTCAGGAGGAGGTATCAAACGCCGACCTATGGGCTATCTCCCAAGGACCGAGGGAAAGCCTCCGATCGTACGTCACCCGCTTCAAAAACGTTTTGGCCAAAATCACGATCACCGACAGCGAAGGTCTACCCGCACTCCGAAACGGCCTCTGGTACGAATACCAGCTTCCGAGAAGAACTGAAGAAAAATAGACCAAGCTCGCTAGAAGACGCCCTCCACCGCGCATCGATCTTTGTCGAACTCGAGGAAGAAAAAGAAACCCTAGCCAAGAAGTTTGGGCCCAAGAGTTCGACTTCGAAAGATAAAACCGAAAAAAGTACCGAACAGTACGAACCTCGGCAGCACTACGATCAGGATTACAAAAAATCCAAGGAAGAAGAAACCGCGAGAAAAGGGAAATCGTCGTATTATGTCAGCGATCAGTTGCAAGGACGCCGACAGGACGAGGAACGTTCCCATCAGGATCAACGACAAAGTCATCCCGACCGCTCTCAAAATCATCAGCAGGAACGACCCACCCAAGGATACCAAGGTCAAAATCAAGGCAAGCCATGGAACAAGTTCGTCCGAGGAGCCGATAAAAGCAAGTTATTCTGCGAATATCACCAGCGAGCGGGTCATAGCACTGAGGAATGCAGAAACCTTCAAGCCCTCCTCTTCGCCGATTACCAAAAAGACGGGAAGAAACTAGTGCTGGATCGCAACAAACCTCACCCGAAGCAAATCAACCAGGTCATGCAACCGAAGAACGAGGCCGAGCGCTTCAGGATCGTCCAGGAAGAACGGAGGAAACAGGTCGCTTTCGACGAGGAGATCGAACAAATCAACGCAGCAGCAGCCATGGATAAAAGAGCTCGCGACGAAGAAGAGGAAGACGGAGCACGTCCAAGGAGACGAATCAACATGATTATGGGAGGATTGCCTATGGTGAACGACTCAGTTCGATCGATAAAAGAATACGAACGGAGGGCCACGGCAGCCCAGCACTACCGACGAAACGCCACCGACGAGCTCAGAATCGGCGAGGAAGTGAGTTTCACCGAACAGGACGCCGAAGGAGTGGACCGACCGCATAACGATCCACTCGTCGTCGCCATGCGAATCGGCGACTGCGAGGTAGAAAAAATTCTGATCGACACCGGCAGCTCGGTCGACCTAATTTTTAGAGAAACACTGCAACGTATGGAGCTCAGTGACTACCGTATCAAACCGTCGACGAGACCACTAACCGGCTTCTCGGGAGACTCGATCAACACGATCGGAACAATCAAACTTCCAGTCTACGTCGGCAGAATCACCAAGCTGATCAAGTTCGTAGTCGTCGACCGACCAGCTATCTACAACGTCATCCTCGGCACGCCTTGGATTCACGAAATGAGGGCAGTCCCATCCACGTTTCATCAATGTGTCAAGTTCCCAACCCCATTCGGCGTGTATACGCTACGAGGAGATCAGAGGATATCCCGCACATGCTTCCGTATCGAGCACAAAATGCGCCATAAATCACAAGCGTACCTAGTCGCAGAGCCTCGAATCGAGCTGCCACCTCCCGACCGCCCGCAAAAGGACGCGATAGTACAAATCAACATCGATATTCGCGATCCCGAACGCTGCGTCGGAATAGGAGCCGACCTCCGAGCTGACCTACGAGACAAGCTGATAGAATTCCTGAAGGAAAATGCCACGACCTTCGCCTGGACAACGACTGACATGACTGGAGTCGACCCGACCATCGCATGTCACGAACTGCACGTCGATCCGATCTTTAAGCCAGTCAAACAGAAAAGACGAAAGCTCGGCCCCGAACGCGCCAAAGCTGTCAATGATGAGGTAGAAAGACTTTCAAAGGCAGGATCGATCACCGAGGTTAAATATCCGGACTGGTTGGCAAATCCCGTCGTAGTAAAAAAGAAGAACGGAAAATGGAGAGTATGCGTAGATTTCACCGACCTCAACAAGGCGTGCCCAAAGGATAGCTTCCCGCTTCCGCACATTGATCGACTCGTAGAAGCGACCACCGGCCACGAGCTACTATCATTCATGGACGCCTTCGCCGGGTACAATCAGATTATGATGCACCCAGACGACCGAGAAAAGACTTCCTTCATCACTGACCGAGGGACATATTGTTACAAGGTGATGCCCTTCGGGCTCAAGAATGCAGGAGCAACTTACCAGCGCCTCGTAAACCGAATGTTCGCCGACCAGCTCGGCAACACAATGGAAGTTTATATTGACGATATGCTCGTCAAATCCGCTCTAGCCGACGACCACATCAGTCACCTCGCAACATGTTTCGCGAGCCTGAACAAGTACGGAATGAAGTTGAATCCAGCAAAATGTACTTTTGCAGTCACATCGGGAGAATTCCTTGGTTACATCGTCACAAAGAGAGGCATCGAAGCAAATCCGAAGAAAATAACGGCGATCACCGAGCTCCCATCCCCAAGGAACACCAGAGAAGTCCAACGACTAACCGGACGTGTCGCAGCCCTGAATAGATTCATCTCCCGATCAACGGACAAGTGTCTCCCTTTCTACAATCTTCTTCGTGGCAACAAGAAATTCGAGTGGGACGCTAAGTGCGAGGACGCGTTTCAACAGCTAAAGACCTACCTCTCCACCCCACCAATTCTGGCCAAACCCGAGGAGGGAGAGACGTTGTACTTGTACATCTCCGTGTCAACATCGGCAGTCAGCAGTGTGCTCGTCCGCGACGACCGAGGCGACCAACGACCAATCTTCTACACCAGCAAGATATTTGACGACGCAGAAACACGCTACAACACACTTGAGAAACTCGCATTGGCAGTCGTCGTCTCAGCCCGGAAGCTCCGCCCCTATTTTCAGTCGCATTCAGTGGTCGTCCTAACAAATCAACCGATCCGAACAATATTGCACAGCTCGAGCCAATCAGGAAGGATCGCTAAGTGGGCAGTTGAGCTCAGCGAATACGATATTGAGTACAAGCCTAGGACCAGCGCCAAATCCCAGGTCCTCGCAGACTTCATCATCGAACTACCACCCGAGCTCACCATAGCCGAAGGACAAGAGCCAAAGGAGAAATGGACTCTGTTCGTAGACGGTTCATCATCAAGAAACGGTTCAGGAGTTGGAGTCAAACTAACCTCCCCGACCGGCGAACTGATCGAGCAATCCTTCCGTCTAGGATTTCCGGCCTCTAACAACGAAGCCGAATACGAAGCACTGCTCGCAGGATTGCGACTAGCCGAGGTAGTAGGGGCGAGGCAAGTAGACGCGTTCGCCGACTCTCAGCTCGTTGTGAACCAATTTAACGGGGAATATGAAGCAAAGAACGAGCGAATGGACGCATACTTAAAGCTCGTCCAAGAAATCACCGCGCGAATCGGCTCAGTCACGCTAACAAAGATTCCCCGAAGCGACAACTCCTCTGCCGACGCACTGGCCGCCCTAGCATCGACTTCAGACCCCGACCTTCGTCGAATCATTCCAGTCGAATGCATAGCCCGACCAAGCATTGCGTCAAATGAAGACGTACTTCTCATTACCGAGGAAGAAGGAGGATTGGACGATGCTCACAAAAGCAACAAGGAGGTAATTAAGGATACCGATCCCGAGCATACTATTACCACCGACTGGAGAGATGAAATCAAAGACTATATATTAACGGGGAAGGTCCCCGAGGATCGTTGGGCAGCTCGCCGTTTAAAAGCTCGCTGCGCTCAGTACGTAATGATGAAGGACGAACTATTTCGTTGGAGCACGTCCAAGGCACTCTTACGATGCATAAACGGGCAGGAGATCAAATGGGTCACCGAGCAAACTCACGAAGGAGCAGGCGGAAATCACACAAGCGGCCGAGCATTGGCCACAAAGATAAAGCGACACGGTCACTTCTGGCCAACCATGATCGCTGACTGTGAGAGCTATGTTGCCCGATGCGAGAAATGTCAGAGGCACGCCCCAAGCATACACCAGCCACCCGAGCTTCTCACCACTGCGGCCACACCCTACCCATTCATGAGATGGGCCATGGACATCGTCGGGCCCCTGCCAACCTCGCATCAAAAGAAATTCATCCTGATAATGACCGATTATTTCACCAAATGGGTTGAAGCCGAATCCTACTCGGAAATCAAAAACCTCGACGTTCAGAAGTTCGTCTGGAAATACATAATATGTCGCCACGGTGTCCCGTACGAGATTGTAACCGATAACGGGTCCCAATTCATCTCCAATTTGTTCGAAGGTTTCTGTGCAAGATGGAAGATCCGTCTAAGCAAGTCCACCCCGAGATACCCGCAAGGGAACGGGCAGGCCGAGGCAACAAACAAGACAATCATTGACGGACTGAAGAAACGGATGGAGAGCAAGAAAGGCCTCTGGGCCGACGAGCTCGACGGCGTCCTCTGGTCTCATCGAACCACACCAAGGACATCGACCGGTCAAACCCCTTTCTCACTTTCTCACGGAATGGAGGCAATGTCTCCGGCCGAGGTGTGCGTCCCGACAATACGCTTGAGTGTTGCGCCCGAGCACGAGGAGCTTAACAACAACATGATTATTGATTGCCTCGACCACGCAGAAGAATTACGAGATCGAGCACTCCTACGCCTCCAAAACTACCAGCAACAGATCACCCGACACTACAACAAGAAGGTTAAGGGTCGACGTTTTGTAGAAGGCGACCTCGTCCTCAGGAAAGTGTTCGAAAACACGCGAGAACACCGAGCAGGGAAGCTCGGCGCAAATTGGGAAGGTCCATACATCGTCTCGAAGGTAGTCAAACCCGGCGTCTATGAGCTCGTAACGATGAAGGGAGAAGCCATTCCACGATCCTGGAACGCAAATAAGCTCAAGAGGTACTACTACTAAAGCCGAGCATACCTCGCTCACAGAAAAGCCGAGCATCGCGCACAAAAAAAAAAAAAAAAAAAAAAAAAAAAAAGCATCTCTCGCTCACAGAAAAGCCGAGCATCGCGCTCAAAAAAAAAAAACGAGCATCCCTCGCTCACAACAAACCGAGCTCGCTATACACGAGCTCGAGTAATATGTAAAGTGAACTACGATCGGCTTGATCCCCTTTCGGGGTACGTAGGCAACCTCTCACGAGGCTCAGCTATATCAATAATAAAAATTTATTAAGTTAAAATTTTTCGTTTCAACCAAACCGAACAGATCGACATCCTGGCCAGATGTTCGACACACTTTTAAGCCGGGCCAAGTTCCCGCACAAGGCTGATCGACAGCAAATAAGCCGAGCATAGCTCTCGCACACTGTCCCGACCAGACCTTAGGGGTAAGCCGAGCACTTACTCGCACCCGACCCGTGGTACAACGAGCATAGTCTCAAAACCCACAACTAAGTAAAAGCCGGGCCCAGTTCCCGCACAAGGACGACTGACAAAAAAAATAAGCCGAACACAGTTTCGCACAGCTGTCCCGGTCGGTCCTACGGGATAAGCCGAGCACCTCGCTCGCTCCTCGCCAAAATCAGTTATCTAACACGGACCGAGCATTTCTTTCTTTCATCTATTCCGACTCAAAACGTAAATAAAAGAGCGGGAACAAGAAGGAAAACAAGTTCATTAAAACGCACAAAGGCGAGAATCCGATTACAACGATATACTACAAAAGAAAAAAGAGAGAAACAACAAAATTTAAGGAGCCTCGGGAGCCCGATCCTCATTCTCGACCGAAGCTTGCTGGTCCGCGGCAGACACCGAAGAGTCCCCGGCGGCCCGACCCGGACTACCCGGAGGAGTCATAACATAATCCTCATCCTTCAGGTCGGTAAATTCAATCGAGACGAGGGCCTCCTTGAAACGAGCAGCATCAGAATGAGCCTTAGCTATCCTTTCAGGAGAAATAGCAAAACCCTCTTTGACCAGCGTCTCCAGCATAGACGCAACGGCAGCGGCCTGATTCATCAAAATTTGGGTCCTCCGCCCGAGCTCTTTCTCCTCATTGGCCTTCTTGATCTTAGAAAGCCGAGCCTGCGCTTTCTCCGAGACTCGCTCCCGCTCTTTCAGGACCTCAAGGGTACGAGAAGACTTCAGCCGAACACGCTCGGATTTAAGCTTACCCTGCAGCTCGGAGACCCGAACTGACAACTCATCAGCCTCGGCCCGAGCGTTTGAGCAGTCAGCCAAACACTGAACGTTCTCAGTATTTAGCCGGTTGTTCTCGGTCGAAAGCCCAGCGACTCTCTCTTCCAAAGCAGACACCTTCTTCTGCTCATCTTCAAGGGTCGATCGAAGCGCCACCGCGTGCAGCGACACTTCACGATACCCCTCTAGCTCGGCAATAACCTTACCGGCCTTGGTAAGGTCCCGTTTCAACCCACTGATTGCCCTTTCAAGATCGACCTCCCTCTGTTCGTACGCATCGAACAGAAGGTTATAGTTAGCAAGCCCCTGAAACGAAAGACAGATTAGGAAGACGACGATCAACAAGATAAAAATCATAGGGAAAAGTAAATCTCACCCGAGCCATATCTTTGGCCGCCGCTTTCTTCCGATCAGGGAAGCGCGTATGCTCAACCGGAGGCAATGGACGCGGAGGACTTTCCCGAAACATCCGGAACAAGTCCGCGCAAGCCCCACCATCACGGACCATCGGCATCTCACCTTCATACCGAACGGAGAAGCCATAGTCCGTAAACGCCCCCTCGCCCGGTCCACCCAAGAAAGTGAGTCCGGCGATCTCGTCCAGATCTGGAATAGACTGGCGATCCTCCCGAAGATCAGCATCCCCATCTTCTTCCCGACCTTCAACCTCAGCATGGCCAGCGCCCGGGTCATCGGTCGAACGCTCCAGAAGGGCCGCATCATCAACATTTGGACCCTCGACGTCTCCGACCTGGGTACCCGTAGCACCCGGAAGAACCACCAGAGCCGATCGCTCGGAAGGCTCGAGCGCTTGACCCGCAGGATCAACGGCCCTCTTTTTCTTCTTCCTGATTAAGGAGAAGACGTCAACGTTCTCTTCGGTCTCTCGACCATCTTCGGGGACAAGGGGAGTTCCCGGTTCAGCTGCGGCCGCATCCTCGGTCCGCGACCTTTTCTTCTTCTTCCTTTTCTTCTTCTGAGCCTCGACTGCCTCAACCGCCTCGCACACCTGACGAAACAAATCTCGGTGAAATTCGTTCACGAAAATCATTCCACGGGGTACCTCCCCAACCCAAGGCGAGAATGGTCGGTTCGGATCCAGAGAGACAGGATTTACCTGTGGTTCAGAAGGGTTAGTCTGTTCCACAACCAGGTTTCCTTGCGGAGTAGCAAGATTCTCCTCGACATAATTTACAACCTCAAGATCCATTCGGCCCATCTCTTTCTTCCGGCTCTTCTTCGGGACAATTGCAACGAGGGGTCTGTTGTTATACTCGGCTAGGGACTCAACCGAGCGAAGATGACAACCTGCAAAGTATATATGTACATATTAAAGGAGCCCGAGCAAAAAAAAAAAAAGAAGAGGAGAAGGGAGGAAGAGAAGAAAAAGCAACAAGGAATACCTTCGTCTAAACACTCTATAGCTCGCTTGACCTGACCGGCGTGAACGTCCGGCCACCTTTGAATACTCCGAGCAACAAGCCTATGAAGTTTTGTTAAAAAACTGTCCGGTGCTGGGAGGTCAAAAGAATGACGATCTGCAAAAAAATATATAACGAGGATAAGTTAGTTTATTTAGAGGAACGAGCAAAGCAAAGCGTTTACCATGAAGATGATTCCAAAGAACTCTGTATGGCCTTTCCTGGTCAGGAACCGAGGCCGAATTAACCCGAACATAGAAGTAGCGGTCCTGCCAATCGTCGACTTTCGACGGCTTCCCGATGACAACTTTCTCCCCGTAACGGGTCCTCATACAAACATACCGGGTCCCGACGGTCGTGGGGTTCGTCGAAATTGTTGTAATCTCCTCGAAGAACCGAAGAGTCATCTCCACTCCACACTCGGAGGCCAGAATCATAGAGCCGACCATGTTCTGTACAGCAGCCGGACACAGCTGGGACATGGCGATCCTCCTTTCTTCACAATACGCCACGAGCAGCCTCGGCAAAGGAAACCTTAGATGGATATCCTTGAACCAAAAATCGTACAAGCATATCCATCCTTCCGGACAATTCCAAGGCCTCTCGTGTGGCTCGGGTAGGCGAAGCTCGAGCCGATCAACGCCCCCAGGATCGCAGTTATCCCTCAACCAATCCAAATCTTCATCCGAGCATTTCGTCGGAAGAACAGAACGAGGTGGACGCGTCTTCCTTTCCGAGCCCTCCACGCCCGTTCTTTTGGTGTTCTTCCGAGCCTTTTTGGACCTGCTCGGATCCGAGACCATCCTATCACACCGCGCCTGATCCACTAGGGCCACGGCCTCTGCCTTCACCGGAGCAGAACCCAAGGGTTGAACCAACGCAGGTAGCCAAGGCCGAATACCGTCGTCCTCCGAGTCTATCAGGTACGGAACCCGAAAACTCTGAATGCTACCCGAAACCGACTGAACCCGAGCACAAGTATCTTCAGAACCCCGAGCTATAACTTCCGTCCGCGCCGAGCCCGACAAAGAGTCCCGTCGAGCGGTAGACGAGCTGGACTGAGCAGAATTACCCTCGGATAGCCTTACCGAATAAAGATCCCGATCCGAGGACGATTCTGAATGGGAGTCGATTCTCATGATTTACAAAACAAATACAACAACAAAGCTAGAGAGAGAAAGTGAACGAAATTTTAGAGAGAAGGGAGAGCGAAATACCTGCAGGAGGAGAGAAATGAAATGAGAAGAAGCAACGCGATGTATATATAAGCAAGGTGGGAAGATTCCAAGACAAGCGCAATGATGACCCCTACACAACTCTTCGGCTTCCGGCGGTTATAGGTATCATCATTACACCAACACGGCTCTTCAGTATCTCGCCGTTTCCCAAGAAACCCTTGAACTCCCCAAGAAGAAAACAACAAAGCCAGCCGACCAGACCTATACCGAATAAATACCGGCCCAACTAAGACATCTTCAAATCCGCCGACTCCAAATATCATGAAGATCGACGAACTGGGGGGGGCTTACTGTTATAGATGGGTTTAGCACCCCACCCACTTAGAAGGCCCAGGATTTATTCTTGATATAAAGGCCGGCCCAATAGAGCAATAGAAGCCCAATCAAACGCGCTTACATCGAGCCCATCATCATCGGCTCGATTCGGCTCAGCTGAACGACGGCAAGTCAGCTCGGCTAAGCCGAACAGCAGCAAATCAGCTCGGCTACGCTAGCATCCAAAAGAATGTACGGTTCGGCCCACTTCGTCATCAAGTACGGCCCAACTCGCACGAACTCGACAAGCGGTCAATGGCCTGTAGAAAGTACGACCGTATTTTACTATAAATAGGAGTCGTCACTGTACATTAATGTAACTTTTTTGGGATTTGTGCACTTCTTACTACTTTCTCTCTCTAGAGTCAATTTCCCGAATTATAAACCGAGCACGTCTTTCGGCCTGCTCGGGAATCTGAATACAAACTACGCTCGTCCCGAGCATATCACTCTCGACAAAGAACCCCGAACATAATCTTCTCTTCTTTCACCCCGAGCACTACTTTACTCTTGCTTATCTCTGAATCTAGTCGGTTCTCTCTCAAGAACAACTTAGTTCCTTCGGACCGAGCACGTCAACTCTCTAGCAAGACGCGCATCCCGACCTCGTGACAACCTCGGTTATTACAGGAAGCTTCTTGAAACTCTTGCCACCGCAGATAGAAGTTCCAGAGAAAGAAGGCAAATCCAGCTCATCCGGGTGACGATGGCACAAGCCTAGATACACATTCATGGTGGTCATCATATGGTAACATGTTTGAGTGCCAAGGTGGGAGATAGATTGTTTGATTTTGTGTGGATAAAGAGAGAGAGAGTTTTAAGGATTGTTCAAACAATTTCTACATAGGATGATACGATTTGGTTTATTGATATCTTATTGCTCAAAAGGTTTAGTTGGAGCAAAAAAAAAGTATATATTATTTTTTCATGTGTTGGTCTCTTTTTGAAAATGATTGTAAGTGAAACAATAGACGAGTACATTATTCATTCATAATAGTTTGCAAATACCAAAAGATGACACACATTGCAAATAAATGTATGACGCATTCATCAAAACGGTATCAGCAAGAGCCTTGACGAATGTAATATCATACATGAACTGTAAGTACATGATCAATGTGCGCCTTTCAAGCACTATCTCTGCCCACTAAATGGTGACCAAAGGAATGAGGAGGAACGATGAATTCTCTTTCATTCTTTAAAAAATACACTATTTACAAGTAATATTTTTTATACATAATTCCTTCTCGTTCTTTTTTTCGTAGAGAACTAAAGAGCAAAACTATTCCTCATCAAATTTGGGAAAGAACAATAATTCCTATTATTTTATTCCTCTTCGTTCTTTTCCTACTCATTTCCATTGTTCTTCAAATGGTCACCATTTAGAGCCTTAATCATCTTCTCGCCATTAGAGCATATTCTTGTCCCACAAGGCGACCATCTTGCCACCATAATCAGCCAATATAACAGAAACACCAGGAAAGAACTTGAAGTAATTGCATCCACTATATCATTTTTGAAAAGTAATAGCAATCTTGTATCTTTCAAAATATTATTGCAACTAGGAGAGAACCCGCGCAAATGCGCGGATTTTACTTGAATTTATTGATATTTAATATATTTTAATATTTGTTTTGAGTATCAATATTTTTATATGTTTTTAATTTACAAATTTGTATTTTTTTCTTTTTATATCTTATAATGATTTTAGAAGAGAATATGCGCTAACATACGATTATTAATTTAATTTATTTTATAAATAAATATATTTAATTATCCATTTTAATTAGCTTTTTAAAAACTTTTATTTCCTTCTTAAAAACTATTTAATATACATACTTGTTATTTATACATTTTTATTTTTTCTATGTTTTTATATTCTATATAATTTCTTGTTTTATTATCATTTTATTTCATTTTGAAATTTTTTATTTCTATTCTTAATAATAATTATTTCTATATTTTAATATTTTTATCATTTTAGATTTCTTTAATTTTTTATATATATGTCATTGATTTTATTTTATTTTATATGTTCTTATATTTTGTATACTTTTTATGATCATTGTATCTCATTTTTATAATATATTTATTTCTATTCGTGATAATTATTATTCTTATCATTTATATTTTTTTGTTTTATGGTTCTTTATTTATAGTTTTCAATTACTAAAAACTTTTTAATAATGTTATCTTTACTTTTAGTCTTATAAAATTAATTTTATTGAGATTTATTTATTTTTGTTTATATAATGCATAAAATATAGAAGATGTATTTAAAATTTATAATATTTATATATTATAAAATTCTAAATTAAATTCAAACTTAGAATTTATGTTTACATAATTTTAACTAATTATATTTAAATTAAATAATCATGTATTTAATATATATTTATTTAACTTTAAATGATGATGTGAAATTTTTTACTTTAAATTGGCCAATCAAAGGGGGCTGATGTGGCGGCTTGAGAGAACCCCCTTCTCCTATTATATATAGGATTATGTATCTTTTTGTTTTCTAGTGTTGTACAAATATCATTTTGGCCTTAAAAAGTTAAAAGTTGGGAGTTTAAACATAAATGTCTTTTTGATCCTTCTGTTGGGAGTTTGCTCTTTCTATTGCAATAAAAATTATCTTTTTGCATGTAGATCCTACAAAAAAAAATACATAAATGTAAAGATTTTTACAAAAATACAAGATTGTAATAAAAATATTTTAAAAAATATACTCAGTGCAATTGACCCGAAAGAACTTATGTAATCCTACCAAATCCTCCAAATATTTACCTCACCGACTCACCGTCATATCATTTCAACTTTTAAAAACAGAGTACAAAACATTCTCTATCACCAAAAAGAAGCCATCTTTGAACATCTTCAAGCTAAACATGTTGGTACGTGGCATACTGATTTGAGCAGATTGGAAGTGTTTCTGTTTCTACTCTACTTTGCTTTCCTTGAGGCTTCTAAAACTGTGGACTAACTACTATATGTTGTGTTGTCTAGTGTCAATGGCCAATCTATAATTAAAAAGAATTGAATTTGAAGGTGAAGTTCGGGGAAGTTAAAAGTTGGGAGTTTGAACAAAGGAGCAAACTTTAGCGCTTGAAAAGCTTCTTCATTCGTAAGAATGAGTTCATCAAAAACCCTAATAAAATCCCTGATTAAGAATCCCACTCGTATCAGATCCAAATATCAAGCCAAGCAGCTTCACGCACAATTTCTTAGAACGCAATCTCTCTCACACACATCTGCTTCCGTCGTAATCTCCATCTACACAAACCTTAAACTCTTGCACGAAGCGTTGCTTCTTTTCCACACGCTCGAGTCTCCTCCTGTTCTCGCATGGAAGTCTCTCATCAGATGCTTCACCGACCAGTCACTCTTCTCTCGGGCATTGGCGTCGTTCGTCGAAATGCGAGCTTCTGGGAGATGCCCAGATCACAATGTTTTTCCTTCTGTGCTGAAATCGTGTACGATGATGACGGATTTGAGATTGGGTGAGTCTATTCATGGGTATATCGTTAGTCTTGGCATGGATTGCGATTTGTATACTTGCAATGCGCTCATGAATATGTATGCTAAGCTTCAAGGGATGGGTTCGAAGATTAGTGTAGGTAAAGTGTTCGATGAAATGCCTCAAAGAAAGTCCAATTCTAAAGAAGTTGATACTAGCGAAAAAAGTTCATACTTTTACGAGAATCCTGGTTCGTATTGTGTTACCAATGAATCCGATGAGCCTGTAAGTGCTCCGACCACTTTGCCTTCAGGAATAGATAGTGTAAGGAAAGTTTTTGAATTGATGCCTAGAAAGGATGTGGTTTCCTGGAATACGATTATTGTAGGGTATGCACAAAGTGGAATGTATGAAGATGCATTGAGAATGGTTAGGGAGATGGGAAGCAATGATGTAAAGCCTGATGCTTTCACTTTGTCCAGTGTTCTTCCCATATTTTCGGAGTATGTGGATGTTCATAAGGGAAAAGAAATTCATGGGTATGTGATTCGTAAGGGGATTGATGCTGATGTATACATTGGGAGTAGCTTGGTTGATATGTATGCAAAAAGTGCTCGGATAGAAGATTCGGAAAGAGTGTTTTCTCACTTGTCACGTCGAGATAATATCTCATACAACTCGCTTGTAGCTGGGTATGTACAGAACGGTAGATATAACGAGGCTCTGAAGTTATTCAGGCAAATGGTAAACACAAAGGTTAAGCCAGGACCTGTGGCATTCTCGAGTGTGTTGCCTGCTTGTTCTCACTTATCAACCTTGCACCTCGGGAAACAACTTCACGGTTATGTGTTAAGGGGTGGCTATAGCGATAACATATTCATAGCTAGTGCACTTGTGGATATGTATTCGAAATGCGGAAACATTAAGGCTGCTAGGAAGATTTTCGACAGGATGAATGTTCATGACGAAGTTTCATGGACGGCTATTATAATGGGGCATGCGTTACATGGCCATGGGCATGAAGCAGTTTCCTTGTTCGAAGAGATGAAACTTCATGGAGTGAAACCAAATCATGTGGCGTTTGTTGCTGTACTAACTGCGTGTAGTCACGTGGGGTTGGTAGATGAGGCGTGGGGGTATTTCAACAGCATGACTAAGGTTTACGGTTTAAACCCTGAGTTAGAACATTACGCAGCTGTAGCGGATGTTCTAGGCCGTGCAGGGAAGCTCGAAGAAGCATACGATTTCATTTCAAACATGCGTGTTGAACCTACGGGTAGCGTCTGGTCGACGTTATTGTCTTCTTGTAGTGTTCACAAGAATCTTGAGCTAGCAGAGAAGGTAGCGGAAAAGATATTCGCTGTTGATTCTGAAAACATGGGAGCCTATGTTCTGATATGCAATATGTATGCATCTAATGGGAGATGGAAAGAGATGGCGAAACTGAGATTGAGAATGAAGAAAAAAGGAATGCGAAAAAAGCCAGCTTGTAGTTGGATCGAGTTCAAAAACAAGACTCATGGGTTTGTTTCAGGAGATAAATCGCATCCCAGTATGGAGAGAATCAACGAGTTTCTTAAAGCTGTAATGGAACAGATGGAGAAAGAAGGGTATGTTGCAGACACAAGTGGCGTGCTTCACGATGTAGACGAGGAGCATAAGAGAGAGCTTTTGTTTGGACACAGCGAGAGATTGGCTGTTGCATTTGGTATCATCAGTACAGAGCCTGGCACGACGATTAGGGTCACTAAGAACATAAGGATATGCAGGGATTGTCATGTCGCGATCAAGTTTATTTCAAAGATCACAGAGAGAGAGATTATCGTTAGGGATAATAGCAGATTCCACCATTTTAACGGTGGAAACTGTTCTTGTGGAGACTATTGGTAATGAAAATGTGAAAGTTTTTGACTTCATGTTTGTTCAGAGTCAGTACGACGTCGCATAGGGAACATGTTTTTCATTACACTGATTGAAATGTGAAAACGATATCAAATGAACAAGAATCAATTTTAATATATGTTTCACTTAGATATATAATAGTTTTATTTGTCGGCAAATATATAATAGTTATGTGGATGTAAGCTAAGGACATTGTTTCAAATGCAAAGTGGATTATTGCATGGTTTTTGTACTTATTTGTCAAAACAATTAATGGAAAATAAATGGAATGTTTGGACATAAATGTATGATCCGGCAACAACGGACAGAGGCTGACCTTACATTCACATTCTTTATCATTGCTATTGCCCGATACTCTTTTCTCTATAGCCATAGGATCCTCTTTCTTTAACCTAGTGGAAAGTCGACTCCATATCAAAATTTCGGTGGTTTTAATACAATCGACTTAGTTTTTTTTTTTTTTTGTGTGTGTTTGGGGTTTAAGTTCTATTTGATACGGATGAGTAATCTTTAAATCGAATAATCTAAAGGTTAATTTCGGTTGAACATATCTCGCACACAGTAACAAAACAAGCTAGCAAAAAATGTTTACAGCAGACCTGTCATACTGTTTTTATATCAACGCGAAAAATACCAATGTGGATAATAGGGAAATATTAAGTTTTTATTTTATTCTGGTAACAAAAAGATTGATTCCGTTTTCGTAAAAAAATGGCAAATCTAAGCTTCGAATTTCTATGGTATTAAATAAAAAATCGACATGGATATATATATTTTTAAAAGAATGTTAAGTATGGATCGAATAGTGACATACTGTAGTAACAACTTTTCATGATATTTTTAAAAATGGTAAAGATGGCGATTCCTTTATAATTTTGTTTGTTTGAACCGTAAAGAATTTTTTGAGAAAACATATATAAAGGATACAAATTAAATGCTTGGAAATGGTTACGATACAAAATTGACAGTTCAATGATTCTGTTGTCGTTCTCCAAAAGATAATATTAAAAAAGAGATCGATTGTCAAGTTTTTGTTTTTATACCAACTCTTTACTAACTCGTTTAGTCGTTTTTTATCGTTTGGTGATATCATTTAGTTGTACCATTTTTCATTTTTCTATCGCAATAGTAAAAAGTAATCCATCAGAACTTACATAACCAAAATTTTAGTGGCCTATTGCAAATGGTTGATTCTTTATATAATCCATTTCGAGTTAATGCAAATGGATTAATTTGAAAGTATTCTGAGTCTATCTAGGAATTTAGATTAATTTTCAAGCAGAGATGTACTTTATAAATAGATTGTTTTGTAGATAATTAAAGAAAAAAGGCATAAAATAGCACAAAAACATACATTATCATAAATATAACACCAAAGGAAATAATTCACATTTTTAGCATTATTTTAATTACAAAGACTTTTATAACATTATATAATTTATGGTTTAGGGTTAATTATTTAGAATTTAGGGTTTATTATTTGGGGTTTAGGATTTAGTATTTAGGGTTTAGGATTTATTATTTAAGGTTTAGGGTTTAGTATTTAGAGTTTAGGGTTTAGTATTTAAGGTTAAGGGTTAGGGCTAATTTAATGACAAAACATGTTTTTGTGCTATTTTTATGATTTTTCTTCCTTGTTGCTATATTTATGACAAGACATGTTTTTTGTGCCATTTTTGCGATTTGCCCATAATTAAATGGATTGAAATCAAAAGTTTATATCGGATCGAAATTGAAACGTGTTTGCGTTCCAAATCCGTCTTTGTACCACTTAATCACATGTCTTTGAACCGTTTAAATATTTTTAATACATGATTTAAATATAAATGTTCAAAAGTCTACTCCAAACCTGAGAAAATTTATGGGCATAAAATTCGAAATTTCCACATAATTCAAAGAAAAACTTACATAAACATGATGTTTGTGTATATAAAACAAGAACGGAAAAATGTTACAAAACAAAACAAGAACCAAAATTGCTTGAGGTCTTTAGTGTTTAGACCTAATGATCTCTCGATGGCGACATGTAGAAAATAATCATTTTTCTATGATTTATTTACTGAATACAAAAACAAGCGGTTCAATTTTAGTATATTGTTTAAAAGAAATTAAAGATAAAAGTACACTAAAACCTATAGAATTAAGAATTTTAAAACTATAATACTTTATTAATTTAATAAACTATTAATTTATTAATTTATTAATAAGTAATTAGATCAAAATTTACTTTAAAAATAACATAATTTTATTATTTACTAATGTATTAGGTGGAGTGTCCACACCTTGTGCGGATATATCGGTATTTTATTAGAAATTACCAACGTCTAAACCCTAATCTACATAGAAACTGTATCCTTATCTAGTCATTTTTAATATGAGATAACGATGCTTTCATATTTTGTCTTATATGTTTTCCCCCGTTTTTCTCTCTAGTATTACACAATAAAAAAAATTAGAAATTATTATGATTATGAAATATTTTAGATTTATAAGATTTAGACCCCAATGAAATGTATGCTTGATTGACTTTTTATAGTGATTTCTGTTTTTTTTTGTAGACCATCGTAATTCCAAAACTCCAATCATTATATCGCGCAAGAATTATAATAACATGATCTTAAAGAATAGACGAATAATAATGATTAGAAATAAGTAGGAATCATCGTAAACTCAAAAGCGTGAAAATTACAATTCTAAATCACTATAATAGCTATTTGATTCAAACCAATGATGATAAATCAACCTAAGTGAGCAAAAAAAAGGAATGAAAAAAAAACTGTAGCTATCGTCGGAGCTCCATAGCTACTTGTTTTTTGGCTTTTTTGGAACATTAAAGTTATTGTCACAATCACTAATCGGATCATCTTCTTCATCGCCATACTCAAGTCCACCGTCATCTTCTTCATCCTCTTCATCGTCTTCTCCAACATCATTGTATTCTTCTTCATTATGTTCTTCTTCCTCATTTTCGTCTTCTCATTCGTCTCCTCCTTCATTAAACACAGGCCATGTAAGTCTTATCCGATCTCAAAATCACTCTTAACAAAGCGACATACAATTGACCATGCGTAAACACAGACCTTGGAAGATAGAGCCCAACATCATGTTGACATTGACTCTTGTTGATTGTCATCGCAAAAGCCAGATATACATGGAATTTCTTTCTTTTCATTCTAAACGGGAATTTCGTATCTGGTGGACAAACATGCAACCTCGGAATCAAGACTATATCCCCAACATTATCTTAAGTCAGTTTCCTTCCTTATATGAGATTAGGCGTGAACTGAGATATAAGAATCTTGTTTCGTTGCACAATCCATTTTGGGATCAACGTTTCTCAACAACATAATAGGTGCTCCATTTTTTAGCTTTAGCTCGTGGTTCGGAAGGTCCGACACTTTGATACTATTCAGAAACTCTTGTGAGTAAGTCGGCTTAATAGTCTTGATCGAATCAGACGCTTCAACCGTATCCGCACTCAGATAAACCATACTTTCTCCAATAATCATAAGTAAAAGGTGTCAAAATACTTAACGATGATACATCAGTATAAAAGGATATATAATTCATAAATATACCTTTTAGCTGGGATAGCATAAACTCATTAATCATATCGACGTCTTGGTTCCTCGGACTCAGTATTGCCATTTGATTTAGAGTTTTAGAGTTTTCGGCTCCTCGTACTACCATTTGTTTCGAATGATCAGGCTTTTGCGAGGAGTATAATTTTATTGTTTTTTTCTTCTTCTTTTTTTTTTTACCTTTTTCTTGATTTATCTAGATCATCAATTGTTATTCTAATCAAAAGGCTGAGTTCTTTTTTTTTCTTTGTTCATACCATTACAACCATGTTACTGGTTCATAAGCACGTCATACAATCTAAGCCCGAGTTGTCCATTCCGCAAGACACTAACCAACCATATATTATCCTTAGACGATCCTCTAACCGAACGATTGTCAACATAAGCAAACAATTGAACGGCAAAGTAGCATTAGGATTAGAACAGGATACAGAAAAGTTGAGTTGCAAAGCAAAGTGATCTAATAGGATTATTACAACAGAGACACTAATCTTAAATGCTGACGAATTCAAATTCGTCTCACATAAGCTTGTAATCTAATCTTTATTGTCAACCTATTTGCAAACTAGTCTAGATAATGAAGATGAAACCGACGTGTACCGTTTTCTTCCAATGGTCAGATTCACGACTATGATATGAGGTTCTCACGAAATCTTGCATATCTTAGTCGCGAGGTAGTAGAAAACGCACTCCTTGCAACGGATGTCTTTAGGGTGAGTCCCCTCGCATGCCCCGATATCTTCGCACAAGAAGGAAGTACTATATGTGTTCAACTTCTTCGGTTCCTGTCCATGGATGTGCCAAATAACATCTCTACCGATCTTCTCAATTTCCTCGGCTGTAATCATACGTTATATGGTCTGCCCAACTGGCACAGTATTTCAACATGAGATAGAGAAGGCGAGCGTGATCGTACTCATCTTTAACCCCTTCCAGTAGCTGAATCGCGACTTTGAGCTCAAGAAAAACGAAGGTGTGGCGGATGCTCTGAAGGTATACTTCATATGGATTGTTATGACTTAGACATCTCAGGAAAAAAAGGATGCCCACGTGAATTGGGGATTGCCATCCATCAGAACGACTTGTGTGTGTCTAGACGAAAATTATGCAGCCCGCTCGTGTCTCCTGACGAAGACATTTCGTTCCTCTATGTTTAATTGCGACTATCAAGAGGAGAATAATATGTCACTCTGGATGTAGGTGAGTGAAAGTAAAAAAATGAGAAGTTGAAGAAAAGAGCGTGACCTCAAGTCGATATATATATATATATATATATATATATATATATATATACATACTGTCAATAAAAAACATTTGTAAGTCTGAGAGTGCCTGGCCAAAAGAGTCTGGTGAGCATATCGCTCATATGGATTTTATAAGTAAGGATAGATAATGTACATCCTCAAGAGAACGGTCACAAGTATAACAACTACATTTATTTTGGCCATATAAAGACAACATCAATCATACACGTGACTCAACACTAAGGAGACCCTTGAACAAACTCAAAATCACCATTGACATTTAGCACTCATCTTGGCTGTATCCAAAATCAAGACAAAGTCAGGCGACCCAGTTATGTAAAAAACACGCAACTAATAATTAGGATAAAAATAAGTAAGGTAAGTTGTTAAAAGAGTAATCGCTGAAAGGGTAACTATTCATTAAAGGCAATTAAGATAATTCAGGAAAAAAACTCATTAAGGATAGGTGGGTAATTAACCTCGTGAGAGCGATTCTGATGCATTCCCACTTCTCAATTAATGAAATAGATTAATTTATCGAGCTTTCATTTATAAATATTATAATGTAGTTGTGCTAAATCCAATTCTTTTTTTTAGAAAAAGAATAGGTCTTTCGAAGTCGGTAAAACTAAATTTTACTTCTAGTTTTTTTTTGTTTTCACCATTTGTTTCTTTTTATTTTTGCTTAGTTTTCCATAAATCATTATAATTTGGCAAAATTGTAAAGAAAGCAAAAATAATAAAATAACTATAATAGTTTTTTTGGCGACAACACAAGTGAACGTCTTGTTCTCATTGCTTACTTGCCCTCTATTGCCTCCGGCCATGGCTGGTAGTCTCAATCTTCCTCCCCTTTCTCCTCTAGATCCCCCTGACTTGGAGCTTCCCCCACCCTCTTCCATCCTCTCGCCATGCTTCCTCTTCTTCTCTGAAACCAACTACTGATACTAATCTATAGTTCTCTTCTTATTCCATTGTAAATGTAGTTCAGTCTTCTGTAAATCCTATGTTAGTTTCCTCTTAAGTAACAACTGCTCAACTTTTAGCATTATTTCATATCATTCCTGCAAAAATATCCACTATTTAAATCCCTAAATCGATAGCTACAATAGCTACATTACCCATTTTCCCCTCTTCCCATGTAGTTACTGATTTTTCAAACTCAACTATCTCTTCCTCTATTCCGAATAGTGTTCTTGGCTCATATCCTGATGTCTCCTCGTCTTATCCTCCCAACCTTCCTGCAACAGCCCATCCTACAGTTTCCCATTCTCTTTAATCTTGGGCTGATAAGACTAAAGCTTCTGAAGACAAAAGTGTAAAGAAGATGAGTTCTTCAACTATATCTCAATCATATATTCTCAGTGTGGAAATTACAGGTGATGTATTTGAACATGGTGCATATTTTCATAAAGAGTTTATAGTGGGATGTTTTTCTTTTGGAAAACTTTCCTTTTATAAGTTGATACAAGACATCCTAAATTTTCTTTAGGGTAAAGATACTAAACTTGAATTCCACCTTATTAAAAACTAGATCGATGATAGTTCGTATCTCGCTAACAACTTTATTAGAGAGAAAGTTCTTCAAAAGAGGATTTGGTATGTGATATCTCTATGTTCCACGTTGCTCATTGGACATATGGGAAAATTGCTAACACTTCTTCACTTAAATGAGTTTCTATATGGGCACATCTTAAGATTGTGCCTTTTGACCTGATAACAAATGAAGGTCTAGGTTGGATAGCTAGTGCTATAGGAAACCCTAAGAAAATGGACGAGTGGACTAAAAATTACCAGTCTCTCCATTGTTCATGTAAAAGTTGAGGCAAATGCTACTAAACCTTTTCATGCGATATTAGAGCTGAAAAGGAAGAATGATACTATATTCAATGTTGCAGTTTAGTATCCTTGGTTATGCCCTACTTGCTCACATTGTAAAGAGTTGGGATACATTATAAATTATTGCTTGAATATTACTCGAAAACACTGGAGAGGCCGTCGCCACCAAAGACCCTCGCCATCGAGGTGGAGAGGGAGGAAGGGAAAACGCCGAAATACTGAAATGAGACAAAAGGATAACTCTCCGGACCCGTCGGTGAGAACCGGCGACCGGGGAAGTGAAGAAATTGAAGAAAAAGGATGCCGGTGGTGGACTTGGGGAAATGTGCTCGAGAGCCTATTCGGACGAACCATGACCAATTTGAGAGGCCTGTGAAAATTTTGTCCTCCATAACAAGATATTTTCTCCCTTTTTGTACCATCTCATATTATTACTTAAAATATGAACAAATTATACGAGAAACAAATAATTGCATGAACAGGAAAATTAAATACGTAATAAGATTGAACATGAGAAAAAGCTATCTTAGATAAATAATCTGCTGCTTGGTTCTTCTCTCGGTTGACTTGATCTAAGGAACATCATATTCTGGTAGTTTCTGCATCCATACTTTGATACCAATAAGCAAATTCCCCAATTTTGTATTGCCATCACATTTATTAATGAAATTTGTGAGATCCAGATTATTTTCTTCAAACCAAAAATGAAAAATCCTTTTATCCACATAATTTACATAACATGTAGAAAAGTCATTGTCTCCGCTTGAAGACTTGTTTTTACTTTCTACATTCTCACATAACCTGATAATATATATTGACCCATTTAGTCACGAACAATCTAATCTATCCCAAATGGTTCCATAAGACTTCTAAAACTTGCATCAAAATTACATTTGAACCAACTTTGATGTGGAGTTTCCCAAGCTGAGCTTCTATTACCAGTAATCATTCATTAATTTACCATGTGGACCTCCGTAACGGTTTCTGTACATTGAATCCACTCCATAGCTCCTGACCGTGCTCTTTATGCACCTTCCTTTGGATGTACATTGTATTTTTCAAACACCAACTCATTCCTTGATTTCCACAAAAACCAACAAAGCCAAAAAGGAATCTGTCTTGTTAGTTTATGAATTCCACTCATCCTAAAATTATCCCATAGCATACTAATATTACTTTTCAACTGGCCTCACAACATGTGAAATAAAATAATACATGCATCTCCAAATCACCTTGGCATATTGACACTCAAAGAAAATATGGTTAACTGTTTCCCCATCCATAGATCATCTTGGGCAGGTTGAATTTATGTTAAAGTGTATTGACTTGAGCCTTTCATTTTTTTAAATAGCCCCCGATATAGTCCTCCAAAAGAAGTGTTTCAATTTATGTGCTATATTCAATTTCCATATTTGTTTATTCAACTCGACATTTCCAGGTGGTGGAGCCAAATAAGTAGCAATCCAATATCTAGATTTGACCATATACTTTTAATTTTTAGTATATGGCCATATCCATTTATCACTACTTGCATAATCAACTCAGACTCATCCTCTGGAAACATTGAACGAACTAACTCCTCATCCCACACTCGATTTTCTTCCATCCACAATTCATGTACTAAAGTAACCTCACCAAACGGTAGACTCGTTAACTTTCTTTGCGGAATGGAATCAATCCATTTATCTTCCAAAATTCGTGTTGATTTACCATCACTAACATGTAGTTTTAATCCCTTTAAAAGTAGGTCTTTACTTGTTTGAATTAACCTCCAACAATATGAAGGACTACTGCCACACCTTGATTGTAAAAAACTCAAAGTGTTATAATATATACCCTTGTAAATTCTAGCTAGCAAATAATTTTGTGACTCTTGAAATATGCCATGTTTGCTTTGCTAGTAGATTATTAAGCTTGTGTAGATCTCTAAATCTTAGCCACCTTCGTATTTTGGTAATGAGAGACGTTTCCATGCGACCCACATAAATTTTTTTTTACCATTATCTTATCCCAACAAAAATTTAGATAAAATACTATTGATCTCATCACATACCATCTTAGGGATAAGAAAGCAGCTCATCGAATAGATTTTTGTGGACATCATGACTGTTTTTATTAAGATTTCCTTACCACATGGTGTAAGAAATTGGTTATACCATCCATTGGTTTGTTCTTTGATCTTTTGGATGACAAATTCAAACTGTTCTGTTTTACTTCTCCCAAATTGTCCTGGTAAGTCCAAATACTTACCATCTTGCATATATTATTAATTCTCAAGATCTGTTGGATTCTTCTACGTTGTTCTTCTTGGATATTCATACCAAATCGGAGAGATAATTTGGATAGATTCACCATAATAATCCTTAAGGATTTGTGCCATTCTCTTACAAACACATATATTTTCTTTACTTAATAATAAGGAATCATATGAAAAAAGTAGATGTGTAACATGTGGACATGTTCTAGTCAGTTTAATACCTTCCACTTCTTTTTTCTCACTTGATGATATCATCATTACACTTAATACTTCTGCACAAACCAAGAACATGTAGGGGGGTAAAGAATCACCCTAACGTATGCCTCTAGATGGCTTAACATCAGATTGAGTATTTAACAATATTGACACATTCCATAATCTATCATACCCATTTTTCATCAAATTCTATTCTTTTTATCATCTCTTCCAAGAAATTCCACTCTATCATGTCATAAGCTTTACTATTATCAATTTTAATAGCTAAACAAGATTCAACAATGTCTTTTCTTTGCTTTTAACGCATGCACATGAGCCACCAAGATGTTATCTGAGATGTTTCTCCTCGATACAAAAGTAATTTGGGTTTTTGAAAGTAAATAGCTCAATATAGCTTGTAATCGTCTTGCCATTATCTTGAAAATTATCTTATAGCTAACTCAGCATAAACTGATTGACCTATAATCATTTAGTTCTAAAGCATCTGAAATCTTAGGAATCATGAAAATATGAGTATGATTAGTTCATGGATCCAAAGAACCTGTTTCAAAGAAGCATTTGACCACATAAATTACATCTTGCCCCATCATTCCAAAAATATTGATAGAAAGCAGCTGTATATCCGTCACTCTCTGGAGATTTATCTAAGCCAATTGAAAACACTGCTTCTTTCACCTCACACTTATTTATTGGACTTGTTAACATCACATTCATTTCATTGGTAAACGAGAAAGGTTCATCACAATACTAAGCAAAAGACAGTCCGGTTTGAGACAAAGGCTCACACCAAACCGCCATTGACCCCCTTTACCTCGCTTCCACAATACAAAAATTTTCAACCAATATTGCTCGTAGAGTTGTGTTGGTTCGGACTAAACCACATATCAGGGAAGCAATTTTATTTCTAAGTGTTTTAAGTCTTTTACAATAATTTGGCCTATTTAATCTAACTCCAAAACAATCAGAAAATAAATAGGAGCCATGAAACTCGAACCAAAATAAACCCACACAAAAACAATCGAATCAAAACGCGGCCCAAAAGCTATCCAGAGACTACACTGAGGACCTCCCACGTCCATCGAGCTAAGCCAAACCTGAAAACAACAAAATAGTCTAATAAGTGATCTAAGATCACACAGCAAGTCGGTCCCCACTAAAAAGGCTTCTAGAAACTACTAAAGATAATCCTATCCCAAAACCCAAAATAACAATCAAAAGGAAATAAATAGCCAATCACGTGCCACCATTACGTGATGAGCTCCACAACACACAAGAATTCTCTAAAAAAAGAAAGGAAGCACGAGATCGAGACCACTGCGGCTCATGATCTCGATCAGACTTGATCTAATTAACACGGAACAATCCTAACACCACTAAGCCCACTATGCAAACTCGTTAACTTCCACGGGAACACTTAGTTACCGCCATGGTAACTAAAATTACCCAAAAATCCTAGACGTAAACACGAATTCCTATGACCTAGGACACTGTTCTCAGTCCATCGATACACATCGACTCGGGCTTCCCCTTGATAGCCTAAGTTTCCATACAGTCCGGCCCTAGAACATGACCCCGTATTCTCCGGACCACACACCTACCGGCGTCACTCAGTAGGTTAACACCATAACCAGAATCCGCACCCGAAGGCACATGACTCGATCATGCAACTACATAAGGATCCAATCGGGTCGAAAGTACCAGAACGCTTTCATTCGACTTTCGGGATCTAACGCACCCTAGATTCGAACAATAAATAAACACACATACTCTCTGGGACTATACACAACAAGCAAGACTGACAAGGTCAAACAAAAATAAACACAAACTCGATCTATCCCACAAGTCCTATTCAACCACCACCACCACCAACCTTATCCGGTTCTATAACGGATTAGGTAACTAACAAACTTACCCAGTCCCGTGACTTATATAAGTATCACACATGTCTATCCGGCCCAACACCAGAATAGACCAAACAATACAAACAACTGATTGTCCGACCCAACACCGGAGTAATCCAACAATCAAGCCTGCACACAACACAATATTAATCCAACAACACACAAGAAATTGATTAATTAAGCGAGCCTTTAACTCATTCTCATCTTTTAATTCATTTAGACAGCTACCTTAGGATTATCGGCTTGCTAACCCCGTAGACGGCTCATTACCAATTAACACCTTTTTAAATTTATCCTTCCTAAATATTTTTTATAAACTCTTCGATCTGTCAGTTTAAAATTAGTAAACTTACTAATCTCCCGACATCTCATTGTTATTTAATTCATTTAACCCAATAACCCGTCTAATATCTAGTAACCCACCCGTTATTATACTTTATATGTGTTAAGTGTTTAAATCCGTATTTTAATTATGTTTAATTTCCGTATATAGATTCATTTAATTATGTTATTACTATCATATATATAATGCATATAGATCCTAATAATTCTAATCTACATGAATGCATCAATCAATAATCAACCAACAGTATCGAAACTATCTAGCATGTGTGTACAACCTAGCCATTTCATTAATTAAACCGATAACAATCAATTAACAAAATCACACTATTCAAGAACAGGCATGCAATCTTAGAACCTATTGTTTAGGGATTCTCGGGTTTATATGATTTATACTACATGCAATTTAACCGACTCACAGTGTGATAAGCTGACGGATGACGGTGTGACGGAATCCCGAACCTCCTGAGACTGAACCACAATTAAACTCGAACCTTTCCCGAACCAATGAACTGAACTAATGCAATTCCCAAGCTAAATCGATCTAAACCGAACCGTTGACCAAGTGTTGACCGGCTAGACCAAGATTGACCGAGCGTTGACCGTTGACTTCACAAAACCGGGTTGACCAAATCTAAACCGGCTTGAACCAAGGTTAAACCGGAACCAAACCATGACTAATCCACCTCCAATATAACCGACTGAGGGTCGGCGTTGACCACAGCTGAGGAAGGCTTCTACGGCGTTGACCCGCGGCGGCTCCAGCGTTGACCGACGACGGCGAGCGTTGACCGGCTACTGAGGTGCTTCCTCCGGTGAAGACTGCTCCGGTGAGGTGGTCGACGATGAGAGAACCGGCGAGAGGAAGATGGATGAGCTCACGGCCAGCTCTTGTCCAATGTTGACTGGCGGGGCACCGGCGTTGACCGGCGGAAAGGAGGCTCTCTGACGGCAAGAGGTGGTGTCCGGTGAGAAGAGAGTCCAAAAAGAGGAGAGAACCGGCTGCACAATTGAAGAGAGAGAGGGAGAGATGGTGGAGATCACCGGCGGTGACTTCTCTGGCGGCGGCAGTAAGACTGATTGGCGGCGAATGAAGAGAAGGAGGGGATCACAAATATACAACTGGCTTATGAAGATTCAGCTTACTTTGGGAGTTATTTAGAAACTTGTGTCCCAAGTAACTATGAATGTATGAAGATGTTCATATTTTTCTTTGAATGTTTGAAGATGGATGATGAAGATGGAATGAATGTTTGAAGATGGTGAAAGAAAGAGAGAGGGAGCTCGTGGGTGAGAGAGAGGAGAGAGTCTAGAGAGTGTTTTTGTGACTGTTTTTGGTGAGTTGAGTGAATGAGAGTTATTAGACCAAAAACATGCAAAAGCATGCAATGAATCAAGGAAATTCATTGAATCCAAACGGAGAGAGGTGGCGCCATTTGAGAGAGTGAGAGAGCCCCTTGTCACCCCAGGGAGCACTCAGAAGTTCTGTAGAATAAATCCTCAATCCAAAAGTCCTCCATTTCACTGATAGTTCCGCTCAGTCCGTTATAGCCACTTCCGCGTCTAATTCTCCATAATCTCGTAGCCTCTGAAATAAATCCTCCAAACTTCTTTTTTGAGTACTATATTCTTTTAGAAGCATTTAGAAACTTGTTTCACTTTATTCGGATTCCCGTAGCTCATGTAACAGAATTTACAAATTTTATCGGTTCTATCAGTTTTCTTTCCCGATAGTTCGTAAAACTTATTTAAAGTCTGTTTTCACTACTTTTATCTTCTAAATTTTTTTTTTTTATTTTAAAAGGAGAAACATTTGGCATATCTTTGTTTCCGTCTCGTATACCCTTCAAATTTTAGAAATTACAAAAATACTCATGTTGACTTTTTCTACTGCCTATTGACCCATTTTTGTAAAATAAGATCTTACACGAACCATCCAAACATTATCCATATTCATAATATATAGAATTCAAATATTAAATGAATAATAATTTTAATTATTCTTTTTTTTTTAAATTTTAATTATTCGATTCGATCTTTATTCAACTCTTAGCTGTTACTACCCAATTTAATTTTTTAAGATACATTGCAAATAATAATTTTTAATACTCAAAATATATTTATCCACTACTATCTAACTCAGACCCGTAAATGTTGAGGTCTAGATGAAACCACAACCAATGAGAGCAAAAAGTAATGCCTTGCTCATAAGAAGGGTTAAATTTTGACTCAAAATTTATTTTGCGTTTCTCGTGACGAGAATATAATTTAAAAATAAATAAAACAAGATTTGTAAGTAGTAAAAGGAAGAAGCATTCTGCCAATATGGCAGCCCAAATCCCAAGTCACTCTGCCTCTGAGCAGGCTGGTGACAGTGGAAAATCTTTGAAAGAAGGGTTGATGGTTAATACCAACCCTTCGAGACCTCAATGAGAGTGTTGAGCTGGAACTGTCAGGGGGTGGGGAATGCCCCGACAGTTCGACATCTAAAGGTAGTACTTGGTCAGTACTATCCTGAGATCACATTCCTCTGCGAGACCAAAAATAGGAGAAAATATATGGAATATCTTACTGAGCAGATAGGATTCTACGACCTTCACACCGTGGAGCCAATTGGAAGGTCTGGAGGCCTGGCGTTGTTATGGAAAAATACCTGTGATATCAAGATTCTTCACTCTGACAAGAGAATAATCGACACCCAGGTTACTAAGGAAGGCAGGACCTTTTTCCTTACATGTGTATATGGAGATCCAATCAAAAGTTTGAGAGGAAAAGTGTTGGAAAAGCTATCCAGAATTGGAGTTGCTAGGAAGGGTCCATGGATGTTAACTGGCGACTTCAATGACATAGCTGACCCATGCGAGAAGATTGGAGGAGTAGAGAGGAAAAAAGAAGATTGTCTTGAGTTCTGCCAAATGCTTAATGCCTGTGGACTCTGGGAGATTCGTCACGCAGGCTACAGCTTCTCCTGGTATGGAGTGCGAAATAATGAACTTGTCCAATGTAGGTTGGACAGAACAATAGCTAACCATGAGTGGATGGAGATGTACCCTCAAGCTTCAGCTACCTACCTTCAGAGAGTTAGCTCTGATCACAGCCCCTTAATCACCAATCTGATTGGGGATCAATGGAAAAGAAATACGAACTTCAAGTATGACCCGAGACACATCTTCAGGGATGGGTTCAAGGCTGAGATTTCCAATGCGTGGACAAAGGCTAGAGAGGAACATGATGACAACTTCCCGCTGAAGATTCAGGAGTGTCGTAAGGCCATATCTAATTGGAAGAAAAGGAATAGACCAAATTCTGCCATTAGGATCCAGGAGCTTCACCACAAAATTGATGAGGCCACGAGAAATCTACCGGTGGACAACGTTAGGCTGAGGAACCTTAAGCAAGAGCTGAACCAAGAATATCATCATGAAGAATCCTTTTGGCGAATCAAGAGTAGGAACACGTGGTTATGTAACGGAGACAGGAACACTAAGGCTTACCACGCAATGACGAAGAGCAGGAGAGCCCAAAACAGAATTCAATGTCTTAGAGATGATTTTGGTAAAGAATGGGTGGCTGAAGACGACCTTGGGAAAGTGGCTGAACAATACTTCAAGAAGTTATACTCCTCTGAAGAGGTTGGAATCAGGCTTGCTGAAGAGGATGTTTTGTTTAGAGATGCACCGAAAATATCCTCTGAACAGAACGAAATGCTCCTTCAACCAGTCACATCTGAGGAAGTTCGATCAGCTGTATTTGATATCAATCCGGATAAATGTCCGGGACCTGATGGTTTGAGTGGATCATTCTATCAACACTTTTGGCACTGTGTTGGTGAAGATTTGTATCGTTTGGTTCATGCTTTTTTCATATCTGGATCTTTTGACCATGAGCTTAATAAAACCAATATTTGTCTCATTCCAAAGAAATTAGGAGCAGTAGAAGTCTCGGATTATAGGCCTATAAGTCTAAGCAATGTTGTGTATAAGGTGGTGGCGAAGATTATGGCAACAAGGCTCAAGAAGACTCTTCCCTCGATAATATCTCAATCTCAAGCTGCTTTTTTAAAGGGGAGACTCATCACGGATAACATTCTAGTGGCCCACGAGCTTCTCCATGCGCTCAACTCTAATAATAAATGCGCAGAGGAATTTATTGCTATAAAGACAGATCTCTCAAAAGCGTTTGATAGAGTTGAGTGGAGCTTTCTATCATCAGCTCTCAGGATCCTAGGCTTTGCTGATCATTGGATTACACTCATTATGAGCTGTGTCTCATCCGTCACTTACCAAGTGCTTATCAATGGAAAACCGCATGGGGACATCAAGCCGACTCGAGGTATTAGACAAGGAGATCCACTCTCTCCCTATCTCTTTATCATCTGCACGGAAATCTTGGTCAGGATGATGAAAAAGGCTGAAGCTGAGAAGAGAATCACGGGACTTAAAGTAGCCAGATCAGCTCCGGCAGTTTCCCAGCTGCTTTTCGCCGATGATAGTATGTTCTACTGCAAAGGAAGTGACGAGGAGCTGAGCCAGTTTAGTGGTATATTGGAGAAATATTGCATCGTATCTGGACAGCGAATAAATTATTCGAAATCAAGTGTCTACTTTGGTAAGAAGATGTCGACAGAGCAGAGGTTGCACATAAAGCAAAAACTGGGAATCGAACAGGAAGGAGGAGGAGGCCTTTACCTTGGACTGCCAGAAGCTTTTGGAGGCTCAAAAGTGTCAATCCTCAGGTTTATAAAAGAGAAGATGCATCATAAGGCAGCGGGTTGGCAAAACAGATTTTTAACCTCGGGAGGGAAAGAAGTGTTATTGAAATCAGTCATAATGGCTCTCCCCATATACCCTATGTCCTGTTTTCTCCTACCAAAGACCACGTGTAAGCAAATAGTCTCCTTTCTGTCGGACTTTTGGTGGAAAAATGTAGGAGACAAGAAAGGTATTCACTGGAAGAGTTGGGATCAAATGTGTAAATCAAAGTTTGAGGGTGGAATTGGGTTTAAAGACATAGAGGCAGTTAACATAGCACTCCTTGGGAAACAGCTATGGCGGATAATGACTAAGAAAGATACCCTACTTGCCAAGATATTCAAGGCAAGGTACTTCAAGGACTCTAATCCGCTTAATGTTGGTCTTGGTTCCAGACCTTCTTTCGCCTGGAGGAGTATACATCAAGCACAAGCCCTGATAAAAGAAGGCGCTAGAGCTACCATCGGTAATGGTAAAGACACTTCAGTGTGGGAAGACCCTTGGTTAGGATCAAAGCCGGCTCGTCCCCTCCTTTCTGTTCGTAAACTTGAACCCTCTCTTGGTCTGTCAATCTCCAACCTCAGAAAAGTCAGTGAGTTACTAGCAAACGAAGGAAATGATTGGGACAGAACTCTTACAACCTCTCTCATGAATGAGGCTGACCTCAGAAGCATGGAAGAGATTCTGCCAGGAGGATCAAGATGCAGGGATGAATATTGTTGGGATTTCACAGCTTCTGGACTTTATACTGTAAAATCTGGTTATTGGGTGTATATCAATAGAATTCAGAGGGGTGAAGCCCAGAAAGAAATGACACAACCGAGCCTTGAACCACTATTCAAACTGATTTGGGAAGCCGATACTTGTCCGAAAATCAGACACTTTCTATGGAAGATGATGAGTGGATGTCTACCAGTAGCGGAAAGACTCTCTGTACGTCATATAGCCAAAGACAATAGTTGTAGCCGCTGTCAGGACAAAGCTGAGTCGATCAACCACCTTCTTTTCCACTGTCCTTATGCTCGTCTTGTATGGGCCCTATCTCCTTTACCAGCTCCATCGTCTGGTGAGTTGGAATGTTCCTTATTCTCCAACTTTCACAGAATTATGACGACTAAACCTAAGTTCCCTTATGAGAACGAGATGGGAAAGTTGGGGCCTTGGATACTCTGGAGATTGTGGAAAAGTAGGAATGATTATAACTTCAAAGCCTTGGACATTGATGCACAATCTATTATTAACAAAGCTTTGGAGGATTTTGAGGAGTGGAAAGATCGGCTCAAGAAGGAAGAAACTGTGAGTGTGGCCAAAGTAAGAGTCCCGGACAGAGCTTGGACTCCACCTCCGCCTGGGTGGCTCAAGTGTAACTTAGATGGCGCTTGGAAGAACCATGATGAAGGCTCAGGAATCGGGTGGGTGTTAAGAGACTGTCATGGTAGAGCATTGTGGATAGGTGGAAGGAAACTACCGAAGATGAAATCCCCTTTAGAAACTGAAGCTGAGGCACTGCGTTGGGCATTAAAATGTCTAAGAAGGTTCAATTATAAGCAGATTATATTCGAAACCGATTCTCGGAATCTGGTTCATGCCTTAAATGACATTGTAGCCTGGCCAAGCGTGAGTGTCTATGTGCAGGAATGCAAATGCTTGATAGCTCAGTTTGGGGAATGCAAGGTAGCCTTTCATGGAAGAGTTGGTAATAAAGTTGCTGATCGGATTGCAAAGGAAGCTCTATCTTTTGATAATAATGTTTCCAAATTGTATTCGATTATGCCTCTTTGGATCAGTCCTTTGATTGAGGCTGAAGTATCTGTAGATGAACATTCCTGGTTGGTATAATATGAATTGATGTTGTGTTAAAAAAAAAAAAAAGTAGTAAAAGGAGATACAGATAATGTATCCGTCAAAAGCCGTCCTCTTTCATCTTTCTTTCTCCTTCTCGACACCAGTCCATTTCCAGTCCTCCCCACTTTTCTTTTCTTCAACAATCTCCACCGAAACAAAAGAAAACTCTCGACAAAATTGGTTTCTTTTGATCCCACACGAAACTCCTGCCGCCAATTTTATTCTTTTGTTAGATTCTTCTTCTGGGTTTTTCTTTCCTGCAAAAAAAAAAGAAGACACAGTTAGCTACTTTGCCTTTCACTTGATGTAAATTCATTCGGATCGAACGATGGATCGTGTAATCGGCGGAAAATTCAAGTTGAGTAGGAAGCTCGGTAGTGGATCATTCGGTGAAATTTTTATAGGTATCATTCATTCACACCAAAACAAAATCAGCTTTTTTTTTTTCTTTTTTAATTTTAATAATAAACTGACAGTAATTTTGATCATGATTATCAAGGGATTAATGTCCAAACTGGAGAAGAAGTTGCTGTTAAGCTGGTATGTAATGAATCATTTGTACTAACATGTGGTTTCTATTCAAATTCTCATTTTTTCTTCTGGGTTTTAATAGTACAAGAAAGACATGTAATTTTGATGGTCTGATACTGAATCTTTGAAATCTAGTCTCTGCAAATTGTAAAATTAATATAATAAGGTGTTTAATTTCTTATACTGAATCTTGGATCTTTATATTTGTATACTGACTTACTGAGTATATCAAAGTTTGATTTTTTTTGTTCTCCTCTGTTCTTGTAAACATGGCAATCCACATTTCTTACTATTTTTGTTTTTTGTACTTGTTGGTAGGAACCTGTGAAGACGAAGCATCCTCAACTGCACTATGAATCAAAAGTATACATGCTTCTTCAAGGAGGGGGTGAGTTTCTTTTCTCAAACTCAATTCTCTCTGACGTTTCTATTTCATCGACCTAAATTATTTTACATTCTTTTGACCAGCTGGTATTCCTCATCTCAAATGGTTCGGTGTCGAGGGTGAATACAACTGCATGGCAATAGACCTTCTTGGTCCCAGCTTAGAGGACTTGTTCAACTACTGCACTCGCAATTTTTCTTTGAAAACTGTTCTAATGCTTGCTGATCAGTTAGTAAGTTTCTCCCCTTTCATTTCATATTTGTTTTTGAGATCATTACTAAACTCTTCCTTTGATTATTATTATAACTGCAGATAAACAGAGTTGAATACATGCACTGTAAAGGATTTCTTCACCGTGATATTAAACCAGACAACTTTTTGATGGGTCTCGGTCGCAAAGCAAACCAAGTAGGATTTTCTTGTTTCCTGCTTTGGTGAAAACGTTGGATGTATATCATATGAGTGATCTTAACAGGTTAGATTCGATCTCAGGTGTATATTATCGATTATGGGCTTGCTAAAAAGTACAGAGATCTTCAGACACACAAGCATATACCATACAGGTGGGATCTATAAATGTTTGCTTGGCAATTTCATTCTTCCTTCATTCACTCTTCTTCTGTGCTTTTGATTCATAAGAGCTGGTTGAAACTTTTACAGGGAGAATAAGAATCTAACTGGAACTGCTCGATATGCAAGTGTCAATACACACCTTGGGATTGGTGAGAACTATTTCTATATCACACATCAGAGTGGCTTACATTTCATTTCAATCATTATATGTGAGAAAACTTTGTTCAATGCAGAGCAAAGCAGAAGAGATGACCTGGAGTCGCTTGGTTATGTGCTGATGTATTTTCTGCGAGGAAGGTAGGAAACTATCTATAGTGAGATCTTTAAAAAAGTCTTTAAAACTTGGGACGGTGTATTTTCTTGTCTCAGTCTACCATGGCAAGGTCTGAAAGCCGGTACCAAGAAACAGAAATATGACAAGATTAGTGAAAGGAAGATGCTTACTCCAGTAGAGGTACACAGTTATCTATAATATTGTTTTTGTATTTCAACGTTTAGCTTTCACTAAACATCATTTCGCTTTCTTCAGGTTCTTTGCAAGTCATTTCCTTCCGAGTTCACATCGTATTTCCATTACTGCCGATCATTGAGGTTTGAGGACAAACCAGATTATTCATATTTGAAAAGACTTTTCAGGGACCTTTTCATTCGGGAAGGTTAGAAACCTCTACTGTTTTGCTTCTCCTTCCCCTCTTCACTATAATGTTACTTATTGTTTTCCCAGTTATATTGATATATTCATGTGGGTTACGTCATTTGTTAATGCATATAGGTTATCAATTCGACTATGTGTTTGATTGGACAATCTTGAAATATCCTCAGATGGGCTCTAGTTCGAGACCAAGGGTTAGTGTTTTGCGGGTCAACGTGTGAAGTACTAACTCTTAGACACCGTAGTTTGCTCTAAAATCTCATGTTTGTATTATCTTGTGTCTCGTTTCAACCAGCCAAATCCAAAACCAGCTCTAGACCCTCCAGGACCATCTGCAGAAAGAAGTGAAAAGCCTTCAGGTAAAAGCCTTCAGACTCTATGTCATGCGTCTCTAATTGGATAAGTGTTGAAAATTTTGGAACTTTCTCCATGAACCTTGCAATAGATGTTTCTCTCCTTCAGAAGTTTGAAATCGATTCAAAATCTTGCAGATACGGGACATGTTTTAAGCTCAGATAGTTGAAGAGTTAGCTTTGAAGTTGATTTTCTATTTTGTGCAGTGGGGCAGGATCTGCGAGAAAGATTCTCAGGTGCGGTTGAAGCCTTTGCCAGACGAAATGTATCGAGTCCTGGGATTCGCTCTTCCAAAGAAGTGGTTAGCTTTTTTTTTCCTTTGCCTCTTCTATGAGAAGTGGATGGCTTAGAAGTTTTGTTTTGCTGAGTGTTTTGGATCAAAACAAGTGTGTTCCTATGAGAATCGTTTACTTCATCATTCAAAGTGATTGAGATTTCGTGTTGTGATGTTTGTTACAATATGCAGCACGAGTCTGAAAACACCAGAAATGAGAGTGCCACAAAAAGGGCGGTGATGTCAAGCAGCCGACCTGGCTCATCAGGTGCCCAAAAGATTCAAGAGGGCCAAGAATCTAAGCCAGCCGCAAGGCTTGGGCGTGATGACGCCCTGAGAAGCTTTGATTTGCTTACTATCGGTTCCAGAAAGCGGAAATGAGTCGCAGAAAGTGGACTTATGTTTACCCCTCTGAAAACTTTACATTCCATTTCCTCTGTTTAACTCTTTTGGGAATAAGATGAGAGAAAAGAATCTCTCTCCCTCTTTATGTGTTTGTATAATTTGTTCTATAAAAAACTGTATATGTAAGTTGTAACAAGTACTTTGTTGAATACATTCATTTCATTTGGTCAAATACTCAGAACCTATTAATAGTTGTTAACTTCTCTTCAAATGTCTGAGCTAAGAAAATGGTTGCTCGTGAGAATGTTTGTTCTGAAGCTAACATTTAAGTGATTTGTAGAGACAGAAGAAACAAGCCTCTTTGCTTTTCTTAAGAGTTTTGATGGGGGACACTTTGGTTTGGAACTTTGGAGAAATCAAGAAACAAGCCTCTTTGTTTTCTTTGTTTTTACAAGACGAGTACGATTAGAGATGTCAGACGGGCTAACCCAAGCTCAAATAACCCAATCCAATGCGGTTTCAATTTTTTCTCGGATCTGGCGGGTTGACCTGCGCGGGCTGCGGTCCAAAATCCAATGGCCCAAGCCCAACCCGCATGTATTTTACGGATTAGCGGGCTGGCCCGCGGGTTCCTATACAAACTTGTTTCATTTCGATTTCAGCTTTATAATTAAGTATAAATAGACTTGTTTTCTAAGTTTTTACTATATGTTATAAAAAATTATATTAAAAACATTGATAAAACAAATGTTACAGAAGCTAGAGCGAATTTTTTTTCAAAGTAGCGAATTATATATTTCATTATTGACTTTTTTAACTCTTTATTAGGAAGATATTGAGAATATATGTAAATCTTATAGATTTGGGAATATTCCTTTTTATTTTTATGTTTATCCTTTACTTGAAAGTTAAGCTAAAGAACACCTATATAATGTAAACTCATGAGCATGAATAAGATCATCGATTCAGAGCAATACATATCTTTCTTGACATGGTATCAGAGCCTACTTTTGGCCTGTGCTAAATTGCTCTTGAAAAAAAAAAAAAACCTAAATCTAAGAGTCGCCAACAATGGCTGGTGGTGAAAAAAAAAAAGAGGCGCCGTTAATGTCGCTATACACCATCCAAAAAGGAGAAAACAGCGGGCAAGTATTGACACTAATACTGTTTAACGGAGCAAACTATGAGCGATGGTCGAAACTCATGGTTAACGCTCTCCGCACCAAAAGAAAATTAGGGTTTATCGAAGGAACCCTAACCCGACCAACAGAATCAGAAGACGACGGAGAACGTTGTGATATAGTTAACTCCCTGATTATTGGATGGATTATCGCAAGTGTGGAACCGCGCTTGAGATCCTCCATCTCTATTGTTGACGATGTCTCTGTAATGTGGGAAAGCATCAAAATCGACTTTTTGTGAGCGATGGGACAAGAGAACATCAGCTTCATGAAGACATTCAAAAGTGCAAACAAGATGGACAAACAGTTGCAAATTACTTTGGAAAGCTGATGACACTTTGGGACGACATGGCAAATCTAGACAAAGGTTTCACTTGTTGCTACAAGAAACCAACATGTGCATCAATCATAGAGTACAATAAGAAGAGAGACACCACTCGTATTCATCTGATGGGTCTAGACAATCAACGTTTTGGAACAACACGTTCAAATTTGCTTACACGATTGAAGGAGCTAAACTTGGACCAAGTTTATTCGCAAATTGTCCAAGAGGAAAGGCATCTCAACGCTACTCGAGTCGCACAAGAGAACACAGCTGCGATTGGATTCTCAGCTGCAGCCACTAATGTCGCAAAACAGTCACTTCTGTGCACTCATTGCGGACGAGTAGGCCACGAAAAGCAACAATGCTTCAAAATCGTGGGATATCCGGAATGGTGGCCGGAACAGTCGAGTGGACCCAGAAACGGTGGAACACGTGGACGTGGTTTGCAACGTGGACGTGGAAGAAGAGGATCACAACCTTCGAGCCATCAAGCTAACGTCGCGACTGCGGAGGCACCGGAGGGTATACCGTCTCTCACACCTTCTCAATGGAGCAATCTGGCGAGTTTCATTGAAAACCAGAAAAACTCAGGCACTGAAAAACTCTCTGGTAAGACTGAGAAACTCATTATTTTTGGTACAAAGAGTCAATTTGATCTAATTGTTGATTCCGGGGCAAGTCACCATATGACCGGTGAGGTTAATCTGTTGACTGATCTCCGATGCATCAAACCATGTCCGATCAAACTTCCTAATGGTGGTCTTACATGGGCCACACGACATGGAACTCTAAACCTTGGTGGAAAACTGATACTTCATAATGTGTTCTATGCACCTGATTTACACATTACGCTTATTTCCATTGCACAGCTGCTTCGTGAGATTGCAAGTGCAGTTACATTCACCCGTGAGTTTTGTTTGATACATGACCAATCTTCGAGGACTTTGATTGGAGCGGGTGAGGCATGTGATGGGGTTTATCATCTTGCTGGAGAAGTTCATCCTCAAGTCAGCCGAGTTGCTAAGATGAATAACCGAGAATTATGGCATAGAAGAATGGGTCATCCGTCTTCTAATTAAAGTTCTTTCTTTACTTTTGGATATTGGAGTTTTTACTAATACTATTAGTACTTTGGAAGAGTGTTGTGATGTATGCTTTTGTGCAAAACAATCTCGTGTTTCTTTTCAAGAAAGTTCAAATATAGCAACCGATTTGTTTAGCTTGATTCATTGTGATGTTTGGGGGCCATATCGAACAAAATCTAGATGTGGTTCTGCATACTTTCTTACAATCGTAGGCGACTATTCAAGAGCTGTTTGGACACATCTCCTCCTGGAAAAATCATCTGTCACAACGGTTTTGAAGAACTTTGTGGCTTGGGTTGATCGCAAATTTGGGAAGAAAATTCAGACCATACGAACAGATAATGGTACCGAATTTCTTCCTCTTCGCACCTACTTTGCAGAACATGGCATCAATCATCAAACTTCGTGTGTCTACACGCCTCAACAGAATGGACGTGTCGAAATAAAACATAGGCATATTCTTAATATGGCCAGAGTATTGTTGTTTCAAGCTCATCTTCCGATTCTATTTTGGGGAGAAAGTATCCAAGCTGCAGCATTCCTCATAAATCGCACACCAACTCTGCTGCTCAAGGGTAAAACACCATACAAAATGATCTTCCAGCGACCTCCAACATATGACAGTGTTCGTACCTTCGAGTGTCTCTGTTATGTCACTCGTACTCCTCGTGCTGGAGATAAATTTGAAGATCGCAGCTCTCGTTGTGTGTTTCTTGGCTATCCGTTTGGAAAGAAGGGATGGTTGGTGTTTGATCTCAAGACTGAGAAATTATTCACCTCTCGTGATGTTCACTTTCATGAGAGCGTGTTCCCTTTCGAAGCCACGAACCAACCTGATTCATCAGGTCCATCAGGTCAGATCATCTCCCCACCTCTACCATTGATTCGACCGGTCACCACGCCTCCGGTCGAAGTTGCTTCCGATGGACCGGATGCTACTAGTGAGGGGGAGATCGATGCATCCAACACATAACAAGGATCAGAAGATGATGCTTCTTTACCTGCAAATACCACTGCAGACGGAGATATTACACCAGTGAATACAAGAGATCAACCTACGGACCTTCATACAGTTGATACAGAACATGAGGGAGATGTTGGAGACGAAGTAGAAGCTGTCGAACAACTAGGTCGAGGCCATCGAGTCAAACACTCTTCGGTCCTCCTTAAACCTTATGTTCTTCACTCAGCAATTGTTGATGATAAACCTAATCGCTCGAGTGCTTCAACCCTCCCATTGTCCTCAAGTAAGTGCATTTATCCTCTCTCAAACTCTGTTTCTCTTCATCATTTTTCATCTCCACAACAGATTTATTTGAATGCGGTGGATGCCTATCATGAGCCTGTGTCTTTTAAAGAAGCAATGCAATATGATCATTGTCGAAATGCTTCTAAAGCCGAGATTACAGCTTTAGAGGATCTGCACACATGGGACATAGTCGATCTCCCACCAAACAAACACGCTATCGGCAACAAATGGGTCTTCAAAGTGAAACTTAATTATGACGGTTCACTGGAATATTACAAAGCTCGTTTGGTTGTATTGGGAAATCGACAGGAAAAAGGAACAAATTATGATGAAACGTTTGCACGGGTTGTCAAGATGATAACAATCCGGGTATTCTTGAAAGTAGCTGCTGCGAAAAACTGGGAACTATATCACATGGATGTTCATAACGCTTTTCTCCATGGAGATTTGGAAGAAGAGGTCTACATGAAGTTGCCTCCAGGTTATCATGTTACTGATAAACAAAAGGTATGTCGTTTGAAAAAGTCCCTGTACGGACTAAAACAGGCTCCTCGGTGCTGGTTCGCTAAGCTCTCCGATTCATTACTGCGTTTTGGTTTCGTCCAGAACAAGAAAGATTATTCTTTGTTCTCTTATCATCGTGGTACATCCTGCGTATATGTCCTGGTTTATGTGGATGACCTCGTTATTGGAGGAAACGATTCCGCACTACTGACGAAATTCAAAGCATACATGAGCAAAGCTTATTGTGACTCAGACTGGTCTGCTTGCCCTATTACTCGAAGATCATTGACTGGTTACGTTGTCCTTATGGGTGACTCGGTTGTCTCGTGGAAGACAAAGAAACAAAAGACTGTTTCTCGATCTTCCGCTGAAGCTGAATATCGTGCTATGTCTTATACGTACTCGGAAATCCAATGGCTTCTCCAATTGCTTCCTGTGTTCGATATTCCTCATCCAGAACCAGTCTCATTCTTCTGCGACAACAAAGATGCGCTACACATTCTCAGGAATCCGGTGTTTCATGAACGCACCAAACACATTGAGAATGACTGTCATATTATTCGGGATGCGTTTCAAGATGGTCTGCTAATACCTGCTCATGTCCGAACCACTAAACAAATGGCCGATCTTCTGACTAAGGCTCTTGGACGAGTTCAGTTCTCATATCTTCTTCGCAAGATGGGAGTTCGTGACCTCCACTCGCCATCTTGAGGGGGAGTATTAGGAAGATATTGAGAATATATGTAAATCTTATAGATTTGGGAATATTCCTTTTTATGTTTATCCTTTACTTGAAGGTTAAGCTAAAAAACACCTATATAATGTAAACTCACGAGCATGAATAAGATCATCGATTCAGAGCAATACATATCTTTCTTGACATTCTTTAATAAGAATTTGGGTCATGGTAATAATAATATTGTTTAGGTTAGTAGAACCTACAAATGATGATCCTTCTTATCGAGAGGCTAAAGCGATGACCAAGATAGCCGAGGCATCGTTTGATACAGTGGATTATTGAAGAATTTTGGATGTTCTCTTAAGCTCATGATTAAGCTTGTTTCTTACAAAGATTAGTTGTTAATTTAACATTTGATTATGTAAAAATATGAAAACTAAATAGGGAAAGAGGAAGGATGGGAAGGAGAAAAATGTAAGATTCTAATTCTATTTATTAGTGAATTTCATGTCTCTGCGCACGCGCGGAGGTTCAGTAGCTGTCTTGTATTTCGTTTATATATTTGTATTTGGGCCTTCGATATATTTTCTTTTTGGTTTTCCAAGTATCATGTTGTGGTTCTATCTTCTTCTTTTTGGTATGTGTTGTTAAATATTTTTTCTGAGTTTTGCTTCTTTTTTTTTTTACAATAGAAACATTTGAAAATGGCATACGCTATGTATTGTGTTTAAATATATGTAGTTTGTTGTTTATGGTGTCCCTTGTGCTAGTGAAAAATATTGTAATCAATTATAGCAGGTATGGATGTTAAAACGGGCGGACCCGGTCTGTTTAGGCGCGGCATGTTTAGACCTGTATCCGTTTAGGCCCGTTTAAATCCGTACCCGTTAAGACCCGCCCGTTTAGGCTCGTTAATCTTTTTTTTTTGGAAAAAATGATTTTTTATATAAAAAAAATTTAACCGTGAAAAAGTTGAAATTTAAAAAAAAAAAAAAAGTTAAACGGACCTAAACGGGCTATCCATTTAAAAATATAAAAACCCGTTTAGTAAACAGACTTAAACGGGCTAGCCCGTTTAGATCCGTTTAAATTTATTTGGTAAACAGACCTAAATAGGCTCATTTTTTAAAACATGTCCGTTTATTCTGAGACCTTTTTAACATCCATGACAGCAGGTATTTAGATAAACATATCGATGGGATCTACCTGTAGAACAAAGAGAGTATTTCTAAATATTTCCTCGTACATATAAACATCATTAAACCTATTATCTTGGACCATAGAAAAAATTGGTTAGATTTGACAGAAATATAAAATTGTTTCCTCAAAAAAAACGTGTATTGTCTAATTTAAAAAAAAAACTAATATCTATGTAAAATTATTAGAAGACATCATGTTCCAGCCAACCATTAAAAATGTGAAAACTGTTATTTGTCTTTTAATATTGGAATATATATTAAATACTCTCTCCGTTTCACAAAAAGTGTCGTTGTAAAACTTTATTTTTGTTTAATAAAGAATGTCGTTTTATATTTTCAATACAAATTTTTTAAATTAAATTTCAATTTTGTCCTTACTTTTATGCCTTATTAATTAGAAAGAAAAAGTTATATAGTATATTAATTAAAGGGCACAGTAAAGATTTAAATATTTTTCTTAATATGTGTGAAATATGCTAGAACGACACTCTTTGTGAAACGGAGGGAGTATTAGTATGTTCTGGTTGATTGGAAATGTATTAAGAGAGGTAAACAATATCGTACTATTATGAAAATATTCTCAAAGAGTATCGAGTTATATCTTTATTTAAAAAAAAAAAGAGTATCGAGTTATCAGCTTAACTATCTGAATCAAAATATAGGGCAGGTATATATAAACCCGTTTGTGCGCGGAATGGGTGATCGTGGTCGTCCTCCTTGATGCATGTATTTCTTTACATCCCATTCTCCGGCAAAAATAATTATTTAACCATGTAAAATGATCTTAAAGGAGGAGCTTGCAGGTGGCGCTAGCTTTGTTCATTTTTTTTTGTTGATCCGTTGATTGAGACATTGGAGGAAATGTGGCCACAATAGGTGTATAAGAGCATGGGTTTAGCTAAATTTCAATATTATTATTATCACTAAATTTAATACAGAAACCAAATGAACTCCCTATCCTATAACCCAAACCTAAAGGTTGATTACAACGCACGATCCAAATGGTATATTTGGTTATGCCAATAAAGCAAGCCGACGGAAGCAACATCCATACCTTAGTACGTCAGCAGTATGCCGACACTGAAATTTGCCGCAAAAAAAAGGTTTTGAGGCCAGTAGATACATCCTATAAGACACATGTTTGATCACCTGAACTGGTGATTAGATGAGCATCCTGATTTGGGACAGGCTGACAGCATAAAATATACCCCTTGTGGCCATTGAGCATTCTTGAAAACAGTCCAGTACTGTCCTTGTCCGCGTTTGAGCTGAGAGTTAAGATAGAACACACACTGTCTAACCCACCACAGATAATAGTCTGACCATTTGGTGAGAAGTCACATGTCATAACCCATACACAAGGGAGTTTTATAGCATGAGTCTTCTAGATCTTTCTCTAGTAGACTTGGCCAAGGCTCATCATCATATCTTCTTTGTTTCAGAGTTTTCTTCTCGCTTGGCTCAATACTAAATACTATGATCGTTGGTGATTCATTATCATCATTTGAAATGGGTCGCCTGCCCAGGATTATTCCTCCCGCTGCTAAAATCAGATCTTGAAGATCTCCTTTTTAAGCAAGCTCGAAATCTCCCATAATATAAAACTTCAGTCCATTAAAAAGTTTTGTTCTCTGCATATTCTCAAGTCTGTTATAATATATATATATATATATATCTTCCATTAAAAGGTATGAAATCAAATTCTGCAACCCAAAACCCATCCATGTGTAATTTAAGGTTCAAAGTCGAGAGGTCTGCATGAAAAAATGGAAAAAATCATACCTTCTCTTCATCTGTAAGTCATGAACCAATTTCTTGGGTACTCTGTGAGAAGGCTTGCTCTGGAGCTCACTGATGTCAGTTTTTTCAGATGCTTTATTAGGCTGAGAGTACAGTGGCTTAGAGAATATATATGGGGAAGGTTACTGTCACTACTCTAATTTCAAACATTAGACTCGACTCATAATTCCTATCAAAACATATAAATGGCATACCCTTTAGGAAGACGCCTCCGTTTCCTTTATTTTGGAAAATTCTCTTCACAGGGGAAACTTAGAGGATGCATCCGAAGGGCATAACCTGACAAAGTTTTTCTGTTGATAAGAGAAGGTGTTAAAACAACGTTATAAGGGACTATTATATTGATCTTCTATATAATACGCAACACTTACATGGTCCGATTTGCATTATAACTCTCCGTATCAGCCACAATTATAACCACAAAATTCTCATAATTTTTGTTCTCTGTACCATGATGCGAGAATGGTTACATGAGCTACCTATTGAAAATTTTGCAGTTACGAAGAAAGAAAATGACTTAGGGGATATACTAATTATGCAAGCATGATATATAAACAAAATGCATACTTACTTACATTTATGGTTGGAATCACAAATTGGCGTAACAAACCTCTAAGGCAACCTCCTACATTATTATTGGCTGAGAAGTCCATGGATGAAAGCTTAGCCATATGACATCATTGAGACTTCAAATGCATATTCAGTTCTTCAAATGTCAATAAATCATCAACCATTTCTCGATTCCCTGACATAAACATAATGTTACTGTATAAGAATAAGAAAAGTATTGTAATTGGTTACCTATAAAGTTTAGTGACCCATTAAAGTGCAGTGCATGCAAAAATTTAGAGCACAACAGTAATACACGTAGTGAATTCCATATAAAACATTAATCTTTAGAAACTTATTGGTAGATGTCAAAAAAAAAAGACTTGACCAAAGCAGTAAACAATTGCGATCAGATCAATTGGAAGTCAAATCTCTCATACCATCCTGCAATTGAGAAATCAAGGTTAAAAAAATACCATAAACGTGTCATTTATAGTAACAAAATTAAAGGTTAAACACACATTGAAGGAAATTTACAGAGAAAAAATCCCTTTGCAATTATAGGGATGACTAAGTGGTAAAAATTTGTTCATTTATTTCCATATTCCCATTCTATATACATCATTGTACCTTATGAGTAATATAGACACTACCACCTAACTATAAAATCTATTGCGAAAAGAATTATGAATACCTGGTGTTTTCCTGCATTGACTAAATAGACACGGTCATCACTGAAAAACAATAGATTAGGCATTAAACCTTAAAGAAAAACAGCAGACAAAGCATGAGCATTTTACCCATTCTCCACAAAAAAATAATAGCTTGAAGAGTAGCTGAAAATTCAGGAAGCTTAAGTTCAACACCATATCTGAAAGATATTATAAGATATAAAGAAAATGCAAGAAGAGTAAAGCATGTAAAAAGATTTGAAAAAAAAATAGCAGCAATACAATAATTATGTAGCTTGTAAAGTCAATATGAAGAAATGAACCAAACCTAGAATATATCGGTTTGCCGGAGTTACTCAATATGAAGAAATGTTTCTTCCAGTTTCTCCATGACATCGAAGCATCATCCTGTGTTTTATATTAAAGTTTGTTGTCAGATTTCCATCGACATATCACTCACTAAACATTTTCCACAGTGTTATCTGATCGTTAATAATACTTCAACAAAATTATTGACTATTGATATGGACGTATAAAAAAACAAAAAAGGATGAGGACGTGGTAAAGTTTCTAAAGAATTAGGAATGCACCTGGGGCTGAATTTAATCATGTCACAGCTTTATCCATGTAAGTGTTGCGAAATGTTAAAACCTTAAAATGGAAGAAATTGATATGGGATCGGATCTCTGAAGTGAACCATGTTTCTTCCAAATTCATATTATTGAAAACTTGTAGTTCTTCGTAGTCTATGAACTTGGCTATGAGCTTGTGTTTCTTTTCGGTGTCTTCTCTTCTTTTTACGATCAATAGCCCCGGAGACCAAATAACCAATAAGCAGATCAGATTTCGCTTCGTTGGATCCAGTTTTTGAGTCAATCTGTAAACCCCGAATAGAAGACATATATCTGAGACGATCACGCTGATCCTTTGGAAGTAGATTACAGATTCAACGCTGTAATCGAGAGCTCTCCAGGAAGTTCACCCTCTCCAACATTGCCTTACAACACTGAATCGGCAATTCACCACGAACCTGATAACCCATTACAGGGCATCTTCAGCAACTTAAACACATATGCGTAGAGAAAACGAAGCATCGGTACGGAGCTCGGCAGCTTGGAACCGTATTTGCCGTTCTTCCCTTCCCGAACAAACTCCTCCGTTATGTACTTACACACCAGTAGCAGAAGAGACATCCTTTACCCTCTCTTGTATATCTTTTACATCCTTTACGAAACCCTAGAAGACGAAGAAAATAGGCTTTAGACTGCTGGATAAAACGCTGGGCGATCAGGAATAAGCTTTTTGGTATAGAAAGATCAGACGGAAGATCGAGGAATGAACAATTGATCAGAGAAGGCAAGGGGAAAGTTGGGGGGGGGGGGGGTTTGGAGAGCTCGTTTGATTTAATGCAGAGTGAAGTCGAAGGAGGAAGGTCAGAGACGGCTACAGTAGCCGGGCTACTGTTGAGATAAACAGGGAAGGAGAAAGGTCACTGAAGCTTAACCACTTGAGTTTTTTTTATTGTGGGCTTTGTATTGTACCGGAATGTAAGTGAAGGCCCAATTGTTTAAAAAATGATAAGTGATGACGTGGCTTCACCAGGGTAGAGAACTTTCTCCCATTATAATATAAATAGATTTAAGAGAAAAAAACATTTATGTTAAGTAGCGATTCTTAAGAGATTTTTGTTTTAACCTACTTCGACGGAGACAGGCCGTGTTTTTTTAGTAGTCGCTGTGACTACACTGGCGACTATAAAATTAAGAATCAAATAGCTCGTTAAATATAAGTTGACGAGCCTACGGTGTCGCTGCGACTACACTTTTAATAATCGCTGACTGTTTCTCGTTTGCAATAAAGTTGGGTGTGGTGTTGCCATTTTTTCCGGCGACTCCAAAATCAACAAATTAGAGTCGCAGCGATAAACAATGCTGATGTGTACAAAAATTAAATCAGAAACTAAGGCTATTTTTATTATCACCATCGCGAACGCTGCGATTTACCACCGAACAGAGCTACAAATGAAATTATGTTGTCAAAAAGATGATCCGCAGGTAAAAAAAGGGGTTTTAAGTTGTCGGAAAATAATTTCAAAAGCTTCAAACATCTCTCAAAAAGTTTTCAGAATTTTGCTTCAAAGATCTCTCAAAAAGTTTTCGGAATTTTGTCTGAAGGTGTATTGTATTGAATTGTATATAATAATAATGATTATACAAGTATTAAGATCGCCGTAAAAAACATATTTTTTTTTCTTAATACCTATTTCCTTTTTTTGGTCATCATAACTTGTCTTTTGTCTTTATCTTCCGAGGTTGTCGTTATCTTCACTGATCATTGCCATTATCTTCTTTTCCTACTGATTTTTTTTTTTTGATAAAGGGTGTTCATATATTAATATAATAATAATTGTTTTTTTTTTTACAAAAACTGGTAAATATAAAAGAAAGCCCAACAAATTTAAATCCAAATGGGCCTGGTGCAATGAAAAAAGAAGCCCAATAACCTTCAAAATCCGGCCAAAACACTAAACTTATCCCTAACCTCAGAAACTCTATCCAGCCACCACCGATGACCATAGAGCCGCCACACCGAGTTTTGGGAGATCCGCCGCGTCTGAAACCGGAGCCGTGAAGCCGCCATGAACGCCGCCACCAAAAGAAACGAACCGAGAGCAAACTTTGTTGTACTATGCCGGAATACAGACCGGTTAATGGCGCAAGCTCGCCCTTCCACCGCCAGAGGAAGCAGATCGGACCCGATAGTCCGTTGCCACATAGCCGCCGGCTAGATCTCTTTCACACCGCCCCCTAGGCTTACTCGAGATCTTTGCCGTTTCATGCAACCAAGAGCACCTTCCGCGACACGCCTCCTCCGCTAACCAATCCCCGGACCACTCCGCCTTACACCGGACCAAAAACAGAAGATGGCACCGCCTGTAGCCTGCGCCGACTGACCAAGAGAAAGCTTCACCGGATCTCGTCCTCTAAGAGCCGGATCTGCACATATGCTCCGACAATGGCTATATGCGAACCTTTGCGACACCACCAAGCTTCACGACCGCCACAGATAGCGGACAAAATCATCAGAGCACCACGGACGAAGCACAGGGCAAGAGAAAAATAAAACGAAGAGAAGCCTCTCTCACTTTCGACTAGATCGCCGGAAAATGAAGAGGTGGCGGAGAAGACAAGAAAAACCTAGAGAGAGTTTTGATGAGAGAGTTTATTGGAACGATTGTCCGTTCGTTTTTCTTCCTACTGGTTATATAAACGGGTTTTCTATTTTGAGAATCTTTTTTTTCCACAACAATATATTGAAAGAAACCTAGTGTTTAAATCTCTGAATGTGTCCTTTTGAGGGATACTAAAATGTGCAAATTTAAGTTTTTCAAGAAAAGAATAACAACGAAAACAAATTTGATGCAAAGTCCGGTTTCACTAGTGCATGAAAGATATATATATAGCAAACAAAACATGTCATCGCAGAATAATTCTACAATTCTTTCTATGATATTTATATGAGTTTTATGTGACGTATATGGTTTTAAATTTCGTTAATTTGTAATTCAAAGTTTATTAATAATAAAAGAATGAATTCATAATGGTTGGAGGGTGTTAACTAATATAAAAACTTAATTTTTGATATTCGAAAATAACTAGTATAAACTACCAAGCAATATATGGATCGATAGGTGTAATAATCTTAATTAGGTCTGAGTATTTACGGGTACGGATTATGTATGGCGGGTAAGGATCAAGTAAATGTATTTCAGATATTACAAATTAATACCCGAGTGTATCCTAAAATGGGTCGGTATTAACATGTAAAGGTCGGCTCGAGTAATTAAAATCATTCTCCTTTTATTATCCGAACTCTAATTATTACATGTAATGTTTGGATAGTTCGGGTATCCGAACTCTTTTAAAATTTTTTATAGGAATTTATAATGAAATAAACTAATGAAATCTATTATATAATGATAGACATTCTCTTCAACTATGAGACTATCCACGTCCATTTATTTTTTATTTTTTCGATAGGCCTTCTTTTCAATTTTAATTATTAAAGATTTTAAATGTTGAGCCCACTATCTAAACCTAGCCCATATTGTTACGATGAATGTATTGTCTCTTAGACTCTTCTCCTCCATTTGTATCTTAATTCTTCTCCGCATTCTCAATAATATTGCTCACCATAACGGTGTGTCAATCAATCCGCTCAAATCTTACCATCTCCAGCCCCTCAACTCCTTCCAAACGCCTTATCTTCGATGTCATTCAATGAACCTACCTTTCCACTCCCAAATGTTTCTTTTAAGCCTCAATTATTCAAGTAAATAGATGGATCGACGAGTTACCATCGCACCCTCCACAATTACTTCTCTCTACAGATCACTAGTCTATTACAACCTTCACCTACTGATATGCTGTCATGGCTCAAGTTGACTTTGTCGCCATCCCTATATCCTGTGAGACTCGAAATTCGCACTGTCGATATTTGTAGAGCTAACTTTTTAGGGAACATAATTCTCAAGAGTAAACACACTAAATAGAGATACATAGGCTATTTTATTGGTAGATCGAATCTGAAACAAAGTACAAAGAATAAAAGTTTAAGATGTTACAGTTGAACCTTGTGAAAGGATGCCTACGTAACCTTAAGAAAGGGATCAAGCCAGTCGTAGTTCTAAGTCTAGATGCTAGAGTTTTTAAGATGCCTAAATCGTAGGAAGTCCTTCTTCTTATATAGTTGCGGCGAGTCGGCTTCGAAGATCTTTGTCCGCAAGATTTCCAGAAATCTTCCTCTGTTATCGTCATATTCTATTTCCACTAGGATTTACTTTTCCAGCTCGGATTTTCCTCTTCTGCTCGGAGATATCTTCTCCTTTCCTTCTTTGAGTTTATCTTCTCATTTTTATGATTATCTTTCTGTGGCTTAACCTGTTTTACGAATGGGACGAAAACGGACGATCCGAGTCCGTTTGAGCGTAGACTTCTTGATTCGGCCCAAGTCTCGGAAATACGAGTCTTGTGGGTTAGGCCCAAGCTCGTATCTCGCATAACTTTATTCAGCAGTTATTGTTCACGGCTAGGGACATATAAGTTGTTGTTCCGAAGATGGGTTGCGGCTATTTGCGCGTCCGGAGAGGAAGATATCGGCAAATGTCCGAGCGTCTGATCTAAGCGGAATATCCGATCAAAAATTTTGAGGAGTATGTTCAGCTCGGAAGTTCCTAAGGAATGCGTTCAGCTCAGAAGTTTCTAAGGAATGCGTTCAGCTCAGAACTTCCAAAGGAGTGAATTGTGCTCGAAAAACAAGGATATGTTCGGATCCGAGCTGGTTCAACTCGGACATCGGAGCTGGTTTAGCTTGGAATCAGCTCGTTCGGATGTTTGTGCCTATCCGTAGATTCTGTCGAGTGATGTGTTTGTCCGATTGATCCATTCGGATGTTCGATTGAATGGTTTTTGTTTATTTATTCTAAAAATTTATCCATACGAAGAATTTCATATAAAAGGTCATTCATACGAAATGTCATTCATACAAAGCATGTCGTATGAAACGTTAACCATACGAAGGTCCGTTTATATGAAATGTGGTGAAAGTCCGTATCCGATTACTTGATCCCGCTTTCGGCTATTGTTTTCGTCGAGGGGGATTTTGACCCCAACAGTTATCCCCCCAGATCGTCAGACTCGAGTACGATGATGGCGAGGTTTTCAAGTAGTCGAGGCGAAAACAATTGTTCGAAAGTTTGGTCTGGCCGCTTTTATTCTTGATGGTCGTTTTAGTAGCAACGGAAGATTGTCTGAATATCTTCGTCGTAGATCATGGAGGGTCAGCATACCAAGAAATATCGATCGCGGGAATGATGAGCAAGACGAACCAATAGGAGATGAAAATGTTCCGAGCATGATTTTCATGGTTTCTGAACAGGATGAATCGAGCCGGTTATCAAGTGTGTAGAAGCTTTCTCGCTGAGCAGAAAATGCTTAGGTCATCCAAGCATAACATATGCCAGGGAGGCATACACCACAAATACCAGTTTGCGAGATGAGCGTGCATTCTGATCCGATCGGATGAATTAGTATTTAACTGGTTTATAAGCATTCTCGACAAGCTACTACGCCGATGTTTTTTGTGCATATTGTGAGATTTTCCGAACATTTAAGGTTAGATTTTTGTGTTTTGTTCAAAAATCTTGTTGTGTAGCTGTGACGGAATGATCTTCTTAGCTTTAGGAGTTTGTTTTTCAGAGAGGAAATCTCTCATGGAAAATTTTCGAGCATTTCTTGCGATGTTAGTGGATCGTTTTAGCCGTGAAAGGCGGTTTTGAAGTTTTTTATGAAGTCCTAGTTCCGTCTAGCTGTAAGAAGCTGTTTAGATGAGGTTACCATCGTTGCCGAGCCGTTTAGCTTTGAGAAGCTGTTTTAGGCGTTCTTACTGACAAGTGGATGAGTGTGAGATGAACACTTTGAGGCATAGATGCATAGAGATTCATGACTAAGTTTCAGAAATCGTGGGAGGTGAGGTGCTCGGATTTTCCCACGAAATAAAAGGGTTGCGGGGTTTATACATGATCGACTTATCTGTCGCAAGCCATTGAATTGCTTTGGAGTAAGTTTTCATAGACGAGATGTTAAGCTGGATTCCTCTCGAAGAAAGTCAAGCTAGTTTCTCCTTGCCAAAGGCGTTCTTGTTTTCGAGATGTTCCGACGAAATTTCGTCGAGAAGTTTTTGTCAGAAGTTGTCAAAATGTTTTTTGTTGATCTGTGGTGACATATTGGACACCAAGTGTGTTTAATCGAGGAATAAGATGAGCAGACCATCCGAGCAGTACGTCTAAGTACTCTGTCTGAGCCGATCAACACGGGGACGCCGAGTAGGTGTCACCAAGCCAAGCGGGAAGATTTTCCATTTAGGCCATCACTTCAGAGCGCCGAGCAGGATGGACTTATCGAAAATGCAGAGCAGCATGGATCAACCTGAAATGCCAATCAGAACGTTGCTGAGTAAAACGTTTCTGAGCAGATCAGTTCATCAAGCAAGGAGTACACGGAAGCGACGAGCGAGTTTGCTCGGACCGTTCGAGCATCCAAGCAGACATGCAGCTTGGATCATTCGAGAGAAGCTCACACATTGATTTTTTGAAGGAAAGTCTTCCGAGCAGTTTCATATATTGTTGAACTTTTCTTCAGAACCGTTGGTCGTTCCGGTGTATGACCTGGATGTTTCGTTACTTCAAACAAAGATTTTTTGTTTTGTTTTAAGTTTTGAGTCTTGTCCTTAGATGTTTGGAAATCCATTATTGGCCTTTCGTTGCTGCTTCCGTATTCGAACAAGCAAAACAGTCGAGAAGGTGTGTAGAATTGTGAACCGGTCGTGTTTGCGAATGTGATGAGATTGAGAGAGAAATCGCGTTGGGCTTTCCGAGCATGCCTGCTCGGAATTTCTGAGAAAGTCTGCTCGTATTTTCTGAGCAAGTCTGCTTGGATTTTCTGAGAAAATCTGCTCGGATATTTCGAGTAAGTCTGCTCGGATTTTTGAGTAGGATTTAGTTTCCGGTTAGTTTGTCGAGCCTGCTAGGACGACATGTACGTTCGAGAAGCCGAACTGTCGTGTTGACGTTACGTCGATTAATGCAGAAAAGTCGAGCAGATTTTATTGGGAGAAAATCTCCTTCATCAGCTCCATATAGACTGTATGAATTGGTTTCATATAGCTTGAAGGATTTTTTGAACAGCTTCGTATAATTCCCGGAGGAAAGTGTGACTTAGCATTTTGGGTTGCATTTCGAGTCTTAAGGTTAATGAGATAGCGTTTAAATCTGGCGTTGAGTTCGAAAGTTGGTGGGATATACTCGCCTTATCGATCTGTGATGACTAAGACCAGCGTGCTTTGAAGCATCTAACTAGGTTCGAAGGTTAGCAGGATATACTCTATTTACGAACTTGAGATGATTGAGAAAGTGTGATCGGAAGCGTCCGACTGGGTTTCGGAGTTAAGTTCGAAGATTAGCGAGATGTACTCTACTTGCGAACCTGAGATGATTGAGACCAGTGTGCTCGGAAGCGTGTTACTGGATTTCAGAGTTAAGTTCGAAGGTCAGCGAGATAAACTCTACTTGCGAACCTTAGGTGATTGGGACCAGTGTGCTTGGAAGCGTCTAACTGGGTTTTGGGGCTAAGTTCAAAGGTTAACGAGATAGACTCTACTTACAAACCTGAGGTGAATGAGACCAGTGTGCTCAGAGGCGTCTGACTGGGTTTTGGGGTGTTTACTTTGAATCCAGTACAAGTGCGGGGAATTTATTTTGACTTATGTTCCCTTCATCGATAGTAAACTGATATCAACATATATCGGACCAAGGTGTATATGGCCGGAACGTCGTTTAGACCAGCATACTAAGTAGTGTTTACTAGGTTTAAAGGTGTACTTCGAGTTCGGTGTTTTTGCGAGACTTCTTGTCTTACATTTCCGTCGTCGATAGTAAGCTGATATCACTCAGGTGGTGTGCCTAACGGATACCAGACCAAGATATAGTTGGTTCGGACGTCATTTACTAGTGTGCTGAGCAGCGTTTTACTGGATTTTTGGGTTTACTTTGAATCCAGTACTGGTGCGGGGAATTTTCCTTCGACTTATGTTCCCTTCATCGAGAGTAAACATACCTAGCGGTATTTAAAAATTGTAAGCGCGCTTTTATCCGTTTGTTGGATCTATAGAACCTCAATCCGTATAAGACATGTTGGTTAAGATCCACAAAGGCACTCGCGTACTGATCATGGGGATGGTCCATCCGAGCAGGTTCTGTGCTAGTGGTGAGACGATCGCGGGAAGGAATTTTGCCGAGCTGGTCATTGCCGCGGGAAGGTCAGTATCACTCGACAGAATCTATGGATAGGCACAAACATCTGAACGAGCTGATTCCAAGCTGAACCAGCTCGAATCCGAGCTAAACTAGATCGGAAATTCCGAGCTAAACTAGATCGGAAATTCCGAGCTGAATCAGCTCAGATCCGAGCTGAATCAGCTCAGATCCGAGCTGGTTCAGCTTGGAATCAGCTCGTTCAGATGTTTGTGCCTATCCATAGATTATGTCGAGTGATATGTTTGTCCGATTGATCCGTTCGAATGTTAGATTGAATGGTTTTGTTCATTTCGTCTAAAAAGTTATCCATACGAAGAATTTCGTATAAAAGGTCATTTATACGAAATGTCATTGATACGAAGCATTTCGTATGAAACGTTAACCATATGAAGTTCCGTTTATACGAAATGTGGTGAAAGTCCGTATCTGATTACTTGATCACGCTTTCGGCTATTTTTTCGTCGAGGGGGATTTTGACCCCAACACACCCTCTCCGTATGTTGCCTTCCACGATCTACGCCTCAGACAGTCATCCTATTGGATGAGAAGGTACTTTCTCTTCCTTATGTTCCATTTAAATCCTCAAATACAGCTCAAACTCACTTCTTAAATCTTTATTTTATCCAGAATTCAGTCATACATGGTTTATATGTCTGAAAAGATCTTTGTATGTTTTCTACCTTTTTTTGCTTTCTATTATTTGTTCACAATCAAATAAACTAATGAAATAATAATAATAATAATAATAATAATAATAATAATAATAATAATAATAATAATAATAATAATAATAATAATAATAATAATAATAATAATAATTGTATATCTAACAATATAATTATTGCATATTTTTAACTAAATAAACTTTTACTTACTATACAATCTCATTTATATCTATACATTTTTCTAAAAAGTTAAAATTTTAACTACTCAAACGGTATTTCGGGTAATTACTCCATCCTTATCCGTTAAAAAAACTTCACTATCTAAATGAGTAATTTCAGTTACCCTTGCCCTTAAGAATCGGGTAATTTGGGCCGGGTCGAGATACCCCACCTAAAATGCTTAGGCTTCATCTTAATAATGAAAAAAATAAGACGACTATCAATGTGATCATTAGAGATATGACTTTAAAATATGTCACTAAATCGTTAAACCAATATACATTTGTAATTAATATCTATTAAATTAAGAAGACTAGTTTTGAAATACTATGGTACCGTTCTACGCTAGTACTCACATGTTTACTATCCAAACAATATAGTTACACAAAAATTTAACACAGAAGAATCATTATATGATCATTTATTACTATATATTGGATTGACACTAATCGTGCGATATGACCATGAGATTTTTCATTAGTGTTGTTTTCGTCTTTTTTAGGGGTGAATTTTCTGAAAAACAATAGAAGTCAGTTTTAGAAAAACACGGTAGTGGAGTGTTTACCGAGCTCACTCTCACACCTAAATTCAAAAATTTGTCACAAATAATAATAAGAATTAAATTATAATCCATGTAATGCTGTGCAAAATTTAATATTTAGAGTTATAAATTTTAAATATTTGCGATTATAAAACCCAATGTATTTGTAAGTATTATATATTAATTGGTAATAAACATGTTAGATAGATGTAGTTACAATTTGTTTTGAAATAATTTGTGATATTTTATTTTAATGAAAAATCTGTAAAATTAATATGATGTAAGTTTTTATAATACAATTCGATTATGACACATCATATTACACATCATATTATGACACATCATATTATCTACATGGTTATAATAATATTGACATAGTGTATTTGTAGATGACGAGAATTTATAATCATACATTTTAATAAAATTTAACCATTATCTTAAATAATTTTAACCATATTTGGCATTACAAAAATCGCTTTTATTGTTAAAAAGATGTTTTAACGTTTACTTATAAACCATTTTCCATGTATTAAAAATGGGATACACCTTCACAAAAATATAGTTTAAATTTATTTTATTCTACTTTATCTGTTTTCTCTGAGCTTGATATATAATAAAGTTATTGATTTGTATTGACTCGAGATTTGGAATTTGTTAATTATATAAAAAAATTTAGATAAAAATAATAAATTATTTACTACCAAGAAATATATAGATAATTTAGTTTAATAACTTTATAACGACGAAAATAACAATATCAAATTCATAATTAGGGAGATGAAATTAAATAACCAATAAACATTTTTATTTACTATCTAATGAATTAAAATTAGTTATTTTTAAATCTTACGAAAGAGCATTTATAATTATAAAACATATTTAAGAAGCTCTATTTAAATAAAAAAGAACGAATTGTTAGAAAATGAGATTTTATTGTAAACATGAATTATGTTTATGAATACACATCATGCGTAAACTCAATTACTGTTAGCCACAATAACATTAATTTTGTGATTCTTTAAACCATACCAAAATAATAGCCCACTTTAAATTTGATATGCATATCAAAGAAATAGACAAAAAGAAAAGAAAATTCAAATTCTAATTCTAACAAAAAAACAAAGTCTCAGATGTTATTTTACAATGTGAGTATTGTTGTTAAATGTGTTAATTATTTGCATGGTAATGTGCTTTATGTGAATTGTATTTTCGTTCCATAAATTGTGTGGCTTTGAGTTTTTCAAGAAAAAAAAAAGATAACAAAGAAGACAATTTCAACACGAAGTTTAGTTTTACTCAGGGGCGGACCTAAGATTTATTTTTTAGGGGCTCATATATTAAAAATAAATACAATGGGGTCACTCAGAGGAATTGAACTTGGGTTTAGTGGTGTCAATAGATACAAAATAACCACTTGGGCTGCAAAATCCTTTAATAAATATACACAAAACAAGAATTTATATTATTTTACTGGTGTCAGTTGACACCCCAAAACATCAATTGGGTCCGTCCCTGGTTTTACTAATGCATGAAGGATATATATATATATATATATATATATATATATATATATATATGGAAGACCAAACATGTCATTCCGGAAAATTCTATAGTTCTTTTATAATATTTACAAGTTTTATATAAAATATATGGTTTTTAGTTTTTTTTTTTGTAACGCAATTGATTAATGATAATATAATGAATTTGTCAAGGTTTTAGGGTGTAACTATTATAAAATTTGATTTTCGATATCATACATATTATAAGATCATTTAATACTATATATTGGATTGAAACTAATCGTGCATTATGACCATAACATTTTTGATAGTAGTTGTTTTCATATTTTTAGGGGTGAATTTTTGAAAAACAAGGATAGATGTCAGTGTTAGAAAAATACGGAAGTGGGGTGTTTTCCAAATGCACTCTCACACCTAAATTCAATAATTTTCCACAAATAATAATAATTTTTAATTCATGTTATGCTGTGCAAAATCTATATTTTTAGAGTTATAAATTTTAAATATTTGGATTTATAAAACCCAATGTATTTGTAATATTATATATTAATTGGTAATAATCATGTTAGATACATGTAGTTACAATTTTTATTTAAAAATGTAATTTTGTGATATTTGATTTTAATGAAAAAATCTGAAAATTTAATATGGTGTAAATTTTTATAATACAATTCGATTATGAAACATCATATTATCTACGTTGTTATTATATTAGTAGATGACGAGAATGTATAATCGACCATTTAAAAAAAAATTAATCTTAATTTTCTAATGATTTTAAGATTTTGGCGTTGAACCATTTTACATATAACTACTAAAAATGTGTTACCGCCTTCACAAAAAGATAATTTAAAATTTAATTTATTCTACTTTATTTGTTTTGTCTGAGCTTGATATAGAATAAAGTTATTGATTTTCACTGACTCGAGATTTTGAATTTGTTAACTAGTACAATTTTTTTCTCCAAATATTTAATTATTTACTATCAAGTATTATATAGACAAACTGGTTTAGTGACTTTATTAAAGATGAAAATAACACTATCAAATTCATAATTAGGGAGATAACATTAAAATAACCAATATACATTTTCAGTTAATATCTAATGAATTAAAAGAATTATTTTTAAATTTTATGAAAGAACATTTATAATTATAAATTTATTTAAGAAGTGCTTCTGAAATAAGCGAAAGAAAGAATTATTAGAAAATAAAGTTTTATTGTAAACATGCATTGTGTTTTATGAATACACGTCATGCGTAAACTTAATTACTGTTAGCCACAATAACAATAAATTTGTTATTCTTTAAACCATGCCAAATTCATAGACCCCTTTTAAATTTGTTATGCCTATAAAATAAATATGCAAACAAAAAAGGAATATATACAATTCAAATTATATTTCTAACCAGAAGCGAAGCCTAATATTTTATTTTACAATATGAGTATTGTTGTTAAGTGTGTTAACTGTTTGCATGGTAGTGTGCCGTATTGGAATTGCGTGGCTTTGAGTTTTTCAAGAAAGCAGATAACAAAGAAGAAAATTTCGACACAAAATCTACTTTTACTAATAGAAATTGATTAATCATAATAAAATGAATGTGTAAAGATTGTAGGGTATTAACTATTATAAAACTAGATTTTCGATATTCTACAATAAATAATTATTAATTACCAAGTAATATATGGATCTACAGGTGTAATAAATTTAATAATGAAGATAATAAGACGACTACCGAAACGAGCCTTAGACAGATGACTTTAAAATATGTCGTTGAATTGTTAAACCAGTATACATCCATATTTAATATCTATTGAATTAAGAAAACTAATTTTGAAATGATTATGGTACCGTACCATGCTAATACTCATATGTTTACTATTCAAACAATTAGATACACAAAATTTAACATAGAAATATTATAAGATCATTTAATACTATATATTGGATTGATACTAATTATGCGATATGACCTTAACATTTTTCATAGATGTTGTATTTCGTACTTTTAATGGTGAATTTTCTGAAAAACAAGGATAGATGTTAGTGTTAGAAAAAACACGGCAGTGGGTGTTTTCCAAACGCACTCTCACACCTAAATTCAACAATTTGTCACAAATAATAATAATTAAATTATAATCTATGTTATTCTGTACCAAATTTCTAATTTTAGAGTTAAATTTTTTAAATATTTGGATTTATAAAACCCAATGTATTTGTAATATTATATATTAATTGGTAATAAACATGTTAGATACATGTAGTTAAATTTTTTATTTAAAAGTAATTTTCTGATATTTGATTTTAATGAAAAAATCTGAAAATTAATATGATGTAATTTTTATAATACAATTCGATTATGAAACATCATAATATCTACGTGGTTACTATAACATTGATATAATATATAAGTAGATGACGAGATGTATAAGCGACCATTTTAATAGAATTTAACCATAATTTTCTAAGAATTTTAACAATTATGGCGTTGAAAAACCGTTTTATTGTTAAAAAGACTTTTTGCCGTTTATTTATAAACCATTTTCCATATAACTACTAAAAATGTGTTACCGCCTACACAAAACTATAGTTTGAAATTTAATTTATTCTACTTTATTTGTTTTGTCTGAGCTTGATATAGAATAAAGTTACTGATTTTTATTGACTCGAGATTTGGATTTTTTAACTAGTATATTTTTTTTCCAAATATTTAATTATTTACTACCAAGCAGTATATAGATAAACTGGTTTAGTCACCTTATTAACAATGAAAATAACAGTATCAAATTCATAATTAGGGAAATGACATTAATATAACCAATATACATTTTCATTTAATGTCTAATGAATTAAAACTTATTTTTAAATCTTATGAAAGAGCATTTATAATTATAAAATTTATATAAGAAGCTCTTCTAAAATAAGATAAAGAAAGAATTATTAGAAAATGAGGTTTTATTGTAAATATGCATGGTGTTTTATGAATACACAATAACAATACATTTGTGATTCTTTCAGCCATGCTAAAATCATAGCCCATTTTAAATTTGTTATGCACATAAAAGATATAGGCAAAAAAATAAAGAATATAGACAATTCAAATTCTATTTCTAACCAAAAACAAAGTCTCATATTGTTATTTTACAATGGGAGTATTGTTTTTAAGTGTGTTAATTGTTTGCATGGTAGTGTGCCTTATGGGAATTGTGTTTTCATTTTATAAATTGTGTGGCTTAGAGTTTTTCAAGAAAAAGATAACAAAGAAGACAATTTCGACACAAAGTCTACTTTTACAACGCGAGAAGGAGATATATAAACATGGAAGACCAAACATGTCATTCCAGAAAATTCTATAGTTCTTTTATAATATTTATAAGTTTTATGTGACATATTTGGTTTTTAGTTTTGCTATTTTGTAATCCGCAATTGATTTATAATAATAGAATGAATTTGTAAAGGTTGTAGGGTGTTAACTATTATAAAACTTGATTTTCGATATCGTACAATAGATAATTATTAATTACCAAGTAATATATGGATCTATTGGTTTAATGAACTTAATAATGAAGATAATAATACGACAATCGAAACGATCATTAGATAGATGACTTTAAAATATGTCGTTAAATTGCTAAATCTAATTTCATATTTAATATCTATTGAATTAAGAAGACTAGTTTTCAAATAATTATGGTACCGTATCATGCTAGTACTCATATATTTACTATTCAAACAATTCGATATACAAAAATTTAACATAGAAATATTGTAAAATCATTTAATACTATATATTGGATTGATACTAATCGTACGATATGATCATAACATTTTTCATAGATGTTTTTTTCGTATTTTTAAGGGTGGGTTTTCTAAAAAACAAGGATAGATGTTAGTGTTACAAAAACACATCAGTGAAGTGTTTTCCAAATTCACTCTCACACCTAAATTCAACAATTTGTCACAAATAATAATAATTAAATTATAATTCGTGCTATGCTGTACAAAATTTATAATTTTAGAGTTATAAAATTTAAATACTTGTATTTAGAAAACTCAATGTATTTGTAAATATTATACATTAATTGGTAATAACCGTGTTAGATAGATGTAGATACAATTAAATTTTTTTTTGTGATATTTGATTTTAATGAGAAAATATACAAAACTTATATGATGTAAGTTTTATAATACAATTCTATTATGAAACATAATATTAGTTACGTGGTTATTATAACATTGATATAGTATATTAGTAAATGACGAGAATGTATAATCGACCATTTTAATCGAATTTAACCATAATTTTCTAATGATTTTAACAATTTTGGCATAAAAAACCGTTTTATTGTTAAAAATACTTTTTACCGTTTATTTATAAAATATTTTCATATAAATACTAAAAATGTGTTACCGCCTTCACAAAAAGATAATTTGAAATTTAATTTATTCTACTTTATTTGTTTTGTCTCAGCTTGATATAGAATAAAGTTATTGATTTAAATTGACTCGATTTTTTAATTTGTTAACTAGTATACATATTTTTTCCAAATATTTAATTATTTACTACCAAGTTATATATAGATAAAGTGGTTTAATGACTTTAATAATGACGAAAATACTGCTATCATATTCATAATTAGGGAGATGACATTAAAATAACCAATATACATTTTCATTTAATATCTAATGAATTAAAATACTTGTTTTTAAATCTTACGAAAGAGCATTTATAATTATAAAATATATTTAAGAAGCTCTATTGGAATAAGAGAAAGAACGAATTATTAGAAAATGAGAATTTATTGTAAACATGCATTGTGTTTTATGGATATTCATCATGCGTAAACTCAGTTACTGTTAGCCACAATAATAATAAATTTGTGATTCTTTAAACCATGCCAAAATAAAAGCCCCCTTTAAATTTGGTATGCATATAAAAGAAATAGGCAAACAAAAAGGAATATAGACAATTCAAATTCTATTTATAACCAAAAACGAAGTCTCATATTGTTATTTTACAATGGGAGTATTGTTGTTAAATGTGTTAATTGTTTGCATGGTAGTATGCCTTATGGGAATTGTGTTTTCATTTTATAAATTGTGTGGCTTTGAATGTTTCAAGAAAAAAGATAACAAAGAAGAATATTTCGACACAAAGTCTACTTTTACTAACGCGTGAAGGAGATATATAAACATGGAAGACCAAACATGTCATTCCATAAATTTCTATAGTTCTTTTATAATATTTATAAGTTTTATGTGAAATATCTGCTTTTTAGTTTTGCTATTTTGTAATCCACAATTGATTAATAATAAAAGAATGAATTTGTAAAGGTTAAATATTATAAAATTTGATTTTCGATATCATACAATAGATAATTATTAATCACCAAGTAGTATATGGATCTATTGGTGTAATGAACTTAATAATGAAGATAATAAGACGACTATCGAAACGATCATTACGTAGATGACTTTAAAATATGTCGTTAAATTGCTAAACCAGTATACATCCATATTTAATATCTATTGAATTAAGAAGACTTGTTTTGAAATGATTATGGTACCGTACCATGCTAATACTCATATGTTTACTATTCAAACAATTAGATACACAAAATTTAACATAAACATATTATAAGATCATTTAATACTATATATTGGATTGATACTAATTGTGCGATATGACCATAACATTTTTCATAGATGTTGTATTTCGTACTTTTAAGGGTAAATTTTCTGAAAAACAAGGATAAATGTTAGTGTTAGAAAAACACGGTAGTGGGGTGTTACTGAAATATGTTACCGCCTTCACGAAAAGATAGTTTTAAATTTAATTTATTCTACTTTATTTTGTTTTGTCTCAGCTTGATATAGAATAAATTAATTAATTTTTATTGACTCGAGATTCGAGTTTGTTAACTACTATAATTGTTTTTCCAAACATTTAATTATTTACTACTAAGTAATATATAGCTAAACTGGTTTAATGACTTTAATAACAATGAAAATAACACTATCAATTTCATAATTAGGAAGATGACATTAAAATAACCAATATACATTATCAATTAATATCTAATTAATTAGACTTGTTTATATATCTTACGAAAGAGAATTTATAATTATAAAATATACTAGTGGACTTCCTCCCACCTCTGCGCGTGCGCGGGGGTTTGTGTCTGGTTAGGATGTTTTATGCTTGTGTTGTTGTGTTGACCAATCTCCAACACATGATATTTCATACATTGTATTTTGTGTCTGTTTTTTGGAGATCGTCTGAAAATTGATTTGATTCCAAGTCAATGTTTCTTCTATATAGCCGCTCCCGTTTTTATTTTGTAGTTTTTGCATAAGTACCTATTCCTTATCCTTACGGTTCAATAGTGGGGATGGTCGTAGTATTATGTGATGGCCACAACATTGATAACATGAGTCGGCTCTATTCTTATTCCTTTGATGACGACTTTCTGAGTACAAAAGATAACCTCTTCTACGGACACGCTTTAGATGTCATTTTTTATATCACACACCAAGATTGTACTTGTAACATATTGCTAATCCGGTCTTTAGTTGTTAGTAGTGGGCATGATCCTCAACCTTTTGTGGCGTATAATGTGTTTTGGACAAATGTTGGGGTGTGTTTGGTTGTTCCCTGCAGAAGCAAGGCGTTGGTGCAATCTATATGGGCCGTATAACCCTTTAATCGGAGGTCCTATTTCTTGGTTAACGACTTAAATAGATTGAAGGGTTTTAATGAACCTTATAACATGTTGCTTGAACTTTTCCAATTCCATCATTTACAATGTAGTACTGTTTGTAAAAGTGACTAAATTAGAGACAAATAGGAATAGGATTCATTGGTCATATGTAAAAGGCAGAAACGTCCAGTAAGAGCCCAGAGACAAAGGTAAGATGCTGCGTTAGAAACTGAACCTAGAACATACTCTATCGAGTGAATCAATTGTTGTACAAAAATCTCGATGAAGTTTAAGTCTTCTTCTTGATGGCATGTCGCTGAGTCTGGTTCAACATCTAGTCATCTAGATACACCTCAGAAGTACCAAAAACCCATAAGTTCGACCTTGAAACCTATATAGAAAAAAACGAAATCATCCCTTGGTAAGACAGGCACCACAAAACGAATAGTACAAACAGATGCAGTGAAAAGCCTTGGACAGTGATATACCTCCATGTGAAATTTCCTGAGTGCAAAAGGTTTTGGAAAAAGCATCCATGGAACGGCAGTGGATGCCATAACAATATCAAAATCTGCAGAATTGTGTCACGATGAGTAGGGATGGAAAAAAAAAATTATGTAGCTTTTGGATACAAAAAAGGAGGAAACCGTGCCTGAAGTGGACGCTGGCACGGTTCACCAGGTTGTAGAATCTTCCATCAGGTCCCCGCAAATAACTGAATCTTTTCGTGTTCCATAATTCGTTCGTTGTAATATTCCGAGCTATCTGCACCAGACAACAACAACAACGACAACAACAACAACGACAACAACAGTTATACACTCACTTTTACAGAGATGCGAGCCAACTCTTTACTTGAGGTGAGAGTTCCTGACCATATACGCCTGTGAGATGGTCGACGTCATTGTCGTAATGAAAATAAGTAAGTCGAAAAACAGAAACACGGCAGCGCCGGGATGTTCAGTGACTACATGTTGAATAAATGAATCACTGGGGTGTATATGTGGGATGCTCATCCATATTCCTGTTACAGAAACAGAAGATGCTTTATAATAGAACATTAATCTCATGGCGGAGTTGCGAGAAATAGTTGTTTCAGTCGCATACTTTGAACAACAGTAGAGCCACCAATGAATGATGTTAAACCTCCCGGCCCATAATTTCATGTCATTACCTTATCTTTATCATTGCCCCAGAACAACTCATTATCAGCAGGTTCTTCAGTGGGACTCAGAAACATGTAGATCATCACATGATACAAGTCTGCTTGAGATCCAAGACACCACTTGATGATGATCAGTGAAAGATAACCGAACATGCTGTTCAGAAATATCATCTGAGGTATAAACTCATAAATGATGACACACCACAAAAGACATAAGTCACCAACTAAAATAATTCAGAAGCTTGAGAATATTAAAATTAAGAGAATTACAAACCTTATCTCTAGTGAAGAGCCGAGGAAGCGAGCATTGAAGAAACTTAATATTAGTCTCATGTTCATATGAGAAATTCCAGGTAGAATTGAAGAGCCGAAGAAGCGAGTTTAGGTACAGATGTAAAGGGATTCTTTTGCTGATTATTAGAAAGTGTGTGTATGTGGAGATGGGGTGGAGCGTGGAGGTGCTTGCAGAGAGACGTCGAGTATTTATAGAACGAAAGGGATTCTTAGATGAAACACCTGAAGGTGGGAGGTGTGGGGTCGATGATAATTGATTGGCACTTCTTAGATTAAGATCGCAGTTAGGGCAATTGATAATCGACTAACCGCTGTACAGAAGGCGCACCATGGGAAGGTGAACAATCGACCTTTCGATTTGCTTTCGCAGAGGAAAGATGAACGGCATGACGATGTAGGTGGGCCAATGCTTGGTGTAATATTTCTGAGTATTTAGTTGGGTGCAGTTTGAAATCCTAGGTATGCGTCCGCGCTACGCAGCTAGTTTATTCATTCAAAATATTTTTGTTGAAGGTTTATCGAAATATTTTTTTGGTTTATGATATTTTCGACCTGTAGTTGAAATGTCATGATTATAATTTATCCTTGCCAAGGCTCCTCCAACAATTACTCCGATCCATAATTTTAGTAAGTCCACAACTTCATAATATATTAACAAAATCACAAATAGTTGTCGTAGTTACCATACATAAGCCTATTGCAACGATTCAACCATTGCTTCATACCATTCTTTATTTCCATTTAAAAGATTTTAAATGATTTTAAATGTTGTTTTTATGTAAATAATGCATATCCATGCGGATATTATAATACAAAACGACTTTAAATGTAAATTTTTGTTAGTTTGATAAAAATAAAGCTTATAAATTATTAATTGAATATAATAAAAACATAGTAATTATAGCTAAAACATGAGTTATATGAAAATTGTAAATTATGAACCCTTTTTAGTATTTATTTGGTTCTAAAATATTTTCGAAGCTTTGTTAATTTGTTTTAGTCTTTATTTCATTTTGTTTTACCATTTGATGTATTTTTAAATATGTTTTCAAAATTTTTTATTAATGAGGAACTGAATAAAAGTAGTATATAAAAGTCATAGAAAGGGTAGACAATTTTAAAGCATACAAGAAATATAAGAAGATGCTATTTAGGTTATGCACGGTCAAGTTTCCACATTCAAGTTTACTTTCTTTGAAAAATTATTTCAAACTTTTTTATTAACCATGTATTATTAAATTGGATTGTTCAGTATTTTACCCTATTTTATCCGGTCCATCCTAAAAACTATAAGTCATTAGCAAATTTTCATTTAACTGCCGCCTTCTTATACTGCCACGTGGAAAAATCCAAGGTGTCATTCTCTCTTTTTTTTGCGTTTTGTGTACATATAATTTTTGTTTTTGTTTTTGTTTCTTTTTATATTTCTCATCCAAAGTAAGCTTTAATTGTTTGATTTTTTTATTTAAAAAAAAAACAAAATTGGTTTTCTTCATCACTAACCCACGATCCCAACTCCACCCTCATATATCTAAATGATGAAACACCATTAGTAAACTCTTACCCAGTATTCGAATTTCTTTCTACTCCTTAATTCTTCTACAGAAACTGTAAGATCTCAATTCTGCGTATCCAAAGATAGCAAGAATTTTAGGGTTTTTCTTAAGGGATTCTAAAAGAGGATTTAAGAACACAGTGAGAATATGGAAAATAGGGTTTCGCTTTAGGTTTCCGAGATGGAATAAAGCGGTGAGAAGAGGTGTTTAAAGTCGCCGGAAAGAAATTGGGTCGAAGTCGATTCTCTAAGTCTCTCAGGCTAGAATATTATGAAAAGCGTGAGTTTATTGAATGATGAGGTCCCCTTATATAGGGTTACAAAGTCGGTTTAACAATAAAGGAAAATTGAGATAAACATAAATATTCCCTAATATCTCGGTTCCGACTTTATCGAATATTTCCGTATCTCGGTACCGATATGTGCCGCCTTTGCTCTATTTGCGACTTGCACCCTCGTAAACCTTAGATGTAAGCCGGTTGAACCGGGTCGGGTTTAATCTGTGTTTTACCGACTTGGGCCCTAAACCGTCTTTCCATTCTGGGCAGACCTAAATTCCTGAATAGGCTTTTTAGGGAAAGTTCTAATCTTGACTCCAACAATAAGCCCCCCAGTGCGGCGACTTGAATTCGTTCAAGTCGGCGTTGCGAGGAGTTAACTTATGGTTTAGGAAGTAATTTTTCGTGGGCCCAGACCTTTCATCGTGATGAGCCTTCCTTCTTTTTAGGCCCAAACTAGCAAATCGATTTCGGCCTTATTTAAATTTGAGTGTGTCCAATCGTGAAGATTTGGACCGGTTTTGGTGAAAATCAGATTGACTCGCGGTTGGACCGGTTCATAGGTGTGATGAACAAAGCGTCACCTAGGTAATTATGACCTCGATCGTGACGCCGTCCTTTTCACTATAAGAAGTCCATTCTCGCTTCCCATTTTCTCATTCCTGCTCAAGTGAAGAAGACAAAAGGTAATTTTCGCTCTTCGCCGGTTTTTATTTTCCGTTTTGCTTCCCGCCGTTGTTCTGCCACAGTTTCTTAGGATTTTAGATTGAGATCATCGTTTGTCGCGTGTGTTCTTCATCTGTTCTTCAAGAGTCATGTCTTTGATCCGTTGCTCCGGGAATAAAGATAAGGAAGTTGTTACTGTCTCTTCCGCGGATGATTCGCCAAGTCGTCAATCTGTTTCATCCGATTCGACATCTTCAAGCACTTCCTCCGACTTGAGGAATCATCCTGTTCATCACGAAGTCGAGGAGTTACAACGTCGCCGCGAGTTGTCAAGGCAAGTTGATGCTGCTGAGAGTTCTGGTCGGGAGGACTTTATCATCCCGCAGCTGTGAGATTCTGATGGTGAGGGGGATAACGTCGATGTCGATCGGGACGATTCTGACGATGATAATGACACTCCTCTTCCTGCATTGTCGGGTGCTCCTAACGAGGCGTATGGCAATGTTTTCGAGACTCGATCCACTGTGAAGTCGGTAATGTCTACGCTCCAAGATTGCGGAGCGGATCCAAAGATTAAGTTCCTCATCCCTTGTACACTTGATCGTCCTTGGAACCTCCACCGGGATGTATGACTCTCTATGAGTCATATTTTATTAACACCGACATTGGGGGTTGTCGCTTCTGCTTCCCGCTTTTTGACTTGCTAGTTTCTTATTGTCATCGTCGTGAAATCGCCATCTCTCAGCTTTCGGCCGTCGCGGTTCGCCATATGGTGGATCTTCTTGTGCTTGGTGCTGAAGCCGATATCACGATAACCGTCAGCATTTTCGAGGAGATGACTTCAATCAATCCTATGAAGACGACTAGTCCAGGATGTTTTGCGGTCAAACTTAAGAGCGGTAACCGCGTAGTGATGGATGCACCGAACAAGATTAACAACTGGCAGAGATATTACTTCTATGTCGAGTTATCTTCACTAGTTGTTCCTGACGATCATAAGGAACTCATCAGGACGTCGTGGAATACAAATTTTGGTAGATGTCGTTCTTAATTTTCCGTCAATCAAATGTGATGATTTACTTAATTTTGTTTTGTTATTGCAGTGCATCACCCCTTTCTCAAACCGTACCCGAATAACTACTTCCCGATCCTTCAAGAGATACAGTCTCTCGGCCTTCGCAAGTGGCCGGACCTTTCTCGGGATCGTATAAACAAGTGTCTCCCGCGGATCTCCAAAGGTTTGTTTACCGTTTTGCAGAAGCTGATGTCTTTTTGCCGATTCTGAGTTTTTCCTTTTTCCATTTTAGTTAAGTGGAATACCAAGGCGAAGGTTACCCCTGAACAACTTGTGAGACCAAAGAAGATGGGTAAAGTTAAGAGAATTGAATCGGTTGACTACTCTCAGAAGATTTCATCCAAGTCTTCGTCGTCTGCGAAGCCGCTGTCAAAGGAAAAGGACGTGCCTGTGCCACCTCAAGGCGGCAATCAATCGACTGATGCCGAGAAGTCAAAAGCTCCTCTAGCCGCTATGAGTATGGAGCCGACTATGGCGACTTTGACTCCCAAGCTCCCGCCTAAGGTTCCGTCCAAAAAGAGGGCTGCCGAGGACAAGTCGATTCAAGAGAAGTCGGCAAAGAAGGCTGCCAAGGCGGCCAAGCCCGCTCAGGAGGTTTCTGCTGAGAAGGCGGCTTCCGACAAACCCGCAAGGACCAAAAGTCCGTGGAAGCGGTTCTATGAAGTAAACGGGAATGTCTTCGATTCTTCCGGCAACGAGAAGCCCTTCTCCTCTCTAAAGGAGATTGTTTTGGTTAAACCTCGGCGGGAGTTGAAGGAGGGTGATGTCCATCCGTCGATTCACAACTTCGCTTATTAATATGCAAGCGAAGTCCCGCTTATTGATAACCCTCGAGCGTGTTTCGACATGTTGACTTGTGTGCGAGGGAACGAATCGGACTGGCCGGTTTTGCAGGAGCTGCCTAATTCTGATGCCATCCTCAAGCTGAAGCAGGCCGAGGCAACAGTAAGTGTCTTCGTCGATCCTCGTTTGTTTTTTGAGGTAACTTTTTTTCTAAAACGAAACTGTTATTTTCAGATGATCGCGGCTTCAAACCGCGTAGCACTTGAGAACTCCTGGAGCGCTCAAAAGATGGCGGATGATGTCACAAAACGGGATAAGCTTCTCGAGAGGGCGAAGGAAGAGAAGAAAACCCTTGAGACGACCAACTTGGAACTCGGGAGCAAGGTTCGTGATCTGGAGAACAAGCTTCGTCTGTCGGAAGAGAAAGCGAAAGCCGACGTCCTCAAGTTTCAGGTGGACAAGAAGAGCTAGCAGAAATTCTGTGCCGATTTGGTTCAGAAAGAAAGGAATCGCGTTGAGGCCGCAGTTAGGGCGAAAGCGCATATTTCTTTCGATCTTTTCCAACGCTTCGTCAAAGATCAAGAAGAGGCGAATAAGTTACAAGTTGAACAGGGTCAAATTTCTGGCCTTAGAAAATGCTTGAACAAGCTCAGCGGGGAAGGTGTGCTGTTTCCGGAATCGGTCCTCGATTAACTCGCGGCTGACTGCTATACCATGGATTTTAGGGATTTTAACCATGGTATATGTGTTATTTATCGAGTCTTTTACTATGCTTTAGAGTCTTTTCAGGTGTTTATTAGGTACAAGCACATTTGAAGCATATTTGGTGATTTTGGCACTTTCTGGAGCTAATTGGAGTATTTGGCCGAGAGATAGAGTTCACTGTTGATATTTCCGAGCTGCAACGATCGTCACACTTATGGCATCGATCGTTGCACCAGCGAGATGGGCCAAACGACGGTTTAATGAAGAATGATGAAATTGCAGTTTTGCCCAGAAGTTTCTGATATTTACAAAGAAGCCCCAAAACGTGTTTTAGGATTATAATTAGGTTTTACAGCCACTTGTTAGGCTAAGCTTTTCTTACGTTAAGTTTTACTCAGAGAGAGTTGAGGGGCTGATCCTGATCTCGGAAGAGACTTGATTTTGAACCCCAGTTCTTATTTGATTATATGATATTTGGTTTTCTACTTATGATATCTTCTGTCTCGATGAATATGTCTGAGTAGATCACTTGTTAGGTTGAAGGATTCTCAATAGGGATTTTAGAGAATTATAGTTTAATTAATCTGTAGAGATTCATATCTGCTAGTTCTTTATCTAAGTTGTTCTTAATGCTAAATCTGAAGTAGCTAATCAGAGTTATGATGTTAGGTTGATTAATTCAGCGGAAGTTGGTTAATTTAACTGGAAAGAACCTAGATAAGCAATTAAACTATTCGCAAACGAAAGTTTGGTTTAGGATAATTGTGAACATATCAAACTTGGAATTAATGCTGGTTTAATCTGTTAGTTCTCGCAAACGAAAGTTTGGTTTGCTGCACTTAGACTTAGAGAATTATTGCAAAGGAATTTGGTTAATTCTATATCGGTGTTTGAGTTCTAGAACAGTTATTGATTTGATCTAGATAGATTGATTGCTTGCGTTCCTGATTTCCTGAGAACTCCTGAAACCTAACGCTTCGCCTTCTTGCTTACCAACTCACTTGATTTACTTTGCTATTTCGTCTACTGTTTTCATATCCGCTTCGCTTAATTTAATCTGAACTACTAATAATCTATTGTGTGACTGAGAGTCCTTGTGGATTCGATACCTTATATACTACGATTGCATTAACTGTGCACTTGCAGTAGAATAGGGATAAAACTACACCTATCAAGTTTTTGGCGCCGTTGCCGGGGACTCTTTGAGTTCACCGATAGATTTAGTATTAGGATTTAGACTAAGCATTCTTTTTAATTTTCTTGTTTACTTACGTTCCTGTTTCTTTGGTATTGCAGGAGTCGCATTGCATCGATCGACACAGTCCTGTGTGTCGATCGACACTTGTTCGTAACTGCATCGATCGTTGCTCACCTCGCATCGATCGACACAAGGCGAGAACAGCAATGCTGAGATCTGAGACGTTCAATAGGTTCCACTCTATGGAGCCTGTGATTTTGATTCGCGGTGAAAACGGCATTTTACGAGACCAAGAGGGTCACATATGCAATGCAAAAGGTCATAAAATAGATGGGGAAGGAAACCCCATCTTACCAGATTACCATGTATTGGTTGGGCAAGTAGCTGAGATGCAGAATAAGATAGATGACATCCACAACATCTTACTTAGGGAGAGACAGTTCCGAGCAGAGGCAAAAACTGATAAATTTGCAGAGGTACACTATATGGCTGGAGCCGACTCTTATGGACATACATTGGGACATCAGCGGAGACAAGGTTCTAGGCATGCTCAAGGATCAAGAGACCATAATTATACTTCCTATCTGGCACCTCCTACACAAAGGAGCAAACTAGAGATGATGATAGAACAATCAATTGAAAAGCAACAGCAGAACACATCTTCTTTCAGCTCGAAGCTAGAGAACCTGTACACTAATTTGAATGAGAAATTTGAATCCTTGAACACTCGTATGAAGCAGCTGGACACACAGATGGATCAAGTTTCAAGTTCTACCCCAAGGAAGGATTCTCAAGAAGCTCATGCCAGCAACATTCCCATTCAGGATGACACACAGATGGATCATGGATCATGTCTAGCAGTTAAGGCCGTGGAATTTGTGGAAGACAGAGGGGGATTTGATGTTGAATTACCTGAGTTTGAAAGCTTCGATGCACCTGACTCAACAGAGATTGACATGGATCTCTTGACTTGGATAGTTCAGATTGAAGCGGGACCAAGCCAAGGAGAGAAATTTGAGTCTGAGATGGCTGGAATGGACCGAGAAGCGGATAAACCCGAGACTGTAGTTGAAACCCGAGCTGAGACGACAGCATCGATCGTTACATCACATGCACCGATCGTTGCACCCCGAAAGGAACCAGTTTCGCTCATATCTCAAGGACCTGCTAAGGAAAAGACCTACAAACCTCCATTACCATTCCCGAAAGCTCCCGTTAAGTCTAAAGATGTGGTTCAGTGCACAGTGGTGGTTGACAAGAAGATGGTGGTTCCACAAGAGCCTACTCTAACATCTTCAAGGCCTAAAACTACTCATAAACAGAAGGCTCCGAACATCAAATCTTTGCCAAAGGTGAAGCGTAAATCCTCTAAGTTTAAACCTCCTGACTCCACTGTTTTGAATGCAGGAAAGAGCGTTAAAACACCCAAGTGTCAATCTCACCCTACATTCCTCCCGACGTTCCTTGGACGACATCATGCTGCTACTGCTTACACACCACCGTGGATGATAAGGCATTCACAGAGACACTCAAAGTCTCTGTTGAAACCTCCATGATTGCGACCTCATTTCCAAAAGTCAAGCTAATGACTTAAAACAAGCGCTGAGTGGGAGGCAACCCACTGCTAGGTTTAATTATTTTTCCTTTTCATTTTTGGTGTTTTTCCTAAGATTTCACGTTTTTATTTGTTTTTGCTAGCTTTAGATACAGAACCCAGTCTGGAGATGTGTGACGATCGTTGCTCACATGTGCAACGGTCGTTGCACTTGGTTTAAATCGAAAATAAAGGTATGTCGCGCTAAACCGGAATCAATCTGGTTCAACCAACATCGATCGTTGCATTGTATGCAACGATCGTTGCACCCACGACCAAGGTAAGTTACCTTAAACCCTTTTTCTCTCTTTCTTCTCCATTTTCTCGTCACCGATACACCGAGAGCCCAAACCGAAAATCACCATTTCTTCATCGATTTCTTTGATTCTAAGCACTATTTCACTTATTTTTACATCCCCAATCTGTTTCTCCTACCCATAAATCACGAAATCAAGGTAATGCACTTCTATTTGATGATTTTCGGATTTCACTTTTAGGGTTTTAGAAATTGGAAATTTTAGATGGAATTGATGAATGCATGTTGACATGATTATGCTTTAGGTTGTTTAGTGATGGATTGTTGTTGATTTTGTGGTTGATAACACGATTTAGAACGATTATGCTAACTGTTGATTGCGGCCAGAATCGCTAAGCACCGATCGTTGCACTAAAGCAACGGTCGTTGTTCTGCGATTCTGGGGAAATGTTCGAGTATTAGAAATCGCCTTGCAACGATCGCTGCCTTAGTGCAACGGTCGTTGCACGACGATTCCACAGAGAGTTGCCGAGACTTATTTGTTCAAATTTTCTGTTTTGCAGATGGCGACTCAGAATCAACCCCGCAAGAAACGAGCAACAGCCGCAAGCGCCTCACGACAATACATTCCACCACCGGAATGGTTGCACAGGGATTCTGATCCTCCACAGCCGTATCATTTGGTTCATGCGACCATAGGACCACCATGGCCAAGGGCAGAGAAACTTCTGATTCAGTCTGATCGCAACTGGAGTGGTTCTATTAAGAGGATGCTCGGTACGGATGATTTCACAGAGAGGCCGCTACACGAGTACTGGGACGAATACGACACGTTGCTGTATAATGGTTGGTGTGGTATGGAGATAGCGCCAACCAAGTTCGCTGATTACTCAACATGCAAGAGTCTCGGCATAGACACGCAGGTTATGGAGCTGTGCAGAGGTATTGGTCTGGGGACAATGCCGATGCAGCCTTACGATTTATACCCAGAGCTGGTGAGACAGTTGCTTGCCACATGCAGGGTTGTCTACCCGAACCCGGACAGCATGGATGCTCGAGGAGGCACTTTCACTTTCATGTGTCTCGGCGCCAGGTATCGAGTACCCCTTCTCGATATCTGTAGGATTTATGGGTTTAGCATTGAGCAGCCACACACCGACATGACCCTTCCATGGGCGCCAGCAGAGGCAGTGCAGTTCTGGCAGTACATTGGTGGTGGACGGTATCACTCACGGACTACGCCTGTTATTCAGGTTAGGCATCCGGTTCTCATGTATGTCTTGCGTATCTTGGGACGCACTCTATTGTGCAAGCATGAGGCCAACAAGATGCGCAAGAACGAGTTGGAGTTTCTATTTAGAGGACTGACAGAGTAGTTCAGGAGTACTGATGTGAGGAACCCGGCTAGGAAAGTCAACCTGGGAGCCGTATTTGCTCATCATCTTTGCGAGCTGCAGAAGAAGCCTTATGAAGGCGCGCGCAAGGAGACAGTAGGGAGTCTTCTCACTCCTATTTTCAGACACTGCGGGATCCCTATGAGGGATACAGAGTGCGTTACTGAGCGCGAGTTCTTGGATCTCAGTCACTTGCAGAGTGGGCGAGTGTGGGTCTACCACGACCCTGAGGATACACAGTATGGCATCGATCTTCCTGCTGCCAGGTATACTCGGATCGATACCATTGATGCTTTGAGTTTCCACCCTCCCGCTAGCGCTCGACGTACAGTGCCTACTATGGCTAATCCGCTGGGAGAGCCTTCCACACGAGCTTCGACCTCTGCTGCCCCTACACCTGCTGCTGCCCCTGCTATACAGGACATCGGTCCATATCCAGCCCCGTCTATGCCTGTGCGTGAGATGTCTGAGGGTGATTGGAGAGAGCGTCAGGAAGGTATGTTCAAGACCATTTGGGATTTCCTGCGCGGCTGCACTTGCAGGAGAGAGCCACCGGTTCATCAGCCCGTACCCGTTTCTCGACGCAGACGACGATCCCCGACTCCTCCTCCCCCGACTGATATTGATCCCGCAGCTGAGGCAGCCGATGACGATGCACTGTATGGTGGGATAGATGATATTAGCGAGTGAGAGTGATCTCCATTTTCAGACTTTCGGTTCTTGTTTTCAGCTTGCAGGATAAAAAAAAATTGACATAAACCGACGGACTAACCTGCTAACTTGCTGTCTGATCCGATATGCGCATTGCAACGATCGTTGCTGCTTTGAGCAACGATTGACACTCAACAAAAATCGCCTAGCAACGATCGACGCACTTAGTGCAACGATCGGTGCTTGAGCGACAGAGGTAAACCCGACAGAACTCAAACATCCATTAACACTTTTTATTTTCTTTTTACCGATCCTTCGCTGGACACTACTGAGGACAGTGTGTCTTAAGTGTGGGGGAGGTGCTACTGACTTATATCTTTCTGTTTTCTTAAGAGTCAGTCCGTTTTTCAAAAAATTTTGTTTTATTGAGTCAAAATTGTTTAAGTAAGAAACTATGATTTTCTGAGAAGATTTACAAGACTTGCAGGAACTTAAGTAACCATTGGGATGAAGTTGCAGGATCTATCTCTGACTATTAGAAAACCCAATCACAGATCAACCTACTGGGAACACCCACATCACTTCAGGTATCAGAGGATCCTTTTACTGAGTTCAATTTAATACTGACTTAGATTTCTCACCTAAGGGCTTGGTATACTTTGTGTCGGATTCCCTTGTTAGTTCTGACACAGCCTGTCAACCTATCCTATTTAGTTCCCTTTTCCCCTTCTATAAAAAAAAAAAAAGATAATAAACTGAGGATGAGTTAGTAACTCCGAAGTGGTCATGGGAATGGTAGCAAACACTATTTTCTCTCATGTGATCCATGGAATGTGTCCAAAGTACACCCTATAACGGGAAGAACACTGATAAAAAAAATAAAATGATACCCAATGGGGAAAAATCAGTTGTTAAAGAAGGGAAAGAGAAGAAAGGGACTAGAGAAAGATAGTATGGTGGTCTAGAGCTGATAAGGTAAGAATCCATGTGCCCTTTGATCGATACTCCTTAGGTGAGACCGCACTTAAATACTTGCAGAAGTCAGTAGGGAGAATTTGAATGCTTGAATGTGATTGTGGAGTTTACTTAGGACAGTTGCTAAGTGTGGGGGAAGTACATGTTGGTCTTGATATCCTGTGATTGATTCTTTCAGTGGTTTACTAAGGGGAATCTGAGTGTTGTTGCTTCTATGAGGAAAAGAGTTTCTGAAGAGTTTTCAAACCTCTTGACTACATTTAGTTCTTTGTCTTGCTTGAGGACAAGCAAGAGCTAAGTGTGGGGGAGTTGATATACCATGGATTTTAGGGATTTTAACCATGGTATATGTGTTATTTATCGAGTCTTTTACTATGCTTTAGAGTCTTTTCAGGTGTTTATTAGGTACAAGCACATTTGGAGCATATTTGGTGATTTTGGCACTTTCTGGAGCTAATTGGAGTATTTGGCCGAGAGATAGAGTTCACTGTTGATATTTCCGAGCTGCAACGATCGTCACACTTATGGCATCGAACGTTGCACCAGCGAGATGGGCCAAACGACGGTTTAATGAAGAATGATGAAATTGCAGTTTTGCCCAGAAGTTCCTGATATTTACAAAGAAGCCCCAAAACGTGTTTTAGGATTATAATTAGGTTTTACAGCCACTTGTTAGGCTAAGCTTTTCTTACGTTAAGTTTTACTCAGAGAGAGTTGAGGGGCTGATCCTGATCTCGGAAGAGACTTGATTTTGAACCCCAGTTCTTATTTGATTATATGATATTTGGTTTTCTACTTATGATATCTTCTGTCTCGATGAATATGTCTGAGTAGATCACCTGTTAGGTTGAAGGATTCTCAATAGGGATTTCAGAGAATTATAGTTTAATTAATCTGTAGAGATTCATATCTGCTAGTTCTTTATCTAAGTTGTTCTTAATGCTAAATCTGAAGTAGCTAATCAGAGTTATGATGTTAGGTTGATTAATTCAGCGGAAGTTGGTTAATTTAACTGGAAAGAACCTAGATAAGCAATTAAACTATTCGCAAACGAAAGTTTGGTTTAGGATAATTGTGAACATATCAAACTTGGAATTAATGCTGGTTTAATCTGTTAGTTCTCGCAAACGAAAGTTTGGTTTGCTGCACTTAGACTTAGAGAATTATTGCAAAGGAATTTGGTTAATTCTATATCGGTGTTTGAGTTCTAGAACAGTTATTGATTAGATCTAGATAGATTGATTGCTTGCGTTCCTGATTTCTTGAGAACTCCTGAAACCTAACGCTTCGCCTTCTTGCTTACCAACTCACTTGATTTACTTTGCTATTTCGTCTACTGTTTTCATATCCGCTTCGCTTAATTTAATCTGAACTACTAATAATCTATTGTGTGACTGAGAGTCCTTGTGGGATTCGATACCTTATATACTACGATTGCATTAACTGTGCACTTGCAGTAGAATAGGGATAAAACTACACCTATCACTGACGAAGAACAAATTAACGCCAAGATTGATAACTCGGAAGTCGTTACTAAGGAGGAGTTGACTTTTGTCCTCACGCCAATCCGCCATCCTCTCCTGAACCTCTACCGTGATTCTCCACCTCGTGTTCCGAGGGAGATTGATGAGTTCGGGACCAATCGCGGAGTGATCCCGGAAGCGATTCCTGCTGACCTTGTTTAGTCAGTCAATTTGGAGGTCGCGGCTTTGGGTGGTGTCTCAAAGGCGCAAGATGCGGCTGTTGAGGCAGAGAAAGTTACGGACCCAGAGAAGCCGTCGGCGGGGGCCGAATAATTGTTGTTTTTTTTTTGTTTATGTAATGGTTGTTCTCTCTTCCTTTTTATTTGTAAGACTTTTGCCCTTTTTTATCTTAAAGGAAAAGTTTAAGTTATTTTGGTGTTTTATCTTACTTTTGATCGTAGCGATTGCACCGTTTCTCCCCCAAATCGTCTTCCGATTAGGATTCGTTCTAGCATGATTCAAATGGGACTAATCTTGTTTTTTAAATTTCGATAAATTAAAAACAGATAGCGACTTAAACCATGCTTGCAATTTTAGTCGGACTAATCTTGTATTTAAACTTGTTCTTGACAAATTTTAAAACAGATAGCGACTTTAAACTGCATTTTGACTGTACTTGTGATTTAGTCAGACTAATCTTGTATTTAAACTTGTTCTTGACAAATTCAAAACAGATAGTGACAAACCACATTTTTGCCATAAGGCGGTTTGCGAGACTTATGTGTGCTCGGCTTAGTTTCTTAGAGGACAGACGAATATGCGAGGCTTAAAATGCTCGGCTTATTTGTTATCGCCCACCACAAAGAACGTACGGGTACGAACCCGGTTTTTTGGTGCGAGACGGATCTCGGCTTTTTCTTGCCATGATGTGCACCTCATGTGCAAGGAAGACCACACCCCTGGCCAGGGGACATGATGCTAGTGCGAGTCTTTATTGGATGCTCGGCTTTCTGCGAGCTTCTAAACTCGTCTTTTGCGAACTAAGGAGCTCGGCTTTTGATTTGCGAGTTAGAACTCGTCTTTATTTTGCGAGTTAGAACTCGGCTTGATTCTGCGAGTTAGAACTCGGCTTGATTTTGCGAGTTAAAACTCGGCTTGATTTTGCGAGTTAGAACTCGGGTTTAGTTTAGCAGTATTTAAGAGTTGTCTTAAAAAGAAGACTAACCTGATTTGGTTTTGATGGAGCTTTTAACGCGGTAAAGGCTGTAAGATAAATTTTTTATTAGATTTGTGATTGTGCCGATGAAGGCTGCCTACGTATCTTCCGGGGAAGAATCAAGTCGCTCGTAGTTCATAAATAGGATATATATATATATATTTGCACGATAGTTTGGCCGTCTTAGAAGTATTCCTTCAAGCTTGCCGAATTCCATGATCGCGGCAAAGCTTTGCCCTTCATTGATTCGAGCTCGTAAACTCCAGGCTTAACGACTTTCGTAACTTTGTAGGGTCCTTCCCACTTTGCACCGAGTTTTCCGGCTCTCCACTCTTTGGTGTTCTCATAAACCTTGCGAATGGCGCATGACGCTGACACTTTTCACACTTGTTGGAATAGGTCTCGCAATCAGCCATCATAGTTGGCCAATAATGACCATTCAGCTTGATCTTGAGAGCGAGAGACCGACCCCCGGAATGATTGCCGCATTCTCCTGAGTGTGTTTCTTCAAGAACTCGACGTACCTCATCTCCGTGTATGCATCTGAGAAGGATTTTATTGGCCAAGTATTTGTAGAGGATACCGTTGTGTATAGTGTATCGTGCACTTCTGACTTTAAGTCGTCGCGCTGCCCACTTGTCTTCCGGAAGCTTTCCTTCAGTTAGATACGTTCTTATTTCCTGTCGCCAATCCTCGTTGTCATCTGTTAAGAGTGCAATGAGGTCGGTGTTTTTTGCTTGAATACCAAGACACATGTCATCCTCGCCATTATGTTGGATTGTGATAGCGACATCATCAGATTCTTCGTGATTGCTTTCGGGAGGCGGGATGCTTGGTTCGTGAATTGTCTCCACTGGGATTCGTCGGCAGAGGTCGGGATTCGATGCCAGAGATGCGAGTGCATATGCTGGGGGATTTTCTTTCCTCGGTATCTGGACGATATCAAAGAACTCAAAGGATCTGGTAAGCTCTAGTGCCGCCTTTCGATAGGCTTCCATTCGCTCGTTTTTAGCTTCATAATCTCCGTTGATCTGATTTGTGACAAGCATGGAGTCGCAATGGGCCAAGAGATGTCGTACTCCAATCTCTTTAGCTAGTCTAAGACCGGCTAGCAGAGCCTCATACTCGGTTGTATTGTTAGATGCTGTGAAACCCAGCTTGAATGACTGCTCCAATACTTCTCCGGTTGGTGATACGAGACGTACTCCTAGCCCAGCTCCTTTTTGGATGAAGCGCCATCGACAAATAGTTTCCAGTTTTTGTCTTCTATCTGAGTATCGACATCTAATTTAGGTGATAATTCTACAAGGAAGTCGGCTATTACCTGTGATTTGGCGGTTGTCATGTTTCTGTATTCAATGTCATACTCGCTAAGTTCCACTGCCCATTTAGCCAGGCGGCCGGATTGTCCTGGGCTGTGCAAGATCGTCCGAAGAGGCTGGCTGCTTAGCACATCGATTGAGTGTGATTGAAAGTAAGGTCGTAACTTCCGTGCCGAGATAACAACTGCGAGAGACAGTTTTTCCATTGCGGGGTATCTGGTCTCGGCTCCGTTCATCGTCTTGCTTACGTAAAAGATCGGCTTTTGTTCCCCTCGATCCTCTCGAACCAGTACACCGCTGACTGCAGTCGTTGAAACCGCGATGTACAAGAATAGTGTTTCTCCTTTCTCGGGCTTTGATAATATTGGCGGGTTTGACAAGTAGTCTTTGAGCTGAATGAATGCCTCCTGACACTTATCATCCCATATGAATCTTTTATTTCCCCGGAGAAGCTCGTAAAAGGGCAAGGATTTATCCGTCGAACGAGATATGAATCTATGCAGAGCGGCTATGCGACCTGTTAGACGTTGTACTTCTCGTGTATTTTTTGGAGATGGTAAGTCAATTATTGCCGATATTTGCTTTGGATTAGCTTCTATCCCTCTCTGGGTAACCCCATATCCGAGGAATTCCCCTGATGTTACTCCGAACGTACATTTGGCCGGGTTGAGCTTCATTCCATATTTATTGAGGATGTTGAAACATTCCTTCAGATGGCCGACATGTTGAGAGGTGACTAAAGATTTGACCAACATGTCGTCAATGTAAACTTCCATCGTTGTGCCGAGTTGTCCAGCGAACATCCGATTAACCAATCGTTGGTACGTGGCACCAGCATTCTTGAGATCAAATGGCATGACCTTGTAGCAGTAAGTACTGCGTTCAGTGATGAATGCCGTTTTCTCTCTATCGTCTGGGTTCATGAGGATTTGATTGTATCCTGAAAATGCATCCATGAACGATAGTAACTCGTTCCCAGCGGTTGCTTCGACAAGTCGATCAATATGCAGCAGCGGGAAGCTATCCTTTGGGCAGGCTTTATTGAGATCCGTGAAGTCGACACAGACTCTCCACTTTCCGTTTTTCTTTTTGACGACGACCGGGTTAGCAAGCCAATCAGGGTATTTGACCTCTTGAATCGAGCCGGCATCGAGTAGTTTGTCTACCTCATCGTTGACCGTTTTGGCCCTCTCGGGACCGAGCTTACGCCTTTCTGCTTGATTGGCTTATAAGTCGGATCGACATTGAGCTCGTGAGTCGTGATTGTAGGGTTGATACCCTTCATATCCTTAACTGACCACGCGAAAGTCGTCACGTTTTGCTGTAAGAAAGTGATCAACTCCTTTTTGATATCTTCTGGTAACTCTGCGCCGATCCCTACACACTTGTTAGCGTCAGAGTCATCGATGATGACTTGCTGGATAAGTTCCTTCTCGGGACCTTTCCTTCCTTGTTCTGCATTGATCATACACGAGGGTACTCTAATCTTACGCTCTCTTGCGAAGCATGATCGACTTGCTCTTTGGCATCCTTTAATCGTCTGGATTCCCTTAGGTGACGGGAATTTCAGACATTGATGGTAAGTCGAGGACACCGCCTTCATGCTATATAGCCATGGGGTGCCGAGAATAACATTATAAATGGTTGGTTTGTCGATGACGTGAAACTTCACCATTTTGTTAACTCCCCCTGCGTAAACTGGCAGCTTGATTGTTCCAATCGTATATGTCGTTTCGCTTGTAAAACCCGTGAGCGGCTTTGCTTTCTGTTTGATATCTTCTTCCTTGATCTCCATCTTCTTGAGTGTGTCTAGGAAGATCAGATCTATTGAACTACCAGTGTCAACTAATATCCGAGATACCTGGCAGCTTCCAATGAGTAGCTCAACCACTAGTGGATCGTTGTGAGGGTAGTGGGTTCCGTAGAGATCTTGGTCAGTGAAGACGACGGGAGGATCATCTGATAGGATTGGCTGAGGCGCATTTTGCGCGGCTAATGCAAGGCGCTCGTATACCTTGATCGACCGAACCGAATCGTTTACGGAGATTAGGCCGCCCATAATCATGTTCATTCTTCGGACGGCTTTAGGAGTTTCTTCTTCATCTCCTTCTTCTTCTTCTTCCTCCCGGTTGCGTTTCAAAGCTATGCTTTTGATACGCCGCTGTTGTTTGCCTTGCTTGGGCGCTTGCCCATCGACCTTTCGTTCTTCTCGTTGTCCAGATTCTTCTCTCAATCTGTCAATCGCCGCCTTGATTTCTTCATCAGAGAGTCGGGCATACAGTGCGTCTTTGAGGTTCCGGCATTCAGAAGTATCGTGCGAGGTGGCTTTATGGTACTCGCAATACTTTTCTTCCGTAGTGGAAGCAGCTTGCTGTGTCATTTCTTTTCCCTCTTTGTTTCGCTTGTTCCAAGGTTTCGATGAACGTGGTTTGTCAGTGTTGCCGACAACCATCGTCGTCTTGGCCCCTTTGTCGTAATGTTGCCTGGGTTCTCTATCTTCCTTTTTATCGGCATGTTTAGTCGTGCCGAATTTCCTTGCTAGGGCCACCTTCTTCTCTTCTAATTCTACAAACTTGTTTGCTCGGTGAAAGGCGTCCTCGATGGTCAACGGTGGGTTGACGACCAAGTCCTGATAAAACGGTGACTCGTGCCAGACGGCGTTTGTCAGAGCCGCGATGGTGAATTTATCTGGGGCTTCTGCGCGTGTCATAGTCGCCTTAAACCGATCTATGAAGGTTCTTAATGTTTCCTTTTTTTCTTGCGACATGGACATCAGCGCGTTTAGCGATGTATCCTTGTTTACGTAGGCAAAGTGATGCCTTACGAACGCTCTTGTTAGGTCTGAGAAATCGTTAATCGACTTAGGCGGTAGCCGAGAAAACCAGGTCAGTGCATCTCCTTCTAAGGTTTCAGCAAATAATTGACAAAAACCGATGTCGCGTTCTCTGGATGACGAGAATCGCACTTTAGCTGCCATGATCTTGAAAGTCGTTAGGTGAGTGGCAGGATCCTTCGTCCCATTGTACATTGGCAGTCTGAGTTTTTCCTTCTGACGTATGTACGTATCTGTGATGCGCGACGTGAGAGGTGTCCTCTGAGTTTCTTCAATGATCCGGTCAATCTCGGGAGTGGATCCTTTGACGCTATGAACCTCGCCTTTTAATTCCTTTAGGGTATCTCTGAGCTCCGTCAACTGCTTCTCAACCCGGTTACGGCTTGCTCCGCGGATAGGCGTCCTATGAGCTTCCTCGTGGGACGTACCTCGCTCGTGGCGATGGTTATCCCGGTGCGAGTCGTTCTCATGTCGCGAATTCCATTTGTGGTGTGAGCTTCGGTCATGCCGAGTCTCGTGATCAGCTCGTTCATCTTTGTCGGGCGAGTATCTTTCTTCGTACCAGTCGTCTTGCTCTAGGTGTGAACTTTTCTTGGGTTCATCTGGGTCCTTCCGATGCGAGCTCCGTTCATCGCGTTCGCGGCGTGAGTTTCTATTGGGCTTGCTGTCTTGGCTGTGCTCTTCTCCTTCAGATGTATCATAGATCTGTCGTCTGACGACTTTATCTTTTATCTTAGGAGGCACCTCTCGTTTGGATTTCCTTGACTATTGGTCTGAACGGATTCGATCTTGTTCCGACTGCAACATGTCAATTCTTTCCGAGAATTCCTTGATTAAATCGTTCTGTGAATCTATTTTAGCTATCAAAGTGGCTAGAACTTCGTCTTTTTCGACTTATTCCTCGTCGAGTGACGGGATACGTTTTCCGTTGTCTCGACTCTTTTTTGACTTAGCATCTCGCGGTTGTTCGTCGTCGAGTGCCGCGTTGTCATCTTCGTGATCACTCAGATCGTAATCACTTCCTTCGGTTTCGACCATTGGGTTTTCTGGATCGATCTCGTTATTCTTTCCAGGCATCTCGTTCAGAAATTTATCTTAGAAATCCCCACAGTCGGCGCCAATTGTAAGATATCAATTCTGCGTATCCAAAGATAGCAAGAAATTTAGGGTTTTCTTAAGGGATTCTAAAAGAGAATTTAAGAACACGGTGAGAATATGGAAATTAGGGTTTCGCTTTAGGTTTCCGAGATGGAATAAAGCGGTGAGAAGAGGTGTTTAAAATCGCCGGAGAGAAATTAGGTCGAAGTCGATTCTCTAAGTCTCTCAGGCTAGAATATTATGAAAAGCGTGAGTTTATTGAATGATGAGGTCCCCTTATATAGGGTTACAAAGTCGGTTTAACAATAAAGGAAAATTGAGATAAACATAAATATTCCCTAATATCTCGGTTCTGACTTTATAGAATATTTCCGTATCTCGGTGCCGATATGTGCCGCCTTTGCTCTATTTGCGACTTGCACCCTCGTAAACCCTAGATGTAAGCCGGTTGAACCGGGTCGGGTTTAATCTGTGTTTTACCGACTTGGGCCCTAAACCGTCTTTCCATTCTGGGCCGACCTAAATTCCTGAATAGGCCTTTTAGGGAAAGTGCTAATCTAGACTCCAACAATAAGCCCCCCAGTGCGGCGACTTGAATTCGTTCAAGTCGGCGTTGCGAGGAGTTAACTTATGGTTTAGGAAGTAATTTTTCGTGGGCCCAGACCTTTCATCGTGATGAGCCTTCCTTCTTTTTAGGCCCAAACTAGCAAATCGATTTCGGCCTTATTTAAATTTGAGTGTGTCCAATCGTGAAGATTTGGACCGGTTTTGGTGAAAATCAGATTGACTCGCGGTTGGACCGGTTCATAGGTGTGATGAACGAAGCATCACCTAGGTAATTATGACCTCGATCGTGACGCCGTCATTTTCACTATAAGAAGTCCATTCTTGCTTCCCATTTTCTCATTCCTGCTCAAGTGAAGAAGACAAAAGGTAATTTTTGCTCTTCGCCGGTTTTTATTTTCCGTTTTGCTTCCCGCCGTTGTTCTGCCGCAGTTTCTTAGGATTTTAGATTGAGATCATCGTTTGTCGCGTGTGTTCTTCATCTGTTCTTCAAGAGCCATGTCTTTGATCCGTTGCTCCGGGAATAAAGATAAGGAAGTTGTTACTGTCTCTTACGCGGATGATTCGCCAAGTCGTCAATCTGTTTCATCCGATTCGACATCTTCAAGCACTTCCTCCGACTTGAGGAATCATCCTATTCATCACGAAGTCGAGGAGTTACAAAGTCGCCGCGAGTTGTCAAGGCAAGTTGATGCTGCTGAGAGTTCTGGTCGGGAGGACTTTATCATCCCGCAGCTGCGAGATTCTGATGGTGAGGGGGATAACGTCGATGTCGATCGGGACGATTCTGACGATGAAAATGACACTCCTCTTCCTGCATTGTCGGGTGCTCCTAACGAGGCGTATGGCAATGTTTTCGAGACTCGATCCACTGTGAAGTCGGTAATGTCTACGCTCCAAGGTAGCGGAGCGGATCCAAAGATTAAGTTCCTCATCCTTTGTACACTTGATCGTCCTTAGAACCTCCACCGGGATGTATGACTCTCTATGAGTCATATTTTATTAACACCGACACTGGGGGTTGTCGCTTCTGCTTCCCGCTTCCCGACTTGCTAGTTTCTTATTGTCATCGTCGTGAAATCGCCATCTCTCAGCTTTCGGCCGTCGCGGTTCGCCATATGGTGGATCTTCTTGTGCTTGGTGCTGAAGCCGATATCACGATAACCGTCAGCATTTCCGAGGAGATGACTTCAATCAATCCTATGAAGACGACTAGTCCAGGATGTTTTGCGGTCAAACTTAAGAGCGGTAACCGCGTAGTGATGGATGCACCGAACAAGATTAACAACTGGCTGAGATATTACTTCTATGTCGAGTTATCTTCACTAGTTGTTCCTGACGATCATAAGGAACTCATCAGGACGTCGTGGAATACGAATTTTGGTAGATGTTGTTCTTAATTTTCCGTCAATCAAATGTGATGATTTACTTAATTCTGTTTTGTTATTGCAGTGCATCACCCCTTTCTCAAGCCGTACCCGGATAACTACTTCCCAATCTTTCAGGAGATACAGTCTCTCGGCCTTCGCAAGTGGTCGGACCTTTCTCGGGATCGAATAAACAAGTCTCTCCCGCGGATCTCCAAAGGTTTGTTTACCGTTTTGCAGAAGCTGATGTCTTTTTGCCGATTCTGAGTTTTTCCTCTTTCCATTTTAGTTAAGTGGAATACCAAGGCGAAGGTTAACCGTGAACAACTTGTGAGACCAAAGAAGATGGGTAAAGTTAAGAGAATTGAATCGGTTGACTACTCTCAGAAGATTTCATCCAAGTCTTCGTCGTCTGCGAAGCCGCTATCAAAGGAAAAGGACGTGCATGTGCCACCTCAAGGCGGCAATCAATCGACTGATGTCGAGAAGTCAAAAGCTCCTCTAGCCGCTATGAGTATGGAGCCGAATATGGCGACTTTGACTCCCAAGCTCCCGCCTAAGGTTCCGTCCAAAAAGAGGGCTGCCGAGGATAAGTCGATTCAAGAGAAGTCGGCAAAGAAGGCTGCCAAGGCGGTCAAGCCCGCTCAGGAGGTTTCTGCTGAGAAGGCGGCTTCCGACAAACCCGCAAGGACCAAAAGTCCGTGGAAGCGGTTCTATGAAGTAAACGGGAATGTCGTCGATTCTTCCAGCAACGAGAAGCCCTTCTCCTCTCTAAAGGAGATTGTTTGGGTTAAACCTCGGCGGGAGTTGAAGGAGGGTGATGTCCGTCCGTCGATTCAAGACTTCGCTTATCAATATGCAAGCGAAGTCCCGCTTATTGATAACCCTCGAGCGTGTTTCGACATGTTGACTTGTGTGCGAGGGAACGAATCGGACTGGCTGGCTTTGCAGGAGCTGCCTCATTCTGATGCCATCCTCAAGCTGAAGCAGGCCGAGGCAACGATAAGTGTCTTCGTCGATCCTCGTTTGTTTTTTGAGGTAACTTTTTTTCTAAAACGAAACTGTTATTTTCAGATGATCGCGTCTTCAAACCGCGTAGCCCTTGAGAGCTCCTGGAGCGCTCAAAAGATGGCGGATGATGTCACAAAACGGGATAAGCTTCTCGAGAGGGCGAAGGAAGAGAAGAAAACCCTTGAGGCGACCAACTTGGAACTCGGGAGCAAGGTTCGTGATCTGGAGAACAAGCTTCGTCTGTCGGAAGAGAAAGCGAAAGCCGACGTCCTCAAGTTTCAGGCGGACAAGAAGAGCCAGCAGAAATTCTGTGCCGATTTGGTTCAGAAAGAAAGGAATCGCGTTGAGGCCGCAGTTAGGACGAAAGCGCCGATTTCTTTCGATCTTTTCCAACGCTTTGTCAAAGATCAAGAAGAGGAGACTAAGTTACAAGTTGAACATGGTCAAATTTCTGGCCTTAGAAAATGCTTGAACAAGCTCAGCGGGGAAGGTATGCTGATTCTGGAATCGGTCCTCGATCAACTCGCGGCTGATGAAGAACAAATTAACGCCAAGATTGACAACTCGGAAGTCGTTACTAAGGAGGAGTTGACTTTCTTCCTCTCTCCAATCCGCCATCCTCTCCTGAACCTCTACCGTGATTCTCCACCTCGTGTTCCGAGGGAGATTGATGAATTCGGGACCAATCGCGGAGTGATCCTCGAAGCGATTCCTGCTGACCTTGTTCAGTCAGTCAATTCGGAGGTCGCGGCTTTGGGTGGTGTCTCTAAGGCGCAATATGTGGCTGTTGAGGCAGAGAAAGTTACGGACCCAGAGAAGCCGTCGGCGGGGGCCGAATAATTGTTGTTGTTTTTTTGTTTATGTAATGGTTGTTATCTCTTCCTTTTTATTTGTAAGACTTTTGCCTTTTTTTCTTAAAGGAAAAGTTATTTTGGTGTTTTATCTTACTTTTGATCGTAGCGATTGCACCGTTTCTCCCCCAAATGTCGCTCCTTGACTTTCTGGTTATAGTATCGAGTCGCGAGTTGCTGGTAATTTTGAATGCGGAGCAGAGCTCGATCTCGTTCTTCCTCTAGTGTATCGAGAGCCTGAATCAACATTTTCTCGTTGATCTCGTTATATTTCGGCATGAGAGATCGGCAGAGAGTGTATATGTTTGCTTCTGCTGGAACCATTGCTTCCACGCCGAAGGCCAAGGAAAACGGGGTAGCTCCAGTTGCGCAGCGAGGAGTCGTTCTGTGCGACCAAAGGACTCCATCTAGCTCGTCGGCCCAAACTCCTTTTTTGCTTTCAAGCCGCTTTTTAATGCCGGCAATGATAGTTTTATTTGTGGCTTCAGCTTGGCCGTTCCCCTGAGGATATCTCGGTGTTGACTTGCTGAGGCGTATATCCCACTTCTTACAGAACCCTTCGAACAGTTTCGAGGTGAACTGCGACCCGTTATCGGTAACGATCTCATAAGGTAATCCGTACCGACATATGATGTATTTCCAAACAAAGTTCTGGACTTGGGTATCGTGTATTGCGATGTAAGCCTTAGCTTCGACCCACTTTGTAAAGTAGTCGGTCAAGATAAGTAAGAAACGCCTTTGATTGGATAACGGCAATGGTCCGACGATGTCTATCGCCCACCTCATGAATGGATAAGCCGCAGTTGAAGTTGTGAGCAGTTCTGTGGGTCGATGTATGAATGGCGCATGACGCTGACACTTTTCACACTTGTTGGAATAGGTCTCGCAATCAGCCATCATAGTTGGCCAATAATGACCATTCAGCTTGACCTTGAGAGCGAGAGACCGACCCCCGGAATGATTGCCGCATTCTCCTGAGTGTGTTTCTTCAAGAACTCGACGTACCTCATCTCCGTGTATGCATCTGAGAAGGATTTTATTGGCCAAGTATTTGTAGAGGATACCGTTGTGTATAGTGTATCGTGCACTTCTGACTTTAAGTCGTCGCGCTGCCCACTTGTCTTCTGGAAGCTTTCCTTCAGTTAGATACGTTCTTATTTCCTGTCGCCAATCCTCGTTTTCATCTGTTAAGAGTGCAATGAGGTCGGTGTTTTTTGCTTGAATACCAAGACACATGTCATCCTCGCCATTATGTTGGATTGTGATAGCGACATCATCAGATTCTTCGTGATTGCTTTCGGGAGGCGGGATGCTTGGTTCGTGAATTGTCTCCACTGGGATTCGTCGGCAGAGGTCGGGATTCGATGCCAGAGATGCGAGTGCATCTGCTGGGGCATTTTCTTTCCTCAGTATCTGGACGATATCCAAGAACTCAAAGGAGCTGGTAAGCTCTAGTGACGCCTTTCGATAGGCTTCCATTCGCTCGTTTTTAGCTTCATAATCTCCGTTGATCTGATTCGTGACAAGCATGGAGTCGCAATGGGCCAAGAGATGTTGTACTCCAATCTCTTTAGCTAGTCTAAGACCGGCTAGCAGAGCCTCATACTCGGCTGTATTGTTGGATGATGTGAAACCCAGCTTGAATGACTGCTCCAATACTTCTCCGGTTGGTGATACGAAACGTACTCCCACCCCAGCTCCTTTTTTGGATGAAGCGCCATCGACAAATAGTTTCCAGTTTTTGTCTTCTATCTGAGTATCGACATCCAATTAAGGTGATAATTATAAAAGGAAGTCGGCTATTACCTGTGATTTGGCGGTTGTCCTATTTCTGTATTCGATGTCATACTCGCTAAGTTCCACTGCCCATTTTGCCAGGCGGCCGGATTGTCCTGGGCTGTGCAAGATCGTCCGAAGAGGCTGGCTGCTTAGCACAGCGATTGAGTGTGATTGAAAGTAAGGTCGTAACTTCCGTGCCAAGATAACAACTGCGAGAGCCAGTTTTTCCATTGCGGGGTATCTGGTCTCGGCTCCGTTCATCGTCTTGCTTACGTAAAAGATCGGCTTTTGTTCCCCTCGGTCCTCTCGAACAAGTACACCGCTGTCTGCAGTCGTTGAAACCGCGATGTACAAGAATAGTGTTTCTCCGTTCTCGGGCTTTGATAATATTGGCGGGTTTGACAAGTAGTCTTTGAGCTGAATGAATGCCTCCTGACACTTATCATCCCATATGAATCTTTTATTTCCTCGGAGAAGCTCGTAAAAGGGCAAGCATTTATCCGTCGAATGAGATATGAATCTGTTCAGAGCGGCTATGCGACCTGTTAGACGTTGTACTTCTCGTGTATTTTTGGGAGATGGTAAGTCGATTATTGCCGATATTTGCTTTGGATTAGCTTCTATCCCTCTCTGGGTAACCACATATCCGAGGAATTCCTCTGATGTTACTCCGAACGTACATTTGGCCGGGTTGAGCTTCATTCCATATTTATTGAGGATGTTGAAACATTCCTTCAGATGGTCGACATGTTGAGAGGCGACTAAAGATTTGACCAACATGTCGTCAATGTAAACTTCCATCGTTGTGCCGAGTTGTCCTGGGAACATCCGATTAACTAATCGTTGGTACGTGGCACCGGCATTCTTGAGACCAAATGGCATGACCTTGTTGTTGGGATTGTGTCCTGAAATCATACTTGTACTCACTCCTGATAATAGTTGTGTGTCGAGATCAGACATTTGTATAATACTGGGTGGTTGCAATGTTTTGCTAGAAGCCTCTTGCAGTCTGTAAGTTGTAGACTTACTGCCAGTATTATATGATCCTATAGGGTCACACACCTAAGCAAACTGGAAGCATAAATATGGGAATGATCATTATGGTAATGATCATGTTGATGTGTATTGGATACACATTGATATTGAGTTTTATAGTGGTGTGTCGATCGACACAGTGAGTGTGTCGATAGACACAGATCGGGTTTCGAAACTGATGTTTAGATTTCATGACTTAAACGAATTGGATTAATCCAATGATCGGTTTAGTCATTCCAGGTCTGTATATAAAGGCTTATATGGTCGACCTGGAACCCTAGCCGTTCAGTTTTCTTTTGCAGAGAAAGCCGAGCCACCTAAACTCAGTGATCCCAAGATCCGGCACTAGCATCCCGGCTTTCCAGCTTTGTGTGCATGTCTATCTGGTAGAGGCGAAGCACCTGAGTCGCTGCTGATCTCGATTACCAATTCATTCCGCTGCCATCTCTGAGGTAAACACGAGATCTATGATTCAATACCATAACCCTAGATCATAGGCTTTCCAACAGTGGTATCAGAGCTTTTAGGGTTTAATTCATTGAATCAAAGGCATGTAATATGATTAATGATGTATTTGATTAGTTGTATGCCTGCTAGATCATGTTTTGAACAAATTAATCTCGGATTAAGTTTCTGCTAAAAACGATGATCGTTTGTTTTCGCATTGTGTCGATCGACACTAATCTTGTGTCGGTCGACACAACGCGAAAATGCTTATAAAATTTTAGGATTTCGATCTTAGAGATCAAATTTCTGTTACCCTACTGTGTCGATCGACACACTGAATTGTGTCGGTCAACACAGGCTGTGCGAAAGGATATATCGGTTCAATTGGATTGACCGGTTATCTCGCATGGTTATGTCGGATGAATCGGTTCAATTGGATGAACTGGTTCAATTAGATTGGACTGGTTATCTCAATTAGTTTAGAACCGATTTAATTGGTTGATTTCGTTTAAATTAGATTTACCGGTTATCGACCCGGTTCAATTGGATTGAACCAGAAAAACCAATTTGGTTTTGGTTAGGTCGTTTCGACCGACACAAGGATGTGTCGATCGACACACACACTCGCAGATTTGGTTGTTGAACCTAAATTTGCAAATACCAGACCAAATTTAATCCTATGTTCTAGATTAACCTAAACTTAAAAAATCTAGATGTTTAAAAACAATTAAAACACTTCTTGGATGCATATTGGATATGTATCAAGATTAAATAGTTATTTTCCTCAACTAAATATCAAGTGATCTTGATGTCTTGCCCGACCTTGTCTACTGTCAAGACTCGTTTCGTTGTTGGATAGTCTTGGAGTCCTTAGTATCCACAACTACATGAGTAAGGCAGGTGATCATTGATAGACTTGCAGTGCGACTGTCAATAATCACAAGACTGAAGAGATTGGTTTACTTGACTGGGCTATCAGAAGTTCTGGGCCCAGAGACATCAGAGTGGGTAAGACATGGATTGTCTTATCTGCGACCAAGAGTTGTACTGGGTCCAATTAGCAATGATTTGCTTACCTAGATAACTAAAGTTTGGGTGATGGCGAGTCGCCCACTCAAATTTTGGTGAAGTAAGGATCTTGGTTTATTGTATTCATCTGAGGAAACATAGTTTTGAATACAATGCGAGTTTTTTTATTAGATAAGAATTCTCATTTCCTTGAACATCGTAACTAAAACCTCTACCTATTTTAATTACAGCTATGTCTGTCCCAACTCACATCAACAATTTCTCGCTAAGATCCGTCCTTGAGAAGGACAAGCTTAATGGATCAAATTTCTTGGAATGGTATCGGAACCTGAGAATAGTTCTCAGGCAGGAGAACAAGGAATATGTCCTTACAAGAGTTCTCCCGAGAGGCCACGTTCCAATGCCACGCAGGCATACAAGAATGCTTGGGATAAGCATTCTGCTGATGTCAAAGACGTTAATTGTCTAATGCTGGTGACTATGAACTATGAGCTGCAGAAGCAATATGAGAACGTGATGTCACCGATTGAGATGATTAACAGCCTGAAAGCCTTGTTTCAGGAGCAAGCTCGCACAGAGAGATACCAGACGGTTAAATCTCTCATGGATTGCAAGCTGGCTAAGGACAGTCTAGTGAGTCCTCATGTCCTTAAAATGATGGGTTACATTGATAACCTGGGGAAACTGGACTGTGCCATTAGCCAGGAGCTAGCCACTGACATGATTCTGCAGTCTTTGCCGTCGTGTTTTGATCAGTTCATCATGAACTACAACAGGCAAAACATGACTAAGACACTGACTGAGTTGCACGGCATGCTAAAGACAGCAGAGCCGAATCTCAAGAAGGCGACTCCTAGTGTACTGATGGTACAAGGGGGTAAAAGGTTCAAGAAACCTAGTAAGGATAAGGGAAAGGCTAAAGCTGTCCAGACTGAGAGTCAAGACAGGCCCAAGCCCAAATCCGTGCCTTCTCCTGAGGACAAATGCAACTACTGCAAGCAGCTAGGGCATTGGAAGAGAAGCTGCAAGAAGTTCATGGAAGATTATGTGAAGCTGAAGAAGACGTATGATGCGTCTGATTCAGGTATTTATGTTATCGAACTTAATGTTATGACTCCTAGTTCTACTTCGTGGGTATTGGATACCGGCTGCGGTGCTCATATTTGTACTAATATGCAGGCACTAAGAAACAGTAGAACGCTGAAGAAAGGACAAGTTGAGCTACGGGTCAGGAATGGAGCTAAGGTTGCTGCACTGGCCGTAGGCACTTATGATTTGTCTTTACCTTCTGGCATGGTTTTAGAATTGAATAATTGCTACTTTGTACCTGCGATTAGCAGAAACATAATTTCAGTTTCCGTTTTGGATTTGGAAGATTTTGATTTTGCTATTAAGAATAAAGTTTGTTCTTTTCATCGTAATGGTACATTTTATGGTAGCGCCCCATTAGATAATGGGTTATATATCTTAAACCAAGAAATGCCTGTCTTTAACATAAATACAAAGCGGTTTAAGTCAAATGACGAAAACCCGACTTTCTTATGGCATTGTCGTTTGGGCCACATCAATGAGAAACGCATTCAAAGGCTCCATTGTAATGGGCTTCTGGGCTCATTTGATTTTGAATCATGTGAGAAATGCGAATCTTACTTGATGGGCAAAATGGCTAGGGCCCCTTTCAACAAACCGACTGAAATGGCCAGTGATTTATTGGGCCTTATTCATACTGATGTATGTGGGCCAATGAGCACTGTTGCCAGAGGAAATTACAAGTACTTCATTACCTTTACTGATGACTTCAATAGGTATGGCTATGTCTATTTGATGAGACATAAGTCAGAATCCTTTGATAGATTCAAAGAGTTCAAGAATGAAGTACAGAACCAACTTGGCAAAAGTATCAAAGTTCTGCGGTCGGATCGCGGAGGAGAATACTTGAGTCAAGAGTTCAGTGACTATCTGAGCGAGTGTGGAATTGTTTCACAACTCACTCCTCCTGGAACACCCCAATGGAATGGAGTGTCAGAGAGGAGGAATCGAACTTTATTGGATATGGTTCGGTCTATGATGAGTCATTCAGATCTTCCATTATCCTTTTGGGGATACGCTCTAGAAACGTCTGCATTTACACTAAATATGGTGCCATCTAAATCAGTTGAAAAGACACCACATGAATTGTGGACTGGGAATGTTCCAAGTCTGTCTTTCCTGAAGATTTGGGGTTGTGAGGCTTATGTCAAACGTTTAATATATGACAAGCTCGCACCAAAATCATATAAATGCTACTTCGTTGGTTATCCTAAGGAAACCAAGGCATACTACTTTTACAACCAATCTGAGAACAAAGTTTTTGTTGCTCGGGACTGTTCTTTTCTTGAGAGGGAATTTCTTTCTAAGAAAAGCAGTGGGAGTAAAGTACATCTTGAAGAAATTCAAGATGCACAGGTGACTGCTCAACCTGCTGAGGAAGAGCAGCAATTGGATCCACAAAGTACTGTGGAGGCCACGCCTGTGGAGCCTGAAGTTCGCAGATCTGGAAGGATCCGTCACGAACCCGAGAGATATTATGGATTTCTCGTTACCAACTGCAATGATCTGATGATCATTGAAAGTGACGAACCAGCGACTTTCGCGGAAGCAATGATGGGCCCGGACTTCGAAAAGTGGCTTGGAGCCTCTAAATCCGAAATGAGATCCATTTCAGAAAACCAAGTATGGTCCTTGGTCGATTTACCTAATGGTGCAAAAGCCATTGAGTGTAAATGGATCTTCAAGAAGAAGATTGACGTGGATGGTAATGTCCAAATTTATAAAGCTAGGTTGGTGGCTAAAGGTTTCAAACAGATTCATGGTATTGACTATGATGAAACCTATTCCTCAGTCGCCATACTTAAATCCATTCGGATTCTTCTAGCAACTGCTGCTTATTATGATTATGAGATTTGGCAGATGGATGTCAAAACCGCCTTCTTGAATGGAATTCTGGAAGAGGATGTGTATATGACACAGCCTGAGGGTTTTGTAGATCCTAAGAATGCTGGGAAAGTATGCAAGCTTCATAAGTCTATTTATGGATTGAAGCAAGCATCACGGAGTTGGAATCTTTGTTTTGATGAAGCAGTAAAACAGTTTGGTTTCATCAAGAACGAAGAAGAACCATGTGTATACAAGAAGACTAGTGGGAGCGGAATTGCGTTTCTCGTACTGTATGTCGATGACATACTTATTCTCGGTAATGACGTTCTGTTGCTTCAGTCTGTTAAGACTTGGCTCGGAAGTTGTTTTTCCATGAAAGACATGGGAGAAGCCGCGTACATCCTTGGAATCAGAATCTATAGAGATAGAGCGAATAGGCTGATTGGATTGTGCCAGGACACTTATATTGATAAGGTGTTGCACAGATTCAAGATGCATGATTCCAAGAAGGGCTTCATACCGATGTCTCATGGCATTAGTCTCAGCAAGAAGCAGTGTCCGGCGACACAGGCTGAGCGAGAACGCATGGGTAGGATTCCTTATGCTTCTGCAATAGGATCTATTATGTATGCCATGCTCTGCACTCGTCCAGATGTAGCTTACGCGTTAAGCATGACGAGTAGATACCAATCTGATCCAGGTGAAGATCATTGGACAGCTGTCAAGAATATTCTCAAATATTTGAGACATACCAAGGATAAGTTCTTGGTATGTGGAGGAAGTGAAGAGCTTGTAGTGAATGGATTCACTGATGCGAGTTTTCAGACGGACAAAGACGATTTCCATTCACAGTCTGGATACGTCTTCTGTCTAAATGGCGGTGCAGTGAGCTGGAAGAGCTCTAAGCAGAATACCGTAGCTGATTCCATGACGGAAGCTGAATATGTTGCTGCTTCAGAAGCGGCAAAGGGAGCTGTTTGGATCAAGAAGTTCATGACTGAATTTGGTGTGGTTCCTAGTATCTTGGAGCCAGTGGCTTTGTTTTGTGACAACAATGGAGCCATTGCTCAGGCGAAAGAACCCAGGTCACACCAGAAGTCCAAACACATAGAGAGGAGATATCACCTGATTTGTGATATCGTCAATAGAGGAGAAGTGAAGATCAGCCGAGTTCCGACGGACGAGAATGTCGCTGATCCTCTCACTAAGCCACTCCCAAGGCCTAAGCATGAGAGTCATACTACTGCTGTAGGCATTAGAGATCTTAAGATATAATCTTGATTCTAGTGGGAGTTCTTGTTATTTCATTTTAGTTATATTAAGATATTCTTGTAAACATACTTTTGGATATGTTTAATGAAATTTGATTTCAGCATTATTTATTGTGATCTAAATAATGGTCCCAAAATAAGTTTATGCCATATTATGGGTCATCAAGTTGAGGACTTGATCATGAAACCCTATAAGTTACAGATGACATAAATTAAGATGTGTCCCTAGTCGAGGTTGTCAAAGTGGGACACTGATAACCGCGAGAGACTAGATTGTGAGGTGACTGTTGACTAAGTTTCATGGAGTCAGTGATATGAGTGTCACAGTCAGTCACATAGATATATGTTGATGAACATATGATCGGATGTGACCTGCTAATGAGAAGTCTCCAGGATAGTTATATCTGTGTCATGAGAGGTTCTCATTACGACTATAGAGTATAGTCCTTAGACCTGAGTTCATCATGCTTTCTTGCATATGAATTGGTACACTTTGACCTTGTCAAACGTCGACCCGTAACTGGCGGCTATAAAGGCATTGCTTAGATTTATCATGAAGTGTGTATAGGAACAGGGATCGAACAAGATGGGATTTGTCCCTCCTGTATAACGGGAGATAAATATCTCAGGGCCTATCGAAGATTTCATACTGAGAAAATGTGTGGCCGCACTCAAACGAACTGTAGTTCAGTTGTTTGTCTTGTTCAGTATAGATCAGGAGTTCTATAAACACGATATTGGTTTAATAAGGATGACACTAATCTTGCCTTATGCCAAATCGAGATATAGAGACAAAAGGATTATAGGAATTGATGATTCCAGTACAAGTGGGAGATTGTTGGGATTGTGTCCTGAAATCACACTTGTACTCACTCCTGATAATAGTTGTGTGTCGAGATCAGACATATGTATAATACTGGGTGGTTGCAATGTTTTGCTAGAAGCCTCTTGCAGTCTGTAAGTTGTAGACTTACTGCCAGTATTATATGATCCTATAGGGTCACACACCTAAGCAAACTGGAAGCATAAATATGGGAATGATCATTATGGTAATGATCATGTTGATGTGTATTGGATACACATTGATATTAAGTTTTATAGTGGTGTGTCGATCGACACAGTGAGTGTGTCGATCGACACAGATCGGGTTTCGAAACTGATGTTTCGATTTCATGACTTAAACGAATTGGATTAATCCAATGATCGGTTTAGTCATTCCAGGTCTGTATATAAAGGCTTATATGGTCGACCTGGAACCCTAGCCGTTCATTTTTCTTTTGCAGGGAAAGCCGAGCCACCTAAACTCAGTGATCCCAAGATCCGTCACTAGCATCCCGGCTTTCCAGCTTTGTGTGCGTGTGTATCTGGTAGAGGCAAAGCACCTGAGTCGCTGCTGATCTCGATTACCAATTCATTCCGCTGACATCTCTGAGGTAATCACGAGATCTATGATTCAATACCATAACCCTAGATCCTAGGCTTTCCAACACTTGTAGCAGTAAGTACCGCGTTCAGTGATGAATGTCGTTTTCTCTCTATCGTCTGGGTTTATGAGGATTTGATTGTATCCTGAAAATGCATCCATGAACGATAGTAACTCGTTCCCAGCGGTTGCTTCGACAAGTCGATCAATATGCGGCAGCGGAAAGCTATCCTTTGGGCAGACTTTATTAAGATCCGTGAAGTCGACACAGACTCTCCACTTTCCGTTTTTCTTTTTGACGACGACCGGGTTAGCAAGCCAATCAGGGTATTTGACCTCTTGAATCAAGCCGGCATCGAGTAGTTTGTCTACCTCATCGTTGACCGCTTTGGCCCTCTCGGGACCGAGCTTACGCCTTTTATGCTTGATTGGCTTATAAGTCGGATCGACATTGAGCTCGTGAGTCGTGATTTTAGGGTTGATACCCTTCATATCCTTAACTGACCACGCGAAAGTCGTCACGTTTTGCTGTAAGAAAGTGATCAACTCCTTTTTGATATCTTCTGGTAACTCTGCGCCGATCCCTACACACTTGTTAGCGTCAGAGTCATCGATGATGACTTGCTGGATAAGTTCGTTCTCGAGACCTTTCCTTCCTTGTTCTGCATTGATCATACACGAGGGTACTCTAATCTTACGCTCTCTTGCGAAGCATGATCGACTTGCTCTTTGGCATCCTTTAATCGTCTAGATTCCCTTAGGTGACGGGAATTTCAGACATTAATGGTAAGTCGAGGACACCGCCTTCATGCTATACAGCCATGGGGTGCCGAGAATAACATTATAAATGGTTGGTTTGTCGATGACGTGAAACTTCACCATTTTGTTAACTCCCCCTGCGTAAACTGGCAGCTTGATTGTTTCAATCGTATATGTCGTTTCGCTTGTAAAACTCGTGAGCGGCTTTGCTTTTTGTTTGATATCTTCTTCCTTGATCTCCATCTTCTTGAGTGTGTCTAGGAAGATCAGATCTATTGAACTACCAGTGTCAACTAATATCCGAGATACCTGGCAGCTTCCAATGAGCAGCTCAACCACTAGTGGATCGTTGTGAGGGTAGTGGGTTCCGTAGAGATCTTGGTCAGTGAAGACGACGGGAGGATCATCTGATAGGATTGGCTGAGGCGCATTTTTCGCGGCTAATGCAAGGCGCTCGTATACCTTGATCGACCAAACCGAATCGTTTACGGAGATTAGGCCGCCCATAATCATGTTGATTCTTCGGACGGCTTTAGGAGTTTCTTCTTCATCTCCTTCTTCTTCTTCTTCCTCCCGGTTGCGTTTCAAAGCTATGCTTTTGATACGCCGCTGTTGTTTGCCTTGCTTGGGCGCTTGCCCATCGACCTTTCGTTCTTCTCGTTGTCCAGATTCTTCTCTCAATCTGTCAATTGCCGCCTTGATTTCTTCATCAGAGAGTCGGGCATACAGTGCGTCTTTGAGGTTCCGGCATTCAGCAGTATCGTGCAAGGTGGCTTTATGGTACTCGCAATACTTTTCTTCCGTAGTGGAAGCAGCTTGCTGTGTCGTTTCTTTTCCCTCTTTGTTTCGCTTGTTCCAAGGTTTCGATGAACGTGGTTTGTCAGTGTTGCCGACAACCATCGTCGTCTTGGCCCCTTTGTCGTAATGTTGCCTGGGTTCTCTATCTTCCTTTTTATCGGCCTGTTTAGTCGTGCCGAATTTCCTTGCTAGGGCCACCTTCTTCTCTTCTAATTCTACAAACTTGTTTGCTCGGTGAAGGGCGTCCTCGATGGTCAACGGTGGGTTGACGACCATGTCCTGATAAAACAGTGACTCGTGCCAGACGACGTTTGTCAGAGCCACGATGGTGAATTTATCTGGGGCTTCTGCGCGTGTCATAGTCGCCTTAAACCGATCTATGAAGGTTCTTAATGTTTCCTTTTTTTCTTGCGACATGGACATCAGCGCGTTTAGCGATGTATCCTTGTTTACGTAGGCAAAGTGATGCCTTACGAACGCTCTTGTTAGGTCTGAGAAATCGTTAATCGACTTAGGCGGTAGCCGAGAAAACCAGGTCAGTGCATCTCCTACTAAGGTTTCAGAAAATAATTGACAAAACCGATGTCGCGTTCTCTGGATGACGAGAATCGCGCTTTAGCTGCCATGATCTTGAAAGTCATTAGGTGAGTGGCAGGATCCTTCGTCCCATTGTACATTGGCAGTCTGAGTTTTTCCTTCTGACGTATGTACGTATCTGTGATGCGCGACGTGAAAGGTGTCCTCTGAGTTTCTTCAATGATCCGGTTAATCTCGGGAGCGGATCCTTTGACGCTATGAACCTCGCCTTTTAATTCTTTTAGGGTATCTCTGAGCTCCGTCAACTGCTTCTCAACCCGGTTACGGCTTTCTCCGTGGATAGGCGTCCTATGAGCTTCCTCGTGGGACGTACCTCGCTCGTGGCGATGGTTATCCCACTACAAGAAAAATCTCTATTCTTAGCACACGAAAAACGCCATCGTATGTATGTGATAGCGTTTTTAAAAATGCTATGTCTGCCCCAGCTATAATAGGTCGGCCATATATGATAGCGTTTTTTGTATGTGCTATAATATTGTTCACTATAATAGCGTTTTTGAAATGGCTATGTCTGCCCCAGCTATAATAGGTCGCCATATATAATAGCGTTTTCGTTCATGCTATGATATATGACACCATGATAGCAATGTTTTCCTTTGCTATTGAATCTACTTGTAATAGCTTTTTTTATTTGTCATAATAATGTTTTATAATAGTTGACAATTAGGTATATTTTATATTTTATAATATATTTTTTTGAATTTATACAAAAGAAAATAGATTTGAAATTTTAAAACTTTCACTAATAACTCAAAAATGTCTTACACAAACATTAAAAATTAACACTAAGGCAAACAACATTACAAAACATATTCTTTGCCTCCTCTAAATCCCAAAGTTTGATCATACTACTTGCACCTTGCAAGCCTGCATTTGAGAATATGTTCGTATGGTAGTCTCATGGAAACTGCATAATCCACCAAAGTTGCATAATCCACCTCACTCATCCCACAGCTCGATACCTTCCATATTAAAACCAAAAGCATTACCAACCAACGAGAGGTAAGATACGTTACCAACCTTAGATCTCATCTTTCTTCTCTCTAATCCACAATCTAAAGGCAGATTTCATTCTGAAAATCCAAGAACAAAAGAAGAAGGTCACTTACCCTGAATCTTTAACAAAACCACTTACATACTCATTACTCAACACAATCCCACCAGAAATTTCAAAACATAATGGTTAATTGCATACATGAATCACTTGCTTCCCTAACTCAGCAGCTCGTGCATACCTTAATCACCTGCTGACAAACGCTCCTTCGTCTTCCATCATCAGCTCAACATAGTAATAAATGGCAAACTCTTTTGTTGGTTTTGATCCTAATTCCCTTTATTCCAATGACACAAAAATAATAAAGCATAATCGCAGGTGCTTGCCTGTGTGAGGGGGAAGGAAAGGAAATCAATAGACACGAGCCTTGGGAGGGAAAGTGTCAATTTCATCGTCGAGAGTGTCCATGTGAACAGGCCTATACTCCAATCTCACTTTCTCTTCTTCACAATACCCCAATGTGTGCTTCATCCATTCTCAATCCTCTCTTTTCTGCACCCACAGATATAATATAATGGTTATCATCATCATTTTTATGGGATATAGTCGCATTAATAATGTTTCAACGAGGAAAGAATCAAACCGTGAAATCTTCCCGAGCATGAGCTCCTCTGCTTTCCTTCTGTGCTTCCGCTGAATGCATTGTTATTGAAGCGTTTATCAGAAGGTTCTCCAGCTCAATTGTCTCTATCAAGTCAGAGTTCCTGCATTCATCAACTATAAAATATTAACAAAGAGCTTTACCCACACCCCGTTTTGGAACATTCAATATCGACCCTATTTATAATTTATTGTCCTTTCTCTTCACCATATCAAACTATGATACAAGCATGTGGGTACTGGTACCCACATTTAAAGAGACAAAACACTCATGCGTATATACACCAGATAGAGTTATTAACATATGATAAAAGAGTACATCAATCAAAATGAAAAAGCAGGTATATGATTAGCAGTTACCTCCTCTCTTGAATTTTTATACTGGGTGTCAACATCATACACACGAAATCTGTGTATAAACAACCAACAGAAGGAGTCATATACTTTTAGGTAACGGTTTTTAAAAAAAAAAACTCTTTCCTCAAGTGACATAAGAGTTTAGAATTTTACAAGAATGTCTGCACAGTCTCAAAATGATAAGCGACTGTAAATTTTTAATCCACTTTGGAGCTAAGGAGTTCAAAACAACTTCGCAGCGAAATACTTCGGTGGGTGTTGCATATTTTTCTTTTTTTGTAGACAACCACCAAAATCGATCACTCTGCATTAAAAAGAAAGCAAAAAAGAAAGGCCATAAATTCATTCTGTAGAGATGATAATATTCTCAATGTTCCTGCTCTTAGCATCCTATAATATAAAGAAACCAACAGATTCAGAACATTTCAAAGAATCACAAAGAGTGAACTTTAATGTCTGATAAAACCGGTAACATGATCATAAGTTCTTCATACCTCAAACACTTATAGAAATTTTCTCACAGCATCTGTTGTTCCCCCTTTCACCCGGAGTTTGTGTAGCAGCAAGAACCTGTATCAAGTAAATTACCTTTGCTTAATTCATCGAATCCTGAGAAAAAAATGAGAAGGTGTTCAAAGAAAGCATATTGTTCTATTTACCTCAACGAAACCATCTCCAAAGTTAATGCCATTCCCAAAATAAGTACGAGCCAAATGGCGATTGAGAGAAGTCGAGTTAAACTGAGTCAGCACAAATATCTTATTTCTGAAACTGTTAATGCGGTTACTCATCAGGATATCAATCATCCTATAGCATCCACCCACAGGAACCTGTAAATATTGTTTCACAACAGTGTTTGAAGAATCATAAAACCAAAGACTTAAAATTATCTTCCTAGAGTAAAATGATGATTACTCACAGCTGGTGGGTCTGCTCGCTTTGTGAGAGGGAAGAGATTAGCTTCATTGCCTCCTCCCAGGAAGATATCAAATGACTAGCATTAGACCTCTGAAACCAGAATCAATATATGACTTTAACTAAAGGGGATCAAATCGAGAAAAGGAGAAAGAGAAGAACCTCAATCGCAGAAGATGAAGAGCTAGAGCCGGAACAAGCAATTGGATAACGGCGTTCACCGGTGCGGAGCTCGACAGAGAGATGCGGAGAGAGAGGAGCTGGTCGGTTCTGCAGAGACGAGGAGACGCCGGCGAAAATGGAGCTAGGGTTTGGGTTGTCTGGGTCAGATGGATTGTGATGTGAAGGAGGAGGCGTGGGGAAATCTGAACACGAAATCTTCGACAGCGAATGCGATTCAGTGTGGAATTGATGCTCAACGTGAGATTCATAGAGAGATAGAGAGGTAGAGGTGGTGAAACTCGATTTAGGGTTTGGGTTGGTGAGGAGGAAGAAGAGAGACGAGAAAGAAAGAGGAAGAAAGGGAAAAAAAGTTTGTGGAAACCAAAAAAAGATTTGAGATAAAAATTTGTCAAGTCTAAAATTTATTTAAGTGTTGCCGCCTATAACAAAAATTTTGGCTCTCAAACTTAAATTTTGGCTAAATGTTAAGCGGAAAATAATTTTCGCTTCCCGCTTTCTGAAAAATTAAGTTAGCATTTATCAAATGCTATTATATAGTTATCAAATTACAAATTTATTTTCAATAGCAGTTTAGTAAAACGTGCTATAATATTGTGCTATCAATGTGGACTTTTTTTTGTAGTGTCCCGGTGCGAGTCGTTCTCATGTCGCGAATTCCGTTTGTGGTGTGAGTTTCGGTCATGCCGAGTCTCGTGATCAGCTCGTTCATCTTTGTCGGGCGAGTATCTTTCTTCGTACCAGTCATCTTGCTCTCGGTGTGAACTTTTCTTGGGTTCATCTGGGTCCTTCCGATGCGAGCTCCGTTTATCGCGTTCGCGGCGTGATTTTCTCTTGGGCTTTCCGTCTTGGCTGTGCTCTTCTCCTTCAGATGTATCATAGATCAGTCGTCTGGCGAGTTTATCTTTTATCTTAGGAGGCACCTCTCGTTTGGATTTCCTTGACTGTTGGTCTGAACGGATTCGATCTTGTTCCGACTGCAACATGTCAATTCTTTCCGAGAATTCCTTGATTAAAACGTTCTGTGAATCGATTTTAGCTATCAAAGTGGCTAGAACTTCGTCTTTTTCGACTTATTCCTCGTCGAGTGACGGGATACGTTTGCCGTTGTCTCGACTCTTTTTGACTTAGCGTCTCGCGGTTGTTCGTCGTCGAGTGCCGCGTTGTCATCTTCGTGATCACTCAGATCGTAATCACTTCCTTCGGTTTCGACCATTGGGTTTCCTGGATCGATCTCGTTATTCTTTCCAGGCATCTCGTTCAGAAATTTCTCTTAGAAATCCCCACAGTCGGCGCCAATTGTAAGATCTCAATTCTGCATATCCAAAGATAGCAAAAATTTTAGGATTTTTCTTAAGGGATTCTAAAAGAGGATTTCTGGATCGATCATGTTATGCACAGTCAAGTTTCTACATTCAAGTTTACTTTATTTGAAAAATTATTTCAAACTTTTTTTATTAACCATGTATTATTAAATTGGATTGTTCAGTATTTTACCCTATTTTATCCGGTCCATCCTAAAAACTATAAGTCACTAGCAAATTTTCACTTAACTGCCGCCTTCTTATACTGCCACGTGGAAAAATCCAAGGTGTCATTCTCTCCTTTTTTTGCGTTTTGTGTACATATAATTTTTTTTTGTTTTTGTTTCTTTTTATATTTCTCATCCAAAATAAGCTTTAATTGTTTGGTTTTTTTATTTAAAAAAAAAAAACAAAATTGGTTTTCTTCATCACTAACCCACGATCCCAACTCCACCCTCATATATCTAAATGATGAAACACCATTAGTAAACTCTTACCTAGTATTCGGATTTCTTTCTACTCCTTAATTCTTCTGCAGAAACCGTCTAAAACAATCGCTTCCCCTCAATGTAATTTGAATTCTACTAATTTCTATCTTTTAAGCAATTTTTATTTAACAGGGAGATTAGCTTAAATCTCTTTCCTTAATCGATTTTGCAGGTTGAAGCACAGTTGGTACATCCGAGCTGTAGTGCGTACCGAGACAGAAAGAAAGAGGGGAACAATTAACCGAATTTTCATGAGCCCAAACTCTAATTTCGACGACCCGATGGCGAATGACAGCAGATCGAATCTCACGGCCGCAAGCACCACCCTTCGTCTTCATCATCCGATGAGGTCGATAAATCATTTAAGCGGCACAAGCACCGTCATCACAAGCACTACCACAGGCGCCATCGCCGACATCACCGTGCTTCTTAGCGCGACGATGAGATTCCATCCGGCGGCGATGAGGCAGAGCTTATGGATGTTACTCCGATTGGAATTATTAACGGCGGTGAGGATGAGGTCGAGGAGGGGGAGATTCTAGATGAAGAGGGGCTCGCCAATGTTAAAACGCTAGATTCCGACGGCGAGTCAGGCGAAATAAAATCCGATCAATTTCAAGACAATGACCTGGTCTGTTCTAATCGCCCTTTTTACTTATTTTTTTCTAAGGTTTCCAATTTTTTAGGGATTAAATTTTGTTTGGACGCTGGGAAGGGGTTTGATGAAACCATAGATTTATCATACGCAGCTTTGTTTACAACTCAGTATCCAAACATCATTTATGCCTCTATATTAGATTCTGGTTTATAATATAAAGCTTTGGTCTTTGAGAGTGTTTCTTTAGATAACCCGAGTGTTTCAATGCATATGTAAGAAAGCAGTTGCATAGGCGTTCAATGGAGACTAATGGCTTTCCCTTGATTTGTAAGAACTGGTTTTGCAATTACGTAGATGCTTCTTTTTCATTTTTTTTCTTATTATGTATGCTCATGCGCAGTGGCGGAGCTAGAAAATTTTTCCACCGGGGTCAATAATTATATTATTTAATAATGTTAAAAATATTTATTTTAAAAATATTTATGTTAAAATTAATTTTAAACAGTTTACATACACATCCATCTTTATTTTTATAAAAAAGCTAGAACTTCACATAATGTTATTATTGTTGTATATCCAATAACATATAGTTATTTTCTACAAAATAATGTGAAATATAAATTCTTAAACTTTAGAATAAATATTTAAAAATTTATATACACTATCCGTTGTAATTTTAATTTTAAACTGAAATATGAATGAAAAAGTGGTATATAATATTTTTCTTAAATTACTTATTCTTATAGTTTAGTGTGTCCACTTTAATTGATTATTGTGTTTATTCAAAATACATTTCTTTAAGATAAAATTTTAATCAAACAATTTGTAGAGAAATAAAATCAAAAGCAATTGTAGTTTATATATAGAAGAATGAATATATTTTCTAATGATTGTGCAGAGCATTATAATAATAAAAATAAACACTAAGCAACTAAATGAAACAAAAAAATAATAGGGTGCAAAGGTTATGATTTGATACTTGAATATGGGGGTCAGTAGTACCTGCCTTAACCAAACCTTGCATCTTATACTAATAAATTAGCATGAAAACAAAACAAAAAAGAAAAGTCATGGGGGTCAGTTGACCCCCCTGTCCCTTAGCTAGCTCCGCCAGTGCTCATGCGTTTTTTATCCAATATATCTCTCTTCTGATAAGTTCTGTGAAAATCTTGTGGCTATGCTTGAAGCCTGTCGATGGGGTTTCTAGTGATCCAAGTATCGAGAAAAATGCAGAGACTGCTAATGGTTTTCTAACTCGTGACTCTGAAAAAGAGGACAAGAGGTGGTATAAAGAATCTGGAGGTCATTCAGAGAGAGTTGGTAAGAGAAGTTATGATAATGGCAGAAGTTGATTTTACTCGGATAACTCGGAAGAGAAGCATAAGAATAGTAACCGGTCTCCAACAAACAGCAGGCAGTCTAACGGAGTTTGTGTTCGGAGTAGACCTAGGTCACATGATCGAGAGAGGGAAATGTCAAGATCAAGGATTGTTGTGGCCGATGAGTTTTCCTACAGAGGAAGACATCATGATTCGAAAGTTTTGTTGCATTGCTTATTGTTGTTAGTGTATTATAATATCTGCAACAAATTAACACAAGTTATAAGAAACAACTCAGCTTAAAATGGTTAGGCTCACTATAATTTTTTTTATCTAAAGAGCCTTTATCAGTTTGTGTCATTAATATCATCTTTTAATTTATCACAACAGTTGGGCACAAAAAATTTCCTTTTAACAATATCAGTGGTCTTTGAAGCTATTCAACTCATTTAAAAACCTTAATTATGTTATTAAACATTGTGCGTACATTCCCGATACTACATCAACTAAGATTTTCATAAAAACAGAGTTTCTAAGCAAAATGTTTATACAACAAACAACCATATTTGTAATTAGCTCATAGAGAACATGAGAACTTATATGTTTATTTTGGTCCAACTCAAGTTGCAGCGTTGTTGTGTGCCATAAACTACCACTGTTTTAAACATTGGGATATGAAATTCTGGTCAAGACCACCACCAAACTACTACAAATAGAATCGACGACAAGTAAAACACACAAACGAAGTACGATAGTTAGGGATTACAAATGACTCACTCCTAGAAGAAGACATAGACGGTCATGTGTAGAAGATATGAGCTGATCTTTTTTTGTTTTTAGTTCAAAACTGCTTCCTCATTTTTTGTTTTTTGGTATTTCTCCACTTTCACATTTTTTTGTTACACTTATCTTATCTCAAAATTATTTATTTTTAATACTTTAATCTTATCATATTTATGTTTAAGTAATTTATGTCATAAGTTTAATCTAGAAATCTTTTTAACTATACAAATAGCCCGCCAGAAACCTAGTATACTTATAAGGCATTAAACTCTTGTTTTGTAGATCAAAAACAATTGATGAACCATTAATTTTCATGGAGGGCTAAGGAACTTCATCAATAAAATCTGATACTTTTTAATTCAAGAATTCTATTTATGCTTTTTATTTCTATAAATCTGTATCTCCATCTCACTCATAGTCATTGTTCATACTCTCTCTCTCTCTTTCTCTCTCTCTCTCTCTCTCTCTCTCTCTCTCTCTCTCTCTCTCTCTCTCTCTCTCTCTCTCTCTCTCTCTCTCTCTCTCTCTCTCTCTCTCTCTCTCTCTCTCTCTCTCTCTCTCTCTCTCTCTCTCTCTCTCTCTCTCTCTCTGTGATACCCCGTATCAAAAATACGGTCAACGGGCAGCAGAAAGTCAACCGAGGGTAAAAATCGTCATTTTACCTAAGCCAGGGGTAAAATGGTAATTTTACCAAAAGTCGAGACGGAACCCGAGGCGGGCCAAATATTCTTATATTTTAATATAAAGAATGGTTACAAGACCAGAATTGGAAGAATCGGAGCAGAAACGAGTTTTTCGGCTTGTCGGGATGGAAACCGACTAAACCGAAGAAACTTCGGAAATTCATAACTAGAGCTCCGTAAGCCCGAACGGAGTGATTCAAATTGATAAATTCATTTTAAAGCATGAAGAATCTTATTTTGAAGGTTTTGGAATTTATGAGATTCCCTGGAACCGTTCTAAAATATTAAACCCGAAAATCTGTAAATCCGAGCTAAAATGAAAGTGGGATTATGGGTGGAAGTAATGATGATTAGTGTGTGATTTGGCAACAAATGATGTCCAGAGGGACACTTGGCACCTCCCCAGGTCGCCACTTTGATGGTTGTGTGCATGCATGGAGAAATTCAATGCACCTTCTCATGCATGCAACAACAATCTTTTCACTCATAATTCTTCCACCAAACTCTCTAGCCTCTCTCATCTCTCTCTCTCGCTCTCTCTTCCTCTCTTACCCAGAAACATCAGTTCTTGCTTGTGTTCTTGTGTTCTTGTTATTGTTCTTAGTGTTCTTGAGGAAGTTATCACAAATTTCCTTGCATGTTCTTGATGTCTTAAAGAACAAGTAAAGCTCAAATCTTGTTCTATCTTCACCAAATCTCCTCTCTCTCACTCTCGGTCTCTTCTCTCTCTCTGTTGCTCAAAAATCAGGCAAGTTCTTGTTCAAAAGCTCATGCATGTCCTTAAGTTCCAAGAAAAGCTCAAGAACCCTAGTTTGATCACCAAACCTTGTTTTGCAAGAAAGTCCATAACTTTCATTCTATAAACTCAAATTCAGATCTACAAAGTCCTATGTCTTTATATTGATCTCCTCTACTTGTTTCAGTTGGTCGCCGCCGTGAGAGGTCGCCGGAATCAGCCGCCGGAGCTCCTCCACCTTCTTTTGCTTCCTAGGCAAGAAAGCTTGTAACTTTCTTATTTCAAGCCCAAATCTGGATCTATAAATTGCTATAGCTTTGTCTTGATCTTATCTATCTTTTTCCAGTGAACCGCCGCCGTTGAAACCACCAGAGATCGCCGGAAATCGGCTAAGAAGAAAGCGCTCCTTTAGGGTTTGTGAAACCTTATTTTCCTCATCAGATCTAAATGTTTTGAGGTTGGGAATGATTAGATCTAGTGTTTCTGAGCAGTTTGATAGGTGGTTTGCAGTGAGAAGCCGCCGGAAAACCTAGCTCCGCCGCGGTCAACTCTCCTCCGCCGCCGGTCAACGCCGGAGAGCCGCCGCCGGGAAGCTCCGCCACCGCCAAATCAAACCGGTTCTTCAAGAAGTCCTTTGGTAGGGTTTGTGTTTGATTTGGAGTTGAATTGTGGTTGGATTAAACCGGGTCAAAGACGGTTAAACCGGTCAACGGTTTAACCCGAAACCGGTTTAGTCAAACCGGTTCTAGGGGTGATTGGACCGGTTTGGTTAGTTCCGTCATTTGACAAATCTATGGTTTTGTGTTTCAGGAGTGTTCGTTAGTTCGGGAATCCTCATCCGCGCCAAACCCGTCATTCCGTTATTCAGTGAGTCGGCTCGAAAACGCATAACCTTAATTAAACCGGGAAACCACTAAACCGTAGCCATTAGGACGTTACCGTTAACCAAAGTAATTACTTAAGTAATTAACTGGACACTTAATAATTAATCGGAGAAAACCGAGTAAACCTGATTAGGGTTTAGAATTAAAAAGGTAAACCGATTATGTGCCGCTAGGTTGTTAGTAATCGTACTCGTTATATATATATATATATAAGTATAAAGAACAAGTATTAATGAACTATAAACGAGAAATTGGGACGATAATAAAATACGAATTAAACTTTAACCAATGTATAGAATATAATAACGGGATTGGGGATTAGACGAAATAGCGGATTTGGGTAATGAGCTAAGTGAATGATAATGATATGTCGGGGAGTTAGTAAGTTTACTAACTCTAAACCGAAGGATCGAGAACGTGATTAAAAGATGCCTAGGATGAGATAATAAAGAATTGATGCGTGTTGTGAGCCGTCTACGGGTTAGCGATCCGTTAACCCAAGGTAGCGGGCGAGAATAAAGTAAAAGTCTTAGAAACCCTAAATAGGCCTGCTCGTGTGGTGCTTAGTGTAATTGTGTAATTGATTGTTATTGCGTGTTGTAGTGTTGTTGTGGTGAGCTTTCTGTGCAGGTTTATTAGACTGCTCGGTGTTGGGCCGAGTAGTCATTACGGATACTTACTCCGGTTTCGGGACCGGGTAAGTTAGTGGTGCTGACTAGGTATCTTACCTAGTCAGAGCGGTGAGTTGGGTAGTGTAGAGGCTTGCGGAATAGTGGGACTATTATTGTTGTTATTGATTGCGTGATCTGTGTTAGAGTCCCAGCGAGTCTGCGTGTTTATATTTCTGCACTAGGACTCTAGGGTGCGTTAGATTCCGCAAGCCTAGGTGTTTTGTTTACGTTCCGGTACTTCCGACCCGATTGGATCCTCGGGTTTTACCTAACCGGACCATGGTGGTTCTGGTTATGGTGTTAACCAATCGGGTGACGCCGGTAGGTGTGCGGTCCGGAGAATACGGGGTCATGTCCTAGGGCCGGACTGCATGGAAACTCGGGCTATCTAGGGGTAGTCAGAGTCACCGCGTATCGATGGACAGAGAACGGTGTCCTATGCGTGAGTCCTCATGAGCACGTATAGGAGTCGAGGGTTAGTTGCCATATAGGCGACGATGTGAACCCGTGGAAGTTACCGAGTTCGTAGGGCCCAGTGTTGTTTATTATCTTTTATTATCGCGCGATAGATAGACCGAGTCTAATCGAGGACATGTGCCGCAGTGCCTTCGATTTCCTTAATTCTATTTATTTTTGGCATTGATTGTGTGTGGGTTTATCACGACGTGGTAGTGCGTGATTGACCGCTTATTTATGATGAGTGTTATTTTGGGTTTCGGGCGGGGCTTGTAGAGTTAGATAGATTAGAAGCCGTTAGTGGGGAGCCGATTCACTGGGTAATCTTAGATTGCTCATTAGACTCTTTTTGTGCTTTTCAGGTTATCAGCAACGGACGCGGGAGGTCCTCGGTGTAGCTTCGGGTTGCTTGTGTTGTGTTTGGATTGTGCTTTTTGATTGTTTGATTTTCGGTTCGGCAGCTGCGCTATGTTTATGTTTTTATTGATTTGTATATGATTGGACTTATTTGTTTATGTATTATTGACGATTGTTTGTAAAACCGTTAAACGTTGTATTCAATGTTTAATTACTTAGAGATGGAATCGTTTCCCCTGATATGAGGTTTGGTCCGAACCGACACAACTCGTTGAAGTAGTGCAAGTAGTACTGCTTGTACTATGGATACGAGGATAGCGAGGTCGGAGATAGGTTGGTGCGAGCCTCTTGTCTCAACCCGATCTGTCTTTGGCTTCGTCCTGTAGCGAACTTTTCCTGTTCGACTTGCTCGGGTTCGATCGGTCATGTTCTTGTTTGATTGTTGACCGGTCAGCTCGACGGTCAGCGGAGAATGGGAAAGGGGCGTTACAGAAAGGTGGTATCAGAGCATGGTTCTGCATGGGTTTCGAAACGTTTCATTTTTGAGTGTTTCCGTGTTTTATCGAGTCAAATGTGTCACACAAGCAATCATTAGGAAACCGAGCCGCGTCCGTTAAACCCGGGGTTGGTATGGGAAAGTAGAAATTTTAGTAATATTCGTACTAACTCATTTGTGTTTTGATTGCAGTCTTACAGCAGCGTGTCCCGGGCAGAGTAGTTGGTGTGTGTGTGCACGTGTGCAGAGTATTTTCAGTGGAGCAGGATGAGTCAGCATGGATCAGTTGGGTCACAGCAGGGTCAGGTAGAGCAGTTCCAGGGGTATCCAGCCTCACCAGGACATACCCGAGGTTCGCATGTGTCTGCGCATCCGCCAGTTCCAGTACCACAGTTGCAGGGCGCCAGAGCAGCACAGATAGACTGGTCGCCCCTTCCAGACCCTTTACCTCCAGCTCTAGTAGACGATGCAGGCAGCCGAGACCCTTACGCAGGCGTGATGGGATTTTTGGGCGCAGCAGAGCCAGAGTTTCAGTTACCTCCGCAGTGGACAGAGCCAGACGTGCCACAGATTCTTCCAGCGACAGATGCGCCACCGATGTACCAGGCGCCACCCCTTGAGGCACCTGAGTTTCCACCGCCGCTTGGTATTGAGGATTATCTGATGGACCCGTTGCCATTTGGGTTCGATCTAGAGATGGAGCCAGTGGACCCCGAGCAGCACCAGCAGTGGGAGCAGCAGGTAGCAGAGCAGGTAGCGATGTTGGAGGACGTTTTGGCACAGCAGGTTGGACCGGGATCTCCCCGTACCCCGTTGGATGTCGAGATGTCTTCAGGATCTTCCGAGACAGAGTTTGAGGCGGTTACGCCACCAGCCGAGCCGATAGAGATGCCAGTGGTACCCGAGAGCCGAGCTTGTAGTGGATGTGGAGTACGAGGGTTCCATCTGCGGTGGTGTCCGCGATCAGTTGACCCACGCCTCCGGGAGCCCCTACCAGCTATTACCCTTACCAGGCCACTGTCCGTTGTGTGGTCAGGACGATCATGGTGAGATGACGTGCCCAGTAGCCAGAGCAGGACTGTACATGCCAGATGGAGAGCCGTATCCTACCTTAGCACCTGGAGATTGGGGAGCCGGACCTAGCCGCCGAGACCCCGAGCCGAGTTCGCCACCCGCGGCCCAGTTGCCGATGATCCAGATGCCGGTTGTTCCGTCGCCTCATCCTGAGTCGGGGAGGAGATGCCAGTTATGCAGAGGTCAGGGTCATCTTGCCTCAGACTGTTTCATGGATCCCCCGACCGCGCCGACTTCGCCCTGCCAGTTGTGTGGAGGGTATGGACACCCAGCTTCTGCATGTTACCGAGGACTGTATCCAGCAGTCTGTTCAGTGTGTGGCCGTACAGGTCATGATGCTTACCTTTGTCCGATAGCCGGGCCCCAGCACGTTGGAGCACCGTCTCGAGATGCACACACACCACACACTCCCGGTGCGCCTGCCAGCGGGTACTCCAGTGAGCCGTACTGCCAGTGGTGTTGAGCATTTCGGTCTTGCTGGAGGCGTTAGGTTAGGGTAGGGGTAGTTAGGCCAGGTAAGTTGGGGGCACTAACTTTATTTTGACTTGTAGATAGGCCGGCAGGATAGGCGACATACGTGTCGTCTTGATTTTGTTGTGTAGCGGCGTCATATGGGTTTTTGGTTTATGATGACGGCATTATGTAGAAACTCTGATCTTAACCGTGTACTAAAAACTTTATTATGTATGAAATATCGTTTTATGTACGTGGTGGATGCAGAGTGTTCGGCTAATCGTTTAAAGTAACATAGAAACTATTTGCATGATTGATATGGTTCGAAAAGCAAATGGTTTACTGTGTGAAACTAAATGATGGGCGGAACTAACGACCGTTCATCCTGACCTAAAACCGGATTGACAACGCGTCCGGCCGATCACTAGATTGCGTGATTTTGTGTGTGTCGATTGCTTGTTTATTTCCTTGCTTGATTGATTGGATTATTGTACGGTAGATCGTGTAGTGTTAGCAAGCGTGGGTTTGATAGATTGACTGTTTGAGTATGGCTAACCCTTAGAGTGCTAACAGTTCGAATGTGTGAGTAGTAATCAATCGTTTTTCTTTGACCTTGATAAAGAGTTGAGTCGTGAATTGCTTGGTTGTATTTTAAATTCGAGCTGACTTGCGAACGGTTGAGTTCGACCGTCCCTCCGCGTGAAACGGACTTATAGGGTATTGTTATTTAATCACGTGAGATCGTAGGGTACGTGATTAAGTAACCATATTTCTATAGGAAAGTGATATCGGGGATAGAGTAAGAAAGCAATGTGAATCCAAACCCGAACCCGAAACCGAGTTAAAGTGTTGAGATGTCGCCAGTCGAGAGTGCCGGACCGCGAAGTAATGGAAGTGTCATCAGTGGGAGCGACGTCAGTGGGAGTGCAGCCGCCATCACGAGAGACGGAAAGGAGCCGGGACGCATGAGGAGTTAGCGAAAAGATTTGGAAGAAGGAACGCCAATGTTGGAGTCATGGAGAAGAAGCCGATGATCAGATTCTTGAAGAGTGTCCCAGGAAAAGGAGGGAAGGACGTCGTCCGAGAAATGTGGAAGTCGAAGCAAAGTGGGGAAGCGTACGAGTTGGTAAAGCAGCCCATCGGAATCGGAACCGATTCGACATCCGTAAGTGATGAAGAATTCGGGGATCGAATTCCTGTAAGTGGGGAAGAATGTGATACCCCGTATCAAAAATACGGTCAACGGGCAGCAGAAAGTCAACCGAGGGTAAAAATCGTCATTTTACCTAAGCCAGGGGTAAAATGGTAATTTTACCAAAAGTCGAGACGGAACCCGAGGCGGGCCAAATATTCTCATATTTTAATATAAAGAATGGTTACAAGACCAGAATTGGAAGAATCGGAGCAGAAACGAGTTTTTCGGCTTGTCGGGATGGAAACCGACTAAACCGAAGAAACTTCGGAAATTCATAACTAGAGCTCCGTAAGCCCGAACGGAGTGATTCAAATTGCTAAATTCATTTTAAAGCATGAAGAATCTTATTTTGAAGGTTTTGGAATTTATGAGATTCCCCGGAACCGTTCTAAAATATTAAACCCGAAAATCCGAAAATCCGAGCTAAAATGAAAGTGGGATTATGGGTGGAAGTAATGATGATTAGTGTGTGATTTGGCAACAAATGATGTCCAGAGGGACACTTGGCACCTCCCCAGGTCGCCACTTTGATGGTTGTGTGCATGCATGGAGAAATTCAATGCACCTTCTCATGCATGCAACAACAATCTTTTCACTCATAATTCTTCCACCAAACTCTCTAGCCTCTCTCATCTCTCTCTCTCGCTCTCTCTTCCTCTCTTACCCAGAAACATCAATTCTTGCTTGTGTTCTTGTGTTCTTGTTATTGTTCTTAGTGTTCTTGAGGAAGTTATCACAAATTTCCTTGCATGTTCTTGATGTCTTAAAGAACAAGTAAAGCTCAAATCTTGTTCTATCTTCACCAAATCTCCTCTCTCTCACTCTCGGTCTCTTCTCTCTCTCTGTTGCTCAAAAATCAGGCAAGTTCTTGTTCAAAAGCTCATGCATGTCCTTAAGTTCCAAGAAAAGCTCAAGAACCCTAGTTTGATCACCAAACCTTGTTTTGCAAGAAAGTCCATAACTTTCATTCTATAAACTCAAATTCAGATCTACAAAGTCCTATGTCTTTATATTGATCTCCTCTACTTGTTTCAGTTGGTCGCCGCCGTGGGAGGTCGCCGGAATCAGCCGCCGGAGCTCCTCCACCTTCTTTTGCTTCCTAGGCAAGAAAGCTTGTAACTTTCTTATTTCAAGCCCAAATCTGGATCTATAAATTGCTATAGCTTTGTCTTGATCTTATCTATCTTTTTCCAGTGAACCGCCGCCGTTGAAACCACCGGAGATCGCCGGAAACCGGCTAAGAAGAAAGCGCTCCTTTAGGGTTTGTGAAACCTTATTTTCCTCATCAGATCTAAATGTTTTGAGGTTGGGAATGATTAGATCTAGTGTTTCTGAGCAGTTTGATAGGTGGTTTGCAGTGAGAAGCCGCCGGAAAACCTAGCTCCGCCGCGGTCAACTCTCCTCCGCCGCCGGTCAACGCCGGAGAGCCGCCGCCGGGAAGCTCCGCCACCGCCAAATCAAACCGGTTCTTCAAGAAGTCCTTTGGTAGAGTTTGTGTTTGATTTGGAGTTGAATTGTGGTTGGATTAAACCGGGTCAAAGACGGTTAAACCGGTCAACGGTTTAACCCGAAACCGGTTTAGTCAAACCGGTTCTAGGGGTGATTGGACCGGTTTGGTTAGTTCCGTCATTTGACAAATCTATGGTTTTGTGTTTCAGGAGTGTTCGTTAGTTCGGGAATCCTCATCCGCGCCAAACCCGTCATTCCGTTATTCAGTGAGTCGTCTCGAAAACGCATAACCTTAATTAAACCGGGAAACCACTAAACCGTAGCCATTAGGACGTTACCGTTAACCAAAGTAATTACTTAAGTAATTAACTGGACACTTAATAATTAATCGGAGAAAACCGAGTAAACCTGATTAGGGTTTAGAATTAAAAAGGTAAACCGATTATGTGCCGCTAGGTTGTTAGTAATCGTACTCGTTATATATATATATAAGTATAAAGAACAAGTATTAATGAACTATAAACGAGAAATTGGGACGATAATAAAATACGAATTAAACTTTAACCAATGTATAGAATATAATAACGGGATTGGGGATTAGACGAAATAGCGGATTTGGGTAATGAGCTAAGTGAATGATAATGATATGTCGGGGAGTTAGTAAGTTTACTAACTCTAAACCGACGGATCGAGAACGTGATTAAAAGATGCCTAGGATGAGATAATAAAGAATTGATGCGTGTTGTGAGCCGTCTACGGGTTAGCGATCCGTTAACCCAAGGTAGCGGGCGAGAATAAAGTAAAAGTCTTAGAAACCCTAAATAGGCCTGCTCGTGTGGTGCTTAGTGTAATTGTGTAATTGATTGTTATTGCGTGTTGTAGTGTTGTTGTGGTGAGCTTTCTGTGCAGGTTTATTAGACTGCTCGGTGTTGGGCCGAGTAGTCATTACGGACACTTACTCCGGTTTCGGGACCGGGTAAGTTAGTGGTGCTGACTAGGTATCTTACCTAGTCAGAGCGGTGAGTTGGGTAGTGTAGAGGCTTGCGGAATAGTGGGACTATTATTGTTGTTATTGATTGCGTGATCTGTGTTAGAGTCCCAGCGAGTCTGCGTGTTTATATTTCTGCACTAGGACTCTAGGGTGCGTTAGATTCCGTAAGCCTAGGTGTTTTGTTTACGTTCCGGTACTTCCGACCCGATTGGATCCTCGGGTTTTACCTAACCGGACCATGGTGGTTCTGGTTATGGTGTTAACCTATCGGGTGACGCCGGTAGGTGTGCGGTCCGGAGAATACGGGGTCATGTCCTAGGGCCGGACTGCATGGAAACTCGGGCTATCTAGGGGTAGTCAGAGTCACCGCGTATCGATGGACAGAGAACGGTGTCCTATGCGTGAGTCCTCATGAGCACGTATAGGAGTCGAGGGTTAGTTGCCATATAGGCGACGATGTGAACCCGTGGAAGTTACCGAGTTCGTAGGGCCCAGTGTTGTTTATTATCTTTTATTATCGCGCGATAGATAGACCGAGTCTAATCGAGGACATGTGCCGCAGTGCCTTCGATTTCCTTAATTCTATTTATTTTTGGCATTGATTGTGTGTGGGTTTATCACGACGTGGTAGTGCATGATTGACCGCTTATTTATGATGAGTGTTATTTTGGTTTTCGGGCGGGGCTTGTAGAGTTAGATAGATTAGAAGCCGTTAGTGGGGAGCCGATTCACTGGGTAATCTTAGATTGCTCATTAGACTCTTTTTGTGCTTTTCAGGTTATCAGCGACGGACGCGGGAGGTCCTCGGTGTAGCTTCGGGTTGCTTGTGTTGTGTTTGGATTGTGCTTTTTGATTGTTTGATTTTCGGTTCGGCAGCTGCGCTATGTTTATGTTTTTATTGATTTGTATATGATTGGACTTATTTGTTTATGTATTATTGACGATTGTTTGTAAAACCGTTAAACGTTGTATTCAATGTTTAATTACTTAGAGATGGAATCGTTTCCCCTGATATGAGGTTTGGTCCGAACCGACACAACTCGTTGAAGTAGTGCAAGTAGTACTGCTTGTACTATGGATACGAGGATAGCGGGGTCGGAGATAGGTTGGTGCGAGCCTCTTGTCTCAACCCGATCTGTCTTTGGCTTCGTCCTGTAGCGAACTTTTCCTGTTCGACTTGCTCGGGTTCGATCGGTCATGTTCTTGTTTGATTGTTGACCGGTCAGCTCGACGGTCAGCGGAGAATGGGAAAGGGGCGTTACACACTCACTCTCTCTCTCTCTCTCTCTCTCTCTCTCTCTCTCTCTCTCTCTCTCTCTCTCTCTCTCTCTCTCTCTCTCTCTCTCTCTCTCTCTCTATATATATATATATATATATATATATATATATATATATATTATATATATCCACAGGGGTAGATACTTTTCATCATAAAGGTGTCAATATCTTTTGATCACCTATATTTACGGTCATGCAAAAACTTAGTGATCTTCGTCTCACATTGATAGCAAAATGAGTTCGTATCAGGTGTCTTACGCTTTTCATCTCCCATTTTAGCTGAGCTTTCAATCGTTAATGTCAATCATCATCTCTTTTTTCTTCACGTAATATATACTCTCTCACATCCAATTAGTATTATTCTCCAACTTCTCTACTCACTTCCCCACCATCGTTTTCTCTATTAAACTCGTGTCAAACTATAATTAGTGTTACGTTTCAAATAGGATCCTTGAATTGAAATAGGTTGTGATTTTCGTGTGTGGTGGGACTGATCTCTTATGGTATAATATAAAAACTCTAAAATGGTTATAGTATTACGTTTTTGGTAAATAATTCTACTAAAATATAAATGTCATTGTTTATTATTTATTATTTAGGGTAAATGCAATATATCCAACTTAAAACTATAAGAGCAGCTCCAGCGCAGGTATCTTACGCTGGTTTTTAAAATAAAAACAATTAAAAAATAGTGAGGCCCACCGAAATAGTGATGATACGGTGTTCAAAAATCCTTATTTAGGATACGGCTCTTAACTGTAGCGGTTGACGTGGCGGGCTTCTGTTGGTCAATTTTTTTTTTTCGCCTTTAAAAAAAAAATTATAATAATAAAAAGGTAAAATTAAGAAACCCATCTAGCAGTACGCCGCTGTACATGTTCTAAGAAGTAATAATTTTTAAAATACAGAAATGTAAAAACGAGAAAAAAACAAAAGAAAGTTAAGAGAAATTATGTGAAAGTTAAAAGTCATTTCCTAAATTGTATAGCCCACAACAAGTAAGCCCATTAACTTCTCTAAGACATACGATCCTTAAACCATTGTCTTCTCCGCCGCCGTTAGTTGATTCATCACAAAGTTCAGGAGATGAATCCACCATTAAAGTCTAATTAAAGCTCTATTTATATATCTTCTCAATTTTAGCTTTTTAATTTCGTTTTTGTTCAATATTGAAAACTTTAGAATTCCATTTCAAGAAATACCAAACGCTTCCAACTTTTAAAATAACGCTTCCAAATCAGGCGCAACCGATTCTATTATGCTTCCAAATTTAGAAATTTTGGAAACGCGATTCCACCAAGCTTCCAGATGCTTCGTGCGGTTCCAATTCCGTTTCCGCTTCCGGAGCAAAAATTGCAGGTCTTTGGATGCTTCCACAACGTAGTTAAAAACAACATAAGTAAAAGTGCTGATGTGTAACAATAAAGCTGATGTGTATTAATCTTTTGTTTTCATTGGATTTTATAATTTTTCATTAAATGACGTGTCGTGTTTAGAAAGCATAGAAATCGTAATGTGTCAGTACCATGAAAGACACTTCTTCTGTTAATGTGTTGATTTAAGAAGTTCTATTAAAATAAGAGAAAGAGCGAATTATTAGAAGATGATTTTATTGTAAACATACATTGTGCTTATGGATACACATCATGCGTAAACTCAATCAGCCATAAGAAGATGATTTTATTGTAAACATACATTGTGCTTATGGATACACACACTATCAATTTCATAATTAAGAAGATGACGTTAAAATAATCAATATACATTATCAATTAATTATATATATTAGGAGAGAATCCGCGCAAATGCGCGGATATTGCTTAAATTTGTAGATATTTAATATATTTTGATATTTATTTTGAGTATTAATATTTTATATGTTTTAGTTTACAAATTTGCATTTTTCTTCTTCTTTTTTATGAGTATAGTGATTTTTAGGAGAGAATATGCGCTAACATACAATTATTTATTTAATTTGTTTTATAAATAAATGTTTTTAATTATCAAAATTTAAATAAGTTTTTTATAAACTTTTATTTTCTCCAACCTTTTTATCATCCTTTTATTTTTATAAACTATTTAAAATATATATACATGTTATTTATACATTTTTCATTCATCAAACTCTTAAATGTTTAGTTTTCATTCATAATATTTTAATAGTTTTAGTTATCATTTTAAAATTTGTTATTTTATATATATATTTCATTGATTTGTTTTCTTTTCTATGTTATTAAATATTTTATATAATTGTTTTTATTTTTATCATTTTATTTAATTTTGTAACATTTTCTATCTATTGTTAATAATTATTATTTCTATATTTTAATATTTTTAGTTGTCATTTTAGATTTCTTTAATTTATTTATTTATATATATATATATATATATATTTCATTTATTTTATTTTATTTCTTATGTTCTCATTTTTTATTGTCATTGTATCTCATTTTTATAATATTTGTTTCTAATCTTAATAATTATTATTTATATTATTTGTTCCATGGTTCTTTTCTTTTAAATTTCAATTATTGTAAACTTTTTAATAATATTATCATTGATTTTATTTTATTTCTTATGTTCTTATATTTTTTATATTTTGTTTTTTTTTATTGTCATTGTATCTCAATTTATAATATTTTCTTTCTAGTCTTAATAATTATTATTTTATTATATATATTATTTTGTTCTATGGTTTTTTTCTTTTAAATTTCAATTATTATAAACTTTTTAAAAATGTTATTTTTACTTTTAGTCTTATAATATGATATTTCACTTATATTAAGATTTATTTATTTTTGTTTATTTATTGCATTAAAATTTAGAAGTTGTATTTAAAATTTATAATATTTATATATTTTTGAGATTCTAAATTAAATTCAAATTTAAATTTAGATTTATTTTTCAATTTTAAGTTTTAACTAATTACATTTAAATTAAATGATTTTACATTAAATAGTATATCTATTTTTAGTTTAGTTGATGATGTGGAAACTTTTAATTTAAATTGACCAATCAAGGGGGCTGATGTGTCAGCTTAAGAGAGCCCTCCTTCTCTCATTATATATAGGATTTATTTTCTCCAACCTTTTTATCATCCTTTTATTTTTATAAACTATTTAAAATATATTTACTTGTTATTTATATATTTTTCATTCATCAAATTCTTAAATGTTTAGTTTTCATTCATAATATTTTAATAGTTTTAGTTATCATTTTAAATTTTGTTATTTTATATATATTTCATTGATTTGTTTTCTTTTCTATGTTATTAAATATTTTATATAATTTATTTATTATTATCATTTTATCCCTTGTTCAAAAACGCGGTGAAGTCGGCCGTGAACTCGCCGGAAAATCGGTAGGCGACAGGCCACCGCCGCGATTTCAGCATGTGCGGCCAACAAATCGTTATTCCTCAAATTTCCGTTTTTCTTTGAAGTTCTGTGTTCGTAATCTGATTTTATTTTCATTATATATGTCTTAATTAAGTTAAATCTATGAGAAATAAAAGTTGGAATCACGAAATAAGAAAGAAAAAAGCTCGACGGCGCAGAATTAGGGTTTGCAGAGCGTGAGGTTGAGGAAGAAGACAGAGTTGGAGACAGGGTTAGTTTCGTAAATTGGATTTCTTTAAACAAACAAACAAAAATTAAAAAATACACAGGAAAGGATCGAACATGTGATCTCAGAGGCATTTAATGAACGACATGTACCACTAGACTATGACATACTTACAAGATTACCCTACGAAAACTATATATATATAATAAACACATCCGTAAAATATAAAAACTAGGCCCCGAGTACGCTTAATCCCCGAGTTTTCGATAAATCGCTAGGCCCGGGGCAGCCGCGCATACAGCGCCTAACGCAATTTCGAACAAGGATTTTATCTAATTTTGTAACATTTTCTATCTATTGTTAATAATTATTATTTCTATATTTTAATATGTTTAGTTGTCATTTTAGATTTCTTTAATTTATTTATATATATATATTTCATTTATTTTATTTTATTTCTTATGTTTTCATTTTTTATTGTCATTGTATCTCATTTTTATAATATTTTTTTCTAGTCTTAATAATTATTATTTATATTATTTGTTCTATGGTTCTTTCCTTTTAAATTTCAATTATTGTAAACTTTTTAATAATATTATCATTGATTTTATTTTATTTCTTATGTTCTTATATTTTTTATATTTTGTTTTTATTGTCATTGTATCTCAATTTATAATATTTTCTTTCTAGTCTTAATAATTATTATTTTATTATTTATATTATTTTGTTATATGGTTTTTTTCTTTTAAATTTCAATTATTATAAACTTTTTAAAAATTTTATTTTTACTTTTAGTCTTATAGTATGATATTTCACTTATAGTAAGATTTATTTATTTTTGTTTATTTATTGCATTAAAATTTAGAAGTTGTATTTAAAATTTATAATATTTATATATTTTTGAGATTCTAAATTAAATTTAAATTTAAATTTAGATTTATTTTTCAATTTTAACTAATTATATTTAAATTAAATGATTTTACATTAAATAGTATATCTATTTTTAGTTTAGTTGATAATGTGGAAACTTTTAATTTAAATTGACCAATCAAGGGGGGGCTGATTTGTCAGCTTGAGAGAACCCCTTTCTCTCATTATATATAGGATAATGGAAGCAATGCATCTCCTGGTGTTGACACATCAGCTTCATGAGTGCAGGAGAGGATGACACCTCATTTACTGAAAATGGCCAGACCAATCAAAACAAAACATTTTTCCACGTTAGACCTTACCTGTTCGAAAAAACACAACTAAAGAATTGAACAAAAACAATTTTATTCGACCAAAAACAAAATCATTCCGTTCATTTAACATAAACGATTTCTCTCTCTCTCTCTCTCTCTCTCTCTCTCTCTCTCTCTCTCTCTCTCTCTCTCTCTCTCTCTCTCTCTCTCTCTCTCTCTCTCACAGACGGCGTAGATGGCGATTCACCTACCGTCTCTTGCAGTGGCGATTTCACACATTTTCTCGCCGTTGATCTTAGCCATTGAGGGCTTACATACCTTCGACCAAAGAATCTTCTGTCTTTAAGCTTTGTTTCGATAACCTTTTCTTCTATCTCTTCATCTTCTGGGTATAGAGCTCTATCGAACCCTAGCGAAGCTTTCTCACCTGTTCTTACAACCTACAACTCTACGTATTCGGGAGGATTTGAGCTTCACCAACCACCGTGGAAAGGTAAACGATCTGACCCTCTTACCTAAGATCGTTTAAGATTCTTTTAGATTCGAGAATTCTAAGCTGGAACTCTTCGTGTTTCAGATGATTTGAAGGGAAACAACCACTTGCATGTCACTTAGATTCTTGTAAACGATCCGATCTTTTTCCTCTGATTCTAGCTTTTCCTTTCACAAACCTAAGATCTTTTTTTATTCTTTTAGATCCGAGAACCTTAAGCAGAAATTCTTCGTGTTCTGTAGGTTTTCAGCTTCACCAACCACCGTGGAAAGGTAAACGATCTAACCCTCTTTCCTTTTCCTTCTGATTTGACCTTTTCTCTTTAAAATACCTCATATCGTTTTAGATCCTTTTAGATCTGAGAATCCTGAGCTGCAGCTCTCCGTGTTCCAGAGGATTTGAGGGGAAACAACCACCGTCGATAAGGTGCACCGTGGGTGGACTTACGCCGCCGTGAATAAACAGTAACAGTTTTCGCAGATAGACTACGAAGAGGCAAGTAGTGTTATTGAACTTTCACTCTTTAGTTAGTGTTTCTCTCTTGGATAATACTTGATGAATGTTTCTGTGATTTATGCTTGCTCTATGGTAGTATGACCATCATTTCATGAAATACAAATATGAATTCTTTTTCTAATCCCTTTGAGAGGCAAGTAGTATTATTTACCCTTCACTCTTTCGTTACTTCTTACGTGTTCTAATCGATGTATATTAGTATATTAGGCTGGTTAGTGTTCCACTCTTCGCTTTTATTGATGAATGTTTGTGTGATTTATGCTTGCTCTATGATATTGTCACCAATTTTCCCTTAAATAAAAACTGCGAAGAGGCAAGTAGTGTTATTGAACTTTCACTCTTTAGTTAGTGTTTCTCTCTTGGATATTACTGATGAATGTTTCTGTGATTTATGCTTGTTGTATGGTAGTATGACCATCATTCCATGAAATACAATTATGAATTTTTTTTCTAATTTCTTCGAGAGGCAAGGAGTGTTATTTACCCTTCATTCTTTTGTTACTTCTCATGTGTTCTAATCGATGTAGATTAGTATATTTGGCTGGTTTGTGTTTCACTCTTCGCTGTAAATTAGTATAATTAGCTTTGGAATTGATTATTTGTATGCACCTGTTAAAATTGAACTATCTTCTGTTTTGTCATATTCCTGTTCATAATTGCCTTTTAAGATCTATGGATATTGCTACTTGCCCTCACTATCTTTTTGTCTAATATGTTTTGAGGGAGCTCTGAGACAATGTCGGAAGGACCCTGGTGTACGCGACATGAATGTGCAATCAAGAGCGTGGCAAGGATATATCAGTACTAAGGTACATTTTTTTTGCCTTCTGTCCTTTAAAAAAAAAAAATAGTATCAGATAACTAAAGCAACGGTGTTCTGTTTTTATTGTAGACCAAATTTCATCCCATTGGAATTAAAATATCTGAGCTAAGCGACTTTGTGGAGGGAGACACATTGACATTCAAATGAATCAGCTTATACAATAGATAGTATGATACGCTTTTAAAACTGTAAAACCTTGTACCCTGTGATTATAAACACAATCATCCTAAATCGAAGAGCTTTCTCTTTTGTTGGTTTAGGTGGGCATATGTTTTCTTTAGGTGAGGAGTAAACAGTTTTAAGCTCTCATGTCAAGTTTCCCATCGAATTAAAGGTACAACAAACCAGTAACTTTGTCTTTTAAGATGAATAGTTGGGTATTTTTTCTTTTATATTACTCACTTTGTCTTCTCAAAATTTTCCTGCCAGATCTAAGCTTTTTAATCAAAGTCTCCAAAACTCCTAAAGACATCTCCTTAATCGGGTCATCTGGATCACAAATGATGGTAAGCTACTTGCTAAACCCTAAACATACAATCGTAATCTTTTTTGGTTAATGTCTATAATGTTTTGTGCACAGTACCTCATATTAGAACCAAATACATAGATATTACTTAGAATCAGACTCTTAATGTGTTTATATTAGTTATAACTCAAAATAAATGTAGTGCATAAACTTTAAAATAGACTTAGATATTATTCATATAGTCTATAAAACGATAAATCTCTTTGTAGATGAAGCAGTCGTTGCACACTTCGTCAAATTCCACAACGCAACCATCACTAAGCTCCATATGAGCGAGCAAGATTTCATACTCATGTTACTGCCTCACACTCATCTCTAGAACAATTGAGCGACAGTTTTCCTGACATAGCCTAACTGCTTGAAAGCCTTGTTCTTTCCATAGTTTCTTGATGTAGTTGGAACCCTCCTTAAGTTGATTCTGATTGATTAGAACCATTCCATAGAGATACATAGCCTCAGGATGATTTGCTTCCGCAGCTAGCTTGAGCTTCCTTAAACCTGATATTGCTTCCTTAAGAAAATAAAACTCTATTAGACCACATAAAAAAATGGCATGCAAATTCCCATACTTGGCACACTCATAGAGAAAATCTTTTTTTCAGGAATTCTCTCCAAATGAAGGGGGAAAGTGTAGTTGAGGTTCAAACTCTTTAGGAGATTTGGGTATTTGGAGAGGTGATGGAATGTCTTGCATGTAAAGATGCATTCAACCAAATCAGAGTGGGACTCCTCTCATACTTTGCTCAAGAAGATAGCTAGGACATCATGGGAAAGGTCGGTAAGTTAAGAGAGTTCGCTGGTTTTTTCATGTTTTTTAATTTGTGGGTGATATTGAGAGATTGATTAAAACTAAACCAGATATTGTTTTTTATTTATAGATATGCCTAGCTTCTCTTAGGAAGTTTAAGTGTCGTTTTTTCATATAATGCAACTTTGGAAATAGTAAAATTGGGATTGCAAACTTGACCATCACATTCATACTGGTTTTTTCATATACATGAAATGCATTGACTCTCTCTAGCTTTCTCTGTCTCTTTGTCTCATGTCATGCGACTGTCAAAATATATACTTAAATTCTTTAGTAATACGAAGAGATAGGAATATTAGAGGGTTCATAATCTATTTCTGTGTATACTTAATTGTATTGACTTCACAAAAATATATGCAAATCATTTATGAGATCTGACACTATATATAGATATGATTTGTAAGATTACTCTACATACTCATTCGATTGAAATCAAAGTTGTGTTCCTCGCTTCTATCTTATTTGTGTTTCACTTTTTGTTAATATCTCATAATTGTTGATCCTTCATTGACTAACTGTTTCAAATTCTTGCATCTTGTACAGTCTGCGAAGATAATATGGCATCTAAGCATTTGGAAAAGGAGATTGGCACCAGAGATCCTCTTGTTGCTATACCGGCTACCAATGAAGAGACCACCACTAAGGTATTCCTATCTACTATACCAACAATACTAATCAATAATTGAAACCAAACGAAAAGAGTAAGCATTTGATACATATAATCATTTGGTTTTCGAATTCTAACTTGAAACATTTTTCATAACGAGCCCAAATCACAGGGACCGTCACCTGATGCTAACAAGAATAAATTGGCTGCTCTCCTTAATGTAAAGCTTACTCTCAATAAGCTTTAACCAGGGAAGAAAAAGAAAAGTGTACTCGTCCGTATTTTGCGGATGTGGGAAGCAAGAAATTTCAAACTGAATGGAGCTCTTATGAGTCTCGATCTGCTGCTTATAGATGAAAAGGTAATCTATAACTAATAACTTTAGTAGTCATTTAAAATTTTAAAGAACCTATATAGTATATTTACATAAGGGTGCAACTAAAACTTTACGCAGGAGACTTTGATTCAAGGTTTAATCTACTACAGAAGAATTCAAATGTTGAAAGAGCTTCTTAAGGAAGGGCAGATATATCTAATCAGTGATTTCAAAGTGATACCAAGCTATAGCCACTACAAGGTTACAGATCATCAGTTCCTTATGTGGTTTACAGACAGCACCCAGATCGTTGAAGTTGATGAGGTGGTTTGTTCTATAAGGCGGGAGAAATTCAGGATTCACAGCCACGCTGAGTTCCAGACTTTGCTGAGACAAACATACATTTACTAGGTAAGTATATCAAATTATTTTCTTTCAATACTATCTTCCTCAATGTTAATTGACTTACCATCTAATTATGTTACGTTTTTGTAGACGTCGTTGGGCAAATACTTTCTGTCAACAGTTCCAGCTTGGATGACACAACCTGTAAGCAGAAGATCGTGTTACTTCTTCTGCTTCAAGAGTAAGTTAGCAATTCTGATATTGTCATTACTACTATCTCACATTTTATAATATTCATTGCTAATTTATTAACATCTTCAATGTTACAGCAACTCAACAATACACCTAACGCTTTGGGGTGATCAGGCATCCGAGTTCCATCCACAATTCCATTAGGCTGACCGAGATTGCGCTGTGATAGTGGGGACATGTTTGAATCCAAAAATGTTTGGAGGTAATCAATAATTTAAAAATTGCTTGCAATCCTATATCTTTTTTTATTGTGCTTGACTGACTTTGAATACATATAGGAAAGCTGTATTTAAACTCAACTATGTCGACAAAGGTTTACATCAACTATGACTTGCAAGTTTTCAAAGAATTTATGAAAAGGTCCGTATTGACTATAGCATGATTTCAACTTTATTTCAATTATTTAAAAATGATAACTAACTTAAATATAACTAAGTAAAACATGTAGGATGGGCCTAGAAACAACCAGTACACCTACGAAGATAGTTGAGGAGGATACTATCAATCCCAATTTCGAGCTTCTTACTGTGCAAGAGATTCTCGACTACATTTCCAGTGGACTGAACAAGGAGAAGGAGGTGATTTGTCGTGCAAAGATAGTAGACATCAACGGACGTAACGGTTGGAACTACTTGTCATGCGCCACCTGCTCCAAATATTTTGGGCGTTCTGAGACAGCTATAATCTGCAACCATTGTAACTCAACCACCACCATTATAGTTGCAAGGTATTTTTCAAAAAAAAGATGGCACTCTTAAAATACTAATACATAATTGATTATTCCCCAAACAGCACCCTAACATGTGTATTAATGATCAGATTCTGGGTGGAGGTAATCGTTCAGAATGGTGATAGGACTTCTACTTTCTTCCTATTTGACTGATATGCTAAGAAGATTGCACACTCCACAATAGAAGAACTTACTCTCGCATCAATGGTAGTTACTATTACCATCTTCTATACCTCGCATAACTTACTCTTACGTTATAAAACATAACTCGAGATTGATTACAGCCGAAAAATGAAGGAGAGACAAGCTCTGGCCAGCAGGCGATACCAAGATGTCTTCTAGAAATGATCGGAAAGACATTTGCTTTCCAGGTGAAGATCACAAATTATAACTTTCAAATATATGTACAAACCTTCACGGTGACTAGGCTCATCCCACCATCGTTGTTTGACGGTTTGGTGGCGAAACCCAGAATCACATTTTCTAATATCCAACTATCAAACAGATTATTTTTTTATGTTGCATATTAACTTGATGGAACTCACACATGCTATACAGAACATCAAAACTAAGGATGGTGAAATTCTGCCTACTTTCCAGAAACAATGAGATGACAATGTACTTGAAACTAAGGATTCTATGGAGTCTGCAGATGAAGCTGAAAACCTTGCAGATCATAACAAGAGAGATGCTAAGAAGATGCGGCTCAACTGAGTATTTGGTGTTGATAGTCTTAGCAAGAATCATAATATTTAGTTGACCACAAATCTTAGAAACTAAGTGATATCGGTGTAGCTAAGACATTCGAGAGAAGCAACTGCCTCACGCAATGCTAAGGCCTCAGCTTCAAGGCTACTGGAGATGGGTCAACCGATGAAGAAGCGTGAAGGAGAAGATCCCCCTGTGAGGAATGAAGAGTCCAGGAAATCCCCGCCGGAGAGGAAGCATATTTCCAAGAAGCATCTGTACGATAGCAATACTTAGAAGAGTGATGAAGCGCCTCAGAAAATGAAGACGGGGAGTGGAGAGGGACTGATGTCGGTTGCACTTAATTGTGGGTAGAGCCGGATGAGGCTTCTGCCACAGTTTGTAGTTAGCCATGGCAGAGTGAAGACTATCAACAATGAGTCATCCCGAATGATCAAAGAGGAGGGCATTACGTGCCTTCCCAATCCTCCAGCCAAGAAAGGGAAATAAGCAATTCGGGTTTTGAGGGGAAGATTCTGACTGAAGGAGCGCAAGGAAAAGAGAGAGAGGTGATGGATTTGGATTAAGCTAAGAAACCGGGATAAGCACTGGAGAGAGCTCCCAAATCTCACGAGCAACACGACAGGAGAAGAGCAAATGGCTTACCGTCTCAGAGGATTCACCACAGAAGAGGCAGTCAGTGGGAACATGGATACATCGTTTATGTAAAGCGTCAACAACGGGAAGAGTGTTGTGTAAGATCCACCACCAAAAATGTTTCAAGTTAGGTGGTATATTGAGACGCCACAGAGACTTACAGAGTTGAGAACGAAGAGAAGCATCCGGATCGCGTGGCAATGTGGGATTGATTAGCTGATGGTACCCGGATTTCACAGTGTAATTTCTGCCCGAAGTATAGATCCAACATGGCTTGTCAGAGGTCGATGTAAGAGGGATCCTAATGCTCATGACGAGATGATGATATGAGGTATGGAGAAGGCTCTGGAGGGCTGTTGGATTCCATTGAGTAGAAGAGGGGGAAAGAAGGGCCGAGACTTGCAAATCAGGAGGAGAAGTAGAGGATAAGGGAAGAGCGTGGGGACGAGCTCCGAGCCAAGAATCTTGCCATATACAAACAGTCATGCCATCCCCAATGCACCAATGGGTGCCTTGCTTCAAGAGAAAAGTGCCCTGATAGATACTACGCCATGCATGGCTGAGACGTGAGCCGAGAGGAGCATCAAAGAGCGACGTTTTGCCATAATATTTGGCTTTAAAGACTTGAGCGAGAAGTGAAGTAGGTTGTGTAAGAAGACGCTAACTCTGCTTAGCAAGGAAGGCGATATTAAAGTGATGAAGGGCGATATATATATAAATGAATTAGTTAGGAAAAAACTTAAGTTTCATTTTTTAACCAAAAACAAAATCTCTTATAATAGCAGTACGGTTGACATGTGTATTAGTCATTGGCATGGTAGTGTCTGTCATGATGATTGTGTTTGCTTTTTTTTTTTTTAAATGATCAGTTTTTCCAAGAAAAAATAATTTTTTAACGACAATAATCTGATGCAAATGCTTGAAGGAGATACATAAATATATAAAAGATAAAACATCTCAATGTAACAAACTTTATCGTCTTCTAAAAACTAAGTTCGCCCTAATTTTCAATCGCTCTCTGACCCGACTTTCGAGAAACTCTCGTTTTCCGGTTTCCTCTCCGGCGGTCGGCGAACAACGCTTTTGCCACCGGGAGAGGCTAGGTGTTCTCCTATGCTTTCGTTTTGGCCTCCCTCTTCGTCTTCCTTTCCGCTCTTCTTCTGGATCTCCTTTCTAGTCCTCTCCCTCTTCTTCTCCGGTGTTTTCGCTATCTCTGGTGGCTCGCCTATGGCTGTAGATGTGTGGCTTCTTTCTCCGGCGTGGGCTCTGGCTCGTCTCTATTGAAGGGTCTCACTGGATGAGATTGGCCCTGCGTGGATCTGGTCCTGCTCTCTTCCCGTCGGTGTGTCGTTGCTGGAGGGTGGGGTGTCGTCGGCGGTTCTAGCAGAGATTTGTCGTCGGATCTATTGTTTTGAATTGGCGAGATATATTGGTTTGCAGATTCGGTCCTTGGCTAAGTGATGACGGTTTGGGGTGTGGTTTATGTATAGTCTGATTTAGCTTTGGTTTAGTACTAGTTATGTATGTGGTTGTAGGTTTGTGCATGTGCTTCTGCTATAATTTATCAGAATTGTTCTTTGAACTCTTTTGGCTGCTCTTTGTGAAGGGGTTTGGCTAGATGTGGATCTGTTAGGTTTGGTGGGAGTTTTTAGCCGGATTTGTTAGGTTTCTGGTGGTTTAGGTTTCTGGTGGTTTTGGTGTTCCTCTATTGGGCTGCTTGTGCTTTTGTTCTTATGCTTCTAGTGGTGGAGTCTTTGGGTGTAGAGAGTGTGCTTATCCTTCCTTTGTTTGCGACGGTATTGTTCCTGCAGCTTCTCGGCTTCTCGGTTTGGGTTCTCCGGTTTAATCGTCAGGATTTGGAGCTTCGGCTCTTCTCGCTTCTAGTCGTCAGTTGTCGGGTGGTAAAGAGTTTGGTCCCTCGACTTCCTCGGTATGTCTGCATACGGTGTCTCGTGGCTTCAACCAGGTTGCATAAATATAATGAGTTCCGTTGGATTAGTCCCAATAAAGTTTGGCTTTTGTTGCATCGCTCATCTCCTCTCTCGGCTCTTGAAGAATCTTTGTGCTAGAGTATCTCGTTTTAGGTTCTATTCGATTCTGGTGATGGTAGTTGTTTGTGCTTGGTCTTTCGTTACTAGTTTTGTTTTTTTGGCTCTAGGGATACTGTTTATCCGCTGGCTTTTGGTTCCGGTATCGATTTGTGATAGCCGCCTATAATCTTTTAAGTATGTATCCTATCTTATATCGTTTTTGGTAATCAATGAAATCCTTTTAGTGAAAAAAAAAACTTTATCGTTTTTTTCCTGTATAATAATTATGTTTGTGACATTTATGGTTATTAGTTTGCTATATATAATTTAAGTTTGACTAATGAGAAGGAAAAATGAAATTGGCTAGATTTTGTTAATAATAATTTTAAAAAATTCAGAAATTATATAAAAACTAATTATCTACAACCAAGTAATGGCTGAGAAAATATGACTATTTGTGGATCAATTGATGTAACAACTTTATAGAATGGATAAGAACTTAAGAATAAAGACAATGACACTATCAAAGTCATATAACTTGAGAGATGATCTTAAAACGTTTATACTGTAAATAAATTAATAAAGCTTAAACTTAAAACTAATATGCATTCGTATTTATTATCTTTTTCTTACAACAAAAAACAAAAGAACTTATCTATAATTTAATGATGGTGGCTCTGGTCCAACATGAAAGCTTCATTATTGCCTGAGACGTGTACTTAGTGCTAGTCTAACTGTTGTCAAATTCTTTATGCGAGATATATGCTTGATCTTGAAAGTTAAAAATTATCCCTTCTTTCGATCAAACTCTTCTATGTGTCCTATAAAGGCAAGCCATTATTCTGGTACCGACACAATCTTAACCAGATCTTAACAGTCTATTGCAAATGTAATATGAGATTGCTGTAAAATCTTTATACATTCCATGGTCCATATTAGTGCCTCAAATTCCACATGAAGTGGGGTCAGACTTTTTCTAACAATCCTTACACCCATCATAACATTTTTTCCGCCTTCGTAACAACTGTACCACCCCTAACCTATAAACATTGTCCCCTCTTTCCAAGAGCCATCCACGAAACACCATTGACCAGAGTAGACCAACTCGTTTCCAATGGGTCTTAACTGAATAGATTGTCACAAATCCTGTAATTGCAAGCATCTAAGCATCTTCCCATAAAGTTGATTCTGTCTCTGCCATTTTAATTGTATCCGGAAGACTCCTATTAATCTGGTTATAGACCATATCATTTCTGTTTTTTCAAATATACCATAAAATCCATGGATAACTTTCTTTATGTTTATCCGATGAAATTCTCCAAAAGAGATAATTCAAATTTGTGAATTTTTTTTTTGTCAACAACATATGATTCTACCGAATCTCAGCTAGCCAAGATGGTGAGACAGGATCTACATAAACAAAATAAGATGACTGGATCTGTGCACCACGTGCTAATTTTTCCGCCTTTGTGTTGTTTGCTCTTGGCGTGTGAGTGATAACGAACCTTGTGAAGAAACTCTTGCGACTCTCATACTCATCCAAATGTATCGTGAAAGCAGGCCATTCTGTGGGTGTAGACACTATCTTCATCAGCTCTGAACAGTCTGTTGCGAAAGTTACATCATGTTGATTCCATCTCTTCATACATTGCATTTCCCAAAAAAGTGCTTCGAATTCTGCGTGGAGAGATGTTAAGCTACACCTGATATTTCTTGCTCCCATCATGATATATCTCTCTCCTTCGTAGACGCTGTACCAGCCTTGTCCTGAAAACGTATACCCCTCCTTCCATGATCCATCCACAAAACACCAACGTCCTTGAATGTTCACCTGTGTTTGTATCGAATCAATACCGTTATTTTGCATCTGTGTACCTGTATTCACCAATGATACCGAAGCTTGTGCCTGTCCCCATGCAAGGGACTCACTTTCCGCTAGTCGTAAGATGTCACGTGGATCCCGATCGATATTAATATACAGTTTTTTTCATTTTGACTTTTCCATATGTACCAAATGATCCATGGGAAGTAAGTTTTATCGATATCTGATGACACCCGCCAGAACAGATAATCCATATTAGTGAATAACGAAGATAAAGGAAAACTTCCATGATTTGATGGGATAAGTGAAAGAGCCCAAGTTTGCAGAGCTGGTGGGCATTCGAACAGGACATGATTTATTGATTCTTCCTCTTCCCCACACTTGACGCATTAGGTGTCACATCTGATTTCCCGAGCTTTTATTTTTTTTGTAACCGATAAACATCCCGAAATCGCTTGCCAAATAAAGTGTTTAATTTTTGGTGGACATTTTAGTTTCCAACAATACTCTCGAAGTCGTTTTACATCAGGACTATAAACCACATTTATACATCCTTTATCTGGGTAGGTTCTCTCCAAAAAAGTAGCCTGATTTAACCGAATATTTTCCGCTTTTTGTAAAATGTCAACCGATAGTATCCGGTCTAGAATGCCTGCTAATTGGTAAACCAATAATCAGAGCCGCATCTTCTAGTTCGATAAGACTATGAATGATTTGTTCGTACCATAGATGATAAGTATGGTCGATCAACTGGCTCACTTTTAGTGAGGGGTCATAAGAAATTGTTTTACTTGTTGCTGGTCTCGGGCGGTGGCCTGGAATCCAAAATTCATTTCATACGGATATGGTATATCATGTTCCCCTTTTGATTAGTCCTTTGTTAACCATAGATCTAGCTGAAGTGATATTTCTCCATCCATAAGATGAAGAGTATGACTTGATTGGGTCTAACGGACCCCATTTCTATAATATCTACCATTAAAAACCTTTGCAAATAAGGAATCTGGGTTCTCTATCAATCTCCAGAGTTGTTTTCCCAGAAAAGCTGTATTAACATTCACCAGGTCCTGGAATCCTATTCCTCCATCACTTTTGTCTCGACATAATTTATCCCAAGATATCCAGTGCATCCCATTTTGATTGCCATTCGTAATCAACCAAAATTGTGTTGTGACACTGGTCAGTTTATTTGTTACCGTTTTTGGTAATCTAAAACATGACATTACATGATTAGGTAATGCCGTTGCCACCGATTTAATCAAGACTTCTTTCCATCCTCTTGTTATATATTTAATTGTCCATCCATTGACTCTATTATTGAGTCTGTCATGAAGGAAGCTAAATATCTTTGTTTTCGATCCCCCAAGACTCTCCGGTATTCCCAAATATGTTCCCATTCCTCCTTCAATTTTGATTCTTGTAATTGTCTTTATCTCCCCTCTGATCATGTTATTAACCTTGTGCCCAAACTGTATTGATGATTTATCAAAATTTATTTGCTGTCCTAATGCCGATTCGTAACCTTTTAAAATTTTAAGGATAGCATTACATTCCTCTGTATTTGCCTTACAGAAGAATAGACTGTCATCCGTGAATAATAAATGTGAAATCGAGGAGCTTGCTCTTGCCACTTTCAAGCCTGTCCAAACATTTTCTCGTTCCGCCTTTTTAATGTTTGCAACTAATGCTTCCGTACACAGAATAAAAAGATATGGTGATAAAGGGTCCCCTTGAGGAAGGCCCCTATTTGGCTTAATTAGCCCCCTCGGTTGTCCATTCAATAAGACTTTGTATTCCACTGATGTGATACAAGCCATCATAAGATTTATCCAATGGTCTCCGAAACCAAATCTCTGTAGTAATTTTTCAATAAAAATCCATTCCACTCTATCATATGCTTTGCTCATATCCGTTTTAATTGCCATAAATTTCTCTTTGCATGATGGGTTCGTCCGTAGTCCGTGAAACATCTCTTGTGCAAGTAAAATGTTGTCCAAAATCAGTCTCCCGGCCACGAAGGCTGACTGTGTTTCCGATATAAGTTTCGGTAGTAGAGGTTTTAGTCGTTGACATAGTACCTTTGATAGTAATTTGTATCCCACATTGCATAAACTAATGAGCCGAAGTTCCGTCATATGAGTTGGTCGTTCCGACTTTGGTATTAGGAAAATATTCGTAATGTTCAGCCGTGTATCAAAAACTCCAGTTTGTATAAACTCATTCACGAACCTAATAATATCATGTTTGATGATAGGCCAAGATTGTTGAAAAAACAAAGCTGTCATACCATCTGGTCCTGGCGTTTTCTCTGGATGCATCAAAAATAAAGCCTTACGTATTTCCTCTTCGGAAGCAACCTCTGTTAGTCTAATGTTCATTTTTATGTTATTAATTTTGGTACCTCAAGAAGAAAATCATCCATTTCCGATGGTTGTGATGATGTAAATAAATTCTGAAAATAATTCACTGCCACCTTTTCAACCTCCTCATCCTTTGTTATCCAAGCACCATTATCATTATGGAAGCCTATGATCCGATTTCTTGCCCTTCGTTGTTTTGTTAATGCCTGATAGAACTTTGTATTCCGATCACCCGATGTGTACCACAGGTTTCTGCTTTTCTGCTGCCAGTATAATTCCTCATACAGATAAGCTTCTTTTAATTTACGAGTTATCTCCAAAACCTCTTCATGCGACCTACTATTATCATTTTGTACTTCTTCTAATGCCTCTTTTAAAACATTTATTTTCTCCTTTCCATATGGTAAGTTGTTCTTTCTCCACTTCGATATTTCGTGCCGACAGTTCCTTATTTTAGATACAATGTTTGGTTGGTTTTCCTCTCCAGCTGGATGCCAACCACTTATAGTTGTATCCATTAAACCTTCTTGGCCAATCCACCTTTTATCAAATCTAAATTGGGATTTTTTCCGCTGGATCTTATCCTCTATAGTTGCGATGATAGGTCGATGATCCGACCCTATCATGTCCAAATATTTAATAAAAGATTGTGGAAATAAAGTGTGTCATTCCTCATTGGCTAATGCTCTATCTAGTCGACATCGTACATATATAATTACGATATATCCGGATTTGTTGGAATTTGGGAAAATGTCCAAACCTCTCTGGCCGGTGCATCCGGCCAGCTGATCAGTAAAGAGAAATCTGCAATCACGTTTTCTACAAAAACAGGACCAGAAATAAGGAACAGAGTCAAAGGGATGTTAGGCATAAATAAAGAAGGAGGGCAAGGCAAATACCTGGGCCTCCCAGAGCTTTTCACACGTAAAAACGAGATTTATTCAGCTCTCTAGTCGACCGCATCCGGAAAAGAGCTGCAAGTTGGGCGACAAAAAGGCTCTCTTCAGCTGGGAAATTAGTGTTGTTGAAATCAGTCCTTACCGCGATCCCATCCTATACCATGTCTTGCTTCCAATTACCAAAGAGCCTTTGTAAACGCATCCAATCAGCGCTAACAAGGTTCTGGTGGGATTCAAATCCAGAGTCAAAAGGAATATCATGGGTGGCTTGGACAATGCTAACTCATCCAAAGGACAGAGGCGGCTTGGGCTTGAGAGAAATACAGACCTTCAACGAAGCCCTCCTGGCTAAGCAGAGCTGGAGGATCTTACAATGCCCAACGAGTCTCATTGCACGGATGCTAAAGGCCAAGTACTGTCGGAATCGAGATTTCTTGGAAATAAAGCCTCGCGGATCATCCTCACACGGCTGGAGAAGCCTCTTATTGGGTCGGGACTTGATCATTAAGGGATTGGGAATATCCATTGGCGACGGAAGGAACACAAACATCTGGCGAGACCCTTGGACCTCCCCTATACTACCAGGAATCACCACAGGTCCACCACCACAACACGCTCAAGATTGGACAGTTATGGACTTAATGCTACCAGACAAGAAGGAGTGGGACTTAGCCAAAGTGCAATCAGTCTTCCCGGAGCTGTGGAAACATATTGCGTGCATCAAACCAAGCAAAACTGGGAGAGAGGATAGCTACACATGGATATACTCCACAGATGGAGAGTACTCCACAAGATCAGGTTATTACATTGGACTGGAAACAAAAACCATGATGGCGAAAGAAGACAGGTTTGAAAGATTCAAATGGAAGTCTGAAATCTGGAACATCAAAACAAGCTCTAAAAACCAAATGCTCATTTGGAGATCGGCACGAGAAACACTAGCAGTCGGAACCAACCTCATGAGACGGAAAGTTATTCCAACACCGGACTGCATACGATGCGGAGAACCTGAGTCAGAAATCCACCTCTTCTTCCACTGCCCATTCGCGAAGGAGGTATGGTCCAAAACTTCACTTTTCCAGGACCAGCAGCTTGATGATATAGTTGATGTGAGAGATGGGATAACAAAGGGCAACAAACTGAAGGAAAACAGACAGGAGAATGGTTTGGATGAGCCCTTGTTCCCGTGGATCCTAGCGTCCCTCTGGCACGCACGAAACCGAAAAGTGTTTGAAAACAAAACGGAAACAGCGGAGGTCACAATAAACACAGCAAAAAACAAGGCTAGAGAATGGAGTAAGGCGCAACTCACCCTAGACACACCGCAGATAACACACGACCACCTGAAACGGAGAAAACAACCACCACCTTTGAATATGAGAGAAGTCTTATGCTACACAGATGCTTCTTGGACAGGACAGGAGCGATGGACTGGATTGGGCTGGCATATGGAGGATGCAAGAGGATGCACTCTGCTTGACGGATCCAAGACTACTAACTTCATCACATCCCCGTTAGTTGCAGAGACGCTGGCTATCCGTGAAGCTCTGCTGGTGGCAAAAGAGATGCGGTTTACTCAGATCAGAATTGCATCGGACTCAAGCTTGGCAATCACGGGACTGAACAACAAAAAATTCGCAAAGGAAACCAAGATAATCTGTGAAGACATTCTCACTATTGCCCAATCTTTTCAGAATGTTCTCTTTGTCTCTATCCCAAGAACTTGCAATGGGATAGCGGACACACTAGCAAAAACAGCCGTAAGGTCGATGACCATAGGCCTATCTTCAGTTGTAACCTCTTAGTCTTTAATGAAAGTTTACTTTCCCGACCAAAAAAAAAAAAAAAAAGCTATACGGTATGGTTCCATGCTAGTGGATGATTACTTTCAAAACAAAGGCCACAAAGATAACAACGGTGGCTTACTCTGAATAATTTCAATTATTTTTCACAAATTTTTCTTCTTTTCTTCAATGTTTGAACAGTGTTTATATTTGTTTAACTTCTAACATTTTAGCGATGAGCTATCGTGGTTAAGTTTAATCTTAACGACATAGAATTAAATGGAAAAAATCGATTTGTAAAAACTGTTCACGTGTTTAGATGAGGGTTATAATATTCGTTTTTATTATTTTTGTTTCATTGTAATATCTCAAACGATTTCAAAATTTTAGGTGGAAGTTTCGATCTAACTTCCTAAATTTTATTAAGCTTTCCCAAAAAAGCGATAACCGTATCTCCCGCGTTTGCCAGTAAAAACGACCGTATGACTCAGAGAACCTTAATATAGTATTAAAGAAATTCCATAGAAACCACCAAATCATCTTCTGGTTATCCGTTGACTTGCAACTTATTTATCCAATAATCATCCGCCATGTGTTTCTTAGACATATGTAAAAAAAGAAATAGACAAGAAAGAGAAAAAGAGCCTTGTGCTCAAAGAAAGAAGACAAATTTTGAGATTTCTTTTTCCTTACGGTACCTTCCTCTTCAACTCGCGACCCATAACAAAATACGAAACAAGAAAATAACAAAAAGAACTAGAGAAAAGCCTCTTGATTTTCTCTTAACATATCGTTTTAAAGTTTGTAGACAGGTATTTTATTTTCTTTAAACTTATCTTGTCATTCCTTTGTTCTTAACGCAAAAATGTTTTTTTTTTTTGTTCTTATTTTTCTATATATATTCCTCTTACATTTGCAGAAACTCATAGCTCTTGGAAATCTATATGATTCATTTTCTTTGTTAATAGGGTTTTATCTCCTCCCATAACATGTAAGTTCACTTGAAAACAATTCACAACCTTATGTATAACATGCATAGAGAATTGTAAGAGAAAATAAGAAGAATCTCTTAAGAAATGATTTATGAAAAAGGTTTTTGATTGATTGATGTGCAAGTTAGGTATGCATCTGCAAGTTGAAGTTGACCTCACCAATGAAGGGTCTATTAAAAGGGTTGAGGTACATTGCTCGCATCTTCGGTGAGTTTATTTATGAATTTATTAATTCATGTCTTGGTATAGTCAACAAAATTTTAATATATCAAACCTTTTATAAAAATAAAAAATTCTACGTATAGTCACCAAGAAATCAGATTTTAAAAATGTGATAAAAATTGTTGCATGTAGAGGATGAGAAGGAGCCAGAGATGCAGATTGGACAACCGACCGACGTGAAACATGTTGCTCATATAGGATGGGAAGGGCCCTCTGCTACGACCCCAAGCTGGGTATAATATTATTCTAAAATACATATATAGATACTTTGGTCGTAGATGAACTCATATCTTTCATGGGAATCTGCAGATGCATGAGTATAAGTCTCCTATGGCTGAGGCAAAAGGAAGTTCCAACAAGAAGCCTGCGAGTTCCGGGGAGAGACAAAGGAACAAGGGGAGGCGTAAATCATCTACTGGCACAAACAACTCACCTGCAGAGTCTCCATCAAGGGTAGGAGGTTCAGCAAGGCCATCAAGACGCAGCACGGGTAAACAGAGAGAGCAGAGCACGGGTTCAGGATCAGAGTCAGGTTCAGGGTTAGACTTACCACAACAGAATGATCAGTCTGTGGGACAGAAACAATCGAAGCAGAAAAAGTCAAAAGGGACAACAAAAGGAGGACCGTCTAATGGACCTATCAAGTCGAAAGAAACAGATATATCGGTGAGAGCGGTTTATCCTTGTGTGGGTCTTGGAAGTTCTACAGGAAGATGAGAGATGAGAAAAAGGGAGAGTTTTTCTTCAAGTTTAGATTAGAGTGGTGGTTTTGCTTTTCTTCTCATAATCTACACACTTTTGTCTTTTCTCTCCCGTTTGTTGGAGATGTCTTTGCATAGCAAGACCAATGTTTTTATCAAGCGATTTACGCCAAGAGAGAGAGAGAGAGAGAGAAAACCATTTGATGATTATGAATCAGGGATGTGGAACATATATCTGCTTTTCTTAATGATTTCGGTCAGAAATATACTCTAGCAACCTTCTATTGTGTTCTTAGGATTCAAGGTTGTATTAATGTAACTATTATATTGGTTTAGACTAGTGTTAGGAAGCTCGCTAGCGATTTAACAGAATAAATATTTTTTAAAATCATGCGGATCAGAATTTTTTTTGTAATAATTTAATTTTTTAATATAAGTTTATCATAATATAACAATAGTAAAAGTTTTTATGTATTTATTTATTACTCAACACATAATTAGAAAAATTTATATGTTTTATTTTAAGATTCATAAAAATTGTTAACAAAGCTTCCTGTAGGGTTGTTATCAAATTTATTAGTACATAATCGTATAACACATTTTACTGTTTTTAAGGGATAGTAAAAATGTTGTTTTTAACTTTTAACAATCAACCAACCTCAATCTATACATATAAATAAAAAGTAATTTTTGGTGAAATCTGACATGTCAACATGAGAGGGCTCTAGATCAAGAAGATAACGATGACGTAAAATGGTGACATGACAATGTCAAAAATAACTTAAAGGTTTTGAGTTGAACTGATTCCTAGAAATGTCATCACGTCGATTTTTATTCAACTAATTAATTCATTTTCCTTTTAAAAAATCACAATATCTTTCTCAATATTTTATTAGTTCGAATCTGAAAAAATGTTCTATGGCATATAGCAATCTTTCGAGAGGAGTTTGTGAAATCTTATGTAAGGTGAGCTTGGTGGCCTAGAAACATAATCGTTTGCATATTCCATATTTTCAAGAACCTTTCTCTCTATTTTTGTTTTCTCATTGACTATGGCAGTCTCCTTTCGGATCATTAAAAATTTTATAAAATGATTTGTTATAATTTCTATTACTTTTTTCTTCTTATCGATTTTATATTGATTTTTTTTTAATTATGTTTTATTCGTTTGAGAGCATGAAAGAAGAAGCTATTATATGATCCTATAGGGTCACACACCTAAGCGAACTGGAAGCTACGACATGGGAATGATCATTGTGGCAATGATCATGTTATGTGTATTGAAATACACATAAGAATCGATATAATGGTGTTGTGTCGATCGACACAGCTTGTGTGTCGGTCGACACAGTTCGGATTTTCCGAACAGGCTTTTCGGGTTATGGCTTAATTGAGTCTGGCCCGTTAAGCACGTCTAGGTCGAATAAAAACGTGTTTAGTTCGACCTAAACAACAGAGCCGTCCATTTTTCTTGACAGAAACACTAGACACACCAGAACCTTTCGATCCCCATTGATCCGGCACTAGCATCCCGTTTCCAGCGAGCGTGCGTGTGTATCTGGTAGAGGCAAAGCGTTGCGTTGCTCCACTGATCTCGTTCACCATCTTCTTCCGCTGCCAAAGGTAAGAACGAGGTTGGTTCTAAATTTCAATATAACAAACCCTAGATCCATCGGGATCCAACAGTGGTATCAGAGCATGCTTAGGGTTTAGCTATTGAAACTGGTAATATAAAATCGAAACTTGATGTTGTTGATCTGTATATTGCTTGCTGAATCGTGTTTTCATAGAATAAATCTCGGATTTTGTCTCTGTTGAAAAACGATGAACTGTTGAAATCGCACTGTGTCGATCGACACAAAGCGTGTGTCGGTCGACACGCCGCGGCGCAAAATGTAAAATTTTAGGGTTTTGTCGCAGGGTGTCGATCGACACAAAGCGTGTGTCGGTCGACACAGAGCGAAAACTCGCGAATAAAATTTAGGGTTTATCGCACAGTATCGATCGACACAAAGCGTGTGTCGGTCGATACAAAGCGAAAATCCGTAAATAATTCTAGGGTTTCGATCTGAGATCGAGTACCCGTAATCGTGTTGCGTCGATCGATACACTGGGTGTGTCGGTCGACACAGGCAATGCGATCAGATAGATCGGTTCAATTGGATTGGACCGGTTATATAGCTCGGTTAATTTTATTAACCAAATTGATTCTGGTTTGGTCATATCGATCGACACACAGTGTGTGACGATCGACATGGACCATTAAACCGAACTGGTTCAATTGAATTGAATCGGTTAAGTAAATTCGATCCGGTTTGACCGGTTATCGAAGAACGGTTTAAACAGAGTTGCATCGATCGATGCCAATGGTTGGCGTCGATCGACACAACATCCGCAGACTTGTTGGTTTGACCACAAATTTGCATGAACCAGAATAATTTAATCCTAAAAGTATTAGATGAATCTAAACTTAATAAAACTAAATGTTTTAATTAAAAGTTATTATTTTGATATATTTATAGTGAATATAAATCAAGATAAGATTAGTTCTTTTCCTCAACTAAATATCAAGTGATCTTGATGTCTTGCCCGATCTTGTCTACTGTCAAAAACTCGTGATGTTGTTGGGTATCCTTGGAGTCCTTGGTATCCACAGCAGAATGAGTAAGGCAGGTGGTCAGTGACAGACTTGCAGTGCAACTGTCAGTGATCACAAGACAGATAAAAGATTGGTTATACTTGACTGGGCTGTCAGAAGTTCTGGGCCCAGAGACATCAGAGTGGATTGGACATAGTTTGTCTTATTCACGACCAAGAGTTGTACTGAGTACAATTAGCAATGATTTGCTTACCTAGATGACTAAAGCTTGAGTAACGGCGAGTCGCCCACTCGAATTTTAGTAATCTGAGGATCTTGGATCATTGTATTCATATGAGGAAACATAGTTTGAATACAATGGGAGTTTTCTTATTAGATAAGAATTCTCATTTCTTGTGCTTTATAACTAAAATCTACCTCTTGTTTGAATTACAGCTATGTCTGTCTCAAATCACATCAACACTTTCTCACTAAGATCCGTCCTTGAGAAGGACAAGCTAAATGGATCTAATTTCTTGGAATGGTATCGGAACCTGAGAATAGTTCTCAGGCAAGAGAACAAGGAATATGTCCTTGAAAGAATTCTCACCGAGAGGCCACGTTCCAATGCTCCGCAGACAGAAAAGAATGCTTGGGATAAGCATTCAGCGGATGTCAAAGATGTTAATTGTCTAATGCTGGTGACTATGAACTCTGAGCTGCAGAAGCAATATGAGAACGTGCTGTCACCCATTGAGATGATTAACAGCCTGAAAGCTTTGTTTCAGGAGCAAGCTCGCACAGAGAGATACCAGACGGTTAAATCTCTCATGGATTGCAAGCTGGCTAAGGACAGTCCAGTAAGTCCTCATGTCCTTAAAATGATGGGTTACATTGATAACCTGGGGAAACTGGACTGTGCCATTAGCCAGGAGCTGGCCACTGACATGATTCTGCAGTCATTGCCGTCGTGTTTTGATCAGTTCATTATGAACTACAACATGCAAAACATGACTAAGACATTGACTGAGTTGCACGGTATGCTGAAGACAGCAGAACCAAATCTCAAGAAGGCTACTCCCAGTGTCCTGATGGTACAAGGGAATAAGAGGTTTAAGAAACCTAAGAAGGGTAAGGGTAAGGCCCAGGTTGTCCAGACTGAAAGTCAGGACAAGCCCAAGCCGAAACCCAAATCCGGGCCTTCTCCTGAGGATAAGTGCAACTACTGCAAGCAGTTGGGGCATTGGAAGAAAGACTGCAAGAAGTTCATGGAAGATTACAAGAAGCTGAAGAAGACGTATGATGCGTCTGACTCAGGTATTTATGTTATCGAACTTGGTATTATATCTTCTCGTCCTACTTCGTGGGTATTGGATACCGGCTGCGGTGCTCATATTTGTACTGATGTGCAGGCACTAAGAAACAGTAGGACGCTGAAGAAAGGACAAGTAGAGCTACGAGTCGGGAATGGAGCTAAGGTTGCTGCACTGGCCGTAGGCACCTACGAGTTGTCTTTACCTTCGGGCATGGTTTTAATTTTGAATAATTGCTACTATGTACCTGCGATTAGCAGAAACATAATTTCAGTTTCCGTTTTGGATTTGGAAGGTTTTGATTTTGCTGTTAAGAATAAAGTTTGTTCTTTTAATCGTGATGGTAATTATTATGGTAGCGCCCCATTAAATAATGGGTTATATCTATTAAACCAAGAAATGCCTGTCTTTAACATAAATACAAAGAGGTTTAAGTCCAATGACGAAAACCCGACTTTCTTATGGCATTGTCGTTTGGGCCATATCAATGAGAAACGCATCCAGAGGCTCCATCGAAATGGGCTTCTGGGCTCATTTGATTTTGAATCATGTGAGAAATGCGAGTCTTGTTTGGTGGGCAAAATGGCTAGAGCCCCTTTCAACAAACCAAATGAAAGGGCCAGTGATTTATTGGGCCTTGTTCATACTGATCTATGTGGGCCAATGAGTACTGCTGCCAGAGGAAACTTTAAGTACTTCATTACCTTTACTGATGATTTCAGTAGGTATGGCTATGTCTATTTGATGAGACACAAGTCAGAATCCTTTGATAGATTCAAGGAATTCAAGAATGAAGTACAGAATCAACTTGGCAAGAGTATTAAGATTCTGCGATCGGATCGCGGAGGAGAATACTTGAGCCAAGAATTCAGCGACTATCTGAGCGAGTGTGGAATCGTTTCACAACTCACTCCTCCTGGTACACCCCAATGGAATGGAGTGTCGGAGAGGAGAAATCGAACTTTATTGGATATGGTTCGGTCTATGATGAGTCATTCTAATCTTCCACTATCCTTTTGGGGATATGCTCTAGAAACGTCTGCGTTTACACTGAATAAAGTGCCATCTAAATCAGTATAAAAGACACCACATGAACTGTGGACTGGGAACGTTCCTAGTCTGTCTTTCCTAAGGATTTGGGGTTGCGAGGCTTATGTCAAACGTTTAATCTCTGACAAACTTGCACCCAAATCAGATAAATGCTATTTCGTTGGTTATCCTAGGGAAACCAAGGCATACTACTTTTACAACCAATCTGAGAACAAAGTATTTGTTGCTCGGGACTGTTCTTTTCTTGAGAGGGAGTTTCTCTCTAAGAAAAACAGTGGGAGTAAAGTACATCTCGAAGAAATTCAAGATGCACAGGAGACTGCCCAACCTATTGAGGAAGAGCAGCAGTTGGATCCACAAAGTTCTGTGGAACCGGTGCCTGTGGAGCCTGAAGTTCGCAGATCCGGAAGGATCCGTCACGAACCCGAGAGATACTATGGATTTCTCGTAACCAATTCAAATGATCTGATGATCATTGAAGGTGACGAACCAGCGACCTTTGCGGAAGCAATGATGGGCCCGGACTCCGAAAAGTGGCTTGGAGCCTCTAAATCCGAAATGACATCCATGTCAGAGAACCAAGTATGGTCCTTGGTCGATTTACCTAGTGGTGTAAAAGCCATTGAGTGTAAATGGATCTTCAAGAAGAAGATTGACGTGGATGGCAATGTACAGATTTACAAAGCGAGATTGGTGGCTAAAGGTTTCAAACAAATTCATGGTATTGACTATGATGAAACCTATTCCCCAGTAGCTATGCTTAAATCTATTCGGATTCTTCTAGCGATTGCTGCTCATTATGATTATGAGATTTGGCAGATGGATGTCAAAACCGCATTCCTGAATGGTATTCTGGAAGAGGATGTGTACATGACACAGCCTGAAGGTTTTGTCGATCCTAAAAACGCTGGGAAGGTATGCAAGCTTCATAAATCCATTTATGGATTGAAGCAAGCATCACGGAGTTGGAATCTTCGTTTTGATGAAGCAGTAAAACAATTCGGTTTCATCAAGAACGAAGAAGAATCATGTGTATACAAGAAGACAAGTGGGAGCAAAATTGCATTTCTTGTACTGTATGTCGATGACATACTCCTCCTCGGTAATGACGTTCCGTTGCTTCAGTCTATTAAGACTTGGCTAGGAAGTTGTTTTTCCATGAAAGACATGGGAGAAGCCGCATACATTCTTGGAATCAGAATCTACAGAGATAGAACTAACAAGCTGATTGGATTGTGCCAAGACACTTATATTGATAAGGTGTTGCACAGATTCAGGATGCAAGATTCCAAGAAAGGCTTTATACCAATGTCTCATGGCATGAGTCTCAGCAAGAAGCAGTGTCCGGCGACACCTGCTGAGCGAGAACGCATGAATAGAATTCCTTATGCTTCTGCAATAGGATCTATCATGTATGCCATGCTCTGCACTCGTCCAGATGTAGCTTACGCGTTAAGCATGACGAGTAGATACCAATCTGATCCAGGTGAAGCTCACTGGACAGCTGTCAAGAATATTCTCAAATATTTGAGACATACTAAGGATAAGTTCCTTGTGTATGGAGATAGTGATGAACTTGTGGTGAATGGATTCACCGATGCGAGTTTTCAGACGGACAGAGACGATTTCCGATCACAGTCTGGATATGTCTTCTGTCTAAATGGCGGTGCGGTGATCTGGAAGAGCTCTAAGCAGAATACCGTAGCTGACTCCACAACGGAAGCTGAATATGTTGCTGCTTCAGAAGCGGCAAAGGAAGCTGTTTGGATCAAGAAGTTCATGACTGAACTAGGTGTGGTTCCTAGTATCTTGGAGCCAGTGGCATTGTTCTGCGATAACAATGGAGCTATTGCTCAGGCGAAAGAACCCAGGTCACACCAGAAGTCCAAACACGTTGAGAGAAAATATCATCTGATTCATGATATTGTCAATAGAGGTGATGTGAAGATCAGCCGAGTTCCGACAAATGAGAATGTCGCTGATCCTCTGACCAAGTCACTCCCAAGGCCTAAGCATGAGAGTCATTCGACTGCTGTAGGCATTAGAGATCTTAAGATGTAATCTTGATTCTAGTGGGAGCTTTGATTTTGTTTTAGTTATAATAAGACGCTATTGTAAACATTCTTTTAGAAGTGTTTAATGAAATTTGATTTCAGCATTATTTATTGTGATCTAAATAATGGTCCCAAAATAAGTTTATGACATATTATAGGTCATCAAGTTGAGAACTTGATCATGAAACCCTATAAGTTAATAAATTATTTTGTCCCTAGTCAATGTTGTTGAATCGGGACACTGACAACCGTTAGAGACTAGATTGTGAGGTGACTGTTGGCTAAGTTTCATGGAGCCAATGATATGATTATCGCATTCAGTCACATAGATATATGTCAGTGGACATATGATCGGACATGACCCGCTAATGAGAAGTCTACAAGATAGTAATATCTGTGTCATAAGAGGTTCTCATTACGACTATAGAGTATAGTCCTAAGACCTGAGTTCATCATGCTTTCTTGCATATGAATTGGTACATTTTGACTTTGTCAAACGTCGATCCGTAACTGGCGGCTATAACGACACTGTTCAAGTTTATCATGAAGTGTGCGTTGAAACAGGGATGGAACAAGATGGAATTTGTCCCTTCTGTATAACGGGAGATAAATATCTCAGGGCCTATCGAAGATTGAATACTGAGAAAATGTGTGGCCGCACTCAAACGAACTGTAGTTCAGTTGTTTGTAATGTTCAGTATGAGATCAGGAGTTCGATAAACACGATATTGGCTTAATAAGGATGACACAAATCTTGCCTTATGCCAAATCGAGATATAGAGACAAAAGGATTATAGGAATTGGTGATTCCAGTACAAGTGGGAGATTGTTGGGATAGTGTCCTGAAATCACACCTGTACTCACTCCTGTGATAGTTGTGTGTCGAGATCTGACATTCGTATAATACTGGGCGTTTGCAATGCTTTGCTAGAAGCCTCTTGCAATCTGTAGGTCGTGGACTTACTGCCAGTATTATATGATCCTATAGGGTCACACACCTAAGCGAACTGGAAGCTACGACATGGGAATGATCATTGTGGCAATGATCATGTTATGTGTATTGAAATACACATAAGAATCGATATAATGGTGTTGTGTCGATCGACACAGCTTGTGTGTCGGTCGACACAGTTCGGATTTTCCGAACATGCTTTTCGGGTTATGGCTTAATTGAGTCTGGCCCGTTAAGCACGTCTAGGTCGAATAAAAACGTGTTTAGTTCGACCTAAACAACAGAGCCGTCCAGTTTTCTTGACATAAACACTAGACACACCAGAACCTTTCGATCCCCATTGATCCGGCACTAGCATCCCGTTTCCAGCGAGCGTGCGTGTGTATCTGGTAGAGGCAAAGCGTTGCGTTGCTCCACTGATCTCGTTCACCATCTTCTTCCGCTGCCAAAGGTAAGAACGAGGTTGGTTCTAAATTTCAATATAACAAACCCTAGATCCATCGGGATCCAACAGAAGCTCGGTTATCACAAAGCTAAGGTTTAATGATGTGAGATGAACTAACAAACGTTTGATAATTTCTATAAAAAAAGAGTGTGAGTTTATAGTTGAAATCTATAAGTCGAATTGATGGTTGTTGCCAAGACGTTGTTAGTTCACATCATATGTCACAGTTGTCCTAATGAGCATATAGTCTGAATAAGTGTTGTCTATTACTATAGACATAGATTTGGTGGTAAACAATCTATTTGGTAAATACTCTTTCGTTACTCGTATAAGGTTTAGTCCTGATAGTCCCGATAAAGTGCGATAACTATGACTTTTGCCAATACGTCTGATTTGCCGAATAGTCCCTATATTCCAAAGAAAGTTTTGCAGATTGTTTCATACCAACTTGAAACGAATAGGTAATTATTTCTTATTATTAATATATAATAATAAAAAAATCTACGGCGGTTAAGTCCCAAACATATTTACTAAACCAAGAGTTGTCTTTTTATCTTTACACCTTTTGCTCATAACTTTTAGAATCTATAAAGGTTCTTTCCTTAGACGATTTATATTCTACTGTTTACCGAAAAGAACTTTCTTTCTAGATTTTTTCAAATAGCCAGCGAGAAAGATGGTTTTCGGATGATGCGGAAAGACATGTCTTGGTGATTCTTAGATGTTTCTTCATTAGACATGAAGCGGGCAAGCATTGAAATTGTGTGTGTGATTAGATGAAAATTATTGTATTGTATTGTGTATTAAATGTTGTGGTTTATGATTGATTCATATAGAAATTTCTGCATTCTATAAAAAGTTTATGAAGTTTATTCTTGGTTATATTAACTTAGGTTTTACTTGGTTTAAAGGAGTTGAAGAGCTTTCAACGATTGTTTATGATCAAACTAACAATCCTGACTTTGTTAAATTCCTCAACAGGTTGTGTTCATAAAACATTGAATTCATCTATAGATCTTGATTTTATACATCGAACAGTAATACATGTATTTATCTTTTTGTAGATTTCCAAATCCGGTTCATGAGCAATACCCTGGAAAAAAATCTTATGGAGCATTTCATCTTCTAACTTGCAATACCCACGTATTACTTTAAGCTCAAATTTTCGAAGACCATTGTAATGATTTCTAACCGTTTTGTTTCATTTTTAGTGTTATGCAAAGATAATGGTTAACTTCTAATTTAAAATTTGTAGTACAATATTGCAAGTTAAACAGTTTAATTATAATTTTGAGTTTAATCCATAAATAAGTTTGAAAAACTTATGAATATCTTAACAAATGACTGATATGTCAATATGTATATATATAATGAATAAATTGAAATAGTTAAAGAATATTTTACATTTTGAGTAAGTCTATTGTTAAACACAATATCCTAATTCAATCTAACAATATATATGTTTGTTAGCTTATTTATGAGATAATAATTGTAGTTTACAGATTTAACAATGAATTTATAAGGAAAATCTTAAATATCAGATTATTACCGTAAATTTTGTATAACTTTAATATCTTAACAAAAAAAACATCTATACATATAAATGTACATAATAAAATGTGAACAGTAATTTAGAATTCTATGTTTAAAATAGAAATGTTGTTCACAAAGTATGAAAATATTTTACATTCAGAAAAATATTTTGGTTGTACATATCCTAACTAAATATAACGATTGTATTTTACAAACTTAACCAATAATATATCATAAGAATATAAAATATATGACACTTTCCAGATATTTATAACTTTGACCTTAACAAAAAAACTGTTTATTCGACCCGTGATTCTCTTAAACCTACTTCTAACCTTATATATATACGGGAGATTTTTTATACAAGATTACTATTGAAACATTTTATACGATTTCTACATCAAAAATGTCGATTTTCAGCAAATGAAAAACAAAAGAGGTTACCAACAAATAAATTGACCCCGCTTCATTGGAGAAATACCAGACTAATGTGAAGATACTTAATTCATGGAGGGTGGTTTTTTCCAATGTTTTGAAAGCGATTGAGATGGTTTTAGTTGACTATGAGGTATTATTCTTAATTAGTAAAATCTGATTCTAAACATCAATAGTTTTTTGTAACGATTGAACATTTATATATGGTAACACATTTATATTCGTATATATGATATACTAACATTAGTTTTTAATACCTCGATAATCGGGTACAAGAATATATGAAACTCTCGATCAGGACATGATAACGAAATTTGGCCAAACGTGTTTGAAGATGAGGCAATTTGTATTGAAAGATATGGATGTGTCACATATTCAAATGAATATAAGACTAATCTCATGCCTTTTAAAATGACGTTTACAAATCAGATCAAAATCACATTATGTGAGGACTTTCCTGAAGAGGTGGAAGAGAAGTATTTTGTTGGTTTTGATGATATTCTTGCTGGCAATTTTGAGAAAAATGTCTTGATCGGTTTGTTATCTGTAACCTTCTGATTTGAAATAAAAGTTTTGTTTCTCTATTGATACATTATTTTTTTAACAATTGTTTGCAGACGTAATTGGTCAAATCGTTATTTTGTCATCGCTAGATAATGTCAAGAAACAAAATGGAATGAACACAAAAGATTAAACCTTGAGCTGAGAAACGATTCGTAAGTGTATATATATTATTTTTAGTTTAATTTTTATTCATAATTTTATTCATTGATTTTCAGAGATTTGCATTTAAAGTGTACACTGTGGGATGAATATCCTCAACAAGTGTTCAATTTTAATGAAAATAATGAAAGAGGTGAAATCATCTTTGTCATTAGACTTGCAAGCTGCAAATCTTATCAAGATCAATTTTTGTGGTTTAACATTTATATTGTCTCCTTATATTTATTTAATTTAAATCTAAATAATTTGATATACTAATCATATCTTTTTTTTAAACGAAGATGAATGGTCCATATCCAGTGGATTTAATTCAACCAAAGTTCTGCTAAATCCAAACATTTTTTACGTCAACAAGTTTCGTAAGATGTAAGAGTTTTATTTTTAAAATGTGTTAATATGAATAGATGTTTACGTTTCTAACTAAAAATGTTTTTCTAAAGGTTCCCATCGGATAATCTTATGATTATGAATAGTGAATCCCGTCAACTTTCACTTGGATCGAATACGACGTTGTATGATGAGTTTTTTGCCAAAAAGAACAAGAGACTTATAATATCTGATATTGTAGTTGATTACGAGGTAAGCAAACTTTTTCTAAGACTGCTTATTTGAAAAATCTGAAACCTTATGATTTATTGATTTGTCAATGCGTTCTAATCGATGAAGCATGAAAAGTGCATTACATGTGCCACCATTGAGTCAATTGATTTGAGTCAAAGTTGGTACTACTCTGCATGTGATGTATGCAACAAGAAAGTGTACGATGCAACAAGAAACTAGTTGAGTTTGATTGTCCAACATGTAATGAAATTGATACAAATGTTAATGCAAGGTATAATACAAACATTAAATTTTGTTAATTGATATGTATGTATAGACTTAATATTGACTATAAATATTATTTTTTCTCGAATCAAATTGTGTAGGTACTTTATTTTTCTTCAAGTTAAAAGACAATTCTGAAACATAAACTAAGTTTCTAATGCTTGATCGACCCGTTTAAAAACTTCTGCGTCTCACTGCAAATGTTATGGTTAAAGAATTTAATGAGGTATATGTGTACAAATTTTTTTTTTGCATATTATGTATCAGTTTGGTTTTATATGTATAGATAATCGTTTATTTGTTTTAAATGATGATTATAGTCTGAAGATTCAGCAGCTTTACCACAATGCCTTATCGATTTGATCGGTAAAAATGTTTTATTCAAAATCACACTATATGAAGACAATAGAAAGAATAAGAACCAATAGTTTGTTGTGATACATGGTTGGGCTGATCAAGAGAGGGTTAATCAGTTTTTGTCTGAAACGGATCAAGTATTAACTTGATTAATTGTTTATTTATATGATCTAATCTATAATTATTATTTATGTTATCTTTTGAGATTTTATATTTCTCAGTTCATGTTTGCAAACTCAACTGAGAATTCTGGATCTCATCCGGTTATACTCACTAATTCATCTGAAAGTTCAGAGCATTCACTTTCTAACTCGATTACCCCAGTGTCTAAGAAAATGGATGACGCAATCAAGAAAGAGGATGACAAGTATTCCAGTTCAAAAAAAAAATCGAGAGTGATTTTTGACGAGGAGGAGAATGAATGATAACCTTAACTTTTTGTTTGCATGCAATTCTTCTTTATAATTTTAATTGTTTTTCGTTGTTTTTTCCGAGAATTTATATGATGATCTGTTGGATTTCTTTAAATTAGTTTTTATTGAATTTTTAATCTAAACCATATTCTCTTACTGATATTATTTAAAATCTGATTTTGATTACATGTTTTGTTATATCTCTTACTGAATTCAGTTATTTTTTTATTCATTTTGCTTGATTTTTTATATGTGTATCCATTTTGTGGTAAATATAAAATTATTTTTAAATATATTAAGATTATACAAAATTTAAATTGACAAAGAGAAGCAAGACAAGATATGAACTCATTCTTCATGGCATGATCATTCAAATCCATTGCATCGCCCATTGGTCAATATCTCACCGCATCTTCTGAGTTGACAACAGTTGCAACATCTGAAAACCATAAAATATATAAATTATAATAACATTATAATTTATAGTTATTATTATTATTAACATATATTAAATTATGTATATTCATACCGTTAGTGTATTCGATTTTCCAAAACCTTAGTACACATTCGACTAGGTTTCCACCAAAAATATCTTAGTACTATAAAGTTTTGTTGCAACTTCCCCCAAAAACCAAGCAGTCTATCGTGTCTCCCCTGAAATTTTTCTTATATTAAAAATTACAAAAACAATAATAACATATTACGATGAAAATTAAATAGAGACAGATCTTACTTATCATCTGTGAGATCAAATGTGAAATAGGAGTGATCGTAGGTAACTCGGGTTGGGTCTTGCATGTGAAGATGGCCGATGTTTGATATTGTTCTTAAAAGATCTACATAGAGAAATATTGGGTTAAAAATCAGAAGTACTGTAATTTTTAATAATAACACTTAAGAAAGCTTACCAACATAACACTGATCACGGATCTCCATTTTCAAGATAGGATCGATCTCCGATAAATAAAAAAATATGAATCATTTTTATAATTTGTAACTTTAATCTCTGTTGAGTTATCAAACTCCAAACAGTAAGTGTGTTTGGTTGCCATGTATCTTTGTGTTTGAGCAAATACGTTAAAGAACTTTATAACAATCCAGTGGCCTTTGTGAACTTGACCTCTAAACTTATTGATCAGTTCCCGACCCCTAATTGTTGCTTGAATTTTGTTACTCTGTATATTATGAAGTAAAAAACAAGACAATTGTTTGTACATATTTTTTTAAGAGCTTCCAATTTCAACTTTAGAGAGAGGAAAAGTAAAATATGGTATTTGCAGATTGAATAACTGGTCATCGCGGAGTATGAGGTGGATTCGGTGACGTTACCTGATTTTCCTTCAGTTCATTTTTGAAGAATCTCAACATGTATTCTCCAGTTATCCCGCAATGTGTTGAGGGTGCTTACATTTGTGAAAGAGGTAATTGTTGGTTTTGTTGTGAAAATTTGTTTTTAAGAAAGTTTTACTTGCAAAGATAAACTAATGAAATTGAATATCTGTAAGAATAAACGAATGATAACAGTTGCTTTTTATAATGGCTTGATTGGAGTGTTTGGTAGAAGGCATTTAATTGACGATTTTAATCTTAATTTTTATTTTTGTCGGTAACCAGTTACATTGCATGCAGTTATGGGATAATGTGTTACTTATTAATTTTATTTGTACGACTGTACATATATTTATTAGACATATTTATGGAACTAATCGGAAATGTATTAATTTTAGGTTTTTATGGCATATTTGTTTTATGTAATATTAATTTATATGAATAATCGATACAACTTGCATGTGGTATCAGAAATTGTTTGAAATATTTTCACATTGTTATAAATAGGATTATAATTTAGTATTAGGCTTGTTATAATGGACATGTTGAAAAAATGTTTCAACAGTTGAAAGCCTCCAATGGAAAAGTTGAAAGTGATGTGGCGATGAGGTGGTTTAAAACGGGTTGAACAAAGAAAAAGTGGGGACCACCATGCCATATGTTCGATTTTGATGTGCTGCTTTGATTTTTTGGAGTTTTTAATTTCTTCCTAGTTATTTGAGATCAAATATTTCATTGTAAATATTTTTATAAATAACAAAATTTATTTTAAAATTCATAATTTTCAAAACTCTATAAATAGAGACTTGATTCATTAAATTTGGATACAAAATAAATAACGTCATTTAGAGTGTTGAATTTTATTAAACAAAATCATTGTAGAGTGCAAAATTGAATGAGTGTTGAATTATTAGGTAGAAGAGAGATAATATGATGTGGAGTGTTAAAAAGTAAAATTTAGGGTGTTGAAAAAAGTAACCAATGTACATAGTCATCTTCTTTTTTTTTTTTTGGTCAACACATAGTCCTATAATCTTAAGATAGATTAAATGTAAGTGATTGACATAAACCTACATTTCTATTTTTTATTAATATAGTTAATATATTAGATTGATATGTACCCACCGGATTAATTGATATGAAAATGTTATCTTAATTGACCTATCTAGATCTAATTTTTAATACATAGTAGTCCATTTTTATGATAGAGTTACATATGTAAATAATGATTGTTAGATATTCAATAATATGCATTACACATGCCGGACTTTTCCAACAAAATATATGTTAGACAAAATAAATTGTAGTACATAAATTTTTGTTAAACGGAATAAATTGTTAATATGTGGGATAAATCAGCAAAAGTAAAAGAATGATGATATGTTAAAAGATGATGTGTTAATTTAAGAAATCTAAATTTTAACTTTTCTTTATTTACCGTAAAATAAAATAAATACCCTATCATGACTTCCTAGAATTATGGTGAGTATTTATTACAAACCTAGGGCGATACGCAACGTTTCCGACTTTAACTTCCTTTGTCTTCTGTTTGTTCTCTCTTCGAAAATTTTTAAAAGAAAAACTATGGCCTAAAGGCAATACCAGTTCCTTTCATAGATCAACAAGTCAACTACCAAATGGACTTTGAGATTGAAGGTCCTTCGGTCTTGCATGTTTGAAGAAGTCTTAACCGGCAAAACCATCAAACCAGTTTTGGTGGATGAACATGCCTTTTAGTATTATAACTACACGTTTATATATTTGTATTTTAATAATAGTTACATAATATTTTTTCCTACGATGTATTAAGTTTTATGTATGATTCACTGTATAACAATAAGGTCAAAGGAAATAATGACAACTATGGGATGGTTTTGTTAAAATGTTCGAGTGGCTGTTGGAATCTGAAGGCCACTGGGTTCAATGGGATAACGTTCTTATCCATGATAGGCCAATGGTAGGCCGTTTGACAGATAGTTTATTCTCTTTATGTCAAATCAATCCGAGTATAATCTAGCGAATTTCATTCTCTAATGGCGAGCACTACTTAGACTTGAAGCTTATGCATGACATTTCAGACAGCACTATAACTAGCACTTATCCAAACGGTATATTTTATGGAAAAAGTTATAATATTGTTCTGGGATACTATTATTTATTAGAGTTGGTTATGGATTTTTTGATTTTTTTAGTTATAGATTTAATTGGTGTTGTTATTGGAATTGATGGTTTTGAACGAAATCCAGTGTTTCATACAAATGATCGGAAAACTTATTTCTGGAGGCGGCTTCAAGTAAAACTTTCAATTAACGGTTTGTAGTAAGTATAACTTCCATTTGTTTTGATGTATAATATTTTAAGAATATCTAAAAGCTTTTTGTACTTAATATTCTCAGAAACAATTCATTGGATTGTGTGGTGAATGACGATCTAGCTGTTAGGTTGGTGACGGCATGGGCCAAAAGTCCGACTTAGATATTGTTCTGCTTATTCCAATGTTTTAATATTGTTAATGACAGTGGTGGTATGAAGGATTTTCAAACTGTTTAAAAATTTGTTCCAGTTAGTGTAAAATGACAAATAATTAAAAGTACTTTTCGATTAGGGTTGGTACGATTGGAGGCTATTCAACGGGTTTATAAGATACGCTTTGAAGCATATGAAGTTGAAGAATTTCATTACTTAGTCCAGAGGTTTTTATAAAACACCTCCTAATTTGATTGTATAGATGTTTTTGTTTTCTTGGAAATCTTATGTTTTGATTGTTGATATGATTTTTTTCCTACAGGTACCCTAAGCCTCCTCTATATTAAGAGTTATATTAGACCAATTTATTTACATGTTCTTTAAGTATCTTAGTAACTTTGTTTATGTTTTGGTGAACAAATTGTTTATCTTGATGATTTTGAACATATTTCTATAATTTCTTTAGTAGATTTTTAGATTCCCAATGTCATAGGTGATCATCACCTACAATAATAGCCGCAATTTTCGATAATGTTAAACGATGTAATTGCAGAACCATAAAACATGATTTATAATTTTATAAATTAGCTTAACTCATTTACGATGTTAGAGTAACTTTTCGATAATTATTCATAGTGTGTACCTAAATATAAAGTACCATATATCATTTGAATTAAACGAAAATGTATTAATCAGTTAGATATAAAATCGATTATTTAAACTGAAAAATGTATATCCCGGATCACAACTATTAGATACGGTATTTATACATAACAAAATTGTTACAGATCTTTTATTAAGATCACATTTAAGAAATCAAAATAAGTAATATATACATTAATATATTGTCACTTTCCAATTTAATTAGATAATTTTAATACGGTAATTTTGCTCAAAACCCTATTATCCTCTATAATCCTTATATATACAATTGTAGAATACCCTAATGTGAATTTCATCAGCCCCATAAGAATAAAAAACAAACATAATTCTTCTCGATTTGGGAAAAAAATCATCCTTTCAAAAGGTTAACCCTACAATTTGTGTCACTAATGCCTAAATGAATTACATACGTTGTTGGGAAGCAAACCTATTTTTGATTTTGGCAGATGAATATGTAAGTTATTTCAACGTTATAAGATTAATTTATAAAAGTTATATTACTATTTTGGCATGTAATATATTATAAGGATTAAGTAAAAAAATTATAATATGTTATTGTTATCATTATATTAACTTTCGATTCAATATGTCTTTCTCAGGGGTGTAAGATGAAAGCTAAAATTGAATACCCGACCAAACTACAGTATGAAATGTAGGTCACCTAAAACATCAAATCATTCTGCCTTACAAAATTTTTGCTTCCACTTAAAGTTTTGTTCAAACATAAACTTTGATGACCCCGACTGATAGTTTAGCCAAGAGATTATTTTTTGAATTCACAAAATTTGAAGACATTCAATCAAAGGATAACACATACTTGATTGGTGAGCCATTCATAGCATTTTACAAATATATATTTGATACAATATGATTTGCTATTAAACTAATCTTTAATATCACATATATATAATGGCTTAATCAGAGGAGATGAAGATTTGGAAGTCATTCATAAACCTGGTCCAAATCCATTTAAGATTAAATTTTAACTTATTGATGAAATATATTTATTAATCTCTAAACATATAAGATACTCTTTTCTTATTTATCTATTTATTACACAATATTTTCATTTTTTTGTGCAGTAGCAATATCATTTCATGTTTTCTGTTTGGTAGCCATGCAAAGCAATTGTACAGGACAATCAAACATGGACCTGGCTCTATCCAATGTTGCGTTATACATTTCTGTAAGATTGACGGCATCCCAATTTCTTTTAACCTAATCTTTGTGATTATCATGTACTGCATGTTTTAGTAATTAGTAACTCAACACTAATTATATTTAATTATACTCTTTAACAATAGGGAAAAAGTTTGTCACGTCTGTCGACGAAATAACTGAAATGCTCATTGACAATGATATTCCTGACATTAAGAAGTGAGACTATTATATGTAAGTTTTAATTAAATCAGTCAAACATTATATAAATCATCAAGGTATTAATTTCTAACTAATTATTTTTCCGATCAATTGCAGGTGTAAGTGGCATCTCTAAAGAACTTAAAATGATTAATTAAGAGAATTATTGGAGAAGAGAATAATTTGTGAGAAATCGTCTGATATACCCTTATTGGCGAAATGGAAATCCTGGTTACCCCCTTTTAAGCTCCCATACCCCTTTTGATTTAATGAAAGGTATAAAGACGAACTTTTCCCTCCTGCTTTCTTGATTTTAAAAACAAAAATCAATAAAGCAAATTAAAAAAACAAACCGGACCACCGCCCGATCCGATCTCATCACCCGATCCTCGAGTAGCTCGCGAACCGGATTCGGGTTCGCGAACCCGCATGATTCAGGGAGCTCCGCCGCTGCCGTCGTCGACCACGTCATTCTCCATCGCCGTCGTCAGAATATAGATCCTTTGAGCTGTGTTGGGTTTGCTAATTGAGGTCTCACTGGATTTGATTCGTGTTTTACCATTGTTTTGGGTCGATTAAGACTCGGTTTACGATTGTTTTGGGTCGATTAGGGCTCGGTTTACCATTTTTTGGGTCGATTAGGACTCTAAATTCGTGTTTTACCATTGTTTTGGGTCGATTAGGACTCTAAATTCGTGTTTACCATTGGTTTGGGTCGATAAGTACTTGGTTTACCAGTGTTTTAGGTCGATGAGGACTTGGTTTACCATTGTTTTTGGTCGATTAGGACTCTAAATTCGTGTTTACCATTGTTTTGGACTCATTGGATTTGAATCGTAGTGCACTATATGTAAATTAAAACCCAAAACCGACCCGATTTGAATGTTCATGCGATAGTAGAATTATGTATAACTAGTAGAACTCGTATTACTGAAAATCATGAGTTATTGATTAAAATATGGTGGACAACTAGTGTTATTGAATGAGGTTTAGTTGTTGTTTCTGCAGGATATAATCAACAACAACTCGTCCAAGGATGTGAAACAAAAGACGGCCAAGATAAGGACTTCATGGTTGGTTTATGGAAGTTCTTATAGAGTTTTATTGTATCTTAACCTTTTGTTTTTGTATGACTTTGTCTCTAATTTGTAGACATGTATGTACTATTTATTTTGGTATAGGTTGTATAACTATTTTTCATATTTGATTGATGCTGGGTAATACTCGTATAAAAATTGTGAAATTTGTAAAATTATAATAACAAGTATCATTCTCACAAAATCTAAATTAATCAACATTTTAATGCATAAAACTACCAAATTTATAAGTTAGTTGAATTATATGTTAAGACTAAATGGACATATAATGAAAGAAACAACACTATATTGATCTTATACTTTTAAGATCACTTTGTAACTAAAAACCAAATAAGTAAGAATTTTCTTAAATGAATATTATAAACAAATTATTGTATACAACAGTCATAATTACATGTTAATCGATTTATATCAATTGTAAAACTACAAAAAGACAATTTTAGATTATGTAAAACTAAATAAACTAAAAACCATAAAAAGTAGAACTATTTGCATATTCCGTAAAACTAATATCTTAGGAAAAACTATGTGCAAATTTTTGGCGCCAAAAATTCCATTTTCTCTTTCTTCCGGTCCTATGTATTTGTCTCTCATATAAACTGATTTGACGTTTACGTTTCTCGAACTATTGTCAAATCACAGACGTTTAATGCAGGGGACAAACTAGCCGTCGATCTTCAAATCCAAGAAAGATAACCCCCACGCCATAATCATTACACCTCCGATTCTGGCGAATCGTCACGTCTCTGCGTCCACAAGACGCAACCCTAAAAATCCTGGGTCTCAAACATTCTTTCTATAAATACTGAGACGATGACCCCATAACCAACAAGCACAAAGAGAAGTTCGAAAAACAGAGAGAAGTTCAAAAAACAGAAAGAAGAACTCACCCATAACCATCAAACACAGAAAGCATGGCCAACAGGAGATCTATTGTCTCTCTGCAACAAATCCCGATCGAAGTCCTCACCAAGATCGTACAAAAAGCCGGCAAAGCTTCCTCCGCCGATTACTGCAACCTTAGAGCAACCTGCGAAATAATGAAAGAAGCCTCCAACAGTCCTGAAGTCCTCCATTCTCTCTATCTCTCACCTCTGGTGAAGAAGCCTCTCCGTGCGTTTCAACACTCGGCGCTTGTGGATAAATGCATAGAGCATGAGAACTGCACCGCATTTTTCGTTCAAGGTATTCTCACTTACTTCGAAGAGGGTGACGAGTAAAATGGAAGAGGGAGGGCGACAATGAGATTTTGGAAGCTGCTTACCTGTATGGTGTTCTACGCTTCCTCCACGGCGATCCTCTAAGGGGTGCCTTTGATGAAATGGCTTTCAGGTACTGGCGGGAAGATGAGGAATCACTATCCAGAAGAAGCAGGTTTATGTGCAATCGATGCGGGCCAGAAAGCCCCATAGATCTTGCCATGTTCTCGATATGGAAATGGACTGCCCCGACTACTTTATGTACAAACGGTGTTTGAAGTTCTTCTACATGAATCGAATTGTTGCACCTGATCTAAATTAATTTCTTTTCCCGTACTCTGTTTTTTGTTTTCAATTTCTCGGCTACATAGTACTCTTTTTTTTAAGAACATCTCATAAGTACTCTTTTTATATAAAATATCGTCTTTATAATCTCTAGAATGTTATGTCTCCACCATTTTCCATGAAAATCGAATTCGGAATCGAGAAGAACTAGAGTAGTTGTACCTAGTTTCACGAATAACCCAGAAATAAAGATAAAAAATAAATTTAAATTTTTAAAATGGGAAAGAAGAGTTTGAAATTCTGGATTAGATCTATAGGTTTGGGCGGGTGGGTAAAAACCAAGTATAAGTTGTAATTTTGTTTACTTACTTTGAGTTTTTGGTAACTTAATCTATATTTCGATTCAAAAAAAAAAATGTTAAAAGAAACTAAGTTATAACGGGGTCATTTTAGATTTTCCTTTTGGCAATAGGGGTATAGGAGACGATGACCCATAATTTGTGATGGTCATTTCGTTTTTTATATAATATTTGGATGTAATGACTATTTGATTTGATTTTTATCATTAAGTGTTTTTACAATTTACATTCATTATAAAAGTTATCTAATGAATACAACAAAATATCATGATGCCTTTACATTCATAATCGTCGAGGGCACTGAAGAAATGAACTAATAATATTTTATGTTCTTAATGTTGTTTTGGAAATAATACATAACAATCATTGTATAATGATATATGTATAGATATTCTAACGTATTACTTTGTTATAATACATATAAATATATGTAAACTAATAATGTAACATATAAATTTTGGAAAAATCAAATATTTAATATATAAAAATCTATATAAATGTTCTTTACCCATTAATATCGTCTAAAATATATGTGTAATTACTAAACGAGATTTAAATTCGGATACACTAATATTTACTAAAATTATTAATTTCCAAATTTCTCAACACGCTTTCCTCTATCAGATATTTTGTTATATATATATATATATTTGTAAACGAAAATATATTTTCTTATAGATGAAGAAATATTATATAATATATTAATATTCTACATTACTAACTTAGATCTAACTAATTGAAAAATCTATATATATATATATATATATAAGTTGTAATTTGAAAATCACAACTATGATATCATGGATTCAAAAATTCTGGATGTCCTTAATAACAGAGAATTAACAAATATTTCTGATTTACATTGTGTTTTGGATTAATGGCTAATCAAAGCTTGAATTCTTATGAAGTGGAAAAAGTTTATTTCCCCATCCGTTCCAACGATCAATCTCATAGTGGTAGACGAACGGGTTAGTGTTAAAATTTCGTTGGAAAATTCTATATTCAGTTCTTAAAATTCATCGCAAACTATATTTGTTTAACGTCTCTTTATTCTTATTAAATTTCTTCGAAGGGTTCTAAAATTCATGCAATAATTCCTAAGAAATTATATATGGAAACCATCTTGGACGAGAATTATTGTTGAGGACACTACAATAATCATTGAAATGTTTAAGGTTCGTTGTTATACGAGTTATCTTCGCGAAATCCCTCATCCTCGAGAAATTTTGTTTATAGAGGAAACATCGCTAAATAGTATTGACAGTGGGGTGGATAGTTTTTTCTTTCATTTCATCTCATTCACTAAAATTTTCATAGGCAAACACAAAATTAATACATGTCTTGGTAATGTTGTTTTCAATGTTTATTTTTACAAATGTTATTTTTTTATTAATTCGTACTGAATTATAAAATATTTTATATTTTTTGGGTTAGATGTCTTCGAAATATTTATTAATGTTGGCGTCCTGCAACGATAGTTCCTTAAGACAGGTTTCTCTTTGAAAAATATTCATTTTGATTTGATAGATAGCATGTTAGATACATAAGTGCTTATTTTATATGTTATAGAGTAGATACCATTTTGATAGTGTTATGCATATATTATTTTCTAATGTCTATATCATGACCTTGATTGCAGAGGTGGTATTTTACCTTGACTGATACTTATGCATGTGATTTTGCTACCGAATTTTCGATCAATTGGTCTAAGTTCAACCATGATTTTCCAGTAATGTGTGTCATACAATTTAGGCTTCTTAACTTGCATAAATGTAATTAATCGGTACATTATTACAACAATTATTTTAAAATAACAAATTATAGAACCTCCATAACTCTGTTTATATATTCCAAAATTTATGCATATGCGAGTACATATATGAACAAGCTCATTGATCCAGAATATTTATAGATCCTCAAGATGTCGATGTTCAAGAAATGAAGAGAGCAATTATTAACAAGAAAATTTAATGTTCTAAAATTTATTTTTCAAGATAGAATATTCTTTTCTATTGTTTAAATTATTGTCTAAGTAAGTTAGGCGGTTTGTTTAGAATATTCTTAGCTATTGTCCTTTGTTTTATTTATCCTCAAAAATTGATATTACTAGTCGGACTAAATAAATATTGTTAGCTATTGTCCTTCGTTTAGAATATTCTTAGCTATTGTCCTTAGTTTTATTTATCCTCAAAAATTGATATTACAAGTCGGACTAATTAAATATTCTAAACATAAAATAATTCTAAACCGAAACTTGACTTGTGATATCGGTTTCTTTCTACCAGACACCGAACCGCTTTCTCGACAGACGATTTGTAGTCTTTTCCCAGTCAGACGTCGATGAGATATGAAATCAACAGCGGAACCAAAGAAAACAGCGTTTTTGCGACTGGACCTTGCGACTATACTTGTAGTCGTAACATTTGGCCACTACTAGGGGACAATATAGCTACTATTTTGCGACAACAGATATATGGACGTGTATTAGTCGTTTATATATGACCAAAAAATATTGTCGCCAATTTAGTCGTCGATTTACAACTGATTAACGACCATTGTCGAGACCGGAATTAATAGTCGCAGGCTAGTCGGTGATATGGCGACTATTTTGTGTCTGATGTGTAGAGTCGTAGAACAATTTGCGAATTGGTCAGTACATGGGCGACTAATTCGCTACTTCAGTTATAGTAGTAACCAAGTCGTTTATTTGTTGCTATTGATACGACTAATATTCATCTCATTATTCGTGTCGCAAAGTAGTCAGGTATGGGTCGTATCATATAGTATTTTTGGATTTAGTAATAATAATATGAGATAGTTTGTTTATACGTGCTAATAGTCTTAATTGATTATCAAAGTTGGCATATATATTGAAAGAACATATATGTGGCTAGATCTATGTGTTTTTGTATGTATGAGCATAAAGTAAATAACACATAGAGTTTTTTATCGAGGTTCGGTTGCCCTACATCCCCGGGACCTAGTCCAGAACAAATCCACTAAAACAAGATGCAATTACAATTGCTATGATATCCAACACAACAGTGCCTATCATTCTTTTCTAGATGAATCACTATGGAAACGATATCTCTACAAAGAATATCACCTGGTAGCACCGGTGCAACACGATCTTTTCCTGGCTGCAGAATCCATAGTCAAACCACCAATAAGATCTACTAATCTTCTCTAGTGGGGTGACGCCACACACATGTGTGCATCTCACAATAAACCCTAGACGCGCGCCCATACAAGTCACCGTCTCTTGGTTTATATAGTAAAGGGTCAAAACCCTAAGCATCCTTAAGCCCATGTGATTTTTCCATCCTTTGGGCTTCTAAACTCACGTGGCTATGTTTCTTAAAACAAAGGAAACTCCACCAATAAGGAAATAATCATTTATTTCCGTTTTTCCGTTCTGAGCTACATCCTGAGCTACGTTCTGAGCTACATCATGAGCTACCATTTGTTGTACCACAAACTACCCCGGGAACTGCATTCATAACTGCCTCAAGCTCTGTGTCAGTTCTGCTTGTCCAAACTGCCACAGCAATAAGTCATCTCTATCTCAGCCTTTGTATCTCTTATCTCACATAGGAGATGTATCACGTCCTGCTCCAGTAGATGTATCACGTCCTGCTCTAGTAGATGTGTCACGTCATGTTCTGATACATTCTCAAGTCAGTCAGCATATACACTTACATTCTCCCCTTTGATGACTGAGCTGTAGAGCACAAGTATACAACTTTATATCAGAACACATGCGCTTGTGCCTCATCTTGCCAATGTCTTATGATGTCGTCCCAAGCTCATACTCTGATGATCTTCAAACTCCCCCTTAATCATACTATCTGATATCACCATAGCTCATAAGATCTAATATCTTCCTTCTCCCTCTTTTTAACTTAGGTTGATACTTAAGCAAATTATGCAGAAGAATACTACAAATATCTAAGCTCAAGATTACTCCCCTTGTAACCAAGCTTCAAATCATCAATCATCAAACAAACACACATATCTCATTGAGTCTTCATTCCATCTCCCCCTGCTTGAGTATATAACTAAGTTAAAAACTAATATATGTTCCATCAGATTTCTTGAGAATAGCTCAGAGGCAGTTGTCCCATCACCGGAATGGTACCACTTTCTCCAATACACGATCAAAGCCTTTGGTACGTATTGAACATCGACCAGAGCACACATTGCTTTCTACAGTCCGTCTTTACTTCACAAAATTTCCATGTTTCGTCCCAATCTACAAATGTGTTCTCTCGTGACCAAAAAATCAGTTCCATATGCTTAGAATGCTTCTGTCGATTCAGCAGATCAACACCAGCCTTGTTTGACAACTCAAATATAAATTCTCGTCATAATGGTCACAGCCTTTTCCATGAAGAGATGTCTCAGAAACTATTGAATAATTCTAAAAATAGCAGTTCCAATCTAGATCCCACCGTTGATTCCTAAAACAACAGTACCAGGAAGCTCGCTGCCAAGTTTCAGTCTGATCAGAACATTTTTGAGCCTCCAAACATTGCTATGAAGTTGATCTGACAATCTGTCTTTTTGTTCACAATGCTGCTACAACAGTTTTGAACTTGTAGACTCTAAGTGTTGCATCAATTCTCCAGGATTATCTTGTTTAAACAGCTGCATTTAAACTTGCCTTTGATTCTTCTTTTTCATAAACAGAAACCAACATACTTGCAGTATTTTTTCTTTGACACTCAAAATCCACAAGCCTTTTCTTGTGTTCTTCCTTTTCTTTGCAATCAACCTCACTGATTCTGACGATGAGAATCCTTTCATGATGAGCATATCAATAGAAGCATCATCTGCACAGTCCTCTGATCATCTTTCTAATTTCAACATTCTATGGAATGAAGGTCCACGAGAGTCTCTTCCTTATACTTTCTTTGTGCCTCTGGAACTTTTCATCTCAAAACCCAGAAGGGCTTCTTTCTCAACTCAATAGTACAAAAGCTTGTCATATCCTAGCCCTTTTCATTCCCTTGGGCTGACCTTTGATGCCAAAACCTTAACAGACATTCCCCAGTCACTAGACACTTTTACCTCTTAATTGATGACCAAGCTTTAACCACACAACTTCATTATTCTCTTCATCTCCAAGATTCTCTGTTTAACCATCAATAACAGAGCTGTGTGACGGCAATTTTGAATTGTGTTCCACTCTATAAGCCTCTTGTTATGATAGGAAACCAGAAATCAGACACAATCTGAACATGTCAAACAACTCCGGCGATCTCCCGTGATAAGAAGAACTTATCTCAATGATTGAATCTTGTCGTTCACACAACTCCCTTACTATGAAACTTACTGTAACCTGTTACTGACGCTTTGCTTGTTCTTAGTTTTGCTTGTCTTCTTCAAAACTCTTTTGAGACATCATACTTGTATGCTTTTAATGCTCTGTATTTGTTCTTGATCACCATAATCTGTCAACCTTATATGTGCTTGTGTTATCAAGGGGTATCTCTCCCATGATCAAATCTGAGATCTTCTTTCATGAGAAACTTCTCTTCGTTCTCTTTTCACAGACCTGAAAATTTCTGTTCTGCTATTATCCACATTTTTTCATTGCTTATAGGGTGTAGCCTACTGATCAGCATTATCATCAGAACAGAGCGTAGACATTTCTTTCCCAAAATCTGCAGTACTTAAGTGTCTTGCCAAGTTACCTCTCAGACTAGGCTCATTTTTTTCTTCCTCAACCACGAAATGTAACACAATCAATTTCCTCTAAGCAAATCTGTCTCGGAAACACACGAGTAAATCAACAAATAACCGTTGGAACCTTAAACCCACCGTTGGATATTCAGTTACCAGTACCATGAAGCTCTCCATAAAGTTTCGGTCAGATCAGACTATGTTTTAACTCCCAAATGTTGCCTTGAAAATGCTATCCCGGAACTGGTTTCTGAGTTTCTGAAAATCTGAATGATTCTGGGCCAACTTCTAAATAGAATTGCAACTAGAGCTAAACTCCTTCTAACAAGACGTCAACTTCTACACCTGCCATGCAGTGAGATCTTGCAATATACATCTTCTTAGTGATTCAACTCGTTCCAAACCGTCGGGAATAAATTACACAAACCATCATCCTGAAACTGTAATTTCTGAGTTTCAGACTTGGCACAAATAGCACAGTTTCTGCAGTTTATTAGCCAAGAAGCAATTGATTTAAATCCTCAATTTTACCACCAATGAAACATTGTTTTCTTCTATGGCTTCCTTGACATGAGCTCTAACAATAACCAATATTTATCTGCTCTTACACTCTCATATCAGACTGTGGTTGTATCTTCAAAAACTCCCAGTTGAACCTGCTTGCTTTCCATGTCTCTGAATTGTGTTATATCGCTGCACATGTAATTGTGAGAATTAACCAGAGGTATTTTTCACCAGACTTTCTGCAGACTCGAACAGCATCTCCGCAACCACTCGTCTTTGTCTTTCAGAGAATTCAATATTCAGCTCAAACATTCACTGAGCAACTTTCTTCTGCATCCATCGCATTATGGCTGTGAACTCTGCACTTCTTTAATAAGACCACTTCAACCAAAAGCAAGACTGATGCTTAATATTTCAAACTGGAAATCCAAAGATAATCAATGATCCAACATAACTCCTCCAAACCCACAGATTTCGACCACGGAAACAGAATGTATTCTCCAAAACTTTACCATGCCATCATCCACACTTCAGTGGTCTCTATAAACTCAGACTGGAGGCTTCTCCCCTGTAAAACACACAGTATCAACTTCCTCGACAGCTTCTATCAGCCTTCCTTCTTTTTCGTATATCTCAAGTTCTTTCAGCTTCTTGAGAATAACCCAAACTGAGCTCCAAAAGATAAGACTTTCAATACAACTTCACACACAAGGACATGTTAAGAGCTCCATAGGTCCATGGAACCACAAGTGAAACGCTTCATACCGACCAAAATCATGTTTCACTAACGACTCAGATTCCTTTTCATCATTGAGAAACGTCTTCGATGGTGAGCCAAAATCACTCGCAATTTTGATCATCCTTCGATTCGCAATGAGAATTTGTAACAACATCTCGTCTTGTTAGGGCTTCTTGAATCAACAATCTTACAGGTATGCTTCAAAGTAATTTTAATCCTTTTATGAGCTTCAGAAAATTCATCCTCGTAAAGAATCCTTTGTTCTCCACACATCATGTTTGTATCTCCAATGTGACTGATCTTCTTCTTTAAATATATTCCCCCTTTTTAAAAACTTAAACAACCTTGAATTTATCTTGGCCCAGAAGAATTATCACAAGCCTCTGCAGTTTAACGACGCTACTCTGCAGGTTTACGTCACCATCTCTGCTTCTTTTGACAATTTCTTCATATTCTTCAGTCGAACCAAGCTTCTACTTTCCGATGTCAAGGTTTGCTTGAATCAGCACCATCACTAATCGTCATATTTCTCCGTCTTCATCATCACTAATCGTAATCATTATCATCCCATAGAGTTGTTCTTCTTGTATAAATGATTCACAAAACTCTTCTTCTCCTTAGACCGTGGACCTGAGACTCTCCTCCTACTTATCAGTGTGTCACCAACACGCTACCATGTGAGATTCAACAACTTTCAAGCACCATATATATCTGACTTTCAACATGACATATAGCTTCCAGAAGAATCAAGAGCAATCATGACTTTCACGCTTGTTTCCTTTTATGTTCAGACCCAAGATAAGAACAAGTCATATTAGACCAAGACTGTGACAATTTGGTCAAGATCTGCATTCTGTAATTCTTCTTACTGTGATCAGACTTCTTCTTTCGCCTTGCTTTCTAATTCAGCTCCCTGAAACTCTGCTGTTTCCTGAACTGATTAGCGTGTCAGCTGATCTTTCTCTAAACCTGAACAAGCATCCTCACCATTGCTAGCACACCAGAAACACACATATGATCGCTTCCCTCTCAATCCTTCTTGCAAAAATATCTTCGGCTTTCCTCTTCTTTCACCATCTCTACACAAGTCGTCAATTGCTGCTGCTTTACAAATTGATTGGTGTCTTCCCACATGTCTCAAAAACACCAAAACCTCTTTGTTTCTAGCAAAACTCACAGACAAATATGCAAAATTGATTCAGACTCTCTGCTTCTTCTGAACAATCTGTTTCAGCTTTCAAGAACAAAAATCTACTCAGTACCCGAAGCCGCTTGTCCTCTTACTAACAATTCATTTGTACCCGTTGATACTTATTGCAGACGCAAACTTCTCGGTTCTCATTCGTCACCATCAGTATCATTGATTAACTCCAGCTCTCTTCTTACCAGCACAAAACAAAGTTATGGAACCACCTGGTTGAACTCTTCAACGCTTATCAATTTCTTTCCTCTCAATCAAAATTGACAGCCTTGTACTTTATCTCTGCTTCAAATCATATAACTTCGGAGTCTTCCAATTTTCATTTTGATATCAAAGACGAGTCGTGGACATCTCCACAATTTCAGATCGGCGCATCTCAGTTTCCAATAATTTCTCCTTTGGCGATAAAAGCATTCTTTGACAGTCCACTTCTACTTTGCTTTTTCCTAATCAGTATTCCCAGAAACACATGAACAACTATGTCCGCAGCCGTATTATCCTGCTTTTTGAAAACTATGTCTTCATATATGACTTCTGAAACCATATGATATCAACTTAACCGTATCTGAAGCTTTTACGGTAGACTCACACCACCTCCACATCGTTTCTCGAAGGGTTTTCTAGCAGTTCCTAATCCAATTAGGCAACCCTGGTCTGAATTTCAAGCCTAGGATCTAGGGTTCATGTAATTGAATCAATGGGATCTCAGAATTACCTGGTGATTAGCAGCGGAAGTATTAGCAGATAATCGAGATCACGAAGCGCCTCAAATGCTGCGCCTCTATTGGTATCCACACGCACACAAACTGAACAGCAGGGATGCTAGTGCCTATAGAGATCCAATCTCTTCAGAGGTTTCTACTCAAGTTCTGATGGCTGTGAATTAGGTTAGGGATCAGTTTAGGTCGACCATATACCTTATATATGTCGACTTAAACCATGACGGAATTTAACCAACGATTAACCGAATTAATCTGATTAATCCGCGAGTGCCTCGATCGTTGCACTATATGCATCGATCGATGCAGTCCCAGAACATTGATATCGAATGCATATCAAATATGCATTCACTAGATCATTACATTAATGATCAACCTCGTCTTTAACGTCCAGTTTGCTTAGGTGTGTGACCCTGTAAGATCACATAACACTAGCAATGAGTTCTAAACTCATTGATCATAAGTGGCTTCTAGCAAAGCATTATGACTACCTAGTATTATATGATTGTCTCATCTCGACAATACAACTATCACTTAGAGCAAGTACAATAGATTTCAGGACATTCCCAACAATCTCCCACTTGTACTGGAATCATCTATTCCCATAATCCCTTCGTCACTATATCTCGATCTGGCATAAGGCAAGATCTGTGTCACCCTTATTTAGCCAAGATCATGTTCATCGAACTCCGATTTATACTGACAAGACAAACGACTGACAATCACCTCGTTTGAGTGTGGCCACACATTTCTCAGTATCAAATCTTCGATGGGCCCTGAGATATTTATCTCCTGTTATATAGGAGGGACAAATCCCATCTTGTTCCATCCCTGTCTCTTCACACGCTTCATGATACGCCCAATCAATGCCTTTATAGTCACCAGTTACGGCTGACGTTTGACAAAGTTAAAGCGGACCAATTCACATGTAAGAAAACATTATGAACTCAGGTCTAAGGACTATACTCTATAGTCGTAATGAAAACTCTCATGACACTTATATAACTATCCCGTAGAGTTCTCATCAGTGGGTCATGTCCGATCCTGTGTTCTCCAACACATATCTATGTGATTGACTTTAATACTCTTATTAATGACTCCATGAAACTTAGTCATCAGTCACCTCACATACTAGTCTCACGCGGTTGTTAATGTCCCACTTTAACAACCTCGACCAGGGACCAATATAATTTATGTCATTTATTATCTATAGGGTTTCATGATCAAGTCACATACTTGATGACCTATAAAATGTCATAAATTACTTTGGGACTATTATTTAATAACCATTATTAAATAATACAGATGTCAGATTTCAATAACATAATCAAATTATGTTTATACGAACATCATATCATAACTAAAATTAATAACAATGACTCCCACTAAAATTAAGATCACATCTTAAGACATCTAATGTCTTTAGCAGTAGTCTGACCCTTATTTGCTCTTGCTCAGCGTGTGTCGAAAGACACTGCGTCTTGCTAAGAGCAATACCAAGAGTCATTTGCACGAAGCCCTTCTTGGAATCCTGCATATTGGACATGTGCAAGGCCTTATCACTATAAGTATCTTGACACAATCCAATTAGCTTATCCAATCTATCTCTATAGATTCTTATTCCAAGAATGTATACGTTTTCTCCCATAATTTTATCGAAAAACAACTTTCGAATCAAGTCTTGACAGACTGAAACAATGGAACTTCATTTCCGAGAAGTGGTATGTTATCAACATACAATACCAGAAATGCAACTGCGCTCCCACTAGTCATCTTGTAAACATTCGGTTCCTCTTCATTTCTGATAAAATCAAACCTTTTGATTTCTTCATCAAAACGAAGATTCCAACTCCGAGTTGCTTGCTTCAATCCATAAATGGATCGATGAAGCTTGCATATCTTCCTATTCAGATTATGTCATGTACACATTCTTTTCCAGAATTCCATTAAGGAAAACTGTTTTCACATCCATCTGCCAGATCTCATAACCATTATGAGTGGCGGTTGCTAGGAGAATCCGAATGGACATAAGCATGGTGTTTGGGAATAGGTTTCTTCATAGTCAATACCATGAATTTGCTTGAAACCTTTTGCCACCAACCTAGCTTTGTATATCTTAATATAACCATTTTCGGATTCAGCGGCTTTCAGCCATTTTCGGAGTCAAGGCCCATCATTGCTTCTTTAAAATTTACAGGCCCGTCACTTTCAATGATCAGTAGATCACGGCAATTGGTTACGAGAAATCCATATTTCTCGGGTTCGTGACGGATCCTTTCGGATCTGCGAGCTCAGTTTTCTGCAAGAGTCGCGCACACATATCTCATATGTATACTTTTACCACGACCTAATTAACCAAGATTTAAACCGTAGTTAATTAAGTCATAAACCAAAATCAATATTTGGTTCGCGACCTGTGTCGATCGATGCAACTTTTGTGTCGATCGACACTTCTTCAGAAACTCGCCTTTTGAATGTATATCGAATATACATTCACTAGATCCTTGCAAACCTTAGGCATCACATGTACAGGTTCTACAATTCCTTGTAGATCCAACCGCTGCTCTTCCTCATCATGTTGAGCAGTCTCCTGTGATTTTCGAATTTCTTCGAGTTGTACTTTTACTCCCACTGTTCTTCTTGGAAAGAAAGTCTTTCTCAAGAAAACATAGTTCCGAGCAACAAACAATTTGTTCTCGAACTAGTCGTAAAAGTAACATGCATTGGTTTTGTTAGGACAACCAATGAAGTAGCACTCATCAGATTTGGGTGTGAGCTTATCAGAGATTAGACGTTTTATATAAGTCTCGCAACTCCAAATCTCCATGATGGATAAATCAGAAACATTTCCATTCCACATCTCATGTGGTATCTTTGTAACTGATTTTGATGGAACTCTATTTAAAGTAAACTCAGACATTTCTAGAGCGTATTCTTAGAAGGATAATGGAAGATCTAAGTGACTCATCATTGATCGAACCATATCTAATAAAGTCCGATACAAGAGGAGTGAATTGTAAAACACTTTCACAATCTCTCAGATGATCACTAAATTCTTGACATAAGCATTCACCTCCATGATCTCATCGTAGAGGTTTAATACCTTTGCCAAATTGATTTTGTACTTCTTTTTGGAACTCTTTGAACTTTTCAAAGATTCTGACTTATGCCTTATAAATAAGGCATAACCGTACCTTCTGAAAATATCAGTAAAGGTAATGAAGTACCGAAAATTTCCTCTAGCATTTGCGCTTATCGGGCCATGTACATCCGTATGTATAATGCCCAATAATCCTCTGGCCCTTTCATTTTATCCGTTCGTTCGCAACCTGTATCGATCGTTGCATACATGCATCGATCGACACTACCTTTGTTGAAAGGGGCCTCTGTCGTTTTTCCAATAAACAAGATTCACTTTACTCATTTTGATTCATAATCAGATGAGCCCAAAAGCCCATCACTATGGAGCTTCTGAATTTGTTTCTCATTTATGTGGCCCAAAACGACAATGCTAGAGAGAAGTTTGATTCGTATCATTTGACTTGAATCTCTTGGTATTAATGTTATAGTCAGGCACACTCTGGTTTAGAACATAAAGTCCATTCTCTAATGGATTGCTACTATAAAATATATCACTGTAATCAAATGAATAACACTTATTCTTAATTTGAAAACTGATATCCTTCCATATCCAAACAAGGAATATAAATAATCTTTCTGCTCATAGCAGGTACATAGTAGCAGTTTTAAGTTCAAAATATGCCATAAAAGAAAACAAATGAAATACTCCTACGGCTAATGCAGCAACTCTTGCTCCATTCCTACGCGTAGATCCACTTGCCCTTTCTCCATAGTCCTACTTCTGCTTAGGCCCTGCACATTTTCACAAAATATGAGTACCGCAGATGGTATCAAATACCCAATAAGTAGAACTATAAGAAGTAACATTTACTTCTAAAACATAAATACCTGAAGAAGAAGTCTCGTACGTCTTCTTCAGCTTCTCATAATCTTCCAAGAATTTATTGCAGTTTCTTTTCAAATGCCCATAACCATTACAATAATGGCACTTAACATCTTCAGAAGGACTGGTTTTAACCTTAGGAGCATGGCCAGACTCGCTTGGATTCACAATCAAGCTCGTCTTGCCATCACCTTTGTTCTTACCAAGTTTCTTAAACTTCTTACCCTTTTGTACCATAAGGACATCTGGGGTGTCCTTCTTGATGTTAGGTTCAGCAGTCTTAAGCATCCCATGCAATTCAGTCAACGTCTTCGTCAAGTTGTTCATGTTATAGTTCATAACAAATTGATCATAGCTTGACGGCAGTGACTGTAAAATGATGTCAGTAGCCAACTCTTGGCTAATGGGACAATCCAGTTTCCCCAGGTTATCAATATAACCCATCATCTTAATGACATGAGGACTAACTTGTTCGCCCTTTGGTAGCTTGCACTCAATCAGAGACCTTACCGTTTGGTATCTCTGAGTTCGTGCCTGCTCCTGAAACATACTTTTCAGGCCAGTGATCATCTCTTTTGGCGACTCCACGTACTCATACTGCTTCTGCAATTCCGAGTTCATGGTAGCCAACATGAGACAACTCACATCCACCGCATCATTAGAATGCTTATCCCAAGCATCCTTATCTGACTGCCAGGCATTGGCTCGGTACTTCTTGGGGAGAACTTTCTCAAGGACATAGTCCTTTTTCTCCTGTTTGAGAACAATTCTCAAGTTCCGATACCATTCAAGAAAGTTTGATCCATTTAACTTGTCCTTCTCAAGGACGGATCGCAGGGAGAAATTGTTACGAAGGTTTGTGCTAGACATAGCTGGAAAAACAAGGAAGGTTTAGTTATGATGTTCAAGAAATGAGAAGTCTTAACAACTAAGAAAACTCGCATTATATTCAAACAATGTTTCCTCAGATGAATATAATGATCCAAGACCCTTACATCACTAAACTTGAGTGAGCCACTGGCTATCACCCAAATTTTAGCTATCTAGGTAAGCAACAACTTGCTAGTTATATCCAATACAACTCTTGGTTGTGGATTGACATCTTATGTCCAATCCACCTGATGTCTCTGGGCCCAAAACGATTTTGATGGCCCATTCAAGTAAACCAATCTCTTTAGCCATGTAATTATCGATGTCTTGCACTGCAAATCCATCAACACGATTACATCTGTCTTACTCATGTAATTGTGAACATCTTGCACTGCAAGTCTATCACACAATTAAATGGGTCTTGACAGTTGACAAGATTGGAAAGACATCAAGTATCACTTGATATTTGATTGAGGAACGGAATCATTTAAAACGTTCAGTTTTATTATGTTTTAATTCTTATAATTAATTGATTTATATTGCTTTGGTTCTGTGATTTCAGGTTCCATAACCTAATCATCGATTCTGATGTCGACCGACACTACTATAGTGTTTACTGACACAGAATAACCAAAAGTAATCCGCGATAACCGATCAATCCAATTGATCCGGTTTTGAATATCGGTCAGTGTCGATCGATGCTACATTAGCATCGATCGATACCAACCCGATCAAACCAATCGCAATTAAACCATTCACAGTTTTTCAACCATCATTAACCAAGCTCGATAACCGGTCCAATCCAATTGAACCGATTCATCAATCTCGCGAGGTTTGTGTCGATCGATGCAACGCTTGTGTCGATCGACACTAGGCGAAAACTAAGGTTTATTCGGGTTTTCGCCCTGCATCGATCGATGTCGGATTGGCATCGATCGACACCATGCGAAAAACCCTAAATTTTATTCGGGTTTTCGCCCTGTGTCGATCGATGCCGGATTGGCAACGATCGACACTATGCGAAAAACCCTAAGACGTTTTCGAACAAACCCTAAACTAAGTTTTTCATGAAAACGAATTTTAGCAAGTTTGTATCAACCATACAGAGATCCATATTCAACCAATCTAATCAACATGCTACAGATTCAATGGAACCCTAAAGCTCTGATACCACTGAAGGAATTTCTAGCAGTTCCTAATCCAATTAGGCAACCCTGGTCTGAATTCCAAGCCTAGGATCTAGGGTTCATGTAATTGAATCAATGGGATCTCAGAATTACCTGGTGATTAGCAGCGGAAGTATTAGCAGATAATCGAGATCACGAAGCGCCTCAAATGCTGCGCCTCTACTGGTATCCACACGCACACAAACTGAACAGCAAGGATGCTAGTGCCTATAGAGATCCAATCTCTTCAGAGGTTTCTACTCAAGTTATGGTGGCTATGAATTAGGTTAGGGATCAGTTTAGGTCGACCATATACCTTATATATGTCGACTTAAACCATGACGGAATTTAACCAACGATTAACCGAATTAATCTGATTAATCCGCGAGTGCATCGATCGTTGCACTATATGCATCGATCGATGCAGTCCCAGAACATTGATATCGAATGCATATCAAATATGCATTCACTAGATCATTACATTAATGATCAACCTCGTCTTTAACGTCCAGTTTGCTTAGGTGTGTGACCCTGTAGGATCACATAACACTAGCAATGAGTTCTAAACTCATTGATCATAAGTGGCTTCTAGAAAAGCATTATGACTACCTAGTATTATATGATTGTCTCATCTCGACAATACAACTATCACTTAGAGCAAGTACAATAGATTTCAGGACATTCCCAACAATATGACTTCTGAAACCATATGATATCAACTTAACCGTATCTGAAGCTTTTACGGTAGACTCACACCACCTCCACATCGTTTCTCGAAGGATTTCTCAGCACATCCCTTTCTTCTCTGAACATGATTCTTTGAATCTATACCCATGCAGTTTCCGGTGATATGTTGTAACCGCTTACAAGAAAGTCTTTACCAAGCCTTAACTCGTAACTCAGCACATAAGCTCGTCGTCTTCTTTTGTTGCAAAGCTTTTCACAGTCACAAGGACAACACGTGATACGAGACTTTTGAAGACACACACCGATGAATCTCTTCTCTTTCCTAACTCAGGGGTTTCCTTCAACTCTTGACTTCTCAATCTGAGCAAAAGATTTCTCTGTACAGTGCATACTCCTTGAAAACTTAATTCTTTCAAAAAACAAATTCGCGTTGCTCTTCTTTCAGCCTCTCTCAAACTTCCCAGCTCTGTTAGAATTTGTACTAACTGAGAACCGTTATGATCCATTTTCTGATCAAACAAACACGTTAATAGCTCTCACCACCATTCATTTCTCTTCAGCTTGAGAGTAACTTCGTACATAAATTTTCGTTTCTTGGTGTCATATTTAATTCAACTCTTCTATGCTGATTGAACCCAAGACGGTTTATATCTTGTTTTCGTCGACTACAGAGGCTGAGTCCTAGCACTACACCATCGAAAGTTTTTCAGTGGTCATCGATTTCTCTTTTCAAAATTAAAGCTGTCAACCCCAATTCGATTGATTTTGAGAAATCCAGAAACAGAATCGCGAACAGCAATCTCATTTAGGTTCAAAAATCGCTTAAGTCCAAAGTCGATGGTTTGTAAAGAAACTGAGGATCTCTTTGACACAACTCAATTTTTCTTTAGCTCGAAACCCATGATTGATAGACAAAGACGAATCTTCAATCTGCACGTCTTCAATTTCACAACACAAACCCAAACATGGAACTGTAATTCACTTCACAAATCGTTGACCCAGTCTTCGTAAGCCTCTGTAAATTACACTTTCAACATCCTTTTACTGATCCTTAGCAACAACTCATCTTTTATTTCGATTCACTTTCAGTCGAGATTGATGATGATGACTTTGTATTTCAGACAGACAAATCTTCCTTACACTTTTCTTCACTTGAACTTATTATTCACGAGAAAGCCACTTCACCTTAATTTCTCTTTTTGGCTATTTCTTAATAAGATTGATGATGAGATGATTTGTGAGTGCATCTCCACCGTCAGTATTACCCCTCCCTTCACAGGTTATAATAGTCTTGGGCTTAAATGTAGACTTTGGCCCACCAGAGCAAACATTTTAGTTAGACATATTGGCCCATTCAGCGAACATTCTCTCTCCTTTTTGTCGAAAAAAAAAACACACATGTTATGCCAACGAGGAACCCTAATTGATGAAAGCAGCCAACTACGCAGTTGATGTCAAACTTCTATCAATACCAAGACGTATCTTTTCCTTTCTTCCTTGACACGGCGCTTCCTTTTTGACAAAACGTAATCAGAAAACAGCTTCAAACCCATGACATCTACTCTCTTTCTTTATTACAACCCATCTAACCACATATCCAGGACCATACCCGAAAATAAGATTGGTTCTCCATCGAGTCCTGCTCTGATACCAATTGAAAGAACATATATGTGGCTAGATCTATGTGTTTTTGTATGTATGAGCATAAAGTAAATAACACATAGAGTTTTTTATCGAGGTTCGGTTGCCCTACATCCCCGCGACCTAGTCCAGAACAAATCCACTAGAACAAGATGCAATTACAATTGCTATGATATCCAACACAACAGTGCCTATCATTCTTTTCTAGATGAATCACTATGGAAACGATATCTCTACAAATAATATCACCCGGCAGCACCGGTGCAACACCATCTTTTCCTGGCTGCAGAATCCATAGTCAAACCACCAATAAGATCTACTAATCTTCTCTAGTGGGGCGACGCCACACACATGTGTGCATCTCACAATAAACCCTAGACGCACGCCCATACAAGTCACCGTCTCTTGGTTTATATAGTAAAGGGTCAAAACCCTAAGCATCCTTAAGCCCATTTGATTTTTCCATCCTTTGGGCTTCTAAACTCACGTGGCTATGTTTCTTAAAACAAAGGAAACTCCACCAATAAGGAAATAATCATTTATTTCCGTTTTTCCGTTCTGAGCTACATCCTGAGCTACGTTCTGAGCTACATCATGAGCTACCATTTTTTGTAGCACAAACTACCTCGGGAACTGCATTCATAACTGCCTCAACCTCTGTGTCAGTTCTGCTTGTCCAAACTGCCACAGCAATAAGTCGTCTTTATCTCAGCCTTTGTATCTCTTATCTCACATAAGAGATGTATCACGTCCTGCTCCAGTAGCTGTATCACGTCCTGCTCTAGTAGATGTGTCATGTCATGTTCTGATACATTCTCAAGTCAGTCAGCATATACACATACAAGGAGAGCCAAAATTTCGAGGTTATGATGGTTAGGGTATTCGACGCCAGAAAGGGGTAGACTGTCTGGATTTTATAGAGGCTACGATGGTTAGGGCATTTCGACCGGTTATTGATAATTTACCGTGACATTTGGTTTAGGTACCGGGCCGATGCGCGAAATTTCCAAAATATAAAAATTTATAATTCGGCAGGCATACAAATTTTAATGCTTAATATAGTACGTTTGGATTTAGTAAAAATAATATGAGAGTTTGGTTATATTTTACCTGTTTGTGGTAGGTGATAGATCTGTAAGTTTTAATCTTATTCTACTGCAAGTGCACAGTTATGCTATTGTAGTATTTAGGGTATCGAATCCACAGGGACTCTAGACTCTCGCGATAGATTATAGAATTTCAGGTTAAGCTAGGTAGAAGCGGTAAAAAGCAGTAAATCGAAATAGAAAGCTTGTAAACGGTTTGTAAATCAGAAGGCGAAGGCGTCAGGTCAAGGGTGTTCTCAGGAAATCAGGAACACAGGCAATCAATCAATCGGGATCTAATTAAGAGCTGTTCTAGAACTGGAATCACAGAAGTATAAGAAGCCAACTTTCGTTGCGAATCCTATCTATGTCTAACAACCTAGAAAGCCAACTTTCGTTGCGAATTCTAGAGTTCTAAACAAGTATTAATCTCAAGTTCTTTCGTTCACAATTCCTCTAAACCAAATTTCTTTGCGAGTAGATCAAATTGCTCATATAGGTTCTTTCTAGCCAATTAACCAACTGTCGTTGTGGAAATCAACCTAACATCTTAAATCTGGGTAGCTACTTCAGATTAAGCATTAAGAACAACCCTAGATGAAGAACTAACAGATATGAATCCATACAGATCGATTAACCTATAATTCCATGAAATCCCCTGTGAGAATCTCTAAACCTAACAGGTAAACTACTCAGACATGATCATCGAAACAGAAGACATCATGAATAGAAAACCAAATAGCATATAATAAAATAAAGAACTGGGGTTCGAAATCCTCTCTCTTTCAAGAACAAGATCAGCCCCTAACTCTCTCTGAATGTAAAATAAAGCCTAGAACTCAAAGCGTAGCCTAAACAATTGCTTAAAAACCCTAATATAATGATCTAAAGTCGGCTGGGCTTATTTGTAATTATGAGAAACTTCTGGGCAAAAGTGCAATATCCAAACTCTTGATAAAACTCGCCGAGAAAAGTCTGTGTCGACCTTGTGTTTATCGATGCAATAGTTGTGTCGATCGACACAGGTCTGTGAAATGGGCAGTGAACTCTTCTTCTCGGCCAAATGCTCCAAAATGCTCCAGAATGCGCCATAATCTCCAAATCCACTCCAAACGTGTCTAGACCTGAAAACATAGATAATAGGACTCCAAAGGACTCTAAAAGACTCGATAAGAATACATATACCATGGTTAAAACCCCTAAAATCCATGGTATATCAACTCCCCCACACTTAGCTCTTGCTTGCCCTCAAGCAAGACATAGAACTAAAACATGGTGAAGAGGTTTGAAAACTTTCAGAAACTCTTTTTATCTTAGAAGTAACAACACTCAGATTCCCCTTAGTAAGCCACTGAAAGAATCACCTGCAAGACATCAAGACCAACATGTACTTCCCCCACACTTAGCAACTGTCCTAAGTAAACTCCACAATCAATCCAAGCAATTCAAATTCATCCTACTGACTTCTATAAGCTATTAAGTGCAGTCTCACCTAAGGATTATCGATCAAAGGGCACATGGATTCTTACTTTGTCAGCTCTAGACCACCATACTATCTTTTTCTGGTTCCTTTCTTCTCTTTTCCCTTCCTTAGCATTCTGATTTTTCTCCATTGGGTATCATTTTTTTTTTATCAGTGCTCTTCCCGTTAAGGGGTGTACTTTGGACACATTCCATGAATGCCCAGGAGGTAATAGTGTTTGCTACCACTCCCGTGACCACTTCGGAGCTACTAGATCATCCTCATTTTATTACTTTTTTTTCTTTATGGAAGGGGAGAAGAGAACCATACTCGGACAGGTTTACAGGCTGTGTCAGAACTAACAGAGGAGTCCGACTCAAGGTATACCAAGCCCTTAGGTGAGAAAATTAAGTCAGGTTTACAAGGGTGAAGTCAGTAAAGGATCCTCTGAATACCTGAATTGATATGGGTGTCCTCAGTAGGTTGATCCGCATGGGTTTTCTAATAGTCATAGATTGATCCAGCAACTTCATCCCAATGGTTACTTAAGTTCCTGCAAGATGTTGTTAACTTCTCAAAAAGTCACTGTTTCCTACTCAATTTGACACAATAAAACAAATTTGGACTGACTCTAAGAAAAGAAAAGCGTGCGTCAGTAGCTACCTCCCCCACACTTGAACTACACTGTCCCCAGTGTAATAAAAGAATAAGCTTGGTGAAAGAATAATCAAATTGAAAAACAATCCGAAAAGTTGTAGTTTACTTACCTGTTGTCGCCCTGCGTCGATCGATGCTACAAGGGTGTCGATCGATGCAAGGCGAATATGCGCGCGGTTATTTAAATAACCGGTGTCTGAACCGCAATCGAATCGGCTAACCAGAAATCGCAACTGCGTCGACCGATGCACTCAGTGTGTCGATCGATTCACTGCGATTTTGCCTATTTCTTATGCCTTTGAACACACTTTAAACAGAAAAATCAAAAATACCAAAACAACACGAAAAAATGAAAACAAAAACAAACCTAACAGTGGGTTGCCTCCCATTCAACGCTTTTTTAAAGTCCGTAGCTTGACTATGGAAAGGAGATCAGACTTATGGGGGATTCAACAGAGACTTTGAGTGTCTCTGCGAATATCTCTACATCCAAGGTGGCGTATAAGCATTCGGATCATGAGATCTCCCAAGGAACAAAGGAGGAGAACCAGGGCGGGAGCGAAGCTTGGGTGGGATTCTGCGTTTTCCTGCATTCAAAACTGAGGGATTAGGAGGTTTAAGTTTAGAAGCTTTATGTCTTACCTTTGGTGGAAATGAGATGTCTGGAGCTTTCTGCTTATGAGCAGTTGCAGGCACTGAAGATGTTAGAGCAAGTTCAGAATGAACTGCCATCTTCTCTTCTCCAATTGGAACCTCTAGTTCCACCTCAACACTGAAGCTCTGTCCATCAATGGTGGCTCTCTCCTTCCTGTCCATCTTGAACTGCAATGGCTTATCTCCCAGTTGGAGATCAATCAGACCCCGTCTCACATCTATCACAGCTCCCGCAGTAGCTAAAAATGATCTTCCAAGCAACAAAGGATCATCTGGCTCAACATTGTACTTCAGCACTACAAAGTCTGTTGGAATTAAGTAGTTTCCAATTATGATAGGTACATCCTCAAGAATACCTTCGGGGTACCTCTTTAATAGATCCGCTAGGATAAGAGAGATCCTAGTAGGCTGAAATTCCATAAGTCCTAATCTCTTAGCCACAGAGTATGGCATGAGATTCACACCAGATCCTAAATCACACATAGAATGCTTGAATCTTCTCTTAGAGATGGAACAACCAAGAACAAAGACCCCTGGGTCTGGAAGCTTCTCTGAAATCTGAATCAGCTGCTTTTCCATCACTTTCATGCAATTAGCTTCGTATAGCTCCTGTTTGGGCAGCTTAGGGGGCTTAGAATGTGGTAATTGAGGCTCAAAGACTCGTTCTGAGACTGTTGCAGAGTTTTGGTCCCGTCTGCGATCTGTGTCGATCGATGCACGTTGTGTGTCGATCGACACAAGGCAATTTCGAGCTATTTCATCAGACATATCGGGGCTGTGTCGATCGATGCAAGAGTTGTGTCGATCTATGCTTGTCTCAGACAGACAGAATTCACCCAGAAAATCTGAGATTATGCTCTCTTCTTCTTCCAGCAAGTCAATCTCATCTCCTGTGATCACAGCATTGACGTATTGCTTTTGTTCAGCCTTCCTAGCTTCATTCTGCCTCTGTATTGCTCCAGCTGTTTGTTGAATCTGGATATCTAGCTCCTTCACATGTGTGCCCAAAGATTCAAACTTCCCATTCAGATTTTCATGCATACTATCCAGCTTCATGTCGAAGTCTACAACAGTCTTAGTTTGATCCTCTAGCAATTGCTCCATCATGGCTTCCATCTTTCTCTCATAAGCATTAGCAGCAGGAGGTGTCTGATAAGAAGATGATCCATAGGTTCTCTGATAAGAGTTACCTTGCTGACTACCAAACATGTTTCCTTGGAATCCAGAGCCACTGATGTAGTTCAAATCCCTTTCTTGTCTTTCTAGTAACTGCTCCATAATACTTATCAGCTTATCAGACTGCGTATTTTGAGGAAGAACATGCTGATATGATGAAGGTTCATAATCTTTGGTGAATGAATAAGAACCATAGTTTCTGCAGAATAAGTTATTCTGCTGATTTTCCAACATCCGTTACATCATTCCCATCATCTTACGCTCTGTGTCGATCGATGCAAAGTAGTGTCGATCGATGCAAAGTAGTGTCGATCGGTGCAAGTGTGAAGATGTGACGATCGACACACAGGACCGTGTCGATCGATGCAGTGCGGTTACAGGCGTACCTGAAACGCAAGAAAAAGAAGAAAAAAAATCAGTAACTAAAACAAAAAATAAAAATCCTAGTCTAAACCCTAAGTTCGAACCTATCGAAGACTCAAAGAGTCCCCGGCAACGGCGCCAAAAACTTGATAGGTCTGTAAGTTTTAATCCTATTCTACTGCAAGTGCAAAGTTATGCTATTGTAGTATTTAGGGTATCGAATCCACAGGGACTCTAGACTCTCGCGATAGATTATAGAATTTCAGGTTAAGCTAGGTAGAAGCGGTAAAAAGCAGTAAATCGAAATAGAAAGCAAGTAAACGGTTTGTAAATTAGAAGACAAAGGCGTCAGGTCAAGGGTGTTCTCAGGAAATCAGGAACACATGCAATCAATCAATCGGGATCTAATTAAGAGCTGTTCTAGAACTAGAATCACAGAAGTATAAGAAGCCAACTTTCGTTGTGAATCCTATCTATGTCTAACAACCTAGCAAGCCAACTTTCGTTGCGAATTCTAGAGTTCTAAACAAGCATTAATCTCAAGTTCTTTCGTTCACAATTCCTCTAAACCAAATTTCTTTGTGAGTAGATCAAATTGCTCATATAGGTTCTTTCTAGCTAATTAACCAACTGTCGTTGTGGAAATCAACCTAACATCATAAATCTGGGTAGCTACTTCAGATTAAGCATTAAGAACAACACTAGATGAAGAACTAACAGATATGAATCCCTACAGATCGATTAACCTATAATTCCATGAAATCCCCTGTGAGAATCCCTAAACCTAACAGGTAAACTACTCAGACATGATCATCGAAACAGAAGACATCATGAATAGAAAACCAAATAGCATATAATAAAATAAAGAACTGGGGATCGAAATCCTCTCTCTTTCAAGAACAAGATCAGCCCCTAACTCTCTCTGAATGTAAAATAAAGCCTAGAACTCAAAGCGTAGCCTAAACAATGGCTTAAAAACCCTAATATAATGATCTAAAGTCGGCTGGGGCTTATTTGTAATTATGAGAAACTTCTGGGAAAAAGTGCAATATCCAAACTCTTGATAAAACTCGCCGAGAAAAGTCTGTGTCTACCTTGTGTTTATCGATTCAATAGTTGTGTCGATCGACACAGGTCTGTGAAATGGGCAGTGAACTCTTCTTCTCGGCCAAATGCTCCAAAATGCTCCAGAATGCGCCATAATCTCCAATTCCACTCCAAACATGTCTAGACCTGAAAACATAGATAATAGGACTCCAAAGGACTCTAAAAGACTCGATAAGAATACATATACCATGGTTAAAACCCCTAAAATCCATGGTATATCAGTAGGTGTATCTGTTTCATGCGGATGCATTTATGACAATTAATGGGAGTGGCTAATTATGTCTACATAGTCGAAATTCAGCCCTTTCTCTGTTTTCATTTGTACAAACACAAATAATTTAGAAATCTAGTTACATGGCGGGAGGCTGCAATAATAATACCAACCATCGGGAGTGGATGTATAATAGGTTCGATGATGCCACATACAATTTCTCAACAACCTTCATAACGGGGGTGACACAGTTCATGAAACTTGCCAAAAACCAGCCTTTAGCTCTGAGCAATGGCAGTAAATTTTTCTGCCCTTGTCGTTTCTGCAAGAACGAAAAAACGGAAATCACGGAACCAGGAATTTGGAAAAATTTGTTTAGTTACGGATTTATGCTGATTATTGTGTTAGGTACAAGCATGGAGAAGAAATCGGTTTGGATATAGGAACGAGTTATTTTGATCTGAATTGTAATATTCCGTCTCACAAAAATGGGTCAATGTGCAGTAGAAAAGTCAACAGGGGTATTTTGGTAAA